>OU744735.1:5952949-7240449 GCA_916613615.1 Steromphala cineraria
TTCATCGTAGGGAAAATAATGACAATATCTGCTCAACTCTACATAAAGGTCTCATCTAAAGCCAATTAAACAAAAACTAAAAATCTGTGAGAAGATTGGTTAGCACCAGCAGATAGCATTTATTCTTGTGCACATTTGAGCCCATTTTGGTGCATATCCAAGCCATATTAAGAAAATTTCATCGTAGGGAAAATAATGACAATATCTGCTCAAATGTACAATAAGGTCGCATCTAAAGCCAATTATAAAAAAACTAAAAATCTGTGAGAAGATTGGTTGGCACCAGCAGATAGCATTTATTTGTGTGTACATTTGAGCCCATTTTGGTGCATATCCAAGCCATATTAAGAAAATTTCATCGTAGGGAAAATAATGACAATATCTGCTCAACTCTACATAAAGGTCGCATCTAAAGCCAATTATACAAAAACTAAAAATCTGTGAGAAGATTGATGGCACCCAGCAGATAGCATTGATTTTTGTGTACATTTGAGCCCATTTTGGTGCATATCCAAGCCATATTAAGAAAAATTCATCGTAGGGGACAATAATGACAATATCTGCTCAAATGTACAATAAGGTCGCATCTAAAGCCAATTATACAAAAACTAAAAATCTGTGAGAAGATTGGTTGGCACCAGCAGATAGCATTTATTTTTGTGTACATTTGAGCCCATTTTGGTGCATATCCAAGCCATATTAAGAAAATTTCATCGTAGGGATAATAATGACAATTTCTGCTCAACTCTACATAAAGGTCGCATCTAAAGCCAATTATACAAAAACTAAAAATCTGTGAGAAGATTGGTTGGCACCAGCAGATAGCATTTATTTTTGTGTACATTTGAGCCCATTTTGGTGCATATCCAAGCCATATTAAGAAAATTTCATCGTAGGGAAAATAATGACAATATCTGCTCAACTCTACATAAAGGTCGCATCTAAAGCCAATTATACAAAAACTAAAAATCTGTGAGAAGATTGGTTGGCACCAGCAGAAAGCATTGATTTTTGTGTACATTTGAGCCCATTTTGGTGCATATCCAAGCCATATAAAGAAAATTTCATCGTAGGGAAAATAATGACAATATCTGCTCAAATGTACAATAAGGTCGCATCTAAAGCCAATTATAAAAAAACTAAAAATCTGTGAGAAGATTGGTTGGCACCAGCAGATAGCATTTATTTGTGTGTACATTTGAGCCCATTTTGGTGCATATCCAAGCCATATTAAGAAAATTTCATCGTAGGGAAAATAATGACAATATCTGCTCAACTCTACATAAAGGTCGCATCTAAAGCCAATTATACAAAAACTAAAAATCTGTGAGAAGATTGGTTGGCACCAGCAGATAGCATTGATTTTTGTGTACATTTGAGCCCATTTTGGTGCATATCCAAGCCATATTAAGAAAAGTTCATCGTAGGGACAATAATGACAATATCTGCTCAAATGTACAATAAGGTCGCATCTAAAGCCAATTATACAAAAACTAAAAATCTGTGAGAAGATTGGTTGGCACCAGCAGATAGCATTTATTTTTGTGTACATTTGAGCCCATTTTGGTGCATATCCAAGCCATATTAAGAAAATTTCATCGTAGGGAAAATAATGACAATTTCTGCTCAACTCTACATAAAGGTCGCATCTAAAGCCAATTATACAAAAACTAAAAATCTGTGAGAAGATTGGTTGGCACCAGCAGATAGCATTTATTTTTGTGTACATTTGAGCCCATTTTGGTGCATATCCAAGCCATATTAAGAAAATTTCATCGTAGGGAAAATAATGACAATATCTGCCTCAACTCTACATAAAGGTCGCATCTAAAGCCAATTATACAAAAACTAAAAATCTGTGAGAAGATTGGTTGGCACCAGCAGAAAGCATTGATTTTTGTGTACATTTGAGCCCATTTTGGTGCATATCCAAGCCATATAAAGAAAATTTCATCGTAGGGAAAATAATGACAATATCTGCTCAACTCTACATAAAGGTCGCATCCAAAGCCAATTATACAAAAACTAAAAATCTGTGAGAAGATTGGTTGGCACCAGCAGATAGCATTTATTTTTGTGCACATTTGAGCCCATTTTGGTGCATATCAAAGCCATATTAAGAAAATTTCATCGTAGGGAAAATAATGACAATATCTGCTCAAATGTACATAAAGATCGCATCTAAAGCCAATTATACAAAAACTAAAAATCTGTGAGAAAATTGGTTGGCACCAGCAGATAGCATTTATTTTTGTGTACATTTGAGCCCATTTTGGTGCATATCCAAGCCATATTAAGAAAATTTCATCGTAGGTAAAATAATGACAATATCTGCTCAACTCTACATAAAGGTCGCATCTAAAGCCAATTATACAAAAAATAAAAATCTGTGAGAAGATTGGTTGGCACCAGCAGATAGCATTTATTTTTGTGTACATTTGAGCCCATTTTGGTGCATATCCAAGCCATATTAAGAAAATTTCATCGTAGGGACAATAATGACAATATCTGCTCAAATGTACAATAAGGTCGCATCTGAAGCCAATTATACAAAAACCAAAAATCTGTGAGAAGATTGGTTGGCACCAGCAGTTAGCATTTATTTGTGTGTACATTTGAGCCCATTTTGGTGCATATCCAAGCCATATTAAGAAAATTTCATCGTAGGGAAAATAATGACAATATCTGCTCAACTCTACATAAAGGTCGCATCTAAAGCCAATTATACAAAAACTAAAAATCTGTGAGAAGATTGGTTGGCACCAGCAGATAACATTTATTTTTGTGAACATTTGAGCCCATTTTGGTGCATATCCAAGCCATATTAAGAAAATTTCATCGTAGGGAAAATAATGACAATATCTGCTCAACTCTATATAAAGGTCGCATCTAAAGCCAATTAAACAAAAACTAAAAATCTGTGAGAAGATTGGTTAGCACCAGCAGATAGCATTATTTTCTGTGTATATTTGAGCCCATTTTGGTGCATATCCAAGCCATATTAAGAAAATTTCATCGTAGGGACAATATTGACAATATTTGCTCAAATGTACAATAAGGACGCATCTAAAGCCAAATATACAAAAACTAAAACTCAGTGAGAAGATTGGTTGGCACCAGCAGATAGCATAGATTTTTGTGTACATTTGAGCCCATTTTGGTGCATATCCAAGCCATATTAAGAAAATTTAATCGTAGGGAAAATAATGACAATATCTGCTCAACTCTACATAAAGGTCGTATCTAAAGCCAATTATACAAAAACTAAAAATCTGTGAGAAGATTGGTTGGCACCAGCAGATAGCATTTATTCTTGTGCACATTTGAGCCCATTTTGGTGCATATCCAAGCCATATTAAGAAAATTTCATCGTAGGGAAAATAATGACAATATCTGCTCAAATGTACAATAAGGTCGCATCTAAAGCCAATTATATAAAAAACTAAAAATCTGTGAGAAGATTGGTTGGCACCAGCAGATAGCATTTATTTGTGTGTACATTTGAGCCCATTTTGGTGCATATCCAAGCCATATTAAGAAAATTTCATCGTAGGGAAAATAATGACAATATCTGCTCAACTCTACATAAAGGTCGCATCTAAAGCCAATTATACAAAAACTAAAAATCTGTGAGAAGATTGGTTGGCACCAGCAGATAGCATTTATTTGTGTGTACATTTGAGCCCATTTTGGTGCATATCCAAGCCATATTAAGAAAATTTCATCGTAGGGAAAATAATGACAATATCTGCTCAACTCTATATAAAGGTCTCATCTAAAGCCAATTAAACAAAAACTAAAAATCTGTGAGAAGATTGGTTAGCACCAGCAGATAGCATTATTTTCTGTGTATATTTGAGCCCATTTTGGTGCATATCCAAGCCATATTAAGAAAATTTCATCGTAGGGACAATAATGACAATATTTGCTCAAATGTACAATAAGGACGCATCTAAAGCCAAATATACAAAAACTAAAACTCAGTGAGAAGATTGGTTGGCACCAGCAGATAGCATTTATTTGTGTGTACATTTGAGCCCATTTTGGTGCATATCCAAGCCATATTAAGAAAATTTCATCGTAGGGAAAATAATGACAATATCTGCTCAACTCTATATAAAGGTCTCATCTAAAGCCAATTAAACAAAAACTAAAAATCTGTGAGAAGATTGGTTAGCACCAGCAGATAGCATTATTTTCTGTGTACATTTGAGCCCATTTTGGTGCATATCCAAGCCATATTAAGAAAATTTCATCGTAGGGAAAATAATGACAATTTCTGCTCAACTCTACATAAAGGTCGCATCTAAAGCCAATTATACAAAAACTAAAAATCTGTGAGAAGATTGGTTGGCACCAGCAGATAGCATTTATTTTTGTGTACATTTGAGCCCATTTTGGTGCATATCCAAGCCATATTAAGAAAATTTCATCGTAGGGAAAATAATGACAATATCTGCTCAACTCTACATAAAGGTCGCATCTAAAGCCAATTATACAAAAACTAAAAATCTGTGAGAAGATTGGTTGGCACCAGCAGATAGCATTGATTTTTGTGTACATTTGAGCCCATTTTGGTGCATATCCAAGCCATATAAAGAAAATTTCATCGTAGGGAAAATAATGACAATATCTGCTCAAATGTACAATAAGGTCGCATCTAAAGCCAATTATAAAAAAACTAAAAATCTGTGAGAAGATTGGTTGGCACCAGCAGATAGCATTTATTTGTGTGTACATTTGAGCCCATTTTGGTGCATATCCAAGCCATATTAAGAAAATTTCATCGTAGGGAAAATAATGACAATATCTGCTCAACTCTACATAAAGGTCGCATCTAAAGCCAATTATACAAAAACTAAAAATCTGTGAGAAGATTGGTTGGCACCAGCAGATAGCATTGATTTTTGTGTACATTTGAGCCCATTTTGGTGCATATCCAAGCCATATTAAGAAAAATTCATCGTAGGGACAATAATGACAATATCTGCTCAAATGTACAATAAGGTCGCATCTAAAGCCAATTATACAAAAACTAAAAATCTGTGAGAAGATTGGTTGGCACCAGCAGATAGCATTTATTTTTGTGTACATTTGAGCCCATTTTGGTGCATATCCAAGCCATATTAAGAAAATTTCATCGTAGGGAAAATAATGACAATTTCTGCTCAACTCTACATAAAGGTCGCATCTAAAGCCAATTATACAAAAACTAAAAATCTGTGAGAAGATTGGTTGGCACCAGCAGATAGCATTTATTTTTGTGTACATTTGAGCCCATTTTGGTGCATATCCAAGCCATATTAAGAAAATTTCATCGTAGGGAAAATAATGACAATATCTGCTCAACTCTACATAAAGGTCGCATCTAAAGCCAATTATACAAAAACTAAAAATCTGTGAGAAGATTGGTTGGCACCAGCAGAAAGCATTGATTTTTGTGTACATTTGAGCCCATTTTGGTGCATATCCAAGCCATATAAAGAAAATTTCATCGTAGGGAAAATAATGACAATATCTGCTCAACTCTACATAAAGGTCGCATCCAAAGCCAATTATACAAAAACTAAAAATCTGTGAGAAGATTGGTTGGCACCAGCAGATAGCATTTATTTTTGTGCACATTTGAGCCCATTTTGGTGCATATCAAAGCCATATTAAGAAAATTTCATCGTAGGGAAAATAATGACAATATCTGCTCAAATGTACATAAAGATCGCATCTAAAGCCAATTATACAAAAACTAAAAATCTGTGAGAAAATTGGTTGGCACCAGCAGATAGCATTTATTTTTGTGTACATTTGAGCCCATTTTGGTGCATATTCAAGCCATATTAAGAAAATTTCATCGTAGGTAAAATAATGACAATATCTGCTCAACTCTACATAAAGGTCGCATCTAAAGCCAATTATACAAAAACTAAAAATCTGTGAGAAGATTGGTTGGCACCAGCAGATAGCATTTATTTTTGTGTACATTTGAGCCCATTTTGGTGCATATCCAAGCCATATTAAGAAAATTTCATCGTAGGGACAATAATGACAATATCTGCTCAAATGTACAATAAGGTCGCATCTGAAGCCAATTATACAAAAACCAAAAATCTGTGAGAAGATTGGTTGGCACCAGCAGTTAGCATTTATTTGTGTGTACATTTGAGCCCATTTTGGTGCATATCCAAGCCATATTAAGAAAATTTCATCGTAGGGAAAATAATGACAATATCTGCTCAACTCTACATAAAGGTCGCATCTAAAGCCAATTATACAAAAACTAAAAATCTGTGAGAAGATTGGTTGGCACCAGCAGATAACATTTATTTTTGTGAACATTTGAGCCCATTTTGGTGCATATCCAAGCCATATTAAGAAAATTTCATCGTAGGGAAAATAATGACAATATCTGCTCAACTCTATATAAAGGTCGCATCTAAAGCCAATTAAACAAAAACTAAAAATCTGTGAGAAGATTGGTTAGCACCAGCAGATAGCATTATTTTCTGTGTATATTTGAGCCCATTTTGGTGCATATCCAAGCCATATTAAGAAAATTTCATCGTAGGGACAATAATGACAATATTTGCTCAAATGTACAATAAGGACGCATCTAAAGCCAAATATACAAAAACTAAAACTCAGTGAGAAGATTGGTTGGCACCAGCAGATAGCATTTATTTTTGTGTACATTTGAGCCCATTTTGGTGCACATCCAAGCCATATTAAGAAAATTTAATCGTAGGGAAAATAATGACAATATCTGCTCAACTCTACATAAAGGTCGTATCTAAAGCCAATTATACAAAAACTAAAAATCTGTGAGAAGATTGGTTGGCACCAGCAGATAGCATTTATTCTTGTGCACATTTGAGCCCATTTTGGTGCATATCCAAGCCATATTAAGAAAATTTCATCGTAGGGAAAATAATGACAATATCTGCTCAAATGTACAATAAGGTCGCATCTAAAGCCAATTATATAAAAAACTAAAAATCTGTGAGAAGATTGGTTGGCACCAGCAGATAGCATTTATTTGTGTGTACATTTGAGCCCATTTTGGTGCATATCCAAGCCATATTAAGAAAATTTCATCGTAGGGAAAATAATGACAATATCTGCTCAACTCTACATAAAGGTCGCATCTAAAGCCAATTATACAAAAACTAAAAATCTGTGAGAAGATTGGTTGGCACCAGCAGATAGCATTTATTTGTGTGTACATTTGAGCCCATTTTGGTGCATATCCAAGCCATATTAAGAAAATTTCATCGTAGGGAAAATAATGACAATATCTGCTCAACTCTATATAAAGGTCTCATCTAAAGCCAATTAAACAAAAACTAAAAATCTGTGAGAAGATTGGTTAGCACCAGCAGATAGCATTATTTTCTGTGTATATTTGAGCCCATTTTGGTGCATATCCAAGCCATATTAAGAAAATTTCATCGTAGGGACAATAATGACAATATTTGCTCAAATGTACAATAAGGACGCATCTAAAGCCAAATATACAAAAACTAAAACTCAGTGAGAAGATTGGTTGGCACCAGCAGATAGCATTTATTTGTGTGTACATTTGAGCCCATTTTGGTGCATATCCAAGCCATATTAAGAAAATTTCATCGTAGGGAAAATAATGACAATATCTGCTCAACTCTACATAAAGGTCGCATCTAAAGCCAATTATACAAAAACTAAAAATCTGTGAGAAGATTGGTTGGCACCAGCAGATAGCATTTATTTTTGTGAACATTTGAGCCCATTTTGGTGCATATCCAAGCCATATTAAGAAAATGTCATCGTAGGGAAAATAATGACAATATCTGCTCAACTCTACATAAAGATCGCATCTAAAGCCAATTATACAAAAACTAAAAATCTGTGAGAAGATTGGTTGGCACCAGCAGATAGCATTGATTTTTGTGTACATTTGAGCCCATTTTGGTGCATATCCAAGCCATATTAAGAAAACTTCATCGTAGGGAAAATAATGACAATATCTGCTCAACTCTACATAAAGGTCGCATCCAAAGCCAATTATACAAAAACTAAAAATCTGTGAGAAGATTGGTTGGCACCAGCAGATAGCATTTATTCTTGTGCACATTTGAGCCCATTTTGGTGCATATCCAAGCCATATTAAGAAAATTTCATCGTAGGGAAAATAATGACAATATCTGCTCAAATGTACAATAAGGTCGCATCTAAAGCCAATTATAAAAAAACTAAAAATCTGTGAGAAGATTGGTTGGCACCAGCAGATAGCATTTATTTGTGTGTACATTTGAGCCCATTTTGGTGCATATCCAAGCCATATTAAGAAAATTTCATCGTAGGGAAAATAATGACAATATCTGCTCAACTCTACATAAAGGTCGCATCTAAAGCCAATTATACAAAAACTAAAAATCTGTGAGAAGATTGATGGCACCAGCAGAGAGCATTGATTTTTGTGTACATTTGAGCCCATTTTGGTGCATATCCAAGCCATATTAAGAAAAATTCATCGTAGGGACAATAATGACAATATCTGCTCAAATGTACAATAAGGTCGCATCTAAAGCCAATTATACAAAAACTAAAAATCTGTGAGAAGATTGGTTGGCACCAGCAGATAGCATTTATTTTTGTGTACATTTGAGCCCATTTTGGTGCATATCCAAGCCATATTAAGAAAATTTCATCGTAGGGAAAATAATGACAATTTCTGCTCAACTCTACATAAAGGTCGCATCTAAAGCCAATTATACAAAAACTAAAAATCTGTGAGAAGATTGGTTGGCACCAGCAGATAGCATTTATTTTTGTGTACATTTGAGCCCATTTTGGTGCATATCCAAGCCATATTAAGAAAATTTCATCGTAGGGAAAATAATGACAATATCTGCTCAACTCTACATAAAGGTCGCATCTAAAGCCAATTATACAAAAACTAAAAATCTGTGAGAAGATTGGTTGGCACCAGCAGAAAGCATTGATTTTTGTGTACATTTGAGCCCATTTTGGTGCATATCCAAGCCATATAAAGAAAATTTCATCGTAGGGAAAATAATGACAATATCTGCTCAACTCTACATAAAGGTCGCATCCAAAGCCAATTATACAAAAACTAAAAATCTGTGAGAAGATTGGTTGGCACCAGCAGATAGCATTTATTTTTGTGCACATTTGAGCCCATTTTGGTGCATATCAAAGCCATATTAAGAAAATTTCATCGTAGGGAAAATACTGACAATATCTGCTCAAATGTACATAAAGATCGCATCTAAAGCCAATTATACAAAAACTAAAAATCTGTGAGAAAATTGGTTGGCACCAGCAGATAGCATTTATTTTTGTGTACATTTGAGCCCATTTTGGTGCATATTCAAGCCATATTAAGAAAATTTCATCGTAGGTAAAATAATGACAATATCTGCTCAACTCTACATAAAGGTCGCATCTAAAGCCAATTATACAAAAAATAAAAATCTGTGAGAAGATTGGTTGGCACCAGCAGATAGCATTTATTTTTGTGTACATTTGAGCCCATTTTGGTGCATATCCAAGCCATATTAAGAAAATTTCATCGTAGGGACAATAATGACAATATCTGCTCAAATGTACAATAAGGTCGCATCTGAAGCCAATTATACAAAAACCAAAAATCTGTGAGAAGATTGGTTGGCACCAGCAGTTAGCATTTATTTGTGTGTACATTTGAGCCCATTTTGGTGCATATCCAAGCCATATTAAGAAAATTTCATCGTAGGGAAAATAATGACAATATCTGCTCAACTCTACATAAAGGTCGCATCTAAAGCCAATTATACAAAAACTAAAAATCTGTGAGAAGATTGGTTGGCACCAGCAGATAGCATTTATTTTTGTGAACATTTGAGCCCATTTTGGTGCATATCCAAGCCATATTAAGAAAATTTCATCGTAGGGAAAATAATGACAATATCTGCTCAACTCTATATAAAGGTCGCATCTAAAGCCAATTAAACAAAAACTAAAAATCTGTGAGAAGATTGGTTAGCACCAGCAGATAGCATTATTTTCTGTGTATATTTGAGCCCATTTTGGTGCATATCCAAGCCATATTAAGAAAATTTCATCGTAGGGACAATAATGACAATATTTGCTCAAATGTACAATAAGGACGCATCTAAAGCCAAATATACAAAAACTAAAACTCAGTGAGAAGATTGGTTGGCACCAGCAGATAGCATTTATTTTTGTGCACATTTGAGCCCATTTTGGTGCATATCAAAGCCATATTAAGAAAATTTCATCGTAGGGAAAATAATGACAATATCTGCTCAAATGTACATAAAGATCGCATCTAAAGCCAATTATACAAAAACTAAAAATCTGTGAGAAAATTGGTTGGCACCAGCAGATAGCATTTATTTTTGTGTACATTTGAGCCCATTTTGGTGCATATTCAAGCCATATTAAGAAAATTTCATCGTAGGTAAAATAATGACAATATCTGCTCAACTCTACATAAAGGTCGCATCTAAAGCCAATTATACAAAAAATAAAAATCTGTGAGAAGATTGGTTGGCACCAGCAGATAGCATTTATTTTTGTGTACATTTGAGCCCATTTTGGTGCATATCCAAGCCATATTAAGAAAATTTCATCGTAGGGACAATAATGACAATATCTGCTCAAATGTACAATAAGGTCGCATCTGAAGCCAATTATACAAAAACCAAAAATCTGTGAGAAGATTGGTTGGCACCAGCAGTTAGCATTTATTTGTGTGTACATTTGAGCCCATTTTGGTGCATATCCAAGCCATATTAAGAAAATTTCATCGTAGGGAAAATAATGACAATATCTGCTCAACTCTACATAAAGGTCGCATCTAAAGCCAATTATACAAAAACTAAAAATCTGTGAGAAGATTGGTTGGCACCAGCAGATAGCATTTATTTTTGTGAACATTTGAGCCCATTTTGGTGCATATCCAAGCCATATTAAGAAAATTTCATCGTAGGGAAAATAATGACAATATCTGCTCAACTCTATATAAAGGTCGCATCTAAAGCCAATTAAACAAAAACTAAAAATCTGTGAGAAGATTGGTTAGCACCAGCAGATAGCATTATTTTCTATGTATATTTGAGCCCATTTTGGTGCATATCAAAGCCATATTAAGAAAATTTCATCGTAGGGACAATAATGACAATATTTGCTCAAATGTACAATAAGGACGCATCTAAAGCCAAATATACAAAAACTAAAACTCAGTGAGAAGATTGGTTGGCGCCAGCAGATAGCATTTATTTTTGTGTACATTTGAGCCCATTTTGGTGCATATCCAAGCCATATTAAGAAAATTTCATCGTAGGGAAAATAATGACAATATCTGCTCAACTCTACATAAAGGTCGTATCTAAAGCCAATTATACAAAAACTAAAAATCTGTGAGAAGATTGGTTGGCACCAGCAGATAGCATTTATTCTTGTGCACATTTGAGCCCATTTTGGTGCATATCCAAGCCATATTAAGAAAATTTCATCGTAGGGAAAATAATGACAATATCTGCTCAACTCTATATAAAGGTCTCATCTAAAGCCAATTAAACAAAAACTAAAAATCTGTGAGAAGATTGGTTAGCACCAGCAGATAGCATTATTTTCTGTGTATATTTGAGCCCATTTTGGTGCATATCCAAGCCATATTAAGAAAATTCATCGTAGGGACAATAATGACAATATTTGCTCAAATGTACAATAAGGACGCATCTAAAGCCAAATATACAAAAACTAAAACTCAGTGAGAAGATTGGTTGGCACCAGCAGATAGCATTTATTTTTGTGTACATTTGAGCCCATTTTGGTGCATATCCAAGCCATATTAAGAACATTTCATCGTAGGGAAAATAATGACAATATCTGCTCAACTCTACATAAAGGTCGCATCTAAAGCCAATTATACAAAAACTAAAAATCTGTGAGAAGATTGGTTGGCACCAGCAGATAGCATTTATTTTTGTGAACATTTGAGCCCATTTTGGTGCATATCCAAGCCATATTAAGAAAATGTCATCGTAGGGAAAATAATGACAATATCTGCTCAACTCTACATAAAGATCGCATCTAAAGCCAATTAAACAAAAACTAAAAATCTGTGAGAAGATTGGTTGGCACCAGCAGATAGCATTGATTTTTGTGTACATTTGAGCCCATTTTGGTGCATATCCAAGCCATATTAAGAAAACTTCATCGTAGGGAAAATAATGACAATATCTGCTCAACTCTACATAAAGTTCGCATCCAAAGCCAATTATACAAAAACTAAAAATCTGTGAGAAGATTGGTTGGCACCAGCAGATAGCATTTATTCTTGTGCACATTTGAGCCCATTTTGGTGCATATCCAAGCCATATTAAGAAAATTTCATCGTAGGGAAAATAATGACAATATCTGCTCAAATGTACAATAAGGTCGCATCTAAAGCCAATTATAAAAAAACTAAAAATCTGTGAGAAGATTGGTTGGCACCAGCAGATAGCATTTATTTTTGTGTACATTTGAGCCCATTTTGGTGCATATCCAAGCCATATTAAGAAAATTTCATCGTAGGGAAAATAATGACAATATCTGCTCAACTCTACATAAAGGTCGCATCTAAAGCCAATTATACAAAAACTAAAAATCTGTGAGAAGATTGGTTGGCACCAGCAGATAGCATTTATTTTTGTGTACATTTGAGCCCATTTTGGTGCATATCCAAGCCATATTAAGAAAAATTCATCGTAGGGACAATAATGACAATATCTGCTCAAATGTACAATAAGGTCGCATCTAAAGCCAATTATACAAAAACTAAAAATCTGTGAGAAGATTGGTTGGCACCAGCAGATAGCATTTATTTTTATGTACATTTGAGCCCATTTTGGTGCATATCCAAGCCATATTAAGAAAATTTCATCGTAGGGAATATAATGACAATATCTGCTCAACTCTACATAAAGGTCGCATCTAAAGCCAATTATACAAAAACTAAAAATCTGTGAGAAGATTGGTTGGCACCAGCAGATAGCATTTATTTTTGTGTACATTTGAGCCCATTTTGGTGCATATCCAAGCCATATTAAGAAAATTTCATCGTAGGGAAAATAATGACAATATCTGCTCAACTCTACATAAAGGTCGTATCTAAAGCCAATTATACAAAAACTAAAAATCTGTGAGAAGATTGGTTGGCACCAACAGATAGCATCGATTTTTGTGTACATTTGAGCCCATTTTGGTGCATATCCAAGCCATATAAAGAAAATTTCATCGTAGGGAAAATAATGACAATATCTGCTCAACTCTACATAAAGGTCGCATCCAAAGCCAATTATACAAAAACTAAAAATCTGTGAGAAGATTGGTTGGCACCAGCAGATAGCATTTACTTTTGTGCACATTTGAGCCCATTTTGGTGCATATCCAAGCCATATTAAGAAAATTTCATCGTAGGGAAAATAATGACAATATCTGCTCAAATGTACAATAAGGTCGCATCTAAAGCCAATTATACAAAAACTAAAAATCTGTGAGAAAATTGGTTGGCACCAGCAGATAGCATTTATTTTTGTGTACATTTGAGCCCATTTTGGTGCATATCCAAGCCATATTAAGAAAATTTCATCGTAGGTAAAATAATGACAATGTCTGCTCAACTCTACATAAAGGTCGCATCTAAAGCCAATTATACAAAAAATAAAAATCTGTGAGAAGATTGGTTGGCACCAGCAGATAGCATTTATTTTTGTGTACATTTGAGCCCATTTTGGTGCATATCCAAGCCATATTAAGAAAATTTCATCGTAGGGACAATAATGACAATATCTGCTCAAATGTACAATAAGGTCGCATCTGAAGCCAATTATACAAAAACCAAAAATCTGTGAGAAGATTGGTTGGCACCAGCAGTTAGCATTTATTTGTGTGTACATTTGAGCCCATTTTGGTGCATATCCAAGCCATATTAAGAAAATTTCATCGTAGGGAAAATAATGACAATATCTGCTCAACTCTACAGTAAGGTCGCATCTAAAGCCAATTATACAAAAACTAAAAATCTGTGAGAAGATTGGTTGGCACCAGCAGATAGCATTTATTTTTGTGAACATTTGAACCCATTTTGGTGCATATCCAAGCCATATTAAGAAAATTTCATCGTAGGGAAAATAATGACAATATCTGCTCAACTCTACATAAAGATCGCATCTAAAGCCAATTATACAAAAACTAAAAATCTGTGAGAAGATTGGTTGGCACCTGCAGATAGCATTGATTTTTGTGTACATTTGAGCCCATTTTGGTGCATATCCAAGCCATATTAAGAAAATTTCATCGTAGGGAAAATAATGACAATATCTGCTCAACTCTACATAAAGGTCGCATCCAAAGCCAATTATAGAAAAACTAAAAATCTGTGAGAAGATTGGTTGGCACCAGCAGATAGCATTTATTCTTGTGCACATTTGAGCCCATTTTGGTGCATATCCAAGCCATATTAAGAAAATTTCATCGTAGGGAAAATAATGACAATATCTGCTCAAATGTACAATAAGGTCGCATCTAAAGCCAATTATAAAAAAACTAAAAATCTGTGAGAAGATTGGTTGGCACCAGCAGATAGCATTTATTTTTGTGTACATTTGAGCCCATTTTGGTGCATATCCAAGCCATATTAAGAAAATTTCATCGTAGGGACAATAATGACAATATCTGCTCAACTCTACATAAAGGTCGCATCCAAAGCCAATTATAGAAAAACTAAAACTCTGTGAGAAGATTGGTTGGCACCAGCAGATAGCATTTATTCTTGTGCACATTTGAGCCCATTTTGGTGCATATCCAAGCCATATTAAGAAAATTTCATCGTAGGGAAAATAATGACAATATCTGCTCAAATGTACAATAAGGTCGCATCTAAAGCCAATTATAAAAAAACTAAAAATCTGTGAGAAGATTGGTTGGCACCAGCAGATAGCATTTATTTGTGTGTACATTTGAGCCCATTTTGGTGCATATCCAAGCCATATTAAGAAAATTTCATCGTAGGGAAAATAATGACAATATCTGCTCAACTCTACATAAAGGTCGCATCTAAAGCCAATTATACAAAAACTAAAAATCTGTGAGAAGATTGGTTGGCACCAGCAGATAGCATTTATTTTTGTGTACATTTGAGCCCATTTTGGTGCATATCCAAGCCATATTAAGAAAAGTTCATCGTAGGGACAATAATGACAATATCTGCTCAAATGTACAATAAGGTCGCATCTAAAGCCAATTATACAAAAACTAAAAATCTGTGAGAAGATTGGTTGGCACCAGCAGATAGCATTTATTTTTGTGTACAATTGAGCCCATTTTGGTGCATATCCAAGCCATATTAAGAAAATTTCATCGTAGGGAAAATAATGACAATATCTGCTCAACTCTACATAAAGGTCGCATCTAAAGCCAATTATACAAAAACTAAAATTTGTGAGAAGATTGGTTGGCCCCAGCAGATAGCATTTATTTGTGTGTACATTTGAGCCCATTTTGGTGCATATCCAAGCCATATTAAGAAAATTTCATCGTAGGGAAAATAATGACAATATCTGCTCAACTCTACATAAAGGTCGCATCCAAAGCCAATTATACAAAAACTAAAAATCTGTGAGAAGATTGGTTGGCACCAGCAGATAGCATTTATTTTTGTGCACATTTGAGCCCATTTTGGTGCATATCCAAGCCATATTGAGAAAATTTCATCGTAGGGAAAATAATGACAATATCTGCTCAAATGTACAATAAGGTCGCATCTAAAGCCAATTATACAAAAACTAAAAATCTGTGAGAAGATTGGTTGGCACCAGCTGATAGCATTTATTTTTGTGTACATTTGAGCCCATTTTGGTGCATATCCATGCCATATTAAGAAAATTTCATCGTAGGGAAAATAATGACAATATCTGCTCAACTCTACATAAAGGTCGCATCTAAAGCCAATTATACAAAAACTAAAATTTGTGAGAAGATTGGTTGGCCCCAGCAGATAGCATTTATTTTTGTGTACATTTGAGCCCATTTTGGTGCATATCCAAGCCATATTAAGAAAATTTCATCGTAGGGAAAATAATGACAATATCTGCTCAACTCTACATAAAGGTCGCATCTAAAGCCAATTATACAAAAACTAAAAATCTGTGAGAAGATTGGTTGGCACCAGCAGATAGCATTTATTTTTGTGTACATTTGAGCCCATTTTGGTGCATATCCAAGCCATATTAAGAAAAGTTCATCGTAGGGACAATAATGACAATATCTGCTCAAATGTACAATAAGGTCGCATCTAAAGCCAATTATACAAAAACTAAAAATCTGTGAGAAGATTGGTTGGCACCAGCAGATAGCATTTATTTTTGTGTACAATTGAGCCCATTTTGGTGCATATCTAAGCCATATTGAGAAAATTTCATCGTAGGGAAAATAATGACAATATCTGCTCAACTCTACATAAAGGTCGCATCTAAAGCCAATTATACAAAAACTAAAATTTGTG
Source organism: Steromphala cineraria (assembly GCA_916613615.1). Lineage (NCBI taxonomy): Eukaryota > Metazoa > Mollusca > Gastropoda > Trochida > Trochidae > Steromphala > Steromphala cineraria. Next base: position 5,969,499 of record OU744735.1, read on the forward strand.
AGAAGATTGGTTGGCCCCAGCAGATAGCATTTATTTGTGTGTACATTTGAGCCCATTTTGGTGCATATCCAAGCCATATTAAGAAAATTTCATCGTAGGGAAAATAATGACAATATCTGCTCAACTCTACATAAAGGTCGCATCCAAAGCCAATTATACAAAAACTAAAAATCTGTGAGAAGATTGGTTGGCACCAGCAGATAGCATTTATTTTTGTGTACATTTGAGCCCATTTTGGTGCATATCCAAGCCATATTGAGAAAATTTCATCGTAGGGAAAATAATGACAATATCTGCTCAAATGTACAATAAGGTCGCATCTAAAGCCAATTATACAAAAACTAAAAATCTGTGAGAAGATTGGTTGGCACCAGCTGATAGCATTTATTTTTGTGTACATTTGAGCCCATTTTGGTGCATATCCATGCCATATTAAGAAAATTTCATCGTAGGGAAAATAATGACAATATCTGCTCAACTCTACATAAAGGTCGCATCTAAAGCCAATTATACAAAAACTAAAATTTGTGAGAAGATTGGTTGGCCCCAGCAGATAGCATTTATTTTTGTGTACATTTGAGCCCATTTTGGTGCATATCCAAGCCATATTAAGAAAATTTCATCGTAGGGAAAATAATGACAATATCTGCTCAACTCTACATAAAGGTCGTATCTAAAGCCAATTATACAAAAACTAAAAATCTGTGAGAAGATTGGTTGGCACCAGCAGATAGCACTTACTTTTTGTTTACATTTGAGCCCATTTTGGTGCATATCCAAGCCATATTAAGAAAATTTCATCGTAGGGAAAATAATGACAATATCTGCTCAACTCTACATAAAGGTCGCATCCAAAGCCAATTATAGAAAAACTAAAAATCTGTGAGAAGATTGGTTGGCACCAGCAGATAGCATTTATTCTTGTGCACATTTGAGCCCATTTTGGTGCATATCCAAGCCATATTAAGAAAATTTCATCGTAGGGACAATAATGACAATATCTGCTCAAATGTACAATAAGGTCGCATCTAAAGCCAATTATAAAAAAACTAAAAATCTGTGAGAAGATTGGTTGGCACCAGCAGATAGCATTTATTTTTGTGTACATTTGAGCCCATTTTGGTGCATATCCAAGCCATATTAAGAAAATTTCATCGTAGGGACAATAATGACAATATCTGCTCAACTCTACATAAAGGTCGCATCCAAAGCCAATTATAGAAAAACTAAAACTCTGTGAGAAGATTGGTTGGCACCAGCAGATAGCATTTATTCTTGTGCACATTTGAGCCCATTTTGGTGCATATCCAAGCCATATTAAGAAAATTTCATCGTAGGGAAAATAATGACAATATCTGCTCAAATGTACAATAAGGTCGCATCTAAAGCCAATTATAAAAAAACTAAAAATCTGTGAGAAGATTGGTTGGCACCAGCAGATAGCATTTATTTGTGTGTACATTTGAGCCCATTTTGGTGCATATCCAAGCCATATTAAGAAAATTTCATCGTAGGGAAAATAATGACAATATCTGCTCAACTCTACATAAAGGTCGCATCTAAAGCCAATTATACAAAAACTAAAAATCTGTGAGAAGATTGGTTGGCACCAGCAGATAGCATTTATTTTTGTGTACATTTGAGCCCATTTTGGTGCATATCCAAGCCATATTAAGAAAAGTTCATCGTAGGGACAATAATGACAATATCTGCTCAAATGTACAATAAGGTCGCATCTAAAGCCAATTATACAAAAACTAAAAATCTGTGAGAAGATTGGTTGGCACCAGCAGATAGCATTTATTTTTGTGTACATTTGAGCCCATTTTGGTGCATATCCATGCCATATTAAGAAAATTTCATCGTAGGGAAAATAATGACAATATCTGCTAAACTCTACATAAAGGTCGCATCTAAAGCCAATTATACAAAAACTAAAATTTGTGAGAAGATTGGTTGGCCCCAGCAGATAGCATTTATTTGTGTGTACATTTGAGCCCATTTTGGTGCATATCCAAGCCATATTAAGAAAATTTCATCGTAGGGAAAATAATGACAATATCTGCTCAACTCTACATAAAGGTCGCATCTAAAGCCAATTATACAAAAACTAAAAATGTGTGAGAAGATTGGTTGGCACCAGCAGATAGCATTGATTTTTGTGTACATTTGAGCCCATTTTGGTGCATATCCAAGCCATATTAAGAAAATTTCATCGTAGGGAAAATAATGACATTATCTGCTCAACTCTACATAAAGGTCGCATCCAAAGCCAATTATACAAAAACTAAAAATCTGTGAGAAGATTGGTTGGCACCAGCAGATAGCATTTATTTTTGTGCACATTTGAGCCCATTTTGGTGCATATCCAAGCCATATTGAGAAAATTTCATCGTAGGGAAAATAATGACAATATCTGCTCAAATGTACAATAAGGTCGCATCTAAAGCCAATTATACAAAAACTAAAAATCTGTGAGAAGATTGGTTGGCACCAGCAGATAGCATTTATTTTTGTGTACATTTGAGCCCATTTTGGTGCATATCCATGCCATATTAAGAAAATTTCATCGTAGGGAAAATAATGACAATATCTGCTCAACTCTACATAAAGGTCGCATCTAAAGCCAATTATACAAAAACTAAAATTTGTGAGAAGATTGGTTGGCCCCAGCAGATAGCATTTATTTTTGTGTACATTTGAGCCCATTTTGGTGCATATCCAAGCCATATTAAGAAAATTTCATCGTAGGGAAAATAATGACAATATCTGCTCAACTCTACATAAAGGTCGTATCTAAAGCCAATTATACAAAAACTAAAAATCTGTGATAAGATTGGTTGGCACCAGCAGATAGCAATTACTTTTTGTTTACATTTGAGCCCATTTTGGTGCATATCCAAGCCATATTAAGAAAATTTCATCGTAGGGAAAATAATGACAATATCTGCTCAACTCTACATAAAGGTCGCATCCAAAGCCAATTATACAAAAACTAAAAATCTGTGAGAAGATTGGTTGGCACCAGCAGATAGCATTTATTCTTGTGCACATTTGAGCCCATTTTGGTGCATATCCAAGCCATATTAAGAAAATTTCATCGTAGGGACAATAATGACAATATCTGCTCAAATGTACAATAAGGTCGCATCTAAAGCCAATTATAAAAAAACTAAAAATCTGTGAGAAGATTGGTTGGCACCAGCAGATAGCATTTATTTTTGTGTACATTTGAGCCCATTTTGGTGCATATCCAAGCCATATTAAGAAAATTTCATCGTAGGGACAATAATGACAATATCTGCTCAACTCTACATAAAGGTCGCATCCAAAGCCAATTATAGAAAAACTAAAACTCTGTGAGAAGATTGGTTGGCACCAGCAGATAGCATTTATTCTTGTGCACATTTGAGCCCATTTTGGTGCATATCCAAGCCATATTAAGAAAATTTCATCGTAGGGACAATAATGACAATATCTGCTCAAATGTACAATAAGGTCGCATCTAAAGCCAATTATAAAAAAACTAAAAATCTGTGAGAAGATTGGTTGGCACCAGCAGATAGCATTTATTTGTGTGTACATTTGAGCCCATTTTGGTGCATATCCAAGCCATATTAAGAAAATTTCATCGTAGGGAAAATAATGACAATATCTGCTCAACTCTACATAAAGGTCGCATCTAAAGCCAATTATACAAAAACTAAAAATCTGTGAGAAGATTGGTTGGCACCAGCAGATAGCATTTATTTTTGTGTACATTTGAGCCCATTTTGGTGCATATCCAAGCCATATTAAGAAAAGTTCATCGTAGGGACAATAATGACAATATCTGCTCAAATGTACAATAAGGTCGCATCTAAAGCCAATTATACAAAAACTAAAAATCTGTGAGAAGATTGGTTGGCACCAGCAGATAGCATTTATTTTTGTGTACATTTGAGCCCATTTTGGTGCATATCCATGCCATATTAAGAAAATTTCATCGTAGGGAAAATAATGACAATATCTGCTAAACTCTACATAAAGGTCGCATCTAAAGCCAATTATACAAAAACTAAAAATATGTGAGAAGATTGGTTGGCACCAGCAGATAGCATTTATTTGTGTGTACATTTGAGCCCATTTTGGTGCATATCCAAGCCATATTAAGAAAATTTCATCGTAGGGAAAATAATGACAATATCTGCTCAACTCTACATAAAGGTCGCATCTAAAGCCAATTATACAAAAACTAAAAATGTGTGAGAAGATTGGTTGGCACCAGCAGATAGCATTGATTTTTGTGTACATTTGAGCCCATTTTGGTGCATATCCAAGCCATATTAAGAAAATTTCATCGTAGGGAAAATAATGACATTATCTGCTCAACTCTACATAAAGGTCGCATCCAAAGCCAATTATACAAAAACTAAAAATCTGTGAGAAGATTGGTTGGCACCAGCAGATAGCATTTATTTTTGTGCACATTTGAGCCCATTTTGGTGCATATCCAAGCCATATTGAGAAAATTTCATCGTAGGGAAAATAATGACAATATCTGCTCAAATGTACAATAAGGTCGCATCTAAAGCCAATTATACAAAAACTAAAAATCTGTGAGAAGATTGGTTGGCACCAGCAGATAGCATTTATTTTTGTGTACATTTGAGCCCAGTTTGGTGCATATCCATGCCATATTAAGAAAATTTCATCGTAGGGAAAATAATGACAATATCTGCTCAACTCTACATAAAGGTCGCATCTAAAGCCAATTATACAAAAACTAAAATTTGTGAGAAGATTGGTTGGCCCCAGCAGATAGCATTTATTTTTGTGTACATTTGAGCCCATTTTGGTGCATATCCAAGCCATATTAAGAAAATTTCATCGTAGGGAAAATAATGACAATATCTGCTCAACTCTACATAAAGGTCGTATCTAAAGCCAATTATACAAAAACTAAAAATCTGTGATAAGATTGGTTGGCACCAGCAGATAGCAATTACTTTTTGTTTACATTTGAGCCCATTTTGGTGCATATCCAAGCCATATTAAGAAAATTTCATCGTAGGGAAAATAATGACAATATCTGCTCAAACTCTACATAAAGGTCGCATCTAAAGCCAATTATACAAAAACTAAAAATCTGTGAGAAGATTGGTTGGCACCAGCAGATAGCATTGATTTTTGTGTACATTTGAGCCCATTTTGGTGCATATCCAAGCCATATTAAGAAAATTTCATCGTAGGGAAAATAATGACATTATCTGCTCAACTCTACATAAAGGTCGCATCCAAAGCCAATTATACAAAAACTAAATATCTGTGAGAAGATTGGTTGGCACCAGCAGATAGCATTTATTTTTGTGCACATTTGAGCCCATTTTGGTGCATATCCAAGCCATATTAAGAAAATTTCATCGTAGGGAAAATAATGACAATATCTGCTCAAATGTACAATAAGGTCGCATCTAAAGCCAATTATACAAAAACTAAAAATCTGTGAGAAAATTGGTTGGCACCAGCAGATAGCATTTATTTGTGTGTACATTTGAGCCCATTTTGGTGCATATCCAAGCCATATTAAGAAAATTTCATCGTAGGGAAAATAATGACAATATCTGCTCAACTCTACATAAAGGTCGCATCCAAAGCCAATTATAGAAAAACTAAAAATCTGTGAGAAGATTGGTTGGCACCAGCAGATAGCATTTATTCTTGTGCACATTTGAGCCCATTTTGGTGCATATCCAAGCCATATTAAGAAAATTTCATCGTAGGGAAAATAATGACAATATCTGCTCAAATGTACAATAAGGTCGCATCTAAAGCCAATTATAAAAAAACTAAAAATCTGTGAGAAGATTGGTTGGCACCAGCAGAAAGTATTTATTTGTGTGTACATTTGAGCCCATTTTGTTGCATATCCAAGCCATATTAAGAAAAGTTCATCGTAGGGACAATAATGACAATATCTGCTCAAATGTACAATAAGGTCGCATCTAAAGCCAATATACAAAAACTAAAAATCTGTGAGAAGATTGGTTGGCACCAGCAGATAGCATTAATTTTGTGTACATTTGAGCCCATTTTGGTGCATATCCAAGCCATATTAAGAAAATTTCATCGTAGGGAAAATAATGACAATATCTGCTCAACTCTACATAAAGGTCGTATCTAAAGCCAATTATACAAAAACTAAAAATCTGTGAGAAGATTGGTTGGCACCAACAGATAGCATTTATTTTTGTTTACATTTGAGCCCATTTTGGTGCATATCCAAGCCATATTAAGAAAATTTCATCGTAGGGAAAATAATGACAATATCTGCTCAACTCTACATAAAGGTCGCATCTAAAGCCAATTATACAAAAACTAAAAATCTGTGAGAAGATTGGTTGGCACCAGCAGATAGCATTGATTTTTGTGTACATTTGAGCCCATTTTGGTGCATATCCAAGCCATATTAAGAAAATTTCATCGTAGGGAAAATAATGACATTATCTGCTCAACTCTACATAAAGGTCGCATCTAAAGCCAATTATACAAAAACTAAAAATCTGTGAGAAGATTGGTTGGCACCAGCAGATAGCATTTATTTTTGTGTACATTTGAGCCCATTTTGGTGCATATCCAAGCCATATTAAGAAAATTTCATCGTAGGGAAAATAATGACAATATCTGCTCAAATGTACAATAAGGTCGCATCTAAAGCCAATTATACAAAAACTAAAAATCTGTGAGAAGATTGGTTGGCACCAGCAGATAGCATTTATTTTTGTGTACATTTGAGCCCATTTTGGTGCATATCCATGCCATATTAAGAAAATTTCATCGTAGGGAAAATAATGACAATATCTGCTCAACTCTACATAAAGGTCGCATCTAAAGCCAATTATACAAAAACTAAAATTTGTGAGAAGATTGGTTGGCCCCAGCAGATAGCATTTATTTTTGTTTACATTTGAGCCCATTTTGGTGCATATCCAAGCCATATTAAGAAAATTTCATCGTAGGGAAAATAATGACAATATCTGCTCAACTCTACATAAAGGTCGCATCTAAAGCCAATTTTACAAAAACTAAAAATCTATGAGAAGATTGGTTGGCACCAGCAGATAGCATTGATTTTTGTGTACATTTGAGCCCATTTTGGTGCATATCCAAGCCATATTAAGAAAATTTCATCGTAGGGAAAATAATGACAATATCTGCTCAACTCTACATAAAGGTCGCATCTAAAGCCAATTATACAAAAACTAAAATTTGTGAGAAGATTGGTTGGCCCCAGCAGATAGCATTTATTTTTGTGTACATTTGAGCCCATTTTGGTGCATATCCAAGCCATATTAAGAAAATTTCATCGCAGGGAAAATAATGACATTATCTGCTCAACTCTACATAAAGGTCGCATCCAAAGCCAATTATACAAAAACTAAAAATCTGTGAGAAGATTGGTTGGCACCAGCAGATAGCATTTATTTTTGTGCACATTTGAGCCCATTTTGGTGCATATCCAAGCCATATTAAGAAAATTTCATCGTAGGGAAAATAATGACAATATCTGCTCAAATGTACAATAAGGTCGCATCTAAAGCCAATTATACAAAAACTAAAAATCTGTGAGAAGATTGGTTGGCACCAGCAGATAGCATTTATTTTTGTGTACATTTGAGCCCATTTTGGTGCATATCCATGCCATATTAAGAAAATTTCATCGTAGGGAAAATAATGACAATATCTGCTCAACTCTACATAAAGGTCGCATCTAAAGCCAATTATACAAAAACTAAAATTTGTGAGAAGATTGGTTGGCCCCAGCAGATAGCATTTATTTTTGTGTACATTTGAGCCCATTTTGGTGCATATCCAAGCCATATTAAGAAAATTTCATCGTAGGGAAAATAATGACAATATCTGCTCAACTCTACATAAAGGTCGTATCTAAAGCCAATTATACAAAAACTAAAAATCTGTGAGAAGATTGGTTGGCACCAGCAGATAGCAATTACTTTTTGTTTACATTTGAGCCCATTTTGGTGCATATCCAAGCCATATTAAGAAAATTTCATCGTAGGGAAAATAATGACAATATCTTCTCAAACTCTACATAAAGGTCGCATCTAAAGCCAATTATACAAAAACTAAAAATCTGTGAGAAGATTGGTTGGCACCAGCAGATAGCATTGATTTTTGTGTACATTTGAGCCCATTTTGGTGCATATCCAAGCCATATTAAGAAAATTTCATCGTAGGGAAAATAATGACATTATCTGCTCAACTCTACATAAAGGTCGCATCCAAAGCCAATTATACAAAAACTAAAAATCTGTGAGAAGATTGGTTGGCACCAGCAGATAGCATTTATTTTTGTGCACATTTGAGCCCATTTTGGTGCATATCCAAGCCATATTAAGAAAATTTCATCGTAGGGAAAATAATGACAATATCTGCTCAAATGTACAATAAGGTCGCATCTAAAGCCAATTATACAAAAACTAAAAATCTGTGAGAAAATTGGTTGGCACCAGCAGATAGCATTTATTTGTGTGTACATTTGAGCCCATTTTGGTGCATATCCAAGCCATATTAAGAAAATTTCATCGTAGGGAAAATAATGACAATATCTGCTCAACTCTACATAAAGGTCGCATCCAAAGCCAATTATAGAAAAACTAAAAATCTGTGAGAAGATTGGTTGGCACCAGCAGATAGCATTTATTCTTGTGCACATTTGAGCCCATTTTGGTGCATATCCAAGCCATATTAAGAAAATTTCATCGTAGGGAAAATAATGACAATATCTGCTCAAATGTACAATAAGGTCGCATCTAAAGCCAATTATAAAAAAACTAAAAATCTGTGAGAAGATTGGTTGGCACCAGCAGAAAGTATTTATTTGTGTGTACATTTGAGCCCATTTTGGTGCATATCCAAGCCATATTAAGAAAAGTTCATCGTAGGGACAATAATGACAATATCTGCTCAAATGTACAATAAGGTCGCATCTAAAGCCAATATACAAAAACTAAAAATCTGTGAGAAGATTGGTTGGCACCAGCAGATAGCATTAATTTTGTGTACATTTGAGCCCATTTTGGTGCATATCCAAGCCATATTAAGAAAATTTAATCGTAGGGAAAATAATGACAATATCTGCTCAACTCTACATAAAGGTCGCATCTAAAGCCAATTATACAAAAACTAAAATTTGTGAGAAGATTGGTTGGCCCCAGCAGATAGCATTTATTTTTGTGTACATTTGAGCCCATTTTGGTGCATATCCAAGCCATATTAAGAAAATTTCATCGTAGGGAAAATAATGACAATATCTGCTCAACTCTACATAAAGGTCGTATCTAAAGCCAATTATACAAAAACTAAAAATCTGTGAGAAGATTGGTTGGCACCAACAGATAGCATTTATTTTTGTTTACATTTGAGCCCATTTTGGTGCATATCCAAGCCATATTAAGAAAATTTCATCGTAGGGAAAATAATGACAATATCTGCTCAACTCTACATAAAGGTCGCATCTAAAGCCAATTATACAAAAACTAAAAATCTGTGAGAAGATTGGTTGGCACCAGCAGATAGCATTGATTTTTGTGTACATTTGAGCCCATTTTGGTGCATATCCAAGCCATATTAAGAAAATTTCATCGTAGGGAAAATAATGACATTATCTGCTCAACTCTACATAAAGGTCGCATCTAAAGCCAATTATACAAAAACTAAAAATCTGTGAGAAGATTGGTTGGCACCAGCAGATAGCATTTATTTTTGTGCACATTTGAGCCCATTTTGGTGCATATCCAAGCCATATTAAGAAAATTTCATCGTAGGGAAAATAATGACAATATCTGCTCAAATGTACAATAAGGTCGCATCTAAAGCCAATTATACAAAAACTAAAAATCTGTGAGAAGATTGGTTGGCACCAGCAGATAGCATTTATTTTTGTGTACATTTGAGCCCATTTTGGTGCATATCCAAGCCATATTAAGAAAATTTCATCGTAGGGAAAATAATGACAATATCTGCTCAACTCTACATAAAGGTCGCATCTAAAGCCAATTATACAAAAACTAAAATTTGTGAGAAGATTGGTTGGCCCCAGCAGATAGCATTTATTTTTGTTTACATTTGAGCCCATTTTGGTGCATATCCAAGCCATATTAAGAAAATTTCATCGTAGGGAAAATAATGACAATATCTGCTCAACTCTACATAAAGGTCGCATCTAAAGCCAATTATACAAAAACTAAAAATCTATGAGAAGATTGGTTGGCACCAGCAGATAGCATTGATTTTTGTGTACATTTGAGCCCATTTTGGTGCATATCCAAGCCATATTAAGAAAATTTCATCGTAGGGAAAATAATGACAATATCTGCTCAACTCTACATAAAGGTCGCATCTAAAGCCAATTATACAAAAACTAAAATTTGTGAGAAGATTGGTTGGCCCCAGCAGATAGCATTTATTTTTGTGTACATTTGAGCCCATTTTGGTGCATATCCAAGCCATATTAAGAAAATTTCATCGCAGGGAAAATAATGACATTATCTGCTCAACTCTACATAAAGGTCGCATCCAAAGCCAATTATACAAAAACTAAAAATCTGTGAGAAGATTGGTTGGCACCAGCAGATAGCATTTATTTTTGTGCACATTTGAGCCCATTTTGGTGCATATCCAAGCCATATTAAGAAAATTTCATCGTAGGGAAAATAATGACAATATCTGCTCAAATGTACAATAAGGTCGCATCTAAAGCCAATTATACAAAAACTAAAAATCTGTGAGAAGATTGGTTGGCACCAGCAGATAGCATTTATTTTTGTGTACATTTGAGCCCATTTTGGTGCATATCCATGCCATATTAAGAAAATTTCATCGTAGGGAAAATAATGACAATATCTGCTCAACTCTACATAAAGGTCGCATCTAAAGCCAATTATACAAAAACTAAAATTTGTGAGAAGATTGGTTGGCCCCAGCAGATAGCATTTATTTTTGTGTACATTTGAGCCCATTTTGGTGCATATCCAAGCCATATTAAGAAAATTTCATCGTAGGGAAAATAATGACAATATCTGCTCAACTCTACATAAAGGTCGTATCTAAAGCCAATTATACAAAAACTAAAAATCTGTGAGAAGATTGGTTGGCACCAGCAGATAGCAATTACTTTTTGTTTACATTTGAGCCCATTTTGGTGCATATCCAAGCCATATTAAGAAAATTTCATCGTAGGGAAAATAATGACAATATCTTCTCAAACTCTACATAAAGGTCGCATCTAAAGCCAATTATACAAAAACTAAAAATCTGTGAGAAGATTGGTTGGCACCAGCAGATAGCATTGATTTTTGTGTACATTTGAGCCCATTTTGGTGCATATCCAAGCCATATTAAGAAAATTTCATCGTAGGGAAAATAATGACAATATCTGCTCAACTCTACATAAAGGTCGCATCCAAAGCCAATTATACAAAAACTAAAAATCTGTGAGAAGATTGGTTGGCACCAGCAGATAGCATTTATTTTTGTGCACATTTGAGCCCATTTTGGTGCATATCCAAGCCATATTAAGAAAATTTCATCGTAGGGAAAATAATGACAATATCTGCTCAAATGTACAACAAGGTCGCATCTAAAGCCAATTATACAAAAACTAAAAATCTGTGAGAAAATTGGTTGGCACCAGCAGATAGCATTTATTTGTGTGTACATTTGAGCCCATTTTGGTGCATATCCAAGCCATATTAAGAAAATTTCATCGTAGGGAAAATAATGACAATATCTGCTCAACTCTACATAAAGGTCGCATCCAAAGCCAATTATAGAAAAACTAAAAATCTGTGAGAAGATTGGTTGGCACCAGCAGATAGCATTTATTCTTGTGCACATTTGAGCCCATTTTGGTGCATATCCAAGCCATATTAAGAAAATTTCATCGTAGGGAAAATAATGACAATATCTGCTCAAATGTACAATAAGGTCGCATCTAAAGCCAATTATAAAAAAACTAAAAATCTGTGAGAAGATTGGTTGGCACCAGCAGAAAGTATTTATTTGTGTGTACATTTGAGCCCATTTTGGTGCATATCCAAGCCATATTAAGAAAAGTTCATCGTAGGGACAATAATGACAATATCTGCTCAAATGTACAATAAGGTCGCATCTAAAGCCAATATACAAAAACTAAAAATCTGTGAGAAGATTGGTTGGCACCAGCAGATAGCATTGATTTTTGTGTACATTTGAGCCCATTTTGGTGCATATCCAAGCCATATTAAGAAAATTTAATCGTAGGGAAAATAATGACAATATCTGCTCAACTCTACATAAAGGTCGCATCTAAAGCCAATTATACAAAAACTAAAATTTGTGAGAAGATTGGTTGGCCCCAGCAGATAGCATTTATTTTTGTGTACATTTGAGCCCATTTTGGTGCATATCCAAGCCATATTAAGAAAATTTCATCGTAGGGAAAATAATGACAATATCTGCTCAACTCTACATAAAGGTCGTATCTAAAGCCAATTATACAAAAACTAAAAATCTGTGAGAAGATTGGTTGGCACCAACAGATAGCATTTATTTTTGTTTACATTTGAGCCCATTTTGGTGCATATCCAAGCCATATTAAGAAAATTTCATCGTAGGGAAAATAATGACAATATCTGCTCAACTCTACATAAAGGTCGCATCTAAAGCCAATTATACAAAAACTAAAAATCTGTGAGAAGATTGGTTGGCACCAGCAGATAGCATTGATTTTTGTGTACATTTGAGCCCATCTTGGTGCATATCCAAGCCATATTAAGAAAATTTCATCGTAGGGAAAATAATGACATTATCTGCTCAACTCTACATAAAGGTCGCATCTAAAGCCAATTATACAAAAACTAAAAATCTGTGAGAAGATTGGTTGGCACCAGCAGATAGCATTTATTTTTGTGCACATTTGAGCCCATTTTGGTGCATATCCAAGCCATATTAAGAAAATTTCATCGTAGGGAAAATAATGACAATATCTGCTCAAATGTACAATAAGGTCGCATCTAAAGCCAATTATACAAAAACTAAAAATCTGTGAGAAGATTGGTTGGCACCAGCAGATAGCATTTATTTTTGTGTACATTTGAGCCCATTTTGGTGCATATCCATGCCATATTAAGAAAATTTCATCGTAGGGAAAATAATGACAATATCTGCTCAACTCTACATAAAGGTCGCATCTAAAGCCAATTATACAAAAACTAAAATTTGTGAGAAGATTGGTTGGCCCCAGCAGATAGCATTTATTTTTGTGTACATTTGAGCCCATTTTGGTGCATATCCAAGCCATATTAAGAAAATTTCATCGTAGGGAAAATAATGACAATATCTGCTCAACTCTACATAAAGGTCGTATCTAAAGCCAATTATACAAAAACTAAAAATCTGTGAGAAGATTGGTTGGCACCAGCAGATAGCATTTATTTTTGTGTACATTTGAGCCCATTTTGGTGCATATCCAAGCCATATTAAGAAAATTTCATCGTAGGGAAAATAATGACAATATCTGCTCAACTCTACATAAAGGTCGCATCTAAAGCCAATTATACAAAAACTAAAAATCTGTGAGAAGATTGGTTGGCACCAGCAGATAGCATTGATTTTTGTGTACATTTGAGCCCATTTTGGTGCATATCCAAGCCATATTAAGAAAATTTCATCGTAGGGAAAATAATGACAATATCTGCTCAACTCTACATAAAGGTCGCATCTAAAGCCAATTATACAAAAACTAAAATTTGTGAGAAGATTGGTTGGCCCCAGCAGATAGCATTTATTTTTGTGTACATTTGAGCCCATTTTGGTGCATATCCAAGCCATATTAAGAAAATTTCATCGTAGGGAAAATAATGACAATATCTGCTCAACTCTACATAAAGGTCGTATCTAAAGCCAATTATACAAAAACTAAAAATCTGTGAGAAGATTGGTTGGCACCAACAGATAGCATTTATTTTTGTTTACATTTGAGCCCATTTTGGTGCATATCCAAGCCATATTAAGAATAATTTCATCGTAGGGAAAATAATGACAATATCTGCTCAACTCTACATAAATGTCGCATCTAAAGCCAATTATACAAAAACTAAAAATCTGTGAGAAGATTGGTTGGCACCAGCAGATAGCATTGATTTTTGTGTACATTTGAGCCCATTTTGGTGCATATCCAAGCCATATTAAGAAAATTTCATCGTAGGGAAAATAATGACATTATCTGCTCAACTCTACATAAAGGTCGCATCCAAAGCCAATTATACAAAAACTAAAAATCTGTGAGAAGATTGGTTGGCACCAGCAGATAGCATTTATTTTTGTGCACATTTGAGCCCATTTTGGTGCATATCCAAGCCATATTAAGAAAATTTCATCGTAGGGAAAATAATGACAATATCTGCTCAAATGTACAATAAGGTCGCATCTAAAGCCAATTATACAAAAACTAAAAATCTGTGAGAAGATTGGTTGGCACCAGCAGATAGCATTTATTTTTGTGTACATTTGAGCCCATTTTGGTGCATAACCATGCCATATTAAGAAAATTTCATCGTAGGGAAACTAATGACAATATCTGCTCAACTCTACATAAAGGTCGCATCTAAAGCCAATTATACAAAAACTAAAATTTGTGAGAAGATTGGTTGGCCCCAGCAGATAGCATTTATTTTTGTGTACATTTGAGCCCATTTTGGTGCATATCCAAGCCATATTAAGAAAATTTCATCGTAGGGAAAATAATGACAATATCTGCTCAACTCTACATAAAGGTCGTATCTAAAGCCAATTATACAAAAACTAAAAATCTGTGAGAAGATTGGTTGGCACCAGCAGATAGCATTTATTTTTGTTTACATTTGAGCCCATTTTGGTGCATATCCAAGCCATATTAAGAAAATTTCATCGTAGGGAAAATAATGACAATATCTGCTCAACTGTACATAAAGGTCGCATCTAAAGCCAATTATACAAAAACTAAAAATCTGTGAGAAGATTGGTTGGCACCAGCAGATAGCATTGATTTTTGTGTACATTTGAGCCCATTTTGGTGCATATCCAAGCCATATTAAGAAAATTTCATCGTAGGGAAAATAATGACATTATCTGCTCAACTCTACATAAAGGTCGCATCCAAAGCCAATTATACAAAAACTAAAAATCTGTGAAAAGATTGGTTGGCACCAGCAGATAGCATTTATTTTTGTGCACATTTGAGCCCATTTTGGTGCATATCCAAGCCATATTAAGAAAATTTCATCGTAGGGAAAATAATGACAATATCTGCTCAAATGTACAATAAGGTCGCATCTAAAGCCAATTATACAAAAACTAAAAATCTGTGAGAAAATTGGTTGGCACCAGCAGATAGCATTTATTTGTTTGTACATTTGAGCCCATTTTGGTGCATATCCAAGCCATATTAAGAAAATTTCATCGTAGGGAAAATAATGACAATATCTGCTCAACTCTACATAAAGGTCGCATCTAAAGCCAATTATACAAAAACTAAAAATCTGTGAGAAGATTGGTTGGCACCAGCAGATAGCATTTATTTTTGTGTACATTTGAGCCCATTTTGGTGCATATCCAAGCCATATTAAGAAAAGTTCATCGTAGGGACAATAATGACAATATCTGCTAAAATGTACAATAAGGTCGCATCTAAAGCCAATTATACAAAAACTAAAAATCTGTGAGAAGATTGGTTGGCACCAGCAGATAGCATTTATCTTAGTGTACATTTGAGCCCATTTTGGTGCATATCCATGCCATATTAAGAAAATTTCATCGTAGGGAAAATAATGACAATATCTGCTCAACTCTACATAAAGGTCGCATCTAAAGCCAATTATACAAAAACTAAAAATCTGTGAGAAGATTGGTTGGCCCCAGCAGATAGCATTTATTTTTGTGTACATTTGAGCCCATTTTGGTGCATATCCAAGCCATATTAAGAAAATTTCATCGTAGGGAAAATAATGACAATATCTGCTCAAATGTACAATAAGGTCGCATCTAAAGCCAATTATACAAAAACTAAAAATCTGTGAGAAAATTGGTTGGCACCAGCAGATAGCATTTATTTGTTTGTACATTTGAGCCCATTTTGGTGCATATCCAAGCCATATTGAGAAAATTTCATCGTAGGGAAAATAATGACAATATCTGCTCAACTCTACATAAAGGTCGCATCTAAAGCCAATTATACAAAAACTAAAAATCTGTGAGAAGATTGGTTGGCACCAGCAGATAGCATTTATTTTTGTGTACATTTGAGCCCATTTTGGTGCATATCCAAGCCATATTAAGAAAAGTTCATCGTAGGGACAATAATGACAATATCTGCTCAAATGTACAATAAGGTCGCATCTAAAGCCAATTATACAAAAACTAAAAATCTGTGAGAAGATTGGTTGGCACCAGCAGATAGCATTTATTTTAGTGTACATTTGAGCCCATTTTGGTGCATATCCATGCCATATTAAGAAAATTTCATCGTAGGGAAAATAATGACAATATCTGCTCAACTCTACATAAAGGTCGCATCTAAAGCCAATTATACAAAAACTAAAAATCTGTGAGAAGATTGGTTGGCCCCAGCAGATAGCATTTATTTTTGTGTACATTTGAGCCCATTTTGGTGCATATCCAAGCCATATTAAGAAAATTTCATCGTAGGGAAAATAATGACAATATCTGCTCAACTCTACATAAAGGTCGTATCTAAAGCCAATTATACAAAAACTAAAAATCTGTGAGAAGATTGGTTGGCACCAGCAGATAGCATTTATTTTTGTTTACATTTGAGCCCATTTTGGTGCATATCCAAGCCATATTAAGAAAATTTCATCGTAGGGAAAATAATGACATTATCTGCTCAACTCTACATAAAGGTCGCATCCAAAGCCAATTATACAAAAACTAAAAATCTGTGAGAAGATTGGTTGGCACCAGCAGATAGCATTTATTTTTGTGCACATTTGAGCCCATTTTGGTGCATATCCAAGCCATATTAAGAAAATTTCATCGTAGGGAAAATAATGACAATATCTGCTCAAATGTACAATAAGGTCGCATCTAAAGCCAATTATACAAAAACTAAAAATCTGTGAGAAGATTGGTTGGCACCAGCAGATAGCATTTATTTTTGTTTACATTTGAGCCCATTTTGGTGCATATCCAAGCCATATTAAGAAAATTTCATCGTAGGGAAAATAATGACAATATCTGCTCAACTCTACATAAAGGTCGCATCTAAAGCCAATTATACAAAAACTAAAAATCTGTGAGAAGATTGGTTGGCACCAGCAGATAGCATTGATTTTTGTGTACATTTGAGCCCATTTTGGTGCATATCCAAGCCATATTAAGAAAATTTCATCGTAGGGAAAATAATGACAATATCTGCTCAACTCTACATAAAGGTCGCATCCAAAGCCAATTATACAAAAACTAAAAATCTGTGAGAAGATTGGTTGGCACCAGCAGATAGCATTTATTTTTGTGCACATTTGAGCCCATTTGGTGCATATCCAAGCCATATTAAGAAAATTTCATCGTAGGGAAAATAATGACAATATCTGCTCAAATGTACAATAAGGTCGCATCTAAAGCCAATTATACAAAAACTAAAAATCTGTGAGAAAATTGGTTGGCACCAGCAGATAGCATTTATTTGTGTGTACATTTGAGCCCATTTTGGTGCATATCCAAGCCATATTAAGAAAATTTCATCGTAGGGAAAATAATGACAATATCTGCTCAACTCTACATAAAGGTCGCATCTAAAGCCAATTATACAAAAACTAAAAATCTGTGAGAAGATTGGTTGGCACCAGCAGATAGTATTTATTTTTGTGTACATTTGAGCCCATTTTGGTGCATATCCAAGCCATATTAAGAAAATTTCATCGTAGGGACAATAATGACAATATCTGCTCAAATGTACAATAAGGTCGCATCTAAAGCCAATTATACAAAAACTAAAAATCTGTGAGAAGATTGGTTGGCCCCAGCAGATAGCATTTATTTGTGTGTACATTTGAGCAGATTTCGGTGCATATCCAAGCCATATTAAGAAAATTTCATCGTAGGGAAAATAATGACAATATCTGCTCAACTCTACATAAAGGTCGCATCTAAAGCCAATTATACAAAAACTAAAAATCTGTGAGAAGATTGGTTGGCCCCAGCAGATAGCATTTATTTTTGTGTACATTTGAGCCCATTTTGGTGCATATCCAAGCCATATTAAGAAAATTTCATCGTAGGGAAAATAATGACAATATCTGCTCAACTCTACATAAAGGTCGTATCTAAAGCCAATTATACAAAAACTAAAAATCTGTGAGAAGATTGGTTGGCACCAGCAGATAGCATTTATTTGTGTGTACATTTGAGCCCATTTTGGTGCATATCCAAGCCATATTAAGAAAATTTCATCGTAGGGACAAAAATGACAATATCTGCTCAAATGTACAATAAGGTCGCATCTAAAGCCAATTATACAAAAACTGAAAATCTGTGAGAAGATTGATTGGCAACAGCAGATAGCATTTATTTTTGAGTACATTTGAGCCCATTTTGGTGCATATCCAAGCCATATTAAGAAAATTTCATCGTAGGGAAGATAATGACAATATCTGCTCAACTCTACATAAAGGTCGCATCTAAAGCCAATTATACAAAAACTAAAAATCTGTAAGAAGATTGGTTGGCACCAGCAGATAGCATTTATTTGTGTGTACATTTGAGCCCATTTTGGTGCATATCCAAGCCATATTAAGAAAATTTCATCGTAGGGAAAATAATGACAATATCTGCTCAACTCTATATAAAGGTCTCATCTAAAGCCAATTAAACAATAACTAAAAATCTGTGAGGAGATTGGTTAGCACCAGCAGATAGCATTATTTTTTTTGTATATTTGTGCCCATTTTGGTGCATATCCAAGCCATATTAAGAAAATTTCATCGTAGGGACAATAATGACAATATTTGCTCAAATGTACAATAAGGTCGCATCTAAAGCCAATTATACAAAAACTAAAAATCTGTCAGAAGATTGGTTGGCACCAGCAGATAGCATTTCTTTTTGTGTACATTTGAGCCCATTTTGGTGCATATCCAAGCCATATTAAGAAAATTTCATCGTAGGGACAAAAATGACAATATCTGCTCAAATGTACAATAAGGTCGCATCTAAAGCCAATTATACAAAAACTGAAAATCTGTGAGAAGATTGGTTGGCACCAGCAGATAGCATTTATTTTTGTGTACATTTGTGCCCATTTTGGTGCATATCCAAGCCATATTAAGAAAATTTCATCGTAGGGAAAATAATGACAATATCTGCTCAACTCTATATAAAGGTCGCATCTAAAGCCAATTAAACAATAACTAAAAATCTGTGAGGAGATTGGTTAGCACCAGCAGATAGCATTATTTTTTGTGTATATTTGTGCCCATTTTGGTGCATATCCAAGCCATATTAAGAAAATTTCATCGTAGGGACAATAATGACAATATTTGCTCAAATGTACAATAAGGTCGCATCTAAAGCCAAATATACAAAAACTAAAACTCTGTGAGAAGATTGGTTGGCACCAGCAGATAGCATTTATTTTTGTGTACATTTGAGCCCATTTTGGTGCATATCCAAGCCATATTAAGAAAATTTCATCGTAGGGAAAATAATGACAATATCTGCTCAACTCTACATAAAGGTCGCATCTAAAGCCAATTATACAAAAACAAAAAATCTGTGAGAAGATTGGTTGGCACCAGCAGATAGCATTTATTTGTGTGTACATTTGAGCCCATTTTGGTGCATATCCAAGCCATATTAAGAAAATTTCATCGTAGGGACAAAAATGACAATATCTGCTCAAATGTACAATAAGGTCGCATCTAAAGCCAATTATACAAAAACTGAAAATCTGTGAGAAGATTGATTGGCAACAGCAGATAGCATATATTTTTGTGTACATTTGAGCCCATTTTGGTGCATATCCAAGCCATATTAAGAAAATTTCATCGTAGGGAAAATAATGACAATATCTGCTCAACTCTACATAAAGGTCGTATCTAAAGCCAATTATACAAAAACTAAAAATCTGTGAGAAGATTGGTTGGCACCAGCAGATAGCATTTATATTTGTGTACATTTGAGCCCATTTTGGTGCATAACCAAGCCATATTAAGAAAATTTCATCGTAGGGAAAATAATGACAATATCTGCTCAACTCTATATAAAGGTCTCATCTTAAGCCAATTAAACAAAAACTAAAAATCTGTGAGAAGATTGGGTAGCACCAGCAGATAGCATTATTTTTAGTGTATATTTGTGCCCATTTTGGTGCATATCCAAGCCATATTAAGAAAATTTCATCGTAGGGACAATAATGACAATATTTGCTCAAATGTACAATAAGGTCGCATCTAAAGCCAATTATACAAAAACTAAAAATCTGTGAGAAGATTGGTTGGCCCCAGCAGATAGCATTTATTTTTGTGAACATTTGAGCCCATTTTGGTGCATATCCAAGCCATATTAAGAAAATGTCATCGTAGGGAAAATAATGAAAATATCTGCTCAACTCTACATAAAGATCGCATCTAAAGCCAATTATACAAAAACTAAAAATCTGTGAGAAGATTGGTTGGCACCAGCAGATAGCATTTATTTTTGTGCACATTTGAGCCCATTTTGGTGCATATCCAAGCCATATTAAGAAAATTTCATCGTAGGGAAAATAATGACAATATCTGCTCAACTCTACATAAAGGTCGCATCTAAAACCAATTATACAAAAACTAAAAATCTGTGAGAAGATTGGTTGGCACCAGCAGATAGCAATTATTTTTGTGCACATTTGAGCCCATTTTGGTGCATATCCAAGCCATATTAAGAAAATTTCACCGTAGGGACAATAATGACAATATCTGCTCAACTCTACATAAAGGTCGTATCTAAAGCAAATTATACAAAAACTAAAAATCTGTGAGAAGATTGGTTGGCACCAGCAGATAGCATTTATTTGTGTGTACATTTGAGCCCATGTTGGTGCATATCCAAGCCATATTAAGAAAATTTCATCGTAGGGACAATAATGCCAATATCTGCTCAACTCTATATAAAGGTCTCATCTAAAGCCAATTAAACAATAACTAAAAATCTGTGAGGAATTTGGTTAGCACCAGCAGATAGCATTATTTTTTGTGTATATTTGTGCCCATTTTGGTGCATATCCAAGCCATATTAAGAAAATTTCATCTTAGGGAAGATAATGACAATATCTGCTCAACTCTACATAAAGGTCGCATCTAAAGCCAATTATACAAAAACTAAAAATCTGTGAGAAGATTGGTTGGCACCAGCAGATAGCATTTATTTGTGTGTACATTTGAGCCCATTTTGGTGCATATCCAAGCCATATTAAGAAAATTTCATCGTAGGGACAAAAATGTCAATATCTGCTCAAATGTACAATAATGTCGCATCTAAAGCCAATTATACAAAAACTGAAAATCTGTGAGAAGATTGGTTGGCACCAGCAGATAGCATAGATTTTTGTGTATATTTGAGCCCATTTTGGTGCATATCCAAGCCATATTAAGAAAATTTCATCGTAGGGAAAATAATGACAATATCTGCTCAACTCTACATAAAGGTCGCATCTAAAGCCAATTATACAAAAACTAAAAATCTGTGAGAAGATTGGTTGGCACCAGCAGATAGCATTTATTTTTGTGTACATTTGAGCCCATTTTGGTGCATATCCAAGCCATATTAAGAAAATTTCATCGTAGGGAAAATAATGACAATATCTGCTCAACTCTACATAAAGGTCGTATCTAAAGCCAATTATACAAAAACTAAAAATCTGTGAGAAGATTGGTTGGCACCAGCAGATAGCATTTATTTTTGTGTACATTTGAGCCCATTTTGGTGCATATCCAAGCCATATTAAGAAAATTTCATCGTAGGGAAAATAATGACAATATCTGCTCAACTCTATATAAAGGTCTCATCTAAAGCCAATTAAACAAAAACTAAAAATCTGTGAGAAGATTGGGTAGCACCAGCAGATAGCATTATTTTTTGTGTATATTTGTGCCCATTTTGGTGCATATCCAAGCCATATTAAGAAAATTTCATCGTAGGGACAATAATGACAATATCTGCTCAAATGTACAATAAGATCGCATCTAAAGCCAATTATACAAAAACTAAAAATCTGTGAGAAGATTGGTTGGCACCAGCAGATAGCATTTATTTGTGTGTACATTTGAGCCCATTTTGGTGCATATCC
Organism: Steromphala cineraria; assembly: GCA_916613615.1. NCBI lineage: Eukaryota > Metazoa > Mollusca > Gastropoda > Trochida > Trochidae > Steromphala > Steromphala cineraria. The sequence continues at coordinate 5,991,859 of OU744735.1, forward strand.
AAGCCATATTAAGAAAATTTCATCGTAGGGAAAATAATGACAATATCTGCTCAACTCTATATAAAGGTCGCATCTAAAGCCAATTAAACAATAACTAAAAATCTGTGAGGAGATTGGTTAGCACCAGCAGATAGCATTATTTTTTGTGTATATTTGTGCCCATTTTGGTGCATATCCAAGCCATATTAAGAAAATTTCATCGTAGGGACAATAATGACAATATTTGCTCAAATGTACAATAAGGTCGCATCTAAAGCCAAATATACAAAAACTAAAACTCTGTGAGAAGATTGGTTGGCACCAGCAGATAGCATTTATTTTTGTGTACATTTGAGCCCATTTTGGTGCATATCCAAGCCATATTAAGAAAATTTCATCGTAGGGAAAATAATGACAATATCTGCTCAACTCTACATAAAGGTCGCATCTAAAGCCAATTATACAAAAACAAAAAATCTGTGAGAAGATTGGTTGGCACCAGCAGATAGCATTTATTTGTGTGTACATTTGAGCCCATTTTGGTGCATATCCAAGCCATATTAAGAAAATTTCATCGTAGGGACAAAAATGACAATATCTGCTCAAATGTACAATAAGGTCGCATCTAAAGCCAATTATACAAAAACTGAAAATCTGTGAGAAGATTGATTGGCAACAGCAGATAGCATATATTTTTGTGTACATTTGAGCCCATTTTGGTGCATATCCAAGCCATATTAAGAAAATTTCATCGTAGGGAAAATAATGACAATATCTGCTCAACTCTACATAAAGGTCGTATCTAAAGCCAATTATACAAAAACTAAAAATCTGTGAGAAGATTGGTTGGCACCAGCAGATAGCATTTATTTTTGTGTACATTTGAGCCCATTTTGGTGCATAACCAAGCCATATTAAGAAAATTTCATCGTAGGGAAAATAATGACAATATCTGCTCAACTCTATATAAAGGTCTCATCTTAAGCCAATTAAACAAAAACTAAAAATCTGTGAGAAGATTGGGTAGCACCAGCAGATAGCATTATTTTTAGTGTATATTTGTGCCCATTTTGGTGCATATCCAAGCCATATTAAGAAAATTTCATCGTAGGGACAATAATGACAATATTTGCTCAAATGTACAATAAGGTCGCATCTAAAGCCAATTATACAAAAACTAAAAATCTGTGAGAAGATTGGTTGGCACCAGCAGATAGCATTTATTTTTGTGAACATTTGAGCCCATTTTGGTGCATATCCAAGCCATATTAAGAAAATGTCATCGTAGGGAAAATAATGAAAATATCTGCTCAACTCTACATAAAGATCGCATCTAAAGCCAATTATACAAAAACTAAAAATCTGTGAGAAGATTGGTTGGCACCAGCAGATAGCATTTATTTTTGTGCACATTTGAGCCCATTTTGGTGCATATCCAAGCCATATTAAGAAAATTTCATCGTAGGGAAAATAATGACAATATCTGCTCAACTCTACATAAAGGTCGCATCTAAAACCAATTATACAAAAACTAAAAATCTGTGAGAAGATTGGTTGGCACCAGCAGATAGCAATTATTTTTGTGCACATTTGAGCCCATTTTGGTGCATATCCAAGCCATATTAAGAAAATTTCACCGTAGGGACAATAATGACAATATCTGCTCAACTCTACATAAAGGTCGTATCTAAAGCAAATTATACAAAAACTAAAAATCTGTGAGAAGATTGGTTGGCACCAGCAGATAGCATTTATTTGTGTGTACATTTGAGCCCATGTTGGTGCATATCCAAGCCATATTAAGAAAATTTCATCGTAGGGACAATAATGCCAATATCTGCTCAACTCTATATAAAGGTCTCATCTAAAGCCAATTAAACAATAACTAAAAATCTGTGAGGAGATTGGTTAGCACCAGCAGATAGCATTATTTTTTGTGTATATTTGTGCCCATTTTGGTGCATATCCAAGCCATATTAAGAAAATTTCATCTTAGGGAAGATAATGACAATATCTGCTCAACTCTACATAAAGGTCGCATCTAAAGCCAATTATACAAAAACTAAAAATCTGTGAGAAGATTGGTTGGCACCAGCAGATAGCATTTATTTGTGTGTACATTTGAGCCCATTTTGGTGCATATCCAAGCCATATTAAGAAAATTTCATCGTAGGGAAAAAAATGTCAATATCTGCTCAAGTGTACAATAATGTCGCATCTAAAGCCAATTATACAAAAACTGATAATCTGTGAGAAGATTGGTTGGCACCAGCAGATAGCATAGATTTTTGTGTACATTTGAGCCCATTTTGGTGCATATCCAAGCCATATTAAGAAAATTTCATCGTAGGGAAAATAATGACAATATCTGCTCAACTCTACATAAAGGTCGCATCTAAAGCCAATTATACAAAAACTAAAAATCTGTGAGAAGATTGGTTGGCACCAGCAGATAGCATTTATTTTTGTGTACATTTGAGCCCATTTTGGTGCATATCCAAGCCATATTAAGAAAATTTCATCGTAGGGAAAATAATGACAATATCTGCTCAACTCTACATAAAGGTCGTATCTAAAGCCAATTATACAAAAACTAAAAATCTGTGAGAAGATTGGTTGGCACCAGCAGATAGCATTTATTTTTGTGTACATTTGAGCCCATTTTGGTGCATATCCAAGCCATATTAAGAAAATTTCATCGTAGGGAAAATAATGACAATATCTGCTCAACTCTATATAAAGGTCTCATCTAAAGCCAATTAAACAAAAACTAAAAATCTGTGAGAAGATTGGGTAGCACCAGCAGATAGCATTATTTTTTGTGTATATTTGTGCCCATTTTGGTGCATATCCAAGCCATATTAAGAAAATTTCATCGTAGGGACAATAATGACAATATCTGCTCAAATGTACAATAAGGTCGCATCTAAAGCCAATTATACAAAAACTAAAAATCTGTGAGAAGATTGGTTGGCACCAGCAGATAGCATTTATTTGTGTGTACATTTGAGCCCATTTTGGTGCATATCCAAGCCATATTAAGAAAATTTCATCGTAGGGAAAATAATGACAATATCTGCTCAACTCTACATAAAGGTCGCATCTAAAACCAATTATACCAAAACTAAAAATCTGTGAGAAGATTGGTTTGCACCAGCAGATAGCATTTATTTTTGTGCACATTTGAGCCCATCTTGGTGCATATCCAAGCCATATTAAGAAAATTTCATCGTAGGGAAAATAATGACAATATCTGCTCAACTCTACATAAAGGTCGCATCTAAAGCCAATTATACAACAACTAAAAATCTGTGAGAAGATTGGTTGGCACCAGCAGATAGCATTTATTTTTGTGAACATTTGAGCCCATTGTGGTGCATATCCAAGCCATATTAAGAAAATGTCATCGTAGGGACAATAATGACAATATTTGCTCAAATGTACAATAAGGTCGCATCTAAAGCCAAATATACAAAAACTAAAACTCTGTGAGAAGATTGGTTGGCACCAGCAGATAGCATTTATTTTTGTGTACATTTGAGCCCATTTTGGTGCATATCCAAGCCATATTAAGAAAATTTCATCGTAGGGACAAAAATGACAATATCTGCTCAAATGTACAATAATGTCGCATCTAAAGCCAATTATACAAAAACTGAAAATCTGTGAGAAGATTGGTTGGCACCAGCAGATAGCATAGATTTTTGTGTACATTTGAGCCCATTTTGGTGCATATCCAAGCCATATTAAGAAAATTTCATCGTAGGGAAAATAATGACAATATCTGCTCAACTCTACATAAAGGTCGTATCTAAAGCCAATTATACAAAAACTAAAAATCTGTGAGAAGATTGGTTGGCACCAGCAGATAGCATTTATTTTTGTGTACATTTGAGCCCATTTTGGTGCATATCCAAGCCATATTAAGAAAATTTCATCGTAGGGAAAATAATGACAATATCTGCTCAACTCTATATAAAGGTCTCATCTAAAGCCAATTAAACAAAAACTAAAAATCTGTGAGAAGATTGGGTAGCACCAGCAGATAGCATTATTTTTTGTGTATATTTGTGCCCATTTTGGTGCATATCCAAGCCATATTAAGAAAATTTCATCGTAGGGACAATAATGACAATATCTGCTCAACTCTACATAAAGGTCGTATCTAAAGCCAATTATACAAAAACTAAAAATCTGTGAGAAGATTGGTTGGCACCAGCAGATAGCATTTATTTGTGTGTACATTTGAGCCCATTTTGGTGCATATCCAAGCCATATTAAGAAAATTTCATCGTAGGAAAAATAATGACAATATCTGCTCAACTCTATATAAAGGTCTCATCTAAAGCCAATTAAACAATAACTAAAAATCTGTGAGGAGATTGGATAGCACCAGCAGATAGCATTATTTTTTGTGTATATTTGTGCCAATTTTGGTGCATATCCAAGCCATATTAAGAAAATTTCATCGTAGGGAAAATAATGACAATATTTGCTCAAATGTACAATAAGGTCGCATCTAAAGCCAAATATACAAAAACTAAAACTCTGTGAGAAGATTGGTTGGCACCAGCAGATAGCATTTATTTGTGTGTACATTTGAGCCCATTTTGGTGCATATCCAAGCCATATTAAGAAAATTTCATCTTAGGGAAGATAATGACAATATCTGCTCAACTCTACATAAAGGTCGCATCTAAAGCCAATTATACAAAAACAAAAAATCTATGAGAAGATTGGTTGGCACCAGCAGATAGCATTTATTTTTGTGTACATTTGAGCCCATTTTGGTGCATATCCAAGCCATATTAAGAAAATTTCATCGTAGGGACAAAAATGACAATATCTGCTCAAATGTACAATAAGGTCGCATCTAAATCCAATTATACAAGAACTGAAAATCTGTGAGAAGATTGGTTGGCACCAGCAGATAGCATAGATTTTTGTGTACATTTGAGCCCATTTTGGTGCATATCCAAGCCATATTAAGAAAATTTCATCGTAGGGACAATAATGACAATATTTGCTCAAATGTACAATAAGGTCGCATCTAAAGCCAAATATACAAAAACTAAAACTCTGTGAGAAGATTGGTTGGCACCAGCAGATAGCATTTATTTTTGTGTACATTTGAGCTCATTTTGGTGCATATCCAAGCCATATTAAGAAAATTTCATCGTAGGGAAAATAATGACAATATCTGCTCAACTCTACATAAAGATCGCATCTAAAGCCAATTATACAAAAACTAAAAATCTGTGAGAACATTGGTTGGCACCAGCAGATAGCATTGATTTGTGTGTACATTTGAGCCCATTTTGGTGCATATCCAAGCCATATTAAGAAAATTTCATCGTAGGGAAAATAATGACAATATCTGCTCAACTCTACATAAAGGTCGCATCTAAAGCCAATTATACAAAAACTAAAAATCTGTGAGAAGATTGGTTGGCACCAGCAGATAGCATTTATTTTTGTGTACATTTGAGCCCATTTTGGTGCATATCCAAGCCATATTAAGAAAATTTCATCGTAGGGAAAATAATGACAATATCTGCTCAACTCTATATAAAGGTCTCATCTAAAGCCAATTAAACAAAAACTAAAAATCTGTGAGAAGATTGGTTAGCACCAGCAGATAGCATTATTTTTTGTGTATATTTGTGCCCATTTTGGTGCATATCCAAGCCATATTAAGAAAATTTCATCGTAGGGACAATAATGACAATATCTGCTCAAATGTACAATAAGGTCGCATCTAAAGCCAATTATACAAAAACTAAAAATCTGTGAGAAGATTGGTTGGCACCAGCAGATAGCATTTATTTGTGTGTACATTTGAGCCCATTTTGGTGCATATCCAAGCCATATTAAGAAAATTTCATCGTAGGGAAAATAATGACAATATCTGCTCAACTCTACATAAAGGTCGCATCTAAAACCAATTATACCAAAACTAAAAATCTGTGAGAAGATTGGTTTGCACCAGCAGATAGCATTTATTTTTGTGCACATTTGAGCCCATCTTGGTGCATATCCAAGCCATATTAAGAAAATTTCATCGTAGGGAAAATAATGACAATATCTGCTCAACTCTACATAAAGGTCGCATCTAAAGCCAATTATACAAAAACTAAAAATCTGTGAGAAGATTGGTTGGCACCAGCAGATAGCATTTATTTTTGTGAACATTTGAGCCCATTGTGGTGCATATCCAAGCCATATTAAGAAAATGTCATCGTAGGGACAATAATGACAATATTTGCTCAAATGTACAATAAGGTCGCATCTAAAGCCAAATATACAAAAACTAAAACTCTGTGAGAAGATTGGTTGGCACCAGCAGATAGCATTTATTTTTGTGTACATTTGAGCCCATTTTGGTGCATATCCAAGCCATATTAAGAAAATTTCATCGTAGGGACAAAAATGACAATATCTGCTCAAATGTACAATAATGTCGCATCTAAAGCCAATTATACAAAAACTGAAAATCTGTGAGAAGATTGGTTGGCACCAGCAGATAGCATAGATTTTTGTGTACATTTGAGCCCATTTTGGTGCATATCCAAGCCATATTAAGAAAATTTCATCGTAGGGAAAATAATGACAATATCTGCTCAACTCTACATAAAGGTCGTATCTAAAGCCAATTATACAAAAACTAAAAATCTGTGAGAAGATTGGTTGGGACCAGCAGATAGCATTTATTTTTGTGTACATTTGAGCCCATTTTGGTGCATATCCAAGCCATATTAAGAAAATTTCATCGTAGGGAAAATAATGACAATATCTGCTCAACTCTATATAAAGGTCTCATCTAAAGCCAATTAAACAAAAACTAAAAATCTGTGAGAAGATTGGGTAGCACCAGCAGATAGCATTATTTTTTGTGTATATTTGTGCCCATTTTGGTGCATATCCAAGCCATATTAAGAAAATTTCATCGTAGGGACAATAATGACAATATCTGCTCAACTCTACATAAAGGTCGTATCTAAAGCCAATTATACAAAAACTAAAAATCTGTGAGAAGATTGGTTGGCACCAGCAGATAGCATTTATTTGTGTGTACATTTGAGCCCATTTTGGTGCATATCCAAGCCATATTAAGAAAATTTCATCGTAGGGAAAATAATGACAATATCTGCTCAACTCTATATAAAGGTCTCATCTAAAGCCAATTAAACAATAACTAAAAATCTGTGAGGAGATTGGATAGCACCAGCAGATAGCATTATTTTTTGTGTATATTTGTGCCAATTTTGGTGCATATCCAAGCCATATTAAGAAAATTTCATCGTAGGGAAAATAATGACAATATTTGCTCAAATGTACAATAAGGTCGCATCTAAAGCCAAATATACAAAAACTAAAACTCTGTGAGAAGATTGGTTGGCACCAGCAGATAGCATTTATTTTTGTGTACATTTGAGCCCATTTTGGTGCATATCCAAGCCATATTAAGAAAATTTCATCTTAGGGAAGATAATGACAATATCTGCTCAACTCTACATAAAGGTCGCATCTAAAGCCAATTATACAAAAACTAAAAATCTATGAGAAGATTGGTTGGCACCAGCAGATAGCATTTATTTTTGTGTACATTTGAGCCCATTTTGGTGCATATCCAAGCCATATTAAGAAAATTTCATCGTAGGGACAAAAATGACAATATCTGCTCAAATGTACAATAAGGTCGCATCTAAAGCCAATTATACAAGAACTGAAAATCTGTGAGAAGATTGGTTGGCACCAGCAGATAGCATAGATTTTTGTGTACATTTGAGCCCATTTTGGTGCATATCCAAGCCATATTAAGAAAATTTCATCGTAGGGACAATAATGACAATATTTGCTCAAATGTACAATAAGGTCGCATCTAAAGCCAAATATACAAAAACTAAAACTCTGTGAGAAGATTGGTTGGCACCAGCAGATAGCATTTATTTTTGTGTACATTTGAGCTCATTTTGGTGCATATCCAAGCCATATTAAGAAAATTTCATCGTAGGGAAAATAATGACAATATCTGCTCAACTCTACATAAAGATCGCATCTAAAGCCAATTATACAAAAACTAAAAATCTGTGAGAACATTGGTTGGCACCAGTAGATAGCATTGATTTGTGTGTACATTTGAGCCCATTTTGGTGCATATCCAAGCCATATTAAGAAAATTTCATCGTAGGGAAAATAATGACAATATCTGCTCAACTCTACATAAAGGTCGCATCTAAAGCCAATTATACAAAAACTAAAAATCTGTGAGAAGATTGGTTGGCACCAGCAGATAGCATTTATTTTTGTGCACATTTGAGCCCATTTTGGTGCATATCCAAGCCATATTAAGAAAATTTCATCGTAGGGAAAATAATGACAATATCTGCTCAACTCTACATAAAGGTCGCATCTAAAACCAATTATACAAAAACTAAAAATCTGTGAGAAGATTGGTTGGCACCAGCAGATAGCATTTATTTTTGTGCACATTTGAGCCCATTTTGGTGCATATCCAAGCCATATTAAGAAAATTTCATCGTAGGGAAAATAATGACAATATCTGCTCAACTCTACATAAAGGTCGCATCTAAAGCCAATTATACAAAAACTAAAAATCTGTGAGAAGATTGGTTGGCACCAGCAGATAGCATTTATTTTTGTGAACATTTGAGCCCAGTTTGGTGCATATCCAAGCCATATTAAGAAAATGTCATCGTAGGGACAATAATGACAATATTTGCTCAAATGTACAATAAGGTCGCATCTAAAGCCAAATATACAAAAACTAAAAATCTGTGAGAAGATTGGTTGGCACCAGCAGATAGCATTTATTTTTGTGTACATTTGAGCCCATTTTGGTGCATATCCAAACCATATTAAGAAAATTTCATCGTAGGGAAGATAATGACAATATCTGCTCAACTCTACATAAAGGTCGCATCTAAAGCCAATTATAAATAAACTAAAAATATGTGAGAAGATTGGTTGGCACCAGCAGATAGCATTTATTTTTGTGTACATTTGTGCCCATTTTGGTGCATATCCAAACCATATTAAGAAAATTTCATCGTAGGGAAAATAATGACAATATCTGCTCAACTCTACATAAAGGTCGCATCTAAAGCCAATTATACAAAAACTAAAAATCTGTGAGAAGATTGGTTGGCACCAGCAGATATCATTTATTTTTGTGTACATTTGAGCCCATTTTGGTGCATATCCAAGCCATATTAAGAAAATGTCATCGTAGGGAAAATAATGACAATATCTGCTCAACTCTACATAAAGATCGCATCTAAAGCCAATTATACAAAAGCTAAAAATCTGTGAGAAGATTGGTTGGCACCAGCAGATAGCATTGATTTTTGTGTACATTTGAGCCCATTTTGGTGCATATCCAAGCCATATTAAGAAAATTTCATCGTAGGGAAAATAATGACAATATCTGCTCAACTCTACATAAAGGTCGCATCTAAAGCCAATTATACAAAAACTAAAAATCTGTGAGAAGATTGGTTGGCACCAGCAGATAGCATTTATTTGTGTGTACATTTGAGCCCATTTTGGTGCATATCCAAGCCATATTAAGAAAATTTCATCGTAGGGAAAATAATGACAATATCTGCTCAACTCTATATAAAGGTCTCATCTAAAGCCAATTAAACAATAACTAAAAATCTGTGAGGAGATTGGATAGCACCAGCAGATAGCATTATTTTTTGTGTATATTTGTGCCAATTTTGGTGCATATCCAAGCCATATTAAGAAAATTTCATCGTAGGGAAAATAATGACAATATTTGCTCAAATGTACAATAAGGTCGCATCTAAAGCCAAATATACAAAAACTAAAACTCTGTGAGAAGATTGGTTGGCACCAGCAGATAGCATTTATTTTTGTGTACATTTGAGCCCATTTTGGTGCATATCCAAGCCATATTAAGAAAATTTCATCTTAGGGAAGATAATGACAATATCTGCTCAACTCTACATAAAGGTCGCATCTAAAGCCAATTATACAAAAACTAAAAATCTGTGAGAAGATTGGTTGGCACCAGCAGATAGCATTTATTTTTGTGTACATTTGAGCCCATTTTGGTGCATATCCAAGCCATATTAAGAAAATTTCATCGTAGGGACAAAAATGACAATATCTGCTCAAATGTACAATAAGGTCGCATCTAAAGCCAATTATACAAGAACTGAAAATCTGTGAGAAGATTGGTTGGCACCAGCAGATAGCATAGATTGTTGTGTACATTTGAGCCCATTTTGGTGCATATCCAAGCCATATTAAGAAAATTTCATCGTAGGGACAATAATGACAATATTTGCTCAAATGTACAATAAGGTCGCATCTAAAGCCAAATATACAAAAACTAAAAATCTGTGAGAAGATTGGTTGGCACCAGCAGATAGCATTGATTTTTGTGTACATTTAAGCCCATTTTGGTGCATATCCAAGCCATATTAAGAAAATTTCATCGTAGGGAAAATAATGACAATATCTGCTCAACTCTACATAAAGATCACATCTAAAGCCAATTATACAAAAACTAAAAATCTGTGAGAAGATTGGTTAGCACCAGCAGATAGCATTGATTTTTGTGTACATTTGAGCCCATTTTGGTGCATATCCAAGCCATATTAAGAAAATTTCATCGTAGGGAAAATAATGACAATATCTGCTCAACTCTACATAAAGGTCGCATCTAAAGCCAATTATACAAAAACTAAAAATCTGTGAGAAGATTGGTTGGCACCAGCAGATAGCATTTATTTTTGTGTACATTTGAGCCCATTTTGGTGCATATCCAAGCCATATTAAGAAAATTTCATCGTAGGGAAGATAATGACAATATCTGCTCAACTCTACATAAAGGTCGCATCTAAAGCCAATTATAAATAAACTAAAAATATGTGAGAAGATTGGTTGGCACCAGCAGATAGCATTTATTTTTGTGTACATTTGTGCCCATTTTGGTGCATATCCAAACCATATTAAGAAAATTTCATCGTAGGGAAAATAATGACAATATCTGCTCAACTCTACATAAAGGTCGCATCTAAAGCCAATTATACACAAACTAAAAATCTGTGAGAAGATTGGTTGGCACCAGCAGATAGCATTTATTTTTGTGAACATTTGAGCCCATTTTGGTGCATATCCAAGCCATATTAAGAAAATGTCATCGTACGTAAATTAATGACAATATCTGCTCAACTCTACATAAAGATCGCATCTAAAGCCAATTATACAAAAACTAAAAATCTGTGAGAAGATTGGTTGGCACCAGCAGATAGCATTTATTTTTGTGAACATTTGAGCCCATTTTGGTGCATATCCAAGCCATATTAAGAAAATGTCATCGTACGTAAATTAATGACAATATCTGCTCAACTCTACATAAAGATCGCATCTAAAGCCAATTATACAAAAACTAAAAATCTGTGAGAAGATTGGTTGGCACCAGCAGATAGCATTGATTTTTGTGTACATTTGAGCCCATTTTGGTGCATATCCAAGCCATATTAAGAAAATTTCATCGTAGGGAAAATAATGACAATATCTGCTCAACTCTACATAAAGGTCGCATCTAAAGCCAATTATACAAAAACTAAAAATCTGTGAGAAGATTGGTTGGCACCAGCAGATAGCATTTATTTTTGTGTACATTTGAGCCCATTTTGGTGCATATCCAAGCCATATTAAGAAAATGTCATCGTAGGGAAAATAATGACAATATCTGCTCAACTCTACATAAAGATCGCATCTAAAGCCAATTATACAAAAGCTAAAAATCTGTGAGAAGATTGGTTGGCACCAGCAGATAGCATTGATTTTTGTGTACATTTGAGCCCATTTTGGTGCATATCCAAGCCATATTAAGAAAATTTCATCGTAGGGAAAATAATGACAATATCTGCTCAACTCTACATAAAGGTCGCATCTAAAGCCAATTATACAAAAACTAAAAATCTGTGAGAAGATTGGTTGGCACCAGCAGATAGCATTTATTTGTGTGTACATTTGAGCCCATTTTGGTGCATATCCAAGCCATATTAAGAAAATTTCATCGTAGGGAAAATAATGACAATATCTGCTCAAATGTACAATAAGGTCGCATCTAAAGCCAAATATACAAAAACTAAAAATCTGTGAGAAGATTGGTTGGCACCAGCAGATAGCATTGATTTTTGTGTACATTTAAGCCCATTTTGATGCATATCCAAGCCATATTAAGAAAATTTCATCGTAGGGAAGATAATGACAATATCTGCTCAACTCTACATAAAGGTCGCATCTAAAGCCAATTATACAAAAACTAAAAATCTGTGAGAAGATTGGTTGGCACCAGCAGATAGCATTTATTTTTGTGTACATTTGAGCCCATTTTGGTGCATATCCAAGCCATATTAAGAAAATGTCATCGTAGGGAAAATAATGACAATATCTGCTCAACTCTACATAAAGATCGCATCTAAAGCCAATTATACAAAAACTAAAAATCTGTGAGAAGATTGGTTGGCACCAGCAGATAGCATTGATTTTTGTGTACATTTGAGCCCATTTTGGTGCATATCTAAGCCATATTAAGAAAATTACATCGTAGGGAAAATAATGACAATATCTGCTCAACTCTACATAAAGGTCGCATCTAAAGCCAATTATACAAAAACTAAAAATCTGTGAGAAGATTGGTTGGCACCAGCAGATAGCATTTATTTTTGTGCACATTTGAGCCCATTTTGATGCATATCCAAGCCATATTAAGAAAATTTCATCGTAGGGACAATAATGACAATATCTGCTAAAATGTACAATAAGGTCGCATCTAAAGCCAAATATACAAAAACTAAAAATCTGTGAGAAGATTGGTTGGCACCAGCAGATAGCATTGATTTTTGTGTACATTTAAGCCCATTTTGGTGCATATCCAAGCCATATTAAGAAAATTTCATCGTAGGGAAAATAATGACAATATCTGCTCAACTCTACATAAAGGTCGCATCTAAAGCCAATTATACAAAAACTAAAAATCTGTGAGAAGATTGGTTGGCACCAGCAGATAGCATTGATTTTTGTGTACATTTGAGCCCATTTTGGTGCATATCTAAGCCATATTAAGAAAATTACATCGTAGGGAAAATAATGACAATATCTGCTCAACTCTACATAAAGGTCGCATCTAAAGCCAATTATACAAAAACTAAAAATCTGTGAGAAGATTGGTTGGCACCAGCAGATAGCATTTATTTTTGTGCACATTTGAGCCCATTTTGATGCATATCCAAGCCATATTAAGAAAATTTCATCGTAGGGACAATAATGACAATATCTGCTCAAATGTACAATAAGGTCGCATCTAAAGCCAAATATACAAAAACTAAAACTCTGTGAGAAGATTGGTTGGCACCAGCAGATAGCATTTATTTTTGTGTACATTTGAGCCCATTTTGGTGCATATCCAAGCCATATTAAGAAAATTTCATCGTAGTGGAAGATAATGACAATATCTGCTCAACTCTACATAAAGGTCGCATCTAAAGCCAATTATACAAAAACTAAAAATCTGTGAGAAGATTGGTTGGCACCAGCAGATAGCATTTATTTTTGTGTACATTTGAGCCCATTTTGGTGCATATCCAAGCCATATTAAGAAAATGTCATCGTAGGGAAAATAATGACAATATCTGCTCAACTCTACATAAAGATCGCATCTAAAGCCAATTATACAAAAACTAAAAATCTGTGAGAAGATTGGTTGGCACCAGCAGATAGCATTGATTTTTGTGTACATTTGAGCCCATTTTGGTGCATATCCAAGCCATATTAAGAAAATTTCATCGTAGGGAAAATAATGACAATATCTGCTCAACTCTACATAAAGATCGCATCTAAAGCCAATTATACAAAAACTAAAAATCTGTGAGAAGATTGGTTGGCACCAGCAGATAGCATTGATTTTTGTGTACATTTGAGCCCATTTTGGTGCATATCTAAGCCATATTAAGAAAATTACATCGTAGGGAAAATAATGACAATATCTGCTCAACTCTACATAAAGGTCGCATCTAAAGCCAATTATACAAAAACTAAAAATCTGTGAGAAGATTGGTTGGCACCAGCAGATAGCATTTATTTTTGTGCACATTTGAGCCCATTTTGGTGCATATCCAAGCCATATTAAGAAAATTTCATCGTAGGGAAAATAATGACAATATCTGCTCAACTCTACATAAAGGTCGCATCTAAAACCAATTATACAAAAACTAAAAATCTGTGAGAAGATTGGTTGGCACCAGCAGATAGCATTTATTTTTGTGCACATTTGAGCCCATTTTGATGCATATCCAAGCCATATTAAGAAAATTTCATCGTAGGGAAAATAATGACAATATCTGCTCAAATGTACAATAAGGTCGCATCTAAAGCCAAATATACAAAAACTAAAACTCTGTGAGAAGATTGGTTGGCACCAGCAGATAGCATTTATTTTTGTGTACATTTGAGCCCATTTTGGTGCATATCCAAGCCATATTAAGAAAATTTCATCGTAGGGAAAATAATGACAATATCTGCTCAACTCTACATAAAGGTCGCATCTAAAGCCAATTATACAAAAACTAAAAATCTATGAGAAGATTGGCTGGCACCAGCAGATAGCATTTATTTTTGTGCACATTTGAGCCCATTTTGGTGCATATCCAAGCCATATTAAGAAAATTTCATCGTAGGGAAAATAATGACAATATCTGCTCAACTCTACATAAAGGTCGCATCTAAAGCCAATTATACAAAAACTAAAAATCTGTGAGAAGATTGGTTGGCACCAGCAGATAGCATTGATTTTTGTGTACATTTAAGCACATTTTGGTGCATATCCAAGCCATATTAAGAAAATTTCATCGTAGGGAAAATAATGACAATATCTGCTCAACTCTACATAAAGATCGCATCTAAAGCCAATTATACAAAAACTAAAAATCTGTGAGAAGATTGGTTGGCACCAGCAGATAGCATTGATTTTTGTGTACATTTGAGCCCATTTTGGTGCATATCCAAGCCATATTAAGAAAATTTCATCGTAGGGAAAATAATGACAATATCTGCTCAACTCTACATAAAGGTCGCATCTAAAACCAATTATACAAAAACTAAAAAACTGTGAGAAGATTGGTTGGCACCAGCAGATAGCATTGATTTTTGTGTACATTTGAGCCCATTTTGGTGCATATCCAAGCCATATTAAGAAAATTTCATCGTAGGGAAAATAATGACAATATCTGCTCAACTCTACATAAAGGTCGCATCTAAAGCCAATTATACAAAAACTAAAAATCTATGAGAAGATTGGTTGGCACCAGCAGATAGCATTTATTTTTGTGCACATTTGAGCCCATTTTGGTGCATATCCAAGCCATATTAAGAAAATTTCATCGTAGGGAAAATAATGACAATATCTGCTCAACTCTACATAAAGGTCGCATCTAAAGCCAATTATACAAAAACTAAAAATCTGTGAGAAGATTGGTTGGCACCAGCAGATAGCATTGATTTTTGTGTACATTTAAGCCCATTTTGGTGCATATCCAAGCCATATTAAGAAAATTTCATCGTAGGGAAAATAATGACAATATCTGCTCAACTCTACAAAAAGATCGCATCTAAAGCCAATTATACAAAAACTAAAAATCTGTGAGAAGATTGGTTGGCACCAGCAGATAGCATTGATTTTTGTGTACATTTGAGCCCATTTTGGTGCATATCTAAGCCATATTAAGAAAATTTCCTCGTAGGGAAAATAATGACAATATCTGCTCAACTCTACATAAAGGTCGCATCTAAAGCCAATTATACAAAAACTAAAAATCTGTGAGAAGATTGGTTGGCACCAGCAGATAGCATTTATTTTTGTGCACATTTGAGCCCATTTTGATGCATATCCAAGCCATATTAAGAAAATTTCATCGTAGGGACAATAATGACAATATCTGCTCAAATGTACAATAAGGTCGCATCTAAAGCCAATTATACAAAAACTAAAAATTTGTGAGAAGATTGGTTGGCACCAGCAGATAGCATTTATTTGTGTGTACATTTGAGCCCATTTTGGTGCATATCCAAGCCATATTAAGAAAATTTCATCGTAGGGAAAATAATGACAATATCTGCTCAACTCTACATAAAGGTCGCATCTAAAGCCAATTATACAAAAACTAAAAATCTGTGAGAAGATTGGTCTGCACCAGCAGATAGCATTTATTTTTGTGTACATTTGAGCCCATTTTGGTGCATATCCAAGCTATATTAAGAAAATTTCATCGTAGGGACAATAATGACAATATCTGCTCAAATGTGCAATAAGGTCGCATCTAAAGCCAATTATACAAAAACTAAAAATCTGTGAGAAGATTGGTTGGCACCAGCAGATAGCATTGATTTTTGTGTACATTTGAGCCCATTTTGGTGCATATCCAAGCCATATTAAGAAAATTTCATCGTAGGGAAAATAATGACAATATCTGCTCAACTCTACATAAAGGTCGCATCTAAAGCCAATTATACAAAAACTAAAAATCTGTGAGAAGATTGGTTGGCACTAGCAGATAGCATTTATTTTTGTGTACATTTGAGCCCATTTTGGTGCATATCCAAGCCATATTAAGAAAATTTCATCGTTGGGACAATAATGACAAAATCTGCTCAAATGTACAATAAGGTCGCATCTAAAGCCAATTATACAAAAACTAAAAATCTGTGAGAAGATTGGTTGGCACCAGCAGATAGCATTTATTTTTGTGCACATTTGAGCCCATTTTGATGCATATCCAAGCCATATTAAGAAAATTTCATCGTAGGGACAATAATGACAATATCTGCTCAAATGTACAATAAGGTCGCATCTAAAGCCAATTATACAAAAACTAAAAATTTGTGAGAAGATTGGTTGGCACCAGCAGATAGCATTTATTTGTGTGTACATTTGAGCCCATTTTGGTGCATATCCAAGCCATATTAAGAAAATTTCATCGTAGGGAAAATAATGACAATATCTGCTCAACTCTACATAAAGGTCGCATCTAAAGCCAATTATACAAAAACTAAAAATCTGTGAGAAGATTGGTCTGCACCAGCAGATAGCATTTATTTTTGTGTACATTTGAGCCCATTTTGGTGCATATCCAAGCTATATTAAGAAAATTTCATCGTAGGGACAATAATGACAATATCTGCTCAAATGTGCAATAAGGTCGCATCTAAAGCCAATTATACAAAAACTAAAAATCTGTGAGAAGATTGGTTGGCACCAGCAGATAGCATTGATTTTTGTGTACATTTGAGCCCATTTTGGTGCATATCCAAGCCATATTAAGAAAATTTCATCGTAGGGAAAATAATGACAATATCTGCTCAACTCTACATAAAGGTCGCATCTAAAGCCAATTATACAAAAACTAAAAATCTGTGAGAAGATTGGTTGGCACTAGCAGATAGCATTTATTTTTGTGTACATTTGAGCCCATTTTGGTGCATATCCAAGCCATATTAAGAAAATTTCATCGTTGGGACAATAATGACAAAATGGGCTCAAATGTACAATAAGGTCGCATCTAAAGCCAATTATACAAAAACTAAAAATCTGTGAGAAGATTGGTTGGCACCAGCAGATAGCATTTATTTTTGTGTACATTTGAGCCCATTTTGGTGCATATCCAAGCTATATTAAGAAAATTTCATCGTAGGGAAAATAATGACAATATCTGCTCAACTCTACATAAAGGTCGCATCTAAAGCCAATTATACAAAAACTAAAAATCTGTGAGAAGATTGGTTGGCACCAGCAGATAGCATTGATTTTTGTGTACATTTGAGCCCATTTTAGTGCATATCCAAGCCATATTAAGAAAATTTCATCATAGGGAAAATAATGACAATATCTGCTCAACTCTACATAAAGGTCGCATCTAAAGCCAATTATACAAAAACTAAAAATCTGTGAGAAGATTGGTTGGCACTAGCAGATAGCATTTATTTTTGTGCACATTTGAGCCCATTTTGGTGCATATCCAAGCCATATTAAGAAAATTTCATCGTAGGGAAAATAATGACAATATCTGCTCAACTCTTCATTAAGGTCACATCTAAAACCAATTATACAAAAACTAAAAATCTGTGAGAAGATTGGTTGGCACCAGCAGATAGCATTTATTTTTGTGCACATTTGAGCCCATTTTGGTGCATATCCAAGCCATATTAAGAAAATTTCATCGTAGGGACAATAATGACAATATCTGCTCAAATGTACAATAAGGTCGCATCTAAAGCCAATTATACAAAAACTAAAAATCTGTGAGAAGATTGGTTGGCACCAGCAGATAGCATTTATTTGTGTGTACATTTGAGCCCATTTTGGTGCATATCCAAGCCATATTAAGAAAATTTCACCGTAGGGAAAATAATGACAATATCTGCACAACTCTACATAAAGGTCGCATCTAAAGCCAATTATACAAAAAATAAAAATCTGTGAGAAGATTGGTTGGCACCAGCAGATATCATTTATTTCTGTGTACATTTGAGCCCATTTTGGTGCATATCCAAGCCATATTAAGAAAATTTCATCGTAGGGACAATAATGACAATATCTGCTCAAATGTACAATAAGGTCGCATCTAAAGCCAATTATACAAAAACTAAAAATTTGTGAGAAGATTGGTTGGCACCAGCAGATAGCATTTATTTGTGTGTACATTTGAGCCCATTTTGGTGCATATCCAAGCCATATTAAGAAAATTTCATCGTAGGGAAAATAATGACAATATCTGCTCAACTCTACATAAAGGTCGCATCTAAAGCCAATTATACAAAAACTAAAAATCTGTGAGAAGATTGGTCTGCACCAGCAGATAGCATTTATTTTTGTGTACATTTGAGCCCATTTTGGTGCATATCCAAGCTATATTAAGAAAATTTCATCGTAGGGACAATAATGACAATATCTGCTCAAATGTGCAATAAGGTCGCATCTAAAGCCAATTATACAAAAACTAAAAATCTGTGAGAAGATTGGTTGGCACCAGCAGATAGCATTGATTTTTGTGTACATTTGAGCCCATTTTGGTGCATATCCAAGCCATATTAAGAAAATTTCATCGTAGGGAAAATAATGACAATATCTGCTCAACTCTACATAAAGGTCGCATCTAAAGCCAATTATACAAAAACTAAAAATCTGTGAGAAGATTGGTTGGCACTAGCAGATAGCATTTATTTTTGTGTACATTTGAGCCCATTTTGGTGCATATCCAAGCCATATTAAGAAAATTTCATCGTAGGGACAATAATGACAAAATCTGCTCAAATGTACAATAAGGTCGCATCTAAAGCCAATTATACAAAAACTAAAAATCTGTGAGAAGATTGGTTGGCACCAGCAGATAGCATTTATTTTTGTGTACATTTGAGCCCATTTTGGTGCATATCCAAGCTATATTAAGAAAATTTCATCGTAGGGAAAATAATGACAATATCTGCTCAACTCTACATAAAGGTCGCATCTAAAGCCAATTATACAAAAACTAAAAATCTGTGAGAAGATTGGTTGGCACCAGCAGATAGCATTGATTTTTGTGTACATTTGAGCCCATTTTAGTGCATATCCAAGCCATATTAAGAAAATTTCATCATAGGGAAAATAATGACAATATCTGCTCAACTCTACATAAAGGTCGCATCTAAAGCCAATTATACAAAAACTAAAAATCTGTGAGAAGATTGGTTGGCACTAGCAGATAGCATTTATTTTTGTGCACATTTGAGCCCATTTTGGTGCATATCCAAGCCATATTAAGAAAATTTCATCGTAGGGAAAATAATGACAATATCTGCTCAACTCTTCATTAAGGTCACATCTAAAACCAATTATACAAAAACTAAAAATCTGTGAGAAGATTGGTTGGCACCAGCAGATAGCATTTATTTTTGTGTACATTTGAGCCCATTTTGGTGCATATCCAAGCCATATTAAGAAAATTTCATCGTAGGGACAATAATGACAATATCTGCTCAAATGTACAATAAGGTCGCATCTAAAGCCAATTATACAAAAACTAAAAATCTGTGAGAAGATTGGTTGGCACCAGCAGATAGCATTTATTTGTGTGTACATTTGAGCCCATTTTGGTGCATATCCAAGCCATATTAAGAAAATTTCACCGTAGGGAAAATAATGACAATATCTGCACAACTCTACATAAAGGTCGCATCTAAAGCCAATTATACAAAAAATAAAAATCTGTGAGAAGATTGGTTGGCACCAGCAGATATCAATTATTTCTGTGTACATTTGAGCCCATTTTGGTGCATATCCAAGCCATATTAAGAAAATTTCATCGTAGGGACAATAATGACAATATCTGCTCAAATGTACAATAAGGTCGCATCTAAAGCCAATTATACAAAAACTAAAACTCTGTGAGAAGATTGGTTGGCACCAGCAGATAGCATTTATTTTTGTGTACATTTGAGCCCATTTTGGTGCATATCCAAGCCATATTAAGAAAATTTCATCGTAGGAAAAATAATGACAATATCTGCTCAACTCTACATAAAGATCGCATCTAAAGCCAATTATACAAAAACTAAAAATCTGTGAGAAGATTGGTTGGCACCAGCAGATAGCATTGATTTTTGTGTACATTTGAGCCCATTTTGGTGCATATCCAAGCCATATTAAGAAAATTTCATCGTAGGGAAAATAATGACAATATCTGCTCAACTCTACATAAAGGTCGCATCTAAAGCCAATTATACAAAAACTAAAAATCTGTGAGAAGATTGGTTGGCACCAGCAGATAGCATTTATTTGTGTGTACATTTGAGCCCATTTTGGTGCATATCCAAGCCATATTAAGAAAATTTCATCGTAGGGACAATAATGACAATATCTGCTCAAATGTACAATAAGGTCGCATCTAAAGCCAATTATACAAAAACTAAAAATCTGTGAGAAGATTGGTTGGCACCAGCAGATAGCATTTATTTTTGTGCACATTTGAGCCCATTTTGGTGCAAATCCAAGCCATATTAAGAAAATTTCATCGTATGGAAAATAATGACAATATCTGCTCAACTCTACATAAAGGTCGCATCTAAAGCCAATTATACAAAAACTAAAAATCTGTGAGAAGATTGGTTGGCACTAGCAGATAGCATTTATTTTTGTGCACATTTGAGCCCATTTTGGTGCATATCCAAGCCATATTAAGAAAATTTCATCGTAGGGAAAATAATGACAATATCTGCTCAACTCTACATAAAGGTCGCATCTAAAACCAATTATACAAAAACTAAAGATCTGTGAGAAGATTGGTTGGCACCAGCAGATAGCATTTATTTTTGTGCACATTTGAGCCCATTTTGATGCATATCCAAGCCATATTAAGAAAATTTCATCGTAGGGACAATAATGACAATATCTGCTCAAATGTACAATAAGGTCGCATCTAAAGCCAATTATACAAAAACTAAAAATCTGTGAGAAGATTGGTTGGCACCAGCAGATAGCATTTATTTTTGTGTACATTTGAGCCCATTTTGGTGCATATCCAAGCCATATTAAGAAAATTTCATCGTAGGGAAAATAATGACAATATCTGCTCAACTCTACATAAAGGTCGCATCTAAAGCCAATTATACAAAAACTAAAAATCTGTGAGAAGATTGGTCTGCACCAGCAGATAGCATTTATTTTTGTGTACATTTGAGCCCATTTTGGTGCATATCTAAGCTATATTAAGAAAATTTCATCGTAGGGAAAATAATGACAATATCTGCTCAAATGTACAATAAGGTCGCATCTAAAGCCAATTATACAAAAACTAAAAATCTGTGAGAAGATTGGTTGGCACCAGCAGATAGCATTTATTTTTGTGTACATTTGAGCCCATTTTGGTGCATATCCAAGCCATATTAAGAAAATTTCATCGTAGGGAAAATAATGACAATATCTGCTCAACTCTACATAAAGGTCGCATCTAAAGCCAATTATACAAAAACTAAAAATCTGTGAGAAGATTGGTTGGCACTAGCAGATAGCATTTATTTTTGTGCACATTTGAGCCCATTTTGGTGCATATCCAAGCCATATTAAGAAAATTTCATCGTAGGGACAATAATGACAATATCTGCTCAAATGTACAATAAGGTCGCATCTAAAGCCAATTATACAAAAACTAAAATTCTGTGAGAAGATTGGTTGGCACCAGCAGATAGCATTTATTTTTGTGTACATTTGAGCCCATTTTGGTGCATATCCAAGCTATATTAAGAAAATTTCATCGTAGGGAAAATAATGACAATATCTGCTCAAATGTGCAATAAGGTCGCATCTAAAGCCAATTATACAAAAACTAAAAATCTGTGAGAAGATTGGTTGGCACCAGCAGATAGCATTGATTTTTGTGTACATTTAAGCCCATTTTGGTGCATATCCAAGCCATATTAAGAAAATTTCATCGTAGGGAAAATAATGACAATATCTGCTCAACTCTACATAAAGGTCGCATCTAAAGCCAATTATACAAAAACTAAAAATGTGTGAGAAGATTGGTTGGCACCAGCAGATAGCATTTATTTTTGTGTACATTTGAGCCAATTTTGGTGCATATCCAAGCCATATTAAGAAAATTTCATCGTAGGGAAGATAATGACAATATCTGCTCAACTCTACATAAAGGTCGCATCTAAAGCCAATTATACAAAAACTAAAAATCTGTGAGAAGATTGGTAATTATTTCTTGCATTTTGGGCATTTGATCAAATATTATGGTGAAGCTAATAGAAGGGCTAAACTTTAGCTCCAAAAAGTGATTATCCGTTCCTTGACGTCACTCATCTACTCGAAGGAAAGGAGGTTGAGATATAAAATATATACATTTAAAATCTTGATACTGTATGTGATCAATGATTTCGTACTTCTACTAGTTTTGAAATACTAAATTTTGAAACGACGCTCAGAAGGTAAAACTTCATAACATTCATTCAGAAAGTGTGATGGGTAACCTTGAATGGCTAGAGCTTTCTTTAAAACGTTTGAATCAAACTGAAAGGACAGGTGTTCAAGATTGATGCCGATCATTTTGCTGGCTATATTTACATTTTTGTCGATTTTATTTATCTGTGATAGGGGAAGATTGCCATACCTTGCATGCAAACTGAAAGTCAGAATGCTTTTGATGAACGTTTGATAGAATAATTTTAGAATACATGTGTCAACATTAAAAGATCTTAATTTTCGAAGGAAGAAAAGTCTTTGTTGAGCTTTAGCATGGACACGGTGTGTATTAGATTTCCAGGAGAGTTTATCATCAATTATGGGTCCCAGGTATTTATACTCGTCTACTACTTCAACTTCCTGTCCGTCAATAGTAACTGGCTCCAGGTTTTCCTTTTTTCTGCGGAAGTCAATTATCATTTCCTTTGTTTTACTTATATTTAGGGATAGAAAATTGTCTTTACACCATTGGTTGAATGCTTCAATATTCACTCTATAATCTAATTCTGATTGATGAGTAAGCCCAACAAAACGGCATCAAATGAAAGGAAAATAGAGATACACAGTCATTTGAATCGAGAGTAAAGAGGACAGCCTTGATGAGTACCAATACTCGGAAGATTCACTTCAGAGAGCGTAGAATTAACTCGAACACGTTGGGGACGTTTAATTAGAAAAGCTTCCACCCATTTAACTAAGACAGAGCAGCAGTACGTTCATGTTATTATATATAACATCAAAATCAGTCAGACCTTGTCGTTGACAGTCTGTTACGGCATGCGGTTGTTGTAAGGATAAAAATAGAAAAGTATGTATACTAAAGCTTATCTAGCTCCCACTAGGTTGTAGATCTCGGTTCGATTCCCGGTCGCGTCATACCAAAAGACGATAAAAGGTGGGAGTTGTTGCTGCCTTGCTTGAATCTCAGCATTGTAAGGGCAGAACAACGCATTAACTTGCGCTGCACCGTGGCAGGCGGGTGCAAAATGCATAAAAATATTATTTAGTAACGAAAAGCTGCGTACGGCACCGCAAGGGTTAACACGAGTAGGGGATATTACTCTGATCAGCTAGTAAGGTGGCGCTGATGACGTTCCTAGTCTATGACGTCATCGCCATTGTTCCAGAGCCATTTTGGAGATTAAGATAAAAGTTTTTTTCTCCCTGATTTTTCTCTGATTACATCTATTTCACGCTTATTTCCCCTGTACAAACTGCAATGAAGCTTCAGAAGGTCCACGGTATGTTGAAACGATAGTTTATTTAAGCACAACAATTGTAATTTAGGTCTAATGACGATTCTTTAACTTCAATCGTGCAAAAACTTGAGAACATAAATTTCTGAATAGTGACCGCATGTTGTCTAGAAATCGTTCGCAACACCTCTCTTATTTTCTAGATAAAATCATTATAAATTGCTATTTGAATGTTAATTGTTACTACGGATGAAAGCAAATTCTATTTTCCGCCTTTGCACTGAAAGGGAAACAAACGGTTGGTTGAAGATTTGGAAGATTTTCATATTTTAATACCGTTTCAGTACTTTTCAATGATCCCGTTATAACAATTCTGTATTGAAGTTAAATCACAATTATTAGCTATTCTTGAATATTCGTGATTATGTGAATCAATCCCATGATTGGGACATCACAGACAAAAATAGAATAATATATGTAAACAATGACAAGATGGCGGCCGTCCGTTCTGTTGTCAAGGACATATTTTGCGTTCCTGCGATTTGAAATTAATAAAAAGACAACAATTTTTCGAAATGTGTATTTTTAAGATGATATTGACCAGCTCGATATATTGTCAATAGTTTGTTAGAGGTTAAATCATTTTATATTGCTTGTCGTGAATGGTTATTCTGTCCGACGCTGATGTTTCTATGACGTCATTATCATTGTTCTTACGGGGCAACCTTTTCATTCTAAAGTTCGTCTTATTTTCTATCTGAATTCTTCCCAAATCCCAATGCTAGCAATGTCTTATTTGTCTGTAGGTAAAGAGCCTATTTTCCGCACTTCGACTTCAGTGTTTATTTAAAAGGGTTTTCTTCCAATAACCGTACACATTCTAAAATTCAGGAAAGTAATATAACTACCTTTACCAAGAACGCTTTAGCTTTTAGATAAAAGTTTCGCGTTTTGCACGTTTTTAGATTCTCTGAACTCGTCTGAAAGACAGACTGCTGAGACTACAGAGCAGGTAAATTCAAGTTCTTTTTATAAAAATATATGTGTATAAATATAATTTTGAATAGATTTTTCCAAAACACACTATCTTGTCCTCTTATTCTTGCTTGTTTTAAAAAATTTGGTTTATAGTTTAATCAAAAGTCGTATTCAGTTCCGTATATTAAGATTTTCAAAATATCGTTTACAGACTGGCTGGAGGAACTCTAAGCAGGATCTTCCTGGTGAGGTAATTATTTCTTAATTGAATTAAAAAAAATCATAATTCATGATTAATACAAAGAGATTGCTTAAAAATAAACCCAATTGAAACTTTTGATTACTTTCAAGGTTCTGCACCTGAAGTCAACTGGTGTTGGTAAAGCAAAACGCAAAACCCGTCGAGGCAAGACAGGAGGTGTGAAACGTAAAATGCAGGTCAGTTGTCTCCCTTTCTTCTCTGAATTATCTCCCCTTGATGTCCTTGAGAAAAGTTCAACTGATAGGCAACGTTAAATCGCGTTCTGTCAAACTAAACACAAACAATGCTAAATCTCGCGTTACACAAAGTTGGAAAGGTTACCCGGTAAAATTGACATACAAAATAAGCTTGTACAGAGTTACAATAGAAAAGCTATTTACGATACATTTTGATGCAGATGTGATACACATTTCATGTTCCTTTATAGAATTTGCAACGTGAAAAAAGAATGTTGGAGAATGCTGTAGGCGAGCTAATCAAGGGCATCCGTCATAAGATTGAAGGTACCAACTTGTAGAAATTACCCCTTTGTTGTATCTTTAATCTAAATGAGATATGCTTATTTCCCAATTTTTCACTTCCCAAGACCTTTGCAAAATTGAGCTTATTTTTCCTTCATTTCAATCTGACTTTTTTCATTTCATTAATATGTGCCTTATTTTTTAATTCTTATCATAAGCCAATCATTTTTATACTTCACATGATTTCATTTTTTTAATTCCTTGATTTCAAATCATTTACTTCAAACTTCTTTTGGAAATCTATAATTTCGCACATTCCAACCTTCAGTCTACTATCTATTTTGTTTTGCTCTTCTGTTTTGTTTGTTTTGCTTATTTGACCTTGACCCTTGTCCCCAGCTCCTCAATCAGACCACGCCCCCTCACGTGACGTCAATGTTGACGTGCTGGCATCTGACGTTCATGAAATGTCAATCACTGCCAGGTAGTCAAATGGACAAAACTAATTGTGAATTGATGAATGACAATGTCTATTACCATTAAATTAGGTAAATCCGATCAAGGATGTCGTTTAAATGACCAATATATCGACCGACAAAAGGCTAGACAGACACCCTTTCTAGCTGTGCTAGGGAGTAATATTGTCAAATGATGATAGTCTCTTAGCGACATCCTTAAAAAAGGTAAAAGACTTAGCAAGTTTTAAGATGACTGAAGAGTTTGATTTCTATAAATGATAAAATCTCAACCTCCTAATTATTTTTTTCAAATTAACTGTATGTAATAACAAAATTTTCATTTCTAGTTGTTTGTAAGATTACAAAACTTCGACTATCAAGACAATTCCACTGAGACAATATAATTAATATCTGGATACTTTGTAGCATTTTTATCATGATGATTACCAGGCTATTGTGCAGTCTACAAACTTCCCGAAAAAAATTGATGTTTATCGTAACTGAATATAATTAGAAAATAGAAAATAGAGAATAGAAAATGGAATTATGAATATAATGTTCTTATCTTCACAGCGATGTCGACTATGAATACCACTTCCCCGAGGAGGTTGGTTTCCTTTAATTTCTATATCACACCTTTCAACTCACACCTCTTATAATACACTTCAGTTTACAGTTTTGTAAAGACAATAACATGATGACACTTAACGATATTACAGTAGCCTCAATACTCAACTGAGAAGTTGAAGGTCAACCTATTGATTAATATTCAATGATCTCATGGATCATTATTCTCATTATTTTAAATCGGGATGGCCCTAAGCTTATTTCGTTGAGTACTTGTAGATAGAGATGCACTTAAAGGGAAAGTCCTATCGGAGTATTTTTTGTGAAAACGAATTTTAACGGGGTAATTGTAGTTAATGCATAAAATGTTATAACTACATGATTATTACACAACCCAATTAAAACATTTAACTTGGTTTGATATTTTGGTTAATTTATATTTGACAACCTAATAAAAAGGCTCACACTCGGTAATAAACAACTATGAGATGTGAATTATTTCATCAGCGGTATCATTGTGAAAAGCGTTCCTCAGGGCATTTTTGTTTAGTCTGATCATAAATCATCGTAATTGTGTGAATATTCTATGAAAACAAAATGTATTTTCAATAAATGATAAAAATGATGAAACCATAGCGTTTTTGTGACATTTTCCTTAACTAACAATACTGTCCCTTTAATAACATTAATACATTCGGGCCCCTTTAACAAAGTGAAAAATATATGGTTCGCAGCGATAAAAAATGTGTTGCATTTAATGTTTAATAGTTAAGCAATTTACAAACTAGAAATTGCTGTAATGATATAAACAGAGTAACAATTCCTTCTCATTGCAGGTCACAGCAGCTACATGCAACCCGATTGACAAGCGAGGTGACGGGCAAGAGTTGAACACAACTCCCCAAAATGTCTGCAGTTACCATGACAACAACTCAACCATTGCGCATAGATATGGCCAGATGGAAATGGTTTCTGGATATGGAAACGAAGCCGGTGGATATGGTTATGAGGACATCCAGTATGGATATGGATATGGATATGGATATGGATATGCATATGGATATGAATGTGAAAACGTGGGTTACGGATATGGCTACGGATATTGTGATTAAGTGGACTACGAACTAAAATACTGTGATATGGCATTTATTCTTGAAATGATAGTCAAGATCTTTATATTGGTGTCAATATTTTGTATGAACAGGCTTTACAACAATGTTGTTTTTATAGAAACTGTTATTCCTGTAGACAGGAACTTTGAATATCCCATCTATCTTAATGTTATTCAGAACATTTTTATAATCTTAAAAACAAGTAACATTGGTATTTGTTTCTACCGAGATGTGTATGGCTTCGTAATAAAATTAGAAAGACCTGGGCGCCTAAAGACCTTACCCTTTTGCTATATATATATACTGTTTTCAAAGGGTAGGGTCTTTAGACATACATGTGTTTCTAATGTTAATACTAAGCAATACACTTCCCTCTAACTGTGTCAACCGATGGGTGTATTATTATGTGTCAATCATATTTGGGAGAAAGTTATTCTTTCTGAAATAATGTATAAAGTTATATATATATATTTACATTAAACGCCTTCTACAAGAGGTGTGTTGACAATGTTTTGTTGAAAATAAATTATAAATATTATTTTAGTCGTTTGTTCTAGTTTTGTAGTTTGCAGTTCAGTTATCGCCTTTGCTTACACAGTACTTTGGGAAATGATAAGAATGATTAAAGAACCCAAATAATTGTATGAGCTTCAAGTTTACACGCCTGGGAAACATTGATAACTTTCCCTTCTTACCCCCAAACTGTCTGCTAATATAGTCCTGGAGTGATGAAAATGGTGTACATGTATTACATTGAAAGCAGATAATTGTTACATGTTACATGTGCATATAAAGCGCACTTGCATGAAGTTATGAAAATTAAATAAATAAAAGTTCCAGCGCAATGGTTGACGCTAATAGACATCTCTTGCCAGTCTGATTAAAATCAGCCTTGTTCCGGGGAAAATAAGTTTCAAAACATGGACGCTATCTGGATTCGAACGTGTTCTATCAAAGCGCTTTCCTCAACAAGGTCTGAATGCAGTCTACCTACTCGCACGTTGCTGTAACAAGTTCCAAACACACTGTCTCTTAAATAGTGTTTAGCGGCGATCACGTATTACGAATGGTAATTTTTTAGTTACTTGCCCATATCCAGATACTAGAAGCTTTTGTCGTAGTCCTTGCGATTGGCAGGATTAACTTACGCTTGAACCATGCGACAAATTTGGGTGCGGTCAGACAGTGACGGAGAGGAAACATGGATAGATTTGAGTTCGAACCCCGATTTAGTCATCTTTTTTTAATTTCATTCCTCGGACCAAGGCCGATTTGAATCAGATTGCATTTCTTGTTTTTATAGACTCCAACTGTTTAAGTGACATTCTAGAAGTTGGTAGTATAAGGATTAAAACGGAAATTCTATGGGTGAATAACTATTTTCAAAGCAGTAATGATTCGATATAGATAAATTAAAGTGGTATAAGGTGCTTTACCAAAACGTTGCTACTGTGAAAGTTGTTTTTCCATAGTCTTCCGGGTGTTATCATTATGAGGCAAAAATTCGTTGTTGAGTGCAGCGTTCTCATTGGCTACCAAAGTGAACCTCGGGGAGATATCTGATTGGACAATCAAGTTATGGTGCATTAGGCAGTGGAGCTGACCCAAAGGCTCAACTAAGCAAGATATTTAGACTGGCGCGAGCAGGACCTTGATTAGGATGCTTAAACACACTACTGAAAAGAAGTTAAGGAACATTTAGGTGGTATCTATAAATTGAACCAACTTTAATGTCTACAGCCAAAAGGAACATAATTGCTCCGAAGTGTTGTTCATATCCATTTGCATATCTGACATACCGTATTTCCTTAATTACACGCCTGCCTTGAATATACGCCTGCCTCGAATAAACGCCCTTGCATAAGACTTTCTGAAAATAATAAACGCCTGCCTTAATTAAACGCCGCGTAAACCAAGTTTAAATTATAATAAAAGTACCGAGGGTACAGAAGCTCACCTTAAAATGAATGATGTGGTAATATAGTTTAATTGTGTAACCATATTTTATATGATAATTGATTATGGCTGCCATCATGATTTTTGTATCTTTTAAAATGCTAGTCTTCTGTTGGAAAAAATTAGAGCACGAACAAACATTAATACAAGAATGTTAATAAATCATGATTTGTTAACAAGCAGTAGGTTTTTGTATAACTTTTTTGTATATCTATGGCTGAATTGGTGACCATCTTGTATTTTTTAATCTTCAAAATGTTACTTATATGTGGGCATCCATATTAATTTCATTATCTTGATTGGTTTAGGAGTATTCATTTAAATGTCAATCAATAATAACAGGTTTTGTGACTCTTGAAGTCAAGAAATAGTCCCGAAAATCTCAAGAATTCTTTCTTAAAAGTACTTGTACAGTACCAAAGTTTTCAAACACAATCACAAAAGTCAACCAACTGGTTAATCCAATGTTAGATTAGTCACACTCTCAACTTCCAAAGAACTAAAAAAAGATGCACATAAACATTTGGAATATATCCCTCTGACACAAATCACAAATTCAACTAGTGATAAGTCCAATTGCCAAAGTAAACTGTCCAGGTCAATGTCTCATGTGATTCTAACTGAAGATTTCTGAATATCTTAAATCTTGACATATGTTAGTGCAATCTGATTGGTCAGAATAGCCTAGCCACATGGGGGTTTATGCTAATTACTAGATATGATGACCTGTGATGACCTCTTGCACCTGCATGTAGCTTATGTAACTTATCCTCTTATGTAAGTTACTGTTATTCCATAATGTGAGTGTCTTCCCCTTAATTCAGTATGCAATACAGATATTAGGAGGGGAGTTGCAGGAGAGGGGCTGGAGGATAGGAGGGGAAAGGAGGGATAGAAGAGAGGTTTGCAATGGAAGGACAGGAGAGGAAAGGGGAGGAGGGGAAGGGGGGATAGAAGGGGTAGATAATCATCGTTCAGATCGTAATCAGATCCCTCACTGGCTATGTTATTTGGCCTTTTATGAAGTGTCAGGAATTATGTAACCCACTGATATCATTAGATGTTTTATTTAAAAGGATTTATTAAAACACTCATGGTTCAGGCTGTTCGCAGATAAAGATGATTCATACAGTTTTTTGTAACTGTATTTATAGTGTTGATAAATATTACAACAAGTGCATCAATACAAATATAAACACATTCATTTGATTGACCAGGAAATGTATTCTTTTCAATGAATTTTATGAAATCTAATTGAAAATTCAATATAAATGACATATTGACCATCTTGGATTCTTGATAATAAAATGAATGCGTCTTTGTCAGGAATCACTATATAAAAAAATACTCACTTTTCAGAATGATATCTTAATTGATTTAGTAAGAGAAGTACTTGGCCTGAAATCTTATTGAAAAATAATGACTTCTATGTTGACATGTTGTTCCGAGAGCCCCTTCAGCATGATACAATTATCATTTAGTTTTACAGGTTTTCATAAAATATATGGTATTGGAACTGGAACCTGATACAAATTACCTCTTTCTACAATAACTTATGTAGATTACTGTACATAAAAGCAGATTCTTCACTTATTAATATTAACTCATCTTGCAGATTGTTGTACACAAAAGCTGATTCTTGACTTGTTTAAATTGTTATTTGTAAAAAGTATTATTATTAATAGAATACAAGTATACTTTTCATAAAGTCAATTTATATACTTTCCATAAAGTCCATTGCTTAGACATGATAATTGCCATACATCATTATGTTGTATTTATCAATTACCCATAAGTAAAGATAACTAAGCAACATACAAGCAGGCAGGGCTGCTAGCCCCAGATCCTTAAGGAGAGTGTAGCAATTTGGGGATTTGGCTTTGTGTATTTGGAGAAGAATAGTGTGCTGAGCATGTAAACCTGAACTCTGGCTAAGCCCTTATGTGTGGTATTTAAAAACTTGACGGGAGAGAACATGCATTGTTGTGAAAAATATATATTATTTCACAAAACATAGTTAGCTTATGTCCTAAATTGATTTTGTGTCAAGAAGAACTTCTGTTAGATATAGAAATGGTATAAATATGAGTAAACACAGGAAATGGAACCTGATACAAAATAACTCTTTCCACATCAACTTATCATGAAGATTGCTAAACACAAAACTTATTGATGACAACTTTTGTGTAAGTTGTTATTCTTAGAAAGAACATATCACTGTCATGAGATTACAAGTCTAATTTCCATAACTCTTATTGTATACACATGGCCATATAGCATATTGCTCTGCAATATCAATTGGGTCAGATTATGCAACAGACTAGCAGCTGACACTGTGATGCTTGCAGCCTGTATCAGGATGTGTATTAGAATAAACACTGTGGACTCTAGAGGCATATCTGAACTCTGGTTGACCCCTTATGTGTGGTATTTAAAGGAATATAAGGGAGATACCATTGTTTAAAATTTAACATGATGTTTAATGTGATTGGGTTTTTGCAGCTAGTTGCCATGAAGATTTTAAGCAAATTAATTAATTATGTTTGTCTTATATATCTTAATTTTTTTTTTAAAAACACTTAAAAATATAGAGCAACTTGCATGACAATCTTAAATATTCCATATTCAAGATAATATTATGATTAGTAAGTTCAAATTAGAGAATTTATTTGATGCAAGTGATCACTTGATGAAAGCTTAAAATTTAATAATAATGATGTGTCATTGCAGCTGAAAAGTCAATATGGCTGCTTTTGCGGCCATCTTGGATTCTCAAAACTGAAACGTCTACCTTTCTGTGCGGAATCACTATAGGTATAACATACTACAATTTAGAAAGTATATCTAGATTGGTTTAGGAGAAGTAGTCTTTTTCATGAAATCTAATTGAAAATTC
The DNA here is from genome assembly GCA_916613615.1 of Steromphala cineraria. Classification (NCBI taxonomy): domain Eukaryota; kingdom Metazoa; phylum Mollusca; class Gastropoda; order Trochida; family Trochidae; genus Steromphala; species Steromphala cineraria. Next base: position 6,024,786 of record OU744735.1, read on the forward strand.
AATATGGCTCCCATGGCAGCCATCTTGGATTCTCAAAACTGGAACATCTACCTTTCTGTGAGGAATCACCTTGGGTATAACATACTACAATTTCAGAATGGTATCTGGATTTGTATAGGAGGAGTAGTCTTTTTCGTGAAATCTAATTGAAAATTCAATATGGCTGCACTGGCGGCCATCTTGGATTCTCAAAACTGAAACATCTACCTTTCTGTGAGGAATCACCATGGGTATAATATACTACAATTTCAGAATGATATCTGGATTCGTATAGGAGGAGTAGTCTTTTTCATGAAATCTAATTGAAAATTCAATATGGCTGCACTGGCAGCCATTTTGGATTCTCAAAACTGAAACATCTACCTTTCTGTGAGGAATCACCATGGGTATAACATACTACAATTTCAGAATGGTATCTGGATTCGTATAGGAGGAGTAGTCTTTTTCATGAAATCTAATTGAAAATTCAATATGGCTGCCATGACGGCCATCTTGGATTCTCAAAACCGAAACGACTACCTTTCTGTGAGGAATCACCATGGGTATAACATACTACAATTTCAGAATGGTATCTGGATTGGTAAAGGAGGAGTAGTCTTTTTCATGAAATCTAATTGAAAATTCAATATGGCTGCCATGGCGGCCATCTTGGATTCTCAAAACTGAAACATCTACCTTTCTGTGAGGAATCACCATGGGTATAACATACTACAATTTCAGAATGATATCTGGATTCGTTTAGGAGGAGTAGTCTTTTTCCTGAAAGTTTACGGACGGACGGACAGACAGACAGACGGACGGACGGACGGACAGACAGACGGACGACGGACGAAGCGCCATGACATAAGATCACATTTACTTTGTAAAGGTGAGCTAAAAACGCTTCTTTTTTGTTAAATTATCTGATTTTGTTACAAAATAGTCTAAACGGTTTCGCTTTTTACGAAATAGACGCCTGCCTTGAATAGAAGCCTGCCTCAAATAGACGCCTATGATGTAGACCTTTTGAAAATAATAGACGCCCGGCGTGTAATTAAGGAAATACGGTAGGTCTACTGATTTTCTAAACTTTTGAGATTTTTTTTGGAAAATTCGATTTATTTTGGAATGTTGTACCAATGTTGTACCATCCTAAACCATCTGACATCATGTGACTTCATTTTTGACCATGGCCATGTTTCTTACACCAAGTTCAGTACAAAACATGCATCACTCTCCCTAATTGATTCCAATATGTCAGTATGATAGAATTTACTTAGAGAAATACACATCTTTACCCATGAGCTAACTTCAGTATTGTTTATTTGCATAAAGTATGTAGGCCATAGGCCCATGATACAGATGAATATAATGCATGTATGTGTTACAGAGAATTTTTTCTTAATTGCATTGCTCTAACAATAAAAGTGGCTAACAGCTGAATTGTATGTGGGTTACATGAAGACAGGAGAGCATAAAACTTTTGTCTGCTTGGGAATTGCCAATATCTTTTTGGAATTAATTAATTCCTTAAATTATCATAATAAGTGCATATTAAAATAAAGTGATATTCGTCTTCTATATAATTACACTTACATACATTACATGTTCTTTCATTCCTAGGTTCCTTAATATATCTACCAGTTTCAATTCTAAGTTGACTAGAACAACATCGTAGGCGAGCTAATGCATATCTAAATTTATCACATGTTAAAATGGTAATATATAATTCTGTTGAAATTTTTTGTTTATACATACAATATAGATAAGCCTTAGGACTATCATGAACAGCAGAATGCCACTCTTGCTCATAACATACTTTTAATCTATTGGTGAATTCATTAACAAACATTGATATACTATTAATACACTGGTGTTCCCAAACATAACCAAAACCACTTGAACATAAAATATCTCTTACATTAGAGGCCCAATTGACTTTACCATTATTAAGAGCTTGCAGCTGCATATTGTAACATTTCCGAACATATCTGTAATTAGGCATAGCTAAGATTTTACACCAATATGCTATCACTCTTTTATAAGCAAAAATATACATAGGGTAGCGACCACATTCGCCTCTAACAATGTGATTAGACGTTGAAGACTTGACACCAAGAAACCGTTTACATGCATGCATATGTAATACTTCTATTTCTGAACAGATGTCTTTACTCAATCCCCAAACTTCCGACCCATACAACAATAGAGGAGTTACTTGAGAATCAAAAATTTTAAAGAAAAGTTTAAACGAGAGAGGCCTTAATTTCTGTAAAGAGGCAAAAATGCCATATAAAACTTTCTTTGCTTGCAGGACTGCATTATGTACATGTTTTTGCCAAGAAAGTGACCTTGTAAACAATAAGCCAAGATATTTATACGAACTTTCAGATTCCAATTTAATACCATCAAAATACCACTTTTCATTAAGAGACAATATCCCGCCATTTTTAAAAACGACAACCTTCGTTTTACTTAAATTAACAGACAATTTGTATTCCTCACAAGAAGATTTTAAAATATTTATCCGTTTTTGTAGTCCAAAAATAGTATCTGAAATGAGAATGACATCATCAGCAAATAACAATAAAAATAATTCCACTAGTTCCGGATGTAATTGAATACCATACGAACAATTAAACTCAATTTCCTTTGCAAGTTCATTAATAAACATTGAAAATAAAAGCGGACTTAAGACACAACCTTGCCTTAATCCCATAGGACAATCAAACGATGGTGAATAATTTTGACCAGAACGAACACATGCCTTGACACAGTCATAAATAGACTGCAATGCCTTACTGAATTTGGGAGAAACACCTTCACTTGAAAGAATATACCACAGCTTAGATCTATCAACAAGGTCAAATGCCTTTTTAAAGTCCACGAACAAAGCATACACCTTACCTCTCTTCTTAGATAAATAGCGTTGAATAACAGATTGAAGAATATACATATTGTCTACCGTACTATAACCCTTCCGAAACCCTGCCTGCGATTCAACGATCTTACTGTTAGCATCTGACCAAAACGAAAGCCTATTATTTAATATGGAAGTGTACAACTTGCTTACCACACTAAGTAAAGCGATACCTCTATAATTATCAGGGACACTAGGATCACCTTTCTTATACAACGGAATGATAATACCAGTACACCAGGCTGCTGGGAAAATACCTGTATCAAAAATTATGTTGAACAAAAGCTCGAAGTAAGGCAGTAAAATATCTTTAGCTGAGACAATAAACTCCGGAATGATACCATCCAAACCTGCAGATTTACCACACTTGAGCCCAGTAATTGCCTTCAATATTTCCTCCTGTGTTATAGGTGAATCCAAAATTACATCGAATAAAACATTTTCATCATTATTAGACTTATTGAATGAATTATCAACAGGGTCATTTGAGTTGAACAAATTATTAAAATGATTAAACCAATTATCTACTGATATCAATTGTGCTTTTCTGGTGTCTGATTTGACTGCTTTCAAAGTTCTCCAGAATATCTTAGCATTGTTCTAACTGAGCTAACTTATAAAGTATATAAGGAAAAAACACAAATGTTTTTTTAGTAGTATATATGAAACAGGCTCAAAGCACATTCAAGCACATCCTATCTCAGGGCAAAACGTATGCTAACGCTCCACTTCTCATCTCAGAGACAGGATGATTCAAGCAATGAAGAAACGACACATGGGCTGCATAAATTAGATAGTTTATTATGCAGAATAAGCATTACACAGTTAGGAAACTGCCTTTGTGGTTATTAAGGGTGTGAGTTCAGCACATGATGAAATTGCTCAACGTGCTGCGCGAAACATTCAAACGGCTTACAAGGGTTAGAAGATATCAAGCAAATTTGCTTTATATCATCGGTGGTCATATATTAGATTTGTTCGTGATATTTGCATTCATTGTATTTTTGACAGGTTGCTATAAAAATATAAAATTCATAAATTCGTGCTGCCAATATGTTAATGATGTATTACAAATCACTCAAATATTTCATATAACCCATATTTTGAAAGACTTTAGAATTTTATCACAAAATATCAAAAATGAAAATTTCACATTTTTAAGATATCGTTGCAAAAAGCCCCTTTAAGGCAACATCTATTGTGAACACAAACATTGACAAACAACATGGCATACCAACCAACGATTAATGTTAACCCCATGGATGCCAGTATGAGATCATTAGTACTTGTTATTAATGACAATAACACCACAATATTGTCAATCTAGAGCTTCTCAAACGACTTTACCAATGGTCAGAAGACCAAAGTTTCAGTCACTTAGAATCAATCAACTAAATGAGAAAGTTTAAACTAACTTTGAATGTGTGATTGCACCGACTGTAGATTTAAATCAGATTCGTAAGATTGTTGTCTCATTTCAAAATTGAGAACTTCTGTTTTGGCCATCAGCAACGATTTATCGGTGTCGTTAAAGCGCATGTCCTCAATTTACTCAACACTCCGAATCGACAAAGTAGTCAAAGATAATCTGTCGTATCGGTGCAAGCACAATTAAAGTTAATTGTTGATGTGTACAAATAAATTCGCCCCTCCGCCACTTTTTAAAAGAATTTTAGCTTTTTGAAAAATCAAACTACACAGGAGTTATCTGTCTATACCCAAGCCAAAAGCTGTTTGTTCTGCAATCGAAATGTGCCTTTAAATACCTACGAGAATACCTACGTTCAAATAAACATCTTCATGTTCACACTAACTATGCATTGATAGAGATAATTGTCTCAAATCATATTTACTTTTTTGTAAATTTGACTAAAAATGATACAAAATTTATAATAATAAAAACATACTAAATAAACAACATATATAAAGAATATTTTAATATATTACAAAAAGATTTGATACACAGTGGGCTATGGATACAAAGAAAGCAGAGTTATCTACCTTTGTACACAAAAGTTAAATGAACATTGTGGGATTATGATCATGGAATTGCGAGTGTCACAACCGCATAACACATCTCGTACAGTAGCACCACTTTAACTAACAAACAGAAATACTATAGTCACATACAGTCACATAATCTCCAGGTAGGCCTAATTACACGAGCAGCTGAGACTTTAAATCGCAAGAAAGTAACGAGTATCAAATTAAATATCAAGCATACGATTAAAACAGACCATGATTAAACTTCAGATAATAAATCTGAACGCATTTGAGGTGAAAGAGACTATACGTCACTAGTTATCTAAATGCGGAAAGGCGTTACGGGCTGAACAGGCCCTCTAGTGGACATTGACGTCGTGGCGCCATCTTTCTGGCGACAAAGGGCGGTAACTCTTCACTTAGTTGTAGCTTGTTTTCTGGATGTGGCAAGCCTTCTCCTGCAAAGAGTGGAATGGTTATACAGAAGGTATTTCAAACTTGTTTCCTTTCCAACAGATAAAGTCAGGGAAGCGATTAGTTGGAAGGAATCAGTGCTATTTATTGGTGCAAAATGACCCAAAATGATGACAAAATTATAAAAAAAAGCACATTTTGTGAACAAGTGTGAATAATGGTTATTGTAAAAATTAAGAATTTGTTGTGTCAACTTCAATTTCGCCCTTTTTCGGAATTTGTATTTAAGGTTTAAATACTTGGCAGCCCGATGTTTTGTTTAAACTGAGAACATTAAAGATGCTTCTAGAATATACCACCATTCTTTGATTACACATTTGTACATTGCTACCATTTTGTTGCTACAGTTAAGAACAAGGATAAACATTGACAAGAACCCATCACAAGATCATCCCTTCAGTGTACATTTGTACAGTTTTCATTTGAGATTATAACATTTGTAAATGTCTTCATCCTTTCATTGTTCATGCTACAGTGTTCAATCAACCATTAGGAGATTACATTAAAGACCATTGTAGAGCATTGAGTAACTTTTTAAAACTTTATATTGAGGAACAAGAACAAACCTCCATCCTCTCATTGTGGAGCGCGGTGGTGATGTTGGAGCCAGTTCCCCAGTTGAGGGCGTCACGGTGGATCAGATCGTTCAGACCAGCTTGTGATGAGGAGTCCTTGCCCCATACCTGGAAATTAGTTTGATCTTTAGCTGACAGGAACTCTAACAAGAGGGGGTGGTTTCATGTCTCTATAATAGTGAAATTGTTTAAGACGTCCCCTCCCAATGCTAACAGGAACTCTAACAAGAGGGGGTGTTGGTTGTTTCATGTTATATAATTGTAAAATTGTGTAAGACGCCCCCCTCCCATCCCTTCAAAACCGCAGTCTGAGTTAAAACACACGCCTGAAACGTCTTCAAAGGAAAATGGAGAGAAGTTTGAAATAGTGATGTTGGATCCAGGTACAGGAATCAGAAGATAATGTTTTAACATCAACAGAGTAATCCTAATAGCCTTTCCTTATGCGATAAGCTATTGCATTAAGAAGGATATATCTGTTATCTAAAACGCAAATGTAGTACTGCATATTGATTATTATAACTGTGGATCTACAGACAGTGTTGGTTTCGGTATTTTGATGTTAGTAAATCAAGACAAACCCCTCTCTTTCTACTAGTGAATATGTCTCGAATGGAATATGGAGTAATGATTATTGCTAGGTAAGTTTAAGTGTTACCAAATGGCAAATGCTTAAAGCACTGTGAAATATAGATCCTTTTGGAATGCTTACATGAGAGGGTTTTTACAACGCTTCCAGTCTTGATTTTAGTTTACCAAATGTGTATGTAAGCCAGTTACAGCTATAGTAATTAAATCAATGTTTATTTCAAGTCTGAAGCATATTTGTGTGTTACCTTGACTTGTTTACCAGGCTTGAGTGAGTAGTTTCTGAAGCTGTACTCCAACTGTTTCTTGCCATCGATATTCCTCTTCAGCTTGTAGCCGTCAAGGTTCACCTCCTGAAATGTTAACGACAAGTGTGAATTATATGACATTTTGCACCACTTAACCTACTGCCTTTAATTGTGTTCTTGAATAGGTTGTCAAGGAAATGGACAAAGGGGTAGTGTCATTAATAATGTTTCTGAATAGGTTTTCAAAGAAAAGGACCATGTGGATATAAGAATTTTTCAAGGTTTTGCATAAACGTTTTCGGACAAATGAGAAAACCTTAATATGTCATAGGATGGGCATTTTATAGTTGCAGTGTCATTCAAATTGAAGAATCGTCTAATGGATCAGTAATCACATACAATTATATAGAGGTCTCCCGTTACGGTACTAGAAGCGATCATATCCCAAAAAGAATTCTCTGACCAACAACATACATTTAAAAAACAAATTTCCACATTAATTCAGACTTATTCCAGAGACTTTCATCCGCAGCACCGTTTATGTCATGGATAAGAAACTTGTTGATTTAAGACTTAGTTGATTTATAACCATGTTGATATTTTTTATAAAGGAGTATGTAAGCTAAGGCCAATAAGGAAAGAGGCTTCTTTGCAGCTTATTTGCATGGTACACATACATCGCGAAGGTTCTTAAAACAGTTCAGTTGTCAGCAGAAATAAAATTATTAGATTTGACAATGAATGAATGAAATTCCACAAACCCTCTTGGAGGTGCCGCTTGAGGTGTTCTCAATAACGATGAACTTTCCATCAGGGTCTACAGAGGACACGGAGATTGGTCCAGTGGATGTTCTCTGGTAGGTCGTCTTGGCTGATACCTCACCCCGCATCATCTTGGAGGACATTACCTGCTGGTCGCTGGTCGATCCTGCAACACAAGCAGTGGATGCTCTGGTGTATCTAGGCTTTGATGTGCTATTGGATTCTCTTGTCATTGTATTGCTCATTTATACATTGTAGAACTCAGGATTTATGTAAAGAAATTACAACTTTCGCGTTATATTTTAATTATGGAACTATTGAGTTATGTATCGTAGAATTCTGGATTTAAGGAACAACTGTTAAATTTCTGGATTTAAGTATCAATTGTTGAACTCTGGATTTATGCATCAATTGTGGAAAACTGCACTGATATATAAATTGTAGAAATCTGCACTTATGTTTATATAATAGAACTCTGCAATTATTGAAATGAACTCTGTAGTTGAATTGTGAAATCTGGATTCATGAATTATGTCTTTATAAAGTGTTGTCGGAATCATCTATTGGTTGTACTGCTCTTGTTTTATCTTTATATTAAAGCGATCTTGATGAAATATCTCAAATCTATAGACTTAGTGCTCTAAATTTATCTGAACATTAAAGCGCTATTGAAGTTTCTATAATCGAAACATTGAAGCGCTCTTAAATAACTGATCCATTGAATTTTCTATCTGAAAGTATAATTTTACACTTCTTAAAATCATAGAATTCATTACGTTTGTTATAATATAATATATATAATACTCGTCTAAAATATTGATAGTATAAATGTTAGATAAGCAAGGAAAGTAAATGATATGACACATACTCACCATGCAGTTATCAACTCCTTATCAATGTGAAGGTTATAATGTAAATGGTTAGCAATGACATGCCATCAGAAGTTCTGTTAGTGGGTTGCACACACCATAGGTTAGTATGAGGGTCAGTCAAACACGCCATTTGATTGGCTGATCAGGTAAACTATTCCCCTTCCAACTTATAATGAATTTTCCCCCTAAATACCAATTTCCAAGGGTTTATCATATGGTTTATTTTCTGAAGGCAAAATCAAAATGGAAAGTATTTTTCTATTATTGTCGTGGTCTTTTCGTCGAAAAAACAACAAAACATGTAGTCTAATTTTCTTTTCTAAATGAAGGTGTGAAAATGAATTTAAAATTAGTTTGTGTTCCAGAAATTGGTATTTTAAAGAAAATTTCATTGAATTTGCAATCAAGGCAAGCTCATATAAGATAACAAGGTCAATACGGTGTCAGATTTATTTCCTTTTTCAGCTTACAGAAGCCGCCAGTGATTGCAATAATCAAAGGTTATTGCCATGGAAACATCAAGGGAGATAAGCAGCGAGATAGGTAATGTTTGAAACACCGGTAAAATCTATATCTATTATCAATCCAGACAGTATTGGCAGTGTTAGAAATATGCCATTCAAGAGTCATCAATCACTAACCATGAGTGCCAAGTTTTATTCGTATCGATGTGAACTTACATTGGCAAGGTGAGCAAAGCAGTAGATGGAAAATATCAGTTAAATCTATGTGATTGATATCATTAAATTGTAAAAATGCAAAGGTATTAATTGAGTATGGAAAAACACAGAATCACAGTCTTATCCTGCATATAAGCTCCAGAGAGCGCATCACAACTCCAAGCATATAACAAATATTCTCGACTACACGAAGACAAACGAGGGAAAATTAAAATGCAAAATTGCATAAATTGGCACAATAATATTTTTCGGAAGCAAAAGCAAGTCTACAAAATGTCTAAGAGGATTATATGGAAGCAAAGATAGGATTTGTCCATGCAGAGAGTCAGAGCTATCCCAAATCCGGTTTAGTGCATGCTAGGGTAGTTCCATGTTGTTAGCCCGGGGAACCAATTCCGGAATGTCAGGCTGACAAATTCAAATACGCACCATGGACCTCAAAGCTTCCGCTTTGGGCCGCGTTGATATAATCTGCTAGTCGGGAACTGCTATCGCTTTGTACGTTCATTACTTGTTCCACGACTTGTCGTAAACCGACTCTGTGAGACAAAGTTCAAAGTTCAGTGATTTATCAGTGATATGTTAGTATAAGTGGGTACACTGTTAGTATTGCTGCACGCATGTTCCAGGCGTTTCTATGACGTACCCGACGCCTCTGCTATAGGTTCAACTTCTTCGATTATGTCGGACGACAACTTTGTGTCTCCTTTAGCTGAAACTGTGGATGATTGGCTGGAATAAGCCGAACTGGTCGACATTCCTGATCTCCATGACGACGTACTCATTAAGGGAGATGATCTTCAAGGTGAATATAGAGTGCATGAAATAAAATAATTGTAAAAAGCTTTAAAAGAATAATGGAGATCAAAAAATTATTCGACAACATCGCCAGCAGAACTGAATCAGCGAAACTGAAAACCAACAAAAGCGACAACAATTGAGGACGCAATGTTTGAGTGCATGCAGGTCATCACGTGATCAGTCACATGACTTCCGTTGACCTTGGCCTCTACTTCCCGTCACCGGATTTATCAGCATTTGGAGATTTATCATCACTAGCATCAGTAGACGATTTCTCGTCCTCTTTATCCTTAACCGGTTCTGGTTCAGGCAAGCCTTGTGGTTCCTCAGTTCGGTCCAGCTCGACCCGTGCGCTCGATCCTCCAGACCCCCCGGAGCGAGACCCTCCAGACCCCCCGGAGCGAGACCAAGAAGACGACGAAGATGAGGAAGAAGACTCTATTTTGGATGAGGACATTTTCACAACCTTTCCTTCATCTTCCAGGCCGTTTATTTCGATATCCCTGGTTTATAAACATGTCACGCTAGAGGGGCCGTCACCGGGCAAAATGGAACATACTACTTTCCTCACACCTTACTACCGACAGACAAGACGCACTGAGAGGATAGACTAACATACCTGTCAATTTTTCAAGGTATATGCCTATTGTAAAATTTAGTAAATTTGGATAATCGGTTTTATATCTGAAGCCATTTGACTGCAAAATTTTGAATTCCAAATTGACGGGTATGCCAGAATTTTGCACACACCACAAAGGTGAAGGTCACAAAAATTGGCAACTGAATCAAAATGGCGTGATTTTGTTTGCTCTGAGTGAAACGAATACTTATCTAGAACAAAACCCATGGTAGCAATACTCATACTGACGATTAGTAACGTGTCTAACCTTCAGTGGTTTTGCCGCCAGTAGCCGGGGTAAAACGTCTAAAATTAGAAATATCCATAATAACTCACATTTGTATTCTAGATATATTGTGTTAGTTAATGACATAGATATATAGGACATATCAATCATTATTAAATATGCATACACGTTACAATTATTAAGGAATATGATTGTCATAAATTTTCTTAACTAAAACAACTTTTTATTTACGATGACGCATATGAATCCATCAAACTTTATGTAATATGTCTTATTGATTAATTAACAATATTTCTTTTTGAAATTCAAGTAAACAACAATACCTTTCTTTCAGTACATCCAATCATTTGAACCATTCAATTTACGACGCAAAGTATGATATGTAAACTATGAACCATTTTTCAAATTTGTTTCATATAGTGCTCAAACCCGCACTTGAGGTAAACATTTTTAAACTTGAAGCATTATCAAAAGTTTGTTTTATATCTTTAGGGTACATCATCGTTTTCCAAACCTCGAAGTGAAAAGACGTTTTTTAACTTCTTCGTTCAAAGAATGCGACGTACTGGCGTAGCTGATATCATCATTTTGAAATGATGTGATGAAATAATCATTTGCTCAACAAGGGAATCGTATCTCCCATTCGTCGCACTTTTGCAATAAAGAAGATAACAATCTAAAAAATCTTCATCATTTATCAGAAAAACTAAATTCCTTTCAAAGAAATATTGACATAACCATGAAAAATACGATTTTAGCACGAACTCCTACAAATTTGACCATGACCAGATGACCTTAGGAACAGAATTTCCCAATCTAGTTAAAACTAGCTGTAATGTTTTCATCTCCTAAGTCCTTACGTTACATCTAGTTACTAACCCAACTGGTCCGTGTCGCGCATGCGCGGAAACGAACCAATGGAAAAAGAACTGGCTGATCTCTTTGAATCGGGCGTCGTTAGGATTTATACTGCATTTTACACATTATGGGCATAAATATCAATGATTTAATGTATGAATTATTGGAAATAAACATAACAGCTAGTTTTAACTAGATTGACCGATTCTAACAGCTTGTATTAACTAGATTGTCCGATTCAAAGGGATCGAGATTGAGAATTTCCAAGCAGGAACTCTTACCTGGTTTCTTCTCCTTCCAGCAGCTTCCTGTAGGCCGCGATCTCGAGCTCCAGGGAGAGCTTGGCGTCCATCAGAGTCTGCAGTTCTTGTAGCATGCTCTCCATCTCGGCCCTCATCTTGGTGATCTCCTCCTTCAGCTGGGAAACCTCCATGTCGTGATCGTGCTCAGACTGTTCCATGGCTCTCAGCAGTTCTTGATACTGCTTCTCCAGTTGGCTGTTCTGTAAGTTCAGAAAGAGGAATAAAAATAGAGCCATTGGCTCTGTAGCTCATCAGGCATCATATCAAGTTTGCTTTATACAGGCCAGATGAGCTAAAAATGAAACTGATGTTACCTATTGCAAGAAAATCTATAACAAAATTACAAAACAAATGTAACGATTTTGGAATATATTTCCTTACCCAAATGATTTATTATTATTCAACACTTTCTAGATTACTATATTAGACAGTGAAAGAAGTCCATACTAAAATATCCAAGGAGAAATAAATTTGCCATAGACTGTCATCTAATGGGGAAAAATAGGTTTTTAAGATTGTGACCCCTGTGACCCTATTTGGGGTCATGGGGTCACAAAACCTACAGTTCAATATCCCAATTGGCCAAGGAGTCTACATGCAGTCTTTAAGCTCAATAGACCTTTTGGAACTGAAGATGATGATGAAAATAAGTTTTTAAGGTTGTGACACAGGTGACCCTAATTGGGTCATGGGGTCACGAAATCTACAATTAAGAATCCCCATTTGCCAAGGAGTCTGCACATATAATTTCAGGTCTCTAGACCTTTTGGAACTTGAGAAGAAGATGAAAATAGGTTTTTAAGGTTGTGACCCCTGTGACCCTATTTGGGGTCACAGGGTCATCAAAGTTACAAATTAGAATCCCCAGTGTCCAAGGAGTCTGCACATATCATTTTTAACTCTCTAGTCCTTTTGGAACTAGAGAAGAAGATGAGAATTGGTTTTTAAGGTTGTGACCCCTGTGACCCTATTTGGGGTCATGGGGTCACGAAATCTACAATAAAGAATCCCAATTGGCCAAGTTGTCTGCACATATCATTTTCAACTCTCTAGTCCCTTTAGAACTGGAGAATAAGATGAAAATAGGTTTTGTAAGGTTGTGACCCCTGTGACCCTATTTTGGGTCATGGGGTCACGAAATCTACAATTAAGAATTCCCATTGGCCAAGGAGTCTGCACATATCATTTTCAACTCTCTAGTCCTTTTAGAACTGGAGAAGAAGATGAAAATAGGTTTTTAAGGTTGTGACCCCTGTGACCCTATTTGGGGTCATGGGGTCACGAAATCTACAATTAAGAATCCCCATTGGCCAAGGAGTCTGCACATATCATTTTCAACTCTCTAGTCCTTTTGGAACTGGAGAAGAAGATAAAAATAGGTTTTTAAAGTTGTGACCCCTGTGATCCTATTTGGGGTCACGGGGTCACCAAAGCTACAATTTATATTCCTCACTAGCCAAGGAGTCTGTACACAAAGTTTCAGCTTTCTAGGCCTTATGGTTCTGGAGAAGAAGTCGAAATTCCACAAAGTTTACGGACGGACGGACGGACGGACGCCGGACACCATGCCTTACAGGCCAGATGAGCTAATAAAAAAAAGGGTTCGTAGTCGTGTTTAGGCTGTGTTAAGGATCTAAGAAGCAGCCTTTCTAGCTAACTGTTCCTTAATCTAGAAAGAGGAATATTAGGTTTCTTGCTCGAGCTCAGCCTGTCTAGCTAGCTATTTAATCTAGCAAGAGGAATATCACTAGGTGCCTTGGTCGTGTCTGGCCTGTTCCTATGCCAAAAATGAAGCTCTTGATATTGCTATTTGTTTTGTTGGTTTGCAAAAGGTGTGAGCCTACTCTCTAAAGTAATCTTCAATTCTAACCATTTAAGAATCTTGTTAGTTAGTAAATATCAGTAAAGATTAAGCATATATCTCTCTCAATCGCCCTAAGGGGCTCTAAAATCTGCTTTTAGGCTGTTCTGTAAGTTTTCTCGATGTATAACGGTACCCTGGTACTGTTCTTGAATTGGCCGTCACCTTAGTGTTTTGTATAACGGTAACCAGGTATTGCTCTTCAGTTGGTTGTTTTGTTGGTATTAACTTGATCTTTCTGTGTTGACACCAAGAGTCTTCCAAATTTAAAGGTCATATAACAAAAGACTCACCCTGGCCTCCAGATCAGCGAGACGACTCCTGGCGTCAGACAGCTGCTTCATGTACTTCCTGGATTCCTCCTTGGCGTGGGTCACTTCCATGTTCTGCTTGGTGGCGCCGGTACGGAACTCCTGGACCTGAAGCAAGAGCTAAACATTTAGGACTTGAAATATCCGGTGATGATTTTGTAATTCTTTATTCAATCAAAACATTGTTGACGTTATTAGAGCACATTGGGACATTTCTCATTAAAACATTTATGTATTTCTCAGTGGTTAAGATAACCTTTACACATAAGTTTTGCAAGTTACAATATTTCATTTTTAGCATATTGTATGCATCATTGTGTAGTGTTTCTAGTCATAAATACATGTTTCTAGTCATAAGAACAAATATGAAAATGTCATTTAAGTGTCGACTGACTTAGACGGTTATACTGTAATATATATACCACATTTTCCCTATACTTAACCATAATTCAAAACCATTTTTTACAATACTTCATAACCAATTCCTGAGTCGTACCTTAAGGTTATAGTAAGCCTCCATTTCTCCCTGGATCTGGTCACACTTGCCGTCATACTCGTTCTGGATGTCTCTGATAGCCTGGGACAGTTCGTTCTTCCAGAACTCGCGGTTCTCTGCAGTAGTGTCACGGTAGGCTAGGGCAGCGAGTTCCTTCAGTTCCTGCAAGTCAAGGGTTTTAATAGGTATTAATTGTAGAGATCAACATTCAATAATATCAGGCTGATTAGAAATCTTATTTCGAGGAATAACAGTTTCAAAATATCAACTTTATCGGTGACCGAACTTGACACGGGGGTTTCTTCTCCACTAGGTTCTTATGGAGTAGATCTCGTATCTCGTAAATTGTTATTTTTATTTCTTGGAACTAGGTCGATTCTAATCATACGGTAAATGTTATAATCGAATTACTCATTCCTGCAAAATCTAAAAACGTTATTATTTTAGTAAAATACCTTATTTTTCAGTTTATAACATCGAAATTAAAGGTTTTCATAAATATTTCCTTCTATGATTTAGCAGTTACAAAGCTGTTAATTTGTGAACGAAGTATGAACGACTCATTTTCTGAAAAGTAACGCTGCCTATGAAACTATCGTTAGAATGTAAGACGATTCTTGAATCACGTTGTTTTAAAAACGATCTTCCTTTAATGTTTGCTAAATTTGCTTAAAGTGTTGTTTGTTAGAGCGGTAAATGATATTTTGAAGGCATTTTACGGTTCATTCAACGATGTGTAACGGCAATGATGCTTCGACCAAAGAGTTAATTTTAATGAAAGATATTGAGATTTTATTTGAAGCGCTAAAGCCAAGGGAGGTAAGTCTTATTGCCATAGCGGAGCTGTTGGCGTTTTATCATGAAACATAAGAATCAAAGTTTTGTGAAAAACATATAACAAATATCTAAATTCTCTCACTGAAACAAGTAATATTTAAGAAAATAATGAATAAATATCTTAATAAATTTCAACGACCATAACAACAGAATTGCACGGGCATTATACAAGGGATCTAATAGGCTTTATTACCAAGGCCAGCGGAAGGAGCTGATAAATGCTTTACCACATAGTTATAATGCCTGCAGCCTACTGTGTTCCGCATGAAGGCATCCTTGTTACCAGGCGCCAAGCCATTGTGTCAATGTGGAGTTGCTCCGTAACTCAGGCACTTCATAAAATATTTTAATGTGTTTTTTTACCTAGCAACGATTTACAACTGCGCTACTTCACAGATTCCAGCTGTGAAATGTTTATCATAACACCTCTTTTAACGAGAAGACTTTAAAACCAAATAAATTTTGGTATAATGATTAATTAAACCATATACTGCACCGTTATTGCACTACATGAAATTGCATTGGAAAAGCAACATAAATAATTTTATCATATTCTGATTGTTATATCTCGATTTGACAAACTTTTCCCATGCAACGAGTTGAATGAATAGTTTGAATCTCTCATCTATTCACTCCCCAAAACCAGATCAGTTTTAACATTCCTCCTTCATAACAATTCTTTGATGCTCGCATTTCTAAGCTACGATATGCATCTATGACAACATCCACATCAAACACAAAGCATGTCAGGCCGTCTGACGAGACGAGTTGAAGCGCATTGCTCTGCACGGGATGGTTGCACTGGGTAACCGGTGTTCGCGTAGTTGTTGCTTTATAGAAACAGGTACAGATGCAAATATTTACATTTATAACCTTTGTATTGAAGAAATATACGTAAAAATGTATCCAATGTCATAAGAGTATACAAAACATAATTCTAATTCAGTCTCTCATTTGGTGAATTGAATTCATTAATGTCTGTTACTACAAACACTACATAAATTAAAAATGCTGATCATGCATTTCTCCATCCGATTGTCTGCGCGTAACGATTTTTCAAAGTAAGATACATAGGTTTGCATATCAAAATGAATATTTCACGAAGGACATACCAAAATTCACCCTGGCAATGCAACTTAAATTCAAATGGAAGTCACCGAGACGTGTGTGCCCACCGTAAAGCCAAGCTCCCCTACTAAACCTTGGATAGGCCATCAATTTACGGAGCTACAAGTAAATCAATAAATCGTTCCAGAGAACACGCAAAGGAATTTTATGTGAAGGCTTATGTGGGCTCGCTGCAGGCAGTCGATAGAAACAGTGAGGATCCGTGTTCACTGGACCTTGAGGCACTAACGACTGCAGAGGACGTGTCCTCGGATGTCATGGCAGGTCCTCTGGCTCGGGATCAAAGTCTTGCTGCTCTGATGGACCTATCGCTTGTCTGTTGCCATGGGAGTGGGATGTTAGACGGGAGAATGCTGGTCTACAGAAACTACTGATATAGCTATTTGAGGGATTGGTGACAAGTTAAGCGAAAACCTTAGCTTCCAATGGCTAAGGTGATCTGAACTCGAAGTTAAACTCTTGGTTAAGTGCATGCGTGTGTGATGGTAGAATGTCTACAGAAAACTTCTGATAAAGTTATTTGAGGGATAGGTGCAAGTTAAGCTACTAGCTAAAAACCTAAGGTGAACTTAACTCGATATTATAACTTATCCTGAGCACTAAGCACTAAGAGGGCTTTGTGGAATTACGGCCATCATGGTGGAGTAAAAAAATTCCGTAAGATTTTGACCATCTTTTAGTTCATAATGAACATACTGTCATTCGTTTGTTGGAGTGACAAATTCACAAAAATGACCTGGTTTTAGCCGACTAGAAGAATCAAGTTAAGTAATGCATGACTGAAAGTATGGCATGCTAACACAGGAGTGGACCATACGATGTTACAAACTAATGTAATTTCGTTTTTGATTCATTCGATATTTCTCAAAAGGTTTCCCAGGAGCTTCAGGCCTGGGGATATCAGTTCTTGTCAATTATATTTCCTTACTTGTTCAACCCCTGCTCATTAACCGAAAAAGGAGATACTTGGATGCTAAATAAAATGATCGCATTGTTGATTTACTTGATCCGTCCCTAGAGAGTTGCCAAGGGAGAGGTCTCTCGAAGGCATAGAAGTTCTCAGTAACATTTATCCTACCAGAAACATCTCTTAACAGTTAATAGCTGTAAGTGGGGTGATGGAAGTATGTTTATTGTATTGATGTTCTATTTGTTATATCTCTGCAAGAGTAATGCGGTTGTCGAACCTAATGTCCTTGCATACTGCTTTGTTCTTATCATTCCTAGCTAGTTGCTAGCGATATACAATTTGGCAAAAGAAAAACAACTTTGGTTTTTAAATAAAGTTACTTTTTGTTACTAAATTGATTTAGTTGAATTAGGGAATCGGACTGTGGAACAACGGGTTTAAATCATCGTAGCTTTAGATGTTACTTAGCTATTCAAAGAACGGGAACTTGACGAAAGAATAACAGTTTTAAATCAGTGTTGCCTTAAGCTAGGTCCCTATGGCTGGTTGCTAGGGAGTGGAAAATAGCGCTGGTTAAAAAGAGTCCCAAGGCGCCTCGTTGATTGCTTAAATAAATTGAAGTGCCTCTGATCTGGCATCTGGTTTGATTACAGTCCTGTTTTATTGAGCATGCTTATCGAACCATACGTTAACTGAAACCTAGATTATATTTATCCATTTTTTTAATCGTTTTTTTTGACAGAGACTTCCGAAAGGAGCTCTTCAAGTTGTTCGTTTCTAACTACATGTAAATATGGGAACATGATTTCTAAAACAATTGACAAAATGTGTTTTGGAACCTAAAAAATAACGTTTGCGATGAAGCCTTCGGTTGTCAATTTATCAATTTATCCTCTTCTTCTTTTATTCAGTAACGCCTTTCATCCTCTGATCTCTTTTTTTTCGAAAGGAATACCCATACCATATCAAGGTGATCTTTAACAGATCACCACTTGTATACATATCGATTATTCAGGGTAACGGGGAAGTAAGAGCCTTCTTGTGACTTGTAGACGCTTATGCTTTTGAACATATAATTTTAAAAGGGCATACTATTTGATGGAAAAGCATAAGACTACTACAGAGAACTGTCTTCTGATCATTTCTTTCTTGAAAATAACATTCAAATATTAAGGAATCCTTTGCATTGTGACAATTTCAATATTTACGACACCATAGTTCATCTTTACAGAGATGGACTTGATTTACCTTGAACTTAGTTCCTCATGATTGACCTTGACCTGAGTTGGTAACCTTACCTGTTCGTGGACGTCCTTGAGGAACTGGATTTCTTCTTCAAGGGTCTGGCGTCTGTTGTCCGCATCCATACGTCCTAGAGTTTCGTTATTCAGGTCCTGAAGGTAGAAATATGAGCATGTCAATGAAATATTCAGTAAACCCCGATTTCTGTGGGGTTCTTCATCTAGATTGTTGTCAGTTACACATGACTGACTTTGTTCGGTTGGGAGACTTGTAAACACATCTTAAGGGCTGATGAATTTAGAAATGGTTAACAATCCGTGTTGCAAGTTGTAAAAGTTAAAGCTTGATTGCAATCTTAATTCACATGGAAAAAAACTCAATACAAGCAAACGTTTGATACAGCATTAATGTCCATTTGAACAATAGAGTTTAGAAATAGTCTAAACAAGTTAGTCAGTACAAATATTAGAATCTATCAACCACTTCGGCAAGTAAATGTGTTGGAACAAATTATTGCAAAATGTGCCCTGCAAATTTGCATGACTGACTAGGGCGTTTGATATTTCAGTTCGCAAATGCTAAGGATTTGTTTCCATAGTAACAAATCTTGCCACTGTGTAAAATACATGAAGTGTAAAGTGCTCATACAGCGACACCAGTGTTGCGTGCAAATCTTCAGATACACACGGGAACCGAGTTTCTACATTGAAAAGTACTTATTCACATCTCATGTTTACAGTGTATCTGACTGTTTACCAATTATAGGTTATTTTCTTTATATCTCTATTTCATCCTTTTGATGCTCATGTTTTACACATTTACCTATCATACTTACACACAAGTATCAAGATTCCATCTAACATTTTGCATCTAACTTTTTACAAACTAGAGGTTACTTCTTTTTTTCTGTTTGTGTTCTTATTTTTTCTTTCTGTATCTTTTTATGCATAATGTCAAAACGTTTACCATCATACATAGCTAGAAAAAATATCCAGCAATGAAATCATTTTTTGTTTTTCTGAAGACACCGTCTTGTGAATTTGTCCTAAGATAACAGAGAGGAACCTATTATTTACACATACACACTTAAGAGAGTATACTTTAACCTTGTCGGTAATAAAGATAGACTTACGAGAGTTTAATAACCATTATCTGTAACACCATGCTGTCTAGGGCACCATTACCATATAATGGCTCTATTGATGTAAAACAAGTATCCTGTCTGTTTTCGCAGCTTCTGAATACCCAGTACTATTTTTTCAGTATTATATATATGCAGCCGAAGTATCATTTAAATGAGGAGTATTATATACTCGCAAATATGTCCAAGCAAAGAAACATTTAGAGGAAGATTATTGTAAATTGTTTTCATGTTGTTCATCATCAACATTTTGTAGGTAAACATAAACTTCATTGATATTCAGATACATATAACAGTAGATATCAGAACTAGCGTTTTGTTAAAGGGGCAGTAGCACGTGTTTTGATAATTCCATATTTTAAAATGTTTACTGATAATTGTACGTTAATGCTAAATGTATTATTTTGATAGTGTCATTAATCTCTTTACTCAAGCCAATCAGCCATAGTCAGAGGACAAAGTATAAAGATTCACATTAAATCCATGGGCGGCTATTTTCTGTGAACACCCTAAATTCATTTTGTGTAAGAAAAAGGAACCGCATGGCTAAACTTTAAATTATATATTTGAATTATTACTGATCCAATTAGTATAAATAAATTTTCTTTCAATTGGAACCATTCATTCTAATTTTTCTGACATCACCTTATATTCCCCCTAAAAACGTGCTACTGCCCCGTTAACCCTTTCTGAAGTCCATACCGAAGTCGTCCTATGGGTACATGTACATTACATAAGTTTAAGATGAAATGTATCCGTCAATACAGACAAGTTTCGGTTTTTGAAAGCAATAGTAGAACAAACAATGTATTTACATTTTGCATATTTCAGAAAGCACTCGACAAAGTTAACCGTAAATCTCGTTCAATGAAATCAACCATGCGTGTGGAATAATGCAGTCCTTAAGGCAAGATTATTCCCTTCATACCTGCATAACATTAACAAAAGAGAACATTCCGGTTGCAGCCTTCATGTGAACATATACAAAAATAGCTGCATTCACAGTGTCAACACAAAAGGTGTGTATCTTTGTGTAAATGGTATTCACAGGCGAGAACACTTAGCTTCTACTATTTGAAGTGTAAAATACATTGACACACATATTATTTCGTTCAGTTCATATCGTTTAGTAAAAACAATTCACCTAAGCAAATTTGTTTTATAAACAGAGAAACGAAAGACATTCATAACATGAGGCAACAATGTTTATGATGAATTTGGACATTCAGGCTCATTTTCAATGCCATCCCTTATTCAATTATTTTCACTAAAATATGTTTTCCTCTAGTTCTTCTCTCATCCATAGAACAGTTTTTTTCTTCTATATTTGCCTTAATGTCAAATTTTAAACTCCGTGTACTCACGAACCTAAGTTTCTCGAGCTTGAGTGTTTTATGTCCACAGAATATGTCTTGTCTATGTTTTCCTAAAAATCACCCATAAACTCCTAAGGTTCTCGAGCTCTCGAGTTCTTCAGTGTGTTCTCATCACTACAATCTATTTCATGAACATCGTCTATAAACTCGGTGTACTAACGATCATAAATTTCTCGAGTTCATCGTTGAGTGTGTTCTCATCAATACAATCTATTTCACGAACATCATTTATAAACTCCGTGTACTTACGATCCTAAGTTACCCGAGCTCTCGAGTTCTTCAGTGTGTTCTCATCACTACAATCTATTTCCTGAACATCATCTAAAAACTCCGTGTACTTACGATCCTAAGTTACCCGAGCTCTCGAGTTCTTCAGTGTGTTCTCATCACTACAATCTATTTCATGAACATCGTCTATAAACTCGGTGTACTAACGATCATAAATTTCTCGAGTTCATCGTTGAGTGTGTTCTCATCAATACAATCTATTTCACGAACATCATTTATAAACTCCGTGTACTTACGATCCTAAGTTACCCGAGCTCTCGAGTTCTTCAGTGTGTTCTCATCACTACAATCTATTTCCTGAACATCATCTAAAAACTCCGTGTACTTACGATCCTAAGTTACCCGAGCTCTCGAGTTCTTCAGTGTGTTCTCATCACTACAATCTATTTCATGAACATCGTCTATAAACTCGGTGTACTAACGATCATAAATTTCTCGAGTTCATCGTTGAGTGTGTTCTCATCAATACAATCTATTTCACGAACATCATTTATAAACTCCGTGTACTTACGATCCTAAGTTTATCGAGCTCTCGAGTTCATCGTTGAGTATGTTCTCATCACTACAATCTATATCCTGAACATTACTAAAACCTCCGTGTACTTACGATCCAAGGTTTCTCGAGTTCATCGTTAAGTGTATTCTCATCACTACAATCTATATCCTGAACATTACTAAAACTTCTGTGTACTTACGATCCTCAGTTTCTCGAGTTCATCGTTGAGCCTCTGGATGGTTGCTCTATCCCTGGTCCTCTCCTTGTCCATGCTGTCGTTCGCTCTTCTCAGCATGCTGATCTCGCTCTCCATCTCGGACATCTGGGCGTTCATCTTGTCGATGATCTCCTTGTCCTGGGCCCGCCATTTCTTCGCTTCCTCCAGTCTGAAGAAAATTAAATTGATTAGATAATGACTAAATTTGTGGAGATTCATATCACGCACAATAGCATGCTCAAGGTGCCCATTTTAAGTCGAGCCATGAAGGAAATAACTTTATAAGCAGCTACAGGGAAAGCGATGATGATGTAGGTCCGTACATACTGTTTTCAGGTAGCTATGATGGACTGAGTGCAATGTGGATGAAGTGCAAAGGTTATTTAGATAGTGAATATCTAATATTGTTTTATTTCATAATCATTCAGATAGTGAACATCGAACAGTCTTTTGTGTGGCAATCAGTGAACATCGAACATTGTATTTGACACATGTCGTTGAAATAGTGAACATCCAATTTAATTAGGAACATATAATATAGATAGTGAAAGTACAACACTGCTATATTTGGGATCACTCTATCGGCAAGAGTAGAAATTCATGTACATGCCATTTAGACAGTGAATATGATTGTGGTAGAAGATGTTTGTCACATTTGAAACTAGACTAACTATTCAGCCATTGCCATAATGACACAACAAGACCAAAACCAAGGCACAAATCTTTTCATTCCTTGAGAAATCAGTGTCCTTGTTCGTGTTAACAAATCAATGAACCTGTGTCGAGACACGATAATCAACCTAACGCGTCATGATGTCATTAACGCCTCACCTACCACAATCCACAACCAGTCGAACGTTATTTGTCTTCCATCAGACATCGTTTGGCATTTACAAATATATTTGCAATTCTCAAGCCCTTCTGTCCATTGTGGCCATCGGGTCAGACTAACCTATTGATATATACAAGGTCAGTATGTCGAGCAATTAATCATCTGACCAGCCAGCCTGAGAAGAAGTTATTTGATCTTATATATCTGAGTTAATTCTGTTCTTATATAGTCGTTACATTATTCTGGTGTGAGGTGATTTGGTCTAATATCATTTTCTCTGACTGATTAGATTTGTGGTCATCAAGAGAAGTATAGTAAATATAATTTGATATTAAAGAGAGTAGGATTGGCTGTCTGATTGAATGGTATTGTATTACTAATTGAATATAACTGACTGGTAATTAGAAAGGTTTGATGAATTTACAACGACAGAATATTAAAGATGGCATGAAGTTAGATATTCAACAGAATAAAGCTCCACATAAAATTTTGCTATACATAATCTTCAACGTGACACTTTAAAACTGAACTAGATGGCATCTAGATTTATGAAGATCTGAAGTATCAATTCTGATAACCTTAGTGTTTAGGTTTTTTATTAAGGAATTTTAGGACACAAATATCAAAGGTGAAAAAATAATGTCTAACAGTTGCTTTGATCTTTAAACCAACAGGTGTTGGAAGCATTGCCTAGAAACGATTGAGGGCACATGGGCCACATAAACGCAATCGCATACGATTTGACAATGTCCAAAACCGAGAAATAATGAACGATCATCGTGTAACTATGAACGTTAAAATTTGCGTCTTTGGATAAAACGTTGATAATTGTTACATATATGAATGATAGATAAGCTTGATATGTTTGATATAGTTCGTTGTAAATGACTTTATTTGTCTCAATTATAAAGGTCGTGTATGACATTTTGTATATTTTTAAAAACTGTTGAGCATTTAAAATAAAAACGAATCATTATACCAGGTCCGCTGTGGCATAATCTCTGATCTTAGAAATGTAATCTCTCTTAATCTTTCTTCAAATATCCTTTTGTCCCGTCTTACATTACAGAATGCAGTCTCCAAATAAAATCAAATGTCAAACGAATAAAAAATTCAACATCAACGATTGTTTTCAATAAGAAAACACGCTTAAAGTTATACGCTGCTTTTGGGTGACAAAGTTTCTGATACGATTGTCTGGGTCAGAGTGACCGCGGGGTCAAAGATCATGACCTTGACCTTGTAGCGCAATCCCTGTCAATATTGCGCTGGCCCGATAGAAGGAGGGAGGTCTATTTGTTTTATTTGTTTTCCGTGTCATTGTCATTTCGTGAGCTTGTTAAAGCCGAATAACGGTAGAAGGCGAGCTCCGTCTGGATGCCCTGGCATTTGCTTACATTGTATTCACGGAACAGATCCTATCGACTTCATCAAAGAAGCTTTTGTATCTTTTGACAGCTCGCAAATTGTTCGCTAATTCCGGACTGTCATTTGCCATTTGTTTGAGAGCTTCCCTTCTAACCTAGGTTTAAGTTTGAAGCTTCGTCAATGTTTGGGCGAAGTATGCGAACATCATATCAATGTTGTTTTGCATATATATGAATATACGTTTATATTTATAATGTTGATATATACACTTCAAATGTAACTTGTGATGTGATGATTACCTTTGTCGAAACCTATTTCTGTATGTGAAGCTATTCAATGTACATGTTTTGCATTTCTATTTGTTTTGTAACATTATTTATTGTGTTGAATGTCAAGTCTTATCTTAAAGAACTTATTCAAACTTTCAAGGGTCTTATGTGTATTCTGTTCTAACGCACTTATGCTCAAGTTTCTTACTTATGGAGGAAAATTGACAACTTTCGACAACCCCTTGATTTTATCTAAATATTAAAAACGACATCTTAAAGAAATTGACTTGCATGAAGACAGGTATTGCTTTTAATACACTTATGGTTCAAGCAATACATTTCATACATATTTCGATAGTTTCATATTACTTATATCAACTTATAGCGTATTAATACATGCGTAAAACGGCTAAGTGAAGGAACATAGTGGATTGCATCACTTGTATGACATCTCCAAGCAGCGTGTAGTATTTGAACTGTAACTTCTATGGGTGTAGCAATTAACCAGAGTGGGAGGTTGAAAGCTCGAGTTATACATGAAGTCCCTTAGGTCTTTGCTTTCCGTGTTCCGAATTCATCTCATCACATTATCAACTGTTGGTTGGTTAGGCATTCTTATCAAGAGCCGGAATCTGGAGGGTCTAAATTTGATTATTAACACTCGGGGGAATATTGGAACGCTTGAAAAGTTTCAACAAGTTGCTGACTTGAAATTTTATTTTATGTTGGTAAAATATGTTTTATCCTTGAAGAATAGTATCTGACTAGAAGAGATGTTTTCAAGGTTCCTCTTGTGACAGTTGGTGGAAAACGTTTTTCCTTTTCTTAACAACTACTGATATTTAAGACTTTGTCTCACGCATCGGATTTTTTTAAAACATACGATTTCGCACAATTATTATATATCTTCATTTGTTATTCATGTATCATAAATCATTTAATTCATTTATCATATATCATTATATTCTGTTATCATGAAATATTTGTATATTCAAATATATACGGATAACATTATTAAATTGAATAACTATGTTGAACATTGTTGAAAGTTGAAAGTTTCACATGAACACTTTGTTTTAAACTGCAAATTAACTTATTATGATTTGATTTTACATGCTATGATAAAGAGCTAAATGCCATAAAGGTTCTTTACCAAACACAATATGTAACACGATCATAGATTCAATTAGTAGGGGAAGTCTTTTATAGTTTCATAACACGTGTTCAAGTCAAAACATGCAGTTACACCTGTATCCAGTTACCAAAATGCCACCCTTTATGGTCCAAATCTCATATGTAATAACTCAGAAAGCCTTATACTAATCGTTTGTCAAACTCTTCACAGGTCCTAATAATCGAATATGACCCCTTGTACGAAAGGTCACAAAGTTTTTGCTTAAAGTATTCTTTGACTGTACGGTGACATGTATTGACTATGGGTGGGGTACTATAGAAATGGGTCAACTTTACTTGTATACCTTAACCACGTGATCAAATATACATAGATTATTTGGGCCATATATTTCATACCTGGGGGTTATTTGACAGCATTATAAATACTACACAATGCAGCTGTCATATTATCAGGGTGCGATATCAATGAGCCTATGAAAAATGCCTATTAAAAGTTGTTCTCACGGTAAAAGGGTGTGTTGAATAAGAGAAAAGCTTATATGTTGTTTTTGTTCAGTAGCATTAGGATAAGTTAAATTTTTTATAATGCATTATGTTTTTTATAATCTATTATTGTTTACCTGAGTTTACTCATTTATTTGTGTATATTGACAACCTTTGGCTTTAGCAAATGATAACTTTTGCCCAAGAAATAGATTTAACCTTACACATATGCTATGGGGTAGCAATCCATAATTAAACAAATAAGTACAAGTAGTTGTAGTAGAAGTGGAAGATTTAGTAGTAATATTATTTAAAGAATACTATTTTAATGCAGAGATTCACGGACTACTTGATTTAACAAACCTCCTTTAATCACAAACAAACACATTTTGATCTTTTCTACCTTTATCGCTTAATTGAAATCACAGTAGATAATTGGCAGAGTGAACCCAGGACAACTATAGGTCAAGTGGTCAGTCAGTCACCTGTGACTCTTATTGACTGACCAGGCGGTCAGAGTTTACAATATCTTCAGGCAGTACTTACTTGACAATTGCGTTTTAACGAAAAGAGAAAGAGAGGTGTTAAAGGTTTTAGGGATTTCTGAAGAGGTTTATTGTTAGCTAAAGGGATTTTGAGGATTAATGTTGTTAAACAGATTGAGTTAGATTATGTGTAATTGATAACCTTTTCATTACGTTCCTTTCTAAGCCTTGGTCTTGTGTTTCTATGGCTCTGGTCATAAGACGTATAACCGAAAGTTCTAACAGTTAACATGAACTGGTGAACTATAGCATTTTTCAGAGATAATATCATTTTGTCATCGTTGATGTATTCGTATAAAGGCTATGTAGAGATACACCACGTTTACCTTATCTGGAGCAGATTTTTTTTAAATTGATCAGATTCGATTAAGATTCACAATATCGAATGAAATCAGGGATCACATTAACCTAAGAGGTTGGATTTCTCTCTGGTTTGAAAAATGTTCTAGGAAATCATTATTTGTTTACATGAACATGAATAATGATCTTGTCTGACAACCTTTCTTCTTTATTTAATAAGAATATTTGTCTTACAATACACATGAAAATGAAAAGTTGTTCGTGACCCTTTCCCATTTGTATGATGCATTTATGAGGCATATGTGTTCAATATATATTATCAGAACATCTGTGTCGTGATTCTAATTTCAACAGTCACACCTGAGTGACCATGACCTTTATTGACTGACAGGTGTAAACCATTGGTAGGATGGTAATAACACGAAACAAATACAAGATGTCCTCATTTTCATATTGACTTTCATATATAGATATGGTACTTCTCCATTTTCATATTGACTATCATAGATATGCTACTTCTCCATTTCCATATAAACTATCATAGATATGCTACTTCTCCATTTCCATATTGACTATCATAGATATGCTACTTCTCCATTTCCATATTGACTATCATAGATATCCTACTTCTCCATTTCCATATTGACTATCATAGATATGCTACTTCTCCATTTCCATATTGACTATCATAGATATGCTACTTCTCCATTTCCATATTGACTATCATAGATATGCTACTTCTCCATTTCCATATTGACTATCATAGATATGCTACTTCTCCATTTCCATATTGACTATCATAGATATGCTACTTCTCCATTTCCATATTGACTATCATAGATAGATATGCTACTTCTCCATTTCCATATTGACTATCATAGATATGCTACTTCTCCATTTCCATATTGACTATCATAGATTGCTACTTCTCTTCCGATCAATAAAGCATTGAGTGTCATTTGTTGAAATAACTTATTCACACCTGCTTATTATTATTGATTTGCATATTGTTATTCATACCATTAGTTCCTATAGATCAATACTGTATCATCCCATGTAAAACAATTCAACAATATCATTCCACTGATAAACTATATTGAAAGCACGATTCGTTTGTGTGGCTTAATGCCTATAGATATTGCCAATATATTCCAATGTTAATGAAACCGTTATTTCCTTTGTGAGAACATGCTTCAAACTATGCTGTTAATTTGATCAGATAATGCTAAAGTATTGTCCATTGACCGCTACTGACATGGTAGAAGAGAATGCAATGACCTTTAAAGTGAAGTTTCAACACAAACAGTGGATATGTGGATATTTGCACATGGTCAGATTCATGTTGTAAGTTTTATTTCAACACTAGATCCTAAATCATTTTGTTGGTTGGGTTACTGAATATATGAAAGGAAGGTCACATTAAATGATCAAACCATTACTTTCGGACTTTTCATGTCTCTTTGAAGAAAATTTGCCATTACTAAATGATCTTGTAATTTTGCAGTATCATACGCAGTGGTTTCATAAAAGAGGTATGCCAATTGGTATTTATTGGGAATCAGTCATACTCGTCTGATGCATAAAACCGATACGAAACTAGGATAACATAAAACACTGTTCATTATTTTAAAGACTAAATGTTAAGAGAGAAAAAAGTAGACGTCAAAGGTGAAGGTCGTTCAGAGTTTTTAAAAAAATTAGCTAATATTGACAAGCAGACGACAGGTATCCTGTTCTCGTTGGTCTCACGAGAAGTTGTAAGGCGAGACATAAACAACTGTGATACTTTTACATGAAGCCTACAGCGAGAATGTGAACAGCGTAAAACACAAGTAATGCTAATAACGAAAACGTGGATTTGACGCCTTTCCAAAGGCACTTACACCTCTTAAAACCGCTACCTACATCATATCCAGAAGAAACATGTACTTTCAAAGCAACTAACATGGACAAAGCGCCACCACGTAGGTCCGTACATCTTGTTTCAAGTAACTAATTGTAACGCTTGGTGGATAAAATGCAATGTGAATGAAGTGCCTTGTGTAGGAACAAAACCCAGCAAGACACTCGAGTAAAATAAATGTTAGTGTCTCAAACGGAATTCGACCTCGGTCTTTTGATGTGATGCAAACCACTACACTAATGCGTTCTCAATCACCACAACATTGTGGGTGTAATATGACGTAAGTCACCCTTCATACATCGCAGACAATACAGGCGTTGTGAGGAGTTTACCTCTTTCAAGGTCACGGGGTTCACGCACTTGTCAACAGACAGACACTAATACCGACACTCCTATTTTATCTTTCATAAAGGTATTTTAAAATGCAAATCTTTGTTGGTTTTGGGACATGATGGATTTGGGATAGGACAGCAACTTGCCCTCAAAGTAGCTACCCACTATATGGAGATTATTATGCAAACAACCTACTTCAAGGCAGAAGTGAATGTCAAAGCACAACCCACGCCTTTCTATGCATTCATGATATACATGTTAGATAAGAGGTGGATAATCCCACTGTACATGTGTACATGTCGAGTACTGGCCCACATTGACTTGTTAATATCCTATTTGGGCCTATAGTGATCATATCTGTTGACAACTTTTGAGAATCTACTTGTTGGCTCCCATGGCCAATTTATATCACGTTTACCTTATTTTTGAACCATAGAGATACAATTGTCATAAATATACATAACCTTATTATGTCGAGGCATCATAAAACATACTTTTATGCCGGATGTCATGTATGGCCTTTTTTACACCACGGTAAAGGATATATTGTTTTACATATTAGTCTTTACATAAACGAAATCGAACATTTCCTGCCTTTGAAATAATTTTATCACATAACATTTGTCTCCAACATTAAAAACACTTGCCTTATTACCCTGTACAACTTCTTTAACTTTGATATTGTAAGGTCACGCACAGACGTGTCCTGCCTTTAAGTGTCATATATCTTAGTCTTCACTGTTATCTCTACATTTATATGCACAAATCCTATTGAATATGTAACAGATTTTCAAATGCATCCATAATCTTATTATCATGTTGGACTATCAAAGGCACATTTATTTCCTGCAAAACGATATTTTTGCAGAACAATGGGTAATCTAAAAGGTAACCTTATTGTAAATGTAGTTGAATGTTATATCCTCATTGGTAACAAAATATGCACAAATTTAAACCCATTAGGATAGAGAACTATGTTACAAATGCAACCTTAATCATATTATCATTGACTATCATTATAAAGAAAAACTTCAATCTCCTGCCAAATCAAGTTCAATCAATATTCATTGCATAACAATGGAATAGTTGAAAACATAGTCAAATGACAAAGGACAAATGACAAATATTCATCGGATCGGCTATGAAAATCATTTTTTTGTGAAATGTGTGTTTTCCTTTTCACACGTTATCCTCCCCTGATCCCTGTTCTAATTGATAGCCTATCAAATTGTGTCTATGTACACACTAGCAACACACGAGTCGGTTCTTCAATATCACCTGGCTAGAAGAAGATGAAAGTCTATTTGTAAAGGAGGGAATGTCTTATTCTATCCCTAAGGCAAATATTGACATATTGCTCCTCGCGGCTCATGGACTAGTGGACTCAAAACATGCTTGCTCGACAGAACGCTTTGAGGGTCATGATATGACTCAGATATAGCATGGGTGATTAATGTCATTCTAGGGTGTTTTATATGAATATTGTATACATATTTGTGTATTATAGGTTCAGTTAAACCCCTCAGTTAAAAATCGTACTATTATGATAAGGGTAAAATCTGCATGAGGACCAATTTGAAATGTTTAATCATGTTCTTTTCTTTTGAGTCAAACATTTGTTGAAATCAATATTGTATTAAGAGCTTAGTGATTTAAAAGAATAAGTCAGATTTATTGAACGGTTGTAAGTTAATTCCTAAGTAACCGGTAATAGTTATACAGAGATAGGAAGTCGTTGCTGTACATGCATATAAGTCCTGCTTAATGAAATAAGAGCTTTAAGTCAGTCTAGGTCTAGATTGACTGAATACACACTATGAAAGGCAAAACCTTAAGAAATAAAATAATGTAAATGAAGGTACAGTAATTATTTTAAATTTTCATAGACTAAATTTAAGTTTTATTGTTATCCAAAAAGAAACGTAACATATACCCTTACCAAGAAAGATTCCCCTATGAATCATTTAATAATGTCAAGAAATGTAGTGAATCACCAGTTGACCTTATTTTCTCACAATCCACTACTTGCGTTTTATCCTCTTAAAAATCTCCTTAGAAAATACCCCTTTTGTAATTGTAAAGGTCTACTATACTATCGTCAGCTTCAGAAAATACTTTAATAATTTTAGAGGTTGGGGTCTATTTTTAGATTTATTAACGACGGGATGTCGTTGGTCTAGTACACAAAAGGATCCGTGTAGCGTCATTCACTGACAGGGTCACACATAGCAAGGTTCACCGCTCGGCTGCTCCCAGTTACTGTTATTAAATGTCCTATTATTGCCCCATTTGCTATTGGCGACATTGTAAAATGCCGGGTGGGCAAATGGGCCTAAAGCTATAACCTCTTTTATAGTTGATCTGACATTCCCTCTAAGGTGACGTCGTGTTTTGAAATAATGTTGTAACATTTTGCTGTTTAACAGATATGTGACTCAACATGTAGTAGTAATACACAATGATTATGATTAAATGTATGCTCAACAAATGTATACACATATGTATTCTTATGTATTGTTCTGAGTATGTCATATCAAAATGAAGCACACTTGTTCAAATGACCCAGATCAATACTTCTTTTAGTGCAAAGAGAAATAGAATGTCCAACAACTAAGGAACTTCATTGCTACAACAACTTTCTTGTTAATACTTTGACACGAACACACATATATCAATTATCTGTTTAGATGAAGCACTTGAGTACATCATTCTTCAATATCATGTATACATGTTTACATAATTGCAATTTGTACCAGTACTTGTATGTCAAATGAAGTTCGAAAAACTTAATTTCATTTATTTAAATAAGTTTTAAAAGTCGATAAACCCTTTTCCATTCCACATGTTCCTTTTTTCTTTCTTTTCAAATTCAACTTAAATCTGGTAAACGTCAACGTCAGTATCTCAAAAAGTTAAGATAGGGGATGATATAAACCAAACTTTTCATTAAGCCTTGCTACATTCGTGTCAATTTCTATGCCAGTCAGACCCCAGAGTGACTAAAAGAGCACGGGCGCCAGCAATCTCTCTAGATTGGAGCAAACAAAATTACTTGTAGCACCTCCGAGGATCAGCGAGACTTCCCAGAGGAGATAAACCCTTCATCGTACTTGCTAACAGCAAAGCTCATCAAGTTTGCAACATAAAAAGGTGACAGGAACGCCAAGGGGACAAGAAGGTATGAGGAGGGGGGGATGAAAGGATAGGGGTGGGAATCTTGAAGAAACAGGGGAGAAGAGGGGACTTTTAAAGGAGAGAAGGGGACGTGGATAGGTGGGTCACTGAGAGAAGAGGAGGAGAGAGAGGATGAGGGGTACAGGAGGAGGCGCTGAAAAGAATTGAGGAGAAAAGGGGTTTGAACAAGGAGGAGTGGAAATGGTGGGAGGGGAAGGAGGCTGGGTTCAGCATAGGGGTAGGGGAGGAAATGAGAGGGGAAGGGTTTGGGTTCGTTCACTGCAGGAGGAGGCGGAGGAGGGAACAGGGGGAGGGGGATACTGGTGCTTACACGAGATGAGGACAGGAGAGATTGTGGGGAGAGGAAGGGGGGAGGGATGGCTGTCTGGAGGAAAGAGGCTATGGAGAGGAGGACGCTGAAAAGAGGAAGGAGAGAATCACCTGAGGCAATGAGACTCTGATTATGAAAATGACACTTTCCATGAAGGCTATTTCCTCAGAAAACAAGGTCAAAAGATCTGAGATTTAATTCTACATGTATTTTGACTCTTTGCTCTTGAATTTGTGTTCAATTAACGATAACACATTCTGACCTAGATTCTGAATTAAAGGTGCTTGTGATTAGGTTTAACCTCTCTACGATGGTAAAAGGTTAAATAAGGTGATGCTCCAATGATTTAAGGAACCTAACATTTTGTAAGACATTTACGTAAAACATCAATAAAACCTATTTTCCCCAAAGCCATCCAACCAATTGCAACGTCATTGTTGTTAATGAAAATCCTTTGGTTTCTGTCATACATTATTCCTACAAGAAATGCCTGTTTAAACCACGATAGTGCCTCTGCCACAATCCGTAATTAGTTTAGCAATGCAAGAGAAAGCATAAGTTGTTGCTTGGCGTAGATCCGGTTCTCAGGTTGTGCACTTTTTTCTTCGCCAAGTGTTTTGCAAGGTTTATATCCCGTCTCGATAGGTAATCACCTTAACGCATTTGACTTATAAATAATTACGTTGGTTCTTTGTTCTGAAGCCTTCAATGGATTCCAAGAACAACAAGATTAGAATTTCGCTGAACCAGCACTTTCTTGCAGCCAAGTTAACTGGCAAACTGCCAGGGTACAAATCAATAGACTCACATCTTGAAAATGAAATGGTTTGTCACTGATAGCTGTTCGAAACACCTCTTGAAATATGGCTTCTTGTTCTGCAAGCTTTTAATCAATTTAACAGTATTGCAAGTTGGAAAACATTAGAAACACGGATTCGTTTGATCATATCGAAATGAAATTGACAAACCGCACGATTGATCAGTTGAGTTACACGGAGATACCCTACGAATACTAAATATGGTTTAAAATGACTGTGAGTATCTTCCAATACTCCATGAAAGTATATATTTTGAAATTATGATGTACTGTCTTATTCGATTTCAAGATGCTGTAACGTTTCACAGATTCAATGTTGCTTCTGCAGTAATGATAGCTATTGAGTGTTGGTAAAAGTTAATATATAAATGAAAAAACTTCAATAAAAAATATTTCTCTTGGATTTGTAGTTAGACAACTGTGCGATATAAAAGGGTCTAAAACATAACCTGAGGTGTTTCGACCCACCCAATGTCAAATTGACAGGCCCAAGCACTTCTTGACGTGCTAAGAACATTGCCTTATTTACTGATGTCAATCATGTTTCAAGCTTTGACATAATCGGCCAATACATCTTAACAAGTCAACGTGCACAATAACATCAAATAGTGATCTTTCAACATCCATGTTGGTTCTCAGAGCCATTTGCATAATGTGACATTAAATTTTATAAAGAAAAGTGCAACAGTGTTATTTTGTGATAACACATTCTCTATTGCAATCGATCATAAAAAGCGTTTGAGAACGGCGATGACTGATAGGATGTGTTCATTCAAAATATTTTTAAGACGTTAATACTTTTGCAAATTTACTATTTTTTAACAGTTTGATATTGACTGCGATTTCAAAAGTTTTATGATATCAATTTTATTAGAATATAACATTTTAAATTGTCTCGTTTCATTGAGATGAATTATGAAAGTATAATACACGTATTTCAAGAACGTATTTTATCGACTGTTCAATTAAACAAGCAGAATAGTGTAGATTTTAACAGATAGATGTTTTTATATACGGATCGAGATATTTCGCAAATATATTAGCTTTACAGATAGGAAATATTTCGATTTCTCATACTCTTATCACAATGCTAAGACAAAGCGAACCATTTAGAACATGGTTGTTATCGTATTTATCAGACAAAGCTAATAGATCTCGTCGAAACGCAGCAAGTTGTTGGTAAAGTTTGCACGTGGCATGTTTTTAAAGAAACTTAAGTTTATTTACTTGATAGTGCGGTATGTTTTTCTATCGGCCCTCAGTAATCAATACCTTATGATTTGACACAAAACGTATGAAAGTAAAATACAAAAAAGAAAGTTTCGCGTGGGTAGTCGGGTATGTCTACGATCCAAATATTTCATCTTAATAATCTTAGTTATTAGCAAATACATGAAGGGCTGATAATTATTCAATCTATTACTAAGTTGACATTCTACATTTGACATGAGATAAGAAAATAAAATAATCATCCGTCTTAGTGACATCTTTATTTAAACTCCGTTTCAGCGATCTTTGATTTTTCCTTTTTGATGAGCCATCATCACTTGCATCCGTTCTGCATTTCAAAAGTTTGACAGATTTTCGCACTTAGATCCGAGGATGTTAAATGTCAAATTAAATGTCATCACATCAGATTCTACACTAAACTTTTTGCAACTGCTATTCTAGGTGATTAATCGGTTAGCAAAGTTTTATTATCTGTGTTATCTGTATAGGCTGTGACATTTTGACGTTCATGTAAAGGCCCACATATGAAATTCAAAGAATACACGCACCATTTCAAGATTCCAAAACATATTCAAAATTATGACCTCTAACTAAGCGTTTAAAAAAATACCAAAACGTAACTTTAGGTCTTGTGGTAATCTAAGGAATCTTTAATATCGAACAGTTCAATTTCAATGCCCAATAATTGGCACTTAAAGCATAAAGCCTTAAATATCACACAATCAATTTTAACGTGCAAGAAGTTCAAATAAAATTAACTTAATGACGAGTTATCACAGGCCAAGATATGAAAGAGCCATTTCCGATATCACGCCATCCTGCAACAAAACTAATTTGCTCCTTCAAAAGAATTGTTTATTACAGCACCTTGCTGGACCCGTGACAAGACGCTTCACTTGAGAAAGTAATACGGTTATGGACCTGATTTACTCAGTTCAGTAGCATTTCCTTCGTACAGACAAGGAGTTGAAGAAGAATTATTCATGGATCAAAACCATCAAAGAGTTTCAGCCTCAGAAGGCGAGAAGATTAAGTCGAAATCAATAAAAGGCAGCGCTGGGAATGTGCTGGCAATAACAACAGAGACCAAAATGCAAAATTATGGGGACATAAACCTAGATATATTGTTCTCACTCAACACACTTCTGATTATTTAGATTGATCGATATTTGGAATTGTTGTACGCGAAAGTGAATTATTTCCCTATTTCCCAGCCATTGTATCTTGAACTGCAATCGATTGAGGTCAATGGTCTTGTGGTGATGTATCATGCTATGCAACTATGCACGAGAGGTGTCAGGTAACTTTCTATAAACAGATGTCTACTACTCATAGAGAAATAGCTTCAGAGATTTTAATTACTAAGGGAAAAAGTACACAGAATTTAAAGAAGAAGAAGTTCACAATGCCCTAACGGAATTTAAAGAAGAAGAAGTTCACAATGCCCTAACGGAATTTAAAGAAGAAGAAGTTCACAATGCCCTAACGGAATTTAAAGAAGAAGAAGTTCACAATGCCCAAACGGAATTTAAAGAAGAAGGAGTTTTCAATGACCCTAACCGAATTTAAAGATAAAATAACGGAATTTAAAGAAGAAATTTGTGATGACCCTTACATTCATATACATTTGAAATGTTATCGTTGTGATTAGAATAATTAAAAAAAAAGTCTCAAATATTTAGTATGAAATATAATGTAAAGAACTAATGTAACGAAAATACATGTCAATCAGTAACGTCATTCGAGCACAATCAAAGTGTACCATGGATGTCTATATCAATGAGGGAAAACACTGATCCAAAATCAAGCTCATCTCAACCAGAGGTACAAGAACATCAATCTTTCACCCTAGTTTCATTATCGGGTCTTCTATTCTGGCCAGGGCTTGATTCCCTGGTCAATGGCACATAACCCCGGATACAACAGACTTTACTTAGCCTTTTAGGTCAGTGGTAATCAATCTGTTCTATTCACAGTGGAATCAACGTTCCCTCCTTTAGTAAGGTCTGATGTCGATTTTCTGACCTAACAAATTGGTATAGCCTTAATGGGGTTGTAATTAAGAATGATCTATTTTAGATTATCTTAACAGATGACGTTGCAAGTAAAGGATGTCAAACTTGATGATGGTTTTTATCTAACATTTTCATAGTTGTAAGGTTTGTTCAGTTGTAGATCGTAATCTATGATTTATGTAAAGTGCTAAATTAAAGTGAAATTGTCTGAATCGAATGTCTGAATTCAATCTCACACAACGTTATTCACCCCCAATCACTATGAACGCTTACTCCCGAGTTAAAATTCTTATACAGCATAACTCCACTATGAGAATATCAGTAGTGTATCTGATATATCTACTGTAGTTCTCTGTTAGACATCAAGGTGTTCCTCACTTGTAGGAAGTGTTGTTTCTGACACGGTCGTCTCCAACTAAGACACTCAATACATCATCTACCTAGATGGGCTCGTACAACACGCTATCTGTTGATGTTTCATCTCTGAATTGTTCCACGGATGTGTGATGGGTCCCAATGAGCGTAAGAGGAATGAATTCATTACTGACACTACAATGTCCCTGAGACGTCATTGATACTCCAAGATATCTCTGTCAGTCTTGTCCTAAACCGGAGATCCCAACATAATACCTCATGTAAACATAATACCTTATTACATATCGATCTAATTAAATATCTTGATTTGATTTCATTTCTTGTTTCCTTCTGAGGAATGCCAAATTGGTCGAATATAACAAATTTCAATTCAAATTTCGATTACCCACCGCCTAGTTGATCACTATCCACGAAGACTTTTGAGGGACATCACTTAATGATATGAAATCTCTCCAGAAAACTCTCTGACTGCTGTATATATCCACTGCTCTTAGCCTCAATTTCCCCAAGCTGTACACCCGTTAACATTACATACATCCCGTTACATGTTACCCTCCATGAAAGATTACACATCATACTTAGCCATGCAGTGCATCTCACTTACCAGTGACTTCCCCTTTATGACAGTGACTTGCCCTTAATGACAGTGACATGCCCTTCATGACAGCGACTTGCCCTGAATGACAGTGACATGCCCTCGATGACACATCTCCTATTTCTCTATGATGTTCCCTGATTTGTACAACCATGTTCTGTATCAATGAACAGCTATCAGGTATCAGTACAACGTGTCACCTCTGCCCAGTACTAAGCCCTGAGGTTGTAGAACGAGTACTTCTTATCTATCATCGTAACCAGATACCGTTCACTGTGTGGGTGTAGTGTAAGTAACCGTGAATGATCAAACCTCCCTCACTCTTACATGTTATGGTCACATCATCCACAAGGGCTCGACTATCTTACAATCAGTTGACGTGTCAATCAAAATGTAACCATTTTCTTCCTATTCTTTTTACATGTTAAGGTATTTTTTCCTTTGAAGTATGTTAATGTTTCTTACACTTACATGTTGTACAATCTTCGACGTAGTTTGTCGAAAAGTGTTTGTCGAACGTTAACCCCTTACATGCTATAGTATCACTCAATCTTTGTTATTGCGATTTTTACGGACCTTGATTCATGCGTCACTTAAAATGTTACCATTCCTTCCAAATTTCTTTTTAGTTTGACATAAACGTTTTCGAGAGGTATTTGTTGTTATACTTGCGTCTTAAGCTCTTACATGTAGTTGTATCATTTAATATTAATCAGGGTATGACTCTGGGACCATGATTCAACTTTTCGCTCAAAATTTTACTCTTTCTTATAAATGTCTTGTCATCCTTTTTTAAATTTCATTTCAATCATTTACTTATGATATATATTAAGTTTCAGGTACTTTGTTTGTGAAGTATCAGTTATCATTAAAAGCATTCTAAATGTCACGCTATAAATGGAGGGATAATGCTATAATGCCCTGAGGTCGACATCACATTTATAATGTAACATCCCTTTCCTGATCTGCCAATGACATTTTTCAGAGTCAAAGCTCTAAAATCTAACTATTCATATTTTGGCTGATTCATGACTTGCGTCATTTCGTCCTTCGTCAATTATACAAATAAAACAATACTTTTTTTCCTGAGCAATAACATTGATATTTACATATAAAGGGAAAGTATCGATCTACCAAATCCATGATTACCACGAATTACTTCTTTCTAAAGAATACATTATTGGTTTGTTATTATAAATTCGAAAGATGCACTCAGTTTATATTAGATAAGTGTTGCCAACCAACCGTTGAAACGTCACGGATGAGTGATACACGCGTTATCAAGGTGACTGAACCAAACTTTTAATCAACTACTATGTAGGCGATAACAGTAAACGGACCAAATCAGCTAAAAGCACATACATGTACACAGTTTGTTCAGTCTTCACATCATGCATAACCAAGGGCCTGTAAATAATTGCATGTGAGGGTTACGGTATACATAGGAAGGGCGAAACACGTTTTGTACTATGGTAGAGACATGTATGCCGTTTTTATCTTGTCAGCGAACACGTTCATGGCTCAATGAGCATGACTCACATCAAGTGTGGTACACAGAGGGCGCTGTTTTACTGCTAGCTGTAGATGCTATTCTGTGTGTAGACATAAAGTATACATGAAGGCTGGCAGTGTAGAAATCGATAGAAACATCCAGGGTACCCGGAGACGAGCTGCCAGATGAAGTACTTATTGACACTTGATAGAAATAATTAATATGAAATCGTCTGGACCGTTAGAGCATTGCAATGCTGCATACATTTTTAATCTTTCAATGGTATGAAAAAGCAAAACGGTGATAAAAGCAAACATAAGGAATAGTGTTGAAACACAAATTTGGACTTAAAGAATGGTCACGAGGCGTCACTGTACATGTTATTGAGTACAATTCTTCTTATCGTGCTACACAAATTTGCATTAAAATCAAAAAGATCACCCTTCTTTCCTAGCATAGATCACACTATAAAAGCAAGATTTGCTGTATAACATCTTTTACTGTAATCCATAAAATCTTCCTTTTATGATATACAACACTTCTAAATGCCATGCATAGAATAGTTCATACTAGTATTTGTAACAGGACACAAGATTCAATTAATTCAAAACCTCCCAGTAACCTATGCATAAATCAAATTTATAATCAAATGATATACTGCAAAATCTCCCCATACATCTACACACATATTCAAACTACCCTTCCCCACTCCAGCTCTCCTCAAGAAGCTTAACAGTAAATTTGCATACTATTCTGTTGTATGGAGGAATCGACCCATGCATGAATGCCTTGCCATGGTTCAAGCTTAGGGTAAATATCAGGCTTATAGCTGGCCTTGTGTACAGGCGTGTGAACAGCTACCAGTTGATTCAAGCCATTGACCAAATCTATCAAGGCGAATATGACCTACATTTAGGCAGTATGAAAAGGGAAATACTATTTACAACTCCTGCTCTAACAGTGGAGCGTTCATGGCCCTCGTATCTTGTAGGAAGGAATGTAATACGTGTTCAATAAGAGGTGCGTATTTAGGACATGCCTTAAGTGTTGCCTGGATGTGGACTACATTCAATGAATTGAAATGCTGTAAAAATTCAGTAATTGTATTCACAATATGACATGATATAAACAAAGTGGTATGGGACTCGAACGTCTTCATATGAAATAAGGATCACGTCAAAAGGAATTATCATTTACGACACAGAAACTTACTGCAAATCCTGAAATCGATAACAGTATGTAAAACAATAAGGGGTAATAACATACTCCCGTGAGACTGAACAGATTTTAGTTGACACCTGTTCCAAATAAAGAACGTTTTTGATACTCGGCCTTTTTACATTGTGCAATGGATAAGCTATATGAGGTTTGAGACCACCATTAAACACTTTGATTAAAAACCTAAAATTCATTTCCACCAGTTGTAAAACCGAGGAGGAAATAATGGAAAATTAAGAAGGACCTTATGATCAAAGAAAAAGGCTTAAAACAGGTTGCAGTTTGAACCTTGGATGTTTTTCAATATGAACAGAATAAGCTATTCATTTGTGGTCTTTATGACGTTATGGGACCACTATTTTCAACAAACCTGAACGTGCTATTTGCTCCATGACAGTAATACGGTTCACTGCCTGGTTTGTGCTTAGTGCATGCGGTGCAATAAATAGCATAGGGTGAAGCATATTATCATAAATCTGAGGTCGCTTTGTAATAAAAGGTTTTTATCAACGGCGTCTTTATATTCTAAATTATCAAACGTTCGAC
This sequence comes from Steromphala cineraria, assembly GCA_916613615.1. NCBI lineage: Eukaryota > Metazoa > Mollusca > Gastropoda > Trochida > Trochidae > Steromphala > Steromphala cineraria. Next base: position 6,065,957 of record OU744735.1, read on the forward strand.
GTTGCCTTACAGTAAATGACTTACATAAGTGTGTTTTAAACAAGTGTTTCTTATGTAGGTACATTTGAATATATAGTTAACATAGATAGAATGATGTCAATTTCATAACTCTAATTTAGTTTGTATATTCCATATAATAACATGTTCATTATACAATGTAAATACTAATGTAACATAAAAATCATTAAAAATTGGTTATGAAATTATCAAATATATTGTTATTGATTTAATGTAAATGCCTAACTTTTATGTTACTTATCAAAAAAGATCTAAAAAGTTGTCTAGACAAAACCGGAGTTTGCAACCGAGCTCAATCAATATATGGACAGTTTCTTAACAAATGACGACAACGAATTATCTATTAATAAGACAATCCACATTTTCAATGGATGCAAGTTCAGGTTTACTAAACACCTGTTGAGTTACATCTGCAAAGATTACATCTAGACTTCCTTAAGAATCTGATAGTAATATGCAAATGTCAACCTCATTCGAAAACTGATATGTGAATGCATTATGCAATGAATTTATGCGTCATTCGGTTAAGCATTTGATCGATGTCAGGCCATGCATACTTTGTGGGGACAAAGAGAAATATACAATAATGAATGATTGACATCAAGAATGTTTCAATATGCATGCCATGTCATATACACTTGTATTTGCAGGTGTGAGATTTTCAATGAATATTGCATATTCTACTGCTAGTATATGGGAGTGATGTCATGTATTCTTAGGTATGTGTCATTTGTTGATAGAGATGCTCATTTAAGTGCACGTGAGGGCGGGGTTATGTTAATGTCATGGTCTGATCATAGTCTGAAATTAATGCAAAATTGATCATAGATGTACTTACTGTCTTGCAATGGAATCCATTTGGTCTTGGAGAGAACTGACCCTGATCTCCAACCGAGCTTTTTCCTTATTGGTCTCATCGATGAGTTTTCTAGCTTCTTCTAATTCCGTTTCGTACATAAGCTTAACCTGGCTTGTTTCTTTCCCCCATTTGGACCTTAGGGCCTCAAGCTCATTGCCAAGCTTCTTATTCTGGGCTTCCAGGAAGCGAACCTTCTCAATGTAGTTGGCAAATCTCTCGTTCAGATCCTGCATATCCTTCTTTTCCCTCTCTCGGGTAACCTTAACGTTGGATACCCCTGTTTGGGAGAGGTTTCCAAAGGCTCCAGGGTTGGCAGCAAGGCCATGTCCTGAAGACATTTCAATGGTGCGAGAATACCCAGAACTCCCCCTTACAGGGCTATGAACAGATGAGATGGAGGTACGGCTTATCCCCCCGCTTCTCGGGACGATGTTAGACCTATAGGATTTTTGATAAGAACTTTCCGGCCCATCATCGTAAGAAGATGATGAAGTTGTAATGACGGTCCTCTTCTCTGATATTTGTGACATCTTGCTATCCTTGTCGTCTGCTTCGCTTCCAGTCAGCCTATGTGTCCCACGGCCTACCAGTGTACACTGCTTGCTGTATGTCCCTGTCGAAACTACTGAATACCGACTGTGTCAGCTTGCCCGGCTATTTCACCTGAAGCAGCATAATATATTATAGAGCGAATCCCTACCGAGGAGCAATCCGCTTCGCTGATTGGTCGCCAGGTTGTCACGTGTACCGGCTTCGCCAGGCGCATATAGTGCGTGACACGAGCCTCACATATGACCCCAAGCAAGTTTTCACCTTAAAAAGTCTATATATGGATGAAAGAAAGTGTACAACATACCAACTCCTGCTATACCAGTTCTACAGCCCTCAAAACAAGCCCTGTCAAAGGGACTCCTACTGCACTGACGAGTTGGGAGCGAGCAGACGACATTTTGAAACAAGCAGACGAGAAATGAAAGCGAGCAGCCGAGTGCACATGTCAGACGATATCGGTAGCTTGTTAATCACTGGCCGTCTTCAGCATCAGAAGATTTGTGTTTAAACAGGGTCTGGCATTGCTAGAAGCCGCTGTCATTACATTACAAGTTGTTAAATCCCCCAAACAATCCTAGCTCCCGACCCCTTATTAACGCGATCAATAAACAAATACCAGCACATCGTCAACAGGTTGTACCACATTTCCGCGATATTAGGTTCCGAGCCCACGCGGACAGCAGAGGGTGTTCTTCTAGAACTGGAAGAAAACAAAGTTTATAACTGTCTCGCAAGTGCATAGAGATATTACGCCTGTTTGATGGATTGCTCGATTTGTTCGATCGCTTATATATAAATTTTAAAGACACTTTAACACAGATGACTAATCATTATTAAAACTATCCTTAATCACATTTAACAATCGTTCATAAAATCTGATATTTCCAGGACAGATATGTGTTAACTCCTTTCTCAAATAGGATGAATTTATCAAACAAAAGGTAACAAAGAAAGCGATAGGAACCTTCTATTATTGTGGCAATTCTTGGCCTTATATTAAGATTATGAATTCGGATCATGCAATTAACACTCTTGGTGGAAAGTATAAAACATTACTATTGCAGAATGTTTATCCCCGAAAACAGCAATGCCATTAATTGTAGTAAGCCATTTTGATAAATAGATAATAGTAAACGTATCTGTCGGATTATTATCTATCCAGACGAATATTGATATAATAATAAAAACTATAAGTATTCCTACAAATATTTGAATATATAATTGAATTATATAATTCCAATATTTCCCTGTTGTATTTATGGGATAAGTAGGCATTAACATCACCAGAGTAATTCATTATCATCTCAATAATGATTAAACCTAACTATCAATTATTCATAGAAGTCCCATTCAGTTGTACAATAATAAAATCATCAACTTTCATTGATTTAATAAATTCTCATATTTTCTTTGGGAAAGTGGACATTAATATTACTAGAACAATTATATCATCATATTAACAAAGTGTTAAGCTATTAATCATAAGCAGAGGTCTATATTCAACAAAGAAAGGTAGTCCTACATGTTAACAATATACTAACGCGTGCTTATAAATAAACCCTATTTCACCTCCGAGGTTATTATTGAATTCACTCAATCAGATCCTTTTGAGCTCGTTAGCTAATCCGTAGATAATCCAAATATATGATTAGCAGGTGTGGGGATTATCCTTCTTTGGACCCGAAGGTACATTATAGATTAGTAAGCATGACGTTGGGGCTAAATTGGAACATACGTTTTACGTATTAATGGTTTAATTGACTTGACCCAAGATTGACATAAAGAATGAAAAAGTTTATTTCAATTAACATCAAAAGTTAAAAATTTAATATCTGTAATTATTTTTCAAAAGTTAGTGAAACAATTGCTCATAAATAAAAAAATGTTAATGTTATTTTTGTCAATATTACGTTGCCCTACTGTTGAATTGCTTTTTAAAGTATTCACAGTGTGTGAATTTTAAAGGGGCAGTAGCACGTTTTCTGAAAATTTTATGTTTTGAATTTCTCACTGATAATTGTGTGTTAATGCTAAAGGTATTATGTTGACAGTGTCAAAAATCTCATACCACAAATCAATCATCCATAATCAGAGGACAAAGTATAGAGATTAACTTAAAGTCCATTTTGTGTGAACACCTTTTATTCAGTTTGTGTTAGTAAAGGGAATCGCATGGCTACACTTTACATTATATATTTGAATTATTACTGCTTCATTTAATTTAAATACATTGTCTTTAAATTGAAACCATTAATTTTCATTTTCCTGACATCACCTTATATTCCCCATAAAAACATGCTACTACCCCTTTAAAGTAGTTAAAGTTAATGCATACACACGAAACACTAAATTATGTAATGTTAGAAATAGGATTAGAGTATACATGCAGCCAAAAGTAATAATCTTTACTAACACTTACAAATAAATATTTGCTAGCGATTATATTTCTTTAGATAGATTTGTTTTTTAAGCAAATCAAGTCCTTCTGAACGTGTTTAGGACATCACTTAAAAACCCTCCGGAAGATATTTGTAAAAGTATGATTGATTCAATCACTATAGTTTTAAAAAAACCTTGCTTCCTTGCAGTTTCATTATGTTAAGTACATCTATTCTGCTTTCAGACATCGTTCAACAATCTCTTAAAGAAAATAGTGATGTCGATGAAATATGTTAAAAGAAGATTTAAATGTACGTTAATCACCTTTGTATTGTATCAGTTAAATGATTTATTTCTCAAGCTGTACAAATCATGTCCATGATTGACAGATATGGTAAGCTTTTGATAAATAGGAGGGAAATAGTTCAATTAATAAGTTCAATAAACATTTCTTCTAATAATTGGTAACTGTATCCTCAGACTCTGCGTACCCGCTACCTGTTTTTTTTGTTAAAGATGCTATATCATAGTGCAATAATTTTAAAAGTATTTTTAATGTATACGTTGTATTTTTAGAAAAATTTAGCGACCAACCTTGAGAAAATCGGACCAAAATTCAACAAAAAGGAGATAATTTACCAAATAATACCGAAACAGCAGTCGACATAAGGGCGAATCAAGTGTGGCCATTTCACAACTTCCGGTTTCTAAATGTACTCTTGAAAACCGTCTTTGTCGCGCTCAACTAGACTTTATATTCTTTTTCTCCGAATTAGGTATTCGTTGCTGTCAAAGTTGATACCCATCGAACGCAATTACGGTAGTTGAGACACGGTGTAAATCCTACAAGCATAATGATTACGTCACCGAAAGCGGGTTCACAAAATGACATGCCCTTTCTAAGAGGGGTACTGTGCTTGAAGCGTCGAAATAAGTATGATATTGTTGATTAAACAATCTAAATATGATATACAAATTTCGACGAAAGATTTTTCTACAAAGTGATGTATTTCATTTCTCAATAGCTAAGTTTCATCCTGAACCGCTTGCAAGTATGATACAGCATCTTTAATGTTTTTCCTCTTTCTAATATACCTTCATTTCTGAAATATAGAACTTACATAGCAGTCATAATTTGCAGCATTAAACAGTCATTTCTTTCAACTGATTAATCATGCTTCAAAAGGAAGAACAAAAATAATATCCATTGATATTAAAATTTCAATTAGAAAAGACAATTAACGAATAATGCTTTCAATTTTCACATTCTGTTTGAATGTTCCAATGAGGTTTATCTCCAAATACAAAAATCTATCTACAAATACAAACGTCATTATTGATCCACTTGATTCTGACTTCCAGTCGATAAGGCGACAGACTAAAACCATCTGAAGTATCAATTGTGATGTATCTAAACAAACAAACTGGTCGCTTTAAGCAGAATGATCGATTTCTATTGTTCCCGTATCGATCTTGAAACGATTAGAAATGGTAGCACGTGGAATCATGTCACGATGACATAGATGATGTAGTTGACACGACGTTAGGAGCGTGTGTACATTATGTGTAGCCATGTTTCATTTGCTGATGGTTGTTGAGATTACATTCACGATTCATTAGGTGGCTATTAGTTTCAAATTTATGATTTGATTGAAGATTATATTTTGACAAGATATGAAGATACCATGAATGGGTTTCGATTTTATTAAGTGATTAGTTAGAACGAATGCCTTCAGTTGATGTTTTATCGGTTACCAATGCAGCGTTAATCTAAAATATGGTAACGAAGAAATTATGCGTTGAAATGCCTCAAGCGTATATGCTTATGCTACAACCTATCCCCTGATATCCTCCTATGGTCTTCTATCGTATCGCTATATATAGCAAGCCAATCAAATGATGCCCTTTCAGCGATAGCGGCAAACTAGTTTCTTGGCTTCGTTCCGCGTGCTCACCTCGTGATTCAAATTAACCAATAGGAGTGCTATTAGATACTAAATCTGATTCTCATTGCAGTCTCCCGCTAAGCTCCAAATCACGCGCTCTTAGATTTCCACGTGCGACATCACTAGACAACAGTGTATGGAGTTCGAAATAGTTTGACTGAAAACAGACAGGCTATTAATAGCGCTGGGCAACCACCCGTCAGCGATACGACAGAAGACTATTGGAGGATATCAGGGGATAGGTTGTCATATAGCGGAGACATATACGCTGATGTAGCAGGATGGGTAATATCAAGAATATGAACAATCTATCTGATTCACCCACATAATTGATACTTGTTCCTTTTTCATACCATGTGCTATAACTTAAACGATACATTTCTATGTCATTCATTTGCAGAATTTCTGCTCATCAGATTTTATCAACGCAACAATCATTGATTTGAATAGTGTTCATGTAAGTTACATAGATATGAAACATGAAACATTGTTTTAGTTATGAACAGGTCAGAAAAAATACGAGTGGTTCTGTCTTTTTTAACGAAGAAATGTTTACTTACTTTTGTAATTTTGTTTTGTGTCTTACATTCTTAATTTTTTTTTCTTTTATCGATGTTAGAGTTATCAACATTTTTAATGATGTGTATTTCAGTTGATGTGTAGTTCATGACGTCAGTGTATTCCTTCATGTATTGGCATACACAACAAAGTAGTCAAAATGCATACAAATCACTTTATAGCAACATACGAATGATGACAAATCAATGTCTCACAGTTTGAATTATTTACTGCATTGACGAACTATTCTGCTTATATATAATTTCAACCTTTTAAAGGAAACTATCAAAAATTCTGTGTCTGATTCTAAAATAAATATTAACAAAATATTGTTTTCAATTCAAATAAAATAGACAAAAATAATAAGGGATACTTTGAAAATGAGATAATGAATATTAAATCATTTCTTCGTTAAAAATAAATATTTATCATTTAAGATATCTCTAACATTTTTTCAAGCACATAAACAGCACTTAATAATTCTCTCCAGTGTTTTGCCTATTAGTTATTCTTAATTCGTAATTATACCACAACTCACTTCTAACTTTGTATAAAAAACAATACATCGATGATGATTTTAACGGAGGCTATATGAAATTCACTCTTGAACTTTCTCAATCCTTTTTCTGTAAAACAAACATTTTAAAACTTTAAATAGCAATCTTGTTTCTATTGCGATTTCACGAAGTTTGAGAGTATATTATTAGGTGGACAGTGGGGGTTAAACATATTCATTTTGAAAGCATTTAACTGTTAACATTGATACGATGATGTACATGATAAACATATCCTAATATGTTCCACAAAGCCAGATAGTTTTCCGATTCACATTCTAGTGTTGTAGTTTCATATATAGAGAATATGTGATTTTCGCCCGAGTTGACCTTATGGCAAGAAAACATTAAATATGAAAGGACTGGAAATCGGAGATACATTGCTGCAATGAAATGTGCTGCTTTTGGATTTATTACTTTCTGCTTTATATCATGTTTCTGTCATGTCGTATATATAGAGAGTATCTGATTTCCGTCGCAGTGAATCATTTGTCAAAAAACACTTTTTGTGAAAATATCTATGCTATGACAAATAATGAAATATGCCCCATCTAGACAGATCATTTTCAGCTTTAAATTCTGTTGCTGTCATGCCTTATATTCAGTGTATCTGTTTTCCGTTTCAGTGTATTTCATTTCAAAAACACTCTCGTGAATTAGTCTTACCATAGTTTACAGAAAAGATGATGCAGACGATATCCGTTTGCAATGCTCAATTTAGACAGATTGGTCGTTTTCAACTTCACATTCTGCTGCTGTCAAGTGTATCTTATTTCCGTCGTAGTGTATCCAATGTAAACAAAAAGATTTTGTGAAAAAATGTAATCCGAAGTTATGGATGCAGTGCTGTAGAACATACGTTCACCATATACTCCACTAAGATAGATCGTATTCAGTTTTACATTCTGTTGTTATTTCTTATAAAGAGATTTTCTGATTTCAATTGCAGTGTATCCTTTGTCAGAAATTCTCTTTGTGAAATAAACTTATCGTTGGCTATACATACAAAGCTGTAGATAGTATACGTTTGTGATTCGTCGTTTACACAGAATTTTCACATAATGTTGAAATTTCTTTTATAGAGAGAAAGTATATCCTGTCACAAAACACTCTAGATCTTTGTGAAATTATCTAATGAAAGGTTACAAATAAGATGATGCAGATGGTATACGTTTGTGATGCTCGATTTACACAGATCGTATTAGGTTTGCATTCTGTTGTAATTTCTGATAAAGGGAGTACCTTATTAGGGTCGCAGTGTATCCAATGTAAACAAAAATCTTTTGTGAACGAATCTAAACGGTAGATGCAATGATGTAGATGATAAACGTTTGCAATTCACTTTTCAGAAGATCGTATTCAGCATTACATTATGCTGTAATTTCTTAAATAAAGAATATCTGAATTCCGTCGCAGTGTATCCTGTCTCAAAACGCTAAAGATCTTTGTGAAACAATTTAATTATAACTTTTTTGAGAGGCATTTTAGAAGTTGAAATGACAATAAAGCAGAGGAATATATTGATAACAATTTCTTTGTTCATTGTATGCGACGTTTCGACACATATTCTTGTGTCGTTCTCAAGCAGAGGAAACGTAGCATACAATGAACAAATGTCATCCATATATTCCTCTGCATTATAATCTAAATATAGGCTATAAATACAATTGATGCAATGCTGTAGATGATAAACGTTCTCAATATACTCCACAAAGATAGGTCGTGTTCAGCTGTACATGTTGTTATTTCTTATATAGAGAGTATCTGGTTTCCCTGCAGTGTATCTTATAACAAGAATGTCTTTCACATGACGTTGGGGACTGAGAATCCCCATAAATCTGTGTACCAACCTAAGCAATACTGAAACGCCTTTCAAAACATCTGATGCTACTGTGGGACACATCCTTAGATACATTTGATGTTTTTACTGTTTTAGCAGTAAATGTTTCAACATGATATTGTAGAACCTGCTTGTGCATACTTTAACCATAGCATCACTAGTATGACTCATTGTGATATTATCAGTGTTTGTTCAATATTCAACTCTGTATTTATGGGAAATGATAATTTTGATGTGAAACACTCGTAACGAATCAAGTTTGTCGATGTGGTCTTTAATGGAATTAGTATTTACATTGAATATAAAGTATTATTTTGCATACTATGCCTTGGTGACAATGCCTCACCGTTACGTTCTTGCATTACGTCATATTTAAACAAGACGAAGGCAAAACGCGTCTTTACATCTTCTTTGAGTGGCGATCAGAAGTTGGAAGCAAAATAAGGACGAATATTTTATGGATAACAACTTCTTTATTCTGAGTACACATTATGTTATCCATAAAACATTCGTCCTTATGTGCCTTTACATGTTATACTTTAAAAGTATGTTTTAGTTGATCTTCTCTTTTTGAATATTTCCGTACACATAAACAATTGATAAATGAGTATCATTAGAAACACTACATGAAACACTATAGAAACATAAAAAACTACTTTTACCAATCAACAAGGATGATTATTTACTTTTACCAACTTAAAAATTTAAAACTTTAATTTCATATATACAACAAGCGAATAAAATGGTATAATTGAAAAATACATTGAACATCACAATATGAATGTCTCATGTATAAATCTGTTTTGAACTTTCAGATTCATATATAAAGTATTGTATTACATAACAAATTATATGTAACACTCTTTTCACTGGCGTTTGTTGCATTACTGTCAAGGCACTAACCCAGGGCCATTGTGTATATATGTATACAAGATGACTACCTCAAGGTTCCTTTGATCGTCATGTCTTTGATGATTTGATTTGATTTTTTAAATTCCCAATGCCTTCGAATTCGCGAATTACAATGTAGAAATAAAGGAAAACAAGAACGAGTATCTATCGGAACATGTTTAATGCAGTTATGGTATATTGGAGTGCTAACAGGTGTACATGTAATGTATTCCTCAAAAAGCTACCACTTATTTTATCATATATATTACTGTGATACAATGAACTGTCATCCTTTAATGCTAGACAATGCCTTGTTTGAATATATTGATCTAATACATAATATATTGCACAAGTAGGTGAACAAACTTTTGGAATATGTTTTGCCACATATTGCCTTCATGTATCGTGTTCCTAACGACGTGCAATTTTCACGTTACACCTATTGGAGGCGCATGGAGTAAATAGGTACTATCTGGAGATCTAAATAACCCACGTTAGTCATTTACTGTTAAATTGACCACACTGTAGCGGTTCAGTGATTATAACTCTGTTTGAGATAAGTGACAAACATCCGGCCAGAGGTCACGTGTGGTTGACCTTAAAGGTAAAAGGTTCTGATATACTATCGCCATGCACTTAGGTTAATAATTTGTTTGCCAATAGTGTGCCTATACATGAAATATATAACATTTTAGTGTTTTGGGCTATACGTACAACAATATTTGCCTTCTTCGATGACTTATGTAATTATGGGGGCTGTTAATTGTTATGGGTTGATCCACGTCTATCAATTTTCTCTATATTTATATATCTCATATATCTCAAACATGTTCATTATATATCATGAGCTGTGATCAAATGGAATTACGAGAGGGAGGCCAGGTTTATTCAGTCAAGTGGCTCCAGACATTTTGTTTATTGCCTACCTTGTGAAATAAACCTCTCTTGCTCTCTTCAAGTCGAAAATGCAACGTTTTGACTGGTAACAAAGTTTATCTCAAGAAATATGTTCCACCCAAGAGTTTGAGGTTTTAATAAAGACCATAAAGACTCAAACAAGATTTATTATAGATTATTATAGACCATTGAGACAATCAGAAAATTATAATGTAACGCTCTAAAGTTGACATATGTTCCTGAAAGTTGATTGGTTTAGAGATAAATCATTTGATCTTAATTTCAAAGGTTCATTTCACAGGAAGTAACACAAAGTTGTTTGTACTTGTGTGTACATTTTCAACTTCAAATGTTCACCGGAACTTCTTTTTCTGTCCCACATCGAATGGGATGTTATTCAACAAGTATTAAACCCTGGAAGTGTTATAAAATCTTAATTAACCAAACAGCCAAACATATGTTCTTTACGTGAAAAAATGTGTCGAATGATTTGATAAATTTTCAAGAGTGATTTGAGCAAACGGAGGGAGATGTATACAGTTGTTCGATGAATTTTACATATCGATCAATACAGGGCATTTTTCGTTACAAAGACAATCTTAGTGTCTCGATGTATCCACGCTAGATTAAAGAGTGGTTATTGGACAGTTAATGTTATTAATATATTATTTTAACGACTCTTGTATATAAATTTCCGAAGAGACACCAGTATGACGTTATGCATAAGGGAGATAACTCTGACTTCCTGTCCTTGCGTGAAGGGATTTTACTATAGCCTGCGCTTCATTTAACATTTTTTTAGTGCATATACGACTTTTATTGATTAATAAAAAGCTAAACTGTCAGTATGTTTAAAATGCCAAACCCTCTTTCCCACTCGATTTGATTGTTGTTTTTACAAACTTAAGGAAAAGCTCCAAAGATTGCTTCTTGGCTTTAAGCATATTATTGCACAGAAGAATTGTTACTAAGCGCCAGTATTTTCGAATGACGCTTGTGGACCATATGACTTGCACACTTTGCAAGACTGATGATGAAGATATTTTCCGTGTTTATATTGATTGTAACTATGTCAATGACCTTGAAAAAGCTTGAAGCAATCTTTATCAAGTATCTGCTTAAGGACATTTTACTCACTTTGGAAACATTTCTTTTTGGTTTATCATATTAGTTTCCCTCACAATATTATTCTCATTACCAAACATATGCATAGCATTTAGCAAGAAAAATAAACTTTGAAATCTCTTGAAATCAATAAAGATATTTTTAACATTAAAAGATATATTGCTAACGAAAACAAACTGTTTTAACTGCTTCTGCAAAAATGAACGTCACTTGCACATATACTTGATAAAAGTAAAATGACTATTTTTATTTTGTAATATTGAATTGTCACTTCTACTGTCTATCACGTCAACATCTTACGAATATGTCATTCGATAAATAAAAAAAATGAAAAGAAACCAGAAAAATTAAATAGCTTACTTAACAATGCAAAATTTATTGTATATATTTGTATACACAATTTACAATTTTAGTCTCTTCATAATATATATCAAAGGTGTTATGGAAACATTTACATTACATCAGTGTATAATTAACAGTGCTTCAAACTCATACAAATTATATTTGTTGCACGATCAAATGCTTTCAAAAGTTATACAAAGACACGTAAATAATTGCAATTAAGGGAAAACAGTCAACAACGAAATTCCTCAATTACTCAGAAGGTTCAAAGGTGTCACTAACCGCTCCTAACAAACGTCAGTATAGGCAACCCGTCTGACCAGTCGGTCATGCGTCACTTACACGCCTGAGTGATCACGCTGCTTTCACCTGTGTTTACCTGGCGTTGATTGATCACATACACCTGTAATCAGTGGTGTCATAACCGTATTACTGACTCTTTATTGTAAGTAGTTTCTGTTGTTAGCGTGTTGACCACCGATTGTCGGAATCTTTTGAAATAATCATTGTGAATTACTTCTCTGAATACCTGTTGGCAACTCCCTGAGAAGTTACTTCATTCTAACTATCAGTTGCAAAGTGATGGTCCTCTTTTATTTTCAAATTGTCAACAATGTATTAAGGTACTGAAGTTTATATTAAGGCGATTTGAATAGCCCTTTTTAATGGTGGTCGTATTTTAGATACTAAAATGGTTATCAAATATTCAAATATTCAATTTGTATAAACTGCCAGTGAACCTGTAGAAAGGTAAGTTAAGCTTTAAGATTGCATTTGCAACGGGTTATGTTGGATTTGCCCATTCGTTTGTTAGATGACATGTAACATATTAAGTAACCAAACACTAAACAACGGTATATGATTAGTTGGATTTTCAAATTTAGAAGGATGAAAATTCATAGACGATAACATAAAAGGATTGATGAACTCCCTTCATAAAAACATTCATTAAATTAAACTTGTGAATACCTGTACATGTGGATGAATATTATTAAGCTTACATTCACAAATCTATCAAAATGATGTATATCCAAGCATATGGTTAATTTAAGAAATTTACTTTTATTTTATTGTAATGTCATCTTTTCATTAGTATTGCTTAAATGCCGTGGACTTAAAGAATTTACATCATCGTAACAGTAATCAGATTGTAACCGTTAACTATTTTGTGATAAGGCATGAAATAAGCTTATTATGTCGGAGTGCTAGTTTTATGAACTGACATTTGCAAAGTTAATCTACAATGAAATCATTATTTAAGAACAGAATTTTTTTAATTCATATTTTCATTCTTATTTATACTGAACAGCATTAGAAACGCAATTAGCATCTTGTGTCACATGGCCACCTATAGGCATAAATAGAATCGGAACTGAGGACCTAGGCATTAAAGGAAGTGAGAATGCTTCATCTTGAGTTCGAATCCAAGACAAATTCTGCAGAGAGCCATTGATAATAAAACATAACGTTTAACATTACGTGCAAACGGCGTGTATGGATCATACAGTGCATGTGCATTAATAACCCGAATACAGAACATAGGAATCAAGTCATTGGACTTGTTTGCTGGGGTGCTTCAGTTGCTGTAAGCACCAGTCAGGCACATACATGTGCATCCTTCAACTGTTAATCGACTAAAGCAACGTTTTTAGACATTGAAAGGGTTGCAGATCGTCTTCAACTCGGGGCACCACCAGTGAAAACTTTTTGGCAGGACAAGACCGCTATTTCCGGGTTTTGTATTGTAGAATGTGTAGTGGTTAGCGTGCTGGTCTCTCACGCCATTGACCCGGGTTCGAATCCCGGTGGAGGCACCAAAAATGTGTGACCTTGGTCTCATTCTATGTTGTGGCCCTGAGCAAGGTACTTTATCCACATCGCACTCAGTCCATCCAGCTGTATGAATAGGTACCTGAAAAGACGAGTGTACGTAGATTCTCTGCGGTTTCGGCAGCACCGATAGTATCATTTCTTCAGGGTTATAACATGACGCGCTTTGAGCTACTGCGTAGCAGATGGACTTATTGTTATCATTTTTATTTAAAACAAACCACTGAGACTCACACGATAACAATTTCTGACATGATCGTTTCATACATCATTACCTGCAGGATGGCATATTCCTCTCTAGAATTGCATACAGGGTACACTTTAAATTATCCGCCTTTGTATAAAAAACACCCGTCAGTCACGTGAACCTCAAAAGACTTTTCAGCGCATTTCTTGTCAAAATAAATTAAATCACTTTGGATATTTCAAAAACGATCAATCCTAATTGACGTCACTTGACAAGTCGACAAAATTGTTTAAATGAAAACTTGATGAATGTGTTTTCTTTTAATTAAAATCAACTTTACAAAAGCCACCCACCTTGTGTGATGTTTTTTTATTGCAAAGAAGAAAATTAAGTATCTATTTTAATATCCATGATAGTTTAAAGTATCTCATAAGAATGAATACATAAAAGAATAACAAAGCAAATTCTATTAATCTTTATGTCGTCGTTTAGACAAGAGATGGTTTCTATCTTCGAAGTAATAAAACTATGTTAATACTGAATAACAGCCATATAAAAATTGCATGCAATTAAATAAGAATTGTTTCAGTTTTCAAAATGCAGCGATAATAGTTTCCTCAGCCAGCTTAAGCGTTGAAGTGATATTTCCAAATAATATTGTACCAAAAACATTAAATACTATGTGCCTTCAATTATTGCACAACTCACTTAGATGATAAGGTCATATAAAAAGAAACCAATATCAAATTGATAGTAATTATAATCAAGAACTTTTCATATATAATTTTATTACTTTTACACCAACAATGTATAACTTATATCTGTCCGTCTGTATTCTTGCATTGATGCAATTGACAGCTACTAGACAAATGATAAGCATGACACAAGCACAAAACAAGCCAATCATTTGTCTTTGACCTGTTCGTCCCCACGCAAGAGCCAAACCTAAAGCCCTGAAGTTCAAGTGACATGTATGACATCGTGTATGAAGGAGCCTTGTCGAGTACACTATAGGGCTATTGTAAGGTGAGAATATTGCTCAAACTAGCACATTCACAAAATAAACACTTACCCTGAAATATAAGAATAATGTACAGAAATACCTTATTTTTGTGTTGGCATTTATTTCTGATTTGCAGGTTTTAAACTAAGAAGCCATATAATATACATGAAGCAACCCCCTTTGAAAAGAAAAACCTTGTAAACGCATGTTGATTTTGTCGTATGAAATGTAGCGTTTGTCATCTGGTTTCAGCACGAGGAAAAACTTTTTCCATAGAGAAATTCCAGGTGGTACTAAGCTGATGCGCTAAAAGATAAAACATACCTTTTCCTATCTGAAGAATAATAATCTAGTTATCTTCCTTGGGTACCTGAGAGGTGCGAATGCAACATATTTGAATACATTACATTTATAAATGGTTGAACAAATTGTGAACATATTTCAACACATCATCACTCTTTTAGAGAGGGACCTTTAAGTTTTCAGGTACCAGTATTCGTGTCTACATTTGAAGATAACACTGGTTTACACTCGAGCTCGTAACTCATTAAGTTTCAGCTAAGAAACCTTCCAGCTGAAAAATCAGAAGTACAATCGCAACTTGTGAACTCCAATTCCACACAACCAACACAAAACTCATTGCTCAAAATACATTTCATCTTACCGGACATCAATTCTAGTATAAGGTCAAGACAAGACCATGAAGCGATTTTACAAACACCTAGTAAAGATATCTTAAGTCAAATATACTGACGTCATCAGTAAGATGCATAGACTTTCTTAAAGGGGAAGTAGGACCTTTTTTGATAATTTTATATTTTAAAATTTTCACTGATAATTGTAAGTTAATACTAAATGTATTATTTTGACAGTGTTGAAAAAATCTCATTACACAAGCCAATCATCCATAGTCAGAGGACAGCGTATGAAGATTCACATAAAATCCATTGGCAGCCATTTTGTGTGAACACCTTTAATTCATTTTGTATATGAAAAAGGAATCGCATGGCTAAACTTTACGTTATTTTTTAAAATTATAACTGCTCTATTTAGTTTAAATACATTGTCTTTCAATTGGAACCATTAATTTTCATTTTCCTGACATCACCTTATATTCCCCCTAAAAACGTGCTACTGCCCCTTTAAGGCTTTACATTACTACTAATATATTTCAGTCAACCGTCTTTTACTATCACCTACATTTGCCCTCGAGTTGTTCCTGCAATATCCGGCAGGTTTCCAGGTTACTTTGCCCTTGTGACTTATTGATCGTGTAACGTTCCTAGTTTTCCAAACATACATAAGAGTTTGGATGCTCTTCAGCTATGAAATTGGACCATAATCAAATAACATTAATCAACTGGTTGGTCTATCTCGATGTAGAAGAAGCTTAACGTGATAAAAATCTGCCAAGTCTGAATTAGGTTGTCAAGAAAACCAATTCTTTCCTTGAAAACTATGAAAGTCAGAAACTTTTACCCATCCATCAGGAAAAATATGAACAAAATGAATATCATCTCGCTGAAAATCATTTCGTATTTTGTGCACCGAGGAACTGAAAACATAGTACAGTATGTTGAAATGCATGTGTCTTGCATTCGTAATTCAATTGTTCATAATGTAATATTGAAAAAAGCCACAAATTAAATGGTTCATTGAAGTATTTTGTATCGTGAAAGGACAATTTTGATATTTGTTATATGAAGTTCATATCAACAATACAAATACGAAACTTGTATGAAAGGTCATGTTTATTGCGTGCGTGATTATATAAAAATGAGATATTTGAAGTTCTGTTTCAAATAAAATAACTACAGTTTAGTCGTTTATATAACCGTAACCAATGTTATAGGCATTGGCAGAATTCCCAGATATTAAAAGTCATAACATTTTAGAACGTCTGTAACATAACATAACATTAAATATCTAAACCAGTACTTTAAAAGACGTGTACTAATCATTTGCCAAAGTTTTAACTTTTTAATATAATAATTTATGCCTGATTGAGAAGCATGGCAGCATAAAAGATTGTTCTGTTATAGATAGATATTACACAACGAGAATAATAGAGTATTAAGGATGCAGCGGATACCTATTAACTAAGATCAGTTTTATGGAAAGGATACGGTTAAAATCTGCACATAAGGAAATGGCATTTGCGATTTTTGAGATCCTGATTTCTATCTTTACAAACGACTGGTATACCTCTTTTATTCTTACTATATTAATCATTACTTAACAAAATCAATCACATTTTCTTTGAAATACATCCCATAACGTTATAATTTATAATATTGTCATCTACATAAGTAAAGAAAGACAGTTTTAATTCCTCACACTAAAAACTTGCCTTTTATTAAAGATATATAGAGGATACTAAACGACCTTCCATTTAATACTATTTTTATTAAACGAGTTAATGATTTTGTATAAAACGAGCGAAAGCGAGTTTGATACCAAATCATTCACGAGTTTAATAAAAATAGTATTAAATGGAAGGAAGTTTAGTATTCTGTTTATTACTTGCCCTAAAAATCACGCAAACTTGCCGTAAATGTGCTGAAACTAACAGTTCCGCGACTCGGCACCCATTGTGACGAAGCGCTTACATTGTGACGTCACAACAGCTCACTTCTGTGACGTCATACTTGCATTGTGATATTACACTAGTTTAATATTGCCGTATAAATATTACACTGCGGTATCTTACACGGGCGTGTAATAAAGTTCAAAAAGAAATAAGAACAATTCTTACACTTATTTATATTCTCTCCCCACAGTTGATTCAACCTCTGCTCGGAATAGACCAAATCCTTGGCGGAAAAAAATTGCACCACAAACCATTTGAATTTTGTAAGCAAATGACAGCACTTCTCGCATTGAAAGGGTGGTTCATATCACAATGCTTTGTCATGATTCAGTAGCGAAAATTCTGATTTTAGTACAGCGTCGCTCATTGCACAACTATCTTTAATTGCATCCAATCAGGCATCTGTAGCAACGAGTCTGCTCTGAGACTCTACTGAGTCTGATGGCATCCCCTTTGAAGTCATGTTTTCAGACCTTTAGCGTTCATACTAACGTTAATGAAACCTACTGCCATAGACAATAATAGCAGACAAGTCATTGAACGGTTACATATTGTAATGTAAATTATGCGTCAGAGTTTCTTTTCTACGTTGATTAAACAAAACAAAACCAGG
The DNA here is from genome assembly GCA_916613615.1 of Steromphala cineraria. NCBI lineage: Eukaryota > Metazoa > Mollusca > Gastropoda > Trochida > Trochidae > Steromphala > Steromphala cineraria. The sequence goes on from OU744735.1 coordinate 6,084,141, forward strand.
CAGATGAAATAGAAGATACATTAGAGTCATTTGAATGTCGATTGATTTGCATTTTAGAATATAGTTTGAATGTGATCAGAGTCAGATCTCAAGACTCTACTAAATTTTAAACTTGCATAGCAGGCAGAATTTCGTAACAAGGTAAAACACAGTCTATTAACAATTTACACCGTCTGGAATCAAGTTTGCTTTTGAAAACCTTCGGGAAATTCGAGTTTGAAAATTAGATTGGCTGTGGGAATATTGTAAAATCTACTTGTTGATCAATTGCAAACACAGAAAAGGGCCCTCTTGTTGTGTTTGTGCTGCATTGTAAAGTTAGATTTCAATAAAAATATTAAAACAATTTCATTATGTCATTTTGCCAGATAATGAAAACCAAAAACATGATGAGTCAATGTCAATGCCCATTTTGAAAACAATTGAAATGGACAGTGATGAATGAAGATATAAAAGTCTACATTGGTCCTGAACAAATATGATGTGTCTGATGTCATTACTTAACAACCAACGTGTTTTGTTTAGATCAAATTTTAGTAGTTCTAGAAAATGTTGTGTTTCTCCAACATGGCCTTTCTTTTCATGTGTCTGTTCAACCTTCGATCCATATTCTCCCTGATCTGTCTGCTCTATTTTGATGACGATATCCATGTGTTAAAGAGTTGAAGTATCGCTGATAAATGGTTTAACCCAGCAAAATGTTAATGACTACAACAGGCTTATCAATCAGTCTGGTATGTCTTCTATAATAACCTCCTCAAGCAATGGTTTGGCAAATTTTTCATTTGCTAAGGGTAATTATGTTATGTTAAGTTTTTAATGCAACAGCTAAGGGATATATCTTACTGACCCTCAGAGCCTTGCTTCACATTGGTAACTGAAAACAGCGGTTAAACTTACATGTGTCTTCAGCAGTCACCTTAGATACTTCCTTAAACATATTGATAGATTACAGAAAAATTAACGCATTGATTTTTTCCTTACATTTGAAGGTATTGTTTGAGACAATTCTGCCTTTGTTGATGTAAAGGTTCACCCAATAATAAACATGTTGGTTGAGCAGCCCCGGAATATCCAATGGCAATCTGATGAACTGAGAAAATAAAATAGATTTCAAACTTGATACTTTAAAAGGTTAGTCTGCAGATTACAAATATTGATATGCGGAAGAAAGAGAATGAAGAAAACAATAATACACACCGTTGGAACAATTCTTTCAGGATTGCAAACAGATTATTTTGATATGATCCATGAACATTTTGTCTTCAATGTTATTCCGAAACCTGATCCCAACTCAACATGTGACATCTTATCAACTTTCAGATTAGAATTACATATATCATCTGGTTTTCATCCTATTTCACTGCGTTCGTTACACATTTCCGTTGTGATTGGTGTCCTTGCAATTGAAATATACTTACCAACATTTCGTGTTTTTATATCTTCGATATCTTTTTTTATTGCAATAAATGTATACATCAATTGGGTTTACATGTATTTGCAACGGGAAGAAGTATCTTCACTATTAATCCCAAAATAATCACCTACATCTTTAACAGCCATTACAGGCCAATTATTTCTGCAATCTAAATACATTTATATCAACAGGTTTTATATTAGGTATCACTGTTACAAAATATAAAATCTGTTGATCGAAATTTATTTAGATTGATTAGACCTGCCACTTTCTAGATTCTACAAATTATTCCCATATCAAACAGTTAATTCCCAGACAATACTGGATTCCTAGTTTTAATTTGAATTTCTTTACGAATTGTAGGAACACTGAGTATTCAATTTTAAACATGTAAACATGTTAAACAATCTGTATACATGAAAATTAAAAGTGATATCCTGTTTATTAACCTAATCAAACCCAGTTCATTTGTAAGTGTCACGTTATTTGTTAATTAATTTTATATTCTATTTCTAGAACGATAAACGCATTGTTATTTTAGATGCGAATATGAAAATAACTTGATTTATTAATCTTCACTCGTAGGGCTTGGGAGTAAAATACAAAGTTACACATATCTATAAAAGATAACGAAATCCATCCTTTTCTGGTGAAACAATTTCCTAAGCTTCTAATGTTACAGCTGCGTACCTTAAGTTTGTTCACTTACCTATGTGCTGTAAAGCAAATATCATATAATTTTGATTGACTTAAATGCATCATAGCATTGCAAAAACGAAACGGATAACGTTGAAATTTCACGACGTAAGTTAAAATCAGTTTGCATTCACATATTTGTATGTTATACAGATAACCGTTACAAGTTTGGCATGACATTGAAGTGACCAGGGGTCAATTTCGAAAACACTATTTTATATTTTTGTCTTTAAAATCATTCATGTGTGATCAACAACTTTAGATCCAAATCATATTTGTTCTTCTGCACTAAGGCATTGTAACTGTGCTAATTTTTATCTTACAACGTCTTTATGGAATATTTTAATCGACATTCAATTTAATCTGAATTTCACAAACATGACCCCATCTATCTATTTAAACATACCAAACCAGTGAACCAGTGACGAGACTGGCGATATATGGTTTCAGAATGATTATTTTATACATGGACAATCGGTCATCCTTGGTCAGTGCTCCTGGAGTTATGTTATTGACGTCCAAACATAATCCAAATAACATGATAATTGCACTAAGATGCACTAAGCAAGTGAACACACTTATGGTATGTAGCTGTAGTTTGTAAACTTAGAAAAAAATATAATGACCATTAATCCTTAACTACTATCTTATTTGTTATCTACCCATGGAAAGGTCACATTGACCGGGTGAGATCAGCATGACATATTAAGTATTCTTTTATCGTGGAAGTTGATATCAGGACAACAGGAAAATGCCCCAGGCAAACTGATGGATAAATATTGGATAATGGCAGCAGGAATTGCATGACTAATAGTCATTTGTCGTCTACCCTATACACCTCCTGGTTTTCCATTGTTTGAGACATCAATTGTAAATAGAAAAGAATTAATCACATGAAATGGTAGAGTATATTAAGATACGATGTATAAAACAGTCGATATAGAAATTGTTTTGGTCACAAACTAATGCTATCCAAGGACTTTATTTTCGCGGTTTGATGGTTGTTCAAGTTATTTGCATGATCATATGAAACAGCTCCCTGGCTATGCTGTAGTTTTATACAAATATGTGTATACAATGTGTTTATTGAAATTTAGTAGAATGTGCTAGGATCATGCTGGATATCAGTTGATTGATTAAGTGCGATGAATAGTGCTGATAAACACATAAATGCAAATTGTTTCTCATTGTCGTTATTGCCAACAGAAAGTGGATGTAATCGCTTGCGAATTATTATACATGCAACATTAAGACGACACAAAAGGTTAAGGTCTTCATTTTAAATGATGTAATGGAATACATAATTTGAGTCAATATTTCATATCTGAAACACAGTGTGTTGTTGCTTTCAATCATCTTTGATTTTATATGTTTTTTTCTAGGAGTCATCATAGTAAAAAAAGAAGATAGATAATTTATTATTTAAATATAATACTGTTTTGACGTCAACTATAATTAAAAATTAAAAATTGAAGAAAATTCTTCAAAGCTTTTAGAAGTTGGTGTGGTAATACAAGACAAATGTTATGGATAACAACTTCTTTATTGATTTCTCACAACGTTTCTGGTCCAATTCTTGCCCCTTCTTCAGTGTCATCTGAAGAAGGGGCACAATAAACAAGTTGTTATCCATAATATTTGTCTTGTATTGAAAATTGTTTTGGATTATAACTTCAATATCTTGTTTTCACGTTGAAAATACAGTCTTGGTTTATTCATTAATAAGCGTTAAAGTTTTTCTAATGCTTCTATTTATTCGAAATTATAGCCTTTATGTAAGGTTTGAAGGAAATATTGAGCCTACACATTAAGGATCTTAAAGGATAAACCGTGCAAACCAGCCCCCAACCCCCACCTATCCTCTCAGACATCATCCAAGTATGTCTTAGATAATACTATACCTTCATGCATGTCATGTGTGGCCAGTTTTTAGATTATAACACACACCTTGTTTATAATGTCATATTGCTAAATTACTTTACATTTTATAAGTCATTGGTTATTTAGTAAATGCTTAGAGTAGTGTAAATATTGATGAAGAAAGCTTTGATAGTGTTGTTTTGAGTTATACTAAATGTAGCGACTCAAAAAATGACAATGTTTTCCTTCAGTTTTCAAAGAATTATTTTCGCAATAACACGACAATCACTAATGAATTGTTTACATCATTATATATATAAATCTGTAAAGCTCAAGAGTTTTTACGGGTTCCGTTACCAACATAAATAACAACTTTATTAGTAAAATTGACTGCATACCTAGTTAGAATTCCTAATCAACCTGATGTGATGTGATTAAAAAGGTAGACTAACACCTATGCGAACACCTAAAGCATTTTATCCCTTCCTGATGGTGATGCTCAAGATTTAATTACATTGTTATATTCTTACCCAATTATCTCCTACACAAGACATTGTTTTACACCCAAGATTTTCTTACAACTCGTAAAGATTGATCAAAGCTTTAGAGAGTTCAATAGAGGATGAAGCATGTCTTGTCCTGCATTGTACATACTTTGCAAGTTAGGTTTTACTGTGATACTATTTAAATTCAAACAGGTTAATGACTCTGATATGATATTGACTATTAAACAATTTCCTATTAGAATCATAGTATACACATATATTTAAGGACTGGCTTTACGTTTACTAACAACTTCCTTCTAGATTTGCTCACAGATGGCTCAAGAAACGATTTTCATAAAGCGCAGTCACATTAATTCATCAATTAATTTCAACCAAAAAAGGGATCTTGTTATGAGGTGCAAATTTAGTATTAAATGAGTGAAACTAAATAGACTTAAAGGTTCTGTTAAGATGGATCAGTAAATTTCGACCTATCAGAACCGTAATGTTCTTCAACTAGGTAACCACATTAATAATTGCATCATCGTTTTCAAGTTGTAAAATATACCTTGTTCTCATAACATTAATCAAGAATCCCTGAGCAAAAAGAGGTTCCGAATCATTACAATGTAGCCTTGTTTGTTAGGAAAACTTAATGAAATTTGATCATTGACTAGCATTTGAAACCTAACAATTTTTGTGTTACAAAAATACAATGCTTAATGAGATGGATGATTGTTTGATCAATATAAAGATTTTAGAAATCTACAAATTTAAGTCTCTGATGCGATTGTGGACTTACATAAAGGACAAAATTAAAACACAGTCTGACTTCAGAGAAGAATCATAACATATCTATACCATTCACTAACAACGAAACTATTTGAAAATAAACTTTCTAATGAAAAAACAATATTGTTTCTAAAATTTATTTCAGCTGAAAAGCGATCTAATACATGAAGGATATATTTCTTAGAACACAGAATATATGTAAGTTCAGTAGAATATCAACCCATTCATCATTATATATACATTTATATTGGTAGAGAAAGACATACTTTAATTTTACGAGTGAAGGAGAAAATCGTACATTGCAGTCTAAAAGTCTCAAATTGGTTAAACAAAATTATAGCTTCGTTTAGACTTATATCTTATCTTTGAATTTATCTCTTTTTACTTAAAGACAAGTACAATTGATAACAAGTTCGCCCAAATATGCATTCGAACATAATGTAATATTCATTGTATATCTATCTACATGTAGAATGAATTTTGGAGAATTTTTGTACTGGCTACACTTGATAGAAACCAACAATTACATTGGGTCACCTTAGAAATGATCCTCATTATACCTGCAGAATTATATATATATATTTGCACCAAAGTAGGGAATTATGTTTTATTTGTTATCTTTAATGTGTTTTTGCTATCGATCAAATGTCCCTATTTGATTGCACAACAATACATTGAAAATGCATCTAAAAACAATAAGAAATCCATTTAAAAAATAAAACCACATTTGTGTAAGAAGAGAATTATGAAATGTCACAATGACCAGACATGTTATCTCTAAAAGCTGTTTCCTATAATAAGCTTTCAACACCACCGCATTCAGCTTCAATGTCAATGATCAATCTATTTACTCTGTAATGTGTTCTGCAGAAGCCCCCCGGTAGGTCAGAGACTTGCCGATTTGCTCTTGCTTTAGAGTTATCATTCAATGATTCCAAATGACCTAGGGTAGGTTCTTGTCAGTCTCTTTCTGGAGATATGTTTGAAACTAGTGTACAATGATGTGTTTATTGCAAAAATGACATTTAATGCATATGTGTATGGTGTCATTATTGCAAAATTGACATATAGAGCTTGTGTGTATTGTGTCATTTTTGCAAAAATGAGATTTAAAGCATATGTGTAATGATGTGATAATTGCGAAAATGACATTTTAAGCCTATGTGAAACAATGTGATATTGCAAAAATTGACATTTGAAGCATTTGTGAAGTGATGTGATTATTGCGAAAATGACACTTGAAGCATGTGTTAAATTATGTGATATTACAAAAATGACATTCGAAGCATATGTTTGTGCAATGGTGTGATTATTGCAAAAATTGTAAAGATGGCTCATATGAGTAATCTCATTTATTCAAAATAAAGAAAATGATCCTGGCTATTTCTGATAACAGATATGAATTAAATTTTGTCATTTAAAAAACTATGTTCACACATACTTTTAATTGGACTGTTTCTTTATGCCCCTACCACTAAATTTGAAATGCAAAACAAGTTGCGTCCTTAAGACATGAATGAATTAAGTAACCAAAGGTTGTCGTAAACTGTAAAGGCTTTTCTTATAATCATTATTTCTTTGTTTGACGAAATTAAAATGATATATATAAGAAGTATACACTGTACATTGCAGTACTCTTATTATGTGCATAATTAAAATATGATTTGTAAAATGTGTGACTTTTATGCTTATTGCGCAGGTTTGACTTTGCTTTCAGCGAATCTGACACAATGCAATGTATTTCATGCAATCACAATCTGGCGTAAACAAAATAAATGATAATATTTTATTCATAACTAATATCCTGCAAACCTGTAAGCAAATTCCGTCTAGACTTAACTGCTAGCCCTTGTGCATGTCACAGTCGGGTGGCAAATATTATAACTAGCCTTAGTGCATTGTTAACCTTGTTTAGCAACGGCCATGCAATTCTGCAAGCCCTTGTTAGCTATTGGAATTCAGCTCCATTGATTAGTTAATGGACAGTTTCAGATGGGCTGGAACGGTTTGCTGTCACCAAGTACAGACTTAGTACAGGAGGTTGATGAACTGATACGTTTTGACGATACGGGCATGATGGGTTCTTGTTTGAGTTAAGTTATAAATTTCAAGACTTTCTGTTTATGTGTTTATGCATCATAAAAAAGCTGCTTTAAAATCAAAATAGATGAGAAAAGGCAATGAAAACTAATGTAACTCAAAATCTGTTTTACTTATTTTCCTAGTCATTGACCTTAAAACATCTCACATTCATATAATTTCTTCATTTCATAATTTTGAATAGATACAATTCACATTCTGGCCAACAAGTTTTTTTCAATAAAGTACCCACTTGCGTGTCACAATGATCCGTATTTCACATTTCACTAAAGCAATCTTTACATTGTGCCGAATTTGACAAACGATGGAAACACAAATTTGAAAATGTGCAAATTCATCAAGAAAGTGAGCAAATTGTTAACCATTCGATTATCATGTTGCATGTTGTTCTCTCCTCACAGAGGTAGATCAATTAATAAAATGTTGATCTTACCTCTGTTCGAATTGGGCCAAATCCGTGGTTTCTGGCAGTAAATTTCCCCAATTGAACAAATGATCACACAGAGGTAATCACTGTCGTGAACCCGGTATGGAGGGGACAGGTCAACAGAGGTAGGTGTCTGCTTTCATTGCTCCCTTCTCCTTATCGTTGAGGTTTAGGTGGTAACCTTTAACTGTGGTAAGCAGGAATAGAATTTTGATTACATTCCTTATGAGTTTTGGTTCACAAACTGCAAGAAATTTGCGTATTTGAGATGTCAAGTTGATGTTTATCTCACTTTCATTTTCGAAGCTGAGAGGAAACTTTTAAATGCCTTTTTTCATGCCCTTTACGACTTTGACTCATACATATTGTCGCGCATATCAGTGTTTGGTTATAATAAAGATTTCTGTGCAACTTGATCTGATTTGGTTCAGAAACTACGAAGTTATTGACAAAATAACAAATCAACATGGCAGCGGAGTGGACTCGCCAAATAATCAGCGGAGCGGACCCAGAAGGTCGGGTAGGGAGAGGACATTTTTGGATATGGAGGGGACACATTTGGATATGGAGGGGACATCATTTTCAAATTGTACTGTAGTTGAGACAATACCCATGGTAATACACAAACTCCTTTGTAAAGTTAGCCAAATGAAACCCACAGAAGACGTAATCTAGTTTCATAAGAATTATCATCGACCTTTTCATTTACAAATGATTGTTTTGCAATGATTTGACAACGACAGCAACGGAAACGTTCTCCAGATAAGTTCTGCAAAAGGAAAGAGAAACCTCTTATGAAACTAGATTACGTCGTAATTTGACATTCCAAAGGGTGTCCCTGCACTGCCTATTTTGCTGCAGGTGCTTTAAAAACTCTAATTTCTATATAACTAGGTATACCTTAAGATGCTCTAATGAGAGTCCCGCTAACTTTGCGATTCACTCTCGATGCACAAAGCGTCTTTCAACGAAGTTAGTTTTAAGGACTTCCTGCCCACGCACAATAAAACAAATTTCAAAAAAGATAAATAGTCGAAGTCGGCGGTAGTTTAAATTAATTGAATTGTAGAAACATGATACTTTTGCCAGCCAACTTCGAGATGCTTTCCGACACCTGGTTCAAAGCGAATTTGCATCGTACTCCCGTTACCCTGTTGTCTTCTCAATGGCTGAGTTCGAAAGCTTGAATCGTCCGGTTGTTAACGATTGTCTTCAAGCATGTTTGTTGAAATTATATATAAGGACGAGGACATGTTGCAAGAGGCCACAGATACATAGTCTGATAACATGACTGGTTCCTTTGCTTTTGTGCAGCACAACCATTCGTAAACTCGGTGGCACAGCATTGATAGTGATACAAAGGAATTTATAAACATATATTTAAAAGGAGTTACAATATAGAAAACATTATTACCCTTAAGATAAATATACCCTACCCTAATCAATAGGGTAACGCTAAATCGCATCATCGGTCAATATTTGACTTATGTCTATTATACGGGAGCAGGACAAAAGCCACCCGGACAAATGCCACCCGGACAAAAACACCTGGACAAAAGCCTCCTAGGACAAAAGCCACCCACTCATTGATTGTAATATGCCAATAAAATGAAGATATAATACAATATCATGATATGACATGATATCATTTAGTCATATTATTCATTTACCAAAAAATATCGAAGAAAAAAACATATTTTGAAAATCGTTTTTACGTATATGCCTCTCCCTACAATATGTAGATATAAACAAGAAAGAAAAATGTGACGTTCACAAAGTTACATACAGAATAGTTTCATAAACAAAATCAAAATCGGGTGGCTTATGTCCTAGGTGGCTTTTGTCCGGGTGGCATTTGTCCGGGTGGCATTTGTCCTAGACCCCTATTATACTACATATTGTCATCTGCTGTAACGTACTGAAAAAATCTGTTTAGGCTTTCGTACTTATTGTATATAGATATCCGCAGATAGACGCACTCTTGCCAAAACCTCGACCACAACTATATTCATCAAACACAAGACCAGTATCATCTGCCAGACAGAAACCCTTGACGTAACTCGGTAAAAAATTATCTTTCTGCAAGTTGATTGTCGAAATTGACAAGGTTTTGACCTCCTTGTTTCAAATTCGACCAATCATAGTCACTTACGTCTAGGGTTTTTGTCTGGTCGGAAATTTGAAATCTTTTGTATCGGGGAGGGGGTATTGTTATTTTTATTGTATATCCTCTTTAAAATTGATTATTTCAATTTCCTTTGTCGTGAAAAATAAAGTGAAAATGAGTTGAATTGTTCGAAAATAGAACTTATAAAATATCTACGATGTCCAGTCACAAATTGTTGCATTTGTGAAAAATTACTGAATTCAAACCAATTTAATTAATATACTATATAATATGACGAACGACAAGATCTTTAGATGCCAATTAAGAATGAAATCTAGATTGTTAGAAAATGACATACAAACTTATGTCAACACGTTTTTCATAAAATGATTAAAAATAGATCTCACAATAATCTGCCGATCTTTGAGCCAAGGAAGCATTCAATCGTGATCATTGTCAATCATAGAAAGATAGTGAATGGACTGGCACGGATGAATTGTCATAATGTCGAAACTGTATGTTCCAGATAATAATGTTTAATAATGTTAGATTTCGATTGTTTTCAGGAAATCTCTCAACACTTGTTAAAATACTCAACTGATCAGAATTTTATGTCCATTACTGGTCAATAGCTTTAGATATGCTTAACAAAGTTTTTAATATCCATTGTACAAGTGAATCATTAAAAACATCACTCACTGATTTAATCTCATTGTAGTTGCTCATTTTCATAATAACCTACGTTTTTTTGCGGCAGCAGTCACTTGATCAATTCTATATTGGTCTACACCCCCCAGTAGACATCTCCTTTAGTCTGGAGATAGAGGGGTTCCTCTTCAAGTTGAGCGATTTCCTGCAGAAAGGCTCGAGGGAGATCACTGTGTCAAATGCTCCCAGTGCAATAACCTTCTGGTTGGAGACAAGATTTCCGGTAGTGCCAAGTTCGTTGCATTATAAACACTGACATTTTTCTGAAGATATTGATTGAAGTCCTTGTTAAAACATATAATGGGCATTATCTAGCCTTGTTACATCTCTGCGTCAAGTGCTCTGGTGTTTTAACCTTCAACCGAGAGATGAACACATTCGGGAATGTCAAGATACTTGCTAAGTAAACATTGATTTCTTTAGAATTATTTTTGTTGTTATACTAATTGATTTACTTGTATTATCGACATTAATCTAGCATCAATAGAATAGGCAGATACAGTAGTTTACTCTTCTATCTTGTTATGAATTTCTTTGATTGGTATTTGATTAATTTGACTTGTACAGATTGGGAGTATATAATATATTGTCATGCCATAAACAGTAGGATCTTGGTCAAAGGAAGGTTCATGTAAAAGGTTACGGGATTTTAGGTTACTCAATAGAGTTCAATGCTCTATGGGCAGTTCGTTTGAATCATATTGTCCACATATTGAAAGTTTTTTGGTTGCACAATTCTCGTTGCAACCACATGGTAACAAACATGGTAGTACAAATCTTATATGATAAATATTTATAATTATGAATACAGGTATGTAGTTTGTTTCTGAGTAACGGAGTAAAAGTAAAACAATAAAGAATACTAATATATCTACAAGAAACTCCTAGAGGTGCTCCCGTCCTCTTAATTAAGCCACGTCCACAATAACACTGACATGGTGTGCAAATATGCAAGCCTTGCGTTTTTGCAGTTCAGTTCTATTGATTAATTGATGGGCTTAAGCACTCATACAGTCCATAGGTGTATATCTAGTTATGAAGCAGAGGAAGTGTCAACAAACTTCAAATTGGCTTCAATCTCAAATCGCCTCATAATTATAATAAATGAACATCATAAAAAGAAAACAAGTCTATAGTTGCTGATTTGGCACAACTTTCAAAAATGTTATATTTCACAACCTTTGAAATATGGTTATCTGAATTTGTATCTTATCATTCTAAAGTTAAAAATCTGTAATTTTTATGTTTTGATATGTTGCTGATCTTAATTGTCCTCCATCAAATGAAATTTTCAAAATCACAAAGGAAGCCACTCTGAATTCTAACATCACAGTTTAATAACCTGTGACACAGAATCAGTTTACTACCCACCTTTAGAAGTTTTATATGCAACATTACATGCATTTTTGGAAATTCGACTAAAATTTATCAATCTGAGTATGATATTCAAGTTTGAAAAGACAAACTTTGTTGTGTCAAGGATACGTAATATTTGTCTTAATGCTGAGAAACTGACACAGAATCAATCTCACCCTGAATAAAACGGACTTACAAAGCAGCTAGAAATATTGTACCATTTATTTTTATCAACAGACATGAAAACGATGTTGAACTTTCAATAAATAAATCATTTCTTTGAAGTCCATAGGGAGGATATCCATACATGTATTATGCATCAAATAAATAAAGTATTTAAACACTCAACTGCATATACATTTATGAAAATCAAGTAGAATAATGAGACAAAACTTACTCAACCAAATAATCATTTAAAACGTCTGAAATACAATGTATATGTTACCTTCATATTGTCAAATGCATTCGAAACTGGATATTGTCTTTAGAGTCATTTTCCCACCACAATTATTGTTGAATTACATGTTAATGTACATACTTTACAAAAACAAATTGTTTAATAATTGTTATCTTAAGTTAAAAAGGAATTTGGAGTAGTTGCTATGATTTATATGTAACGTTTTAGTATAGATAGGCAAAACCAACATGTTCCTGCTATCAATCGTAATTGAATCATTTCTTGATTTCTTACTTCTTTTTTGTTTGTCATAACATATTTCTCGTTGTCTGCATCACAAACATGGCAAATGTATCTCAGGGAACAAGAATAAATGATTTTTTACTTGATATGAAATTGAATGAATAATATAATTACAGAAGGTTACATCGACCCGACAAAGTTTTCTGTTATTTTAATCTATTTCCATAAATATTATGTTCAGCACCACCGCGATATACCAACCCTTTAATATGTTCTGCAATAGCCTCTTGTAGATCGATGACTTGGCAAATTTGCTCTTCTTGAGAGAATTTATGTTACAATTAAACTGAAATGGACAAGATGATAAAGAATAATAATGCCTAAAGAAATAAAACAAAGAATATCCATTGTGTCTACATTATTCAAGACAAGTCATAAACACCGTTATCTTTCAAAAATATTAGAAACATATGTTTCCAAGTTTGTTATATGGTGATAACAGCACACATTGAAAGAAATTATGACCAATATTCTCAATTTTTTCTGCAGTAGTCGCCAGTAGATCATTGACTTGCCCTTGCTTAACAGTTTTGATATAACAATTCGTAACCTTGGATAGTTTTGAAAAGACATTAGAAGCATATGTGCGTGAGGTTGCAATGATGTGATTTAAAAAATTGGGATACAAAAATAAATGTTATTGAAAAATAGATATCTTCTTTCTAAACATTATTCTGTTATAAGATTATTTATGTTATACAGATACAGCTGAGTATCTTTAGTTTGTTCACCTACCAGTGTTTTTAGTGCAAATATCATGTAATTTGGAATGTCTTTGGGGCATCCTAGCATTGCTAGAAGGAAACGGATAATGTTGAAATTTGAGTACATAAGTTAACATTCAGTTTGCCTTAGCATATTCGTATGTCATACCTTAAAGTTAACCGTAACTAATTTGGCAGGGCATTGAAATGACCAGGAGTCAAAATTTCGAAAACACTATTTTGTAATTTTCGCTACAAAATCCTTCATTTGTGATCAATAGCTTAAAACCTAAGTCATATTTGTTCTTTTGCATTAATGTAATGTAATTGTACTGATTTCTTTCTTACAACGTCTATATGGAATATTAAGATCGAAATTTACGAAATTTTGAATTTCACAAATATGACCCCATCTGTCTATTTAATCATGCCAAATATCTAAATTCAGTACCAGTGACAAGACGATCCCGAAATATGGTTTGGGTATGATTATTTTGCTAATGGATAATTAGTTGTTGCTTGTAGGTGCTCCTGGAGTTATTTTATTGACGTCAAAATGAAACCAAATTTTCATGATATTTGCACTAAGATACACAAGCAAGTGAACAAACTTAAGGTACGCACCTGTAATGTCCTTTTCTTGAAGAAATGTTTGCGTGATGCTGTAGAGATGCGATTACCACACAAATAATGTAAATAATGATGAATGATATTCAAAATGTTCTTAAACCAGGATGTCACTTTGACAAATTTGAAATTATTCCTTTTCATAAGGATAATAGGTCAAGGATTGTGTTGGTAAAATAGATAAATAAGATAAAATCTGAATTCCCGTATTCAAAAAGTTTGTTTTAGTAACCTTTAGTGCATGAGTTTCAGTGGTAGGTCTTTTATAATGAAAGGTATTCATAATGATAACATTGTGTCACATGATGTGAAAAAAAGAGCTGGTTGATAAAAAATCAATTATGGGAGAAGAGCCTGCATGACTTTCGAATTTATTTTCCTGTTGCAGATTATGTTTTATAACTTAATACATATACTAATCACATTATTACGTTTAACCTTACAATCCTTTTTACGTTTACATAAATGGAATTGCTTTGCGAGTCTCATACTCTTGTATTCCTAACTCTTTAAGGTCAAAATCGGGTTAAGTTTTAAATAGCTTATAAAAGTTTTAATGTTTAAGTCAATGAACGAATAAAATAGCATTTACATTCATATACGCAAAGAACTTAGTTAAGCACCCCCCACTTTTTCAAACAGAAAAACACTGCTAATAATAAACAAAACAAATGTACAGGCAAACAATAAGGATGTTATAATAGAATGGTCATCTACCAGTGTGGAAACGAAAAATTCATACAGTTTACGATTCACTGTCACTGGAGAACTTGTTTTACAGAAACTTGGTATTTTGTAGTCAAAATCCAAGTTACCTTAAAATTGAAAATGAAAGTCAATATTTTTTGCTGCAATGTGATTATTATCATTCTCTTGAGTGAATTGATGAATTTTTAGTTAACAACCCCATAGCAAAAGTCAATCGTTAAAGCAGTATGAACCTTCAAAATCACAAAATTATCAAATATCGAATTTAAAGAAAACTGCACAAGGACATTAATTGGTCACTGTCAAAGATAATGGCTTATCTTAAGAAAGGAGAAGTGTATGATCAACAAGTTCAACTCAAGGAATCTAAAATTTTCTTACAGATGTTAAGATTGTAGGCATTTTATAATTTTTTTAAAAAAATACTGAAATTTCAATGTCTTGCTAGCCTCTTATTATGCATGATAAAAAGGGTTTTAGTGTATGAATGTCAACTAGGGATCAGAAATGTTATTTTTAATTCATAACATCCAAAGTTTAATGTGTAGTTTTTCCCCTGTGACAAAAGTTATATTTGGCCAAATTTCAGTAGTCTCACAGTTTTTCTCATATTTTCATTACTTTTGCACATCAGCGATTTTTAGTACAGTTAAATAGTCAATAGAAAGAAATAATTTTTGGCTTCTACATAATCAGGTGATCCATTCAAAACCAAGCAGCAATAGATGAGCCCTACTGTACAATACCTGAAGGCAAAAATAACTGGATGAAGTGCAATTTACAGAAACCATTTGTCATATCACAATAATCAATTCATTAAGATGTGTGACCGCTTTGCTCTTGTGCAAGCAAGAATGAACCGCTTAAGTCTGTCTTGCACGACTCTGTGTAAACTGTTTGTATATTGGCAAAATCCAGCATAGAAATGGTTAATGATAACATTTCGACTAATTGCTATGCAAGACGATGTATTCTAGAGAAGCGAAAAAAACGTCACTTTATAAGCCTGAGTGCAATGTAAAGGTTGTTTTGTGCAAGGATGCGCTGTCCCTGAAAGCATTTTGTATGCCTCCCATGCAAATCTGCAAGCCGGTGAAAGCTATTGTTATCCAGCTCCATTGATTAATTGATAAGCAGTTTCAGATGGGCTGGAACAGAAAGCTGTCACAAAGTACAGTCTGGGTACAAGTAGAGGTTGATGAAATAATGCATTGTGACGAAACAAAGCATGTTGAGTTTGATGCATGGGTCACCACTATAACATGTTAAATCATAGCATGGAGTAAGGTTCTACTCATTTTTGGAGTTTATACTGTGAGATTCTGGTGGAGTTTTTCATCAGCTTCTGTGAGGTAACAATATTGATACCTACTAATTCAAATATATTCAGTAAGATGCTGTTTAATTCTGCCAACACAACATAATCTTTCGGAAAATGTGTTTATTTATTAGTAAGTCTATGTCTCATCATAGATTTTCGAAGAAATAAAACAACAATTAATCCAGTCATTATTAATGGAGATGTTGTCGAGGTAGTGAGTAGTCATAAATATCTTGGAACTATAATTGACTATAAGTTAGATTTCTTTGAAAATACAGACCGCAATTATAGTAAGTGCCAATCTCGCCTTCATTTTCTCAGGAAACTACGATCCTTTCACATTGACTCAACTATTTTGGACATTTTCTATAAAACTTGTGCAAAGTTTGTCCTCATATTTTCTATACCGTGTTGGTTTGGCTCTCTGTCGTTGACAAATAGAAATTAATTAAATAAGATAATCAAACAGGGAGAAAAAATTGCTAATCGTACCTTTCAGAAACAAGATGAACTTAATGAAAAACAGACTAGAAATTTAGCTTAAAAAATTAATAGTGACCCTTCTCATGAATTGCATGAATGTTTTGAAACTTTACCATCTGGTCGTCGGTATAATGTGCAAAAGCAAACACTATAAAATGTCATTTGTGCCCTTGTACATTTCAATTCTGAATCATCGTTAATTGCTCACTATCACACTATTTTCATTGTAAATATTTGTATATTTCATTTGTATATATATGTATATATGTTTTTGTATTTATTAAGAATATTGTGTATATAATTTTGAATTTCATGCTCACTTAAATGTAGCACAAATTCCTTAACAGGCAATACATATTTATCTTATGTTATGAAACGTATTCTTCCGTTTGTAATTGTTCTCTGTGTTTCATAGCGGTTCATAATAATCACATCCCAAGTATTTTTACAGTTCTTTGTGCCAATGACTGAGTAAGTGAGTTGATGTTTAACGTGTTTTGAAAAGTATTTCAGTTATTAAACAAGTGGATGCTGCCATCCAAAACAGAGAGTAGATAGAAGGAACCATTGTTTATTATAGAAAGATGGTACATAAAGGGACACAAATAAGTTAATAGAAAGTCCAGTATCGACGCATAAAGGTATTCTGAATGTATAATAATAATAACTTCTTTACACTGAAACCGAAACTTAATTTTTCCGAAATACTGTGATGTCAGTTATTTCCAACTGGTAAACATTAAAAAGATTATGTGATTTTTGTAACGTTAATTGAAAACATGGCATTGCTTATAGCTCAATTAGATTTATTTGCAAATCTACCTACTCCATTCAGCCGCAGTTTACAGATTGATTATCACCTCTATATTGGTCTACAACCCCAGTAGACATCTCGTGTAGTCTGGGGAGTGAAGGGTTCTTCTTCAAGTTGGTCTATTTCCTGAAGAAAGCCTCTGGTCACATCATTGTGTCAAGTGCTCCTAGTACTCTACCCTCCTGCATAGTCCATACTAGATTAGGTATACCCATGTATGTTCATCTTGCAGCAGAAATTAACAACATATGTGTAAATTAAAATTCTTCAAAGGCATTGAAAAGTTGGTGTGGTAATACAAGACAAATGTTATGGATAACAACTTCTTTATTGATTTCGCACGACGTTTCTGGGCCAATTCTTGCCCCTTCTTCATGTGACTGATATGTCTAAATTGTTAATTGTTAAAGATGAACAACTCAGAGATGACATGATCATTTAACATAATTAATATGTGTCATTGCAAGCATTTCAATAAGATTAATGAGCAAATCTGCCTACTCCATTCAGCCACAGCCCACAGATCAATTATCACCTCTATATCGGTCTACACCCCAGTTGACATCTCGTTTAGTCTGGGGAGTGAAGGGTCTTTCTTCAAGTTGAACGATCTCCTGTAGAATATCTCTGAACACCTCAGACTGTAAAGTGCTCCCAGTGCTTTAACATTCTGGTTCGAGACGAGACTTCCGGTAATGCCAAGATCGTTGATTTATAATCCCTGACATTTTTCTGAAGGTGTTGATTGACGTCTTTGTGACAACAAAAAGTGGACATGCATTGATAGTCTTGATAGATAACACTTATGAATTTCACATGGATTTTCAATGATTCCAGTTTTACTAATATTGATTTTCCGAAAATTCATACTATTGATCACTAATGATCGCAGTCTGAAAGGATAATGAGAGAAATGATTCCCCTACCACCAGTACACGTCATTTTGTTTTGTTTAAAAAAATAAAACAGTATAAGAAGAATGCTACATTTTGTAGAACAGCAAAAATAAAGCTATTTGAATAATGCTATTGGCTGAAATGTATATATAATATTCATTTATTCTTCAACCGAGTTTCACCTTGAGTAATACAATTCTAACTGAACATTTTGTCCATTGTTTGTAATTGTTCGAAAAGACCTAATGATATATGGATGCCTCAAAAACTTTTTGTAATTTGCGCGTCCCAATTCTTGATTCTTAATGAGACTAAATAATAAATGCAAACACATTATGAATAGGATGATGTTTTGTTTGTGCTAGCGGATAGCAAATACATTACTGATAAAGATTAGCAAATGTAATGTATTATCCCTAGCTAGTTAAGTTTAAAAATTCTATGCATGAATAATTAATCATTTCAAGCATATATCGATATTGACTTTGGACAACAACCATTTGACAAATGTCACTCAAATGGATCAAGTGTACATGCTTAGTCTGGTTATCGAGCATTGCACTTAAACGATAAACATAACTATCCAAGCTTCTACATGTCTAGTGCCATTTTCTATTTTTATCAAATATCTGTGAAGCAGAACAGAACTTTGAATACAATTCAAATTGTATTGGTAACAGTTAGCCTTATCTTGCATTGTTCACATAAACAGGCAGTTATGGGCAGGAGGCTATCATATTGGTTAATACAAGTAAGAAACACTTCAACATTGAATAGCCCAAGAATACATGACGTCACACAAATGACGTCATAATCAAAGAAGTAGTTCTGCTTCACACGACTATTATCAATGAGGTTATATGCTTTATGGTACACTTGATGATAAATCACATCAACATTGAATATCGCAAGAATACATGACGTCACACATTATGTGATGTCATAAACAAAGAAGTAGTTCTGGTTCACATGACTACTATCAATGAGTTGTTTTCCTTTTATGGTACGCTTGATGATAAAAAGAAAACTGTGAGGTACAAACAAATTCACAAAGGAACAGAAATTAATCAGAGATGAACGAGGTGATTGCTTAGGAAAAAAATACAAACTGAATCAAGCAAATGGTTATTACGTGAACAGGTTACATATTTCAGTCATTAAAGCTTTCAGCAAAAAACATAAATTCATTTGCCTTCTCATTCCATGATTGTAGATAATTAAAGGCGTCGTTTTTTAAATGCTGTGGGATAAATTCCTTTTCTTGATGAAGTCAAGATTAAAAGCAATATCCTTTTTCGACATAGCCTTTTTAACAAAATATACTTATCCTAAAGGTGCTCTGATATCAGAAGCATAATTTAATATTTTCTTTACAATTTATGCATTCTAACCATTGCTTACAGAAGAAAAGGGAGTACATTGAGACTACATGTATGATAGATGATTAATTATTATCCTTTCGACAAAAAGATGATGAATGTCATTATCTAAATATTAAGAGACGGACGTTTTAAACTCTTAATTTCATAAGTTACTTCAATACTCAATATGTTTATGAGTTGTGGTTTTGTTCTTCTGGTAAATATAGTTGTTATGAAGCAGAAATTCTCGAACCTTAAAGGGGCAGTAGCACGTTTTTTTATAACTTTATATTTTAAAATTTTCACCTATAATTGTAAGTAAATGCTTAATGTATTATTTTTACCGTGTCAAAATACTGTTTACACTAGCCAATCATCCATAGTCAGAGGACAAAGTATGATGATATACATAAAATCCACTGGCGGCCATTTTGTGTGAACACCTTTAATTCATTTTGTGTAAGAAAAAGAAATCGCATGGCTAAACTTTACATTATATATTTGAATTATTACTGCTCCATTTAGTTTAAATACGTTGTCTTTCAATTGGGACCATTAATTTTCAATTTCCTGACATCACCTTATATTCCCCCTAAAACGTGCCACTGCCCCTTTAAAATAAATCATTAGAAAAGCGAATGTCCTAAAGTCCCTGTGGTCAGTTTTCATTGAATTACTTCCTGAAAAGTAATAAAACAGCTCGAAATCGATTTACATTAAGAATGACCTTTTAGACTTTCGGTTTGCGATGCCTTTTTCATCACATGAAATAAAAGAAAACAAGCTGAAATCAGTTTGATTTTGAAGAGATTAAATGATTTCAAGTGAGGTTTATCAATATATATATATATAAGTATATTTTTATATTATATTTGTGATTATACACAATTTATTAAGTACAATTAAGATTTTTACATTATTTACCAATCTGTGGAGTCTAATTCGACTTAAGATAAAACAAACTAACAATTGAAACTAAGATGTGTTTTCAAGGTTTCAATTCACGCATCAAAGCTGTTTTCAAAACACTTGCATGTTCTTTTGTGAAAGTGTGAAATCTTGTTTTAATCATCATGTGAGCGAGAAAACGGAAAAAGGTAATGTGCTTTTCTTCTGTCACAGTTCTTCTTAACGAACTAGTGTAGTGTGAGTGTGAGGAGTTTTCATATCCTTGATTTTAAGAATTTTGTCAAATGACACAACTCCATAAACTTGGCATTAAATGATTATCTATTACCTTGCAGGCAATTTCATTATCATCAAATGCAACATGACATATGATTTTGTCGACCCTATTATATTACATCAAATAGTCCCAAGCCTGATACATAAACTCTGTTGAAGGTTCTTAGTGTCAAATAGTGTGATGAGGGATTTCGGATATTTGTGTAAATATAAAACGAAGAAAAGAGAGGAATAACTTAATGATATAAAACACTGTATTGATGTTAACAACTTACTTTCTATGTTAACAATTCCAATAAGCAACGTTACAATCTATTAAAGAAAAAATATTTTGGAAACCATTCAACTTCTAGAGACACCTCATACATTATTCATAGGTAAAGCCTTTGGGAAATACAAAATGAAAGTTTGCGTAGGCTAAAAGAACGCAGTAGGAATGTTGTATTTGTTTCATATGGCAAAATTTGTCTGAACGTTTACAGTACGTTGAACTCTTTCAGATACACACTGACATTTCCGTGATGTTAAACGTTAGTGTTTTGGCAAGTGTCAAGTGTTTGCCATACACAAAACCTTTACAAAGATTTGAAATGATTTTAACTTTTGGGTGTCACCCAGTCTGATTAAAATCGACTGTGTAAAAATATTATCTCTAGCGGGGTTCGAACCTCACCCAACCCGGCTTTCCTCTCATTGATATCCCGAATGGTTCGAGCCCCAATAGACAAAATATTTTTTATATTTTATTCCTCGGAGCACGGTGGATTTTAATCAGACTGGGTGGCATCTCAACTTTAGCATACGTACATTATTTTAACAATGTTTTGTGATTGCCCCTTTGTTAATTCTATAAGTTTAAGTTCTAAATTCCAGATATACACAAAGAGCTTAACAAAGCACCCCTTTTTTGTTAAATGAAATAAGGTGCTTTTGGAATATTTTGATTATGTTTATGTATTGGCCACTCCAGATATAACAATTGCTTTTTATTTACTATTAAATTGAATTAAATATAGCTTGTATGCACAAAGAATGACATTATGAGAAAAAATATGATAGAACTGAAATTAGGCCAAATTAAACTATTGTCAATTGGGAGACACAACAAAATAAACCTAGGATTTTTAAAATCAAAAATGTTTTATTTTGTGTTATCCAAAGGTGACATTCATACACAAACTTTTTTCCACATGCATGATAGTGGGTAGCGGGACATTGAATTTTCAGTACTTTGTTCATCAATTTTTGAGGAAATGCCTGCAATCTTAAAATGAGTAAATTGTCGATTCTTAAAGTTGACTTTGCTGATCAAACACTTCTTCTCCCTTTAGATAAGCCATTGTATTTTAACAGTGGCCAGTTTTATTCAAATTTAAGAAATACCTGTTTTTGTGTTAACTTTATAAATTTTTTGAATTGAACTATATAACCGCTGACTAAATTTCGATACTATCGATAGATAGACATGCTATCGATACTATTAATCGTTTAAAAAATGACTGTCGGCACAGCAACTATCGAGGTTTCTAGTCGATAGCACGGCAACTAGTCGATAGTTTCATCTATCGTTACACCTCTAATACACACTAAATAAATTGTGTGTTTCGATTGACTATGAAACAAAATTCCGTGACCGAATGGAGTTCGACCCTATTTGATCCTTGCTGAAACAATGCAAGCCAATGGGGATTCAACCAAATGGGGATTGATACAAACAAAACATAAATTAAACATTTCTACAGAAGTCAACCTACACTTTTGGAACATTTGGAAACATTATTATTTCATGTTTCCGAGAAATACACTTAAAAAAACCAACATGGATTTGGATTCTCCTTAACTAGGCGAGATAGTACAGAAAAATATAACAATTTTTGCTTGTTTCAAACCGTTCTGGAGTAAAGAGGCTTAAACGAATTTATAAAGTGCATTATATCGACAACATTGTTTTCTTACCTCAATTTTATACTATATCAATTTGAAACTGAAATGTCGAACATTATCTGCAAAAAACAATTTGAAACTGCAATTTGTGCACCTAATGTATGTATGAAGAGACACAAAATCAAAAATGTATTTTCCCGAAGAATGAAAATGTGCATACTTCTTCACAAGACATATGTCTGTCACATACACCCAAAACCGACTGTATCAGGTAATAACATTTTGTTTATGACGACGTTGAAAACTTGGTAGCGTTTCTTTTGGACAATACAACTGTTATTCTTATAATATTGTAACATGAAATAATAATTTTTTATTTAGAAATTGTTTTAGAAATTTTTGTTTTTTGTTTAATATATAAAACAGAATAGGATTACAAAAAAGATTAACAAGAAGATTATTTTTTTTGTTAAATGATAAAAATTATTTGTACATTGATATTTTTCCATTGTGAGTTCAGTTGAAAGCATTATGCACAAACTTTTTGTCTGGTATTGAGGCCAGAAATGAGTTCTGGTATTTCTGCTCATATGAAAAAGTCAGATTAAAATGTTAGAGCCGGTTGTAATGTTGAGTTTCTTATGATTGATATGTATAGTCCTAGAGAAAAATACAGACGTTTTCGGAATTATCACATTTAGCGGGAGAGATGCATACGAAAGTAATCACAACATGTGTATGTAAAAATTATTTAAAGAAATATTATTTACTTTATTTTAACAATTAAACATGGTAATGTTCAATGATACTAGACATGAAATAGTTTGGTGGTAGTTTCCAGTTTAGTATGATCTGGCTCAAGTTTGCTTTTTTTTAAACGAAGGGTTTTGTAAACATATCCTTAACAATTGCATTTAATCTTAAATCTTATCTTAAAAGTTGTTCCTGCCAAAAAGTAATAAAATCAAATAAGTAAAGTTTCTTAGTCAGTATTTGACCATTGCCATCATTTTGAAAAAAGATATACTGCTTTTGCTGTTCTGGGCTTGTCAAATATCTAATCTGTATTGTGAAGGGACAAGAGGTAACTGTCATAGTGTAGTGTAGTAGAGTCTGCGTAAACGACGTTCAACCAGAAGAAACAAAAAGAATTGCAAACGAGGAGTAATTAATTGATCCTGGCATTGCTTCAGTCAGCTAGGTCTCTCTTGAATGGTTTCCAATATCATGTTCTGATAGCTTTGTGTATGTCCATTCTCTCCCTACAGAGGCTGATAAAGTCATGTTTATTTAGACGCTGTTCTAACTCGCCGAATTTTGGGGGAAAATGGGAGGTACCTGACTGGAGGCAATCAAGTTGTGCAATCGCTGTTTTGGCTACTAACTCATGGCAAAAACATTGAGATATAAACAACCCTTTCCATGCCAGGAGACACTGCCGGAAACATGAATTTCGACGAAGTAGAACAGAGGCTCAATCAGGCTCAATCAGTGTGGGAGAGAATGGTGTACGTCCTACCCTTGAGATATTCTCTTTGCTACATGTCTAGACTGTCACGATATTCTGCAACTAATTTATCAACATATTCATTACTACCTTAACGTCAGATCATCATCATTATTCGTCATTCTTTCTTTTTGCGGACAGGTTTTTTATTTTCATCTTGAACCCAGATAGGATTCTTTTAATCAATTGGGTTTGTGAATTTCAACCTAGTTTTTTTCATTCAAAATTGGACTATTGCATGAATATCATTATTTTAGTTTTTTTCATGAATATGTAAAAAGGACATTTGAAAGCATTAATAATTCACTGATCATTGATCAAAGCTATTTATGCATAACTACCCTTCTTCATTGCAATGAATTTGACAACACAAAGATTCCTGCGCTAATTTGGTCGATGTCTTTCTCATTACCTCGGTGCTCCAGTATTGATCTTATCGATTTTCTGATTGGCTGATTCGTCTCCGGTTTTCACCTATTGCAGGATAATAACTGAAGAAGCCACGTGTGGAGTATCTAACCTTCATTTTCATTTTACCACATTCATGATATTTCATTTCTTTGAATTAGAAATCTGAAACGTTTATACTTATTGTTAATCATGAACTCGAACGTCTTGTAGAACAACTGCAGGACAACAACATGATTAACCTTTAGATCATACAAATATGGAAGTGCATTCGAAAGAATTTTGATTTGTTTTCTTATGAAACTCTGATTGGATATTGTCCCAATGTTTTCATAACTCATAAACCTTGGTCCCAGCATTGAAATTAACTTTCGAAATGATAGTTAGTTCTAAGAAACGGATCGTTGCATGCTTTATTCGTGAAATTATAGATGATAGTAACTTTTGTTTATTCACACACTATCAACCTTAATTCAATTAAGGAATGACAATATTTTGTTGTAAAAGAAAATGACAATAAGTTCTCAATCGTGGGAGAATCTGTATTTCTTTTTTTTCTAAGTTGACAACTAGAAAATAATTGTATTTTTTTAAAAAACGTTTTCCAATGTGAACATATACAAGTTCTACTGACTCAATTCCTATAGTGTTTATAAATAAACATGATGCACTGAGCTTGAACTTGTTTCGGTCTGACAGAGCATCGATTTCCATGTAATCAATATGGTTTTAGCTATGGGTTGCTAGTTGTTTGCTCGATGCACGCATGCGTGCAAAACATCTTGTTTTATTGCACATTCTTTTGAAACAATATGTGATTGCACTTAACATCATGGTCAACGATTATATAACTTTTCGTATTTTATTGCACATCCATATGAAACAATGTTATATCCGATCAATATTTGATTGCATTTAACATCATGGTCAATGATTATATTGCGTATCACTTTAACCAGTTGAGTGTTTATATATTTCAAATACACTAATTGAGCAGATAATATGATACATTGTCCTTCACATATCATATAAAGGTAAACGTCTGTGTCATTCTTCCTTAAAAAGGTCTTCGAAATAAGAAAAACATGATTGTACTTATATATTATCACGTGACTGAAATCATATATCTGTAAACCAAAACTGTATTATGGGTCATTTGGCCTACATTATTGAATAAAGATCTGTCTGTCATAAAGGTAAACGTAAGGACACTCTTTGAGGTAATTTCAAAGATATTGTCATCTGCAGATTTAAATTTGAATGATGAAACCAGGTGTGAATTTGTCTTATACTGCAAATTTTAAAGTTCCGTTGGTGTTTTGTTTATGGGAGTATTCATGACACAAATGAATTCTGTAATTGGCTGATAAATATTAATATTTTTGGATAATAGCATTAAAACGTTTTGATTTCAAAGAAACTAAAAGTACTATCTGCTAAATCAAACATGTCACTGTACTTTGCAGTATGTGTGTATGACGCTTTATGTGCAAGCCGCATTGTCTAATGTCCATTATCTCTTCAGTTATCAAACTCGATCTCGTGACAATCATCCGACCAACATTGCATGATTGCATAATCAATAATGTAATAATTACCCGAGGTGAGAGTTGCTCAAGTACTTAAACACAACATGGGAAAGACGTTTTGATGCCTGTGATTTAAATTGAATTCTCGTTTTGACAACACTCTTCGCAATAAAATTTGCTGTATGATAATAAATCGTAACATAAACTAGCTGGAAAAGTCGGAGGACCAGAAGGCATTTCAGGAAAGAAATTCTGATAAAAGAGTATCTATACAAATCAGTTTATTTGTCAATTTGGCTTAAACGTTGCACAAAAAGGTAAAACCGATACCACACTCAAATGAATAGAAAGTGTTGCCAAAATGATGATCATCCCTGCAACGTCCTTCAGAATAGTTAAACTTACAAACTTCGTATAGTGAATATCTATACTCACTGTAGAAAGATCTTGAGAACACTCATCCCTCAATGATAGCCTTTGCTTGCTTTTTTATCTCTTCGTTAGGTCAAAAATGTTACAGCTAATTTGGAGGTGATAATCTGATCCCCAGACCAGTTTATGGCATTATTAGGTAAATACAACAACAATAGCCTTGTTATGTTTGATCTCTTCATGTGATCAAATATGTAACGATATGTCATAGATATCCAACTCCTGTAGGTGATGATCTTATCCCCAGACCAGTTTACCACATCCTTAGTTCATTACAGGAAAATGTTACCCATAAACCACTGACAATGACTTTTCGTTTGCCTGAAAGACACTTAATATAAACAATCAATATTTATTCTGGAACTGCTCCTTGTGGTACTAAATTTGCACAGACAGATTTGGTATATAATTTGGTATCACGAAAAGATGTAAATACATATTGAATATCAATGACAGAATTTGAATTGCATTCTTTAGCTTTTTTCTGATATTTAGTAATACCTTACTATCTATGGTATTGATAAAACCTTTTGTATTTTAATAGTTCTTCTGACAGCTTAAATGAAAATTTGCTTTTACCATCAGATTAAATCAGAAAATTGGCTTTTACCATCAGATTAAATCAGAAAATTTGCTTTTACCATCAGATTAAATCAGAAAATTGGCTTTTACCATCATTAAATCAGAAAATTGGCTTTTACCATCAGATTAAATCAGAAAATTGGCTTTTACCATCAGATTAAATCAGAACATTTGCTTTTACCATCAGATTAAATCAGATTCCTGATTGATTAAAACGCCAAGTGTTTAGAATATACAATAGGATTTCAATTTCCCTTGAATTCATTACCATTTGAACTTGGTGATGAGAGATAGGTCTTATGTCAATATTAAGAAATTTATTATCACTGTTTAAAAATGTTTGCATGTTTTCACCCGAATTATTGCGAAACATGTATCATTGACCATGTTAAAATTACGTTGATCACCCAAATATATATTTTTTTGTCTTATTTCGTAATTTTATAACATAGCTTTCCTTTCGATAAAACGATACTTGTCACAAACACTGATTATGTGTGTTAAACAAAGGTTCTTAGTAAGTTATAAATCAAAAAGGCAATTAGCCATAGTACAATGTATTGCTCCACCTAAAGCTATTGCAGAAAACGGCACCGACTTGAAAGATTGGTCATATAATGTTATACTGCTGGTCACTGCTACCTGTTAACAAATGTCAGTTTTTTCGAAGAATAAAAACCAAATATTTTAACTTACCCTCTTCGCAAAACAAAACACGGGAACATTTTAACCAATATTATCAAGAGTTAGTGAATTCAATTTTGAGGGACCTTGACAATTAAATGTTCACTTCAACTTACTGCTCAAGGTAAAAAAGCTAATCCAGTTATCTCGTGACATCTAGATACGCGAGGAGACAATTAAACCCTTGGAGTATACTCAAAAACCCAGATCTATTCTTTGTAAATGAAACTGTTTAAGTTCTGTTTAGCATTTAAACATCCATTAACTAACAAAAACTGTTTTAAGAAGGCAAAAACAATACAACAAGACTGGAATAATAAATCCATCCTTAGATACATAGAGATTATTAACCAAGTGTGTTTCCGTATCATTAATATCATATAATAGGAATAAAATTTGTATTATGCGAGCCTTTGGCGAGCATAATACATATACTTTTATTCCTATTCTATGATATTAATGATACGGAAACACACAAGGTTAATAATTTCTTTATCATATAATGTCATTTTGAAATAAAAGGATTTAAACGAAAATATGATACCTTCTAAAAATATGTTTGACCTAGATTTCGCGGAGTAATTGCTTTCACAATAAACCAAGGTGAAGGTCATATTGTCGGCGATGTACAGTTGTGAACAGTCAAGAAATATTCCTTCATGAAATGATTTTTTTCACAGTGATAGAAACGTCTCCATCAATCTATGAACATTTTCAGTCTGATTTCCAATGCACGAGTAAACATTGCATTTTTTAATAACACAAAATGTGTAAGAACCAGTTGTCAACGTCGCTACAACAGGGGAAGTAACTCTAACTGCATTTTGAAAAGCTGCATTGTCATTGTTGTTACGCCAGTTCAGTTACGGTATCCTTAGACTAAACGTCGACTATTTGCGATCACTAGAATATGATTTGTTTATGATGATAAGTTGGTAACCGACACGACCAAAGCGATCTAGGCCTATGTTATGCACGAAAATTGAAGCACCTATTTTTTCGATAGCCGATATTGTTAGCTGCATATCGTTTTATTTTTAAACGCACGATGAAAACAACTTGAAATGCTTCGATAACCAAGCTATTTCTAAAAAACGAATGCGTGATAAGTTTTGAAAGATTTTGTTTACGATAATTTATTCGATAAAAAACCAACAAAACCTGAAAACTCCCGACGACGTTATCAATGTTTAGAGACCGGTTTAAGACTCGCATGACATGCATGGAGTTTTGAGAAAATAGTTCGGGTTTTGACCTCATTTGCATTGTTATCAGGGATCTGATAACATGATTACAAGATGGGTTTATTGCACAGATAACACTGCCCATTATATGATAAATGTATGTCACAACTTATTCTAAATAGTCAGCGACTTCACCTCTATATCGCCTGCATTACTCCTACACTATTTCTAAAATATACATGTACACTGTGTATAACCGTACACCGGAACTAGCGAGGTGTAGGCGGAGTTATGTTGCTAGCTAGGAGCGTGATCGCAAACGGGATCACTTAAAAAGCAATCATCGCCGTGTCATCAACTTTTTCTATGTTATTATCATGTCAATAGCTTTCCAAGACATAACTATTTAATGTCATATCCTGTTCATAGTCAGTGATGTACCAAGGCGAAAAAAAGGATGGCCAAAACATACATTACTGTAACACTGTTGTAATGTTAGTGATAATACATTTTTTATTTGAAACTAATCAGTTTCACCTTAGAATTCTATCGTCTTCTTACATGCACAGCTCAGCTGCTACACCAGAATCTGAATATATCACATTCTCTTTCAAATCGGGTTGATCTTCTCACTAATGTGAATATAGCGTGAAAACCAAAAGATTTAAAGTAGGATGAAGATATTTCGTCGGGGGTTCTAGATTAGACAAGGTTTTAAAAAGTGATAATGGAATCCCCTTCATGCAAAAGTGAAATAAGGACGTTGGAGATTTATAGGCAATTACTATTTCATCACAAGAGGAAAAAATATTTAATTAAAATAATTTTATTTTGGAAAAGCTTAACAATATTCTAATTGGTACAATGTGAAAGAAGAAAATATACAAGAGTGTTTAAAAATATTTAATGTCTGATATCAGCTCTGTTCTGATTTTCTTCCTTATATCATTATCACACGACATAAACCAAGTTAATAACAAAAAGAAACTGACGTCATATCACTTCAGCATATTCCAGTATGTACATGTATGCTTCCCCCCATTTTATGAGTGATCACTTGATCAGGGAATTTTTATTTAGAAACTCGATATTTTATATTCAAATCAATGCTAAAACATTATAACTCATCATCTTCTTCAAATGACATCCTGTGTGAAGCAATATATATATTGTTAAGAAAACAGATGGGCACCAAATCTTGGTCCCTTAAAGGGGCAGTAGCACGTTTTTATGAGGAATACAAGGTGATGTCAGGAAAATGATAATTAATGGTTCCAATTGAAAGACAATGTATTTAAACTAAATGACGCAGTACTAATTCAAATATATAACGTAAAGTTTAGCCATGCGATTCCCTTTTCTTTCACAAAATGAGTTAAAGGTGTTCACACAAAATGGCCGCCAATGGATTTTATGTGAATCTCCATACTTTGACCACTGACTATGGGTGATTGGCTTGTGTAATGAGATTTTTGACACTGACAGTATTATACATTTAGCATTAACTTACAATTATAAGTGAAATAATTAAAATATAAAATTATCCAAAAACGTGCTACTGCCCCTTTAAGCCAAACCAAATTGTCCACTGTAGTGTTCATTCCTAATGGTCTCAAGTTCTGCTGACTCCTCTTTTTACTGCTAACTTGCATATCAGAGATTTGATGACACGTCCACACTTAAATGCATATATATATATGAATTTTTTACATTCTTGGCAATGACATAAAGGTTTTTATATCGTTATTTCAACAAAGCAATAGAAAGTCATATTTTCCCTAGGTGGAAATGAAGTCAATATTTTCACTGCCGTGCGAAAAGTAATACTGAACAAATTGCCTCCCTTGGAACCAGCTGCAGGCTTCTTTCCCTTGGCAAAATTCGAACGAAGACCTTGTGTCACAGCGTTGGTAAAGATTGACGAAAAATTATTTAAATTTTTTTTTACATATTTTTCATTTGATATCAATATACCTCCAAAATAATTTTTTTTTCTAAAGCACCTTTCGATTTCTTTCAATCACACTCACCATCTTTATACCAATTCGAATGTATTCTAAATCAAGCTCCAGTTGTGCCGACTCGCCTTCTCGACACAGTCATCTAAATCCTTTTATGACAAAATGTCATCATTTCCACTGTCCATTGCTAGATGGGAAATCTGAGCCAGCCTCTCCTACAGTCAGCTTCAAATTGGGGCAAAGTGTTACCAACTTTTACTCATTTGACCACAAAAGGAAAACGTATCCATTCAATTGCATTCTACCAAACAACGACAGACATTAAATGTACACTGATCTAGTAACGGATCAGTGGCGTGTTAGGAGAGGCCCAGTTGAGGTTTTCATAAAATTTTAGATTTAAGATAATGGCCATAGATTGTGAATTAAATTGACCGGAAGGCCCCCTTGTCAAACGTTACGTGGATATTGGGATTAACTATCACTTACATGTACACATTGAGAACTGGCCTTTATAAGGAAACACAATATCATATTATCCTGGGAAAATCTGTCTGTCTTTGACCTAAACTTAACCGCTTGATCAATTAAATGCCTAAACATGTGTAACACTGCGTATTTTCACTGTGATTAATCTTAACTATAGAATAAAAATAAAAATTAAAATAGACTGTTAAGAAACACTCGATATTCTTGAACGACCTCAACTGACATACCTCGAGGTATTGTCTCATGCTTAAAGGTTAAAGTACTGGAATTCCGGACACTGTGAGATACCCAAAGGCTTCAGACAGGAAATAGCTCAACAGGATGAAGAGCCCTTCAATCTGTGCACTACAATAGCTGTCTGAGGGGATGTTAATTGCAACAATGGTGCTATTTCATTACGAAAGAGAGTTACAAATCACTACGGACTATTTGCTGCTAGAATCGTCAAAGAAGGGACTCAAGTGAGGTATGTTGAGTGTCAATACGTGGTCTTTATGTATATATAAATTGATCATTATTTCATTATCAAAATAAAAAAAGGAAGAGCATGTGATGAATATAGCAATTGGTGTATAAAAACAGCGGTAGTTTAACCTATTGTGATGACTTTTTATTTACAATACTGAAGATGCTCACAAATCGCTAAATTCCACAAAATCACAAGTTCAAAGCGCATCACACATTACTACACTGGTGCTAGGACTAATCTAGCCAAGCTGCCATTCATGGCACTTCCATTGATATCTGTCACATTACCTTCACTTCCAAACCAGGTTCCCAGTTGTACTGCTGAGTAAACTGTTCACTCACCCACAAATCTCTCAACTCACGTGTCAGTGTACGGAAGGGAATCAACCCTTCAAACTCTCAAATTATCAAGCAGTGGGCGGGCCACTTACCCATCAAGGAGGCAGGATCTTGCTGAACTTATCTTATATCAGTCTACAAAGCATTGCACAGAGCAACTTGAATGGAGCTGCTATTTATGAATATCACAGACTGATATAAATTTCATTTTGCATTATGAATAAATAATGCAGTAATCTTATAAATCCAACACCCTAACGGTACGCAATAAAAGGCTATTGTGTGTTTTTTTCTTCCAAGACCAAACTGTATATATCTTAAAGCAGAAAGCAATTGATATTTTGTGAGTGAATGCTACTGATATGTACCTTTTTATTGAAATTATGTGAAAGTCGTTATCAAATGAGAGATAAGGGATTTGGTTAATGTGCTGAATATTATGAGATACAATGCTTTCCGAAAAACCGAGTACAACTGTCGAGGAAGTTGTTATTAAAACAGACTGCAACAGAGAAGAAGTTTAGATGGATAAGTAAGGTTTTGTCTTATTACATATAGCTGAAGGCGGATTTTGATAACGCCAATGGTAAAAGAAGTGAAGCCAAGGCATACTAATGAGACAATTTAATTATTTAAGATTAATGATGATTACTAGACGCTGATGTCATTTCTAGTGTTTTTTCATGCAGCTACACGGTTGTTCCTTTAGTTACTCGCTTCATTTTGCAAATATTGTTTAAAAAATTATCTTTAGCAGTAGACATTGTCAATATGTCACTTGAATAAAAATGTCGTTCAAATAATTTATGTTAAATGGTAACTAATTGTCACGATAAATATACATCATGTCAGTTGGAAGTCTTCAATACAAACCCCATTACAGTCACGCTGCAGACTTCCAATGCCTGATAAAATAACCATCAAACATTTGATGGAGATCCACAACATCTATTTTTGTCGTGTTTAAGTTTGCATGCATATTCCGCCAGAAACATAGCGCTGATATGAGCTCTAATATATTGTGAAGTTTATTTCAGCATTAATTATTTAATTATATAGACAATAAAACTAATAACTCTCCTATATTTGACCATAGATACTATACATATTTTATATACACTCAGCTGCGCACCTTAAGTTTGTTCACTTGCGAGCGTATGTTAGTGCAAATATCATGTAATTTTGGTTTGTTTATGGGTGTCAATGAAAGTAAATGTTACTAAAACATATGGACCATGCAAATTTAGAATTTTGCATGATGAAATAGACAGAGGGAGCGCTATTCAGAGTTTCTTTCCTCATAAAGTTTAAGTGGTTTTTATTTGTGTTTTATTATATACTAAGTGGTGAAAGGCGGTGAAATGGTTTGACGTCACTTCTAAAATCAACGAGACGTCATCATCGTTGCCAAGTTACGACACAACAATGGAATGACGTTGCAAGAAAAATCTCGAGCCAAGAGGTTTTGGACCTAAATCACTACATTTTCTACCAAAGAGGCACATTATAAGCAGAATATCTTGTGTTTGCAGTGTTCATATGAGATCACTTATCTCTTATCTTGTGTTCACTCGTAGCCGGTACAAATATTAGCTCTATCCCGCCACTTTATGAGAGATAAGTGATGTCACACTGAAAACAAAAGATATCATCTATATAATGTTAAATTACAAGTGTGTACTCCAAGGAGGCATTTATTGTCTTAGATATACATTATCAATGTGTAATTACATTTAAATGAGAGTGTTTGTTCAATGTCTTGCTTTGCACTAATTTTTCTTTCGATTACATGTTTGTTTGTTTTACTTCTTGTGAATTGAAATAATTCTTTCGGCAAGTCCATCAATATTACAATGCCTTAAGAAAATAAGAACATTCATGCCCAAACGTTCACTTTTTTAAAGTGATGTTTTCATAATTTGTGCACTAAGTGGTTATCAAATGTTATCATATGCTGTGGTAACATGATTTTTCATAACACAATAATAATAACGACATATTCGTCAACACAATGATACCAAATTAAGCTATTTCTTTATATTGGGATATATTATACCCAACCTTGTTATATAATTGTATATTTTTCACTACATATTAATCTTGAAATATCCCACTTGGCTTTTTAAGCACTAAATGCACTTGACATGGTGATGCATGCACACATATAGGCTGAGGGGTGGACATAGCTCACTCTTAAAGGGGCAGTAGCACGTTTTTAAGGGGAATATAAGGTGATGCATGACAGGAAAATAAAAATTACTGATCCAATTGAAATACAATGTATTAAAACTAAATTTTGGAATATTTCGATTAATTTTATGTATCGGCCACTCCAGTTATAACAATTGCTTTTTATTGACTATTAAATTGAATTAAAAATAACTTGTATGCAAAAATAATGAAATTACGAGAAAAAATGTGAAGATCTGAAATTAGGCCAACTATTGTCAATTGGGAGAAACAACACAAGAAACTTTGGATTTTAAATGAAAAAACGTTTCATTTGTTTATCCCTAGGTGACATTCATACACAAAACCTTTTTTAACATGCATGATAGTGGGTAGCAAGATATTGAATTTTCAGTACTTTGTTCATAACTTTTTGAGTAAAGGGGCAGTAGTACGTTTTTAGGAGGAATTATAGGTGATGTCAGGAAAAGGAAAATTAATGGTTCCAATTGAAAGACAATGTATTTAAACTAAATGGAGCAGTAATAATTCAAATATATAACGTAAAGTTTAGCCATGCGGTTGCTTTTTCTTACACAAAATAAATTAAAGGTGTTCACAAAAAAAGATTTTATGTTAATCTTCATACTTTGTCCTTTGACTACTGATGATTGGCTTGTGTAATGAGATTATTGACACTGTCAAAATAATAATTTAGAATTAATTTACAATTATCAGTAAATATAGAATGATCCAAAAACGTGCTACTGCCCTTTGATAGTTGAAAGTCTTGTTAACTATAATAATATGTTATTATATAAGGTCGTTACTAAAATGTATAAGTCAGCGTCCGACTTGCATGACAAGCCTTGTAATGTTCTTCCGCTTATTATTTGGCAAATATTCTTTTGAAATCATATTGAGTGTTACTACGGCAACTATAATAGTTCAGGGCAAACTATACTTTATTGCAAAACACATGATAAATAGGACTACTCTTTTTCTTAAGTAGTATATCAAGGACAAAAGCATAAATGATAATTGAAGCTTTAACACTATTTTCAAAATGTGTTAATTTGTCAATTCTATAAACCTAATGTTCAACAATCTCAAATCTATTGCAAACACTCTCAACATGTTATCTCAGAATGCAATTTCATTCTTACTACTAAACTAACAAATCTTTAACAATAACAAAAACTATAATGAAGAGGAATATTGTTTTAACAATAGGATGATAACATATAAATTGAGGAGTTGTTGTTCCTATTCCCAACAAATCCCTTGATTGATTGATTGATTTAAACATATTTTATTCAATAAAGAAAGGGATTAGGAACAAGTTATTCAACTTAGGTAACCTTCTCCCAAGTATTTACAAAATGATAGATATATAGTGACATACATGAA
Source organism: Steromphala cineraria (assembly GCA_916613615.1). Classification (NCBI taxonomy): domain Eukaryota; kingdom Metazoa; phylum Mollusca; class Gastropoda; order Trochida; family Trochidae; genus Steromphala; species Steromphala cineraria. Next base: position 6,119,934 of record OU744735.1, read on the forward strand.
AACATGGAAAATAGTATAATACAGAATGGTAGAAATATATTTACAAAAGTAAATATGTACATGCTGCAGTCAACAGAAGCGCTTGCTGTTTAAAATATATTGTTGGACTGCCTTGAAAATGACCTGATTTTGTAAAATTGAAAGGTTTTTACTGCCACATAAAACTTAATCTAGATTTACGGCATCATCATTAACATATGATTTTAATACATTTTACATTCTTAATCTGTGTTCATCATATAAGATAAGATAAGATAAGATAATACTTTATTATCCCGTTGGAAATCCTTTTTACATCAACAACGGTCTCATATATACATAGGCACTCAATATACAACTTTAAACAAACATTATAAAACAATATGTCACACACAGAAAAGCAAGTCACACAGGATGGATAATTGTAAAATTAACTGCTTAATTATGCAAAACATTTATTAATTTCACGAATACTTGTTGGTATGAAGGATTGTCTGGCTCTGTTTGTTTTTAACGAAGGTATCCGAAAGCGGCGTCCGGAAGGAAGTAGTTCGAAGTGATGGGACAGGATATGGGAGCTATCGGTTCTTATTTTAGTAGCTTTCTTCACAATCTGCCGCTCATAAATAAAGGACATATTTTCGAACGGTACTCCACTGATCTTGCTGGCGGTATTAACAATTTTAAAAACTTTGTTTTTGTTGCGAACAGACAAACCTCCATACCAACCTAAAATATTATAGGTCAGCACACTTTGTATAAAAGTTTGGTAAAAGACTGACAAAAGGGATCTATCAATTGAAAAGTTTCTTAAGCGGCGAAGAAAATAGAGTCTCTGTTGCCCTTTTTTGTAAATGAAATCAACATGTTTGGAAAACGAGAGATTTGAATCTAAAATAACGCCGAGATATTTGTAGTGATTAACTCTTTCAATTTCTTCGTTATCGATTCTAATAGGATGAAGAGGTTCCTTATTTCGCCGAAAATCCACAATCATTTCCTTAGTCTTTTTTACGTTCAGAAAAAGAAAATTATCTCTACACCAGGCCAAGAACATTTCAATACCTTGACGATAATTATGTTCAGAATCAGAAATGAGACCAGTAAGGGCAGCATCATCTGCAAATTTCACCGTAAATACATCATTAAGTGACAAATGACAATCATTGGTGTACAAAATGAAAAGTAACGGGGACAAAACGCAGCCTTGAGGAGCTCCGGTAGAGGTTGACAGGATAGAAGATTGACATCCATTAATACTGACATACTGAGTTCCTTAAATCCTTAACCCATCTGATAATATTGGAGTTAACACCCAGATTTAACAGTTTACTCATCAACAGGTGAGGCTGAATGGTATTGAACGCCGACGAGAAATCTACAAATAGAATCCTGACATAGTTGTTGCAAGTTTCTAATGAGAGTAAATATTCTGCAGGAGGGTCAGAGTTGCATCCTCAGTTCCACGCCCTGGTCTATATGCAAACTGTAAAGGATCTAGCAAATGGCTGACATTATTTAGTAATTCGCTCCAAACATTTCATTACTATTGAGGTCAAATCAACTGGACGATAGTCATTATTTACCACAGGACTGGTCTTTTTCGGAACAGGAATGATATTGGAGGTTTTCCATAGAGTAGGGATGACACCTGAACTAACCGACCACTGAAACAGCTTTTGGAATATTGCACAAAGCTGCTCTCCACATTCTTTCGATACAATACTAGGCAAGTTATTAGGACCACAAGCCTTACCACATTTGAGTTGTTTAAATGCAATCAAAACATCACTTTTAGATATAATTAAATCGTCAGATGGGGGAAGAGATGTATATATCTTTTCAATGTCATTCGAAAAATCATAAGAGTCGAACCTTGCATAAAACGAATTCAATTCATTTACAAAAGCATGATTGTCTTGAACAGCAAAAGATGAATGTTTTTTGTTAATACCAATAATGGATTTAAGTCCTTGCCATGCATTCTTCAAATTGTTTGTAGTAAACTTCAAAATAGATATAGTTTGTAGTAAACTATTGTATAAATATAAAGGACACTCAAAATATAAAGTGAAAAACATTTTCGCATAAATAACCACATTCACAGGTTGAATCCGCCTTAATGCCAACTTTAAATAAATCATATTTCAACTCATTTACATGATATCTCACTTAGCTCTTATTTCAAAATTGATTTTGTATGGTTCTATATCTGAGTGACGACTACAGCTGCGTACCTTAAGTTCGTTCACTCGCTTGTGTATCTTAGTGCACATACCACGTAATTTAGTTTTGACGTCAATAAAATAACTCCCGCAGCTCTTACAAAGGATCAGCAATTGTCCATGTCTTCAATAACCATTCCGAAACCATATTTCGGGATCCTCTTGTCACTGGGACTGAATGGAGATATTTGGCATGGTTAAATAGACAGATTGGGTCAAATTTATTTGTGAAATTCAGATTTTCTTAAATTTCTATTAAAATTATCCATATAAACTTTTTAAGAAAATAATAATCACAATTACATTGCCTTAGTGCAAAGGAACATATATAATTTTGATCTAAAGCTTGTGATCACTTAAGAAGGATTTTGTAGAGAAAAGTAGAAAAATCTATTTAGTGTTTTCGAAATTTTGACCCCATGGCACTTCAATGCCCTGCCAAAATTGTTATAGTCATCTGTTAGGAATGATTTACGAATATGTTAACGCAAACTGAATCTTACCTTTTGTATTGAAATATCTGGTTCATGTTCGCAATGCAAGGATGCCTTAAAGACATTTCAAATTACGTGATATTTGCACTAGAGTTCACAGATAAGTGAACAAACTTAAGGTACGCAGCTGTACGTTCGGTTTTCAAAAAAGACTTCTATTTGCAACTTTCATTGACAATAAACATGAAGGGCACTGAATATCATGAACAGTGATGGCAACTCATGATCTCTCCCAGTACTTCAATCAATACAAAATTTAAAGAATGTCAGTTTAACAGATTACCTTCCTCTAAAATTAAATTAAATAATAATAATAATAATAATAATAATAATAATAATTATAATAATACTTTACCATAGTGTCATGTGTGTAAAAATGATTTAGCGGCACAATGTGATATGATGAGGAACACAATATTCATTCGCAATTGCAAAAAGAGCTTTTCTTGTAGTAACGGTCAAAATAATTCAATAAACACTTATAACAATATATAACCCCTGAAAAAGCAGGTATAGCTGAATTCTGGGATATGAAAAAGTGTCAAGTCTAATACCACAAATAAAATATGACATTGAGTCAATCTTATATTTAAAAATAAGATGTTAAGAAAGTCTATATCCAATTCGATTTCTATCTATTGTGGCACAAAAACTATGCATAATGTCCTTGAATCTTTTGACAATTATTAATCAAATTGATACATGTTTCAAAATCGTCACACACAGATGTTAAACAGGAACGTCAGTTTTCAAGTTGATCTTTCAGAACTACAAACATTTTGGAAAATATCCTTTAAAATTTTTCGAAATGAACGCCCGAAGATGCAGTAAAACACAAGGTTTGCAGAGCAGTTGATAACAATAAAACTTCAGACACCATGTAAAAAATCTTGTTGTATCTTATGCTTTGACCCACTGCTGATAGCAGATCAGTGATTACTGACATCCATATGATGGCAATGTTCACCACAACAAGTTGGTTATTATTTCTTCCGGTTGATTGAATGGTCCGCTTTCTTGAGAAAACAATGATGATTGCATTGCAAACAATGATAATAACCAAAGGAATCACAGCAGGGAGCATCAACATAACGTAGTTGTCATATACTTGAAACTCTTTTTTAAAATACCAAACAGAGATTTCCCATGATATCCATGTGATGTTGAGATCAAAGTCCCAATATAGTCCATATTCTAACCCTAACAGGTAAGGGAGGTTTACGAGGATCGAGCACCAACAATACAATGATGGAGATGTTGATGATGGATCTCCTCAAATATCTGGAAGTTTGCAGAGGTTTAGCCACAGCCACAGCTCTCTAACATGCAATCAACACAGTCATGTAGATTTCAAACGTGTAACATGCCTTATTGAATGGGATAATAACACCTAGTAACCCATAAACGATAGTATAACCTGAACGTGATAATCCATATGCATAAAGATGCACTATGCTAAAGAGTTAGAAACAAGTAGAGTAAAGTCGATACCTGCCAAAAACTTCAGAAGTCGGACACCAGGGTTTCGTTTCTGCAACCTCAAGAGAACGAAGGCACCAAGTACATTTCCAAGTATTCCAACGGAAATCAAAACACACATAAAAATAAAGTACATGTTCTCCCATTGTGTGTGCAAATGCAGGTTATAAGCATTGTAGAACACTTGGCTTCGATTGTAGTAGGAGAGCGACATTATTAGTGTTAAAAGGTAACTGCCAGTGCGTATATTACTAAATGAATATCATTTCCATTTTATAGTTCATATGTTATTTTGAATAATTGATTATTTCAAAAGCTCAATTCACTTGATCATTAATGTTTGTAATGTCAACTGGTCCTCACTGGTATTAACACATCAGATGCATACATTCTGAAAATATCATGTGCAAGTTTCACACTATTGATATTTATCAATTTGTCTAATTTAACCAACAATGTAGTTCACATTTAGTAGCTCTTCTACTGAAATCCCATAGATTTCAAATCTCAAATCTAGAGTTTTTGAATTGTATACGTAAAAACGCTTTAAAAACTGTGATTTGAAATCTCCTTCACACTTTTACTTGTTTTAATACTTTGTACAGCACTGACACGTAAGTTTAACATTTTGAAATTGCGAGTTTGGCATATCATGTGTGTTAAAAGAGAATATGTTTCTAAAGAATGAAAATGTCTTCATAACAAAATATTTGCTAATCAAATATATTCAATGACAACTCTATCCTGGAAGTACTTTTGTTCTTGATGACGTTGACAATTCTGTATCATTTACTTTGAACACTGGTTTATAAGCCACTGTGTTTAATAAAGAAAGAAGAAAGGTAAGAGGAAAAGTCCTTTATTTGTGGTGAGACTCTCTGGTGTATGCTGAAGATACCTTTAAATCACCTACCTCTATGCAGATATTCATCCCTTTAGTTACTCACTCCAATAATTAATATGTCTAAAATGTAATCTGTCATATATAATATATAAGCACTAAACATGATCAGTTTAACACTTAATTATATAATTCAATAAATTTGTAATTAACGGTTTTGATTGTGTATATCAACTCGCCCGGGGTTCGGACAGTTTTGACCTAACCTCGGACAGTACAACTCAATGTTCTCGCATACATTACAGCTTTAATATATGCCTCAAAAAGGTTAGTTTTATCACCCATCACACATTAACATGTTTATTTACAATGATAAACTGGTAATTTGCAAATATGATTCAATATTTTGATAATATACGGCTTCCTTTCAGAAGATAAACTTCTCGGCAACTCCCGAATGCGTCGCTGGAATCTGATGACGTCACAATGGCATTTGCAAGCATTGAGGCAAAAACACTTTACAGGCTTAACTAAAGGATTTAACAGTAAATATTTTTGTAATATGTGTTGGTTGAATGTTTCTCTATGTTTCCTTAGCATTTATTAGATGATTTATATGTTTTTCAATTCTCTATAAAGAAAATTTATAAGTGTCCGAACCATGGTCAAAACTGTCCGAACCAAGGTCATTTTTATATATTTCGAAAATCTCGATAAATTGACTTTTTAATTGCAAATATTTATCGGAGTTTGATTATATAGTAGTTTCTCTTTTAAAACAAACAAAACATACGATCTTTTTGCGCTTCCTACATTTCCTGGAATTTGTGCAAACATTTACATGAAAACAAATATTCCGCCAATTTCCCCCATGAACCGGTATGTTGCCGCTGTCCGAAAAAGTAAGTTGGGAAGTAGGTACAAAAAGAAAATGTTTATCAAAAGAAATATATATCAAGACAGATTGCACAGAAATATTTTGAAACAAATAACATGTAGATATTGTACGTATAATTGCGTCAGCTTCCAAACAAAAGTGTCCGAAGTTCGGGCGACTTCGGGTTGTGTCCGAACCTTGGTCAGTTTGCCCTACCTGATGCTGGAAGTCTTCAAACGCTATTACCTGAACGCTACAGAATACTAATGCCTGATAAAAATCTATTCTTGTACTGTTTTCATCTATATTTCAACGACACATAGTGATGAAATGAACCCTATAACTTACTATGACTTTGTTGATCAGCACAAAAGTGCACAAAACATGTAATTTGTGATCACTTGTTCTGTTGCTCATCATAACTATCTGATAAACCATTTTAATTCGTACCTCTTTCCATGAGGTATAAGTGGTTCAGTTGTTCTGTTACATTATCAAATTTACAAATTTCAAAGAGTCGTTATTAGCATAGACAATGTAAATGTGAGGTTCAAAGAATTTTCGTGAAGATTCTTGTGTGTTTTTATTATCAATGTCATTATAATTTATATGCTGTAATCATATTCATCTTTTGATTACACGTTTTCTGAACTGAACTAAATTTGGATCTCATTTGAGTATCGTTTCACCACAATAATTCCTTATAATGCGAATATGATTTCAAATCTTACTTTAAGTAAAATATTGGTTTTGATTGGCTGACAATCTAGTCGATGTTCTTTTGTACCACGTGACTATCATCCTCGTGCTGTATGCATGCTATGTACCTCGCTGCCTTAGTAACAGTTCCTCTCCGAAAATGTATTTGGATTTTGGACCTTCAGTTTAACAGAATTACTGTTGGGTGGTTTGACACAAATTTTATATCATTATATGAACAACGTCAAGCCTATAGACAATATCAATGTAGCAAGATACTGATAAATTCGTTATAAATTCTCACTCAGAGTTTACACCTTCCTTAACAATTTGAAATCTAAATCAACCATTAAATGGTTGGAAAAAAACCTGACAAAAGTCAACATTTCATTATTGAAAATAAACTGTATTATAAGTAATATAGAGTATAATAAATGAAAAAAAAAAAAAATAGAAAAAAAAAAAAAATTCATTAAAAAAAAATTGTTGTAAGATATAGTCAATAAAAACTACGGCAAAACCTAATGTTGAACAAGCTTAAATAATTCAACATAATTTCTAAGAATGCAATTTTATTCAAATGTCTTTCGACTATCAATACGTTTATAATCATAAGAACTGTTAATATCAAAATTTCTTTGAAGAATTGAAGGATGTCAAATATAAAGGAGATGTTGTTTCCATTCCCAAAAACAAAACTTCTAATTTTCCTTCAATCAGTGTACTCATCCTCTTCCCGAAATCTATGTAATAATACTTGCATATGTAAAGAGCTGTACAGACATATAGGCACCACATATACGCCCCTTAAGCCAAGGATACATCAGTATAATATCCTCCATCCTAGTGGGTTAAAGTGACCATGATGAATCATCTCGCCAAATATGAACTGCCAACATGAAGGGATGCGCAACATGGATGTGATTACATATTGGGTTCATGAATAAGTATATTGTAAGTCTTTTGACCGGTATTGGTGATTTCTTAGGTCTCATTGACTAACATATCAGGAAAAACACATGGTACATCCAATATGACATGACATATCTAGTAAAACAGGTCGAAAGTGACGTCTTTGACAAACTTTTTCGATAATGGAGAAACATATATATATATGGATGACAACTTCTTTATTCATGATGTGCGACGTTTCGGAACAGTTTCGTGTGTCGTTTTCAAACAAATGAACAAATTGTGGATAATAGCATATATGGGTAGATAACTAAAAATTAATAAGGAGTAAATGTAGTTAACAATGGATTAGACATATAAATCCAGAGATGTACAGTGTGAAGGAGAGTTTACTTAGTTGATTGGTTGAGGAACTATTTCGAATTTAGAAATCATATATTCACAAGGCATATAATAATATTTACGTTTATCCATACATTGGCTCTGGTGTCATCCACCCAAAACATGTACATCATATTTTGATTAATGTCATATTTAAAAAATATAAATCCAAAATTCATGTACAGTAAAATTCGCAAAACAATATATTTTCTTATTCCAATAGATCATATTTTTATCAATTTATTGTTTTGGTGTTTGAAACACAAAAGAGAAATGATTAATATGTTAAGATTCCTATCGATGAAACAAATGTTACAGCAGATTGGTAAATGTTCACACAGGTATGTTGAACTGAAGATCATGGTTTTAGTTAATTTTGATATCTGTGTAATTAACAACATTTAAACGTTATGCTTCGAACGCAGTTTCATGTAATGCTTTTCAGAACCATCTTAACGTCAAAGATATTTTTCTCTTTTTCTATTTTATCTTCTATCATGGGTACCTATTTCATTCGCAAAACGTGTTTAAAAAAAGATACTTTCAACAAGCTTGACATTGGAAATCGTGATTTGACTATATCCATAAATCTATAGTCACCTGATGAGAGACACAATAATTCAATGAAATTGCAAAATTGAAATTGTGGTTCAAACAAGAATGATTTGAAACTCAATACATATTCTAAATGTAACACAGTAAGCACAGCTCAATATCATAATAAAGTAATTGAAATAACGATTAAGCAACATTGAGTAGTCGAAGGATAGTTTGGTCAGGCAGGCCCTCTCAATGTTGGCGCCATAGAATGACAGAGTCCTCGGGAAAATATTTTAGAATACCATGGTACGCATTTTGTTTTGTTTAAACTGATATCACATTGAGACGCTTTTTCAATTTTTTTTCTTTTCACAGAGATCACCTCTTTTTTGTACATATCAATGATTCATTGTATAGATAACAGTGATCCCAGAGACCTGTTAAACCTTAATCAGTGTATAAATTCTATATTAGACGACTTTGCTCCGTATTTTTGTTTCATTAAAAAGGATATTACACTGATGCAGATCTTCATTCCTTTTTTTGTATTGAAAAATGACCTTGTTGTTCATATCCATGATTCATTCTGGTGACTACAACTTTTATACGTGATAAACCATAATTCATGTATATTGTCTAGCTATTGAACAAAATGCTCTTCTCCTAATATTATTCAAACAGTAAATCCTCTGGGACGTCCATGTACAAATAATATTTCAAGGTACAAGAAAATGATATGGATGTCAACTTCTTTATTTATTTCACACGACATTTCATGGCTAGTTCCTGCCCCTTCTTCAGGTGAGGGCAAGAACTAGCCCAGAAACGTCGTGTGAAATAAATAAAGAAGTTGACATCCATATCATTTTCTTGTATTACTACCCAACTTCTAAATGCCCTTAAAGGGGCAGTAGCACGTTTTTTGATAATTTTATATTTTAAAATGTTCAGTGATAATTGTAAGTTAATGTTAAATGTATTATTTTGACAGTGTCAAAAATGTCATTACACAAGTCAATCATCCATAGTCGGAGGACAAAGTATGAAGATTCACATAAAATACATAGGCCGCCATTTTTGTGTGAACACCTTTAATTCATTTTCTGTAAGAAAAAGGAATCGCATGGCTAAACTTTACGTTAAATATTTGAATTATTACTGCTCCATTTAGTTTAAATACATTGTCTTTCAATTGGAACCATTAATTTTCATTTTCCTGACATCACCTCATATTCCCCCTAAAAACGTGCTACTGCCCCTTTAAAGAATTTCAATATTTCAAGGGTTCTTAAAGGTGATATCAACCGACGGCTGATATTGATCAATTCACAATCATCGCACTCAAAGCGTCTCACTGACTAAGCACAGCCTGGAAAATAGAGAAAGAAATAGAGATGTTTTGTTGGTGTTGGTTTCGAGTGAAGCATGGCTTATGTCTTCATCGATGAACTCAAATCTGTTGTGTGACTTGTGTTCCTATCTTGAAGAGAGTGAATTCATTGATCTAGATCTGAAGAGGTAACAATGGACTTAAGAAGTTAAATTGGCGTGTCAAGAAGAAGTTAAGGTTACATTATTTTCCATACGATACAAAAGGGGCTTTTTGTTTGAAATACATCAGCCCAAACAATTAGATGTTAGAAACGGCTCTCCCATTTGAATTGTGAAAAAGGGTGAACCTTGCAATGTTTGACATACGTTCCAAACTTTGGTTTTTGTAACTGTACAAAAACATGGTCCTTCCTTGTACTTTTGTTTTCCTGTTTTAACATTTGATTACTGTATGGAAAACTGAATCAAAATTTCAATAGGTTTTTGGAAACGAGCATATGTGAATGGACTTGGTCACTTCAAAGCTTTCTGATATTGCATATCAATATGTTCAATTTATAATATATAAATACCTCTTACATGTTTGAAATTAAAACAAATGCATATTGCCGAGCTATAATGGAGGCGCATAATGTTCTCTAAATCTGCCGAATAAAGTAATATGATATCAATAAGAAATAAATAAGCGATTCTTGAAGGCCTTTTAATCTCAAACTGAATAATAATAACAAAATCTTAATAAACACAAACTCATTCAAAACCCTTAAATACACTCTTAGCTAATGGGAAATCTCAAAACAACCTGGTAATTCTTGTCGAAAAAGTCTGGCAAAAGTTCAAATGTTATTCAAGGTCAAGCTAACCTTGTGACTGATATTGACCGTTTCAAGTTCATTGCTCTGAGAGCTTCTTATTGACTTAACGCGACTGGATAAACAGGCTTCCGGGGGATATATAAGGTTTCGTGGTCAGGATACTTCTGCCCTATGTTTGTCTGTAAGGTATTATGTACTGTCAAGTTATACATTCCGTATTGATTGGATCATCAACTTTGAACTTACTTCTTGTGCTGCTGTCTCGAGACACTGAACCGATGAATAAATACTTAAACATCCACTAACTTCGACTTTAGAACTTCTCGATTTTCGTTCAAAGATTTTTCAACAGAATAAAAACTGGGCTAGATTTGTGTCCAATAAACACCTTTCATTAGCCTTTCAATAACACAGCGTAATTATCGGCTGTGAAAAACCCATCTGGGTTAGGGGCCATAAGACTCGCGTTGGTGTGACAAAATATACAGACTATGCATATTAACGTATCACTTTTTCAACTGAAATATCGCCTAAATAATTGTTTAATTACTATTGATGTGAATATATTTTTTACACCAAATACTTAGAGGTGTTACATCGTCAAATGATTTATCTAACTAAGAGGGAATCATTTTCTGAAATTCGTTAATTATTGGGTTTTTTCCTGTGTTATTGTTACGATAGATGTATAGATAACGAGACTGATTCTGTTTATGACATCACAAAAGACTGGTGTGACCAGTGGTTTGTGGTCAGATAGGTCTAAGCGGTCCATCAAAAGTGGCATTCAAAAACGGCTTTCATTACCAAACTAAACCTATTTGAGTAAGGCCTTTGACGCAGTATGCAATATTGTAATCGGACTTTAATATATTTCAAAGAAAATAGTTAAATATGTTTGTGGTTATGTGAACTTTAAGAGAAATTCATTTCATTTTTCCTTCTACAACTATTTGGGCGAGTTGGGGTCGGGTGGGGGTCAAATGCGAATACTTTGCATGTTCAAAATAGAATTTAGATAATTTTGTGTGCTTTTGGTATGTTCATTTGTACATTTGGATGCGTTGTGTGAAATAAAACAAAACAATCTTTTTATAATCAATTGTTTTCTTTATAATTATACCTAATTAAGGAACCTGTCTTTTCCTATCCATTCATTGATTTCAAATATCAAATTAGTTTGAGAAGCTACAGAAAGGAGTTCTGGTGAGTAGTAATAACGTTTGCAGTAAGTGTTAGTGTTACTTTTTATTTGCAGTTGTTAATTACTAGCAAGTAACAATCGGCAAAAGTTTCCAAATAACAAGTTCAGTTGAATGGAGCTGAAGGTATCTATTGTGTAGATTTAGCGGATTATGGTCTCTCAAACGTGATGGTTTCATTGATGCAATGATAAGAGTGTTTTTTTATTTTGGGAATATTTAAATTGTGTTGTGCGATTGTTTACAACTTATAAAACAATTTAAGCTTATTCGGTACATTAAATAGCAATTGGAGACTAACATAAACGTTATTTAGAAGACATGCAACTTGCCACTGGTGACTCAAAAACACGTCATTGAACAACGTTTTGATGTTATGATACACCAATGACGTCATGTTATTGCTCAGCAAAATGGATATTTCTGGATCCCATGCAATGTGAATACACTTAAACTTAAAACCAAAGGAAATCACTTAAAATAGATAGAACATTTGTCTTTTTCTACCTTATAGATTCAGGAACTGTTTATAAAATATGGTCAAATATCAAATTATTTACAAACTTTTATCCTCAGTCATTTCAAATAGATTTAAGAAAGTCCTCCCACATGTCATTAATGAAGATCAAACAGGATTTATGTCTGATAGGTATATTGGAGATAATATTCGCATGATCTATGACCTCCTTCTGCATTCAGAAAGCAAGCAATTACCAGGTATGTTATTTCTAGTAGATTTTGAAAAAGCTTTTGATTCGGTATCCTGGTCTTTTATCTTCAAAACCCTGAAATTTTTTGGATTTGGTGATAGTATAATAACATGGGTCTCTATACTTTATGAAGACATTAAGTCAACTTTAGTTATTAATGGAAAAATGTCTCCATGGATACAAATTCAACGAGGCTGTAGGCAAGGGGACCCCTTGTCGCCATATATATTCCTGCTATGTGCAGAAATACTATCAGCACTTATTAGGAAGAATAAAAACATTAATGCCCCTATTTCACTACGAGAGGAATTCTCACGAATCGCCACGATAGAGAAATATTTCACATTCGTGAACATTCGTAGACAATTCGTGATTTATTCTTGTGATTCGTAATGAATTCGTGATTGATTCGGCAATATTCTTACAATTCGTGGCATTCGTGAAATTTTTTTTGTTTGCCAAAAGATTTTCCCGAATCAACTACGAATTTTGTTATCGTAGTTGTCTCGTAAACTATTCGTAATTAATTCGGGTCATTCGTAACAAATTCGTAACGAGTTCTTGGAAATTCGTGGTTGATATTTTTGATGGTCTCTCCCCTAATTATTTACGAATCATCGACGAAACAGTCACGAATTATCGTAATCTATTCCTACATCATTTGTGATATCGTATCATATTCGTGAAAATTCGTAGTATATTCGTAGTTGTTTCGTAGTTATATCGTACAATTCGTACATAATTCGTAAGCAATTCGTATTGGTTTCGTAGTGTTTTAGCATGAAAAGCTACGAATTTTCGTAAACGTTTCGTACAAGTGAAATTGCAGTTTACGAATGTTGCCGAATATTCAAGAATATTCACGAATTTTTACAATCACCTATTCGTGGCGATTCGTGATAATTCCTCTCGTAGTGAAATAGGGGCATAAGGGTATAGTTGTGAATGACATAGAATACCTCATAGCACAATATGCTGATGACACTGAATTTATTCTGGATGGATCTAAAGAATCATTTGAAGGAGTTATTGAGACTCTAGATATATTTGCAGTTATTTCTGGCCTGAAGATTAATTATGATAAATCAGAAGTTATATGGATTGGAAGTTGCAGAAATAGTAATGTTCACTTTAGACCAGATTTAAACTTGCGTTGGAACCCAGAAAGCTTCAAAATTCTTGGAATCATATTTTCAGGTGATATCGACAAAATGATCAAGCTTAACTTTGAAAGCAAATTATATGAAATTGAAGAAATAATAAAACGATGGATGAAAGAACAATTACCCCACTTGGAAAGATTGCTATTATAAAATCACTGCTTATTTCCAAATTAAATGTTCTCTTTCTCACTTTGCCAAACCCACCTGACGAGTTCTTAAAGAAACTAAATAGCCTTTTATTTGGTTTTCTCTGGGACAATAAACCTGATAAGATCAAAAGAGCAATCGCCTGTATAGCAGTTGCTGAGGGTTGCCCGGGAATGATTGATATTTATGCTTATGTTGATGCCTTGAAAGTGACATAGATTAGAAAATTACTTCAACATGATTATGAAAGAAAGTGGAAACACCTGTTGATCAAATCCTCTCCATATTTTTTTAAATCTAGAAATCTTTGGTAGTGAATTTCCACTTAAACTTTCAAGAGGCCTACCAAATAAATTTTGGAAAGATACCCTAAAAGCATTTGCCAAATATAGTTATAATAATAGACCACACACTTATGAAGACTTCCTTAGGGAACCACTGCTGTGTAACAGAAATATAATTATAGATGGCAAACCTTTCTTCAGTAAGAAGTTTCATGAACATAATGTTGTTTATATGAAATCTTTGATGAAGGAGGATGGTAACTTTATGTCACTTGAACATTTCTGTCATGAATACTTCAGAATTAATTTTCTTGATTTCCATGGAATTATTCACTCAATTAGAAATTATCTCAAATCTACAGGCATCCAAAAAAGCACACATGTAATGTTAAATGATTTTAACATGAGTATTAAGAATCTTTTCTCTTGCAAAAAAGGGTCAATAAAATATTACTTCACAATCAAGGGAAATTATGAAAAACCAAAGATCATAGAAAAATGGGAAGATGAAACATTGATTTCTGGAAATTGGAATGATATATTTATTAAACCTTTTAAAACTACTCTTGATCCTAAACTAAGATGGATGCAATTCAGACTCCTCCACAGAATCTTCCCTGTTAATACTTTCTTGTTCAAAATGCATATTGTTGATGATAATTTATGTACATTCTGTGGAGGGGAACCTGAATCCATCCTTCAAGTTTTCTGGAATTGTAGAATAACTAGAAGTTTTTGGCATGATTTCTCACAGTGGTTTCAACTCAATTGCTCACACTCAGGTGATTTTAATCTACATGTTGAATTGATCCTCTTTGGATGTTCATCTTCTTTAAAAACTGAACAAACATTTGATCTAATTATCCTACTCGCCAAGTACCATATCTATAGATGCAAGCTACAAAAGAAATTACCAATTCTAATTCACTTTAAAAGAGAATTGAAATATTATCATGTTATTGAAAAGTTCCGATATTGTGAAAGATCTATGCTTGATGAGTTTGAAAGGAAATGGGCAATATACAAGAATATGATTACTGAAAAAGTCTGAATCAGCCAAAATAGGTATGCAAGTGTATGACTGTGGTGAATGAATGAGTTTTCTTGTTAATTTCCTGTACGTTGTTGTAATCCTGATATGCTACTGTGTATTGTACCATGAATACAGGAATAAAAAAAACAAAATAAAAAAACAAACAAAAAAAACCATTATTTCCCGATATGCAAAAATATTATTTATACATTTTTGGCGATATTTTGGTTTGTTAACTCGCACACAAACTGTGTTTATTAAAGGGTATTTTCAAGTGCAAATGTATATGTCAATTAAATAAAAGCTTTCATAATGTGAAAAAAATAAATATATATATATATATATATATTTTTGTTTTATGTAGGAAGGAGTAACAATCAAAATTTACACCAACATGACCCCCATCATATATTGAAAATGCTGTAAACGTCTGAAGAATAAGGCTTTCTTATTGATGTTAGCTTAGAATATGTCTTATATATATAATATATACATATGTGTTTTAGCAAAATATTTCTTTGGAAAATGAACAAATACCACTTAGAACCATTGTTTTACTGATGATAAATCGGTTTGAGGACGACATTAGCAATTTTGAATATTTGTATTTGGAAATTATCCATATGATCAATTAAGCTGTAAAGTTTCTTTTGTTCCTCAGTGTATACTAAAACACCTTAACATATGACCATATTTTAGTCAAAAGTCTAGCAAGGTTTTTCTATTGGGTCAAATGAAAAATTGATATATCTCCCAAAAATGTTGATGCTTTATGTGGCTTATGTTTTAAAATATAACTGCTTCCATGTTTGTTTGTGCCACCAGCATCACGACATCAAAACTTAGTAGGGCTTAATGTAAGCATCGTGATTTCATATATTAACATTTATAACATTTCCAAAAAAAAATGGTAATTTTGCACAGTAAAAAAACCCTGAAAGATAAGACAATCCATATAACATAGTTGAATATAGTTATGTTTGTTAAGAAATACAAGTGATGCTGGACTTAAAAACATACAACTGATGACATCAGAAAATCATTTGTCAGTTAATTCAAGTTGTAATCAATCATAGTGTAGGGGATAATTATCATCAAATATTAACTGTTATTTAAAAATCAAAAGATTAAAGTTCCCTTGCTGTATTTGGCTAACTTTCAAGCAATGAAATTGCAAGTATTCTTAGATGGAAGCAGCAAAATGTTATGAAGATGGAATATTTATTAAAATATTGACTCATATCAAATTCTGTTCAGACATTATTATGATAATATTTAACTACTACAAATTATACCTTGTTTTCTCAACATAGATAAATGTTGTAGACTGTCAGGTGTCTTGGTCTTCATAATGAAGACTACTTTACACTCACCAATTAACTGGTACATCGTTCACAAAAGTATGATAATGAATCAGTCTTAAATGTATAACAAAAGGGAAAAAAAGATTGCTTATATAATTATATTCTTTAGGACACAATTTATATAAAGAAAGAAACAAAAGCGGTGAATGATAATTGTATATGCCTTTATAAATGTTTAAAGGTCAATGTCAATTTGTGTAAAATTCTTGATAAAATTGATAGTTGTCTATTAACAACACAAATATATAAAACAGGAAACAAAAGTCCTCAAGTTGCACCTTCAGTGCCACAAACACATGTGGTGCTAAAAATGCTTTGGAAAATATATTTTAATGTATTTCGAAATGAACGCCCAAAGATGCAGTAAAACACAAAGTTAGCAGAACAGTTGGTCATGACAAAAGCTTCAGAAACCATGTTGTAAGTTATAGTGTTCGGTATTGCTTTACCAAGTGTTGTTAGAAGATGAGTGATTATTGACATTAATATTATGGCAATGTTGATCACGACAAGTTGGTTATTATTTCTTCCAGTTGATTGAATGGTCCGCTTTCTGGAGAAAACAATGATGATTGCATTGCAAACAATTAGTATTACCAAAGGGAACATTGAAATAACATATTTGTTATATACTTGAAACTCCTTTGAAAAATACCAATCAGACATACCCCATAATATCCATGTGATGTTGAGATCAAAGTCCCAATATAGTCCATATTCTAACACTAACAGGTAAGGGAGGTTCACGAGGATCGAGCACACCAACAATCAATGATGGAGATGTTGATGATGGATCTCCTCAAATATCTGAAAGCTTGCAGAGGTTTAGCCACAGCCACAGCTCTCTGACATGCAATCAACACAGTCATGTAGATTTCAAACGTGTAACAGGCCTTATTGAATGGGACAGAGAACCCTAGCAACCCATAAACGATAGCATAACCTGAACGTGATAATCCATACGAAAACGCACTCACAATTGAAATAGAGTATAAAGTCAATACAATGATGTCCATAACTGCCAAAAACTTCAGAAATCGCACTCCAGGATGTCTTCTCTGCAACCTTGAGAGAACATACGCACCAAGGACATTTCCAAATATTCCAACACTTATCAAAACACACATGATAATAAAGTATGTTTTCTTCCATACTGTGTGCGCATCAAGGTTATACGCAATGGTAAAGTTATCTTCGGTTTGATTGTAGAAGGAAAGCGACATTATTAGTGTGTAAAGGCACGAGCCAGTGCTAATTGACTAATGTATATGTTGCCAAAGATCAATTCTGACACATTGGTATTATTCTGAAGTAACATCATACAGAGTCGTCTCGAGCTCATTAAGGAATCTAGTTGATATTCATTGTTTGTAATGTCATGAAATGCCAACTAGTCCGCGTTGGTATTAACATGTCAATCAGATAAATACGTATATTTTTATTCTCATGTTGCACATTATTGATATTGATCAATTTTGTCTAATCGAATTTGTTTAATTTGTCTAATTTCACACCAATTGTAAAGAAAATGGGATTGAAAAAACAAGACAGTAGGGGCGGTGCATGTTGCAATGTTACAATGCCAGCAATATCAAAATTCCAAACTGAATGTTACCTGATGTTGAACGCTCCTTACATCACTTTTAAATTGAAACGTAGTTGTAACAATTTGTATCCGTTAAAAGACATTTTGAAAGATAACCTGATTATGATTAATTTTTTGGAGTGTTTGCTGTCAAATATGCTTGTTGATAGTGATTTGGTGTAATAGATTGAAACTATGTTAAAATAATAAGTTAGCAAATAAATACATATACATTTCAAGAGCGTAGTTTAAATCCAGTCAGTGTGTGCTCGAGAAGTTCTAAACTGTTGCTGTAAAGCCACTTGAAGAGATTGAGGTTCATATGAATCACAGACTCTGATGCAAAATAATTTTTTAACATCAGATCAAGGCATTTTCAGTTAATTGTTTCAACAGTACTATTTCAAGTATAGATCATCTTAAGTAAATATCTGAAAGTAAAATACTCCTGTGAGAAGCTTTAACAAGACAAGTCGCTTGTGTACCGTATTGTACACTTTCGTCTTCAAATTGTTTTATTTACTAGACAGAGGTTTATTATGTTGATTTTGCTTGTTTGCTATCAATGGATAGTACTAAATGAAATGTGTTAGCGGGGTTTAAACTATATAATTCTTTCGTAGGATAACACAGAAATGTCCATACTTGCACAATATCTATCACAACACATTAAATAGCAAAGCTTTGGCATAACAAACTTTCGAATTGTCATTGATAGGCCTGTCAGCAAACATAAATAAACATCTTTATTAAAAGTTGTCAATCGAAACAATCGTCAATCGAAAGCCCAAATACAATAATTGCTAATACTAAGGTGATACAATATAAAGCACAACGTAATCCTACCATATCTATCACAACACATTAGAAAACAAAGCTTTGGCATAAATACTTTGGAATTTGGAAATAAAGATATATGTTAAAAGTTATCAATAGAAACAATCGCCATTCAAAATATTACATGGACAAATACCATTTACCATAAGTGTGCAAAATGCTCGTTTCTGATTGGCCACTGTGAATAATCAGAGGGCTTATAATTTAGGTGCTCTCTTTACTTTGTCTGATGCGCAGGAATTCATTTGTTGCCTAGCAACACCAGTTCCAAATTTTGCCTTTGGTTAGAAATCTTAATAATATAAGCCACAACTTTGTATGCACATGATTTATCAAATCTAATCAAATCGATCGAATGCGGTCAAAACCGATAAAATACATGAAACTGACAACAGTTCAGATTTCTTGTTGGCAAGTTCAGATTTCTTGCTGGCAAGTTCGGCATTCAGTAACATAGCGTTAGGCCAAAACGGTCCTTACAGGTTGAACGGGACATAACATCATACAACTATGATTCGAAAAAAGAAATAGACTTACCTCAGATTTATCTACAACATCAGTTCAACAATACCGACGTTAAGTTAAATAGTTGGTGAATGCAGAAAATATTCGATATAAGCCACCCCAGACCATAAATGAGCTTGACAAGATGATTTATGAAGAGTGGAGGCGACTACAAGATTACGTCATTTAACGTATCATGAACTCCATCACCCGACGTATTAGTGCATGTCTAAAAAGTCCATAGAGGACAATCATGACACTGAAACAGTTTCCTATATTAAGAAACCTGTTGACATTTAGCCCAGTAGCAATCAAAGACATCCACCAAATTATCCTACGAATAAATCAGAGACATTGGCATGCCCCTTCAATGTATAATTGACACAAGCTTTTCATTTTTGTAAACAATTAAAATTATTGCTTTTAAATGGAATGTAAAAATGAATAATCCTCACAATACCTTAAAACAAGCCACCAAATTGTACGCTATTTTATCTTCTATCAAGTGAAGAAGTTTGGTGTAAAGTGTCAATTGTAAGGGGGGTTATGTATCTACATTCAAAGAGCACCTTATTTAAGATTACAAAAAGAGTTGCTTAATATGTGTATTGATCAGTCTATAACACTCATAGACAAGCAAAACAACATCAATTCACCATATCGGTTCAAGTACCGCTGATTTTATTTACTTTTTCAATTTTTATCCTTGTCAATTGTAGCAAATATCAAATTCATGCTGTCTTAGTTCCTCATGTCTTTACTTTATTTTCTCATTTATGGTTGAACATCAACTCATAGATTATCAATGAAGGTACATGTATATTGTAGCAGATCATGATCCGCTAGTATCATTCTCTGCCCACAGAGCCACAAAACCCGATCCGTCACGTCTTTCCTTCCATTTACATGCGTTAAAGAATGATGATGTTGCACAGATTCCCCTGACTACTATAATTATTAATAATCAACGAGTTGAGAGAAATTACGAATTATCTGCCATGAGTTACTTGTTGTGATGAACTCCGAGCAATAAGTAACGAGGGGCAGATAATTCGTAATTCAGAACACCGAGTTGGTTATTATTTTTCTTACCCATGATCATATTTATGACATATTCTTGAAGAAACAAGACCTAAATGTCCCTAAATGCCCCCAACTCGACAGGCTTGTTCCCAGTGAGACGTGACGTCACCAATTGGTATATGACGTCATTCGCTTGTGACGTAATTTTGTATTTCCCTAGATCATTACAGAAACTTTAATACCCCGCATATCGCTTCCCACTTGGATAAGAAAACTGCATAATACATAACTCTCAGTCACTACGGCCTCGGTTAAGCGCACCAGTACAGAAACCATTTTTCAGTCATACAATTGAACTTTACATATGCAAGTCAACTGATTTCACTATTTTATTAATATGAGAGCCGTTTGTTGCTGGAGACACGTTCTTTTTCACGCAGAATACGTTTTATATAAAGTAGTTTGCCTTAAAGGGGCAGTAGCACGTTTTTTGACAATTTTATATTCTAAATATTTCACTTATAATTGTAAGTAAATGCTAAATGTATCATATTGACAGTGTCAACAATCTCATTACACGAGTCAATCACCCATAGTCAGAGGACAAAGTATGAGGATTCACATAAAATCCATTGGCGGCCATTTTTGTGTGAACACCTTTAATTCATTTTTGTAAGAAAAAGGAATCGCATGGCTAAACTTTACGTTATATATTTGAATTATTACTGCTCCATTTACTTTAGATACATTGTCTTTCAATTGGAACCATTAATTTTCATTTTCCTGACATCACCTTATATACCCCCTAAAAACGTGCTACTGCCCCTTTAATGATTAAAAATAATTCCAACTTTTGAGAAATAAAACATTAGAATTTTCAAGTAAGCCCCCTATACATCAGACATAGCTTCTAATATTTTCGGATAACTGATTTTGCCGTAAGTGTGTCTGTCAAAAGAACACGCCAAATGCCCACTTTGAAACAACGTCGCTGATTGAAAAACTGACATTGATTGCATCCTATCAGGATTCTCAATTTTATCCCTTAAAATAGCCATTGTTTTAACAGACGACAGAGTAGGACAGTAGCGACGGGTCGTCCTCTGTGGGTAGAGAATGTTATTTGATTTTAATGTGATAAAAATTATAATTGATACACAAAAATGGTAAAATAAATCATCAATGGATTGATGTACATTCTTCACAACTCTCGGTACGCCCCTGGCTAGTGACATGGTTACATGATATGATATAATGAAATCCAAGAATCGAGTATAATATGGTCTTATAAATAGTTTCCGGATAAAACAAAGAGATTTTCGGACATTTTCAACAAATCTCTAGGGTCGTGAAGAAATGCCATTATCGCTAGAAACTGAATATTGATTGTTACCTTACTTGAAACCCTTATTGAAAATTATAGTAGCAAATCGGTAATATTTAACTACTGATATCTACTTTAGTTATCAATGGAAAGCATCTGGATACCTCAGAATTTTTGGTCTTCCTGTCAATGTCATTTGAAAGTTCAGAATATCAAGAAAAGTCCATTTCAACTTAAACAGAATTTCAATTCAAGTGATTTCCTTCCCTAATGGCTGCTAACATATCGTTTAAAGCCATCTGTATCATCTTTTGTAATACAATATCACTATTGTTGCAAAATAACATCCCATCAGTCACCTGTTGTAGTCCAAATATGAATTGGTTTTCTTCATCATGCGAAACATAAAGACCACGTATTGACACTCAAAATACCTCACTTGAGTTCCTTCATCCACAATTCTAGCAGCAAATAGTCGGCAGTGATTTGTAACTCTCTTTCGTAATGTAATATCACCATCGTTGCAATTATCATCCCACCAGACAGCTATTGTAGTGCACAGATTGAAGGGCTCTTCATCCTGTTGAGCTATTTCCTGTCTGAAGCCTTTGGGTATCTCACAGTGTCCGGAATTCCAGTACTTTAACCTTTAAGCATGAGGCAATACCTCAAGGTATCCCAAGCCATGTCCCTTTTTTTGAAGAAGTGTTTCTAAACATACTATTTGTAGTGGATTTAAGTCACAGAGAACTCATAGAACCTTTCATTGATTAAGACTTACCTTAAAATGTTAGAGGCTGAAATACTCCCCCTTAGCACTGGCTATTTTGGTGTACTTCTTTGAAAGTGAATTTCGACGAGAAAGGATATTTAAATAAATGATATCAAATTTTGCACTTCATTACCTTAATTCAGTTATATTTTAATGAAGACGTTACTACCTTTTAACACTCATGACAGTAAGGATATTCAAAGTGTACAAACATTTATCATTATACCAATCGACAAGCACAATATCTCATTTGAACTGAAAGCAATCATTGACATTAATAATGTAGCGTAGAGTAATTCATACAAACGCGAAGTTCTATTGAGAGCAACATGCAAACTTCAAATCCTTCAATGCATTCAATAACATACATGTATCTGATCAATGATTTATTTAACATTTCAGCAAACAACAAAATCAATGAAAACCAAAAGCAAGGTCTATTATTCAAGCATAACAACTTTACTCAACCATTGTTCGCTATGCATTGTAGTTATCAAAGAGAGATTGATATTTCTACACACCGGATCCAAACAAAGCTCAGTGCAAAAATGTTAAAATTCTAGCCGTCAATTGTTTTGCAGATAGAACATCAGCAATGAAATGATAAAATGAATAGAACAACTTCCAATGTTACTGAAATAGCTTAACATTGGAATTGGACATACCGTTAGCAAAAGTTCTGTACATGTATAGTACTTAAAATTAAATTACTATGCAACATATAGTTACCGAATTACTGCTGAAGAGTGATAGGCTGATGTTTCTGTTCTTCTTGTGTAATTATCAATTGGTAATTTAAACTATTGGCTGACGACAGGGCATGTAATTTAATTTATGATACTCTTAATATTATTAACATTATTGTATGATTATGCAAAGGCTTTGTATGTATGGACATTCTGGAAGATAGGGCTTTTTCATAACCGTTCACTCACGATGTTTGACACGATGTTTGATTTATGGATTGATAAGATTAACTAAACTACGATATTTCAGTAATTAGAAAAACGTTGACAAGGAATGATGAATCAATGATGTGGTTATATGATTTGGTCATAGTGCCTGTTGAATTCCAGTAAGGAGTTAGAAATACTACAAAAATGATTTATAAAGAGAAATAAACGGAGAAATGGTATACAATTAATATATCAAAAGTTTTTGTTATCATCAAGTATTTTATCACCACTCCCTTATATATCTGATGTCCACTACGAGCAGTACAATGATACAAATTGAGTGTCTAAATAAGGTGTCTGTAAGGCAACAGCTAGAGCACTCTCAGTGGTAAGGGTGATACTTGTTGTGTTGAACTAATGATGTCATTATCATCTTCAAAAAGAAACAAGCGAGTATGTTGGCTCCTTTCATAGTCCAAATCCCAATCTTATCAAACTTTTGAAGGTTCTGTTCGTCAGAAGTTGTAATGATTTAATGAGACTGCCAATTGCTTGTACACTATTCGAAATTCCATCTACTAAGTTGGTGGATAGAACTTTGGAATAATGCACATAGGAATTACTCAAATCCCTAACGAACCAGTAGCACCACATTTGGAGAAAAAAAGACTTGTTTAAGGATTCAAACATATAGTGCCAAACAACAACTAGAGATGCAACATAAAACAACTATATATATGCAACATCAATATCATTAACTGCTTCAAGAACGGCGTTGTTTGGTAACAGTTGCACTGGTAATACAGAAGGCTCAACTGTTGCATTTGATCAATATCAAATTAAGCATCTCCACCTTTATGCTATGACGAACAATTAGTCTTGTAGGTGGTTCACAATAAGTATCCATCCACTATTTGCAAGAATTGATAAAGTAACTAACAAAATAACAATCGGTTAAATTCACGAATTGATACATACATATCATTACTTTCCTATCTATAAACATGAATACAGAGTAGGTTAGTTCAAGTCATGTGTTCATAACCATGTGTCCACAATATCTAATTAAGATGAAAGAAAGAAATGTCAAAGAGCACACTTTTTTAAACCAATTTCAAAATCTATCATAAATATATCTAGCCTTAGGAAACTTAACACACAGATGGTTAGATACACCACACAAGAGTTCTCCAGTTATTATCCTGCAATGAGGTGAAAACCGGATGTCAATCAGCCAATCAGGAAATCGATAAGATCAATACTAGAGCACTGGGTTAATGATAAATATATCGACCAATTAGCACAGGAATCTTGGTGTTGTCAAATACTTTGAAGCGAAGAAGGGCATTTATTTATTGCATAAATAATTTGCTTAGTGTCCTTTTCTCTAGATCAATTGATTTAAAAGTCCCTGATCATATAGAAATCTACATCCTAATGAACAATTGCAAAAAGCAAAATAATAGATTGATTAGGGCAATAAAAGAAACGTAAGAGCAAAATATCAGTTTCAGCCCCTCGCTTTGTTGCGCATCAAGCGGTTTTCCAAATGTTGACAAGGTCAAATTGAAATGTATTTCGGTTCGTGTAGGCCTTCAAAGACGCAGATATAAAGTGATAGGTATGTGATATAGTTATTATTTTTCTCTTGTTGTTACATTTTTGCATGTCTATATATAAGAAAAATGGGTAATAAGAAATTTTGCCTGTATGTAAGACCAAAACGTCTATATTACGATCACTGTCAATAACAATTGCAGAAATTCATTCAGGGAGAACTACCCGACAAAGTAACTGTAAAGGGAAACTCTATTTTTTTCTCACTTGTTAATTAGAAGCTTTTCATTTCTTCATAGGATTTAATTCTTTAACGGATTGTTTGTGAGTTAAAGTCTTGCTTCAAAACAGAGCCATTTGAACCAAAAAGTCAAGGTTTGTATAATTTTTAAATTGTATCACCGAATTGAAATCCTAAAATAAAGAGGTCGCTTCAAGCAGTGATAGAATTAGTGTTATGTGTTTTGGTACATGAAATCTACGTCTTTCGAAATGTAGACAAGGTATTGTAAAGTCCTGTGACGGTTTCGGCATTGCAAAGACTGGTTTGAATCGAATTTGTAAGTGATTTGTGGCATGTAAAACGTGACGCCCGAACGCACATGGCTTCGCGGAATAGCTCTTTACGTGTGTGTTTTTTCGTGTTGCACGTGAAACTTGTATCTTTTGTCAATCGACAGCATGTTAGGGCTTTTACAGACAAATAGATTCTACAGCTGGCAGGGAGAGGACGCGAGTCGTCTCCTGCCTGATATTTAACAGTCTCTTTACACTACTCAATGAATTATACATTATATATTTTGACTTCAAGGCTTTTTAAAGCATTTACAGAACAGTATGTAATTTGTAGGCAAGTTTTGTATATAGAATTGTAAATATGGAAATTGTATAAAATTTGTTTCTTCAAGATGCATTCTTCTTTTTATTTTGGGTCTTTCGTCGCCCCAAAATTGGTAGCAGAGCTGGTTTAGTTTTACGATTGGATTATTCATAGCCTTTGGTCACAGTACAGTTATGCATTTTGTAGTGACAGTGGTACTTGGCTCTTTCGACGCTAAACCCAAACTCACTCACTCCAACAGACACATGGTTGCATTACAGATAACATGTCTTTAGACAACGAACCAGCAGGCAACATGTTTAAAGCAGACAATCCGCAAGAAAGTGAACTTCTCACTGAGTTCGCACAGTACATATTGAAATTAAAAAGACAAAAAACAAATGCTAAATCAATATTTACAAAAACAAAGAACAAATTGTTGAAATTAATTGACTCACAAGACTTGCCGTCTAAAACACAAATACGAGATGGTATTGATCAGGTTAGCACAGTTATGACTAAAGCAATCAACATTATGACAGATCTCACACTGGCTTATTCGAAAGATAGGCAAAGTGAAAACGTTATAAAAACTGAGCAAGAAATGACAGAATTAGAACAGATTTCAGATGAAGTCTTAGCACACGCTCAAGAGTACCTAGACAACAGGTCAGATTCTAGAACTCACTCGAGTCGTAGTCAATTGTCATTGGTTACAAAGACAAAACTTCTTGCATCTTCAAACATAAATCAAACACAAAATTCAATGTTTCCGAATGAAATGCATGGTACATTTACAAACCATAACTACAGTATGCAACATTCAACTCCTCAGACAGGCAATGCACGTCAGGTCACAATAGCAAGTGATATGTGGAAACATCTCAAGCCAGTTTCCATACCTGTATTCCATGGTGATGTTAGGCAATATCAGAGCTGGAAGGCAGCGTTTATGAACTGCATTGACAAAGCCCCGGCAACGTCTGAATACAAACTATTGCAGCTAAAACAGTACTTATCTGGGGAAGCACTTAGTGTTATTCAATGTCTTGGTCATAGTGCAACAGCATATGACATTGCTCTCGATCGTCTTGAGAGAAAGTATGGTGGCAAAAGGCGACAAGTTACATTACAGTTAGAGGCAGTTCACAACCTTAGGCCAATACGTCAGGGCAATGCATCAGACTTAGAGAAGTTTGCAGACATACTAGATGTCACTGTTGTTAATCTGCGAGATGCAGATATGGTTGAAGAACTTGGTAATGGCTTGCTGTATGTTACTTTGCTTCAAAAGTTGACAGAACCTTTGGTTGCACAGTACCAACGTTGGCTTTTTGAAATGCAAAGGCGAGAGTCTGTTGAGACACTCCGTGAATGGGTTCTGTTAGAGGCAGAATATTATAAGGTTGCTGCTGAAGCAGTACATGGCGTTGTTTCTTACAATAAGGGTAGACGTCCTGATAGGAAAGATTCTTGTATGTTTGCTGGTTCTGAAGCACAAGGTGACAGACATTTAGATTCTACAGTTACAGTCTGTAATGTCTGCCATGGTCAGCATGACCTTTGGAAGTGCAAGATGTTCAGGGGTTTGAACATATCAGAAAGGTGGAATGAGGCTAGAAAAGCAAGAGTTTGCTTTCGTTGTCTTGGCAACAACCATTTGGGCACAGATTGTAAACGTGTGTCACAGTGTGGCATTAATGGTTGCACAAAATCACACAATAGACTATTACATGATCCTGACTTAGAAACACCTAGGTCTCATGAAAGAAATAGGAACACTGATAAAGTTCCACAGACACAAAACAATAACACACAGAATAGATCAGTGAAACAGACACATACGGAAAGGGCACACACAACTTTACAAACACAGGAGACAAAACCAACAACAGCTTTGAGAACAGTTCCTGTTATTGTCAAGAACGGCAATAAAAGAATGTGTTAATGCCTTGTTGGATGATGCCAGTACCAGATCATACATCAACAGTGATGTTGCTTCTGAGTTAAGTCTAGGTGGTTCATCACAGCCAATCACTGTCAATGTCTTAAATGGCAAAAGTGAAACATTTATGACAGAACAGGTTTCATTTGAGTTAGAAAGCATTGATGGTAAAGTTAGAATGGAAGTCTCGGCTTTGACAACAGACAGGGTTACAGGGAATCTACAGGTCATTGACTGGGCTGAAGTTCAACACAAATGGAAACACTTGCAAAAAATCAAATTTCCCGATCTAGGACGACGTCCTATAGTAGATCTTTTGATTGGCATAGATCAGTTGGCTCTACATAGATCTTATGAAGATGTTTTGTTTCACCAGACGAGCTCAACTCTTTGGTTAGGCAATTCTGGGAAGTAAAGCAAATCAACAGTCCTTCTAAAAACATAAAGCCAGTTGATGAAGAGGCTTTAGCTACAGCAAAGCAAACATTTGTCTATGAAGATGGTCATTATGAAATTGGCATACCTTGGAAGGGAGATCCTTCTTCCTTGCCAAACAATTATGACATGGCTTTTCAAAGGTTGATTAGCACTGAGAAAAAGCTTGCCAAAGATCAAAACCTGACACATGCTTATGATGATGTGATATCAAAGTACATACAGAAGGGTTATGTTAGGAAAGTAGATCCACTTGAGTCGTCTAAGAAAGTCTGGTATTTGCCACATTTCCCAATAGTTCGTCCTGATAGAGCTACTACCAAGGTACGCATAGTGTTTGACGCGTCTGCAAAGTGTAAAAACACTTCACTGAATGATGCTATACATTCCGGGCCAAAACTCCACAGCGAGTTGTTTGATGTTCTCCTTCGTTTTAGAGAGAAGCCAGTTGCTCTCGTTTGCGATATATCCGAGATGTTCTTGCAAATACACATCAAATCAGATGATAGGCCATTTCATAGATTTCTTTGGAGATCAATGAACACTGATTCACCTCCAGAAGTGTATGAGTTCAGTAGAGTAGTATTTGGCAACACTTCTTCGCCATTTCTGGCACAGTATGTGACACAGGAGCATGCCAAGAAACATCACACAGATCTTCCAAAAGCTGCAGAAACTGTTCTTGAATCCACATACATGGATGACAGTATGGACTCTGTGGAAACAGTTGATGATGGAATTGAACTTTACGAACAGCTTACTCAGCTTTGGTCTGGTGCATCCATGCATGCTCGCAAATGGCTTTCAAATAAGATCGAGGTTCTTGACAACATTCCAGAGGAAGATAGAGCTGCTGAAATTGATATCAGTAAAGGTCAGTTACCCACCATTAAAACTCTTGGAATGGCATGGGTTGCTTCTGAAGATATGTTCTGTTTCAAAACAGAATCAGCACCCACAGGAATTTCAACAATAAGAAATGTCCTAAAACAGGTTGCAAAGTTGTTTGATCCACTTGGATTATTGGGACCGTATATCATTTCTGCAAAGATCTTGTTGCAAGAAATGTGGTTGAAAGGACATGATTGGGATGAGGAACTTCCGCAGTACCTGAAAGACAAAGTTTTTCATTGGTTAGAACAATGGCAAGAACTGTGTAGAATTCAAATACCAAGATGTTTGAGATTTGAAGATGAAGTTTCATCAATAGAAATACATACCTTTGTAGATGCATCCGAAGATGCATATGGTGCAGTTGTTTATGCTGTACATACTTACCTGAATAGAGACAAATCCTGCAGAATAGTTGCTGCAAAGAGTAGAGTTGCTCCTCTGAAAGCTTGCAGCATTCCAAGACTAGAGTTGATGGCAGCTGTCCTTGGTCTTCATCTTGCACATGCTGTAATCGAGGCTCTGAAAATAGAAATAGACAGGGTAACATTTTGGACAGATAGCATGAATGTTCTATATTGGATAAAGAACAGCAGTAGAACTTTTAAACCATTTGTTGCCAACAGAGTTGGTGAAATCCAAAGTAGCTCGAATCCGTCTCAGTGGAGACACATCCCGACATCTAAAAATCCAGCAGATGTTATCAGTAGAGGCATATCAGTTTCAAAGCTTGAAGAGTCTACTATTTGGTGGTCAGGGCCAGTTTTTCTGGTGAAAGATACAAGTGAATGGCCAGAAAATACTTTTGATGATTCTTCTATTGATAAAAACGATACAAAAGTATCAAGTAGAACGTATGCAACATCTGTTGTATCTGATGACACTGATTGGTCTTGGAGACTTGATTTTCAAACTGGAGAAGTATCACACGTATCCATGCTTGGGTTATTCGCTTTGTACATAACTGTTCCACAGTTAAGAAGTTCAGAACAGTTGGTGAACTTACTTCAGAAGAACTTGAAGAATCTGAAGCAAGAATGATAGTACAGGCACAAAAGGAAGCATTTCCAGTAGAATACAAAATACTCAGTGGTATCCCTGTATCCTCTAAGCTACCCTCTACCTCCAAGCTTCTTCCTCTTCAACCTACTTTAGACGAGAGTGGTCTAATCAGGATGAGTGGCCGTTTGGTTGAAGCAGAGTGTCTTCCTCATGAGACACGATTTCCAATCATTCTTCCTCGAAAACACCAGGTTACAAAACTGATAGTTAAACATTATCACGAAGAAGGAAATCATGTTCAAGGCACAAACCATACACTCTCATGTTTGTCAACTAAGTATTGGGTCATTTCAGCTCGAGAGGCCATCAAGGAATGGGAAAGGGAATGTTCAAAATGTAGAAAGCTCAAAGCAAAACCAGTTGTTCAAGTCATGGCTCCATTACCAAGTCTCAGGGTAAAAGCCTCAATGCGTGCATTTAGTCACATTGGAGTAGATTATGCTGGTCCATTTCTTACAGTCCAGGGCCGAGGAAAGGCTAAACGCAAACGCTATCTTTGTCTCTTCACTTGTTTAACGACACGTGCTGTACATTTGGAGATGTCATACAGTGTCATGTCATACAGTCTAGACACAGATACATTTCTAAATGCATTCTTCAGGATGGTTAACAGAAGGGGTCTTCCACATGATGTCATATCTGATAATGGTACAAATTTCGTTGGCGCTGTTAAAGAACTTAAACAACTTCTTGATTTTCTTGATACAGACAGTATTCAAAGATCTCTTGCAAACAGAGGAATTAAGTGGCATTTTAATCCCCCAAGCGCTCCACACTTTGGAGGCGTCTTTGAAACTATGATTAAAGCAGCCAAACGTGCCATATATGCTATTTTGAGCAACAGTGATGTTTCCGATGAGGAACTGCTCACAGCATTTACAGGAGCAGAAGCACTCATAAATTCTAGGCCATTGACATACCAGAGTGATCATCCTCTAGATCTTACACCATTGACCCCAAATCACTTTCTTCATGGCAAAGTTGGTGGTCTGTTTGCTCCAGACAGTGTCGATGAAACAGACTTTAATCCCAGAAAGCGTTGGCGACGCATCCAGGAGTTGGTACGTCACGTCTGGAAACGTTGGATGCGTGAATGGCTGCCGACACTGAATACAAGGAGAAAGTGGCAAGTGACTGGGAAAAACTTATCCAGAAATGACATAGTGCTAGTCATATCCCCAGACACTCCCCGTGGACAATGGAAACTTGGAAAAGTTGTTCATACTTACCCAGGGCGGGATGGACATATCCGCGTCGTAGATGTCATGGTTGGAAACTCCATCTTCAAGAGGCCTGCAAGCAAGATCTGCCCACTGGAGTGGTCGACTACTGAGGCGACGGACAAGGAGACAACAGACAGAGACACCGAGGCTACAGAAAGCAGTACAGAGGATACAGAGTGAAACAGATGTGGCTTACGGATTCACACTGAAAGTGCACCTACACAGTGTGGACAATGGTGGACGTTTGACGCTGTGGACAATGGTGGACGTTTAAAGCTGTGGACATTATACAGTTGTGGACATTTGACAGACAGTTTTGTGGACATTTGAATTAAAGGATATCTTTTTGTGGACATTTGACAGTTTTGTGGACATTTGAATTCCAGGATATCTTTTTGTGGACGTGACATTTGAAAGTTTTGCGGACAATTGTGAACTTTTTGTGGACATTTTTTCGACATTTGACACTCCGGTTGATCATTGACATATTTGTTTACATGTTTGACTGATTGAATTTTGACTGACAGTTGTTTCTTTCAAACATTGATAATTGTGCAATTGACAGATGACTGTTGTGGACATTCATAGCAGCGATTTGTGAACAATTCCTTTTTCAGCTTGACTGTTGACTGTGATTAAGAACTTTATTGTTTCTTTTTCAGCTGGGACGTGAATAACTTTGGATTGATTAATTTTTGGGATTTTTCAGCTTTCATTTGGATATTTTTCAGTTTATTTCTTTCAGCAATGACTTTGGTTTGTGTGTATGAATGGAATAATGTTTATTTCAGGATATTGTTGACATTGTTATGTCAAGGAGAGGGGCATGGTTTGAATCGAATTTGTAAGTGATTTGTGGCATGTAAAACGTGACGCCCGAACGCACATGGCTTCGCGGAATAGCTCTTTACGTGTGTGTTTTTTCGTGTTGCACGTGAAACTTGTATCTTTTGTCAATCGACAGCATGTTAGGGCTTTTACAGACAAATAGATTCTACAGCTGGCAGGGAGAGGACGCGAGTCGTCTCCTGCCTGATATTTAACAGTCTCTTTACACTACTCAATGAATTATACATTATAGATTTTGACTTCAAGGCTTTTTAAAGCATTTACAGAACAGTATGTAATTTGTAGGCAAGTTTTGTATATAGAATTGTAAATATGGAAATTGTATAAAATTTGTTTCTTCAAGATGCATTCTTCTTTTTATTTTGGGTCTTTCGTCGCCCCAAAGACCATCACCTTAAATAAGCATTGCCAAAAGAAAGTAACTGCGCCAATCACAAAATCAATACCATCATCTTTATGCCACAAGGGTAATCAGAGTATTGGGATCTTAAAAGTCCACCCATTTAGATAACTATTAGACCATACTGTTTGCAATCAGGTCACCTCGAAGAGATGGTTTAATAGCTACTTTATATTGGTATTTGTAATGTAAAATGAGAAGATTTACTTTTGGTCCTCCGCTTAAAAGAGGCCTTATTGGCTACTAAATAATTGGAAATAGCGTTCATAGTGAAATTGGAAAGGTATTTTGAGTCATCGAAGTAAAGAGGCCTTAATGACGACATTATAAGGACAGATCGTTTGCAAGTGTAGTTATGGTCAGTTAAAAGGGGAGATAATGGTTGATTACAGTGTACAATGTTAATTCGTAAGATTAGCCTTAAGAGTTGATTACTTTTGATTTACTTAGAGGTAAGTCGAGGCAGAAATATCGTCTAATGAAAAATTGTTAACAGTCATTAATTTTAGCGCTGACAACAGCATCAACAGCTATGTCTTTGTGTGAGTATTAATTCGAGTTACAGTTTTTAGAAGATTGTCTTGGTCGAAAATGCATTGAAACATTTTATTAACTTTTTAAATAATTGATCAATTTTGTTACATTTCTTCAGAACATATGCTCATTCCTTGGATCAGCCTTCTCTCCACACAGAACAGCTCTGAGAGAATAGGGATCAGATATATATTTCCCTTTTTTGTGGATATATCGAGCAATTGTCATCTCAACATCTACTTTTAATGACGAGACATGCATGACATTTTGTCATATACACAATTATTTCATGTAATTAATCTCAAAATCTGTCTTGGATCCTTTATGCCGAGTCATTACTCACAAATTAAGACTTTTTCGTCCACTTTTCAGCTGTAGAAAATTATTACATGTATAATTTTTATATCATAATCTTTCAGGTTATGTTATACGACATTTATAAGGACAATGGAATCGAATTTCAATTAAAGTTCTCATCCAAGGGAAACAAATCATATTATCTAGTACATTCAGAGTTAATATAAAAGTCATTGAAAGTAGACATTTAGGCTTGCAGCAAGAATTTTCAAATCATTATTTTTTGTTTTGGGATGTAAGTAAACGTTGATTTTGATTGAAAAAGATGTAAGTGTTGATATTTTATATTAAATTTGAGAGCTAAATGTTCAGGGTCTCGTATAAGGCATCATGTGGTTTCAAGTATATAAGATAGAGCCCAATCTGTCTGGATTTTGACTTAATGTTCTCGCATTCAGGACCTTAATGAATGTTAAGTATCCATGATAACATCTCGCTGCGAAGGAAGAAAACATGGCAACAGACTCTCACCCATTCCGCTGATTGTAAAGACTACATCAAACCAAACTACTTACTCTAACTTGGCTAAATATGGACTTATTGCAAAGTGTTGGACGAATAATGTCACGAAATATTTCCTAGATGATTGTAATATTCAACTTTTCTGCTAGTCTCGGATGTGGGCTTCTTAGGGTTCATGGTCAACTCAATCTTCTAACTTCATATTAATTTAAAGACAAAAGAGAGGTTGAAAACCGTTCCGGTTCTGCCGACATTTTTATTCCGTCCCCGTCGGTGGTTACAGCAACACTGCACGCTCTGCACGAGCGGAAACTCACGATCACATGACCGGCTTCGTCACATGATCGCAAAATCTATCTTTGGCACTTACAATGATGATTACATACTTGCAGAATGTATTGTATAGTCAATCAGGAAAACATATATTAATTGAAATCAACTTTAAAATTCCAAAATTCCAACAAAAGTGATGAAAGCATGTGTTGCATGTTTCTGTTTGCACAAAAGCGTCTTCTGGATACATCTTCCTGGGCTACTTTCTTATAGGCAGAGTTGATTACACTTTAGGGTTGTAGAAAGACAATATGATAAACAACGTCCCTTTCGATAACAATTTATTGAAATAAATGAGGGGTTAGGTTTCAGTAAGAATCAGTAAAATACCAAAATTTAATACATCAAAGTTACCTGTCTTTAAATCGTCACTACGAATCTTAAAATTAAGAATGTGTCATCACAAAATGATGGAATTATGAACCACTCCATGTTTGTGATATTAGAGTTGCCATACAGGGCAAATGTTTAACATTTAAAGGTTTGTAAAGTGACTTTAATAAAAAAAACATTTTGGTTCCATCATTCCCAAACCATAAGCTTTGAATGTCAATGATTATTTACAGAATCTCTGAGGTCAACATCCTGTAAAATCATCAAAACTTCCTTTAACATAAAACAGCTTCTAATTGCAATTGCATTCTGCTTGCCCACGCAAATCTTCAATTGTATTTCCCAAAGGGATTCGGTAGTATGTACATTCAAATAAATGATGCATTAGGATCTAGATCTGTTTTATCTCTAGAGTTGAATTTCATCCAAAACTTTTTAGGTGACATGAGTTTTTCTTAAAAAGAATATCTATAGAAAGTTGGTATAAAAGTTACATTGATATTTGGAATACAAGAAAAGAAGTGAGCAAAGCTCACATACCCCCGCTCCCCACCATGTTAAAAAAAATTCAAATAGTAAAACTGGTTAATATTGGTTAAAGTTGTCTGATACTTGAGTATTCAGTAACTCATTGTGTAAGTCTGCTTTCCACTGAAACCCCAATACCAAATTCATTAATAGGTTTTACAATTAAAGGGTACATCTAGGGATAATGGTTGATATTTGTTTCAAATTTGAGGTAGTTATCATACATATTCTACGAGATGTACTGAGGACAAAATTAGTTTTGTCAAGTCACTTTGTAAGTCATGTTTTCCAAAGAAACCACAGAAAAGAAAATCAAGATATCGTTTAACTCTCATAAGGCATATCCAGCAACCATGATTGACATATGTAGCAAATTTGGTGAAGCTGATATGCATATTTCAGGAAATATGTTTGGGACAAAGTAATTTATCATAGAATTACTTTTTAGTCATGTGCCCATGGAAACCTCAAAAAATAAAATTAATTTGTTGGTTTAACCTCAGAAGGCACATCTAGGGATCATGGTTGATAAGTGTATGAAGTTTGGTGAAGCTAGCATGAATAGTTTGGGAGATATGCTCCGGACAAACTTTAGTGACGGACGGACGGACAGACGGACGGACAAGGCGGGGGTATAACGCTGTAAGGCGGGGGTATAATTAACTACAGACTTGTATTTATGAACACAGTAGTTACCAGTACCAATTACCCTATTAAAGGCATACGCACCATACTTCTGCTCAATTTGCTTTCTGCTTTTGGGGATATAACTGGTACTGATATAATACTGAATAGTCCCTGTATATCTTTAAATATTACGTTATCTAATTTTTCCATTTATCCAATTATGGGCAGGCGTTTCACTCAATATATCTAGACTAAAAGAAATGAAAATCAAATCAAAGAAATGCGTATGGACGTGAAGAATATGCAGCAGTGCCTCATATGACATCATAAGAATAAAAAAATGTTGGATAGAATTGATTAAAAAATCTGATCAAAAGTTGCCGCCAAGGAAAGTGCAGTATTTGATTATCATTAAAGATCATTTTTCAAAAAACGACACTTCCAAATTACAATGTACAGATCGCGACTAGACATCTTGCTCCAAATTAAGAAACAGCTATTATTGTTAGAGTTTAGAGCTTACTTCTCTATCTTGGTGTAGTTTATTGACGCTACAAGACGTACCCTGGGGTAAAAGTGGACCTGTATATCATATGAAGTCTCCAGACAAAAATATTTGCAAAATTTATTGATATTGGCAATTGTTGGATATGGATGACTGTCAGAGATGAACCCATATTCTGGCATATTATTGGCAGTTGTTGTGTTTCCGATTAATTCCAATTGATCACAGAGCCCTTGCATGGAATCAATAAGGATTTAATCTGTAGTTAGGATAAACGACGAACAAAAGTGTTGAGCATGCCCTCGATAGAATTTTCTTCACCTTAACTCTTAACTGTACATACTTAAGGTTGATCAATGTTGTTGAAACAACAACTTACTTGTATAAAAAGAAAACGTAAATATTGGATGGTTCAGACTGGATCAATCTTCTTAAGATACGATGAATTCATTACGACCATTATGTGGGTCTTGTCAAGTATGATTACAAATGGAAGGTTGCATATATTTATTCAGGAAAAAAAAAAAAATCATATTTCAAAAAGTCAATGCTCATTACACCTCATTATCATAAGATGTCTTCATCCCCCCCACCTGGAGGTTAGGGTACTTGGAACACTTGACGGTGAAGTATCCACGGTCTTTCTCAAGGAGATCGCTCAACTTGACCAAGAACCCTTCACTCCCCAGACTAAACGAGATGTCTACTGGGGATGTAGACCAATATAGAGGTGATAATTGATCTGTGGGCTGTGGCTGAATGGAGTAGGAAGATTTACAAATGAACCTTATCGAACTGATTATTAATTATGTTTAATGATCATGTCATCTCTGAGTTGTTCATCTTTATCAATTAACTATTTAAACATACGTGGCAAGTTTGTCTTCCGGATGAAACATACATTTGTAAACCTTATCAAATACGGACTCCGGTGAGCTATGCTTAGTTTAACTGGCGAACTGAGGACAAGGAACTCTAAATCGATATACATGAAGAGGTCACTGTGACATTTAACACATTTGAACCATTGCCAGAATCCTAGAATTGCAGGTTTTCAGTGAAATAGGATTTTGTAAATTGGGAATGAAAAGGAAATATCAGTATTTGTGACATTTTCTTGAGTCCATGAATAGCATCTTTGAAATAATTATACAGCTACATTAGTGTATTGCAAAAGGCTATCTGACCTAACACTATTTGCAGTAAACACAAATTCTGAAGAAAATGAAACTAGCAACAGGATTTGAGCATTAACTTTATAGTTTTGAATTTTGCATTATTTGATAAATGCATGCAGGACAAATACAATTTTAAAGTTTATTAAAGTTTTCAAATCATAATGTTTATAAGCTAAGTGGATTCCCTAGTGTACTGCGTTTGCAATGTCGATGATTATTTCTTCAGAATTGATTTAATAGCAAACAAATTGTGTTGTGATCTCAGATTAGACAGACCCTTTTTCATGACCTTGTAAAGAACAAACAGTTCAATAAATACAGGTTTATTTATCTGTCATAATCATTTGCTATGACATTTCATTTACCTTCAGTAAATTTACTTTCTTCTCATCAAGCTCATCTCAAGCTATTAATATGGTTGATCACTATCTTATTTTGACCTTAACTCATGTATAAAGATCGTCTTTGTGATTATGATCACATAATGGTAAGCTCTCATACGTACCAAAATAACACGATAGTTGATATCTTTTCAAAATATCTCACATATTCATCGTCTAAATTGCACGTCAAGGTCAGTATGTCAGTGCTTCTTGAATCATTTGAAGACATTTATTGTTATCAATCTTGTATGGTTAATTCCAAGCTCTGTTTGATTAACACAACAAGAAACGTTACAGAATTGAAAATTGTTCCATGAGCTCTCTAAGTGATTTCACAAGTCAATGTTGATACTTGCATGCATTAGGGAATATAACCATGCAATGTGCTTGTGCAAGTATCATGTTTAAGTCTACACAACATTAATGGTTACTGCTTGATGACTGTGAAACACGCAGCGTTAACATAGAGGCAGCATCATTGGGTTGACAAAATTCTTAACGATGTCTGATGAGTAGAATTGAAATAATTTCAACCTCTCTTTCAACAACAAATGTAACAGAATCTGAAATACTTATCGAAAAAACGAAATCCTCATGAGGCTAAGTTATCTCAATATCTTTGACTTTATACATTCAATTCAATAGCAGTTCAACAAATGCAATGAAATGGTTTAAATCCCCTTTGAAAAGATATGATCTTAACAGTTGCTGATTAACTGTCTAGTAAGCTGTTGAAACTCAAGCCTTGCTGTCTGGCCTTCCAAAAAGTACGATGATGTAAGGCATCCAGTCAGGCAATCTTGCATTGATCATTGATTGTAAAAGTATATCATTCGGTAAGTTCATTTTGAATCTCGACTGATGTGCATTAATTCAATGCATTTTGATAACGGTAAATTTGTTTAATATTTTTTTTAATCAATCCGACTGAAATTCAGTGGATAGTTGATAGGTAGTTAGTTAGTTGTATATCAATATAATATTCATGGAAACTGCGTATCATCTAGTTTTAGAAGAAAAACTACATTGTATTTTGGTCTAATAAATTGCATTGTTGAATTCTAAGCATTGGGAGTCTAAATTACCAGGTAGTAGTAGTGGCAGCGGTAATTGTAGCTGTAGTAGTATTCATAGTAGTAGTAGTAGTAGGGGTAGTCGTTGTTGTTTGTGGTTGTTTGTTGATAAGGTAGTTGTTGATGGGGTAGTTGTTAATTATCAGGTGTTTGTTGTTGATGATGATGTTTGGTGGTGGTGGTTTTAGGTGGTGTCTGTTGTTTTGTTTGTTGTTTTGTACTGTTTGTATTTGTTTGAGTACTGAGAATTCAGCCTTGGTTGAAATTATTTCAAACAGAACCAGATTTAAGGTGTTTTATATGAGAAACACGTAGTTTTTACAAACTGATTTAATGGAAACACTTTGACTGTTAAACTGTTTCTTTCTGTAATTTCTCAATCAACAAAACCTAAACCCAAAAGCAGTAGAGATAGTATACTGAAAAGTAATGTCGGATTTGCATGTCTAGAAGGAGTAACAGTGCCATTATTTACCTACTTAACTGAGAAAAGACGTTCAGTGGGAAGTGCTTAATCCCCAAGGAAGTAATATTGCAGTTACGTCTATCACATCTAGTTGTAAAATGAGATTAAGCAGTGAAAGTGACTCCAACATGTCTGCCTTGATAACACAACTTGTGTTATTTATTTGATTGAAAGTGGAATTGTTATTTGGAAAACTCTAGCTTAGGCTTATTTTGCCATGAGTTCACTATGACTATCTTGTAACCAGAAAGCAACCTATTGTTTTCAAATATATAATTAACAAATGAGGATAATAATGTTCTTTGTCCTCCCTGATTAAATGAGGACGACGTTCAGAACCAAGGGCAAAACAAGGTCATTGAACGTTCATTATAATGGTTGTTATGGACCAGTTCATATAAATAGAAATGGCATATTTTGTGTTAATAGTGTTTTTTCTATTGTCAAAGCAATGTCTACTATCAACCATTCTATTGTATGAATTTGACGTTAATAAACAAAAGTAAGTTATCTCTTAGGTATTAGAAGAAAATTGATTTCAACATGATAATTTTTTCGACTGAAAACTTACTAAAGTGTGTCATATGTTATATTCATATATATACCATACCAATTACATTATGCTAGTTAAACTGGCATGGTCAATCGAGGACAAGGAATTCCAGATCAATTTTAAGAACTTATTGACAGAAGTCCAAATTTCTCAAGCGTCATTGAAATAGTTCTTTCAAAAAAGTTAATTTTTAGCTCATCCGTCGTCCGTCCGTCCGTAAACTTTTGACACTTTCGAGAGCTGACATTTTGTGTAAAGGTACCTTAGCATATGGAGATTCTAATTTGTAACTTTGGTAACCCTGTGACCCCAAATAGGGTCAGGGGTCACAACTTTTAAAAACTATTTTCATCTTCTTCTCCAGTTTCAGAAGGACTAGAGAGTTAAAATTGATATGTGCAGACTCCTTGGCCAATGGGGATTCAAAATTGTAGATTTCGTGACCCCGTGACCCCAATAGGGTCACAGGGGTCACAACTTTAAAAACTTATTTTCATCTTCTTCTCCAGTTCCAGAAGTACTAGAGAGATAAAATTGATATGTGCAGACTCCTTGGCCAATGGGGATTCTAAATTGTAGATTTCGTGACCCCATGACCCAAAATAAGGTC
The DNA here is from genome assembly GCA_916613615.1 of Steromphala cineraria. Lineage (NCBI taxonomy): Eukaryota > Metazoa > Mollusca > Gastropoda > Trochida > Trochidae > Steromphala > Steromphala cineraria. Next base: position 6,160,476 of record OU744735.1, read on the forward strand.
ACAGGGGTCACAACCTTAAAAACCAATTCTCATCTTCTTCTCCAGTTCCAAAACGAGTAGAGAGTTAAAAATGGTATGTGCAGAATCCTTGGCCAATGGGGATTCTAATTTGTAACTTTGGTGACCCTGTGACCCCAAATAAGGTCACAGGGGTCACAACCTTAACAAACCTATTTTCATCTTCTTCTTCAGTTCTAAAAGGACTAGAGAGTTAAAAATGATATGTGCAGACTCCTTGGCCAATGGGGATTCTAAATTGTAGATTCCGTGACCCCATGACCCCAAATAGGGTCACAGGGGTCACAACCTTAAAAAGCTATTTTCATCTTCTTCTCCAGTTCCAAAAGGACTATAGAGTTGAAAGTGATATGTGCAGACTCCTTGGCCAATCAGGATTCTTAATTGTAGATTTCGTGATCCCATGGCCCTAAATAGGATCACAGGGGTCACAACCTTAAAAACCAAATCTCATCTTCTTCTCCAGTTCCAAAAGTAGAAGAGAGTTAAAAACGATATGTGCAGACTCCTTGGACAATGGGGATTCTAATTTGTAACTTTGGTGACCCTGTGACCCCAAATAGGGTCACAGGGGTCACAACCTTAAAAAACTATTTTCATCTTCTTCTCAAGTTCCGAAAGGTCTAGAGAGCTGAAATTATATGTGCAAACTGCTTGGCCAATGGGGATTCTAAATTGTAGATTTCGTGACCCCATGACCCCAAATAGGGTCACAGGGGTCACAACCTTAAAAACTTATTTTCATCATCATCTTTAGCTCCTAATGGTCTATTGAGCTGAAAGACTGCATGTAGACTCCTTGGCCAATTGGGATTCTAAACTGTAGGTTTCACAGGGGTCACAATGTTAAAATCCTATTTTTCTCCATTAGATGACAATCTATGGCAAATTTATTTCTCCTTGGATATTTTAGTGTGGACTTCTTTCACCGTCTGATATTGCCGATCTAGAAAGTGTTGAATAATAATAAATCATTTGGGTAAGGAAATTTATTCCGAAATCTTTACATTTGTTTTGTAATTTTTTATAGGTTTTCTTGCAATAGGTTACATCAGTTTCATTTTTAGCTCATCTGGCCTGTATAAAGCAAACTTGATATGATGCCTGATGAGCTACAGAGCCAATGGCTCTATTTTTATCAAATTGAAATTGAAAGGTTAGAAATAAGCAGAATAAAGTTCATAAGTTTTTCAGAGTGAACAAAATGGTATTGGTTTGTTATATGATATATCATACAATCTAACAGTCGTATATGAATTTATGCTGATGTCATTGTTACTATAAATAAGAACAGCTAATAATTTGAAATCTTTCTTCGATAAGTTAATGTATAATGTAATGTAATTAATAAGCTTATGTTTGCCTTTGGACGAGTTGGGTTTCTTATTACCTTTATATGGAACTCATATCTGAATACATAGATAAACAAACATTTGCTAATGTTTATTTCCGAAAGTCCGTAAAAAGGCATGAACATCTACGATTATTATAAAAAACATTAAGATTTAAACAAATCTTGACAAGATTTTAAGCAAACAAATAACGTTGTCTTCTCAGATAAGAAGATTATTTTACCTGGCACTGTTTAGATTCCAATAATCTTCAAAAGATCAAGCATTTATTCTAGATTATCAGACCTTTTCTTTGACTAGGAATATGTAAACTTTCCTCACTATAATCTGGGATCGAACACCTTAGTTTACAGATGATTACGTTTTGCTACAGAGCCAACTATTGTCTCTGTTGTTTCACACTGGAGGTTCATCAATGGTTCTGTAGAAACATGTACTGTCACACACCATCCCTTTCATCATCACTTTCAATATCTCTTTCATCATCACTTTCAACATCACCTTCACAATCACCTTCACCATCACTTTCACCATTTCTTTTACCATCACTTTTACAATCCCTTTTACTATCCCTTTCACCATCCCTTTCACCATCACTTTCACCATCTCTTTCACTATCACTTTCACATCACTTTCACCATCCCTTTCACCATCACCTTCACAATCACCTTCACCATCACTTTCACCATCCCTTTCACCATCCTTTTTTACCATCACCTTCACCATCACTTTCACCATTCCTTTCACCATTCCTTTCACCATCCATTTCACTATCAGTTTCACCATCACCTTCACCATCATTTTCACCAACACTTTTACCATCATTTTCACCATCTGTTTCACCTTCGGTTTCACCATCCCTTTCATCATCACTTGTACCATAACTTAAACCATCACTTTTACCATCATTACCTTCTCAGTTCTATCAATCAATATTCCAGACAACCTTTCAGACCTTGTTATCTTTCCATGGTTCTTCGTGACACAAGTGCTGCAATTTGTAACAAGAGTCAAGCAGTGAACACTAAGAATAGAATTTTACAACTCTGTAAATGCTCTCAATTGTAATATACCCTGTATAATTAAACATGAAAAACAATTTGTTCAAACAAAAAATTGTTGAAAAAGGTATCCCATGTGAATATAAGATCACCATTAAAAACATTTACAGAGACAATAATGTTTCAGTGTTTCATTGCGTCAATAATAATACTTGTTTGCTAAAAGCAAAAAAGCTTTGATCCTCAAATATATGACATAGTCTATTAACAGTTTCAGCTCAGACAGTAAATGATGTTATACTCTGAATAATCTCTCTTATTTACATGAGATTGAATTTTTGATTTCTACTTATCTGTGAAAACGTATTATAAAAATGATGATACCTGTATTTGCAATTAAGATTTTAACACTTTCCACAATAGTTGAATGAATGATAACTGTTGAATGGATACGATAATACCTTGAAGTTTACAATACCAATGATGTGGCATTAGATCGGAATTACAGATTTGTCTTGTAAATCCAAATCAAACCCTTTATAGATTGGTTAAATCACAAATTTCCCTTTGAAGAAGTTTTTGTTAAAGGCGTGCAGGAAGGTGCAAATTGCAAAGAAGTTTCTTACCCAAAAGAAAATAATTGCTTTAACAGTGCTAGTAACAAAACGGACGCAAATGGGTAAAACTGTTTTCTTTTAATAGAAAACAAGAGGATGGTTTAGGGGGCAAGTGCTAATGAAAACCAGCGAACCATTAGCATTGATAAGTCGGCTCAATGTAAGCATGTTTCAGTATTAAAATCTAAACTTCAGTTCGAATGTACAATGAAATACTAAAGACAATGATATGCAATGTACTAAGAGGACATGTGAAAACATCTTGAAAGACATGTGAAGAGATTGATCATGTCAATGAAAGAATAATATTCTATAACCATATATATAACTATATTCATTAATAAATATAGAATGTTTAAACTATGATCAAACTTCTCAGTAACTTCACATTTTTATTATATTTAAAATATTTCAAGGCATTCTCGGAATAACCATGTTTCATTTTCAAGTTTCTTAAAACTCACGATTAATGATAGAAAACTATTGGAATGTTAGTCTTATTTCTTCCACATAAGAAAAAACGCACTCCATGTCACATGGCAATCTGTAGATTTTCAGATGGTCTAAACTTAAGTTCACTTATTTAATATATACCGAGAATTCAACCCAATTACTTACGTATTGACATATTACTATACTATAGTGTACATGAATAATGGAATTTAAACAAAACTAGGCAACATACAAAATAGTACCTGCCGTTCATTATAAACAATTGAGTTACAAGATCGAGTACAAGTTTCAGTGCAATGACAGACATCCATGATATTTATATAAGTATTTGACAGTAAAAAAACGTAAGGTTTCCTAATTGACCATTTGGTGACACGCACAGGCTTAATGGAGACAATGTCTGGGAAGTTTCTTACTTCTTTGAAGAAAATATTAGTTATTATATGTTGATAGTAATTTTGAACCTCACTTTGTGTTTTGATGTCTAATACACCGTAAGAGAATCAATATATAACATAGAAGTCAGCTGAGTATTTACTTCCATGTACTTTGGGGTTGATACAAAAGTTAAGAATTAAAATAATTGAAATTGAACATGTAAAGTAGAAAGGAAGTGGAAGGGATTATTAATATAAATGGATATTTCAACACTTTGCTCCATGGCATTGAACTGAATTGATAATTGAGAATAAAATAAAGAACATAATAATTACGCGATTACATTTTTCATGTATGTCTTCATTCTCATGAAACAAATAAACAAATCCTTATTTCACATTTTTATACATTAATCGTCAGAGTTGGACAAATCTATACCAGTTATGTCTCATGTATTAATTTCATTCATGCGCATTATGTTTATTCTGTTTTGTTAACTCAGTGCAGATGCAGTCAGCTGTCAAGCAAAGAACGTGTATTATTCATGTTTTGTTGACATGTTGATGTCACGGTTGATTCCATCATTGAATGACATCATATGCATGGTTGGCTAGTTAAAGAGCAGTCTATTATATTCATTGATGAGGGAAATGTCTGTTGAATTCATGATTCATGATCTGTGGTTTGCTTGCAGTTGGATTTTTATTTAAATGATAAAGATGATATTAATGAGGATACTTATAATTCGCTAAAATCCACATCACAAAGGGGATGCTCAAATCGCTACAATTTGTTTTACCCTGGTGTAAGGCCAAAGTGTCCTTATTCGTTCTTTACCCTTGGAAGTTTGGAAGTGTCAAAGCAATGTAAAGTATCAATGTTTTTTGTCGAATTTATTCGGTGTTTGTTTTTAAACAGAAATGACTATATTCAACACTAAAAACATTTTCTTTTGCAATTAAATTAGGACTGTGAATTAACAGAAGTTTACCATTAGAACGTTCTATTCTAATCAAATACGAACTATGGTGAGCTATCCTAAATAAAACTGAGGACAAGAAACTCTAGATCGATATACATGAAGAGGTCACTGTGCAATTTGACACATTTCAATCGCTCAATAAGTTCAAGAATTCTAGGGTTCAGTGACGTTTGATTATCTGACATCATTTCAGTTCGAATGAGAAATGCAAGAGATTTGTTACTTAGTTCATTTCAAATTCTACCTAAATATTCCCTACATTCTATCATTTTGAAAATAGCCATTACGATTTCATTGATTATCTATGTCTTTCTTCCAGAATCCTTCCAGAATGTTGGGTTTTGGGCAAATACAAGGTTACGGTTTTGCTTTAATTTAAGATATGCATAATGAATAGATTCAGCTTGATGATTCCATAGTCAATGGGATACATTCAAAGAATTGTAGAGGGCAAATAGCTTCATCAACACACATACAGAATATGTTTTAGCTCCACGTTGTTAAAAAGCTTCCTTGCATCGACAAATCTTCAGAAAAAGTATCTGATTGAACATAAATCGTTAAAGAATATTCCACATACTAGCATTTTACTTTCAAGGAAATCTTTGAACATAGCATTTTAAGCATAGTCAGTGCTCATGTGATTTGTATTTTTAGCATCACTTTAATTAGTTGTAGGTGTTGTACATTGCCTTACATTGTCAATTTTAACACAGAGACATATGCTTTCACAGACCATTACTTTCCTTCTCAATTCCATACACCAATATACCACACGTTGTTCGTGTAAATATTCCAGAAAACCTTTCAGTCCATGTTATCCTCGCCTGCAGCAATTTGTCAAAACAGAGTTATCATTAGAAGCTACCTAACATTTATTTTGTACTCCTTTGGCTTTTATATGAAACATTTCTTTTTAGGATGTACTCCTTTGGCGCGATAATAGTATCCTTTAAAGGGGCAGTAGCACGTTTTTAGGGGGAATATAAGGTGATGTCAGGAAAATGAAAATAAATGGTTTCAAATGAAAGACAATGTATTTAAAGTAAATGGAGCAGTAATAATTCAAATATATAACGTAAGGTTCAGCCATGCGATTCCTTTTACTTACAAAAATGAATTAAAGGTGTTCACACAAAAATGGCCGCCAATGGATTTTATGTAAATCCTCATACTTTGTCCTCTGATTATGGTTGATTGGCTTGTGTAATGTGATTGTTGACACTGTCAATATAATACATTAGGCATTTACTTACCATTATAAGTGCAATTTTTAAAATATAAAATTATCAAAAAACGTGCTACTGCCCCTTTAATATATGAAAGCATGAAAGTTTGTTGGCTAAAATTAATTGTTGTCGATATTAACAGATGTTGTGACCTATAACTGAATTATTACAAATCATACATCCATTGTGATTTTGAGAGCAATTAAAAGGTTTGATACGAGAAACTTCATATTTGAATTTCAAATTTATATAAACAAAGAATTTTGGAAAATGATGTTCTGACTGTATTGTCTCATCATGAATATTCGTCACGTCAAGATTGAGTAAAGATGCCAACTTTAACTTCCTGATTAGTGCGTCTGATAAGTTTGCAATGGTCTTGGTAAGGACTTTTAAACATTTCATCAAACTCGGTTATTGATTATTTAAACAATTTTGTTGATGAATTAAAACCAGGATGTTACTTCCTATATGATTAAAACGTGATGATTTATAATGCAACTCTTGTTTCCTTCATGACATCCAGAAATGTCCTATTTACACCTTATTTAAGTAAATTATTTCTTCAACATTTATAGAAATATAACAGACGGTATACCGTATGAAATACGGACTATGCTCGTTGAATAACGTTCAACTGGTTACACAACACTTGTTTCAAATAACCAAAATTATCTCACGAAGATATTCAAAACACGTATGTAATAAAGCTCGGTATACCTTACGGACTATGCTGAGCTATGTTTAGCTGACCAACTGAGGGCAAGGAACTCTGAATCGATATAGTGACACGGACACTGTGACATGACAAATTTGAAACTTTGCCAAACACCTATGGTTTCAAGGGTTTTGGAACTCAGATGAGATTGTAGATTATTCCACATGGTATATGCATACTATGATTTTATGATTACATAACATTTTGTTTCGTACAATGATTGTTAAGAGGTTTATATATTCAAATACATATGCTTAGCTGTAGAGGCATCACTAAATTTGGCTTCCATTCACTAAGTCATCTCTGTTTTTGTAAATTGTCCCAAACCGACAGTTTGATCGATCTTAAACAGAGGCATATACTTTGCCACACTATCACTTCCCTTCTCAATTCCATCAACCAATAAACCACATGATGTTCGTGTCAATATTCCAGACAACCTTTCAGACCTAGTTATCATCGCCTGATTGTATGTGACACGAAAGTGCAGCAATTTGTCAAGAGTCAAGTAGTGCCTATCAAAGGGGAATTATTATAATCAAACCCAACATTATCATATTAGAGATGTTTTATCTCGCAGAATATGAGCACCCTTGCGTTCTGGAGCCTTGAATACATTAGTTATGCTAAAATTCTCTTTGTTCAATCAATCCATCAATCAATTCTTTATTTCAGTATGTAGGCCATCGGGCCCATATACATATTTTCATTTATAATAATAATAATAGTCCACTTTTAACGCGCTGAATCCATGCTCGTTACATGCTCTAAGCGCACAAAGTCAAGAGAAAAAGAGGAGACTAATCAGAGAAGGCACATCTGAAGAGATAGGTTTTAAGGTTTGTCTTGAAGGAGGCCAATGTTTCACAGTCTTTTAAGTACTGGGGCAGATTGCTCCAGGCTTTTGTGGCTGAATAGGCGAATGTTCTTTCTCCGTAACGTGATGTTTTGACCATGGGAACATGAAGCAAGTTTTGGCTTTGCGAACGCAGAGTTCTGGCTGGTGTGTAGGCTTTAATGAGATCACTTATGTAGAGAGGGGCCTGACCGGATAAAGACTGGTAGACGAGGCACAGGAGTTTGTAGGTGATCCGCTGTTCTACTGGAAGCCAGTGAAGGCTTTGCAGAACAGGAGTGATGTGTTCAAATTTCTTGGTCAACGTGACGATCCTTGCGGCAGTATTCTGAACTCGTTGCAGTTTATTTAGTTGCTGTTTTGTTGCTCCGGCCAGTAAAGAGTTGCAGTAGTCGAGCCGTGACACAACTAGGGACAAGACCAATGTTTCAGTAGACTTCTTTGTCAGACACTTGCGAATATTACCTATATTCCGGAGTACAAGATAACAGGTTTTGGTGAGATTATTGATGTGAGAGTCAAGTGAAAGATCCGAGTCGAGCATGACACCAAGATTCTTGACCTTGGAGGACAAAGAGACACAACTATCTCCAAACTGAAATTCCACAATTCCTGTCTGGGCTCTTCTTTTCTGGGAACCAACGAGAAGGCATTCAGTTTTGGTGTCGTTCAACTTGAGCTTGTTGTGAAGCATCCAGGATTTAATATTTTCACAGCATCCAGATAGTTGTGATACTGCATCCTGAGCATCGGTGGGAGTGGGAGAGAACACCTTGTTCAACTGTGTGTCATCTGCATACTGTTGTCGACCCACTGAGGACTTCTCTATGACAGATCCTAGTTCCTTTATGTACATAGTGAAGAGGATGGGTCCCAACACAGAGCCCTGGGGGACTCCAAACTCCAGGTTGACTTTCGCAGATGTTGCTTCATCCACTACAACACACTGATGCCGATTTGCAAGGTATGAACGAAACCAGTCCCATGCACTACCACAGATGAAGAAGTTGACTTTGAGCCTTTGCAGTAAGAGTTGATGGTCAATTGTGTCGAATGCGGCACTAAGGTCAAGTAAAACCAGCATCCCAACATTGCCTCCATCAAGTCCAAATCGCAGGTCGTCAAGGACTTTCAACAAAGCACTCTCCGTGCTGTGGTTCTTGCGGTATGCCGATTGGAAGACATCATAGAGGTTGTTCGTGGTGAGATGTTCAAACAGCCTATCACATACTGCTCGTTCAATCAGCTTGGACAGAAAAGATAGGTTTGACACAGGACGATAATTGGAGGGGCTGTTCGGGTCAAGAGATGTTTTCTTCAGCATAGGCTTGACAATTGCTGACTTCAAGGTTGACGGCATTATGCCAGACTGAATACAAGTGTTAATGATGCCAGTAAACACAGGCAGTAGAACATCAAGATTATCCAATAGAACTGGCGTCGGAAGAGGATCTAACACACATGATGTTGGCTTGGATTTTTTGACAAGACGAAGAACTTCCTCCTCAGTAAAATGCTTAAAGGAGTCCATTCTCACCATGTCTGGGGGAGTGTTGGAGACTGCCGTAGCAGGAGCCGAAGGATACTCACTGTCCATGGCTGAACGGATGTTAGATATCTTGTCAACGAAGAATTGTTGGAATTGTTCTGCAGTAGCTTTGGAGTCGCTGCTGGAGGGAGATGGATTCCTGGTGTCATTTCCAAGAAGTTTAAACATGACATTGTACAACGATCGAGAGTCTGAGGCGCAGTTTTCAATCTTTGTGGTGAAAAAGGACTGTTTTGCACGCTTTACCTCGGTTGTCACACGATTTCTGGCGGTGCAGTTCATTTGTCTGTGTACTTCCAGACGACTCCGTCTCCATCGCCTTTCTGCTACGCGAGCTGAGATTTTTGCAGATTTAATTTCAGTAGTCATAGTCCATGATGCTTTGGGATGGTTTGTTTTAACCTTGATCTTTTCAGGTGCGTGCGAATCCAAAAGACTCATCATAAACAAATATTTACACGCCCACATGCATGTATTTACATGTTCAATTATGTAGATATAAAATAATATAAAATGGTACATCAAATAAAGAGTGTATTAAATGATAAATCAAATAATATAATTTAGTTTTATAATGTTATCATTCTTGTAATAATTTGCATCTTCGTTCGTATGCGTTCTTGATATAGAGACTGAGCACTTTCATAGTATGGACATTATTAGTGGAAAGTAGTTTCTTAAAACTGGACATATTTGATTTAAAGTCATACGGTAAATATTCACAACGTAAATCATCATACTTGGGACAGATACAGATAAAAGGATATTCATCTTGTTACGCAGTGTGTTATCTACTTACCGATGTGGCAAACATAATTTGTGTCATACACGTCCTCAATACATATGCACAAGACGCAAGCTGTCTTCTGTGTACTAAATTAAGTTCCAAGTACAACCACGCCACGGTTCTTGATCTCGGCTGTAGTACCTAAACATTATCATTATCATTCTATCATTATTCGCGGTTCCAGTTCAGGTAGCCTTCCATTACGTAGAAAGACATTGTCTGTATTCTCATATCTTTCTATTTGACTGTGAGCTGTAATGGTGGAATGATCAATCTTGAAATTGCGACAAACAGATCAAATTATCATTACTCAAATCGACGCAAATGAGAGAAGCATTGAAGAGAGAATGTGTATCGTTCCCTGACAGATCTTTCTGATAAAGAAAAGTATTATTTATGGTTTTTTCAATAGTCTTTTTGAAGATATTTATCATTCCCCCAAACCCGTTTTATGATAATAAAAATTATGCTTTATAGAAATCTGAATGTTGATTCAAGATTGAAAAACTGAATTTCAAAACCTGACTCGGATTTCTCTTAGCATCCTCCTACTGCCTCAGCGTAATGTTATCCACATAGCTCATTCAATACCAGGATACATATAAGGCCAAAAGCATCCTTTGTATGTATCCTATGAAATGACAGTCCTTCAGCCGTATTAACAGATACACTATGACCTGATGGAAATTAGAAACATTGTAAAGACATTTTATCTTTAAATTCATTTTCAGGGATTTGTGAACATGCACATTCATTCAATATGGCCGTTGTTAGTTTTTACTGGTTATTTCCTTCGCAATAGCTGAATTTAATCAATTTATTAGCATGTGTCTTACAAAGACAATTGTTGAACCAACACGCAAACATTGCATTAATAAAACAAACCATTGCTCGCTGTATAACAATGGCAACTGATCATCTGGTAACCCGGTAACAACGGAGCACATATCATGTGCACTGAAGCAGTATGTTCACAAATACAGAGATAAACTCATTATTTTGATCATTGAGTTCAGAAGGAAAATATTCAGCTGGAAATGTATTAATCAATTTATTAGCATGTGTCTTACAGGGACAATCGTTGAACCAGCACGCAAACATTGCATTAATAAAACAAACCATTGCTCACTATGTAACAATAGTATCATCTCATCTGGTTACCCGCAAACAACGGAGCACATATCATGTGCACTGAAGCAGTATGTTTACAAAAACAGAGATAAACTCATTATTTCGATCATTGACTTCAGGGATCTGAGTGAGCAGCAGGACAATGGTCAGCTCAATAAAGGCACAGTTAAAACCCTTTCCCATTGATATATAGAAGCGGAATATCCGGATATAGAATACACCTCTTGGGAAGACCTCTGCAAATGGACTACACATTCTCAGAAATAAGACCAAATCAGTTGTCACCTTAACGTTGCAGAAATTTCGATTCTTAGTTCGAGCAGGAACAATTGTATAGTATTGCAAGGTTGCATTAAATTTGTAAACAAAACAATGCTATGTAACTCAAGAAGGAAACTATCCCGCAACGGATGCTTGATTATATATTTATATATTATGATAATTTTATATTTTGATTTTTTCACTGATAATAGTAAGTAAATACTAAACGTATTATTTTGACAGTGTCAAAAATCTCATTACACAAGCCAATCATCCATAGTCAGAGGACAATGTATGAAGATTCTCATAAAATCCATTTGCGGCCTTTTTGTGTGAACACCTTTAGTTCATTTTGTGTAAGAAAAAGGAATCGCAGGGCTAAACTTTACGTTATATATGTATATATACTGCTCCATTGAGTATAAATACATTGTCTTTCAATTGGAACCAATAATTTCATTTTCCTGACATTACCTAAAATTCCCCCTAAAAACGTGCTACTGCCCCTTTAAACACAATGTTTGCAATTCCTTCGTAGAGACATATTTATGGCAGTATTCTCGCTTGAACTTACACATGTGGTGTTATCATTATTTATAAAATTACAATAACATAGATCCATCTCCCTTAGGGGGTCGCTTTTCTTAAACATATATAGCATTAAAACACATCTTAAAACCCTTGTAACTTATGGAAACTCGCCGCTGAAGGCGTTGGAATTTGGTCAGGAATTATTTCTAACTCATCTGCAACATTTTAGATTTATACAAAAACCGAACGAGGTAGACGTTACTTGTATACCAACATGTGTTTAAAACTAGAACAAGCTGAGTAACGCTTGAATAAGCTGATGACACGGACTGACGCATGAAGACGTCAGTGACGATAAGAGAAATATTCAAACCTGAATGGTAACGTTCTAACTGCGTTGATGAGATGTCTTGTAAGGGCGTTGTTTGTATATGTACTGTATTAAATATAACATAAACTGAAACAGTGTTTTGGCACGAAGTAGTTATTGCAGGTGTAAATGTTGTTATTGTACATGTAGTTGAGTTCTTAATTATATAGGTACAAGTAATTGAAGTTAAAAAAAGGACCAAGTTATTATCAACCTACATGGATCTCATAACAGTAATGTTTATTTCTTATTACACTTCCCTGCGCTGGTTTTCAATTCTAATAAGCGGGGTGAAATTATGATGCTCATGTAACTCGCAAAAGCAACTTTACGAAGAAAATAATGCAAATTAAAAATATAAATTTGTTAACATTGACTAACATTATTATCATTAAGTGAATATATGTTTTCAGCAACATCTTGCTTTGTATTTTTGAAGATCCTTTTCCTTTCTGTTCATATTTCCTATGACAAAAGAATGTTCGTATTTCTAGTTAAGCCTAATGTACTTTCTCAACAAAACATGCTACTAAGCTTGGAGAGAACACATGTTAACATTCTTTCCAACATGGTAGTTATCCTTGGAAAAGAGCGTAAGGGAAAAGGGCAACAAATGAAAGTTGATCAAACAAAACAGCATATAAATTTCTAAATTCACACATTTTCAATATTCAATTGATACTGAGATCCATCACGCAATACCACGATGTATTACATGTCATCTTATATAAGATAACCTAACATGTAAAGGTCACTAACGATTTGATATCATGTCATATTACAAGATGTAAGGATTCATAATGTTTGATCAAGAATATGAAAGCAAAGTATGAAATGTTTAATCGCTGAAGAATAAGTCAAAAGGCTTTCTTATGATCCGAATCCCTTTGAGGATTCTTTTGTCTAATGCTTATTTAACGATAGACATGTTTAAAGATATGGAAGACGAAAAGCACTTTTTTAAAATGCCCTATTCACTCAGATTAACGTTTCAATCCGTGCTGGAAAAAAACCAATTAAAAATTTTTATAACATGAACAGAAAATGTATTGCAATTCCTAACAAAAGCCTCTTCTAGACTCGACTCTATACCAAATCTATATAAGAAGAATATCTTATGTTTGTATGTACACAAGTTTACTTTTAATACAGACATGATGTTTGTAGTGTTTATCAAATAGTGTGTCAACAATTACTCTTAATCTATATATTGTTTTAATATGATGTGTCTCATAAGCCGTTTATCGGCTAGGCCTATGAAATGTATTTAGTTGTTGAATTGTAGCGAGACACAATAACAATCAAGAGAATCAAGAGAATCCAATCCTGGTTTTTCGAGAATGACGCGGAGATGTGACGTCAAATCCACATATCAAACGTACCAACGTTCCTTTTGTAGATAGTGGAACTCGTGCTATTTAAAAAATGTCATGCAGCTTTAACAAAGCACGTTTCATTATTATTAAATGTAAATTTGTAACAAATGATGTATACCCTGAATGCTTAATTTCATTCGACAGCATTTTGGATGAACTACCCAGTCTAAGTAAACCTAGCATCAATTTTATCCGTTTCACTCAGTATAGGAGTGAAACGGATAATATTGAGGCTAGGTTTAATTAGACTAGTACTGAACAACTACCACGCCTAACTTTCCTCACCGGATGTTTACGATTCAAATCCACTGATGTCACTTTACAACCGATGTTTCCTTTGTAGTATGTCATACCGACGATACACATCTGTGTATCCTAGCTGTATATCAATGTAGCCAGATGTTTCCACTAGGAAGAATCCAGTCCCTTTTCAGAAGTAATCGCTGAAGCCTCTCCGTGCTTTGGAATTTTTATTGGCATTCTTTCATTCGGAGAAAAACTGCATCGCTCAGCAAAAAACTTACATCCACGTGATCAAATAGAAGAAAATTTGACAACTGTCTGATCTTAAAAATGTTCTCATCTGTCACTGAATCAAAGGAGTTTGAAAAGATTTTCACATAATCATTTTTAGAGGAAAACGTCATTTCATCTTAATAAACATATTCATATAATGTTAAACTATCAATCAATGTTTTACATGGATGATACCGGACAGCCATTTGAATACGTTACGAAGTATTTTGGTAAGGAAGATAGCAAGATGACGAACGAAAATCAATAAAATCAGCTAAATGTACTTTAAAAATATTATTGTTGAGTATTGGACTGTTCTTATTTAAGTTTTTGTAAATAGTTTTAGTGTTTATCTAAATAGTTCAATTAGGAGAACACGATCTATGGATAGTCAACTTCTTTATTGCATAACATGTAGATGTAGTGACCAAAAAACGTGCTACTGCCCCTTTAAACAATAGATAAAGAACATATATAAGTACATCCCTTCTAAACTGTAAACAATTTTACGATTTTTAGCTTTAAATGAATACGAGGAGATTGAAGGCAACGCCCATCTAATCGGGCCGTTCATAAACACACACGTACGTACACTATCTTGACTGACCAGTCCAGCAAGATCTTGACCAATTAATTGCTTCACGGTCATTCTGGACAGATAGACCTGACGCCCCATCACAGCCATGTAAGGATGACAGACTAACCGATTATAGACAAGTCTCGCCTTGACGTCAAAGGGGTAATCAATTACTGCATGATTATCACGTGCAACTCATGCGTCTTTGAAGTAGGCACGTGCCAGATGGATTGAGATGTAAATTTCACTACGGTAATCGGTATGATTAATTCGTGGGCGACTGTTTTCAATGTGAATGTAATTCAAGCAGATTAATACTTTAAAATTGATTGATAAATATGATGGTGAGTTTAATATGAAAACACGCATGGAAAACGGGTCATCAGTTTCATCACATTTAAGATATGTGCATGCATTCTAGTCCTCAATATTACATTTGAGAGCCTAAATACAATGAAAATAGGTTATGTTTACTGTAAGAAATATAAAGAGGCAATAATCTCCACGAGTAATTTGTGACTGTCTTGACGAAGCCGTAGTACCTTAGCGTCTCCTAAAAATGGGGGGGGGGGGGGATGAAATTTTAGCAAAAGTTACAAAGATTAATTAAAATAAACAGTTTATTCAGAATGCTTTGCAAAACTGAGACAACGTCTGTCAAAAGCTTCATCTTAATACATGGTTTTACACTTTTAAAACCTCCAGATCACAATTTGAACAACTAATCTACCTTCTATTATCAGGGTGTTATCAACATAGCTTTTATCGAATCATTTGAAGCTTTGAAGGAAAGTCTATGGTACTTGGTCAGATGATAAGAACTCCTTATATTTAAACCCCGAATTAGTTAGTTCAATATTACATGAAATTAATGAGAAAGTGTCTTAAATCATCATTTGGATTTTGTACGTGTCGGCTTGTTCCTTAACAGTGTTTGTTTTGAGGCAAATGGGAGAAAACTTTAAAACTGCAACTCAGCACTTTTCTCCTCCCATGATACGCATCAATAATGCAGGAGTAAATGCAAGCAAATGCTTTGTGGTTATGTTTGCGTCATTATTGCCTCAAGGAAAAGTAGTTGTTTTTAAAGCAAGGGACATTACGTTTCAAATTTAAACAACTTGACTTAATTAAACTTATCCCATGACGCTAATCCTTTAGGTTGGGAGATTATTACTTCAATAATTAAATAGGGTTTTCTCGATTCATACTTTTTTCTGTACAATAGGAAAACCTATTCATGTCAAAGAAAACAATGTTTAAATAAAACTATGCACAAACTATAATTTTCGAGAAAAACTGAACAGAAAAATTATGGCAAAAACATTTAATTTCCGAAAACAATTATATAAATACAACTATACAAACAATGTTATTTTTGAGAAAAATAGATTGATAAAATCAATATGACGTTATTTAAGGAACGTTGGAGATAATTGTAATTGCCTTGATAAGCTATATATAAGACCCTTAAGACCGTAAGGCATATCAAACTGTTAGTACAAGTCAAGCAGGTTGAATCAGTATATTACATCATGGAAAATGGAGTAAGAAAGGTCATTATATGAACGTTTCTTCCTTTTGCTGTCGTATGCTATTTTTTCATAACATATTTTTCTAATTGTGGGTAAAAACTCTACATCTAAGTGCACGACTTCATTGACTTTAAGATTAAAAACTTAGTTTTATTTGTGTATAAAACTAAATACAACATTTAACCATGAAAAAACATGGTCATTAGAAGACTTAGTTATCTGAAAAGACGGCTAAGCATTGAATCAACTAGCAAGATGTGCTCGTGCTCTTAGTGAAAATATTGAAAAAGGGATGACCCCATTATATAGTTATACAGTTATTGTTATTTAGGGGTAAAAGTAAAAAAGGCATAAAATAAAGGAGAGAGAGAAAGTCAGAGGCAGAGTTACAAATATCATAATTGAAAATTTGAATCCTTTCGTGATTAATCATACTGCGATCGTGTAAACAGACATTCACTGTCTTAAAGTGATAAAGGAGCTTCTTATTCTTATATTGGGGATATTTTTCGGTTTGGTTCTATGAATATGCGCACGGTATAACTAACAGTTGTCTGCATCAGTGGCTAATTGAAGCCTTGCAGCAGTGCGGATAAAAATTGGTTTGATTGCAGCGCCTCCTTCGGTATAAACGTGAAACTATACTCCGATTTCTCATTGAACTATCAAGTTTAGCCACAATGGGCTTGAGAGCTTTAAAGGGGCAGTAGCACTTTTTTTTGAAAATATCATATTTTTAATTTTTCACTGATAATTGTACGTTAATGCTAAATGTATTATATTGATAGTGTCAAAAATCTCATTACACAAACCAATCATCCATAGACAGAGAACATATTATATAGATTCACATAAAGTATGATGCAAAAGGGAATCGCATGGCTGAACTTAACATTACATATTTGATTTATTACTGTTTCATTTAGTTCAAATACATTGTCTTTCAATTGGAACCATTTTTTTTTATTTTCCTGACATCACCTTAAATGTATATTCCCCCTAAAAAAGTGCTACTTCCCCTATACTATAACGGTTAAGGAAGGACTTCACTAACCATCGTTTGGTCTCTTACGAGCAATCCATGTGGGGGAGTTGTAAAACGCATGGTTTCTAAAACCTTTCTAAGGACCTTAGAGGCCTCCAATGAGAATAGTAAGAAAAATTATGGAACAGAGGAGAGTGAGAATGCTCGTTACACTCAACAAGGCGACATCAAGAGTTTCAGCCAACAACTTCCACGTGATGATTTCTGGAACGACGCTGGTAGCTGTTGACGGTGGTCTCTTGTTTTCCAGAACATCCTCAAGGGCCATAACTCTGGTTATTCGTTTCCCTGTATGGCCGAGGCAGAAAATTCGTCTGAAGACGCTACATAAGTTCCTGGTGACGTTCGACATGGGTATGTCATCACTCTTGTGGTAAAGCCGCAGGATGACGGTGGTGATGACTACTGAAAATGCAGTGATGGCCATCATGAAGGTGAGGTACAAGGACATCAGTGATGACTCGGTCGATGTCTGTGGCATGCTGTCTCCTGTTGAAAGAATGGCATAAGTAAGTAGTGTGAAGAGATCTAACAAATGATCCAGATCTTCAATAGCTTAACTTGTTGATACTCGTACACAATATCACACCTTGGGGATAAGTCAGGAAAATCAGTACTGATCAGTAAATTATCCAAGAGAGCTCCGTTTTTTAGAGGTAAGCAGGTCCAATGTTTATCAGCTTATTAAAATCAGGGACGGGTTAATTCAGTAAAGATTGGCCTTATTATACTTAAAAAAGAAGGTTTGTTGAAGTGAAAATCAAATTTACGACAATAATATTCTGTCCAACTGTCACCATAACTCCGCTTCACATTAATGTAATTGTATCTCGATTCTGATTGTTAGTCAAATACATTTCACTTTTACATTTTAAAACATGAATGCCAAAACCTGATATGGCGAGGAAGACCATGTAATATAGGACAGTCTCATCAAGACCTTAATACTTTTGACTGGTTTCATCAAAACGGTATTACACTTGGAATGTTATAGAATCCTTTTAACGAGACGGATTCATAAAACGGTATTACACTTGGAATCTTATAGAATCCTTTAAACGAGACAGATTCATAAAACGTTATTACACTTGGAATCTTATAGAATCCTTTAAACGAGACAGATTCATAAATCGGTATTACACTTGGAATCGTATAGAATCTTGTAAACGAGACAGATTCATAAAACGGTATTACACTTGGAATCTTATAGAATTCTTTAAGCGAGATAGATTCATAAAACGGTAAAACACTTGGAATCTTATAGAATCCTTTAAACGAGACAGATTCATAAAACGGCATTACATTTAGAATCTTATGGAATCTTTTAAACGAGACAGATTCATAAAACGGTATTACACTTGGAATCGTATAAAATCCTTTAAACGAGACAGATTCATAAAACGGTATTACATTTAGAATCTTATGGAATCTTTTAAACGAGACAGATTCATAAAACGGTATTACACTTGGAATCTTATAAAATCCTTTAAAAACGAGACAGATTCATAAAACGGTATTACAGTTAAATGCTCTGTATCAGAGGAAGACCATGTAAGACAGGAGGACAGCCACACCAAGGCGCAACAACAGTATTATACGAAAGATCGCTTAGTATCCAATAAAAGAGATAGTTACATTATCAAAGACGGCTAAGAAGAGCAAATAAAACAGGAAGACAGTAAACCAAAGGCAAACAGTATTTTTACGGAAGATCGTTTAGTATCCAATGAAGATAACAGTTTCATTGCCTAGGAATACCATGTAAGACAGGATTACAGTTACACTTGAGATAGTTTATAATTTGATATCCGTTGAAAGAGCCATGTTTAAAAACAGTATTACACGAGAAATCGCTTAGTATTTTTTAAATGAGAGAGTAACTGTACCTAAGATGGTGAGGAAGACCATGTAAGACAGGAGGACAGTCACACCAAAGCCCATCTTCTCCCCAGAGTCCACCGGCAACACGAATATGAAGGGGCCAATGATGGATAAGAAGACCACGGGTATGAGAACATTCACTATATAGTACAATTGACGTCGCTTCATCACTAGCGAGAAGACCACTCCATTCTCCCCGTCTTCCTCAGCTGATGTAGACACCAACAGCCACTGTCCATTGTCAGAGTAGTAGGACGTGTCCACTGTAGTCCCATCTACAGTCAGGGTTATCTCATAGTCAAGGGACAGCCACAGATTTACTGCTACCTTACATGTCTGTGTGTCGAAGGGGTAGTAGTACACTTGAAGATCGCAAGACGTCTCGAAGATGTCTCCAGGGTACCACAATGTCATGCCGTCGTTGTTAATAACCACCGGTTGTTCATTGTAGCCTATCATCTTCCTCTTTGTGACACTGTTCTTAACCACGATGTCAGGTAACCAAACAGACTGTTGCTGGACCATCAACTCGTCGATCCCATTGTAGGAGCTTGTGTCCCATACCATCTTCTCGTTGGTCCAGGATAGAGACAACCAACCGTTGGTAGTCATTGTTTGTTCCTTCTCCGAGATACTGTCCAGAGACTGGATGGCAAGACCCACTGACATATTCAGTGGTGTGGATCCATCGAGAACTGGCCTCAGTTGGATGGAATAGTCAGTGAACAGATCCTTCAACAGTTGGGAATAGTTGCCCCAATCTTTTGCCATTGTGACAGTAAGAAGACATGTTAGTATGAGTATCTTCATGCCATAGTTGAAACCCATCTTGTCATATGGTTCTCCCTGGTCCTCGAATGCTTATGAACCTTCAATGCAGCGATCCAATCTTACTGATCTGCCATACCTTTAGGTAGGGTGTTTACTATGTCTTATTATTGCAACCATGGTCAAGTAATCGAATGTCACCTTGTCGAGCTAAGACTGCGTTAGGTTAACCTTTCACCCATAACAAACCATAACAAATACGTCTTAATCTTATTTGTGGCTTGTAGGGGGAGCGTTAATGAGGATTGTATTTACTCTAGCAGAGGAGAGTGTGGTCATTTCTAATGGTTTCTAGACAGGTCATGTGTCTTGCAGATAATCCCTTTATCCGATTATGTTTGAAAAATAAGATTTGTCGGACAAAGATATAGTCTTTCAATATACTGCAAACAAATGCATAAGATGTGGCAATACCAATACATAAACACCGGATCATGCTTGTTGATTAATAGAGATTTCAAATATATCCGTGTTTTCATGATTGTTTTTAAACACAGCATGCTTATCTTTATTTCTATATGTTGTCTATGGTACAGTTGTATATATTTGTAATGCAATTCTACAAAATGAAACTGCATAAAATGAAAATGCTTGATTTAAACGCATATTGTGCCGTGTTGGTATTTGTCCATAAAAATATTTAGTTATCGATTTAAAACATGTGTTTGAGTTATTACTTTACACATTTACATTTGGTTGTAACTGATACTAGGAGTTATCTTCATTCAATTAACAGCTAATAATCAATCATAGTCAATCTTACATAGTTTGTGTATTTGAAAATAAGGAAATTATTTGAAATAAGGATTTATCAAACCTAGTGAAATAAGGATTAAAGCACGATTGTGAAAGGTTGTTTTCAACCGAAATGAGAATATGTTATCAAACTGCGATTGGATCAAGTACACAAACTAGTAATATTGCTTTGCTATTTCACATTCAATTTCGTTTTTTTGAGGAATGGTTTGAAATTGAGTTTTATTTTCAAATAAACAATGATGTGCGTTTCAAAAAAGTATTTTATTTTGATTCACATTGCCACGTTTGTTTTATTATACAGAGTACCAGGCTCGGGTACTGATTTCCTGTTGCAATGTGGAGCTACACAACAGTATGTACAGATCGACCCGGCCTTAGCAACATGCAAAGGGTTAGAGTCCATACACTGAGTCATGCTCGCAGTAGAATATAGCCAGTACTTGTCACAGTCAGTTTCCGATCCGCATCTGAAAAATGTTTGTTTATAATACAATAAATGATAATCAAAATAGCATTTCCAATAGATTTCAAGTTTGAACACGGTCCCTTTTAATTGTGCTTATTATATATGTTCAGTATTCATGTACAGTGTATATGATTGCTAAAGTCAAGTTAAAAGTCTTTTTACTTGTAACTTTAGATAACAGAAGGCTTGACAAGTTGCCATATTGCTAGGGTATCCTATTCATTGGGAATTGATCATGTGCTAAGGTGCTAATTCCCTAATTGGGTGGAGATCCTCTGGTGCAGAAATGCTCGTCAAAGTGCCCTACGACCAACTCAGATGCTGAGATGATCACCAAAGTGCCCCAGATGCACAAATTTAATGGCGTCTATCAAATAGTGTCCTTATTTGGTGCAGGCTTTGGGTGCTGAGGTGCTTATCGAAGAGTGTCATCATTTCTTTGAAGTGCTAGTGTGCTTATGAAAGGACATTCGACCTTGGAAGAAGTGCTAAGGAGTCTTCAACAAGGGTAGTATACCTCTTAGTGACATGTTGGTGTCCGGTGGAGTCGTGTACGACTGTGTTGAGACAGTATGGTGTACGGTCCGTACACCTCACACTGGGAAAGTGTCCGTCCTTTACACCGCATTCAGGTCCACTGCACACTTCACATAACACTGAAATTACACAGGCTAGCTATAGCTTTTAATTCGAAAGCTACAATTACAAAATTGGAAATTTACGATTTCCATTACTATCCCAAAGAGACTTTTTCATCAGAGCCCCTATATAACGGAGTATGGTCTATGGGGGTTGTAAGTCATTAAATTATCATTTTGTAATGTCAAAAGAACTAACAATCAGGTTCACCTTGGGATAATGCTTACCTTTAATTTTTTTTTTTTTCTCAAAATGCTATGCTAAGCATAAACTATGGTCAAAAGTGTGCAAGTGGTTTGAATTCAATATTTTCAACTAGAACAATATTCTTTTAGGATCGGGCTGTTCAAGTTGTTTATGGACGTCAACAAACATACTATTTACATCTAGCTCTACAACAAAGACATTAAGACAAGATCACATCTTTGAGCTTGCTCATGTCAATTTCACTCAAATTCAAAATCCTTATTATTGATTAATTACCTCCCTTGCCTTCAATCGTTTTTGTAGTTGTTGTTGATAACGGTGATGGTGATAGTGATGGTGGTGGTGATGGTGATGGTGATGGCGATGAAGTTGTTGTTGGTGATGAAGTTGTTGTTGGTGATATTGTTGCTTAAAAACATGATAACATAAATTGTTACAGACCAATCCTACGATGCATATTTATCAATAAAGTTATCCATATTCACATATTTATTATTCTTTTGATTATTCTAAAATTAAATATCCTCTTTAAATCCTAAAAATAGTTTTCCTGACTTCAAATGATTTCAAATGATGAAGCAATGGAGTCAATCAAGTAACTAAAAGCTATTTACTGTATCTACAGTCCAGATTTCGGTTGCATCTGTCCGAATCACAACAAGAGCCACAAAGTCGATGTCCATCGGACTCACAGGCCTGAGATAAATAAAGAGCTTCTGGTACTTGGTTATTCGTTTATAATATGAAGGCTACATGCCATTCCACTACATACAATTTAAGTTTTAAGCCAGTTATCTATTATAACATCTAAAGTATGCTACAAATTATTTTGTTATTACACATTCGTTTCAAGTAATGAAAAAAAAACCGAAAACAAAGCAAATAATCATTTAACTGACTAAAATATGCGTTTCAAGTTTGGATTAAGCAGATTAAAAGAGTTTGGGATTCATTTGCATGCAAAAATGTATATGAAAACACTTGAAGGAATAAATGTCCAGTAGAAATCAATGCAAAGTCACTGTCTCTTTATTTTTGGTTTGGTTCTAGTGGAATTATTTCTTCATCACTGTTGAGGAAACATTTAACCTTTAATATTTTGTATGAAGGACGTCTGATTTTACATCTTACACACAGACATCATTGTTCAGCTTTTACTTCGGTGTAAAATGACAGAGTTTTTGTTTTACATCTTATACACATTTTGATCTCAATTCTTCATCTTAATTAAATAATTACCAGGTTCTCCTCACAACTCATGTCAACTGTGACTAATCCATGGTTTTCTCTGTAAACGGTTGAGCACCTCTGTAATTAACATAGAACTATTTAATAATTAAATAATAATTTATGCCACATACAAGCTCATGTGCGTTTAAGGTGTGCAACATAAGCACAAAAAAGATAAAAGGATCAAAGGGTTCCTATTTTCGTTTGGGGCAGTTTAGTAATCTTTTTAGTTTAGTCAAAATGATCTGAATGCGTAATTAAACGTTTCATCTCAGCAAAGATATGGTAACCATGATATCCCCCTGAAAAACAAACGTCTTTAGGAATTTGAAATTCATTTGAAATTCAACTTTCCCTTGATTTCCTTCCACATATTTATTTTTTACGAATAAAACAATAAGTATTTTGACAATATGTCTTGTCTTACCGATGAATTTGAGTTACATTCGATAACATTTGAGCACATATGGATGTCCTCCAGCCGTTGATCGAAACAGTTGAAGCATTTTCTTTTGGAAGAGGCTGAAATAAAAATAGGGACCAATTTTGCTAAGAACTCATGGACAAAAAGACTGAGCAAATAATCCAAAACAACGACAATGTGAAAATATATTAATCACACGATGTGTGGTAATCAAGAGGTTCATATGCTTAATTGAAATGGAAACCAGTCACACAAACATAATTGAAACAGGGATATTTGATAATTTGGAAATTATGAATGTCTTAATGGACAAAGACAAATGTATAAGTAGCCACACTAAGCCTGTACCGACTCTCATGGAAGGTTGCATTGTCTTCTATAACAGTTGTAAAAGGCGACAAGTCTTAATGAATTAACAATCACCGTAAAGCCAAGAACCCATCTGTCAATGGGTACCCTTACGTTGTCGCCACTTATATAGATTATTTACAAATAAAGAAGTTGTCAGTATCTGTCAATTGGTGGACGAAAACCTGGTTCATTTATTCGACCCATACAATGTAAGTGTCTCCTCTTTCAACATATCCATAGTTCTTTAAACAGGCATTAGAAAATTCGACAAAATAATAATAATTTGCTCATCATTAAGGTCCATCATTGATCATACCAAAGGCACAAGCCGAAATGTACAATTATATCTCTTTCAACGTGTTCTGGTAATGATGAAATATAAAATAAAATATTGGGCTTAAAAGTACCTGCATGTAATGTTGCTTTATATGCATCAACTGCAACGAAGAAATAATTACAAGTAATTAGTGTAAGCCATTTCAAAATTTTGTTATCATGGTTTCGAAAACATCTTGTGCAAAGAACACACCGTGTTTATCTTTGTAAGTTTTTATAAAATGTCATTTAATTGATGCAAACTGGTTTAAACTAGAGGCTGATTGTGTTTTGATTGTGAAATAGAAAAGGGGTAGCTTTCTGTCAAAAAATATACACGTCTTTCGGTAAATAATGTATCCCCATACATTTGATTCAAATACATAAAAACAATGAAAACACTTCAGGATAACGCGCTTCATCACATTCATCATTATCCTCTTATGACCTTATTTAACGGTTAATTCTACCTCGTTGTTTTCTTTCTATATTGCAGAAGCATTATCATATCAAAGATGATATGGTTTTTCTATATTGCAGAAGCATTACCATATCAAAGATGATGAAATTTGTTTGATTTGTTTAAAATAAGTTTACTCTGTGGTTTGCAGATGTCCGGATCACACCTGGAGTGGTTGCAGCACGCCCCACAAACCCTACTTCCTGGTTGAGGCGGAAACTGGGCCGTCGAGCATGCCTGAAATATACCAGTGAATCTCAAAATGTGTTTTTAAGTGAAACAGACACTGACCACAAATAGAACGATGCTATATTACCGTGTGACACCCTTATAAAAGTTTAAGACGTAGAACTGCCTTTTTAAAAGGTCATATTGTTTTGCTATGCCGACGATTCTCGGTTCATTGCCGGGATTATTAACTCGCTTATAAATAAACAGGATTTGTAACTTATAGAATTATCATACTCACTGTTTGAGCTACGCAGCCAGCATAATAGGCTAACTCATTATTCTTCGTCCCGTAAACCTGCAGGTAACAGTGCTGAAACAGAGAATAAACATCATCGTACAGCTGCGTACCTTAAGTTTGGTCACTTGTGTATCCTAGTTCACATATTAAGTGATTTGAGTGTTTTTTTAAACAAAGTAGCATAGCTAAACCAAATCATATAACGTTGGAATTTCACTACAGAAGTTAAGGTTCATTTGAATTTAACCCGTTTCTGTGTCATACCTAACAGTTAGCCATAAGAGTTTTTGCATGTCATAGAAGTAACCAGGGTCCCAATTCTAAATATATTTTTCATATTTTCTCTTAAAAATCCTTCACAAGTGACTGACAGCTTTAAACAGTTATACTAATTACTTTGCACTACATTTATGTAATTTTATCATCCAAAACTGTGTTCCACAGGAGATATCGCTTTGACAGTAGATTTTGAACAATGCCCTTGTAGTACTTTTTATTTGAGCATCATTGTTTTCTTCTTCTTCATTTTCATTATAAGATAACAATTCATTGTAAATAGGTTGATAAGGGACCAATTAAATCATGTTGTGCAATCAACGTCGATGCCTTTTGGGAAACATAGTTACCGCTTCTGCGAAACACGAAATTATTGGTTTCACTGTTAGGCAAAGGATGCAAGTGCTATAATTTGTATCCCGCTGAAGAGGTTGAAATCAGTATTTAAACGTCAGATTGTGATGTCCCGATTATGTCTTTTGGTGAGGCATTTTGTCCACATAACCAATTATATATACCAATATCATTATGAAAAGAATAATAATTGTTACATAATCCTCACCTCTCCAGATTTGCATGACTCAGTTCCGGTACACTCCAGTATGTTGTTCTTACCATCGCAGTACATGCACTGAGCTAAGTAAGATATGAAGAATTTGATTGCAACACAAATGGTTTAAGAACATCCACTAAACAAGAAAAAGTCATTTGGACAGAAATAGAGGTATATCTAAGATAGCACTCAGTACAGCAGAACAAACTCTTGCACCTTTTGTCTGGACAAGTACCTTATCCTTACTTCAGGTATTACAATAAATCAATCCTGTATGATATAGTCATTTGCTCTATGGTGTCGTCCGATGTCATATTGACAGTTTTACTCAAAACGTGACTGTACAGCTGCAAAAAAGGGTTGTTTCATTACATCCGAACTAAGTGTAAATATCGTACTATATGTTTTCGTTTAAATTAACTCATTCAATCGTCGTTGTACCTAAGCCTACTTTTATTTAACTAGATGAATAAAAATATTATCTGATCATATAGTTAAAGATAATACTCTTAGTGCTACAGGAACAGTGATCTATGCAACACTTTAAAATGTTTAAAACTTCAATTTCTTAATTACCCGATAAAACTATTAACTAAGGTAAAAGAATAATGAAATAAAATAATATGAACGAAAAAATTAAAATTTCTTTACGTGTTTATACGCAAAAATTTTCTTGAATGACAATAGCAGTGATCTATCTTGTTCATCGGCGATATTGACATATTTCAGAGACTTGAGTGATCTGATACTGCTTGAATACGGAATAGTTCGATATGTTTAAAATGTAACCAGGAATTTGTGTATAACCAAACTCAAAGACTCACATATGCTAGGAATCGGAGACGTGGTTGGTGGTGGGTTATCTACAACAACAATTTGCAAGCACTGTGAATAATCGTGCACCGGAAATAGCGAGGCGTACAACTTCAAAATGTTACTAGCGAGGAGTCCAGATCGAAAATATGTACATGTAATATTCTACTTGTCTTATCTGAACTATTCAACAACCTATGAATTATTTTAGCACCGATGATTAATGTATGCAACCATTTGTATATCAGGGATGGTAACTAAAATCCACAAAATATGAAAGTCCCAAATCGGTTAGAAAAAATAGATGGCATTCCTCTTTTCAATATCAACATGTAACAATATCTCACATCTATGATTGCTTTGGTCGGACAATTTATACAATCATGCGGTTTAAAATAAAGATTAGACACGTGTTTATTATTAGGAATTTTCAGGAAGATAACAACATGCAAGAACACAAGTTGAAGTGCACGTACCTCTAACGCTACACAGGTTTTTGTTGCAGGCATCAGATTTACAGCACACTTTGCAAGACTGTGCTATATCATTACTCACTTGGTTCAGACGGAGCGTGGTCCCAACAGTCGGACAATTCTAGAGGAAATCATACCAAACAAAGCCATTTCTTTTGTAACAATACCAGATTGTTTCGAATTGAAATTAAAATAATATGAAATGCAGGAACTTAATTAATTTAAGATGTTGTCAATGCAAATAGCGTTCGTGGAAATTTATCAACGCTTAGTTACTGTGGAAAGGCATCCTTTTTCAAAAACTTGAACAGATATATTTTTGAAATTCATAACGTAAGTAAGTAAGTACATTGCTTGAAAGATAAAGTAACAATGTTTCAACCGTAATTATCACTTGTGGCTTAAACTTTCTATAATTTGAAATGTTACCGTTTCTTTTGCACGTATGTAATATAACTGAGGCCACTTTAAGTATGCAAACTTGTAATGAATAAAGTCACAAGTGTCAGAACAAAGTATCCGTATTTTGATAAAGCTCCTCTAATATCAAGCCTCAGTATCTTAACCTATCCTACACCTAGTCCCAATGTAACAAAATTTAAAAAAAACATGTTGTCGCAAAATTAAACAGTTTTTACAATCATTTTCCACATATGACATTCAGGAGCAGTAGCACGTTTTAGGGGGAATATCAGGTGATGTCAAGAAAACTTTATGGGTCCAATTGAAAGACAATGTATTTAAACTAAATGGAGCAGTAATAATTCAAACATATAACTAATGTTTAGCCATGCGATTCCCTTTTCTTACAAAAAAAGAATGAATTAAAGGTGTTCACACAAAATGGCCGCCAATGGATTTTATGTGAATCTTCATACTTTGTCCTCTGACTATTGATGATTGGCTTGTGTAATGAGATATTTAACACTGTCAAAATAATACATTTAGCGTTAACTTACAATTATCCGTGAAAATTTAAAAATATACAATTATCCAAAACGTGCTATTGCCCCTTTAAGGTAAAAAACATGACTATATCAATGCTGTGAACATTTTCGTATGCATTTTTGAATGAAGAAGACTTGAAAAGTTCTCTTTGTTTCAGTTTTTGTCAATTTGGGAGAGACGTGTTGCGAATCACAAGAAAGCACATAAAAGCAGTGATCCCGACGTCAAATAAAGAATGTCATTTATCGTTAGCGAAATTAAACGTCCTCTCACTGCAGGGGATAATTTTCAAATAATGATTAAAAACACACCGAAGTCTTGAAGAAATTAGAAATTAAAAAAACAAAACATTGTGCAGTATATTCAAATTCATGTTCACCTAATCATAAGGAAATGAAATATGAAGGCATGTTTTGAACAGAAGTGTTGCTCTCTTTTTTAAAATAAACGTTTAAGTGATATATTTTGTGGGTTTAATATGTTCTAAGAATTTGATATTTAGACTACTTACACTACCCTTAATACAAAAAATTTGATTCCTTACATTGAAAACTATCATATAACAATATTGATGTATATCTATAGGGAAAACTTAAAAGTACAGCACAACAAACACAACAAATTATACTATAGCTCAAGTGGTAAAGGCGCTGCTTAACTACTTAACCAAATTTTACAAGTCTAATTTTGTGTGCGTTGGTATGAAATCTCATAGCCAACCAAGGTAGATGGGAGCTTTCGACATATAACATAAAACTAAAACGAAGACAATGCCTTCCCAAAGGGTGTTACGGGTAACTTATAGGAAGTTATGAGTTAAAACCAATTCAGAAAAAGATTGGATATAACCGTCCAAGGGATGTAAGAGGAATTCATATTTGTAAAATACCTCATAGCTCTAAAACAGATATAGGTAGGCATATCAACACTCACCTACCTTTATTAATAATACATATCTAAATAACCATGAGACACCCTGGATTGTCTTCGATTACCAAAATGAAATAAACAAAGCCTGATCTAGTAAGCGAAATAGTTAAACATTTTTCATCAAAGAACAGGTCCAAACTCATCTAACCTTCTTTACATGATATGTTGATGGGTTCGTTTACGTCTTCTTTATCTAATATCTAATGTCTTTGACAAAGACTACTTTTTTAGGAATTCCACATCATTCTGACCAGTACCTGCTTCAGTGCACAGCCTCCGTAGGTTGAATAAAATCCCGAGGCGAGTTTGTAGTGCGCGAACATGCAGTACTGAAATTAGACAAAATAGAAATATATGAATATATATGTTTACTTGTTAATAAAAGCAATTTCATTCAGAAAATGTGAATACAAAGATTTTAAGTAAAATATGCCATCATCGTGACAAATAAATAGCTAATAGCTTTGGGTGTGTGGGGGTGAGGTGTTTGGGAAGGGGTGGGGGTGAGGTGTTTGAAGGGGTGGGGGTGTGATGTGGGGTTGCGGGGGTACCTTCATTAAGTTAGTCTAGTTTTTCTATAGATATATATATTCCTTAATGCAAGATAATCAATTCGAAAATTGTAGTTCGCATCCCTCCCAAACATTCTGTATCCGAAAATTGTAGTTCGCATCCCTCCCAAACATTCTGTATCCGCCCTTGACAGTATTTGCAGTAGTTTAAATGAATCTATTGGTGTATTGTTTATCATTTATTGAAATTATAATGATTTAATGGAGAGAGGGATCAAGTATTTCTAGAATCAGGCTCCTTTATCGTATAACTTAGTATTATTTAATTTGTCAAAAAAAGTTTTGAAAAAATATTTTAACCAAAAATGTATTTTTAATAATTCAAAACAATTAAGGGATTTTCTTTGCATAAAGATCAAACTTTCGTGCATGTATGTTTTCGGTTACAACGTCAATAACTTGACATATTTTGTCAATGGAAATCATATATATGATAAAACCAGCTTGGAAGGGTACTTTCTTTTGTACCTCAGTGTATTGGACTTACATCTTGCCTCGATACTGGACACGTCATTGGGAAACAAAGCGTTGTTCCTGACATACACGTGTTGCATCTTAACGCCACTGAAACACGATGAGAGTATTAAGGAATTATAAATTGTGTTCTGTGCCCTGTGATGATTTAAAAAAAATCTTCTCTCTTTTCTCGTTAGAAGTATTTTTTTAAATACCAAACACTTTCCGTGTGCCTTTGTCTTCAATCATTAATGTATGCGCCTGTTTATGTCTCTTATCTTCCCTTGAGAAAATGTTTCGTTTATTACAAAATATAAAAAATGTTTTCGTTGTTATCTGTACCTCAGCATATTTTTATATTTTACGGACGCTTCCATGTGTTTTTTACTAT
Organism: Steromphala cineraria; assembly: GCA_916613615.1. Lineage (NCBI taxonomy): Eukaryota > Metazoa > Mollusca > Gastropoda > Trochida > Trochidae > Steromphala > Steromphala cineraria. The sequence continues at coordinate 6,191,199 of OU744735.1, forward strand.
TGATGATTTAGGCTCAAATATGGTTAAAATGTTAAAATGTTCAACATTTGTAGAAACTCACAAAACAAATCAAAACCTTGTTTCACTACGAAAAGGCATCTTTGAAGGCATACATGTACGTGAAAAGAAATAAATTGCTTTTTAATACTCAACGTTTCAATGTTTTCAAGGCTATTGTTATAAACTTCTGTTCTTATTCCTTTGTTATCTTCTAAATAAAAGTCTTGATGCATGAGTTCGAAACTGACTGATGGTGGAAACCATGAACCATTTGCTTTAAAGCCTTAATTCATTCCAGATTGGATTTTATAAAATAAACAAAATAACATTACCTGAAACGGGCAAAATGAGAATCATCCAATATGCTGTAAAATGTAAGAAAGTGTGTTTATTATTCACATTTATTTACAAAACTCAGAATATATCATTACAGAATATATACTCGACTTTATATTGGTTATTTACATAAAGATTTGCAATTAACATCATGTGTTCCCAATACTGAAAAACAAAATATGTACATCCAATGTTCATGACTCTCAAATTAACCTAAGGTTATGGCTGATATAGCCATTTTGGTAGCATTTGTTTCATCAAGGATGAGTAGGAAGTAAGATTAAGGATGAGATAGGTTGTAAATCATGGAAGAAATGTATCAAGAACTCATCATACGATAATGTCAGAAACATTGTATAGAGAACACTAAACGACGTTTCATGTAATAATGATATGAAACCATTGGGTGGTTTGGTACTCAACGAGCGAAAGCGAGTTAAAAACCGATACTTTTCACGAGTTTCATAAAAATGTTACTGAATGGGACTTTAGTATTTTATGGATTACTCGCTGAATTAATGAAAAATCTCCAAATAATTTATTGTATAGATTTTCGCCGACATGGCCATTTCCGTTGCTCTGTTGATCTATGGCGTCATTATTTTGATTTGGATGCTTTGATAATTTTTGTTTGGATGACAAATTCCGGACATGTAAACATCAATGTTTCGTTGAATGGCTCCTACTGTTGCTAGCGCTTAGAGCATATACCTTATGGATTTAGCGCTATAAAAGTCACCATTATTATTATCAATTAATTGAAAAAATCAGTCCAAACGCACACGTATTTCACTCATGAAATTATGCAGAAATGAAATAAGTTGATATTATTTATCGTGAATGATATTTTATTTGAACAATACTTGTATAAATTTAACTATAAAATTATATAAAAATATAATACACTATAATATGTTCAAATCTGTATTCAGGTTACAATACTTAATGAAAATTATGTTGTTAGTTGAATTTGAACTTCTGTATGTCATTTAAGAAACTTTACGAAAAGTTATAATTATCTATCATATCAGTTTTGAAAAAACCCCATAATAATGATTACAAATTATTTAAAGTAAAGACAGAATTTACCGAAAAAGTTATATAACCGTTAAATATTACCCAAAATAGTAATTTTGAAACACGGATTACCTCCAAAAAATGAAAGCGTGTTGGCCATACTGAGAACGTAGCAGGTGATAAGCCTTGATAAGAAAAAAGAAATGTCAAGATTTCCCTGAGCATTTACAAAGTTCTATTCCTGATAACGGTCTACTATACAGTTCGTAAAAAGAGGTGTGTCGCACGCTTAAGTCTTTAGGAGAAGTTCTTACCGAAAGTAAGTAAGTTTCCTTATAGTCGTGATGTTTTATAAAATATTAATAATACTTTGATTTAAATCAATAGTTAAGAATTAAAGATTATGTCAACAATTAAGAATATAAATTATATCAACAATTAATTTTAAATTATATCAACAATTAAGAATTGTAAATTAAATCAACAATTTAGAACTATTAATTATATCAACAACTAAGAACTACAAGAAATACATTCACCACTTTTCAACAAAAAAAACCCGTTATATTTTTGTCAATAAAAAAACCACATAATGTTATACAGCTATTAGTATAATGTGTTACTTATTTTTGTTGGAAGTGCTTAATCATTTATTCCAGAAGCACGAAATATCTTCTTTAGAAGCACTGTGTGAGAAGTTCGGGTCACAATTGTATCATAATGTAAACTGATCGACCTGATAAATGTTCTCATCCCTTTAAAGGGGCAGTAGCACATTTATTGATAATTTGATATTTCACAAGTAATGCTAAATGCATTATTTTGACAGTGTCAAAAATCTCATTACACAAGCCAATCATCCATAGTCAGAGGACAAAGTATGACGATTCTCATAAAATCCATTGGCGACCATTTTATGTGAACACCTTTAATTCATTTTGTGAAAGAAAAATATATCGCATGGCTAAACTTTACTTTATACACTAGTGCTCAAAAGAAATTAACACCTACAAAAATACGAGTATTTTTTTAAAAGATAAACAATTACTTATCAACCATACTGGGATTTTATGTCCCACGTATAGACCCAGACTTTCTGTGGAAAAAATGTCGGAAATCCAAAAATGACATATTCTTGTGTAACACAAAATGCACGTGCAAATTGATTGTATAAAACAGCCTAAGCGAGACGTAAGGGATGCAGTAGTGGGAAAAACATAAGAAGTATGCCACGTTTGAGTCCTGTCGAAAGAGAGAGAGAGCTGTCGGAATGGCCTAGCAAGGAGCAACAAACACCGCCATTGCAAGAACCTTTGGTTGTACCAGAACAACAATCGTCAAACTGATGCAACGGCTGCGACACACAGGCAGTTCATCGGACAAGCCTAGGAGCGGTCGACCACGGGTCACGACGCCCGCTGAGGATCGACATATTCGAACGATTCATCTCAGGATTAGATTCGCAACGGCGACGTCAACGGCGGCAACGGCATTACGTCACCCTATCAGTCGACACACCTTCTACCGTCGACTTCGAAGACATGGCATTCGGGCACATCGACCATAAGGTGGTGTTTATCTGACAGGTCAAAATCGACGTCGTCGACTGACGTGGGCCAGGCGGATTCAACGGTGGCAGAGGCGTGATTTGGCACGGGTGATATTTTCCGACGAAAGTCGGTTTTGCCTATACAAAAATGATGGTCGGAATCGGGTATATACGCGAGTAGGTGAACGGTTGGCCCCACATTGTACATGTATTCAGCAAGTCCGAGCGTTTGGAGCTGGTAGCGTGATGGTGTGGGGAGGGATTTGCGGCGATCTCAAAACGAGGCTGGTGACCATTCATGGCAACTAAAATGCTCGCCGATACAGAGATGAAGTCCTGCAACCAGTTGTTGTGCCATTTAACCAGCAACAGTGAAGCGGAATTGTCTTTCAACATGACAATGCACCGCCTCACACCGCCAGACTGACCAACGAGTTTTTGAACAATGCCAATATTGTTAGATTGCCATGGCCAGCATGTTCTCCTGACATATCCCCAAAAGAGCACCTTTGGGACCACCTTGATAGACAAGTGAGAAGACTGCCAGTGCCCCCTGTCACAGTCCAACAACTGGAACAATGTCTCCAACAGGAATGGCAAAGAATCACGCCTGACGTCATTCGTCGCCTTGAATCATCAATGCGTCGACGTGTTACAGCCTGTATCAACGCCAATGGAGGTCACACTCGTTATTGAGTTCGTTATTGTGGACATTTTGGCAATAAAAGACACTTTATCCTATATTTTTGAAACTGTTATTTTACATTACCACCCACTTGTCTCTGATTGATAATTAAACCTCATTTTCAATATCAAATACAATGTCATTGTAACATTTGTTTTAAAAATTGAATACGCTATTGAAATTAACAAGATTTACAAAAATATTTGAGTTTGTTTTTATTTTACGCCTGATTTGACAACTGTATACTTTCTTTTGAGCACTAGTGTATATTTGAATTAATAACTGCTCCATTTGGTTTAGATACATTGTCTTTCAATTGGGACCACTTATTTTCCTGACATCACCTTTTATTCCCCCTAAAAAACGTGCTACTGCCCCTTTAAAGCTTATCGACGTTGCATGAAAAAAAGATAGGCCATAATGTATGAAGTCAATTCAATTCAATTCAATAAGCATACTTACATAAGCACTTTAGATAAACAAATGCATTTTCACTTGTTTTTTACATTTTTTTTTAATTTTTGCAGATAAAATAACTTTTATATTTGCAATACTAGGGAAATATGTTGAAGTTAAAGATACTTGTCCCTGAGGTTAAAATGCTGTTAAACTCTACATCCGAAAGTTATTTATGATGGTTCACCACATCGCAATTGATGGTGAAATATCATGACAAAAGTTCTAAAGGCACGTGAACAAGTGCTTTGAATATCTAATTAAACTGTGCAATGGGCCATTGAGCCTACCATACTGAATAAACATGTCTGTAGTTTGTCTGTCTGCTTGGCCAATCAGGTTTCTATTTTCCTTTAGTCCAAATTTCAAAACATTCAATATCTGCATGTGTATCCAATAGATGGATTGGTTATTTTGCAAAAGCGTTTGACAACTATTGGAAATCAATTCAATATGAACAGTTTTCGAGAAGAGATTGTTCTTAGCGTAATACTTTTCTTTGAAAATTATCAACTATGTGTGGTTATGTAGGAATTAAATAAGGAAAGAAGGGTACGACCAACTGTGTATAACTGTACACCGGAACTAGCGTGGTATACCGCGGGGAAAAAATGTTTCTAGCGAGGAGCGGTATGGAAAACGTGATCACATAGAAAGCGATTGGTCGCTGTTTGTCAACTATTTCCATATTGGTAGCTTTCAGAAACATATAACTATTAAAATTTAATATCATATCATTTTCAAAGGCAGAGATGATAAATGCATTACTGATATTAACATCTCTTGCATGATATTTTACAAGATATGTTATTCCCTGGTTATAGTCACTGTTGTACGGAACGATAACAACATACAATTGACCGAGTATGTGCGTTTAAATAAAACAACTTCATATTGACTATTTGAGATTGTAAATTAAAACATTATCTTACTTTCGATTTTGGCTCCTTGCTTAATACATATCTCTCCTGTACTAGTTCCGGTATACGGTTTTACACAGTGAGACCGCTAAACTAGTCGAAATGATTTGATCATATTAAAAAAGAACTCAGTGATTTTCGTCACAGATTGTTTATCCTTATGCTAACTTTAACGTCGTAATTTATGATATGAATTAAGATCGCTCACATATCTTTTTCCGAAATGCCACAAATGTATGATCGAAACTTCCATGAAAATGGAAAACAAATCAAAATAAATAGTCCAAAATATAAAATAGTTTAAAACAAATATTTCTGGTCCAAAGAGCAAAATCAGCCAATAAAAAAAAAACTTATTTACATTACTTGCAAAGTATTTCATGCCATCGTACAACTTAAATAATGAATGATAAAAAGCATCGATACAAAAAATGAGTTACAACCTTCAACCTTGATCTGCCGTTGTATGTCCAATTATCTTTTTTTTGGCCACGATTATTCCGTTTCTTAACTCAACAATGTTAGATTTTTCCACGTCAAAATCTTTCGCACATTTTTACAAAAAAAAATCGAAAATAATTGATTGTCGAATCTGGAAATGTAAAAGAAAATATTTGATTCCAGGGATAAGAAAATTCCATTTTTACGTGCATAAGTTGATCACGAATTCCTTATTATCGTTGTTTTGACATCAAGGAAAGGGAAAGCGGTAAAATAATAATCTATTACTCAAAATTTATCCAAATAAAACAGGGATACTATACTGAGTGTGCTGTTATGCAGGGATGGTTGGCAGAACGATTTGTTCCTACATCATGCTCGACGTAATTTTTACTTTCTATACCCATTCCAAACAAACGAATCGCGAGTACTTTTTGAATCATAATCTTTGATAATCTTGGAGTGTTTTAGGCACATTGACCAGATAGTGATAATGGGTTTCTGTAGCTCCTCATACCAAAAATGCCCAGAAGCGCTTTATGGCTTAGTAATATGTTGTGTTAATGAGAAATAAGAGTCGTAGCATAAAAAGGGTCACGTCCAACTTCCGTTGTTTTGCCACAATTTTCTCCTTTCAAATAATCAACAAAATCAAATAACGCGTAGTTAATTCAGTACCACAATTCTAAACGACTTGGGGATAAAGCTTTGAGTGTGAAAATGAGGTTAGTCATTCAGAGAATAAAAAAAATATGAATATAATAAAATGACAAAGTACAGTGATCCGACATTGGCAATCCTAATCAATCTGTATTGATAAACAGCCAAGTTCAGAAAGATAAAACAGTCATTTATCTCACATGGGAAACAACCAGATGTTCTTTTCCTGAGTTTTCTGTGGCGTGTAGAGGTAGGCAAAGTATGCTAGGACATTGTTAAGTAAAATACATATATTTGCGGTTTTAAAGTTATGAAAATTAATGTTCAGATAATACCCCTCACACCCAATTAACTAGGCTAAAATGTAACTATAGTGAAACAAGTCACTTATCTACGTTTGTAAAAGGTCATCCCCCTATTATCTAAACTGGTTCTATATCTATGTTAAATATCTCTATAATTCAGTTAACAGATTAAATTCTCACTAACAAATAATTTGGTTGAACATACATGTACATATATTAAAATGGTAAAGCCAGAGAGTACTATTCTCGCATGTCTGTGTAAGATTTTAATACAGTTGAACCTCGTTTATCCGGACTTTTTGGTTACACATGAAAATAGTCTGGATATCATGTCGTCGGGTCATCTGAAACCAAACGTTATTGTGTTTGGTATGTATATATAATGGAACTTTATTTCAACACGTTAGTTTCATAGTCGCAACGGTTAATGAAGCTGTCAAGTTTTTTTATTGTTTCATCACCAAAATAATTTTAGGAATACTTTGGAATATTGGACAAAGGCGTGAACGTAAAACCCTTAGTATTATCAGTATTGGAGAAAAGTAGAATGGCACCATGGTAGTATACAACGTTGATAATATTACATTTTGTTAAAACATGATAAAATTTAGCTCAATTAAATTTGTCAAGTAAAATATTTGAGTCGTTATATAAATGTTTGTTTAATGTTAATAATGTTATAATTAATTCCCAATTTTTTTACATAAAATAAGGTAAAGATCTTTTCGCTTAGTTCACCCTTTTCTATTGAATTAGACAATGTTGCAACTTCTGCTGGTTGCCCTGGCCTGGGTGACAGTGTACGGACAGATTATCTACGATGGCGGCACCATTAGTAGCTATCATGTACGACAGATCAACCAAACCTTCATGGTAGGTTCATTATATAAAATATTGTTTTGAACACAGTTATTTCATGTTAGATTCAATATATAAATCAATTTCTTAATCGTTCAATTCGTTGATGGTTCAATACGAAAATCAAGCATTAAATAAATAATAAATAGATTTATAGTTGGTTCCATAAAGGAAACGTTTTCTAAAATAATTACCAAGCCATGGTAGGTTTTATATATACATGTTTTCTTTAACTACTACAATGTCAGTGTAGCTTTGATAAAGTCATTTTCGTAAACAATCGTCCAGTTTCCAAGTTTCATTGAACCGTTTTCTTAAACAATCATCAAACACTGGTAGGTTCCATATAGAAAAGGTTTTCTTCAACAATCATTAAGTGATGGTAGGTTCCATATAGAAAACGTTTTCTTCAACAATCATTAAGTGATGGTAGGTTCCTTAAGGACAACGTGTTTTAAACAATCATCAAACCATGGTAGGTTCCATAAAGAAAACGTTTGCTTCAACAATCATTAGGTGATGGTAGGTTCAATACAAACAAATTTACAATGTAAATCACATTGATTGCTTTCTTTTTCAAACACGATTAGAGACTTGTGTATAATTTACCAAGTCTCAAAGCCTTGACGGTAGGTCAAATAATGATACGGTATAAAATGGTCATATTATTCATATTTCATACATTAAGGTTTATCTTCTATATCACATACAAATAATCCTGTATTTTCGCATGATTACTAAACATAAATCAGCATTCAAACTATTGTACAAAACATTTAAAAACATTCACATCGTCATACAAAATTTGAATCAACGTTCATTTTGTCGTAGAAATCATTAACCAGCATTTCACATAATGGTGCAAACCGTCCTATGCTATATTCCAGAGAATGCACTTGGTTGTTCAAACCGGTTGGAAGCTCGGCAACAGCGCATGCGGCACCACATGTTCCTTGAAGGAAGTGACGTACAAGAACTCTGCGCATGACCGCGACAAAACCGGGGTCCAACTCGGAAACTGGGTGTGTGAGGTTGGCCGCGGAACCACGTTCGAAACTCATGACATCACAGATTTCGTCAAGAATCATGGCCGAAGTCACGTGATCGCCCAAAACAGCCAAGATGGCTGGGAACTAGAGGTCACGGAGTTCGATTATGATATCGATATGACAGCAGATTATACCGATATCACGTAATGATTTATATCATATATTCATATAATAAACAATATTGAATTAATACGGTTTTTATCAAAGAAGAAGCAATCATCTTGATTGATGACTGAAATTTAATCAATCCCAAGCATTTGCGACTTTTCTTTCAACATTTGACATCTCATTGTGACAAATAACGATATAAAAATCATCACTGACCGGTAGACGGAATTTTTTCAACTTTTTCAACAAAATAAGCAATTCTGTTGAAATAATGTCTCTTTCATAACAGATTACTGTTTAAGATGTACAATGAATTTGAATAATGTTATACATGATATTATGATTAAAATGAAGGTCACATACCGAGCTTACGTCATCGCATTACAAGTGATATTTCTTAATAGTAAATATTAATAAATATTCAACTTACAAACATAAAAACATGTAAACATACACATGATTTATAAATGCATCAACATTTATGATAGTTTGTGCAAACCCTTTTTATGCATATCATCTTCTTTACTAGTTTGTCTGGACCAAAATGGCGGGCATATTCACGTGACGGAACCATAGCGTCACCGGATACGGATCTTCAGATAAAACTCCATCCGCTCATCCGTAACGACACCGGTCTACCCAATGGGACCCCCTTCACCATCTTCAGGCCCGTCTACAGGTGAGTCTGATTAAAATCGGCCTAGCTCCGAGGAATCATATATTCAATACATCAACTCTACGGAGATAGGAAATCCTCTAAACTAGGTCATTATAATCCACCCAAACATGTCATTATAATCAACATCTTGATTGTGGACATTATCCGGCAGAAGCAGAAGCAGAAGCAGAAGCAGGTCTGACCGCACCCCGGTACCTCGCAAGATATTTACGCGTTTAGTGCAGTCGAAACCAAGTCGTAAGCGGACCAGTCACACCGTCTCGTTCTTAGACTGCTAACGTTGACCATGTAATAAGCATGGTAAACAGGAGTTACTTGCCTAGCTACTGACACCGAAGGCTTTTGATGGCGGCCTGTGATTGGTTAGCTGAGTTTATGTCAGATGCGGTCGGACTCAGTGGCAATCTAAATAAATTTAGATCAACAGGTTTTATATTAGGCCATACTGTGACAAAATAAAAAATCTGTTGATAAATTTATTTAGATTAACTCAGTGGAGATGAAACCTATCGGAAAAAGATTCGCTTTTGTTCAATTTTCAAATAAAATAAGTTTATTGAGTACTTAACTGTCGTATCTTAGAAAACAACAAGGGCTTGCCTATCTATACCACTACAAACTATTAACAAATTACATCGATTTGAACATACATGTATGTTGTTTAAGATTGTTTAGGTAAGATACATACTGTGAGCTTGTTATTTTGCGTACCTATGCAGGATAGAGCAAACAATTGGCCAATTTGAAGGTGTTAGAATTTGTTTGGATATGAGCTCTTGAAAGTAATTTACGTAACATTACCTTTATATTTCGCGTACCTCGGTTGGCTGGAATACACACTGGACCATTAAAAGTTATTTGAAGATATTGTGTATCAATTATTGAAGTAATGATCTTTATCTACAGCTTAGTACAGGTACAACTAACTGAGCAAATTTGTATCAAAACTTGTATCATAACTTGTTGTTAGTACGGTTAATTCAAATGGTTACAGGTATAAAGCTTTTTTTTTTGGTCACTGAATTGAATTATAGTGCAGAATATTCCAAAACAATTCTTAAAATGTAAAATGTTATTCAGATGTTCATAAATAATTTAACAAATAAGATACTTCAATAACTATGTTCCAGGATTCTAGTCAGTGAATTGAATTAATGTGCAGAATCTTCAAAAAATGATTCCAAAATGTAAATGTTAAATGTTATTAAGATGTTTATAAAAGATTTAACTATTAATATACTTTAATAACTATGTTCCAGGATTCTGGTCAATGAATTGAAATAAGGTGCAGAAACTTCAAAACAAATATCTTAAAATGTTAATGTTAAACATTATTCAGATGTTATAAAAGATTTAACTAATAAGATACTCAATAACTATGTTCCAGGATACCCCTGAACAAGGTGACCACCATAAACCTGGCCCCCGTTGATCCGGACGGTGATGCTGTTATATGCGAGCCAGCTGCTTATGTATCTGCTGGGGGAATCAAATCACCCAACAACATAACTATTCATAAGGTGAACTTAGCTTTATCCTTAAGGGTAGATAATTAGATTTAAAGATTTAAAGTGTTTAGAGATACGCGGACTTTCCTTTGCCTCAGATATTTAGTTTGTCAGCCAGATAGTAAGATAAAAGCAATAGAAAGTTTATGAGAAGAAGTGAATATGTAAACAAACTAAGCCTCTTTCAAATGGACACAATTTACTTACAAGAGTAAATTTTCTCACATAAGTAAAAGAAATTTCGCACGACTAGAGAGACCTCTTGAAAATACTCATCTAAGTAAACGTGAAATTCTTTTCACATGACCACAAACACACTAGGGGTATTTATACTTATAAGTAAATGTACTTTTACTAGACCTCTGGGGGTCTAGTGAATATACTTTTACTTAGGTGGAGTTACTCCAAGAGTATATGTAGTTACGCAAGCAAATTTGTTCACATGCCACCCTAAGTAAATTTACTTACATGAGCATGTTCACTCACATTAGCAAATGTGTCCACGTGGAAAGGGCTTAAGGCTAATTTTCATTGTATTTTAGTAAGTTTTATTTTCTATTTCAAGATGTTCATTTCAGGCTTTAATTGAAATACCACAAGGAAAATCATCATTTATTTTATATTGATCATTATTGTTCTCAGTTACAAACCGATTTTCAGGTTTAATGACGCCATTACCTTAGAATAATTCTTGAGACTACACTGGAAGACAAATCTTTCAGTAACGACCGTTTGCATCACTTGTTCGTCAAGTTAATGCACATACATGTGAACATACAGTGTGGGATCTCAAATATATGTACTCGTCACCAAATGTAGGATTAGCCGTCATAATCATGCTTAGCTTAGAATAGTGAAAGAATACTCTGCTCAATTCTACCTATTCTTAACAAAAGAACTGTCGGATAGAGATTGTGTTGACTTCTCCTACGACGGATAAACTATGGGAAATGTCTATATTGATGAATGCTTAGCTTAATTTCATACATTCTGCAAAGTCAATGTCGAGTCGATGTACAGACTTATGTGAGTTTGGGCTGCGGATTGGTGATGATACCTTATAGACTGATTAGGCAGTCTGATTAAAATCGACCGTACTCCGAGGAATACTATATAAATAATATTGTCTGTATCGGGGCTCGAACCAGCCAGAACATCCTCTCCGTCACGGTCTGAATACACCCACCTCTATCGCATGTTTCTATGACCAGTTTAGCGCAGACAAACCCAGTCAACAGCTACCGAATCACATCCTCGTTTTTAAATAGCGTTTAGCGACGATTATGTATAACGAATGGTACACTGGAGTTACCTGCCCCTGCATATCGAAGCTTTTACTGCGCCCCTTGCGATTGCATAGATGAGCTTGCGTCAAAACATGCGGGTAATAGGGGTGCCTTCAGACTGTGAATGAGAGGAAAGCCGGACTGGTTGCAGTTCAAACCCCACTAGAGACAATATGTTTACACTTTTTCCCTCGAATCACAGTCGATTTTAATCAGACTGACTGATTAGGTAAATTCTAGTAAAATTTCGCCCCAGGTTTGCCGCACAGGGCTAGCTGTTTTGAGATTTTGATCATGAGTTACAATGATGATGTAATAGGCCAATATTTAATAATACATTGCTCAATTCTACTAATTCTTCACCTCCAGGACTGCCGAATTGAGATAGCAGCTTATGAGAATCTTGGTTACACTGATGATATTATTGGCCAATATTAAATAATACATAGCCCAATTCTACTAATTCTTTACCTTCAGGACTGCCGAATTGAGATAGCAGCTTATGAGAATCTTGGTTACATTGATGATATAATAGGCCAATATTGAATAATACTTTGCTCAAATCTACTATTTCTTCACCTCCAGGACTGCCGAATTGAGATAGCAGCTTATGAGAACCTTGGTTACACTGACGACGGCTGGGACGCGGTGGCGGTCGTCATGTCCGACTACAATAGGCAACCAATCACCATGGAGGCCAACAAGGTCCTCAAACCCTACTTTAGATATCTAAGTCAGGTGTCCATACAGGTAAGTGTTTGTATTTGTTGAATTAATCATAAATAACTTAAGGAAATGTTTATGCATTACTATTTCCAATCACCTTGTTTGTATACCATGAATAATTTTAGGTAGAAACTTACTCTACCAAGTATACCCGATGAGTGCCTTGTAACACATAAATACGATAATCTTTGAATAATAATGAAAGGATTCCAAAGATTATTTCCACGTACACCCAGGGGCAACAGAAACGATATCATATAACATACATGACAGATTAGGCTATGATTGATAGTAAAGGCTGAACAGGGTGATTGCATGTCTTCAAGAGCCAAATGAACTAAATTTTTAATTCTAAAGCTATACCTGTTAAGGCTTTTGAAAAATACGCCTTACGAAAAACGTCGTTTAAAAATATCCTTAACCAGACGAGATAGGATAGTGAAAATGGCCGTTTTTCATTGTATTTAAACCAACGTACTGACAAAATGCGCGAACAAGTTAATTCATATCAAAGGTTATAATTTCCATAACATCTTAAATTCAATAAATTTATACATTTCATTATTTTTTAGTTCCAATTCCAAAGATAATGTTAAAAAATAACCTTGACATAACATTGTTTTAGGACCTTTCGTGTATTTGAACAGTCATACAATTAAAAGTATCATACTCTGATGTTTGAAATTGTGAGTACTTCTTCAAAACTTATGTGCCTATCACAAGGAGTCGTAGTTGCATTTCATTAACGACAGAATTTTGAATTGTACTCTTTGGAAAAGTTGGTATCGTTTCTTTTGCCCCTGAGTGTATATCAGATAGACCAAATCAATAATTTCTTTTGGTTTTCGATACCTCTTCCCATCCACTAAAAATCAAAATTGCCGAATTAATTTTTGAAAATAGAGTAAAATTGCAACTAATTAAGGGCTCCTTAATTGCTGCTCCAATGACCAAATAAGTCGGGTGGCTCAGATTACCTCATCTATACAACTTTTGAAGACTCCACTACCAAAGTGTTATTTTAGCATATTATAACATATCTGTAGAATAGTATACTTATTAGCACTTTCAGGTCATATTGCAATTGTGGTGGCACGTGGTCCTGTGCGAAGCTCAGTTGACCGCTATCAGTGTAGTTCAGCAAGGTGGCTTACCCGTTCATTGCTGAATAACCTGAGAGTTTGAAGGGTTGATTCCCCGCCCCACACTGAGACACGAGTTGAACAACTTGTGGTGTCGCCTTGGGCAAGAGACTTTATTCGAAATATTCACCCAGCAGTAATAATTTGGTACCTGGTAAAAGTTGTGTTGGAGGTGACCTACCAAGCGCTTGATCGGCAGCTTGGGTTAGACCAGGGTAAGAATTCAGGGAGCGCCTTGAGCATGCATTCGGTGTGGATATGTGCGCTATATAAATACCCTAATTATGATCAATTATTATCTATAGAAAAATCATTAATTTCTTTTACTTGGTGATGCAACATCTGTAGAACAGTTTTCGTTTATTTTCACTTTTAATTAAGGTTACATCATCAGTAGAATAGCATCCCTATTTAAGTTTTACTTAGTTGTACAATGTCTGTATAGTAGTTATTTTCTATTGGCATCTTTAGTTAATGTTGCAAAATCGTTCCAATTGTTATCCTCTGTAGTTGCTTTCTATATCTTCTTTAAGGTCACATTTCAAAAGAGAGAATACTATTAGTTGTTCATTATCTAAATGCACTTTCAGTTCATGTTACACACTGTGAAGACAGTTGACGGACCCTCATTCGCCTCCCCGACCCCTGTTGACGAGCACGTTTTTACGACTGAAGTGAACAGTCTCCTCAAGTTTACGCTTGCCGCCACAGGCTCAAGGTAATGCAGGTGTAACGTTGAAAGGATAAAGACCGATTATCAAGACATTTGTTAAAACAATATTTTTTTCAACTCAGTTTGTGATAACTTGAGTTGTAACAGAACAGAATAGAACAGAACAGAACAGAATTTCATCTCTCATAATTCACAACAGTGACATAGAGAAAAGTTAAATATATTACATACATACACATATATATATACACATATATATATTTACAAATACTAACAATACTTGAAGAATAAGAGTTCTGCAGGGTTTTGTATGAGAGACGGCAATAACAAGAACTTGACAGTTAAAGAATCTAAACAAGATCTACAGTTATGAAAATGTTTTAATTGTGGATCCCAACAAACCTAAAGACTGTTATCAAAGTTTTTAACGTTAAAAACAATTTTGGTTATAACGATATTCTTCACATTTTGACATAAACCAGAACTGGTTCTCATGTTATATTGAAGGGATCATTGAGTTTATGTAAAGTTTACATCTAATTTATCACATATTTTTAAAAAAGGGAAACAGTTATGTCTTCGATAAAAAAAAAATTTTTTTATCATAACGAAATTTAAATTTGACTTTGGCCTTGTACTAGATGTGTTGGGCAGTCACTTCAGTCTACCGATTTGTGCAAATGGGCACCTGTACACTGTAGTGTATGGATGTTGCGCTCCGATAAAACACTTCCTTCATTGTGTTGACAGAATCTGTGTGCCTCGACCTTTATTATTATCATAAATAAGTTTGTTTCGTATATAGTAGGATTAAAGGCACACAATCGGGGTTGTCCTTTTTGATACTTTTTACTTTACCTCAGCGATGTGGATACGTTTCACATTTCGTCCATCCCGTACGCCAACGTGGCTCTCACTAAAGTGGACGCCAAGACGGGATTGGTACAATGGCGTCCCAAACACTCAGATGTGGGCACCTACGTGATGCAAGTCCGGGCTACCGACGTCAATGGGTAGGAGGACAGCATTGTTATTGTAGTATACCTTGAAGAGGCAGTGGAACGTTTTTTTATAATTTTATATTTTAAAATTTTCACCGATAATTGTATTTTAATGCTTAATGAACTATTTTGCTAGTGTGAAAAATCTTATTACACAAGCCAATCTTTCATAGTCAGAGAAAAAAGTATGACGATTCACCTAAAATTCATTGGTGGCCATTTTGTGTGAACACCTTTAATTCATTTTGTGTAAGAAAAGGAATCGCATGGCTAAACTTCACATTATATTTCTGAATTATTTCTGCTCCATTTAGTTTAAATACGTTATCTTTCAATTGAAACCATTAATTTTCATTTTCCTGACATCACGTTATATTCCCCCAAAAAAACATGCTACTGCCCCTTTAAATGGACAGTATCACCTTTTAGGAAAATTGTTTTCATAACAACGAAAATATCTGTATTATCATTTGAGATATATGTTGTTGTTTTTTAAATCGAAGAATGCATTTCGTAAACGAACGTCTTATGTTCAGTTTAGCAACGTGAATAAATTACCTTCAATTACTAAACAGTGTTCACACAAAAATGGCTGCTGGTGTTTTTTGCAAGTAATTAATAATTTCTTCTTATTAATCGTGTTGAATAATGAGATGTTTGAAGATAAAACATGTTGCATAAGCTTATGATGATTGAGGGAAATAAATAATTGCTTTTTTAAATTAAAATTCTAATAAAGTGCGGTAACTGATACTCTAAACATAGGATGGCAATCTTATTTGAGGTATATTTGAAACTTTATGATCATTTAACGTTTAATCAAACGGCACAATTTTAGGTTCTCAGATTGTGTGTATTTTTTCACTTATTCATTGCTCAACATTGCGTATTGTGTGTGTTTTCCCAATTTTTGTTCTGGTATGAAAACTTTTAGTAACAACAAACACTGAAATTTCTGTAAATTTGTTTGCCCAAAAAAAAGCTTGTCAAGAGTAACCTGTGTACATAAGCGCCTATTTTTATTTTATGTCATAAACCATTTTCAGAGGTTCTGAATTTACCGATCTTGTTTCAAAATACCGGAAACGGCCGGGACTTGGGATTACGACAACTGGTCACTAATAAATTAATCAATAACTTATTACTTTCCAACAATGAGACAGTTCCTCAATATAAATATGTGTTATTAAGTTGTAATACGACACATCGATTATCAAGGACATCGATTAAATTAAGGTAACCGTATATAAGATACAAATTTAGAGACATTTATTGTTTTACATTTCTTTCTATAGTATGGAGACAGACGAGAGGACTTACATCATTCACGTGAGAGGTAAGAACTATCGATCTGTCACGGCAAGAATTCATTGGTATTGATTTCTAACATATATTACTGTCAAACAAATATAATTAATGCAATCATTGAGATAAATAAATTTCAAATTGACATCCAACCTATTTCATCATGATACATTTAGTCATTTTTATATGAATCATCAATACGGATAACGACATCGAAATGTACATCTAAAATGCTCATTGAGACGATTGAAATGTGCGTTTTCACATTGCAATTACACACCAATTAACTTTTGAATATAACAAAATTTTATAAATGGGTGTGCTACCAATCGCTTGCAATCGATTGCAGCGATTACCAATTAAATATTGCAACGAACTACTGAAGTTAAGCGGTCTGTCGTTACGCCAATCGCTTACCAATGATTGAACCATTGTTTTGCTGACGTCAGAAGATCATAATTTCGAAGTGGTTTCTGAGTGAAAGTAAATGAATAATTAAAGTTGAAGATTTGAACCAAATGCCGCCAGTTAAATATTTGTAATAAAACAGAAACAGGTAAACGTAGAAAGCTATAAAGATAAATTGATGAAACTTTTTCACATCTGAAGTGTTGTATTTCTCCAAATTTAAGAGATTGGTTGTTTGCAGCGCACCCTGTTAAACAAGGGGTTCAACCCTCTCTGGTTTGTACGTTGACACATTCTATTTGCAGATCGAGAACCCTTCACTCTACTGCAACATCCGGTACGTGACCATCTATACTTCTCCGCTGAATCGTCAAATAAACATTTGTATAGTCTCACTATCAACTGAAACTATAAAATCGTATCAATGGCGGACACTTGCATCTGATAGAAAAGTGTTATGCGTTTGATATTAATGGATGTTGGAATCATGTTCGTCTCAATGCTAAATGGAATCGCTGATTCTGTATTTGCTTTATGTACAGTGTACCATCCACCCAGGAAGATGAGTTACTAACAAATGTTCCGCTCAGAGATTTTGTTTTATAACGTTAGAACTCTGTCAACCATAAGCGAGAAACCAACAAATTCTAACATCAATTTTATGGTAAAAAAAGTTTTATTTCTTTTGATGATTCATGTCATTAATTCAGAAAGACGCTCCCTTTGCCTTTGTTCCGACTATCGCAACCTTCCACTGTGCCCAAGGAGAAACCTGTATCATCGCTATCCCTGTCGTGTCAAGGTATGTTTTGAATATCCTTTTTCTTGAAAGCCAAAACAGTTTCCTATTATATCGGTCATATCAATGGTTCGAAATGCCGTTGTGTGGACATTGGTTTCTGTTTTGTATTTTGGAGTTTGGTTTTTTAACCCTCTCAATGCATCGGAATGTTCCTGCTTTTCAGTGCCTCTTTCCCGCTTGAAATTGAAAATTATTACCAAAAGGTTATACAATATGCATTTACTGTTCAGACAAAACATTCAGTGTTTTGCTTTCAAAATTAAAAGGAATATAGGGGAGACCAGGGCAAAGCGCGCCCCCTAACATATAAGCGTGTTTTCTGGGCACATCAACATGTTTAGAATGCAACTTGTAGCATGTCTCTAATTCTCGGCATATAAACTATTGTATGACAAGTGCTTTTTAACCTAAAACGCTTGCATAAAGAGATATAAACTAAAATGCATTTTGACAAAGGCGGTGCACTTTTCCCCGTAGTTTGGGGCAAAGCGCCCATTGGAAAATGTGATATGTCAAACACCTATAATAAGCCATTACCATCCAAAAATGTTTTTTTAAGTGCCATGCACCTCACAGGCACCCTTTAAAACCTTAAACAAATAATAAAAACCAAGGCTCAGTATGCAAAGAACGATAAAATACTTGTTATATGTCGTGGACCTAGATTTTGGAAGTTCTCAACCAAACACTTACATGGTTGCTATATACGAATTACTAAGAACTATGAAAGTCTTGACAATTTAACGCATTAAATATCAGAAAACAATAAAAGTATGAAAGAAAAAAAGAAATTGATTGGTTTGAAAGACAAATTTCACAGTTTACAAACATCTGATCTCTGCCGGACTTGCCCATACGGACTATCTTCTTAATTGTTTAGGGATAAAACAAAATATATAATAAATATCAAAACTAATGCTAAATCATAAATAAAATATACGTGATTTTAAATGAAATAAAAATCCTAGGATATAATTTTGATACTTCATTGATAATGTCACTTTTTTTAATTACAGGAAAATTATAGAATAAAAATTACAATTCTATTTTACGATATTTGCTTAAGAAAAATAATTAATATCTCTGACAGTAATGTGTTGACCATAAAAAAAACATTTGAGATCACTCGGGGCAAAGCGGGTAGGGTAGCATTCGATATGTGCATCATAGAAAATAATCTAAGCAATGAATTACAAAATTCCTAATTCAATAAATAGGTGATATATTTTTGTTTAATTAGTACACTAGAGTTCAATGTTGTGTTTTGTGTTTCTATGAAATAATTGAATTCCGACAGACTCTTTCCTTATAGATAAATGACGTTTTTAAAACTTTTTGCAATGGTAAATCTACGACTAACGCTAACGATGCAAACGTGGATCACAACGTTTCTTAACGCTTGCTTTCATCGGTTGATAATGACAAACCACGCCATTTGTCGATCGTTAAGGAGAAATAAGGCTTGGTCACTTTGCCCCGACGGCGCGCTTTGCCCTGGTCTCCCCTAGATGTGATGAATTATTTTTCATGTTTACTGAATTAAATGATTTGTTTATCGCCCCATTTACTTAATATCTATATAATACATACTGCTTGAACAAGACACAAGAAGATGAGTACAAGCATTCAGGCAAAATGTCAGGACTGTTCTCCTGATCATTAATAATCATAGTAGATAGATCTAAGTTTTTGTTTAATTTACTTCTTGAAAAAAAAACACGTACTATTTCCTTCCGTAAATGAGATTAGGACCATATTTTGTAAATGAACATTGAATTCTTTTATTAAACAATTCAATATATATATTCATGCTGCACAGTATTGAATTAGACTGATTGATTGTGGAAATTAATTATCATGTAACATATCCAGTATCAAAACCATTTGTGGGTAGTTGAGTGCTAGGTCTCACTGCAGTTTAATTATCTGCTTGTTGTCAATAAAAAGGATATGGCAGAATTTTGCAGACCATTCTGCAGAACACAGTAGGGCATTCTGAAGAACATCCTTCGGATATCATGAATTATTATATCCTTATAAATTGTTATATATAACCTGAATCCCCAAATGAATAAATCCAAAAGCTACAGCTATTAGAATGTGGAAGGTGATTGTTATGATGAATTATTATATCCTTATAAATTGTTATATAAAACCTGAATCCCCAAATGAATAAATCCAAAAGCTGCAGCTATCAGGCTGTGGAAGGTGATTGTTATGATGAAGATTGCAACAATGTATTCACTGCACTTGACAGATATTTGCAGATGTTTGATATCGAGCACTAAATACCATGTTTATGTATAACATGTCCAAAGAAATCCCTGGTTGGTGATACCACATAGCAGAAAGCGACGGGTTGTTGTCATGAGGGCAATATCAACCCAAGCACTGTAGATGCAATGATCTCCCTATTTGTTTTCAATGATTGACGAGTCCGTATGTTATTACACTAGAGTTGGATATCAACTTGGTTTGGTGATAAGCTATTCTGCATCTCCCAAAGACGGGTCGGAATCGTTATGGGTTATGGGTATGCATAGTATCAACTATGGTTTCTTCGTTCGTACTTCTTAGGCACCATAATCGACAAACAAGTCAATATGGCAACAACTTCTGACAAAATTTCTTTTTTGAGTACCTCGTTTATAATGACGTATGACCTCTGATTAATGTTTGAAATGATTGATATTTTTCATACCATTTTTCATACTGTAGAAATGCTAATTTTATGAATATGAGACGATAGTAATGGAATTGGTTTAAACAAAATTGATGACCACGGGGCTCAGAGGCCCATGGAAGCACTTACCAACTGTAGATTTGTAAATTGATATAATGTTTAAAACAATGATCTAATTCGGGGACAATGGCAAGGGTTTACAGGAATACTTGGTATCTTGATATTCTCTAATCAATACAACGATTTCTACAGAACCTCAATGTGACTTCCTCTTAGGCCCAAGATAGCATAGGGTGGTTTAACGCGTATGGCTACTTCAAACTTACTGTATAACTTCAGAAGTATAATGTTTGAGATTTATGATTTCATATTTTTAACTGATATATGAGACTGCTAAATGAATCTTTTTCTTTTCAGTTTCAAGACCACGTCAGCAACTGGAGAAGGGACAGTGAATCTTGTGGACTGGCATGGTCCTTTAACCAGCGTCCCCAACACGTTCCGCTACCAGGCTGACGTGAAGCTGGAGGGAATGACCCCCGGGCCTTATAAGCTCTGTCTCAAGATCGATGACACCTCGGGGTGGGTAAACTTCATTGTATACCTTTGAAACTTCCTATTTATCTGAGATATTCCATATCGAAGTTTATAACTGAATAAAAGTATCTTTGAAATACTTCCATTTGGAAGAATTGAAGAGCATATACTGCCAAGATATAGTTTTAGAGAGTTAGAAAGAAGGAGTTCTGTAGAATAAATATTATTTGCACAATAAAACGTTAGGACGAGTGTTTCGAAGCTTTCCATTCAATTGTTATGAAACTAAAACGCTCCTCAAGGCGTGGTATGAATTATAAAAGAAGATACTAAACGACCTGCCGTTTGATACTGTCTTTATCAATCGAGTCAATGATTTTGTATACAATGAGCGACAGCGTGTTTGATGCCAAACCTTTCACGAGTTAAATAAAAATAGTATTAAGCGGAAAGAAGGTTTTTTTTGTTGATAACTTGTCCTAAACATCATATTGCCGATAGTGTACTGAAACTAAATTTTGCGCGACATGGCGTACGTTGTGGCGACGCGCTTTCATCGTGGCATTGCACAACTTTTATTTGTCGTATAAATAGTACTTTACATGTATGGTATACATGCATATCACTGTTTTTAGAATTTCATCGAAACAAGTATTTATCGTATATTTGCCATTTTGAGATGAATCTGTGACATTTAATGGATTTATATAATTATTTATGCCATTTTCGTTCGAATTAAAGATAAACATTATTGTGAAACTAACGGAGTGGCCCCTCCATTGTATTTTTGTTCACAGTACCAGCCCTGTTCAGAAGGAGGTCTGTGTGTCTGCTGAGATTGACTATAAAGGTAAGACCACAATATAATATAATAATATTAATGTTTCTGTTCTTTATATACAGGCAACAATGATGAGATGACGCGGTTAGTTGTTTTTAAACATATTTGTTTAGTAACGCACATGACAAAAATCAACAGAAATAGAAAATTAAATCGTAACAGTTACAATTTAAAAGTTCATGTTTCGATATTTTTCTAGGCTGATGGAATATTTTGTTTTATTCCCTTGACAAAATCTGGAAAAGGCTTGATGCGTGGGTTTGTTGTTCTAGGCCTAAATTGACAAATTGTTCTTTTATACGACTTTTCATTTTAATACTTTGGGGGTAATATGGTGGGGTGGGTATATATCGTAAAACTATGAAATTGGTGAAAGTCAATTTTTTTTACCAAGTTACCATCCGTTGAAAAGTTGCTCAAGTGCAAATTGTCTGTAACAATGCGCATATAATGCTCATTTGGATTTGAAATGGATAGACAGAGTATGATGTATACTGAAAAAACGTGACCGTTCGTGACATTATGTTCATGAAATATATTTGCTGAAAAAATTACGTAAAATTATCTCATTAGGATAAAATGCCAGTGAGAAGCCGCTTAATTATCAATGTTTCCTAGTTATGCCACCAAACTAAAAGGACGAGCGAAAATGTTTATTCTTATCTATTCGGTACTACCTATTTTGTTATTCTAAAGCGGTTAAAAATAATCTAAATATTGAGCATGTTTTGCTACCTACCTTACTTTTATGATTCAATCCATTTATTGTACTAGCCGAATGGTAATATAAAAATAAAGCACTAAAAAGTATTTTCTCCCCTTGTGCAGACCCATGCGAGAGTATCCCGTGTATGCACTATGGAGAGTGTGTCGCCTCCGCTGGTACCTTCACCTGTAACTGTCTTGCTACCTACACTGGAACGCTCTGTGAACAAGGTACGTCATCTTAAAATATCTCCTCCCTACATCCCCTTCTCACATTCCTTCCCAACATTCCTGCCCCTCAGCCCCTCCCCACATTCCTGCCCTCAACTCTTCTCACATTTCTGCTCCACACCCCCCGTTCAGGATGACGTGTCAGACCCTATCCAAACCTTCCCATTATTTGACATGCTCCGATGCAGATTTAAAGTGAAGGATGGAACTGCTGATGGGTGACGTCAGTTGACGTTTAAATTGACTTCGTTACACATGGCAGTATTTCAAGCAATGAGACACCAGCTGCTCATACATTGTACCTAGTACAGACATAACATATTCTTTGCATTAAACTAAATTATTGCGTAAAAATATTCTAATGAACGTCTGAACAAATGAAATGTTTACACCCTACTCACTTTATAAATTAAAGTGAAAAGTTGGGAAATCTCTCCCCCCAGCTATTTTACTTTGATTCGTTGGTTATTTAAAGAAATGATGGTATAATTTAAAAAAATACTTTGTTTCAAGCTTTTATCGTTTTTCGTTCTTTAATTAGAATGATTACAAAAGGTGGTAAAGTTACTCATCGGACGGCATTTAAGGTTGGACATCTCCAGGGATAGTTGTCATTTAGCGTGTATTTTGTTCAATTCGAAATGCTGAATTTTCCCCTTCAGTGATAGACGCCTGCAACCCGTCCCCTTGTGTGAACGGGAAGTGCTACAACTTGTTCAGCGGCGCTTCACCCTTCTACTGTCAGTGTGACAAGGGCTTCTCAGGGGACAAGTGTGACGCAGGTACAGTGGTGTGAAAAATATATTGTGCTCGAATGGGTGGAACACGCAGGTGTTCTAAATAAGTTACAAACTTTATATTTGAAAATGAAGTAAATGTGTCGTTGCATTAAGGCACATAAAACAACTGTTTAGTGTTTAACATACGTTTACTCAACCGATTTCAAACAGAAAAGTGAATTGACCATTTTCCAGTTTTGACGTTTAGAGTAATCTACCCTTGACCGCGGGCAACGTCACGCTTGGCGTCAATGGGATCTAGTGCTGTTGCTTACATTATGGCGTTGTAAAATTGTATGGGAAAGCGTTTGATTTGAAAGAAATTAGAAAATAATAAATGATGATTGTTAAAGGGGTAAAGTTCTTAATTTTAATCTGTTTTCTTATGTCATAACTCATAGGCCATCGTGCGGTTGTCTGTATAAGTCTATAGAAAAATAGTCTATGTAACTCAATTTATGTTTTATTTTCGTCGCATGAATAATTTTCATGATATATCTGTTAAACTTTGTCAATCAAATTTTATTAATTGATTTAAAAACTATTTAGTTAGGATTAAATCATTCATCTGAAAAAAATTCTTTGAAAAGAAAGTTTGAAAGTTTATATGAACCCTTCAAGATTTATTAAATTACCCGCAAAATATAGTAATTGTGGCCTTTTGGCTTGTCATGAAATTAGTTTCCTCATAAATTTATGTAAAAGATATTCAAGTTGACGTACCATCGGAGAATAGTGTATTAATAATTTAGAAACTAAGGTATTTGATAAAATCTGATGTGATCGGAGAACATATTACATATTTTATATCTTAAACTTTAAATATAAGTCTTTTTGGTATCTATACGTTGTATACATGTACAACATAACAGATGTCATACTAAGGCGTATGAAATAAATTGTAGACGATGATTAAATAAAATAATTGGCTTATTTCGCGAATATCTCTTCATCTATATATACAGGAGCATCATATTTTGTCGCATTTTGCGTAAATTTAATAGACTAATGTTATTCCGGTTTTACATAAATAATTTCTTATGCGATAAATTATGTATATATATTTGTCAAACTTTGTAAGTATATTTGAAATCATCTCAGTTTGAAGTACATAAGTATTAAAAATAAAAACTTCGATGACTATCCGTTGTGAAACGGATCTCCCATTAGCCACCATTTAAACTTTTATGCATCAATTAAAACATAATATGACGATGAAATTTATGCTATTCGAAAAGAAAAGTAAACATGGTATAAATTACCGGGTAAATATGACAGTAGCTATGGTGATTCCTCACAAAGTCACTTAATTAAAAAAGAATCTAGAATTATTTCATGAAAATCTATGGAAATATAATATGACATCCTTTTGGCACACCGCTGTATATTTTACTAGAAATTAATTTTTGAACCACTTTTCACATGATCTTCAATGAACCCCGCTGTCGGTTAATAATTTTCAAAACGTTTGCAGTGGTTTATCGTCCAATATTCGATCAAATTCAGTATTCTAGCCGTTATTTTGTCGCTCAACTGAACCTTTTATTCCATTATTTGTACTTTTCAGCAACAATCAGTAGCTCTTGACTTTATAACACCATTAATATACAGTTAACCCCTGGGTATTCGCAACTATCAATGTTAGAAACCATGTGATCCGGAGTATATTCAAGGTTGTTTTCTAAGCCATGACATTTATGTTAAATTTGATAACTCTATGCAAATCAATTCATTAAGGATTGCTATGAAGATATTGTTATATCAGTTATTGCATATGGACAAATATTGTAAAACATTTCTGTCCCCGACATATTCACGAATCACGGCATGCAGGGGGCTTTTACTTCATACTTTAGCGTCATACAGCATATATGCTTAAACAAATTGATTTCCATGAAGGTTATTCATATTTGTAACATCTTATATTTCTAATAAAGAGTTTCTACAATGCGTATCTTTTTCAAGTTCGGTTCAATACATAATAAATAAATAGCATTTGCTTTGTAGGGATCTGATTCGCTGAAGGCCGTCAGAGCGATTCTGTTCATACCCGTGTAAACTTAATTTCGTGACGTCATATCTAGCCAAGCCCCCGTGGCGGGCCGTTTTTCGCGAAAATAGTGCATCTTTTCTTGTTGTTAAATTGTGTATTTGGAGAAACAATATGTCTTCAAAACAATAAGTATATGCAGATTTATTTATAAGAATTGACTTCGAAATTTATAAAGTTTATGGAGGTATAAACTTAAAAACCACAGTGCAAACTACACAGTTTGCACAGCGGTTTTTAAGTTTATACCTCCATAAACTTTATAAATTTCGAAGTTAATTCTTAAATGACCAAAAAGCATCTTGAAAAAGCTGTGTTAGGACCCCAAGTAAAATTGAACAGTCAGAACAATAAAACAATCATACTCTGATGAATGAAATTGTGAGTACGCATTCATAGCCTATCGCAGGGTCTAGTTTTCGCATTTCACTAGTCACAGCATTGTGTAATTCACCCTCTTGAAAAAGCTGATATCGTTTCTTTTTCCCCTCAGTGTTTCATTCTGACAAACTGTTTCATCTGTAAGAATTGTGTAAATTATCTAAATTTTAAGTCTATTTTAAAATGCATAATTCATTGATTTTTACTTCCATTGTTATAAACCCAACCGTAATGTTGGATTTCTGTGCATTTTTCCGTAGATTATGTTTGTCTCTTTATGGAAATTTAATTCATACCCCTTACTTATAACAATTGTATCAATGTTCATTCAGTTTGTCACGCTAATATTCTTGACAAACTTAAGGACAATAATACATTCTACTTTATAGGCGTATATAGATTATTCATGAAATAATCTCATATGTATCTTATCTGAAGTTTTCCGACGTTAAAGGCTGTTTGAAAATAAATAAAACGATAAAATAGACATGATAGAATAAATCAATGGAAACTGCCTGGTACGCCGTCAAATATCATCTATGATGTAATGTAGCTCATACGTTTCTTGATTTCTTTTATATCAGCAGTGTATCTTTCATAAATCAAAAGAGTTTAATTTATGATTCTTAAATTACCATTTTAATTCCAATGCATATTAAAGTAATTACAAAATATTTCATTTGCTACTTATCGTATTTTCAAAGTATGGACAAAAGTACGGGAAGAGAAGCAGTGGAGACTGTTTACTTTCAAATGTTGTGGGAGAAGTTGGTTTTATGCAGTCGAATTTTGATAAGTTCGGGATTTTTTATTTATCTTCATACGAGTTAAAATAACGTTGTGGTTATTTTCTAAGTTTAACCCATAACATTTCTTACTTTTAACAATCTTATTTCAAATCTCGAATTTTTCAAATGATTTAATTCCACATTTTAAGTTTTTATTATTCCTGTTGTGTAGCCTAATACTACGGTTCACAAAAGTGGTGTCATGGAATACTTTTAAAGGCTTTAGTCGTCTTTATTGACTCTTTAAATTAGGTCAAAACAGTGTACAGTCGTTTGAGACCTTCAATTGTTTTATAGAGAAAAAATTAAGGTCTAGGCGAGCATGACGAGTTGACTAAAATACCGTTCAACTCAACGTAAACTTTGACGGCTTGCCCGCGGTCACGTGACTTTTCAAAGGGACGTCACTCTAAATCGACTCGTTTCGCGAAACTGGAAAATGGTCAATTAAGAAAACAACATAATATTATTGTTATAATATTACATTATAAGTTATTCATTGTTCCCTAGCTAGAGGTTATCAGTCATTTAGGGAGGCAAAAAACCTTTGTTAGTGGATATTATTACCATTTCCCCATTGATTCTTGCTTTGTATTGCACTAATCATTTCTGAATTTATAAACTGATAAAATAACTAAATCATTATATGATGATGAAATACTTTGGAATATTAAACCAAACAGTTCGAATTTTTGTCACTGTTGATGAAAAAGGTTCTTATTAAAATTGTGAATTTTTGCCGTCCCATGTTTGTTATTTTCAAATTATTATTTCAAGAATATTACATATTTGTATAATATTCCATTAACAAATATTATCAATTATTAACACAACGTATAAAATGAATATTTTTTCAAAAATAATTTAAATGTTATTTGGCAGTTAATAGGACATAGAACCTTATGATTCCAAATCAAAATTTGTGTTTTTTGGTTTGGACTCAATTTTCTAACGAAAACGGCCCAATAACAATTAAGGTTAAAAAACATGCAAGATGACTTTCTTGTTATAAAGTTTATTTCTGTGTATGATTGGTTGACGACAGGTCAATATCATGTATAAAATAAGAAAGCTTGGGTGCCAGTTTTCAAACAGCAATAACTCTAAATGTGACGATATGCGTGTTATAAACCAAAGTTATAGGATCGAGTTCAACTTTTTAAAAGAATATCATGAAGTGTGAATAACATCCGAATGGTGTCTAGGACAATAACATATACAAAATCATTATGATTCCTGGCACTATCCTCAACTCAACAGGACAAAACTTAACAAATTCCATTACTGTCAAAGTCATACAAATCAATACCACATTTGGTAAATCAATCTTTTCATATTTTTAAAAATTTTGATATTTAAGGATCTTCGGTAGCCCCTCAGAGCACAGCAGCAGCAACTCTGTCTGGGTCGGGAACGACCGGTACAAGCCAGAACTGCGCAGATTTAGTGGGGGTCAACTGTAATCTACTTGCTACCAACACTCAGAACTTCTGCACAACGGCCCTCGCACCAAAATACTGTAGCAACTATTGTAGTCTTTGTTAATAAAGGTCTATAAATATTGATGCAAATTTGTGTATGAATTTATGTCTAACTGTAATCAATCAAAGTTTTATGAATATGGAATTCATTGGAAAATTGTGGTAATTCACTATTAACTTTCATTAGTAAGACACGGTAGTCTACATGCTAGCAGCCGACTCCAATCGGCCTGCTTCAAACACCATATTTAGCAACAACGATTTGCGACCTTTGCCATCTACATCACACTAAGTCAAAGGTTTTTCAATTCTCAAAAAGAAATCTGACATATAGGACAGTTTCATTTTTGGTTAATTAACCTGCAGCCAACTTGCAGCCCTTTAAATAAAATATTATTGATAGGCTGTAGAGCCCAAACCACTAGTTTTGATCTTGTCTTAGGTTAATGAAAAGCTCACAAATTAAAGATGCTGTATCATACTTGCAAGCGGTTCAGGATGAAACTGAGCTATTGAGAAATGAAATACATCACTATGTAGAAAAATCTTTCGTCGAAATTTTGATATCATATTGAGATTGTTTAATCAACAATAACATACTAATTTCGAAGCTTCAAGCACAGTACCCCTCCTAGAAAGGGCATGTCATTTAGCGAACCCGCTTTCGGTGACGTAATCATTATGCTTGTAGGATTTACACCGTGTCTCAACTAACGTAATTGCGTTCGATGGGTATCAACTTTGACAGCAACGAATACCTAATTTGGAGAAAAAGAATAACAAATCTAGTTGAGTGCGACAAAGACGGTTTTCAAGCGTACATTTAGAAACCGGAAGTTGTGAAATGGCCACACTTGATTCGCCCTTATGTCGACTGCCGTTTCGGTATTTTTTGGTAAATTATCTCTTATTTGATGAATTTTGGTCCGATTTTCTCAAGGTTGGTCGCTAAATTTTTCTAAAAATGCAACGTATACATTAAAAATACTTTTTTAAAATATTGCAAGTATGATATAGCATCTTTAAGGAACTGATGATGTCGTCTCCATATTACGAATTACTGGGCTTAATTAATATCTATTTATCTATTTATTTAATGTATACAATGACTTCTATATTCGACATTATGTCATAACAAGACTGCGATACAATCCTTGATAAATCCTTGCACAATTCACGGAAAAGGAGACTGGATTGACCACTAATACACAAAGATCATACTTGGGTCAGCTTGCTACTTATTCTCCTCTACAGCAAGAGAAGAACATAACAAGATGTGTTTGTGAAACACGAATGCCCCCGGATGCATCCTGCGCGCTGTGTCAAGGTCAAGGTCACAAGGTCAAATGTCATGGTGTCATCTGAAAGGTCTCATCACGAGGGATCCATATGTCAAGTATCAAAGACCTAGCTCTGACCAATCAAATGTTATGACCAAGGTTAAAGTTTTTGTGGACAAACGGACAGACGGACGGACAGACGGACAGGTGAAAAACAATATACCCCCGGAATCTCCGATTCGGGGGCATAAAAATTAATAATGAACTCGCTGAACAACGTAAAGACACTTCTTGTCACCACTTTACTAACAGCTTAAAATATTTACCGAAAAATCAAGATCAGAGAAAGTGTTATTGAGCCATGTCACTAAGCAAGGAGGTAATTTTCGATTCATCACTCTTATTCGACTCATGCAAATCCGCGAGATCAGAAGAAACCTCTTTACAATGAGTCAAGTGTCTAATCCAGAACTACGTCAGTTCCCGACTGCAACAATTGACTCCAGTAGCAGCAACTTGACATCAACAACGAAACAAGAATACTGCAGCTAGACTGATTACAGAGATACTTAAGCATAATATTCCAGAACTGAGGAGTTTACAGGTGCCGCCTGTTTGAGCGAGACTAACTTTTCATGCTCATAATTCCAGGAAAAGCATGCACAAGCCATGCTGAGATCAGAAGGCCAGAAACCCCACACCTGTAAGGGGACCGAGCCTTCCTGAGGACATCAGAAAAGATCTGGCAATCATTTAATCCATTCTTGTTGCCTTTGCCATGGACATTGCATTCTGTCAACCATAATGTACAACCTGTACGGGTGATTAGACGGATTTGTACAGTCACGCAAAGCGCTAGTTCTATTACCAGTTACTAGTATAGAATTACTGCTCCTTCAGAAACGTAATTTTCAAAGGAATATTATTTTAAAATGTTTGAAAATAAAATTGTCAAAGTTTTAAGTTTTGTTAGACAAAGATGCTCTGTATTCAACACTTAAAGACCCATTTTCAAACTGCAATATTTTTATTTTTACTGTATTTGTTGTACTTTTAGCAATATTTAACAACCAACCATGAGAAGATCGGACAGAAAATCTTTAATAGGAGACAGTTTACCAAAATGGCCAAAACGTAATCCCCGTCATGTCGACATGAAGGCGAATCAAGTGTGGCCATCTCACAATTTCTGGTTCCTAAATATACGCTTAAAAGCTGTCTTTGTCGCGCACAACTACATTTTGTTTTCGTTTTCTGCGAGTCAGGCAATAGTTGCCGCCCATGTTGATACCCATCGGACGCAATTGCGGTAACTGAGACGCGTTGTAAAACCTACACACATAATGATGATGTCACTATTTCTTTTCTCAATAACCACGAGTATGAATGGGGCTTTAAATAAATGAAAATCGTCATCTGTGCAATTACCCCTTTGTAAATTTAATTTCATTTGACTCTAAATTCTTAACTTCTTAAAGTTTTGTTTCCCTTTCAATTCAAATTGTAAATAATACAACTGGCTATATTCGTTTTTAAGTTCCATGATGACCGACGTTTTTACGGATCGATCATGTCGAGAACTATGCCAAATAAAGAAAA
Organism: Steromphala cineraria; assembly: GCA_916613615.1. Classification (NCBI taxonomy): domain Eukaryota; kingdom Metazoa; phylum Mollusca; class Gastropoda; order Trochida; family Trochidae; genus Steromphala; species Steromphala cineraria. The sequence goes on from OU744735.1 coordinate 6,222,468, forward strand.
GTTGTAAAAAAGATAAGAAAACAGCAATAAATTGGTTTATTTGATGTTGTCAAGTGGACTCGAAATTTTAAGAGTCGTTGAATTATTATCACAGCATAGGAAAACTGCAAGTCACGTTTGACACTTTGTTTATTGTTTTGTTGTGTGACGCAAGCTCTCTGTATTTGGGTATTTTGCTTTTAATGTGACAATATCATTAAGTCATGTGACCATATATCTTTATCATGTGACCAAATCATTTTGTCATGTGACCATATCGTTTTGTCGTGTTGTCATATCGAGTTGTGGTGTGGTCATATCGCTTTCTAATGTGGAACGTTTTATATTTAGGTAATGTTTAAACATAAACATATTTGATTTTAAATGATTTATGACGTTTAAAGAACATAAACTACACTATGACATAAAACCACTGGTAGTCTAAATGTAATGCAGTTTTTAGAGATGTAAATTTTCTTCGAAATAACAAACATTTTCGAAGACAAATAGAATTCAGTCCTCGTATCAAACTTATCAACACTCATCAATACAAGTAAATGTTTATAATCTGTGTTGATATCTATGCTATCATAGGTTACTTTTTTAACATACAAAATATGTTTGAACTATTTAACTACTTTTTAACTTGTCCATGCAAAAATTTTTGAACACGGCACTTCCCTTAAAGGCCTTAAAATTGGTTTACACTGCAATTTTTGTCATTCTGACGTCATGTCTATAGCGTCATAGAATGTTGATGTCAATTACTTGATTATGAAATACAAATGTGATGTTATTTACTTGGGCGTTTTTCTATTGTCGAACGATATCTTCTAGGATAAATTTATAGATTAACTATATAGGATAAATTTATAGATTAACTATATCTTCTAGGATAAATTTATAGATTAACTAAAATGACTGCACCTGCTTTGAAAAGTCGTTAAACAAATAACAATAACAAGAAAACAGTAGCAGAGGCAGCTTGTGCTTTTGGTCTTTGACAATATTCTATGTTTCGTTCATAAGTTAAAAACGAGAAGTCAACAACGTGAAAATCTTATAATAAGTCTTTATTTTTAAGATAACATTAACGTCTCTCAAACCTAGAAAACCATCTCTAATCAAAGGAACAATTTATGACCGCTGAATGTGTTTCTTCACAGGCGTATAACAGATGGTGCCGAACACACTAAGGAAAAAGCATCACAAAACTTATTGTAATATCTACCGAGGAATCAAGCAATCATATATCCACAATAGGAATTTCGGTAAATATCATCATTTGTTCTGAATTATTTCTTTACTCTAATGCTGTTGATCCTGGCAAACTTTATATATCCACAATAGGAATTTCGGTAAATATCATTATTTGTTCTGAATTATCTCTTTACTCTAATACTGTTGATCCTGGCAAACTTTATATATCCACAATAGGAATTTCGGTAAATATCATTATTTGTTCTGAATTATTTCTTTACTCTAATGCTGTTAATCCTGGCAAGCTTTATTCATCCACAGTTGGGAATTTCCGTTTGAGCTCGGCTTGGTTAAAGGCCGTTCTGGCAGAGAGCATGTAAGGAATTTGTCTTTGGATCGTTTCAAGTTCCAACTGCATGGCCTTCACCTTTGAGTATCGGGATTTCCTGTTAGGAATAGACATAGCATTGATTTAGTTCATCGTTCCATAAGTTCAACTCGTTTGATTTAGCTGACCAAGACGCTAACAACTTTCTCTAGAGTCCATAAGTGAAAAAATGCTATGTTTAAATTTAAATAAATATTCGTGTTCTTACATATGGAATGTAGGTCATAAACAGTAAGTAGACAGAACAAATTTCAAAACTGTATCTAAAAAAAACTGCGAAATTTCGTGCGTCTTATTGCTAAAGTATTATAACAACATAATGTACAGTGAGAAAACGATAACCGAGGATACTCGTAGCTTTAAGAACCATGGGCTCTATAGAAAAAAATCAACTAATTACCATTTCCAGTAGAAAAGGATAATGAGTGCAGCACACAGCAGTAGACAGGCGGAGACAGACCCGGCTATGATAGCAGCAGTAGCACTCCAGCCTGGTGACAGAACAGCATTAGATAGTGAGACCCCTCAGATTCAATGTAATATATACTGGTCTTCAGATCATAACGAAATAACGCTTTACTTATCACTTGTACTAGTTTAGAAATTTGCAAATTTTGAACACCTTTAAATTTGGAAAATGACTATTTGTTTATTAATCTTGTTTAAAACGTATTGTTTGAAAGTATGATTGCTGATTTTCTGTAAATTAACGTATCAAAAATATGAAAACTAAAAAGACTTACTAGATGTTTCAGCGTCAACTGAAAAGAAGAAAAAAATTAGGTGAAAGGCTTACATGTATTTCAAAATATATTTAATCTCTCTTTTTAGTAAATAACATGTGATATTGCCTTCAAAAGAAATGTGACATATACTCTGCTTGAAATTGAAGTAATAATTTAAGATAACATGAAGATAAAAAGGAGTGTGGTTGCATTATCTCTGAGGTGGAAAAACCATTCTTAATATATACATTTCACCAAACACAGTTCAATAACCTGAATATGTCAATACGTCAATAGTTTATATAATTAGGTCTTTAACCTTCTTTTACTGCTTGTGATATTTTTATTTTTATTTAGTTTTAAAGTGGTCAATGAAGTAATATATAATCATTAATAATTTTTGTCCAGTTAATATCATATTTTCATAAATTCGAGTAAACAAGCATGAGTGGGTTACAGGCATTTATGTTTGCCAATATCCGTTACACGCATTTCTCTGCAACAATCAGCTTAACCCTAGTTTATCATATTATAATGAAATAAGAAAACCAACATGTTACCATTACATTTCCCCGCGATTCGTTTTACATATTAAATATGTAAAACTTAGAAATTTTCTTTGCAACAGAAATCTCAACCCTAATTTATCATATCATCATGAATTAAGAAACAAGCATGTTACCGTTACACTCCCCCTCCGCGATGGCCCCCAGACCAGCTGTTGTCTTCCCGGCCGGACAGGCCACACAGAAAGACTGACCAGAGGTGTTCTGATAGCGACCATAGTCGCACAGTTGACACACGCCGTTCAGACCATAGGTTCCGGGGCCACATGGTACTGTTGATATTGAAACACAACAGAGGACCGTTAATTAAATATGAATATCATATGAAAATAAATTTGCTCAACCATAAAAAGGTGCATTTTCTTTGGAAATCGCAAGTCGGAAGTCACTTCCTCCTATTTATGTCTGGCTGCTACTATAATAGTACGTTTTTGAGTAAACGTCATTATTTGTACTTGCCGTCGACGACTCACCGTAGCCCATTGATTGCCTATCAATTATCTCTCGACCAATAACACAGAAAAAACAATACAGGAGTAACCTGCTCAACCCCGCCGCGCGCGTGACCAAACCTCATCAAACCTACCTGGAGCCAGTGAACGCTAGAGCGAACCTACTCGCAGGAGGGGAGGCATGGGTGGGAATTAAAGATTGGTGAGTCTTCAATGGTAAGTACAAATAATGACGTTTACTCAAAAACGTACTATTATTTAACGTACTATACCGTCTCCGACTCACCGTAGCCCCGACTACCATAGAGGGTGGAGGGCTGCGAGAACAAGGCGACAGGAGAACAGGTACTTTCCCCCATTATCGTCTAACTAAAGGTGGGTGCACAGGTGCCCTGCTAAGGAGGGAAGCCCGTCCCGAACCGGAAGAAAGAACAAACGAGACACGGAAATGCGATGCGAAGTTTATTGAGTTAAAACAACAAAACGCAAAGAAGGACCTATCGGTGAGCTGCGACCCCTCTGGGGAAAGCAGAACCCGCAGTGCGGTGCTGTGCCAACACCTGTGGCCCCAGCCTGGCCACGCCCGCGAGGTCTTCCGTGGACAAGTCTCGGAGGTAGTGGTTTGCGAAAACCATGCCGGACTTCCAGAAACAGCCCGACATGATGTCCGCTACAGAGATGTTGCTGTGAAAAGCCATAGTGGCCGAAAAGCCTCAGTCGGAGAATGATGGTCTCCGTCAGGGGCTCGTAAAAATCCGAGCACAAGTGCTCGAGGACAATCGCTAGGTCCCACTCGGGAGGTCTCGGTTTGAGCCGCCCGTCCTCCTGACGGTAAGTCCATATCACCTCCTTAAGGACGGAGATGTCGACAGAGGGATCCCGCTTGCGTAAGACCGACATGATGGCCACTAGGTGGGTGTTAATAGAGGAGGCCTTAAGCCCCCTCTCCTCTCGGAGATACACTAAGTACTCCGCCACCTGGGGAATCGTCGCTACCTGGACGTCCCAGTCCTTGTCATCACAGAAGGTGGCAAATGACCCCCACTGTACGTCATACAGCTTGCGAGTGGAGACACGCTGGGCAGAGGAAACCGCGGCCGCGATTCTTTTTCAGAAGGGTATCCTCCTTGGGGTACTTAATTAGCATAATTATCTGTTAAATTGCATATATGACAGGTTGTAACTATTTTTGAATAAAAATTTACACTCACAAAAAAAGTGTTATCGTATGTCCGACCATCCAAACGAAGTACCTGTCACCCTAGCGGCAGCAGCCTTAGTGCAACTCAAGGGCAGGTAACTCTAACTCCTCACTTATCAATCTGTCATTGAAGGAACAAGACGTGTTCAAGTTCTTCAAAGAGAAAAAATTGCATACTAAGAAAAATGGAAGAGTTAGTTACTGTATTTGTGGTAAACCTTTATTGTACATCGTAGAGGCGAATATAAGCTCGCATTACAGTATAATTCTCGCGTTGTAACTCAAATAATTTTCCATCTACCCCTATCGTATAGGGTGGTTTGGGAAAATCCAATATGGCGGACGGGAGAAAGCTCGTGCGGGTGACTTGTTTACATGTCCACTTCGACTTTCTTTACGTTCTGTCATCGGGATATTAATTATTTTATTCGCATTCCATTTCGCTCAATAATAATTATTCCTTTTGGCATCGTGCATGATTTCACTTCTGATGTTGGTAAATCTTGTCTAGAGTGAAATACATTCACAACTTTCACTATAAATTTCTTACCGATTGGCGCATGCGCAGACACCCACTGTGACCATGATCCGGTCTGTCGATTATTGAGGCTTTCGTAGGAGCTTTAATAGAATAGTTTTGTTTTTGCAGCATCCAAAGCGGCACTGTTTTGACAGATTCGGCAGGAGTGGCGATCGAATTTATTAATCTCATGAAATAAAACGTGTATCTTACTTATTATCATATCTCTTGTATTGTTTTATCAACACAAATATAGAAGAAAATTTGAAGTATGTAAGTGTCACTTTTCTATTTGTTAGAAATAATATTGTGTGATGAAATACATTTAGGCCTACATCTTGCATCAAATTTCGCTCATATTAGATCTGTCATGCATATAAATCAACTGGTTAAATAGGACTAATAAGGTTTGTAAAACCTCCTTGAGTTTGTAATAACAATAATTCACATAATTCAAATAAAAGATAATTATTTATTTGAAAAATATTGATTAAAAACCAAGCAAAAAGCAATGCTTGTTATGCATATATATATATATAATTATATTGAATTCATGAACATCAATGTCAACATTCACAAAAGTTAATTCAGGTTATTCAACGCGTCAATCATACATTGTGATATTTTTTCGAAAAATACTATTTTGATTAGAAACTCGTGTGTCTGTGCATTTAGAAAAGTTGCTTTTTGATATGACGACTGCTTCGGTAAAAAGTTCGGTTACTTGGTCTAATCTAAGATTACTATTTCCCCCTGTCTAGGAATCTACTTATGATAGTTGTATATTTACAAACACTAGGACATAGATATGGTTTTAACATATTTATTCATGTTAATGATACATGAATTAGGACACACAAACAAGCCAGAGGCTTATTTAAATGCGACATAGATATGAAATCAACTTTATTCTACATATCTTATCTTGTACAATAATTTATTAGTATTCAGAATATCATTGGTTAAGTATCATTATTTTATATAATGTTTATGTAAAAACACTTTTTCTTTGCAACTTTTGGAACTTTGATTGGGCATCCATCATAAAGTAATAGACAATTTGACCAAAGACCATAATGTTTGATCTTTACAATTATACTATCAAAGTATATCAATTGTTAACCTTGATATTCTATTTTTATCTGAATGAGCAAAATTGACACCACACACAATTTTTTTTGTAAAACTGAAATGTTTCTTAAGAAAAATTTTTTTGAGTGTGTATATATAATTAATTATATATATAATTATATATATTATATATAATTATATATATACATATATGCATAACAAGCATTGCTTTTTGCTTGGTTTTTAATCAATATTTTTCAAATAAATAATTATCTTTTATTTGAATTATGTGAATTATTGTTATTACAAACTCAAGGAGGTTTTACAAACCTTATTAGTCCTATTTAACCAGTTGATTTATATGCATGACAGATCTAATATGAGCGAAATTTGATGCAAGATGTAGGCCTAAATGTATTTCATCACACAATATTATTTCTAACAAATAGAAAAGTGACACTTACATACTTCAAATTCTCTTCTATATTTGTGTTGATAAAACAATACAAGAGATATGATAATAAGTAAGATACACGTTTTATTTCATGAGATTAATAAATTCGATCGCCACTCCTGCCGAATCTGTCAAAACAGTGCCGCTTTGGATGCTGCAAAAACAAAACTATTCTATTAAGCTCCTACGAAAGCCTCAATAATCGACAGACCGGATCATGGTCACAGTGGGTGTCTGCGCATGCGCCAATCGGTAAGAAATTTATAGTGAAAGTTGTGAATGTGCGATGTCACATAATTGCAAGCATTAGTAATGTATTACATGCTTTATTTATATCAGGTAGGGGCTTGTATTATCAAGCTTGTTTTCGCATTCCTTATATATAATTTATCGCCTCTACGTTGTGAGAACATTATTATTGTTTACATTTGTGCAAATACAATATTTCATGTTCCATTCCCCACATGGAACATGGCGGCGACGGTAGGCTCAGTGAAGGCTGTCCCCCATATATTAGACGTCCGCAGATGCCTAAGGGCTTATATTCATAGGACGAGAGAGATCCGTAGGCAGAAACAGCTGCTTTGTTGCTACGGAGGGGGGAAGACGGGAGAGCCAGCTAGTAAACAGACCATTTTCAGATGGCTAGTTTCAGCTATATGTATGGCTTATGTGAATAAGGGCCACGAGCCCCCGGGTCAACTGAGAGCTCACTCAGTCAGAGCAGTAGCGACCTCTACAGCGTACGCTGCGGCTCTGCCCATCGAACAGATCTGCTCGGCGGCCATATGGAGCCGACCGAGTGCGTTCGTGAAACACTGCCAACTCGACAAGCATTCAAGTGAGCGTGCTCGGTTCGGTAGAACAGTTCTTTCTGGTGGGCAGAATCGTAATCCCTCTGATTGAGTGAATTCTCGTGGTTTTTACGTTCTTTTAAGCTAATGAGACTAACTAAAAGTTCTCACCAGCACTTTTTTTATTAAGTCCTTATCCCATGCCCCGTGCCGGCGGCTGCCGTTCCAGGAGGGGTGCCTTGGGATTTCTGTATATATATACTGTTTGGTGACGATTCCCCCTAGTTCTCTTTCCAAAAAAAAGGGAGGGGGGGTGGTTTTTAAACCACTTTTTAAAGTGTGAACGGTCTTATGTCACGACCGCATTACAGCACCCAGGGTCTATTATGTGAGTGCCCCCCGACACGGGAGGTCACGTGACCAGGTGTGTATATTTTCATTACCTGGATATTGTTAGCGACAGAGTCTGTTTTATGCTAGATAAGTAGCCCAAGGAGGATAACCTTCTGAAAAAGAATCGAACAAACCTGCAGAGGTTTCAGATTCTTTGAAGGGGATCCTCCTTTGGGTTCGACCTCCCACCTCCCCTTATTCTGTCTGGCATTGTCTAGATTTATAAGTGAGGAGTTAGAGTTACCTGCCCTTGAGTTGCACTAAGGCTGCTGCCGCTAGGGTGAAAGGTACTTCGTTGGGATAGTCGGACATACATGTACGATAACACTTTTTTTGTGAGTGTAAACTTTTATTAAAAAATAGTTACAACCTGTCATATATGCAAATTAACAGATAATTATGCTAATTAAGTACCCCAAGGAGGATCCCCTTCAAAGAATCTGAAACCTCTGCAGGTTTGTCCGACTTTCTTAGAGTAGCCCGCCTGTTTCAGCCCCTTTTGGAGACAAGCCAAGCCTGAAGATTCAGTGCTTGCTGGTTCTCGTGCACCCGCCGGCTTGGCTCGCTCACTAAGAGATTCCATCTGAGAGGAATGGGGATCTGGTCCTCCTGGCACATCCTCCGAAGAGGTAAGAACCACGGCCTCGCTGGCCAGAGGGGAGCTATCAAGATCATCCTGATCACCCGGGTCGCCTTGATCTTCGCCACCACTTGAGTGAGAATGCTCGGGGGAGGAAAAGCGTTAGCGTCCATCCCCTCCCATTCGAACGACAGAGCGTCTAAGCCCCACGGCGGTTTGTCCGGCCTTGAGAGAGCGTCCGCTAGGACGTTCTTCACCCCCGGAATGTGCACAGCCCGAACTGACATGTCCAGCCTGTCTGTCAGGCGGAAGAGATCTAGTGCTAATTGGAGGATGGCGGCTGCCCTGGTCGAACCTTGCTTGTTTATTCCCCAAGCCGCTGTCGAGCTGTCCGTGTGCACAAGTAGCACTTGGCCCCACAGCAGAGCGGACCAGTGACAGATCGCCAACCTGATAGCCTCCATCTCCAGCTCGTTGATGTGGCGCGTGCGCTGAGCCAGCGACCAGAGCCCTGCTGTCTGTTCCGTTCCCAGGTGGGCACCCCAACCCTGCGTGGATGCGTCCACGAAGAGATTGGCAGTCGCCGCGGGAGGTCTGAGTTGAACGCCTGAGAACACGTTCGCCTGCACTTTCCACCAGGCTAGGTGAGGGACGAGCCGCTGGGCTAGCGGGAACGCGTGTCTGCACACTTTCTCCCTGACGTGAGGGTTGAGAAAAACCTGAAACGGCCTCAGCTCCAGCCGTCCTCCCGCGGAGAGGTCCTGGGCTGAAGTGAGTAACCCTAGGATCCGCTGCCACTGCCAGAGCAGGAGCGGTCCCCTGAATCCCCGATCTAAGAGACTGTCTATCCTGGCCATCCGTTCCTGGGGAACGAACGCTCTGTACTGAACTGTCAGTCTGGCACCCAGGAAGGTGAGCGAGGTGGTGGGCTGTAAGTCTGACTTGGACAGGTTTACCAGCCAGCCCAGTCTCCTGAACAGGCCAATCATGAAGTCCCGCTGCTAGGAGGTAGGAGCGGTTGAACACTGACATGTCGTGAATGAGCCGCCATTTTTTCGAATCTCTCGAACGAACACGGGTGAGTAGAACCCGGGGATGAGATCCTGGAGCGAGATTTCATCCACCGCCTCCTTGGTGATGAGAATCTCCACCTGTTGCAACGTGAGGACGAGCCTGTCGGCTGACAGTGGTCGCTCTGTTGGGTTGCGGGTGAGCAGAGGGGGAGACAAGACTGGTATCTGAAACCCCCGCTCCAGAATCTGATATACGAAAGGAGCTAGGCCTAACTGTCTCCAGTTCGCCACAAACTGGCTGAGACGGCCTCCGACAGGGCCATCCCAGTCAAAGGCGGAGGGAGCAGCGGCGTGACCCACGAGTCACTGCTTCCTCGGGGTGAAGGGACCCATCCCCCACTTCGGCCACTTCCCTTGAGGAGTGCCCTTGCCTTGTGAGGGGCCGGAGACGTTGCCTGAGTCTCTCCCTCCTGAGTCTCTCCCTCCCCGACACCCGAACCGAAACGACACACCCCCCGTCTTCGGAGTATGATGCTTGCCTCCCTTCCCCCGCCAGCCTGTTGGTCAGGTCCTGCTGCTGGGCCTCCTGTCGCTGTCTGAGGGCTTCTGGGATAGCCCCAGCGAAGAAGGTGTTGGCTGACCCCGAGACTCCCCGGAGATTGCTACGAATCCCAACGCGGAGGTTGGTCCTACCGAGGAACCCGGGGCAGCCCCCCTGGTGTCTAACATCCCCGTCGCCATGTCCTTGACGGACGCGATCTATTTCGCGGAAAAGGCCGCCTGATCGAAGGGAACTCAGTCCCCCGACTTCTTCTTCCTCTTCTTCGATTTCTTCCGCACGTGAAGCAGTGTAGGAAATATTTTTTCAGGATCACTAGCTAACCGGACTAGTAAGGTTTTAAAGTTACTAGCCCATATGAAATATTACTAGCCCAGATGACCAAGAAAATAAAGTTTTCAAACAAGTAAAAAAAATTTGTCATTTATTTATTATCATGTCTGTGAAGTTAAAGGCTTCTCAAAAAAGATAACAGTTCCACAAAGCTGCAATTAATCTGGCCAGGACCAGGCTACACAGTCACAGAATGAACAGCAACAGTCCACTACAGTTATTTAGTCACCCATCAGAGTTATCAGACTCAAATTCCAGGTCATTTAGATCAGAAGTGATCATGTAATGTCATAAATCATTTGACATCTTATATTTCACAATACGGTGCTTACTTGTTCAATCACTTAATTCATTCATTTTTAAATTTAAAGGAAATGAAACTTTAGAATCAAATTCTATCAGGACCCAAAGTTAACTTTTTCACATTCTTGGTAATCAATATGTAAAATGTTTAATTCACTAGCCAAATACCTCTATTTTGTCGGTATTTAGTACTTGTTAATAAAAGCTTTAATTTTTTAGTAGCAAAAGATTAGTGTTTTTAAATTTGGAGTTGTCATGCGAAACGAGTGTTTCTTTTTACTGCATCCAATCACGAAGTGTCCATTTCTGTATCTATTATGTCCAGAAGGAATTTTGACCGTGGAAAACTCACCATAACAAGCTCTGCAAACGTTACAATACATATTACATTTTTGACTTGTCTGAAATCAGCCACTGAAATTGTGCAGACCACGTCGAAATGAAGTTCGGTTCACACTTCGTTTTTTCATGTTCTCTATCAGATTCTCTTTTTTCTTCAAGTGTGCGAGTTTTCTTTGGAATTGTTGAGCCTTTGCCTTGGAATAAGGTCAGAATGTCGGTCTGACGTTTAGACATTGTCGTTGCTGAGCGCGGCCATTTGCAATGGCTTAGATGTATGCTGGCTGTTCTGATTGGCTTGCGCTCAAGTACCTGGCCAATCACAGCGTGTTTAATAAAAGAATTAGGTTTACAGCCACATGTAACGTCGTGTTAATATCGCACTAAACTACAAGTCTAGAATGGGTTTTCACGAGAAAACAAATTATACCTTAACAGTTATTATCAGGTGACTTTATTTAGGTAATTAATGATAGCAAATGTCGAGGAGATTATTTTTACTGAACCAAATCTGAAATTTACACTAGCAGGCCGGGCTACCGTAATTATTTTTTTACTAGCCCGGGGCAATTTTAACTAGCATCGGGCTACCGGGCTAGTGGTTATTTCGAACGCTGACGTGAAGGGGCGTTGTGCGGGAGGCGTCAGAGGACACCGAAGTGGAGCGGTGACGAAAGGATTGACGGGGGGTGGGGGGGGGGGGGGGGAGGGGTTGGGGGAGGACTGGCCTCCGTGACTCCCTCCGAATGCGTTCCCGTCTGAATCGGAACCCCCTTCATCCGCCTTGAACTCTCTCGTATCCTCCGATATGACGAGTCCTTCCGAGGGGGAGGTGATAGTGGACCAGGCCGTCGGGTTTGCGGGGGTTGTGAACCCTACGCTTCGCACATACGGCGTCTCTCTCACTCTTCCTTAAAGCCTGAAGGTAGAGCTGAAACGCGTCCGGAGAGAGAGACTCTCACCTGTCTTGCAAGGTGCAAGCGGAGGTGCAGAAACAACAGAGGGAGTGGGGGTCATGTGTCCCCGACTTTCTTAGTCAACATCGCCCGCAGAAACAAGGGTACATCGCTGACGATACCCTTGTCCGACCAAGTCACTCCGAGTGAGACGGAGAGAACGGAGGTCTCACTACCCCCGTTAAAAGGTTGACCCGTCACTCGCCGGACGGACCAAGGCGGAGTGGAGGCGAACCAAGACGGAGCGAGGTTAGTCCGTCCTAAGTGGAGCGGACGTCCCGCGACCCTCGCTCATTCACCAGTACGCTGTACAAGGTTTGTCCGTCACTCACCAGACGGACCAAGGCGGAGCGAAGCAAACTCGTACCAAGACGGAAGACGAACCAGTCACTCACGTCCGTCACTCACCAGACGGACCAAGGCGGAGCGAAGCGCAGCAAACTCGTACCAAGACGGAAGACGGACCAGTCACTCACGTCCGTCACTCACCAGACGGACCAAGGCGGAGCGAAGCGCAGCAAACGCTTACCAAGACTGAGGACGGACCAGTCACTCACGTTCGTCACTCACCAGACGGACCAAGGCGGAGCGAATCGCAGCAAACGCTTACCAAGACTGAGGACGGACCAGTCACTCACGTTCGTCACTCACCAGATGGACCAAGTCGGAGCGAAGCGCAGCAAACGCTTACCAAGACTGAGGACGGACCAGTCACTCACGCCTGTCACTCGTCACGCGGAGCGCGTGCGAGTTCACTCACCCCAAGCGGAGCGGGCGCGTAGAGCCACAAGGTACGTCGCTGATGCTACCTGCACTCGTCCCACGCACCAACCGAGGGGTCAAAGGTCAGCCATCCGGTGGTGTGCGTGCACGTGCAATCCAAGCACCACGACCCAAGCAGGGTCGCGCAATACCAAGTGGCCTGCCTGATCCCACAGGCAGAAAACAAGCAACCCCCCTCCAAAAAATAACAACTTGGAAGGTTGACAGGAGAAAGAGAAGGTACTCTTACTCCCAAGGATAATGGAACCGAGAAATGAGGTCTACCAACTTTTAATACTAGACAAGGCAAGATAACTTCGAGAGAGCTCAGAGACACAACCGATCACGGAGCGACAGGAAGTTGGAATGACGTTTGGTCACGTGACCATAGGTGGCGCGGCGGGGGTGAGCAGGTAACTCTCGTATTGTATTTTCTATGTTATTGGTCGAGAGATAATTGATAGGCAATCAATGGGCTACGGTGAGTCGGAGATGGTATAGTACGTTAAATAATGGTCACTTTGAAATATACACAAAGTCATCGGAAGACGACATATCGCACCGGTCCCAAAAAAAACATCAAATTGATCTTATTGGATTATTTTAAATTATGTAAGATAACATTATAAGTTATATTTCAATTTGAACTGCCAAAAATAAATGGCCAAAGAAGTTGAAAATCGTAAAAGGCACGTGTTACAAGGTTCCAATGAGCTTGTTTGAATAGTTTGGAGTAAAGCTCCGGAAACGTAACTTTAATATACATTTCTGTGGAAACCGTCAAAAATCAAAAACAGAAGAAGTCGAAAATCCAAAAAGGCACAACTACACAAACCACCGGACCACAAGAACCGCCTTATAAAGATTTGCTATTAAAAGTTTAAAATGTCCATTGAATTCTTTTGCATTATAAAATCACAACCAAGACACTACAAGATTTATCTAATAATCAATACATTTCGCGCAAGATGTTTGTAGTAATAATACATTGAGAAAACTTTATGAGCTTCTACTTTTTTGCGTCGCTAATGGCTGCAACACCATCCAAGCGGCGCTAAACAATAACTCTCTCGTCAACGTTTCGACATACTTACTGCAGTAAGCATCAACCCGACTGAGACTGGCAGGACATTTCACACCACCAAGGAACTGCATGGACGGCAGATTCAGATGGAAGTCTTCCCCATCCATGCTGACAGTGAAACTACCGGAATAGCCAGACGAGTTCATGTGAGTCACGGCGCTGCTGATGTCCTTTAGTCCAGCTACAAGCCCATTTGTTTCTGGAAATAGCAAGGTTGGAAGTAAGCTTGGAGGCTATTGTGAGAATGCTAAGGAGGAACTAGTCAGAGATGCTGTTAATTTATGTTTCCCATAAACCATTTCAAAGAATCTATATCTTGAATAATCGTTATATCATAGTCCAGCTACAAGACCATTTGTTTCTGGAAATAGCAAGGTTTATAATTTGGAAGTAAGTTTGGAAGCTATTGGGCGAATGTTAAGGCGGAACTTATCAGAGATGCTTCTGATTTATGGCTTCCCATAAACCATTTCAAAGAATCTTTATTTTGAATAATCGTTATATCATACAACAATTGTGGTTCTGTTTATAAATAGCTTAATGGTGTAAGAGCTATGATATTTAGTTTAAGTTACAGATACATAAAAGTACTTATGTTAAGGAGGGAGAAAAATCTCATGTTCTTTTGGAAATCCACATGAAGTAAACATTTATAGGGGTGTTAACATGAAGTTGCATTAAGACAAACAATGTAAGAAGGGTCGAAAATTAAAAGGACGAAACCAATGGATAATAGGTAAAGAAGTGAAAAGGGACGTTAAAGTAGGAAAAATGTGTATATTTTGCAATTGTTACACGGATCATACGAAGCGACGGTTACAGGATTTTCGTCTGGTAAGGGTACGCTTTTAGGTTGTCAAAAAGTATTTTAATGATTTTTGTGGATCAAAGAATGTGTCTGGAGGAAAATCAACCTCATGCCTTGAAAGATTAGGTATTTTGTGCATACTTCAATCATCTCTCAGCATTTACCTTTTTGAAATCCTCTCAGGAGGCGAGCCAATTATCGAAAACTGTAAGTAGTCGCGTTAAAGCCCTTACCAAGTGGACAGTTGCTTTACGTTACATTAGAGGGAGTGATAGTGTCCAATTATCAAAAACTGTTAGAACACTTACCTATTGGATAGTTGCTTAACGTTACATTAGAGGGAGTGCTACATGTAACACTCAATTATTGCACTTACCAAGGGGATAGTTGGTTAACGTTACATTAGAGGGAGTGCTACATGTAGCACTCAATTATTGCACTTACTAAGAGGATAGTTGGTTAACGTGACATTAAAGGCAACAGTGTTGGCGGAGCGTCGTGTGCGTTGTTTATTCTCACAAGTGTCCACTGTTATGTCCTGCAGATGACATCGCTTGTCCATCAGACATGGCGTGTTTGCTAGTTCAGCCTCCAGGACGCTCTTCACTGTATTCACTATACTGTCCCGAGACTTGTCACCACACACCAGATCCAGATACTCCGCTGCGTAGTACACTGTCAGTTCCTCTGGAGGGCTGATTTCTATATGAAACAAAAAAGACAAAAGTGAGCAGAGATCACAAGGCATCGCAAGACCCCAGGGTAATTTGAAATAACCTAGATTATGAATCATTGACCAGTGCAATGTGAGGTTTTGTCTCAGGAGGGGTTGTTTCTTTATCAAAAACGAGACACTAAGCAGAGATCACAAAACTCCATAGTGAGTGGAATTGCTTTATGAATTATTGACCAGTGCAATGTGAGGTTTTGTCTGAGGAGGAGATGTTTCTAAATCAAACACAAGGCCAAATTGAGCAGAGATCACAAAACCCCATAGTAAGCTTGTAAATCATGGTCTAGATAATGAATCATTCGTCAGTTTAAATGTAGTACATATCATGACAAAGAATGGTTTGTTTTAGTAGAGGTGGTTTCTATATAAACAAAAAACCAACCAAAGTAATAGTAAGCAGAGATCACAAACCCAATGAAACGTTTGTAAATCGTGGAATCGTAAATCATTGACCAGTGCAATATATTACATCTCATGAAAATGAAGGTTTTTATTCAAATACAAAACGACGAAATGATGTAGGTTCATAATGATATTCTTATATATATAGTTCTTAAATTCCATGAAAATCAATTTTTTTATTCAGAAATACTCGATAAAGTAATTAAAGCATGTGAAAAAATATAAATGTATTTAATACGAACCACTGAAAACGTATACTGAAGCATATTTGAAGCATAGTTAAAATCATATACAAACCCATACAGTTTGGTAGTCTCTGATACGGGTTTGACTCGGTAAGAAAGTTCCAAATGTATCCGTTTTTCCTGCCACACTGGTAGACGTCAAGCGGCGGTATGTCAAAGTCGAAACCCTCATCGCAGCTAACATTACAGACTGTCATCTCTCCCTGTACCTCACAGTTGAACGATCCGTTGTTTGGTGGTGAAACCTCGATACAAACTGAAACACAATACATTGAAAACCAATATTGTCATCTGACCCTTAAAATTGATTTGGTGGTCATGTGACAATCAATGACCTCAGGACAAAATAAATAAGTGAAGAATATATATACTAAATTGTTCAGGCTGTTATCCTGTTGAAATGTTTTCATTTTAGTTCTATTTAAAATTAGCTTATCGTTTCATCCTCATGTTGAGCGGGTGTTTACCGATATTTTGGCACGAGTGTCTTACAGATAGTACGTTGTAGGCACAGACATAATTTTCTGTTTATTACCGTATAAGCGAAATTCAAGTAGATACTCAAAATCTACTTCACAGCATGGACGGACTTACCATCCCCGGAGCTAAGGCAATACGTGGCGTCATAGGCGAATTTTAATTCTAAGGGATAGAGTTCCAAGGAGATGCCGCTGCATGTTCTCTGACAAAATTATTTATTTTGCAGTTCGGGAGAGCAAGAAAATATCCCTAAATTCACTTTAGAGTACTCACCTGGACAGGTTTGGTTGTTACACACCCCCTCCACCACATCCTCCCCCTCACATAACGCTCCCCCGTTCTGAGGGACGGGGTTATCACAGCGTCTGGACCGATTCCTCTGTCCTCCGTCACACTCCTCGCTACACCGGCTCCAGTTCCCCCATGCACCCCAACCTCCGTCAACTGGCAAAATAACGTTCTTCCTTTATTGGTTTGTACCATACTGGTAGCGGTATTAGTGTCGGTCGATTGTGAAAATAACACAAATTCCTCAAAGAATCAATGAAAGGATATCAAAAAAAGGGTTTGTTTTAATAAGCAGAGCAGTATTTGAATGTGCTTTACAGTTTTGCATCGTTTTGGGGGATATTTTATCTTGAGCTATAAACTAAAAGCATGAAAGATCAAATGACAGTGTAAAGCTTAAATCCTAATTACCATCGAATAACCACGAATTGTATTCCTAATCATAATGTATCCGCAAACGTTACCCAGAACATCGTCGCAGAACTCGCCAGTGAAGCCCGCAGTACAAGCACACGTGTAGGTCGCCACTCCATCGATACAGGTGCCGCCGTTACCACACATGTGACTCACACAGTCGTCCATGTTGACATCGCAGTCTCGTCCAGTGAAGCCGTCCCTGCAGCTGCAACTGTAGCCGTCCAGTTCATCAACGCACTCTCCCTCAACACAGGGGCTGGACTCACAGGCGTCCGTGTCTGAAATACAATTGAACATCTTGAATAAAGAATATGGGTCAAGAACTGTATATGGCTCCTCACTCCAAGGCTTAAGATCTGTCTGAATTCAAATTTGAAACATAAGTGGAGGCTACATCCTAAGGGAAAGATCAAAGGATTTGACCGGAATTTGTGATCAGTGATAACTGATACAATCTTCCAACGAGTTTGTATGTGTGTGACCATTCGGGAGTCATCATGAACCATAATTACTGCTTTGAAGCTAAAATCCTAGTTTCATAAATACTTAAGTGTTGGTGCTGGTGCGTGAAACGATCAGCTTACCATCACACTCGCTGGGAATCTGCAAGAATGAGTCTTCCAGATCAGCAGCCACAAACTGACTCCATGCCACCAGATCTCCGGGATCTTCCTGGAAACACTTGGCCTGAGACAAGCGTTGTTCCGAGGACCAGATATTCACCTGGGAGACGCTGCCAGCAAACCCACCTCCTGTAAAATACACAGATGTATCCGAGTAGCATCGGGAATGAAGCTTCAGCTGATTAGAAAAGATAAGTATGAATTTAAGAAAACATGTGCTCGGTATGATGTATGCTGGGGAGATTTCAGGAAAATATGGACACGGTAGGATTAAATTGAGTTGATGTATGGTGGTTGTTTTCGGGGATAAAAAACAACTACGTTGAATTATTTTCTGTGAATTAATGATTAAATGAGCTACCGACCTCCAACATTGATCAGAACAGATGAGCCATTTGTAAGGCTGATGTGAGCGGTCCTCAGGGTTATGTCAGCTTCCAGGTCTATAAAGGAAGTGACGGAGTTCTCACTCATGGACTGATGCAGAACATATTGGTGCCAACTGCTGTCGTTCAGGGAGACACCTGAATATACTTCCTGTCTGGAATGAGACGTATGCTTTATCAGACCAAAATTGAGTACATGAAATACTTGAGAAATTCGTATCTTCATACATGTTGTTTTATTTCTTGTGGATGCAGTCAAATGAAGCAGGACTTGCTCAAAACATACATGTATGTCACAGCAGTTATAGTATTGTGGTTAAAGTTTTCCAACAGCAATATTCACTGGATAGCATAATCATTATTGATACAGAATATCAGCCCGAAACTACTTCCAAATGCCCTACAAAGCCTTAATTAAATGATATGGCAATCAAATACTGATAGGTAAACTTGGCGTTCAATGACAAATTTTCCCATTTAAAAGTCTCGTTCCATATTGAATTTATTATTGTCAACTGCAAGCTCAAAAGGTTATGTAACCCATCAAGGCAGTCTTGAGGGAATAGTTGACATTTATTAAGAGAAATGTTTTCTAAAAATGTGTCGTTCAATGATTAAGTCATACTTGTCATCTGCATGGCAAGCACTAAGGTTATATACCCATCAAGGCAGGTTTGGGGGAATTGGTGAAATTAAATGAGATATACTTAAATGAAATGTATTTATTAATTAAAATCTTTATTAAATCATTAAAATTTGCACGATAGGCTCAAAAGGATACATGTCCCATGAAGGTAGGTTTTGGGGAATGGTTGACATTAAATGAGTCATATTCTTAATCGCAACTCAAAAGCTTATATACCCCATGAATGTAGTTTTGAGAGAATAGTTGACAACATGCAGAGACCACAGAGTATTCCCGTCAGCTGAGATAGAGGCGAGGAGTCCTGTTGATGCCAAGGATCTGAACCACAGCATCAGGGTGAAGGTGTCCACCTCAACATCATCATCAGTCGTCACTTCAAGCTTTGCTGTTGGACTCCAAACGTCCGGAAACTCCACGTCGAATTCTGATACGATAACGTTAGATGAGTAAATATTGTCTGAGTTTACCCTCGTTTAGAAATACATATTCATGAAGGAAAGGGTTTGAGTTCTCATGAAATGAAATAGCTTTTGGTGTTTATTTCTTTATTACTCGACGGATATATCAAAACCCTGCAGATGTCGAAATCATTCTATTGTATTACAAGCTATGCACCTTATTAAAAAATATTCATATTGCCCTTTAATAGGTCAAATTGCCAAAATGTGCATGTTTGAAACACATTTGGAAATGCTTTATTACTTACGCCACTATCAGTAATTATATAATTGCTGAGAAAACATGCATATGTCCGACATAAGGTTTGGCACAAGAACATTCATTTGCACATGTCTCTATAACAAATATTGCAAATTGCAAATTCTCTGGCAAAAGTATTTTTATTTCCAGGTGAAAGTGTGGTTACTCAGTGTATTACCATGACAATCCTTAATGTCTGTAGTGCCCTGGGTTTTGGTGATCCTATTCACTGGACATTGTTTGCAGCCTTTCTTCCCCCACTCGTCCTGGTAGCGTCCAGCACTGCAGGGGGAACACGGCTCAACTCCAGTAACGGAAAACCAGCCAGGTTTACATTCAGCTGGAAAAAATCAAAGCTTGACCTTCAAACTGAAAATGGTAAAAATATTCTTAAAGAGCTGAAATCAAGAAGACATGTTACATTTTATCATCTGACTTAATAGAGAGGAACTTTAAAAAAACTTGAACATGATATTTTGCATCAAAGGAGATCTGCTTATGGCCTGAGATGTTATTCTCCAAAGGTCTTTATAAATTTACGAGAGAAAACCACGTCACCTACCAAGTTGTTGATTTGATTTACTAACCTTAGGTTGTTAAAAGTTTACTGCCTATCACAAAAAAAACACGTCAACTACCAAGTTGCTGAGTTGATTTACTAACCTTAGGTTGTTAAAAGTTTACTGCCTACCACAAAGAAAAAACACGCCACCTACCAAGTTGCTGATTTGATTTACTAACCTTAGGTTGTTAAAAGTTTACTGCATTGCACCTGTACCATGACGATACATTAATTTATCATATACTTGGTTATAAATACAGAGATTTTGAATGCACGATACACCCTCCGTCAAGCACCCTGTATCAGCCCGCAGGGCAGATAACCTGTATCAGCCCGTCGTCAAGGGCAAAAACCTGTATCAGCCCGTCGTCAAGGGACTTGAACCTGGAACCCTAGGCAACGCATGCGAAAAATAGATCGAAGTCGCGAGGAATTTAGAGTTGTCTCCCTTTGTACAGCTGACGTTTGAACATGGCCGACATCGCGAAGAAAACGCTGCCGTCGCTTGCGGATAGGATTTGTCGGTTTGATTCAATCTAACTTTCCAGTTTGGAAAATATCTAGAGAGAAAAATAAACTAAAAAGTCGCAAGAGGTGTATGTTCAGGAGCTTTGACTATCGGTTTTTTGTCACTTACCACTTAGCAAGTGGATACTCAAATTAGATTCTAATGATATGAATTCAAATTTTAAATTTTAGCAATTATTTCCGTTGTTTGTTTGGTAAGTATATATGATAAAAATAGTATAAAATGGGTATTTTCATATCACAGTCTAAAGCTCTCGGGCTGATATTGGGGTCTCGGGCTGATACAGAATGTGATATGAAAATACCCATATAATACTATCTATTTATCATCCAAAACTGTGTTCCACAGGAGATATCGCTTGTGAAAGATCAAGCGATATCTCCTAGGAGATATCGCTTTGACAGTAGATTTTGAACAATGCCCTGTAATCAGAAAATTCATGACATCACAAAGGTTTTACATCATCAGTAATGATGTCACAATGCTATGACGTCATAAACACAACAGCGTCACAATGTTATGACGTCATTAACATGATGACGTCACAATGCTATTGCATCACTGGTTTAGGAGTTGGAGGGCTATGCAGTGTTCAAAGATGTACATTTTTCATGTTAATGTGATAACAAATTATTTGGATGATAAATAGAATCTCACCCTCGTGTCTTCTGATATCAAATATATCAACACTCGTTGATAAAAGTAAAATATCCTCGGCAAGCCTCGGATATTTGATACTTTTATCAACTTGTGTTGATATATTTGATATCAGAAGACACTTGGGTGAGATTCTCTATTTATTTCGTTGATCATATGTTGTCGAGATGTTTAGAAGTGGATTAGAATTATTAGTAGAAATAATAAGATTAAGGCAAATAAATTAAAGCAACACGTATGTTGAGCAGCTTTACCTTGGCAGTGTTGTGATGATGAGGCTGCCCTTGTGAGTGTAGTGGTATGCAGTGGACATGGGGTGCATTCTGTCTGTCCAGCCGTGTCCGTGAAGTGACCAACTGGACACTCCTCACACTGGCCAGAGTCCGCATCATAGAAGCTGCCTCGGACACATCCAACTGGAAATATCGTTTTCTTGTAAATAGTAATTTGAACAGTGGTGGCAAATCCAAATACGTTCAAGGAATCAACTGCTGATCCAACCGCCAATCATAACATTCACAAATTGTAACTGTTTGAGTGGCAGTAGTTGGTAGTATAAGGAAGACTGACGAAATGCTTTGAATAAACAACTTCTTTATTTTGACAGTACCGACGTTTTGGTTAAGAACCATATATATATTTATTTTTAACACTTGAAAACTGTTTAAAGATTTATCTCTACTGTCAGAAAATATTACGATTTCCTTGTGCAAAGTAATTAACCTTTTGTGACCCTTACCACAACCAAAAGTTCTGTACGTAGGAAAGTTTCCAACAGGACAATCCAGATTTACTTCACCAACGTCAAGACTGCCACCATGAACCGGCCCAAGAGACTCTGGCATGAATGTGTCGTTGTTCTCTTTAATCAAGTCCACCAGCCTTTCCATGTTCCTCTTCTTCTCACCGAACTGAGACACCGAATCTCCAGATGGGTTCATTTCTGAAACCAACTCACTTTCCAGCCGAATCTCACTGCCATGTGAAGAGTTGGTACTACGTTTCACGGTGATTGGCCCGCATAGTACCTGACGTACCAATGAATGAATGAAATCAGCTGATATACTATGGCAGTTTTCTAAACCAATATATCAATCATGAAACGTGGATTATAAATGTATCTTCGAATAAAAACTCATCAAAATCCCAAATGGAAGCATTTATATCTATTGTAACCTGTATATACTTAAACTATTATAAATCTAGCGGTGTACATTAAGTATCAACAAGAGCTCCATAGTGAAATTGGAAATCTAGATCTATGGTAGTGGAGACCGGGGCAGGCACGGCCCCGGGGCATGTTCGTCTTTTCGCTGTAATTTTTGTGTGTGGGGCCATTTTAACTCAAATTGGTAATGCTTAAAGACAACATGACCTTACTCCCACACTGACTTTAAAATGGTGACAGTCCAACATGTTCTTTACAAACTGTGGAAGAAACCCCGTTTTTCATCTAGTTGAGTAACATATTCGACTTCAGTTTACAAGTTTTTGACAAATATCGACTATGTTTAGGAATATGTTCTTAAGTGAGCATAAACCAACATGCTGAGACGTATAATGTAACCAACAAGTTATTTTGGTTCGAGGTCTATTTTCGCAGTATAGAAAAAAGAGCAACCGCAGTTTGTGGGGTACATTCGGCCGTGAGGACGGTCACAAAAATGTTAAGGTCCTCCTCGAAATGATTTTTCTGAAGGTCATCCTCCTCAAAAGGACCCTCTTGAAGGTTCTTGAATAGTAGGCTCCTCTTCTCCTCCTCTTACGAATTCAATTCGTAATAGAAAGTTAACTGAGTAGATCGTTATAAAATATGTTTTTGTAAAGTAATATAGTATTTTTTCTGTCCCAAATATTGAATAATATGAGTAGCATCTAATCTCTCTTCAATTGTTGTAGGCTGAACATGTTCTGATTGTTCCCAAGGATGGTCGAACCTACCCCTGAAGGAAACCGAACTTACCCTGATGCGGGGCACGTTCGGTTTTTCAACTCGTTGTCTTTAAAGCATAGTTATTGGCAAACTAGTTATGTTAGGCACTTTCGACAGTTATTGCAATAAAGTTTAGATATGGTTCAATATATTTACAAACGTGCACTATTATATTGCGAAAAAACAACTCATTATCTATATTTTAGTGAAAAGGCGACGTACCGCCCCGGTCTCCCCTACTCGTATTTGTATCGAAAACTGTAAAATGTGCATTATTGAATGGATATGAAACTGTAACCCTTCTTTATCATATACTCATGTAAACTAAGGGTAATGATAAAAAAGGTGAAATACGGAATACGTTTTGAAATTCCGTATTGCACGGAAAACTCTGTATTGCACGGAAAATTCCGTATTGCATGACTGCCGATTCTACTTTTTTTCAAGCTTCGGCGATTCTCGGAAATTTCCGTGCAATCATTTTCCTATTTAAAACATCGGAATTAATGTATCTTTATGCATTGGTAATATAAATACACCTACTTAATCATATATTGAAGAATAATATAATGAGAAACTCGTTTTATCATTAGTAAAGAGATTGCGCAAAACTTGAAAAAGGATATCCTAAACCAAATTCTGAGAACATCGCTAACGATACTCGTCATAATGACGTCATAGCCGACAACGAGTCTCCGGGGTCTCGGATAATTTATGTATTTCAAAAGTATTTGAAAAAAGTTAAAAAGAGAATATATAATAAATAAAGAAAGTCATACGTGTACATTTGGATCGTTTGTATTGAACTCGAAGATGTCATTGACTCGTTGCTCCTCCGCGTCCAGGACATCTTCTCGTTCAATACAAACGACCCAAATGCACACGTATATATGACGTTCTGTATAATATGTATACGGACCAGTATAATACATTATAATACAATAATATCTGTCTGTCTATCTCTGTCTATCAAAAGACCTTACTATGATGGCCGAGAGGGGGCCTAGAACGTCTAGGGTGAAAAAGGTTATGATACATCGGCAAGTATATAAGATAATAATAATATAATAATATAATGGATTTATAAAGCGCCTGCTTTCCAGCGTATCTGCTGCTCAACGGCGCTGTAACAGTCTAGCAGGCTATTGATGGGTATGCCTGTCTGTAAAGGTGTGTCTTTAATAGCTTCCTGAATGTCTGATAGTCTGATTCCAGTTTGATGTCCATTGGCAGACAATTCCAGGGAACAGGAGCGGACACAGAAAATGACCTTTCAGCCATTTTGGTTTTGACGTCCGGTACTGTCAATAGGTTGCTGGCTGCTGATCTCAGCTGTCTTCTTGGCTGGTATGGGCAGATTAGAGATTTAAGATATGGAGGCGCATCAGGGTGATTGAGCACTGTGAAGGTAAGCGGCAGAATTTTGAATTTGATTCTTTCGTTGATGGGAAGCCAGTGTAGACTTGCCAAAACAGGAGTGATGTGCTCATGTTTACGGGTTCTTGTGATAATGCGTGCAGCAGTGTTCTGCACTCTCTGAAGGTGTTTTGTTGATGCTGTACAGCCAAGAAGGGCGTTGCAATAATCAAGTCTCGATAAGACGTAGCTGTGCATGAGTAGCTTTGTGGTTTTGACGTCCAAGAATCAACGGATTTTCCCAATGTTCCTGATATGGATGTTTGCAGTTCTGGCTACTGCAAGTGCTTGAGTATCTGGTGACAGTGTCTTGTCGAACATGACGCAAAGGTTGCGGACACAGTCAGAAGGAGTGACTTTTGAGTTTCCTATGGTGATTGGTGTTTTTAGGGACTTTGAGGAGCTGCTGCGTGGAGCCGAAAATGGTGTATTCTGTTTTCTGATCATTTAGTTTAAGATAGTTTTTAGACATCCATCGACGAATATCATGCATGCAACGCTCTAAGTTTTCTCGCCCAACGTCAACATTGGCCGGTTTGACACTTATGTAGATCTGATTGTCGTCAGCGTAGCCGTGAAAATTCAATCCGTGTTGACGAATCAAGTTGCCAAGTGGTATGATGTAAAGTGAGAAGAGGACAGGCCCAAGGACTGAGCCCTGCGGTACTCCACAAGACATCACATGTGAGTCTGAAAGGGCACCGTTGATCTGCACTTGGTTTATCCTCCCAGAGAGATACGATCTCAACCACTGGAGGGGAACACCTTTTATGCCAAGACTGTGTTCAAGTCGGGTTAGAAGGATCTCATGGTTAACAGTGTCAAACGCTGAGGAGAGATCTATCATGGTCAGCAGAACGACTTCTCTGTTGTCCATTGATCGAAGTATGTCATTCTGTACTCGAATGAGAGCAGTTTCAGTACTGTGTACCGATTTGTACGCAGATTGGAGATCTTCAGAAAGTTGGTGGCGTTTTAGATGATCTTGCAACCTTTTGAGTACAACCTTCTCGAGGATCTTGGATAAGAAAGGTAGATTTGAGATAGGGCGGAAATTTTTCAATACATTGGTATCCAGAGAGGCCTTTTTGAGGACAGGGGTAATCAGTGCTTGTTTAAGTACTGGAGGGACAGATCCAGTCTCCAAGGATGTGTGAATTATGTCGTTGATTGGACCGGCCAAGGCTAAAAGGCAGTCCTTTAATATCCAAGTAGGCATAGGATCAAGAGCACAGGATTTGGTGGGAGCGTTTTTGATGATTGATGTGATCTCAGCTACTCCTGGAGATGTGAAATATGTCATTGGTTCCTCTTGGAATATTTTGTCGAATTCAAATGGTGTGTTATCATTTGCTGGCTGTAGACCATCTGATTGGATTTCCTTTCGTATGTTCTAAACTTTCTCAACAAAGAATGAGGCAAAGTTATTTGCGAGCTGAGCTGGACCTTGCTGAGAGCTTGAAGGAGATAGAGATGGCAGAGACTTCTCTGTCAACCTCTTAGTAATGCTGAACAGCTGTCTAGCATTATTCTTACTGTCGGTAACCAATTGCTTGATTTTCAGTAGTTTTGCTTTGTGCACTGTCTTGGTTGTCTTGTTTCTCGAAGATTGAAAGATTTGTCGATGAACTTCCAACTTTGTATGTCTCCACTTCTTCTCTGCTTTACGGCGTTCATGTTTAGCAGATATGACATCTTCAGTAATCCAGTCACTATTTGCTCGTATAACAATAGTTCTCGTCCTAAGTGGAGCATGAGCGTCAAGGATACTTCTGAAGGTATTGTTGTAGCTATCCACCTGGGTGGACACAGCCTCAATTGTAGACTTCTCAATGCTGCGCTGTTGAGAAACAACTGCAGGCATATCGCTTGAATTAATGTCAGCTTGAAAGACGTTAATGTCGATGTTTCTGGTCTTCCTGTATGATATAGTTTTCCACACAGGTTTTGGTTTCGAGATATTCAAACTACAGAACACTGAAGAGTGGTCAGATATGCAAGAGTCAACAATGGATATATCTGTGACCATTTTATCAGTTGACTTTGTGATCACTAGATCCAAAATGTGACCAGATCGATGGGTAGGTTCGTGTACATGTTGTTCCAAACCAAGTGTGAAGAGAGATTGTCGAAACTTCTCGGCTAGGACGTTCTTTTCATCATCCACGTGGATATTAAAGTCTCCAAGGATCACTGATTGGTGATTAGCTTTCGCCGTCAGCTCAAGGACATTCATCAGTTCCTCAAGAATTTGACAATTTGTGCCTGACATAGGAGGACAGTACACAACTACGAACCATACAAACACTCCGTTTATGAGCATGCTCACATCCAAGTGTTCCAAAGTTTTATACTGATGGTCTATTCTGTTTGGTTGTTCAATGCGAATAGATGTCTTGTGTAGGATAGCAATGCCACCGCCTTGCTTATCCTGTCTGTTTACAGTTTTTAAAGAATATCCATCCGGGGTAAGTTGATTCGTAGCAACAGTGTCGTGGTCTTTTAACCATGTTTCCGTGATGATAAAGATGTCAATATCATTTTCCAGAGCATAGTCATTCAGCTCGAAGGCCTTATTCCGAACTGAGCGAGCATTCAGAAGGCATACTGTTACATTTGAAGAACATGCTGTACGAGAACCGGTGGATAAAGGCACTGTGATGAGGTTACTGTAATCAATTTCTCTACTTGGTGATAATGTGGTGGGTCTGTTAGATGATGTAACAACACTGATTTGTCTTGATTTTTTCCTTCCAGCTCGACAGCCCCTTCTCCTCCGCTTCCGCTTTGAGTAGATGACGTAATCTGCTCTGACCAGGTCTGCATGAACATCTGGAGATATAGCATACAGCTCTATGCATTGTCTGATAGACAATAGCTGCTCTCTGCTGTAAACAATAGCCCCCTTTGAGTCCAGCATTGCTCGCTTGTACTTGTCAATTTCACAGGTGGTGGTAGCTTGGGTGTGAGATTGTTTGAAGTTGTAGAAATCCAAGTGATATATACACAAAATTGTCCATAACATCATTATTAGTGATGCAAAATGTTCATAAATTCAGATTCAGATGCAGAATGCGTTCGTACATCTTCTCAGCAAGTTTCAGACAACTGTGATCAGCATATCCAATGAAATTTAGCAAGCTTTCGGAGAGGGGTAGTTAGCAGCTTCCAAGCGCCAACACACCCACTATCGGATTAAATGACAAAGTCTGTCTCCTAACCTAACTTTGCAGGTTTCTCCTGTGCATATAACTAGAGTATACGTTCTGAAATTATTGCTGTAAAGGCCTTAAAATTGTCTTGAAAATAGTGGCACTAACTTACACATGCGCTATGTGACAAACGTACAGAAGTCCCGCAAAAGATGTCGCAAATACATTTCGACATCATAGTATCAAAGTACATGAGTTTAACGGGCCTCATAACCTTTTTCACAGACAAGATATATCAAATATAAAACTATCACCATAAAGGCCTAGAAATTGTCTTTTGATTGATGTAATTACATGTATATGCACGTCATGGTAAACGCACTAGACGTCCCAAAAGATGTCGCAAATAGCACACAGACTTTTAGTTTTTCGCCGATTTAACCACCCTTTTTGTTGCGGGCGTCATCATTTTTTACACAGACATGCTATATCAAATCGGAAACTATCACTGTAAATGCCTTAACATTGTCTTTAAATCGATGTTAGTAACATGTATATTCGCTACATGGCAAATGCGCTAGAAGTCCCGCAAAACATGTCGCAAATACATTTCGACACAGTAGTATCAAAGTAAATGCCTCATAATTTTGTTAACATATAAGTTATATCAAATACAAAAATAGCGCCATAACGGCATTGAAATTTTCTTTAAATTGATGTAAGTTACACGTATATGCGCTTCATGGTGATCGTTCTCGACGTCCCGCAAAAGATGTCGCAAATAGTACACAGACTTGTAGTGTAGACAACAGCACTAGACGTCCCGAAAAAAAGATTTAGCAAATAGCACACAGACTTGTAGTTTTTCAAACTTCTAGACATTATAGACATGCGCAATAAACACTTACCAAGTTTCGCAATTTCGCAATTTCGCACTTTCGCACTTTCGCGCTTTCGCACTTTCGCGCTTTCGCACTTTCGCGCTTTCGCACTTTCGCGCTTTCGCAATTTCGCGCTTTCGCGCTTTCGCAATTTCGCAATTTCGCGCTTTCGCACTTTCGCTCTTTCTCTCTTTCGCTCTTTCTCTCTTTCGCTCTTTCGCTCTTTCGCTCTTTCGCACTTTCGCACTTTCGTTTCGTTCACGTTTCGCGATTTCGTTTTTTCGTTTCTACCACGTTTCGCGATTTCGCTTCTCGCACCTTTCGCAATTTCGCAATTTCGTTTACATGTTTCGCGATTTCGTTTACCTTTTTTGTGATTTCGCTTTGTGTTCATTTCGCCATTTCGCAATTTCGAGGTTTAGTTTTCGCTATTTCGCGATTTCGTGTTGATCTTTAACGCGAAATTAAAATGGCCCCTCTCGGCCATCATACGCATGGCATGATGCCATGATGTTTATTTACATTTCCGGAGAAGCTTAACAACCTTTATTAAATACACACCTTGACGTTTTCGGCTCTACTTTCACCCTCCACCCATGCTTCAGTGAAAGAACTGCCATTCAATGAAATCAGGAAATTTCGTTTGATAGATTCAATGGTATCTGCATTCGGACACTCCCCGTCGAAATAGTAATGTAGCTCCATCTTCAGTCGGACCGATGACGGAGAACTCACATCTAAACATACAAATAAAGAATTGAACTTAGTTGGAAGACAGGCCTTTTCAATTAAAAAGGGATATGAAATTTATTTTTATCGTGTTTCTTGTATCGATCTTCTCGTTATTTCTAAACAGCAATATCCTCTTTCAGCATCCTTAACACCAAAGAAAAAGACAAGACAATATGCCAATTTCTTAGTTGCGTTTCAATTAAAACCTGAAAAATAAAAAAATACAAAAAGTTGAATACCAAAAAAGGCAAAACTACGTGCTATGATTAGTCAACATACCAAGTTTCATTGAGCTAGTTGTAACGGTTTTCAAATACTGCTCCGGAAACAATGTGATCACAGACAGACGGACGGACAGCAGGACGGAAAGACGGACGGACGGTTAGACGGAACCAACAATTATATCCCGCTGCATTATTTGTCGGGGGATAAAATGTAAATGCATACTTGCTAGCCAAAAGAGTTAATTATATTAAGCACAATGCTGTTGGTTGAAAATATGGTCTCGGGAGATGTGTATAATATTGCTTACTCGCACAATCCGGAATTTTTTTATTGAAGTTCCAATCGCCAGAGTCCCCGCACACGAAGAGTTTCTTGTAGCTGAATGAGGGAGGGATGTCTGTCCCCTTCATACACTGCATCTGACAGTACCTCCCGTTCTCCCATAGGTCGCATGCAAGAGCGCCGTTCCCAGGCGGTAGCAGAGCAGGGCAGGTTTTCATCTCTGAGGAGAGGAATTTCCAGTTGAGTTTAGTTTGGATACATTTTCTAGATATCCACTTTTCATAAACATTAACATAATTTATAATGACCATCACACTTATGTTTTAACTATATAAGTAAAGTAATTTAAGTCTAACGTTTATACTTTGGAGATTTTACAAGATTTTACTGATTTTGCACTTAGGAGCTAGGTTAAAGCAAAGGAAAAGCTGTTTCAGAATTGATTGAATATAAGAAATAATATGAAGTTTTTGTATATATCGAACTAAATCTAGTAGACATCTCACTGTTACAAGTTGGTTGTTTCTTCGTCCACTTCACATATTTCGCTCCACTGTTTGGCTTGTCACACCTGGTCGTGTCATCAGCCCCCAACAGGCTGTAGCCGGACTGACAGGTGAAGTTACATGAGGTACCAAACCTGTACCCGTCCGGACAGTCCACTCTCATGTAGGGGTGGGCGTACTGGGTGGGGCAGATCAGTTCTGGTGGAGAATTTAAACGTGACTTACTTGCCTCATGCCTACAAGATTTCAAGAATATTGTATTCATTGTTCTATATATCATCTCAGCTATTTGATACGACATACATGTAGGCCTATGTGTATTTGTGTTGGTAATTATGATAACCTCATGCACGGGAAATATTAGATTTATTTTCTATATTTCATCCCCGCTAGTTTACAACGAAATCCGTGTAGTTGCTGTTCTTCCTATGTTTCATTTATAATACATTTATAGACATGCTTATATTATCTACATTATTTGACATGAATCCACGAAAAATGAATCAAATTAAAATGTCCTAACTTTATAGATTCTTACATTAACTTTTGAGCATAAACGTAAGAATGTCTTGCAATAAAAAAAAACGATAATGAAGAGGAATATGTTAATGACAACTTCTTTATCCATAGTATTTAACTTTCAACACATTGTGTTGTGTCATTCTCCGTTGCTTGAGAATGACACAGAAACCTGTGACGAAACTTTGTTGAACAGTTGTAAATATATTCCACTCCGCTATTCAGACTTCTACAGTGCTTCTTAGAAGCAATATACAGTCACCAACCTCTCACTACGACTTTAAAGGTGCAGTCCCGTCCCCTGTTACCGACATCGTCTTCAACCCTGTATGTGACTTTGTACACTCCTACTGGCTCGAAGTGCTGATTGGAGATGGGGCTGACGAGCTTCGTGCTAGTCTTCCCGCTGTTATCAGTGGCTGATGGTTCCTTCCATTTGGTATATGCTTGAGAGGACCGCTGCACAGTGAAGAACGTCTGGTAGCTGGGACAGTTCGTGAACTGCGGGGGCTCGGAATCTTGGGAAGGACGGGAGTTCAATTCAATTAAGTTTATTGTATCCTTGAGTACAGGCCGATATACAAATAAACATGTAAGCAAACATATATATAATTGATACATTGGTAAAGGAAAATAAACAAACATTTCCTGAAAAAGTTTTCCTTTTTAAAAAAAAGCGTGTTTACAAAATTTGAAATATTTCAAATAGTTTTGGTTTATCGTTTTTCAGACGCACTATATTGTCAAAAACAAAGTATCCTTACCAATACATCTTGGTTGATGTCCACGCCATGTTTTTTCTGCTGTACAAACTCTGATGCGATTCATGCCAGGTTCAACATCATAACCAGCAGCACAATTGTACATACACTTGCTTCTGAAGTTGAAGTGGTCGTCACAATTCAACTTAGAGTCATCAATTGGTTTGAGATCTTGACACTTTATTTCTGGAGCAAGAAAAAGTGATTGATGTAGCATATGCCTAACGTAGAATATCATCAGAGAAAATATAAATATACAAATGCAAGCCTCAGTGTAAATATGTTGTGGAAATGACAGTGAGCGAAATGGAGCAGAACTTTTCAGACAAAAAGTTCTCATATACTTTTCAAGTGTAGATTATTTTGGTTGAAATTTTGTAATTTGTAAATTAGAATTTTAAAATTGAAGATTAAAAAGGCAGGGCGAGGTAATGCATGTGAGTTGTGATTTTCGTTTAATGTTTTTGGGAACTAAAAAGTCAATACATTGGGAGCGTTTAGCTGTGTAGATGTTTCAGTGTTGTTTTTCGTAATATGGTAGTGTAAGTTGCTTGCTTTATCATTCGGAGAACTGTGTTTATTGTTTTGTGAAATTGCTTCTGCGTTTGAGTAATAAAAATAGAGTATATGATCATTTCGTCACGGATAATTGTTGATCTCCAACAATATGTGATTAGCTATGCCCAGGTAGGGATCATTTGATTGACTGCAGAAACGGTTTGATGCTCAAACAAAAACTAGTTGGAAGTTTTTGATCGTGTAAAACATTACCCTTAGGTTTAATCCGAGTAGTCTTGTTGCTGGAATCGACCTTATTAATGCATCCCCAACTGGGATGGTGGGGGTTTAAATCGCCAAACAAATCATGCAGAAGTGACTTAACTTAAGTATCGACTTTCCCCTGCATGTTGATCTTCTGGCAGTTTGTCCATGCTACTACCGTGGTCCTTACCTCCGACCCGTAACCAATAGTTTTGATTCCAGTGGTTTGCTTCTTGAATCGACCTTATCCAGAAATGGAATGGTGGGAGTTTACATCCCCCCCAAATAAAGAAAAGTTTGGACTTACTCATGCACGTTGGTTCGGGGTGTGACCATTTCCCCTTGACACTTTGTCCCTGTTGCTCGCAGGTCATGACAGCAGCTCCGTGCAGCTCATACCCACTGTAACACCCGTACCGACAGGTGGCCCCCAGCACGAAGTCCGAGCTCGGGTGACATACGTAGTACCCGTTTGGGAACGTCTTGCTCGGCACAGGTGCACACCTTATCACTGTAACAATCAACGAAGTATATATTTTTATTATATGAGTGGGGTATGCTCTTTTCTATCAGTGAAATAAACCCTTTATCCTAGCACAGTGGCGATAACCTTTATCTTCACTCTACTGATTGGCGATAACCTTTATCTTCACTCTACTGATTGGCGATAACCTTATTCACCACTTAAGTGACGTCAAGTTCAACGGTGTGACGTAGTGAATGGTCTCTAATGACGTCACATTGTTTCCGCGAAATTGGCCGTTTTTGGCGTAATTAGAAGGATTTCATAATATGATAAATGAAATATCTGTCAAATCTTGACAATTAAGTTGAGAAAAAAAGATATCCTCTATATTTTGATACTTTTAGTTTTATAACTCAACAATTCAGCATACTGTTTCGAACACAAATGTTTGAGATATGACTGGCGAATCCATATTGGGCTCGTTTTGTTTGCATAGCTGAAAGGGACAGTCCTATCGGTTTATTTTCTGGAAATGACATTCACGGGACATTCATGTTTATACATATAATGTTGTTGGCACATGGATATCAGCCTCATACGAGTGTGAAAATCCTAGCTACGATATAACAAGGCAAGTCCTGTAATTTATCATTGACAAAGAAAATTCCAATAAAAAGAAAGATTGTCAAAGCACAGCGTTTTATTTCTGACGTATCTGAGAAAAACGATCGTGGACTGGAAGTTGATAAGATATTTTTGTTTCAACATACCAATTACAGCCTATTACAAATAGGACACCCACTGGTTAACGTATGCCTGGTCGACAGTGAGTTCATAGTGAGCAAATTGTTAAATCCATCGTTAACGAGTATATGTGACTTAGAGTATTTGAGACAAAAGGTGTGCTGAGAATGGTAACTTGCATTTCAGATCCTAGATAACCAGCACTTGTGGTGTTGTTGCTTTCTAGAATGTATATCAAGGTTACTGCACTGAGGAATTTGTTTATGCCTTTCACATGAAACCAAGTACCTTTTACAGTTACGGTGAAGGATTTTACAGCCTGGTTCCCTGATCTGTCCTTGGCACTGTAGGTAACTCTTGTAACACCTTCAGAGAACGTCCAGCCCGAACCAGGGCCCTGTCGGTGCACACTGTCAAGACATAACTACTGATAATCATAATCATCCATACACTCAGTTGCAACTAATGGCGCTTTAGAAGTATTGTTACCCTGGTCTTTCCAAACTGACATATCAGTCGCTAGACGGTCATAGCCAACGCAACTCTTTACCAGGTACCCATTTCCTGCTGAGTGAACAGAGGCATTTTTGAATAAAGTGTCTTGCCCAAATTGACACCACGAGTCTCTCAACTTGATTCTCAGTGTGGGGCAGGGAATCCTCCTTTAGAACTCTCAATTTATAGAGCATTATTAAGTCATGACACAATTGATATAAATGTGTAAAAAATTAAAATCAAATAATTTTATGGCCTCAAAGAGACAGTATCATGTTCTTGTAAAATGATGTCACGAAATATATTTTACTAATTGAAATACAATATTCTTTATTCAAATAAAATTCTTAAAGAAATTTTGTGCATTGTACTTACACTTTTTACATACAAACTTATTACGAATACCATTAAATATTTGCATTTTGCTGTAACCTAAATTAAACCTCTTTCAAAACTATAAACATCCCACTCAATTGTTTATTTTATTTGTAACACAAATTTGTTTTGACAAAAGAGTGTTTACCCAACTCGCCCATCCTTGTTGTCTTCTGCATAGGGCTCCGTCCACGTCACATGGTAGGTATTTGTTTGTATCGGGTCCGCGAACGCTTGGATGTTCCCCGGTAAGCCGACAATCGCGGGAGGTTCTCTGTCTATACGAATTCATTTGGAGATGAATCAGACACTTGCTGTTACATATAGTACATATATCATTGTCAGACAAAAGAAAGTACACACTTCAGTTCAAAACGGCATATGTAAGATTCTCAATTACAAATATTTCGAGTCGAATTCTCAAATTGAGATGAACAAAGGTGAAATCATCGTTCGAAGAATAATTCTAATTGTTTTGAATTTTCTGTTCCTAAATTGTACCAAATTAATTTTGATATAACACAAATGTTCATCAACAAACAATACATATTCTATGTATAAATATTATAAATAACAAATCATCCCTATTTTTCGACATATTCCCTATATTTTCAACATGGCAGGGGTTATAATACATTGTAGTGTATATTCTATTTCTTCCCTATGCCTGCATTAACAAAATATCAACCAATAACTCATTATTTCAAACCACTGCACAATTGTGTTATTGTAAACGTGCCATAACCAAATACAGTACACCACATGTCTCTTAGATATTAAGTAAATTCAAATGGACTGTAATGTGTACATTCTTTATCTTGGCAGTTTAGAATATCAAAACATTACAGTCATAAAATCATTTACGTGAAATATAGATCACACGGCATAATAGATCTATGAGACCCCGTAGCACAGAATTCCATATCAAAATATAATTGTACATATAAAGAAATAGGTCAAAGTTAGGATAAAGAGGATGGACAAAACTATTGATGTTAGGCCTCCTTCGATACATTTTGTGACTTAATGCAGCCAATGGATTACATATCTTCTACGAAACATAAACTGCCTGGTCAGATGGACTGAGATGCAGAAATGAAGGATCAGCAGATAATGCGTATCGTGCCAATTGGTATTTGATTAATACACACACACACACACAAATAGAATGAACTTTTTGCTTGATTTAACGTTTTATTGTAAGCAGTGCAAAAAACAGAAATGTAGTATATTAGTCAGAGCTTACAATTAGATAAAAGCTTAAGAAGACTTCAGAGCTTAATTATGAAGAACACCCAGTTTCTTTTCAGTTTATTCATTTTTAAAATTAAGATGTATTGACCATTTTATTACATGTACATAGTTTAAATGTTAGATTATCAATAATGATACAAGTCCCTCAAATGTTAAATAATGACAGTTTAAGTTTTTGCTTTATAAGTATGATGAATAATTGTCTTTGAACCGTTGCACAAAACGACTAATCACTAAGGTTATAACCTTTGTGCTGTCCTTTGACATTTCACTAAGGTAGCTTAGTGACTTAAGGTCACCTTAGTGTTACTTGCAACGGGACCCAGTTCAATATGAGAAGATAAAACAAACCTGATGGTCTTCTATGAGCAAACATACTTCCGATAACGACACCGACAATTGCAGCAATAAGAAAACCAAAGAATCGTTTGTGTCTCACTTCAACCTTAGTTTGCACTTCACTCGATGTACCTGGGAAGAAATTAGATATAGAAGTACAAGTTAATCATTAAGTAGGTCCAACATTTCAATTTGAGACATAACTAATAAACGATATGGAATGTCTGATTATCATTTCAGGCCTCCATAAAATATCTCATTCTCGTGCCTCCTGTGAAAGAAATATAAAGAATACTAAAAGATCCTCCGCTTTATACAATGTTATTAAACTTTTGCATGAGACGAGAAAAAGAGAATTTGATCAAAACCATTTACGAGTTTTTTTTAAAAAGTATTAAGTTGAAGGAAGTTTAGTATTCTGTGTTTACTTGCAAACTGTTTTTAAAGAAAGTGCCAGAAGCTGCAAATTACTTTTAGAAAAGCGAAGAAATGTGATATTTAAAAAACGTCTTTAATCCATTTATAATATATTTTCTTTCTACCTTCCTTCTTTAATGTAAAGCCTTTATATATTTATGTATTTTATGAATATAGTTTTAGCATTGTATGTTTTTTTTATCTTGTTCTATTTTTACATGAAGATTCTTATTCATTGCCATTGTAGTTTTACCTGTATAAATAGTCTCTCATAACCCTAGTTGAGGGTGGCTCATGTGTATTTACGTTTTATTTGTATGTTTTATGTGTATATGTATATATGAGGTGAGACTGAATAAATAATCTGTCTGTCTGTCTGTCTGCCTGTCTGCAAAATTGCAACTGACATATCCGCGAATTGACAGACAAATACTATACTTTATTGTGTATTCTAGTATTGTTCCTGCAAGGATCAAAGGCGCCGCCCACCCTTTATTAAGCAATTAAGTATAGTTTTTGAGTGACATCACGAAACAATGGCCCATGACGTCATTAACAATCGGCTTGACTTGTCGATCTACTATCGATCATGTTTCAACTTTAACCACCATATTTGAAAACAGGAAGCTGTGTAAGAAACCTACAAAACTATACTTTATTACAAAACACCGATGGTTAGGGCTACTCTATATCTTAAATAAAGGGCGGGCGGCGCCTTTGATCTTTGCGGGAACAATACTAGAAACTAGATAAACATTATCGTATAAGAACTACTCCTTTGTATCTTAAATAAGCGAGTAATACCAGTCATTTAATATCTTGATTGTTTTCCCAAAATGTTAAATAATTGAAAGATCTGAAGAAGTAACCTTTCCCTATGAAGGAACCTATACAATGAAAGTAACATAACACCCCATGTACCTATGTTTTCTTTACTGTGATGGTAGCATGTTGAAATGATACGACAGAGTCACTTTTGTATAGACCTTCAAACGAAATATAGTGCATGCTTTGGACATTTTCTATTCTCGTAATTACATATAGACGATAGTGATTATATTTTCATACATTTGGGGTATGAAAACGCAATATAACTTCGACTCTGATTAAAGAGACAGTCCTATTGGTTTCCGATCCATGAACACGTAAGTTTGAAAAGAATGCAACAAAATGACCATTATGTCATTACGTCATTTTTGAAAATAGATTACATGTATGTTTTCTCTTATTTGGTACGTTAGTTACACAACACACATCACTTGAATTGGCGCTAGATAGCGATGGCGTTGTACTATTACAATTTTCTTTGTAACTTGGAATTGAAATGTTTTAGATATTATCCTATTATTTAGGACTTATGGTTACACACCATAGTTGCAGGCGTTGTATTCAAACGACCAGGCTCCACCTCCGCACACGGCGAGACTGTGGTTACAGGAGGTGAGACAGACAGTTCCCGGTTCGACCACATTCACATCTTGTGTGGTAACAACTTGTCCATCTTCTGAGGCGCATGACAGGAAGTCTACTCCAGTATCCGGCCTCAGGTCACAGAACTGAGAACAGAACATATTGGCAGATCCGGAAATTTTGAAAGGAAAGGGGGATTCATGATCAGTTATTTGATCATCTTGATAATGGCGTTAGGGCTAAATCTCATAGCTAAATTCCAAAAGACCAAAAACTTGTTACTACAAACAGATTTTGATTTCTATATAACATTAATTGGCTTTTACACATTAGTGGATACTCAAAGTCTTTACCTATATATCGTGAAGTCATGCAACGTCACAGAAATCATGTTTTGCGCTGTTCGGTTCATGTCAAACCTCGCTACAACGTGCGCTACAACGTTAACTCACGCTGAACGAGGTCCGGAAACAAGGTTGGTCCATGCCTCGTTGCATTACAAACAGATTTCTTCATTTCCCAATACCAAACGTTGAAAGTTTTACTCAGAACAAAGATTAAATATATTGCCTTAAAGTTTTGTTTTAAATCAATAATAACCGACTAAGACGAATATACATGTAGCTATTAATATATTTCATCCATACTGTCTCGATCATTAGCTTGCCAAATCCAAATGCAGATTGGTAATGATTATGTTGTGAATTATTTTTCCCATTGTTTGACTGAGTACTAGTGTGGAGATGTATTGAGAGCTATGTAAACATTATCTTTGGAAATTTTCTAATATATAATTTACCAACATTCTACGATATGTCAAGATTTTGTCAAGAATTTCTAGACCTCTTTTATCGGCGGCATCCCATTTTGACTACTCCCAAAATGACTACTCCTTATATAAACACAAAACCAGTGTTGCATGAGAAACCTCTCCCCTATTTGAAATAATGGACTGAACCACAAGTACTTATGAAACAGATTTATTTTTAAACAACATGGTATCCGGAGACATGAAACTCGGATAAAATGCAATAAGGACATAAAAAGTATATTCTTTAAACATGATAAATTCAGGTAAAATCTAATTCAGGTAAATCCATTTCAGAGTAGGTAAGCAGTGACCCTTTGTTGTTTTAACTCATAGGAATAGAGTAGTCCTTTTGGGAGTAGTCCTTTTGGGAGTAGTCCAACTGGGATGTAACAAGTATGGGGTACGTTTACATAAGGCGCCAATCAAAACTAAGTCTCCAATATGCAAAACTAGGACGGCAATATGCAAAACTAGGATGCCAACATGCAAAACTAGGACGCCAATAGGATAGATATATTGGACTGTAAATTTGCGATGACATAAGCAAAATCCACATAATGACACCTAATTTAGGTTTAACGTTGAAATATACTTACATTTTTCAGGTGTGGTCATAAAACATACAAATATGCATTAACCAAACTGCATTAAAAGTGTGTATAAGCCTACCTCTACCTGTGAGGAAGACACCCTGAGGGCCAGGAGCAGAAGCCCGCTCGTGCAGAGAACGAGCTTCATTGTTACCTGGTCAGGTATACCAGCCTTGTGTGATCTAGCACAATCAGCGGGTATTACTCAGCTGATAGCTGGCTGCGATCCAATCTGTAACAGTGACTGACATTACCAGACCGTCACTCACAACCGTCTTTTATAACAAATCACTTGTGGTTTGTGTATATAATTCAACAGTTCTGTTTGGTTAAAATTCATTTCGTGACCACTATTACTCTACAATATATATATATCAAAATAAAGGCTATTGAAGTTAAAAAGATACCAACTAAATCACTTCATTTTCACTTCTAATTTCATTTCATTTAGGGGGAATTAAAGGTGATGTCAGATAAATGAAAATTAATGGCTTCAATTGAAAGACAATGTATTTAAACTAAATGAAGCAGTAATAATTCAAATAAATAATGTAAAGTTACGCCATGCGATTCGTTTTTCTAACACAAACTGAAGTAAAGGTGTTCCCAGAAAATAACCCCCAATGGATTTTATGTGAATCTTTATACTTTGTCCTCTGACTATGAATGATTGATTGGTGTTATGAGATTTTTGACACTATCAAAATGAAACATTTATAATTAACATACATTTATCAGCGAAAGATTTAAAAAATAAAATTTTCAAAAAAACGTGCTACTGCCCCTTTAAAACTCATTTAAACAACATATTTAGTTAACATCATAGAATAAATAGAACATGAATGAGGTTTGCCAAATGCCAAATTTATTTCATCTCATGATTTGGGTTAAATATTATACGATCGGCATAAATTTCACTTTTACCAATGACATAAAAAAAACTTGTTTTTGATATTGATAATAAGAATACTTGATAAAATCAATCTGCCTAATGCCAAGTTTATTTTAACTCATTGTATTGGTCGAGTTGATATTTCTCTAGTGGCATAAATATAATCTTTACCAATGACACAGCAAACCTAGTATTTGATATTAATAATAAGAATACTTATAAAATCTGTCAGATCTCGTGGTATGGGTAAATTTGATACTACAACAAAGGACAAACAGGTCGATTACTGAACATAATTCAATTTTGCTTTACCGATGTATTATCTATTCAACATATAGCGACAAAAATGTGCCAGAATGAAAAGTATAAGTAAGTTGTGAGTGTTTTATTTTTCTGTGATTTAAAATCATTTTAACAGAGTATCACATGGGGAACCTTAAAACATTTTAAAATATTGATATCATAAAATGTTTAAGTACATGTATGTATAGCCAACCCTGTGATATGTGCCCCCGTTGCCAAAACCTGCCATGATATTTTATAGCGAAGAAAATCCTTCCTTTTTAGCGCATCATAGTATAGCTATTTTATATCTACTATACTTTACAATGCTCTTATCTCAATTTTATACTTTTTAGTGTTTACCTGTAAAGTTTACATTTAATTTACTTCGTATTTTATTCTCCAAATGTTTTAGCCATGTATTCATGTTTTTAGTCTCCCATAACTCAATAATGAGTGGCTCTTTACAGTTTTTATGACTATTTATATTGTATATAACACTGCTGCTGTAACGAGGAGAGACTTGTAATACACAATCTGTATGTCTGTCTGTCTGTATGGACTAATCTTATATGTGTGTTTTCAAAGTCAAATTCTTTATTTTCAGGAGGCCGCGTGAATTAGTTGGGCGGAGTGCTTATGATTATACATTAAATAGCTTCAAAGTAATATGAATGATATATCTATTTATATCTTATAATTCGATTCCTTCTAAATTTATATACAAATTTCTTTTAAATTAAAATGCTCAATACACATAATCTTTTTGAAACCATAAGTTGTTTTTGTAAGCTTTGATACGTATGTGATTACCTTGGAATAGATTTATATCTGCTGTTTGTTAGTCTGGACATTCAAAATAAAGCGAAATTTATTTTCAACCAATCGTAGTATTACATTTCTTACATATCAAATTAAAGTTGTTAGATAAATGGTTTCTCTTTATTTTTTATGTGAGAGTTATAAACTTTAAATGAATATTTGTTATTTCTGTTTCACTCATATGGAATGTGAGCTATCTAAGAAATAATATTTTTAGGAAAAATATATGTAAAAGTTTCAAAATTCATAAATGTTTTTTAAGATATGTGGAATAAATATGTAACTATTTTTTTAAATTTGATATTTGCATTTTGCATATATTATGTGCAATAATTCATTTAAACTTAAGCAGAAAGATATTATCAAATGTTAAATGAAAAAGAAAATGAAAAGTACATGTACAGATAAATAACATCTTTTCTGAATCGACTCTTTGAAATGAATACACACACTACTCTTAATAGATAATAAAATTTGAAATTTTCATAAGCATTAACTATGATTATAATTGTATTTACTCTGGTTATATAACTGAGGTGCATCATCATTTTTAGAATTATATTTAATCACTCAACTACGTTTGCAAAGAGATGCCAATTTTGAAATAATAAAGACAAACGTCTTAAAGACAATCTGATAAAACAAAATATTATATAATTATAGAAATTAAAGAAATACGTATAAGAGATTTAAACAAAGTCTTCCTAATACTTAATTCAATTCATACAGATATCAAGAAATATTGAAACATGTCCCCATCAACCTATTTCCATACTGACTTTGGTTTTAGGGTTTGAAGTCAGGAAACGATTATAATAAATGTGAAATCTACAAGTCATTTTACATGGTTAAAACAGAGAAAAAAGGCTGTTTTAAAAGAAATCTATCCATCTTAGTCAAATATTTAAAATATGTCAATTCTTAATTACAAACGGTAAGTGGGTAACAAATATGTCATTTTGACGGAAACAAATACCAAATACAAATAAATATTTCAAAATCCTTAACATTAACTTATATCAAGCTTTATCTACAAGGAAGTTATTCTAGGTAAGTACAGTTGATGTATGTGTTTCTATCAAACACCCATTTCTCCTGCTCTATTGAAGAAGAAGAAGAAGTTTATTCAGTATTGAAGGCCTCATGGCCAAGAGTACAATCATTTAAATAATAGTTTGCGTATGGACAGGATAACATCTAGTGTTGTTACAAAATTTGTATTTACACAGGCAGGTTGCGTTTAAGAAAAATTGAACCCCTTGGTTTAGTCACGAGCAATCGACCAATAAATCAATCAGATTGAAAGTCTGCTGATCGATTTGAGTTGAGGAACGTGAGGAATTCCCAAGACCAATAAATTATATGTCAGTGACATCAGCGATTTAAGTACTTCGCAAACAACAACTTCACGATGTCTACTGGCATCAATATATTTTGAAAAGTATCGGAAAGTATCCGTACTTACCTGAACATAGTTTCAAACTTTTCAATACAAAGATTATATTAAAAGGCCAACAATGTAGTTTGACAAAGCTGACAAATATGACAGAGTAGTCATATTGGAGGTTTTGTTTGTGGAAATTCGAAAGCCAATCTTATTTCTGCCAACAAAATGTTGATACAGGATTTTAAAACAATCCAATTGATTATTGTTACTGAGGATATTCTTTTAGCAGCTTTAGATTTAGCAATTGGAAAGAATAAACCGCTTTTTGTAAAAAATGAAAACGAATGTGGATTCTTGTTTCACCCACCCTTCTCTCCAGACATGGCACTAAGCGTTTTCCACCCTCTTCCCGAATCTGAAGAAACATCCGATCGGAGATTTTTAAATTAATATTGTATCTGTGTTTGTTATGAAAGTAGAATGTCAACAACAGCGCAATCACCTCAAAGTTGGATCAAACCTTGTTAAGACGTCATGGCCATTTTCCCTAGAGCGGATGGATAAAAAGACTAATAATTAATTCAGTTTACAGATATAAAACCTTCTTTTTCTGCTGGCACCAATGTGCATACCGCAAAGGAGCACAGACTCATTTGTAGAACAACTGATTTGACGCACTTACTTGCAGAACGTTATTATTTTGTTGAAAGTACTTTTGATAGTACTACTTATGATACAATCGATTTCATATTCAATAACTAATAAATATGTATATTCAAAAAGCTTAAGTTTTGGCAACTAAGCCTTGTCAGTTGATACTGTAACTTTAATTGCAATTGCCTTTTTACAGGAAAACAAATAAAAAAATTGGATAGTTGCGAAACTCTTTTTGTGAAAAATAGTTCAACAAGTAATAAAACATACAGCTGCACAGCGATTAACACAGCCTTGTGGCAATTACAGTTTAATGAGGACTTTTAGCAGAATAGAAAACATCAAAAATTTAATTGATTTAATTTGATCATCCGAATTCTGAATTTTTTTAAGGGGTGTACTTTGCCTCTCGAACATATAATATTTCAAGTTCATTGAATGGGTATGAACATAAATAAATTATAAATGTCAAAGTATTCCTTACTGGCTAATTTATTGAAGTCAGCAATCGATATAGACCAGGAAGACCCTTCAGTAAGTAAATAAGCGATAAACCCTCTTGAAATGCACGTAGCTTTTACCCTTCAGTCTATTAATATTGTAAACTCTCCCTGTCTTACTTAAACAACAAGAAACCTCATAATTTTTCCCATGTTAATTGGTAAATATGTACAGAAAACATTGTCAACTTCCAAAAACACCAAAAAACGTTTTCATCGGTCCTCTAATAACAAAGATATCGCCCTTCAAAGTACGCAAATTTTAGGCTTCTCAATTTGACAGTCTGAAAAGGGATTCTCCCGGGTGAACGATATTGCCTTTACTGCGCATGCGAGAAAGGGCGATTTGATGTGGCAGGTTATGATTGGCTGAGAGAAGTTTTACAGATTGTGTATTATTACATCATATACAGAACGGAAATGGGCCTAATCAATGTAAATATAACAGACAATGGTGGTAAATAAACAGAAT
The DNA here is from genome assembly GCA_916613615.1 of Steromphala cineraria. NCBI lineage: Eukaryota > Metazoa > Mollusca > Gastropoda > Trochida > Trochidae > Steromphala > Steromphala cineraria. Next base: position 6,266,694 of record OU744735.1, read on the forward strand.
AAACATGTTTTAGCACGATTTAGAAGCTTCATCTGTCTTGCAAAAAAACAGAGTAGTAATTAAACAGTTATGGCACATCGTAACTGATTGTGTAATTACAGGCCTAGGGAGTCGCGCTTGGGATATTTCACACACTATGACAATGTTGTTACAAGAATTAGGGGATGTTGTGTTAGAGATCAAGCATGTCTGCCCATCTATGTTGTCAAAGCACTAGTCATCCATTGGTCAACAATAAGACAAACTAGATCCAATCAAAAATTAAACATTTAGAATTTATCATATGCATTGCATCTGTCTTGAGATGAACACATTCAGTACACATGAGATGGAGGATTTTGCGTTTACAGTGACTTCTATAAGGTAGGCTTTGGTCACATGATATGTAAACTAAACTTTGTGCATTCAAACTTATATGTATACATATTTGTTATTTCAGGCAGTTGTTTGCGTTAGAAGTTTACAAATATTTAAAATTTAAAATAACATTATCTCAAACAAAGATGTAGAAGGGTATTTATTTAACGCTGATGAGTTGTCTCTTTGTAAACTAACATTGTTTCTTTATTTGATTGAGAAACGCTCAAGACATGATGAAACATCGTGTCAAAAGGTGTATATCCTGAATATCCTTGTATTGCGAACTTAATACAATTTCATGACATGATGCCTCAATGACTCTCTTTCCGAATATTTCGTAGTGTGTATATATGTTTATACCATTAATGAAGATATAACCTTAGCATTTAATTGCTTTGTTGTATGTTTTCGAAAATCGTTGTTTCAATACTGTCACTGTATATGATATGTGTACTGATCTGTCCATGTTTACGTTACGTCACTATTTTGTTAGGGAGCGGCATAAATATAAACATATACCCCGTTTCTTTTTTAAAAATAGATATGCGAAACATAGTTCTATGACAGGGCTATGACATACCATGTAGTCTCATTGATGAATTGACTTTAGGTCCCTCTGTAGAAGCCGTGATTAAGCTATCAACAGTCAAAAAGATTCAACCAAAATTAGTAAATGTCTTCATTATATGTCTCACTAACTAACCGTCATACTGGAAAGTTGTTTGCTTTGTTTGTATAGTAATTATACGCTAAGTAAGTAAGTGACCGCTTGACTCAATACTGTAAACAATAGCAATAGCCTGACCAGTTTGGCGAGAAAGGGCGATGTGATGTGGCAGGTTATAATTGGCTGAGAGAAGTTTTACAGACTGAAAATATGATGTTTGTTTTCAAAGTCATTAAATGACTATTTTGCGCATGTTTTTGAACAAACAAAATATCGATGTTATCTCAAGATATCTTTATGTATCCATTTCTGCATTGTGTACCCCCTCGGGGTTACATGTTGTTTAACAATCTTTCACTTTATGATGAGATTAATCGATTCCTATTTGGTATTTATTCAGTGTTGAAATTCCCTTTCTTTCAATATATATCTTATCCCAAACACATCATTTAAATCTTACTTTCATACATCAAATACATTACAATGTCTTAAAACAATTCCGTTTCAGTAAAGTAAAGTGTTCTGACATTTTGAACAAACTAAACATTACAATCTGAAGGGTTTGTCTTGTCCCCCAGTACACCGGTTTGAGACAGGCATATAAAGAGTGATTAAGTGGTAAATGCGTTGTCATTAAATATATTGAGAGCATACTCTTTAAGTTGAAATTACACATCCTTATTTTCATCGAAACAAACTAAAAAAAAAAGTCTGAAGAATTTGAAAGCAACAAAAGCAACAACTTCAAATGATTAGTGCCCCAAATACAAACTTTTGAGGTTAATTGGTTTTTCAGTTCTCATACCGTATAGTTATCAGGGTATATTTGGAACTATATGGAAACAAATACACTGATACAGCACGATATTCTCAAAGGCATATTTGTTGTCAACGAAGCTTATGTCTTTATTCAGCCGATTTATCACGTAGAATGGGTCAAAACAAATTTCTTTAATCATATAAAGCTGCATTCTCTACACTTTTTAATTGATTAAAATTTGTCTAAAAAAGGGTAAGGAAATTGTGATTTAGAGATTAGAGATTTTATTCTTCGAAGATATAAATAAGCAAGTTCAGAAAGGACACTCTGTTCCTTATCTCATTGCCTTATCATTGATATACGATGTCATTAACACGTATAAGTTGTCTTTATTATACCCCTAGCTAGGAGACGATTGATAATGTAGTGTTTTAAGAACACATGGGCAGAGAAAGTTGTCAACTATGAAGTTAAATATATACCAGAACGTGAGTTTAAAAAACTATGTAAAAGTTGTCTAAAAGTAAGTGGGCGATATTCAGGAAAATATAACTGTATTTGATGATAGCAACATTATCATACAGTGTAACATGAGACAATTATTTCAGATAAGATTAAACAACTTTTTGAAATTCGAATTTTACAAAAGCTGGTACTATGGTCTCCAGCAACAAGTTTAATTGCACTGCAAGATAAAGGTCAAACTTGCTTGTTGAAATTGAACAATTCCATTTCGTCAGGTGAAATTGTAAAACTTTAAATAACAACCTTTCACAAGCGTCATTTGTTACAGCATAATGAGCCGTCAAAATCGCTAATTCTGGGAAAAGTCAATTCATTAAAAGCTGCTAAGTGACGAAGTCTATTCGATATTTACCGTAATGGTCTCTTTAGATCCAAAAGAAGTGTTTAATAAACGGAAACCTACGTTACTGTAAAGTAATATGACACATTTCCTCTATATATGAGGCTTTCAAAGTGAATCTTATCAAAATATGATCAATATTGCTACACTACGATACGCATGAAGATCACACATTACTCAGTAATTACAGACCCAGCCAATCAGCGATTCGCTTTGGTTGCTGACGACGGGTATACATGTCCGATCATCAGTACTCGAAAAACGAACCTTTCCGACTATTTCTAAATATCGATTACTATTTGCTATTAGGTCCGATAAGTTTAACAAACGATGCTTTATATCGACCATATCTGCTGGTCGAGAAAGGTCCAAACGAATTCTGTATCTGTAATATTACCTTCATCAGAGCAATCTCGGTATTCTACAATGGGATGAAAAAAGAAATTGAAAACCTGTCCATGTATATATTTTACGCATGGAAAACAGAAAGGTTATACACACTTATAGCTCTAGAATAACCCTTCAAGAATCATGCGCTTTCATTGGTGGATGAACTTTGCCTCAGATCAAGCGGTCAAAGGATAATCTGACGGCTGGAATGACAGCGTCTTGTGAGATCTATGATCTGCGTAACGAAGTGATCTCATTTTAATGAGATTGTGATTTATCCAAATCAAACGTGTGCCTTTCTCGCAAGCAAACTACTCATTATATAACAACAGAGATTAGAAGGGAATTTGTATGTCTTTTTTACCCCTGAATGGCTTTGCATCGCCATTAATAATCATCAACTGCATAACATTATACAGGCCTTTGAGCTACAGTTTGATTTATTTCAACTTCCTCCGTGGTAAAACCTGTTTTATTCAATACTCTACGTTTGAAATTGAACCCTTATAGAGATTTTTTAGTAGCGAGAAACTGGTCTAATTCGGTTGAAAGTGGTAAACTACTATACTGACAGGGCAACATGTAGACTTATATTCAGTCTCTGAAAAATAATAACTCCAAAAGAACTGATTTTCTAAATATAGGAAAGTAGCCTCGGTGAATTGGATGTTTCACTACAGATCGAGACTTGCTTGCAAGAGATTTTGTCAATGTCAAAACATTATTAACTACAGTCTGAGTGCAAGACTAGGGAAACATGCAGCAACTGACATTACCATAATGACTACATTAGCACGGCACACACAGACAAGGACACATGGAAATGTTCTGAAGTGTTTATTAAACTACTCCTGAAAGTCAGTTGTCTCAGCAGATGACGTCCACGTGTTCTGGAGTACACAGGGCTGCGTTGTTGATACAGAAAGCGTTGAAGGACGACCTCTTTACAGCAGAGACGTAGTTCAGTTTCTGTCTACTCATGTCCCTGGTGCAGTCCACGGGATCTTGTTTCGGAGAGGAGACCGGTAATTGTGCTGTGAATTTCAAAGACAATTGGTATTGGTATTTTTCATCTGTATGATCTACCCTTCAACTTCCAAGGTTGTCAGATTATCAACACAACAGAAATGCGTAGATTAAAGTCTTAAAGTGACAAAACAAATTAAACAAACGTAAGTAATTTATCAATTCGTAATTTCATCTAAAGATTAATATTTTCTTAATATTTCTCTCTCCGGAAGAAACATTTGGAGAGCTAGTATCAATTTTCACATGCTTACGTTTCTAAAACTTGTAGTTTTCTTACATGCAATCTAGCGAATATGGGTTTTGATCGTAATGTCTTCGTTTTATTAATAGGTGGCATAGGAACAGAAAGACATACAAAAGAAACTATAAAATATGAAAAAATACTCATCTTAATGCAACGAAATTACAATTGATATACAGGTAATTCGAGGAAAGTTCGCAATTTGAGCTCCCCTCTTAAGAAAACTTGTATGCTCCTTAACATATGAGCATGTTTGATGGTTCCGAAAAACAACCGAAGGGAAACGATAATGAAATTACCTTGCAAGGGGAAGGCAGGGTATGTATGCACGACGAATACCGTTTGTTTCGGGTATGAATTTCTCCGACGTGCTAACATTTAACAATTAGTGTATGTGTAAATGATATCACTTACCATCACAGGTCTGCGGAACGTTGTCAGGTGTCCAAGTGCCAGAGGCCCCACAAACAACCCACTGTTTGGAGTCGAAGCTTCGGGGTAGAGCAAAACCAGACTTGCAGGCAACCAAGCAAAATCTACCATAATCTTTCCTCCAGCCGTTGCAGACAACATAACCATCAGAAGGTGGGGATATCGGTTGACAGGGAAATGCTGAAAGACATTGTATAATCACTTGAGGATGATGATTCGAGTTGCTCTAATTGTAACTTTGCATAGTACATAATACATAGTACATAACATCTCTCAATTCAACAAAGCGCCCATATAGAAATGGTAGAAAGTCATTTTTTGGGTGAGCCTTAGATATTTAATAATAAGAACAGTTTCTTAAATTCTGAAGAAGAATGTTCCAAGCTGAAGATGCAGCAAATACAAACGATCTATGACCGTATTTTACTTTATTTTTTTACAACAAGTAGGCATTAGATACCACTAAACACTTACGTCTCACAGAGACGTTAAACTTGCAGGTGACACTGAGACCATTGCTTGGTTTCACTGCCGAGTAGCTGACGACGTGGTCGCCCCAGGGGAAGACGAAGCTGGGCTTGTCGTAGTTGGATGACGTAGTCACAGGCTGTCCATGTGGATCATGGAAGTGAGGGGCGGCCCAGGAGAAGTTGGTCTCATGTGTCGCCACGTTCAGCAGGATAGAGTCGGGACAGTGATCGTAGACGGGAGGCTGAGAGTCTGGGGTATTGAAGTACATGGGTAATATGAAAATGAAAAGTTCTTTTATAAAAAATAACACGAAATAGGAAGTTACTGCAAATCGAATGTCTAAAGTAAAATCATCTTTAATCAGATATTTCTTAAAGGAAATACTAAATTGTTTGTGAAGTTTTTTTCCAACTTGCCAACATCGCAGTTCCGGCCCGACCACCCTGTTCCACAGTTGCAGGTATAGGTCCCCAGCTGGTTCACGCATACTCCACCGTTCTGACAGGGACTGCTCCGACACGACTCTGCAACTGATTATAAACTTATAAACTGTCGCCGGAGGTAGCTCAGTAATGCATTACTGATCCAGCATCTGTTGGAAACAAAACTAATTTGCGGACTAGAAAGAGAGAAGTTTGATATAATGCAATACATGTTATTTTTGAAGTCATTGCGTTGCCTGAATCATGAATCGGTGATAACAACAACCTTTTCCATGTGAAAAACGTTTTCATTGATTGAACATTTTAAAATGGTTTATGGTGCAACGTTAACGTTTTACGCAAAGGGAAACTGTCGGAAAAAAGGAACTATTTTTATTGGTTGTATGAGCATTTTATCACTAACCTCTGTGGGGAGAGATTGATTTGTTATGTATTGAAAGCAAATATGACTGAGCATATAGATTAGGAAGTTTTTTTATAGTAAATGAACATTTCTCATGTGTCTCACATAATATCTATCAAACCAAACAAATATTTCAATGTCATAGACGAATACGGATATTTAGCTTATTGCGCCAGTGCTGTTACAGTAACATCAAACTATAATACGGCAGAATTAGATTATTCCCAGATCTCTTAAATAAACCTTCTTGAAAAATGATAATAATAAATAGAGGATATATCTCTTTCCTTGACTAATACCACATATATCTCAACGCATGAACTAGAAAGTTTATAGCTGCTTAACATTTCTTCCTCAAGAGTTGAGATAAACGTGGTATTTGTCAAGACTTGCTCTAGAAATATTGAGGCACTCGTGTTGTAAACATCGTTTGTCATAATCCGTCATGATAAATGATAGTAATAAATAGAGGATATCTGTCTTTCCTTGACTAATACCATATATATTTTCAACGCATGAACTAGAAGGTTTATAGCTGCTTAAAGGGGCCATTCGAGTTGGGTATTTTTTGTGGAAACGAAATTCAAGGGTACTTTCCTGTTTACAATTATATATGATTTTTACATGATAATTTCAAACTTAATTTCAAATATGTTTGTGAGATGAGCATTTAAGTTGTTAAAGATTTGACAATTTGACAAAAAATAAAGTGTATCGCTCACAAAATAAAAACATCGTGGAATGAAGCCAATCATCGAAGCTACGATCGTGAAATGCGTTTTTACGAGAAAACGTTGTCGTAACTGACAACTTTTATTATAAATTATTTGTAAATATGCTTCTCTTCTATCGATCAAGTAGTTATTTCTTAATTTAGTGAATGAATTAGAATAATACAGCACATTTGTTTTCTTGCAATGCTAACACTCCAAGATGGCGAATAAAAGCCGATCGAGTGGTGCCTTTAACTCTTCTACCTCTGGTATTTGTGAAGAATTGCCCTTGAAATATCTATATCTATATTGTAAACATAGTTTGTCATGGACACTCATATGGTATCCTCTTTGTACTCACACAGACATCGTGGACTGCTGCCACTCCAGCCGCTGTTCTCCTGGCATGTCCTCTTCTCGGGTCCCGTCAGGTTGTAGGTTGGATGACAGGAGTAGACGATGGCGTTGCCGTACGTGTAGGTGGAGCCGTGAACTTGTCCGTGAGTGATAGCAGGAGGTGGCCCACAGGTGACGACTGTGATTGTACATATAAACGTTAAGAAGTTTTAATTATTTTGAAATTCAAGGATTCGAATCAACGATGGACAATTTGAAATGGAAAATCAAATATCAAGATGTTAAATTCCCAATATTGTGATCAAGGAGGAAACATAACACCTTCATCCGCAGTTTCGTAGTTGTATCAAGACATGTCAAGGCAATTTTCTTTTGGATACAGTCTAAGGTGTAGGCCAAGGACATTAGGACATGTCACGAGGACAAAATGTCGGTTTATTACCTGGAGAATATGGAAGTTTTTGTAGATATTTTTAAAATGACCAACAGTTGTATATGTTAAAAACACTTAGTTAAAATGAAAAATATATTTGAAAAAATATTTTAGTATGTTGAAATATTAATAAACTCTTCTTTTGTTCCTACACTGATGCATGAAGTGTGAAGTTCTACGTTGCTATCTGACTATGCATGTTAATATCCGTTGTTACTGCACTTCGTCCTGAAGAATTACTCTTTGAAAGGTATTCCCTGAACAAGTTGTAGATGAGCTGCAATAATCACCATCACTTATTTCAGAACCAACGAACGCAAACACATTGACTGATAAATTTAGGATTTTCTTATCAAATGTTTATCAAATTAAGTTTCATAAACAACGAGTATTGAATTCGAACCCGGGAACTCTGTGATGTAAACAGTGCCTTTATGACTACACATTAAAAATATGTATCTAGATTTTAAATATATACTATTAGGTAAAGTAAGTGTCGAAGTAAGGAATCATATTTTGGTTAAAAACCCTCGTTTATTTAGTTTATCATTTATAAAGTATCTAGTTTGAAAATATTGTAAGAGTTTACTGCGAGGGGAGTGTAAGCCAAATGATAACCCGATTGCACCGCCATGGCAATTGACTCCCCTCGGGCTAAACCCTCGTAAGTTTATTCTCCATAACCGTTCGGTACCTGGTTATATACTTCGTAACTGATGAGGAAAGGTCAAAGTAAATTGTAATCCTTAACATTTATTCTACACTAGACCACATGACCAGAAATTATCAATTCATTTGTTCACACCTAGAAAGCAGTTGTTATATACATGTACATTACCGTTACTCAATTGTCATTCCCGATACTCAAATAAATATCTTACAAGTTACTTAGTATACTTACTTAATCAATAGTTGATTAATTAGAAAACTTTAATTACCTTGGTCGCAGCATTCGCCAAAACGACCTTTGGGACAAACACACCACATTCCATTATAATGTCCAGCGGCGCATTTAGTATTACAGTCCCTATAATCCCAACCACCAGCCCCGAGGTCGCAATCTTCAAATGTTTGGCAAATCGTTTTCACAGATCGTTCTCGAACTTGCGTCCCGTAACACTGCTTTGAACATTTTGACCATTCTTTCCAAGGATTGTAACTGCACTTACAACTGTCCCATTTTGCAGTTTTCTGACAAACAACAAGTGGGATAATAATAAACAGTAAAGAAAACATAACGGCCACAAAGTGTAAAGCATTTGTTAGCAAGTCGGCTTGTAATGATCATAAAAGTTAGAAGCACTTCATTCTTGAACCGTCCCCTGTGTTATCAGTATTAGACCCTTAAAAACTAAGGTCTGTGATTGGTTGTTTATCAAACGTAAGACCCACCCTCTCTGATAGTGGATACACTACTTAATCCCACAAGCAAAGTTATTTGGCCAGTTAGCATTGAGCTGTCTTGGTGAGTGTTATTAAGTTTCTGGTTTACAAATAGTCTGTGTCTTTCCCTTTTACCTACCGTTTCTGTAAAATGCCAAAGGCTTTGTTGTTCGTAAAGACAAAGTGTCTTTTCATGATCTGATCAATCTTCATTTTGTTTGTTCAAATTGTGATTATTACCATTATCATATGACTTTTGTGTGTATATTTGTATCACCCGAGCGAGAGAGAGTAATTTGACGACGATTTGAGGGTAACAATATTTATAACCGAATCTATTACATCTTACGCATCTTACAGTTATATAATATCACCACAGTTTAAAAGCCTCATTTTCTCTTTTATATTACTCTAAAACGCTTATTGATGTCGACTTTTCAGCCGAGTCGCTGTGCTCCGGTGGTACAATAATCGTATTTGGCGTGTGGGATTTTGATTGTTAATAGTCATTACTATCGTTTGAGGTGACATTGACAGTAGGATACGGTAATTTCGGTATGCTTTACTATAAAGCGGGCCTATTTGTTTTAAAAATATCGAAAGTCATAGCTCAAAGACAAATATGATCCATTTTGAACTGTATTCATATCCGGCATGCGACCAGGTACGAATAAAAAATCTGAAACGTTGGCAGTCGGAATTTATACTCTGCTTAAAGCTGTATATACAGAATCATCCCCTTTTTATATTATTTTATATATGGTGTGTATTTGTGCCAACAGGTATACATTTTGACAGATGTATTATATTTTTTTAGGCATCAACGATGGATATCAAAAAGATATCTATCTTTGGGACAACGCTTGCTTTATGTTGCCTTTTGCACAGCAGTTTATCCGTGGAGGTACGTGTACGTTTTTTTTCATTTCGATAACAAGTTCTGGTAGATTTTGCATATTACGCAAGATTTAAGTAAGCATTCGACAAAAGATTGAAAGCAGTAATGAAACCATTACAGGCACTTAAGGAGAGATGGGCGAACAAATTCAATATTTTAGAATTTGTTCATATTTTAAAAATAGCAAGTTTTTGTATGTCTTTACTTTAAAAATGTAATTAAATTTTGAGTCACCGATCGATTGTTTTTAGTTATCGGCGTTAATAATATTACTGCTGTCGACAAATTACGCTTTTTCTGACCGATTTTGCATATATACTTTAATATAGCCCGCGCTTTAAAAAATTATGAACAAAGTGACTATGATATCAAACACATTTCAAATATGTACAGGGATGTCGAGGGAACATATATTTTGGCAAATAGCGACAATGTTAGCGAAAACTAAATTAACTAAGGCATCTTTATTGTCGCTTTTTGCGTAATAAACAAGATTTTAAAGTGATGCACATATTTTAGATATTGCTAATTATATACATATGATGTGCTTATTTGAAAAACAAAACAAAAGCAATGATAATAATAGGGGGTTGCCGAATGTTTTTCGACCCTTAAACGTTATTTTTAAGAAAATACAAAAATATAAAGACCGTGACGGCTGTTTTGATCATTTCACGTACAGCTTTGACGGCCTGCCATTTTATCTATTTTAACTATGACAGCATATCGAAATAACAACTCTTCTATGATTATATGAGGCATTTTATATTGACAACAAATGTCAGACATGTATATTATCTCAATAACAAACAACGTTAACGCGAATATAGGTGGCGATGACGCCATTAATTTTGCATGTCGTAAAATGACCGTTAGAAAGGCGTTGCGTCATGTCATAGTTACGAGATTGGTCTCAATGTACGGATAAGCCATATTTTAAGTTAATATAATTAGCATACTTTTTGATAAATTGACAACAATACAATGATGTCGCAAATCGTTACCGTCAGTGAGTTCGATTTCTGGGTCCCATCTCTCCTTCATGAGAGAGGACTTGAGATTGTTATTGTATTGGCGACATTGCTTCAATAGAATATCTCCTTCAACCGTCCCTGTGAAGTCCGAGGAAAACTTGATGCAGGAACCTGTGACCATGTTCTACGGGAGTCCGGTTCAGAACCTGATATGGTGATGATCGCTGAGCAAGGAACTCGATGTGCCCTTTTCGGTGACGGTTCGGTGGTTAGCTGTCAGGACGGAGACTGGATTGAAAGTAGGTTCACACAGGCGTCAGACTCTTATTATACAAATAAGTATTCCTACCTATCTATTCTACAGAGTCAGCCATTTTCAATCTTTTCCCTGCCCGAAAATGATTCACGGTTCAAATGCGTAGACGGACAGGGGAAAGATCCAATATGGCTGACCTTCTGGTGTACCTTGTTTATATGTTATTAATATGTACTAATACTTAAGAGAGCACGTAAGCGTAACTTGATATTGGAAAATCAAGAGTCGGTAATAAACACTTCATACAATATAAAAAATATAAATGGAAACAAGGTTATCAACAATTTAAAAGGTTTAACACATATATGTGGTGTCAAATCGATGTGTTTTATAAACTTCTAAAATGGCATACAGTGAAAAGTCCAACTCTTGAACATCGAGAAAAACGAGAAAAACGAGAAAAACGAAATCTTGGCGTTGACATAGCTGGGGTGTCCATCGCTGGAGCTGGTTTACTCTTCGACGTAATCTGTACGTTTGTATGTCCAAGTAAGATATCTTTTCATCATATAACGTTATGGGATTTAACAGGGAAATAAACTTTCTATCAAGATACAGTAATGATATTATATAATTTCACTTTGTTCAGTGATGATATGACATATCGTCACTTGCCTATTGAATCATGAACCTGTTCTCTATTAAGCATTGAATTTAAACCAGTTCATTATTCATCTTAGAAGTATTGAACCGGGTCAATGATGGGTGAGAGGGGAAGTCGCTCTTTCGGTCTTAAATAAAAACGACAACCCCTTCCAAATACTTACCGCTTTGGTTTGCTTGAGGTTTACTTTATGCACCATTCGCAATCTTCGAAGACACAGGACACAGGACTACTGACAACTAATTTCACGAATCCAGTTAAATTATGACCAGTGACAATATCTCATATTTTCACCGTGACCAGTGACAATATCTCATATTTTCAACGTAGCCAATGACAATATCTCATATTTACACCGTTACCAGTGACAATATCACATTATCACCGTGAGTAGTGACAATATCTCGTATTTTAAACGTGACCAGTGACAATATTTCACATTTGAACCGTGACCAGTGACAAAATCTCATTGTCAACGTGACCAGTGACCATATCTCGTATTTTCAACGTAAGCAGTGAAAATATCTCATATTTACACCGTGACCAGTGACAAAACCTCATATTTGCAACGTTACCAGTGACAATATCTCATATTTTAACTGTTACCATTGACAATATCTTATTTTTTTCACCATGACTAGGGACAATATCTCGCATTTTCACCGTGACCAGTGACAATATCTCATATTTTCAACGTAACCCGTGACAATGTCTCATAGTTTCACCATGAACAGTGACAATGTCTCACATTTTCAACGTTACCAGTGACAATATCTCATATCTTCATCGTAACCAGTGACAATATCTCATATTGTCGCCGTGACCAGTGACATTATCTCATATTTTCAATGTGACCAGTGACACTATCTCACATTTTCGCCGTGACCAGTGACAATATATCATATTTTCGCCGTGACCAGTGACAATATCTCACATTTTCAACGTAACCAGTGACAATATCTCATATTTTCAACGAAACCAGTTAAAACATCTCATATTTACACCGTCACCAGTGACAATATCACACTATCACCTTGAGTAGAGACAATATTTCGTATTTTTAACGTGACCAGTGACAATATCTCAAATTTTCACAGTGACCAGTGACAATATCTCATATTTTCAACATGACCAGTTACAATATCTCACATTTTCAACGTGATCAGTGACAATATCTCATATTTACACCGTGTCCAGTGACAATATCTCATATTTACACCGTGACCAGTGACAATATAATATTTTCACAGTGACCAGTGACAATATCTCCTATTTTCAACGTAGCCAATGACAATATCTCATATTTACAATGGCCACTGGTCACGGTGTAAATATGAGATATTGTCACTGATCACGTTGAAAATGTGAGATATTGTCACTGGTTATGTTGAATACATGAGATATTGTCACTGGTCATGTTGAAAATGTGATATTGTCACTGGTCACGGTGTAAATATGAGATATTGTCACTGGTTGCGTGGAAATTGTGAGACATTTTGTCACTGGTCAAGGTGAAATATGAGATATTGTCACTGGTCACGGCGAAAATATGAGATATTGTCACTGGTCACGGCGAAAATATGAGATGTTGTCACTGGTCACGACGAAAATAATAGATATTGTCACTGGTCACGGCGAAAATACGAGATATTTTCACTGGTTACGTTGATAATAATATGAGATAAAGTCACTGGTCACGGCGAAAATATGAGATGTTGTCACTGGTCACGGCGAAAATATGAGATATTGTCACTTGTTACGTTGAAAATAAGAGATAGTGTCACTGCTCATGGCGAAAATATGAGATATTGTCACTGGTGACGTTGAAAATAAGAGATATTGTCACTGCTCATGGCTAAAATATGAGATATTGTCACTGGTCACGGCGAAAATATGAGATATTGTCACTGGTAAAGTTAAAATTATTGGATGTTGTCACTGGTCACGGCGAAAATATGACATATTGTCAGTGGTTACGTTGAAAATGTGAGATATTGTAACTGGTAAAGTTAAAAATATGAGATATTGTCACTGGTCACGGCGAAAATGTGATACATTGTCACTGGTCAAGGTGAAAATATGAGATATTGTCACTGGTCACGTTGAAAATGTGAGATATTGTCACTAGTCACGGTTTAAATTGAGACATTGTCACTGGTCACGGTGTAAATATGAGATGTTTTAACTGGTTTCGTTGAAAATATGAGATAGTGTCACTGGTTACGTTGAAAATATGATATATTGTCATTGGTCACGTTGAAAATATGAGATATTGTCACTGGTCACGGTGTAAATATGAGATATTGTCATTGACCACGTTGAAAATGTGAGATATTGTCACTGGTTATGTTGAAAACATGAGGTATTGTCACTGGTCATGTTGAAAATGTGATATTGTCACTGGTCACGGTGCAAATATGAGATATTGTCACTGGTTGCGTGAAAAATGTGAGACATTTTGTCACTGGTCAAGGTGAAAATATGAGATATTGTCACTGGTCACGGCGAAAATATGAGATATTGTCACTGGTCACGGCGAAAATATGAGATGTTGTCACTGGTCACGGCGAAAATATGAGATATTGTCGCTGGTCACGGTGAAAATATGAGATATTGTCACTGGTCATAATTTAACTGGATTCGTGAGATATTGTCAGTGGTTACGTTGATAATAATATGAGATATTTTCACTTGTCACGTTGAAAATACAAGATATTGTCACGGGTCACGGTCTAAATTGAGAAATTGTCACTGCTCGAGGCAAAAATATCACGGTGACCAGTGACAATATCTCACATTTTCAACGTAAACAGTGACAATACCTCCTATTTACACCGTGACCAGTGACAATATCTCACTTTACACAGTGACCAGTGACAATATTAATATCTCACATTTTCACCGTGACCAATGACAATATCTTATTTTTTACCGTGATCTGTAATAATAACTTATATTGTCACCGTGACCAGTGACAAAATCTCACATTTTCATCGTGACCAGTGATAAGGTCTCATATTTACACCGTGACCAGTGACCACACCTGATATCGCCACTGGGGAGGTGCCGTACTGCTTTCAGCTTTGTTAGCAAATCTTTAATTGGTAATTTTGACTATTGAAAGTATTTTAAACTAAAAATTTGACTATAAAATGAATCATATTAGTATGATACTACAAACTTGGCTTCTGTCATCTCGTGACATTGGTAAAGTTGATTGTTCACTATTGGCAAACACCATACGCGAAATATCAACATTACCGATGACACTGATGAAATATACCTTCTATTAAGAAACAACATTAAGCATTCTGTTTTTGTATGGGTTGTCTGTACCTCTTGTAGAACCCGACCCTCCAAATACTCCCCCATCACTCACTTGTCCTTCAATCAAACCTGTTCACGAGGCGGAGAAGGGGAAATCATCTGTTGTTGTATCATGGGATACAACTTTTGAAGGTAGTGACAAGGAAAACGGCAAATTAACGTAAGTGGATTTTATAAAACATTTATTTCAAGATGAAAAAGAAAATTTAATAACAAATAAATATTCAGTATAGAAAAGTTAACTTAAACCAAAGTTATTACTCATCCAAAATTGCATACTTGTTATAATAATTCTAAAATCTGAAAAAATTGCATCAGAATTAAGAAGCTTTCATTTGAATTTCCTTCTTAGGCCTACAAAGTTGTCTGGGTGGAACAGTGGGCAGCAGTTTGAAGAAGGGTCATATTCTATCCAATACCGAGTTGAAGACGAAGGAAAATTCACAGCTTCTTGTAACGTGCAGTTTCGTGTAAAAGGTAAAGGATTATTTTTTGTTTCAGACAATACAAATATAAACTCACGTGCAAAAGAAACGTCCCTCACATTTTTCCTCTATAGAATATAAGACACAAAGACAATAAGTATGTTTTATGTTTAATACTGATTACCAAAGTACATGTAACAGTTGACCATGTTTACAAAGATATCCGGTTAGCTTAAACATGTTTGTAGGTCAAATTTCCACAAGAGGGTCTTCTGTCCAGTTTTCGATCACTTGTCTTCCGACTAATTACGACACAAAATGTTCTTAAATTGAGGAAATCATTAGTAGCGTGTGTGTCCACCTCTGGCGTTGAGGCATGCTTCAATAGGGTGAGGCATTGATTGAACAAGTCGCCTGATCACGTGATCTGGTATCCGTTGCCATTCTTCCTGTAGAGCGTGGATAAGGTCATTGAAGGTTGTTGTCGTTGTTTAAACTGACGTCCGAGGTGGTCCCAGAGGTGTTCGATAGGAGACATATCAGGAGATTTCACTGGCCAAGGTAGTACGCCAATGTTGTTGGTGTTTAGGAAGTCTCTTGTGACAACAGCTGTGTGGGGAGTCGCATTGTCTTGTTGAAACAAGATTCGCTGATTTCTTTGAAGAAAAGGCAGTACAACAGGACACAAAATAAGATCAATGTACCGACGGGCATTCAAGTTGCCTTGAACAACAAGCAGATCTGTCTTTCTATTGCCGCAAATGTCTCCCCAAACCATCACACTGCCGCCGCCATGAGGTTCCACTTCTTGGACACAACATCTCGCAGTCTGTTCACCACGCCGTCTACAGACACGAATCCGACCATCAGCCTTGGTCAATTGGAACCTGCTCTCGTCTGAAAACAGTATTCTATACCAATTCCGTGGCTGCCATTGCCGAACTTGTCTAGCCCAGGCCAATCTACGAAGTCGATTTTCACGCGTCAACGTCATCCCCTTGAACGGTCTGTAGATGCGGAGTCCATGCGCACGAAGGCGTCTGACTATTGTCCATCTGCTGACGCGATGACCAAGACTATGCTCTGCTGATGTCGTCATAATGATGAATCGATTCCTCAAATGAAGCACATAAATGCTGGTCTTACAAGGGGTAGTGACTCGTGGTCTGCCGCTTCTGGGCCTGTCTGCTGTCCTGCCAGTTTGTCTGTAACGTACGGCCAATCTATCAATTGTCTTTTTGGCGCAGCCCATGATTCTTGCAACGCGAGCATGAGTGACTCCAACTTCCAGCATACCAATTGCTCACTCTCTTTCCGCTGACGTCAGTCGAGGCATGTTTTCTTTGTCACATAAGTGCAAATGGTGTCAAGTCTCAAATTAGCTCATATTTTATACAGATATTTCATACGGGTATTTGTCTACACATCCGGGAAGTTTTAGCGTGCAAGAACATATGTTTGTGTAATACGTGCAGCACATGCATGTTCTTTTGGTGTCACCTATCTGTGCGTTTGGGTGATGTGTTCAAAGCCCTGTTTCCAGTTTACAACCACAAAAACGAAAATTATGATACAATTTATTTTGGGGACGTTTCTTTTGCACGTCAGTATATAAAGGAAACACGTCCTTGAATATAATAGTTAAAGAAATTTATTGATATACTAACTTTTGGGCAAGTTATTGATACACTCTTTTCTTCCCCATAATATGTTGTGCTGCCAAACTATGGTGTTTACTGAAAAAAAAAATCTTACAATGTCATTATAAAGATATATCATGATATCATGATCATGACGAAGCATTTAAAAAAAATGTTTGTCATTTCTGCTTATCTGCGCTTCATAAGACTACTCTTAATACCATTTGCAATCTGATAAAAATGAATCCGTTTGTCATATTGCTATTATTTTATCGAGATGAACATGGGAAGTTTCAATTGTTTATTTCTGTTCCACAGTGAAACGCTGTCAACCAATCCATTGGCCCAGTAATGGTTTCGTTCAGTGTGACAAGAACGTGATTTGGGGGTCGAAGTGTAAGGTCCAATGTGACGAAGGGTTCGAGGCGAAAGACGAAGGGGAGGCAACTTGTGAGGGGGACCATTGGTCTGCCCCTCTAAGATGCACTGGTAAATAATACGGAAAAATCATTTTTATTTGAAATTTGACTTGTTACTCCGCGATGGTGTATTGTTTATATCAATGATGTTTGTGTACACAGGAACTAACCATGCTTACGTTGAAATGGTTGAAAATGCGGTAGAATTTAAATCGTATCCTAGTTAGCCTCCACTAGTAACTACCCGGCAAAACATCATTACAACACATTACTCTTTATGTCAATGAAATTTTGTCTTATTCATCAGAGAAGAAGTGCATGAATAAACCCAACATCGCCCACGGCAGCACGTACTGCATGGAGGAACCCCCCATCTACAAGTCCTCCTGCTCAATAAGCTGTGCCAAGGGCTATTCCTTGGAAGGCCCCATCACTATATTCTGTACGAGAAGTACACAATTCTCCGGACATGGAGGCTGTGTAGGTATGTACACGTAGAGATAATGACATTGCCAAGAAAGTGCAACATGACTTCAGTAAATACTTGATACTGATTGGCTGATTAGAAAGATTTCCCTACGTTGAATGACAATGAACTAATTTGCTAAGGCATCGCGAATAGGTACATCATGTCCTCATACTTCGGTCTTAGCTCTGTTTCCCTCTAGTTGTTTTTGTCATTTTCTAACTATGGAAGCTTCTCTCCAGTGGCAGATATAGGATTCCGTTTAGGAGGGCGCGCCCTGTGGGTGGTACAAGTACACCTATTGAAATGATAACATTGCATCAACAAAATGTGCCCACCGGAAAATTAGTTTGTTTTCTAAATTAGGACGCCATCCTTCACATTTCTGTTATACTATTTATATATATATATTAACATGACTAATAATTTTCAGATTCTACGCCACCGACGTTTGTCAACGACTGTCCAGTCGATATCGAGGATTTTGCCGAGAAAAATGGCCAGAAGGTGGTCACTTGGACAGAGCCACAGGTCACGGACAACTCAGGAGTAGCCCCGAAACTGACCATACATCCGCCATCTGGGACTACCTTTAAGCTTGGCAGAACGGCTGTCCACGTCACGGCAACTGATGTAGTAGGAAACGAAGCAAAGTGTTCGTTTAGTGTGGACATCAAATGTAGGTTCGATCTTTTTATCTCAGCTTTCCTTTCACCTTTTTATCAAAATAGAAAGGATGAATGTATTTCTCGTGCATTGGTATGTAAAACTGTTTAGAATTTAAAACGTTAAGGGATAGCATCCTCTTTAATATGTTGTCGATGCCAATTATAAACTTAAGGAAATAACTCATAACTAAACCATGAATATCTTGAGAGTACGTCAGGATTAAGAAGTTTACTTTTTGTGTGACAATAACATCATTAACTAATTAAAACCTCTACCCAGCGCTATCATGCGAGGAGCCAAAACTGGACAAGTCTGAAAAGGATCTGCTCATGTACTCCTGCCCTGACGGAATTGCCTACGGAAGGTCCTGCGAGATGTCCTGCAAGTCAGGGTACCCCCTGGAGGGGTCTACGCGTATTCTTTGTGACAAGCGACCAGGAACCTACTTCCCTCCCAAGGTCACATGGACATGGCCAACAGATACTCTCGAACCGTACTGCAAAAGTAAGTTAGAAGAAAGTGTCATAAAGAAATGTTACTACCATGTTTTGAACATCATTAAAAATCAACAATTTTACCGCATGGAGTTGTTTTATTATATGTGATAAGTGTATGTATGAATACATAATATCATTCTTTATGAACAGATAATTTTGATTTGTGGCTGTTCAACCAAACATAGGATGTATCAATCGCAATTTTAAGATGTCTTTTGGCCAGTAAGTTCGGCATTTAAGTTTAGATTTAAAACAATATGGAAGTTGTGCTAGAAAACGATTTTGCCGACATAAAGCCTTATACTTGACTTTAACTTGATGACGCGTCTATGCTGTAGGACGTATAAAAACAAGCAGAAGTGTTACATTTCTCTCTGCTATCCAGTCCAGTTCAGGAGATCCCAAATTAACTTGATTTTAAAGGAGTGATTTTCGCAAACATTAAGTGGAAATTATTTTTATATGAGCATGTTTCCGTCATATCAAACACTCGTCGATCGAATAATCATGTGATCTGTTGGTAGCGTCTGTTTTTGACACTACTTTGGTTGGATTCTGTCACGGGACTTTGCTGTAACAGCAGGGTTACATGAGTTTCAATACTTTGCATCAATTTGAAATAAAGGGAATATTGAAACAATGAATAAGGAACAAATTACTCATTTATATTCCAGTCAACCCGTGCCCTGACCTGCGAGAGCCACGGAACGGAGCTCTGGTGTGTGACCGATGGAACCACGGCAAGATGTGTCAGATGCAGTGTAATGATAAGTTCGATGTGCCCCGCAAGGTTCCAGACCAGTACGTATGTGGGGAGTCCAACGGGGAATGGAGGCCCAGTGATGACGTGCAGGACTGCTCAGGTGACTATCAGAGATTATTATGTGTCATATAACTTTGCGAAACGAGTCTCAATTTGTTTAATATCTCAGCGAAAGCGAGGGTTTAACGCAGATTGAGTTTCTTAAGGACGTTGGATACCTTTGTTACTGCACATCCGCAACAGTCAGATTGTGCTATTTTAAAGTTTATGCTGTTTTGTTTATTTTTCACTGAAAGTGTGAGATAAAAAAAAATAAAAAAATAAAAATTAAATAATGATTTAGTTCAATAAAAAACAATGACTAAATTATATTTGTGAACATAAGTATTTGTTTTATGATAAAATTTATTTCACTAATTAACCTTAAGTTCTAATGAAAATTTCTAAAAAAGGTAATGTTGACAATGAAGAGTTATCTCCCCTGGATGTTAATTTTCATTGATGTGGCTAAATTGAATGTGAATATCTTTGTTATCCCCTGGTGACATATTTTTTTCTTTTTAATCTTATTCTAGTGTGTATTTACTATAAAATATATAATTTTCCAAAAAATCTTAATACGAGAAATCGATTTTTTTTTCATAAAAGAATAATATTTTACAAAAATAATCATACAAAAAAGGTTATTTGTATGAATTTACTTCATACTATTTTCAAGTTCCTTTTTTTTCTTCTGACTTAGTTTTTTTCCATACTGCTATGCCTTAATTGAAAAACATTTAAATAAAAATTACGTTCAAAAGATACCTTGAAATGGAGTTTTTAAATTATTGTATTTTCATCATTGGGTGCCCTAACGGATGGACCCTTTTTCGAACAAAAACTGTGGTGACATGGTATTTTTATGACACAATTTGATTCAAGAGATATTTTTCAACAAAATAAGACCAAATTTAGCTATTTCTTAATACCTCGATATTTTGTATCCAACCTCCTTAAAGTCATATGAGGCACTTTGGAGGGTAAGACATTCGCCATTACCGATTCTATTCAAGTTTTGTCTTTTATCAAGAGACAGAAACGATCTGCTACTCTTGCGGCGGCCGGAAACATTGTTTTTTGACGTCACAGGTGAAAAATATGGGAAGTAGCACTACAACAATTTTTGCCAGTCAAAAGTGACATGTGCTCGTGTTGAAAATATGTCAAGTACTAAACCAATATGAAGGTTTCAACATATTTGGATTAAATTATCGTAAAACAATTCACCTTTCTTTTAGTGAAACGCAATCCCGGGTCTATGAAACTGCCATCTGAGCTGTACTACTACAGCGGAGATTGTCATTCCCAAACTTCGAAAGAACAAATACAGGACAACTTCATCAAGATGTTGAAATCAAACATCCTATTCCAAGAGGAGTGTGGGGGTAATGTACCGGACTGTCAGGCGGAGTTTGTGGATGTCAGGTGCGGCGACGTCACCAGGCGGAGACGTCGCAGGAGGGCAGCGAAGAAGAATATTATTATCGAGTTTAATATCGTTCTACCCTATCATGACAACAACTCAAATGTCTCACACGTAATTGCGTCATACGAGAAGAACTTTAAGAAGATCAGTGATGCTCTTGACAAGGCTGTGCGTACCAGAACTCTTGATATTGCTTTGGAGGGACTGGAACTTCAGGATGATTCCTTTGCACCCGGTACGGCGGATTTTCAATGTGGGAAAGGGATGATGGCTCGCTATTCTACAGCGTCGTGTGGTTAGTAGGCATTTCATATTGTAATGATCATAACGATAAAGATAAAGATAAGGATAAAGAATATATATAGACACCATATCATACGCAAATTGCATGCGCAATGCACTATATCTATCCCGTGCCGCTTCATGTATAACTACAATAAAACAATAAAACCATTTATTAAAGAAATAAAACAATTTTCGATAACTGGTAACACATAGGTATCATTTCATCACTACGGATCACCTTTGACCCAATCAGGTATGATTTAGTAAAATGATGTTGACTGTTCTATGTATCTTTAAAAGATTTTGATTGATTCATACAGCTGGTTGCCCCACCGGAACCTTCTACGATGAGGACAAAGATGACTGCCAAGATTGTTCCAGGGGGTCGTTCTCTGACTCTGCATTCTCTACCACGTGTAAACCATGTCCTGATGGTTTCTCCACCTTATCCACAGGGGCCAGGGACCAAAAACAATGTCTCGGTATGGGTGGTGTCATTTAAACTCAGAAATCGATGGTTGATAGCATAAATGTAAATGATATACTTGAAACCATGTGTTCTTTCTATCGCCTTATTCCTTCTCTTCAGAACAGTTGCTATTCTACGCGCAGTAAGGTTTTGGTGCAATGCTACACTGAATATCAGTGCAATAACACCCATGGTTCGCTAGTTCCAGCCGTCGCTCGCTGGTTTCACCGCAATACTTAGCCACAATAGTATTGCGGGCTTTCCAATTGCAATTACAATAGAGTATAAGTGAATAATCTTGAAAGTTGCGTTTAACCCAATGATATCTCTTCTCATCTGAAATTGGTAAAGCTGATGGGTAAATGTAGTCAAATCGTGATGTAACTTACTTCTGATATATATGTATCAAGCTGAAATGGTTTTGTGATATTTTACTAAAATATGTGGCGTATTGTCGACTTCTGATCTCTTGACAATGATGAAAATGTCTATTCTAGAAACGTGCAAGGAAGGCCAGTACTCGGCTACGGGGATAGTCCCATGTGCGCCTTGTCCAGTAGGGAGCTTCCAGGCCGGAACCGGTCAGACGGCTTGTATTGCTTGTCCCATAGGAAAGTCGACTGTCTTCAACGCCGCCACCAGCCTTAAAGACTGCTTGAGTATGCAAACTGTATTGTCTCATTAATGACATGTCCAATGGATGATAGACTGATATGCAGACGCTAGAGCAAACCGATTAAAGAAGTCGGAAATGTCTGGAAAATGTTCGCATATTAAGTTGCCTCAGTTTTAAAAATCGTTCGGGATTTCTTTTCTTATTTCTTTATTTCTTTTATTTTTTTTTTCAAATTAAAAATTAAAATGATAAATTAAGTCATGAACATTTTTTTTCAGGCAGTTTATTTAATTCTAAAAGGTTGGTCACACTTTATAAGATACTAAATGATATAAGATATCAAATTCATACCTTCATATGTATATGTCCCTGGGAATTATTATTTTTCAAAATCTAAAAAGAAAATAATGAATTTAATGACCATTCTTTTATCATCTTCAGATTTCGACTTCCACGTTGAAAACGTAACATCAGAAGAAATGGGAGTACTGAAGACCGACCTCCCTTCTTTTACACTGTACTTCTGGGTAAAGTTCATCAACAGCAGAGACATGTCTATCAGTATAGAAGACTCTAGTGGGAGCAAACCAGTTCAGTTTATCATCGGACAGACGGCAAGCATTCAGATTGGAAGGTTAATGTTGATTACTTTTATGATAGTAAACTATTACTTTTGATAAATTTGCATTCAAAGTTCGAACACAATTCAGATGAAAAAGTCAAAGATCTAAAAGGTAACATCATTTCTAACAATTGGCTTTATCATAAATGCAATTACTTCACCAATAGCTTCTAGAAGTTAGCTGAAATCTTTATTTTTCTAACATGAATTGCTTATAATTTTAAATTCATGCTTTTAATACTTGTTACCTTATATTTCTCAGTTCGAAAATCGACATGTCAGTCAGCCCTAGTCTAAAAACATGGATGCACGTGATGTTCCTGTTTGATGCTGGCAGGAAGACCGTAACATTGAAAGTAGCTGATAAACACACCACCAAAGACGTGTCCAGTACATCAAGCTTGGGTACAAGCGGTGATCTCCTCACAGTCTCAACTAGCGGCGCAGGTAAGCTGGATTGATTTCGAAAAATATTTGTGAACTGTTTTATTATGGAGCATAAAAATGTACCCCTTTCGATTTTCAGAGTTTGATATTTGAAGGGGGGGGGGGGGGGGATGTTTGAAAAATGACATTTACGACTCATTTTGTGTATAACGTGTTATTGACACTGAATCTCTTCCCTTTTATATCTTGATGGTGATCATTTCTCTTGTAAATCTTGACGGTTATCAATTCTCTTGTATATCTTCATAGTCATCAATTCTCTAGTATATCTTGACGGTTATCAATCATCTTGTTAACCTTGACAGTGATCAATTTAGATCTTCATGCCTGTAGGGCCCGATGAGCTTATGGCATGGCATAGTGTCCGGCGTCCGTCCGTCCATCCGTCCGTCCTTAAACTTTGTGGAATTTCGCCTTCTTCTCCAGAACCATAAGGCCAAAAAACTGAATCTCTGTGTACAGACTCCTTGACTAGTGAGGATTACAAATTGTAGCTTTGGTGGCCCTGTGACCCCTAATAAGGGCCACAGTGACCACGCCCTAAAAACCTATTTTCATCTTTTTCTCCAGGAGCATAAGGCCTAGAAAGCTGAAACTTTGTGTACAGACTCCTTGACTAGTGAGGAATATAAATTGTAACTTTGGTGGCCTTGTGACCCCTAATAAGGGCCACAGGAGCTACACCCTAAAAACCTATTTTCATCTTCTTCTCCAGAACCATAAGGCCTAGAAAGCTGAAACTTTGTGTACAGACTCCTTTGCTTGTGAGGATTATGAATTGTAGCCCCTAATAAAGGCAACAGGAACACCCTTCAAATATATTTTCATCTTCTTCTTCTGAAGTATAAAGTCTAGAAAACTGAAACTTGTCAGCTATATACTTAATTGTATTATTGGTGACCCTATGGCCTCTACAAAGAGGGAATCACATTGGCCACACTCTACAGCATAATTGATGATGTAGACTGATGAGCTACAGAGCCAATAGCTCTATTTTTTATATCCTGCTGTTATCAATTCCCTTGAAGATCTTGACGGTGAACAATTCCCTTGTATATCTTGACGGTTTTCAATTTTCTTGTTATATATATTTCTTTATTCAGTACAATGGTGTGGGCCATCAGCCCTATGTACAACAAGATCAATTGGTTTTCAATCACAATTGCAAAAATTTAAACAATTATATAACCATGGTCAATCGCAGATATGACGCATGGAAAATGTAGTATGCTAAATTTCTTATAACAGATTCCTGCTGAGAGGACAGTAGTATATTAAACAATGGTAATGATGGAAATTTATAATATTTCAAGGTATATATCGCTGACGAAGATCACGATACGCATCACAAATCAGCAGAAAATGGTACTCCGTCTCAACAAGCCCCGAGTTACATACTTTACAAAGTCTATCATTCACTGGAATATTAAAATACCTTCCAGACTCAATGGCTAATTTATGTGAGCTACAGCGAAATTAAGAAAGTGCAGTTCTAAATATTTTTATAGTTAAAGCAGTAAGATGAAACTCAGATTGGAAGACTTTTTTGAGATAGGGAGGAATCCAAATTGTTCATTTGGTGCCCCTGTGGTCCAAAGTAAGGGAGGAACCATATTTGCCACACCCTAAAGCAAAATTGACATGAAGCCTGATGAGCTACAGAGGCACTGGCTCTATTTTTTAATATATTGACGGTGATCTCTTCCCTTGTATATCTTGACCATCTTGATGGTTATCAATTCTTTTTTATATCCTGCGGTTATCAATTCCCTTGAAGATCTTGCGGTTATCAATTCCCTTAAAGGTCTTGACGGTGAACAATTCCCTTGTATATTTTGACGGTTATCAATTCTCTTGTTAATCTTAACGGTTATCAGTTCTATTGTTTATCTTGACGGTGATCAATTTGCTTGTAAATCTTGACGGTGATCAATTATCTTATATAAGTAGACGGTGACCATTTCCCTTGTATATCTTGACGATTACCAATTCTCTTGTTTGTCTTGCCAATGATCAATTCCCTTGTATTTCTTGACTGTTATCAAGTCTCTTGTTTATCTTGACGGGTTTCAATTAATTTGAGTTTCTTGGCGGCTATCGAGACTCTTGTTTATCTTAATGGTTATCAATTATATTGCATATCTTGACGGTGACCATTTCTCTAGTAAATTTTGATAATTATCAATTCTCTTATATATGTTGCGGTTATCAATTCCCCTGAAGATCGTGACGGTGATCAATTCTCTTATATATCTTGACGGTTGTCAGTTCCCTTGAAGATCGTGACGGTGATCAATTCCCTTAAATATCTTGACGGTGATCAATTCTCTTATAAATATTGACGGATATCAATTCCCTTGTATATCTTGATAGTTATCAATTTTCTAATATACCTTAACGGTGAGCATTTCTCTTTTATATCTTTACGGTGATCATTTCTCTTGTATAACTTGATGGTTATCAATTCTCTTGTTTATTTTGACGGTTATCAATTGTCTTGTTTATTTTGACGGTTATCAATTGTCTTGTATATCTTGATGGTTGTAAAATCCCTTGTATATCTTTGTAAGTCTTGCCAGTGATCAGTTCTATCATCTTGTATATATTGACAGTGATCAATTCACTTGTATATGTTGGCGTAGTTGTTAGCATGCTGGCCTCTCACACCAATGGCCCAGGTTCAAATCCAAATGGTGACCAAAAACATTTGTGACATTGACTTAACTATGTGTAATGTCCTTGGCAGCTCATCCTAATTGCACCAAGTCCATCAAGCAGTATGAAAGAGAATCTGAAATAACTGGTGTACATTACGATTCCGTCAGGGTAATTATGTCAATATTGTATTTATTATTAGTCATTTTTATCGTTTCGATGGTGATCAATTTTAACATGTTACTTATGTTTGGGTTTTTTTCAACATTAGCCACCATGAGCGGACTGAACCTCGTTGATCGAGGACTGACTATCCAGGAACAAGAGTCTGTCAGCACCAGGTGTGGGGCACATCTTGATGAAACTGCCCTCAACTTTACACTTCGTGGTCTCTCAATTCCCAGTCAATGTGATGGTGAGTGTACAATGTTAACATAAAGGTAGGATTATGAGAAATATACCTGTATCATCTTCTGCACATTAACATAAATTCTATTCAACTGTGCAAAATACTGATTGGCTACTATGAAAAATGTGAAGGTGTGGAATTGGTTAAACAGTGCTTGTTTACTTGTCTAATTGGCACGGATTCAATTGTAGCATAGCAACGATTGTTCTTAAAGATATTGCTTCACTTCTTGACTTGTGATCATGTCCATAAGTGAAACAAGTGAAATATATGTAGGATAGTTTATTTCAATGCAAGCCATCCTAAATTTTCAAGATTATCAACTTTATATCGATGTAAAACTAAGATAAAGCATCATGTGACTCAGTTCAATTTCAACTCTACTGCAATATAGACCAAATGACCCACATCACTTAAAAGTAATAATGTTTGTCTCCCTGTGTCTACCTAAGGCCCAAGCAGCGTAAACCTCCATCTAAATCACTCATTCTGTGTCTGTCTGTCTTCCTGGCTGATGTTGCTCTAACCTGTACCTGTACCCAGCTGTGGACGAGTGTGTCTCCAGTCCTTGCGGTCCCAACACCTGCATCAATGAGCTGGGCGGCTTCAGCTGCGTCTGTTCCGGAGGCTACTCTGGTCTTCGTTGTGAGACACCTCCAGACCATTGTGTGGACCACGCGTGTCAGAACTCCGCCGAGTGTGTGAACCATTACACCAACTATAGCTGTGTATGTGAGTCTGGATACCGCGGTCCGCTGTGTGAAGAAACTAAAGGTATGTAATGTTAATACAGGAGTAGGCAGGACCCAGTTGAATGTGTATTTTACTTATAGATATTTAGAGTAAGGTGATACTGGATTTAAAAAAAGAAAAGACGGTTGTTGTAAGCTCGTTTAGTATCCTTTGTGACTCTACAGCTTATCAACTGATTTACTAAAATGGTATTAAATAGAAGATCGTTTAGTATCCTCTATGATCCTAAAAGTGACTGTTTTACTAAAATGATATTAAATTGATGTTCATTTTGTATTATCTATGGCCATAAAAGTTAAACTGGTTTACTGAAAATAGTATTACCCTGAAGCTCGTTTAGTATCCTCTATGACCCTTACAGTGAATGGAGGCTGGAACGCCTGGTCAGCTTGGACTGACTGCAGTGCCACCTGTGATGGCGGGATGAGAAGCAGGACACGGAACTGTACAAGTCCTGAACCTGACCTGGATGGTCTCCCCTGCTCCGGACAGGGGTCCATGACAGAGGAATGTAACAAGGAAGATTGTCCATGTAAGAACTTATACGCTCAAATACGAGCATGCACGATATTGATTGTGCATTTGTAGTTAACCGTTTATCAAGAAAGATAATTATAAGATCGGGGGAGAACAACTTAATATTCTGAATTCTGTCCATATAAATGACGGTATGCCATAAGCCGCATTACATTAGCATTATTCTTTTTGGATATCTACCAATGTTAAATTTTTCTTTTTCTTTAAATGATACCAGGGCGCTTGCTGATATGATACAAATTTGAATGCAGTTGTTTTTATTTGTCTTGGGAACACGCAAACACACACAAAATAAATCCGAGTTTGAGAAGAGATAATACAACAGCCAATCGCGTCCTGAGAAATTATACAGCTGGTGCGATGGGTTATGTCAAGGGATGAGAGGATATAATGCAACGGTGGTCTAGGGAGATGAGTCGATTAGAAAAAGTGTTAGAAAGACACATGCTCCTGTGGGTAAACCAACCAAGAGGTTATTCCAAGAAGGCAGTTTCCTCATATTTGATAGAAAATTGTGTCTTTTTAAACTTTTAACGTTCAATTTTAAATTGGATTTGGTTATGGTTCCAGTAAATATTGCAAGAATTGTTTTTCTGAATGTTTAAAGCATGTGTGTCCCTACCGAGATCCTACGGCGTAGAACGGAACTGCACGAGTGCTGATGACCTGACCCAGTGCACCATCAAGTGTCGGAAGGAACTGATGTTCATACAACCCGTGCTGCCAGTCTACCGGTGTGGGAGATCAACAGACTACCGGTGGACTCACCAGACGGAGGACAACCCTCGGGCTAAAATGCCGTCTTGTTCAGGTGAACACGGTTTTCACATTATGGTTAAATGTATACATCATAGGGGTAAGAAACCCGCAACTTCCAAGTTGTACTCTGTACTACTTTGTACTCGTTTAGTAAACCAAAGTTTACAAACACTCCCCTATCCCCCATCTACGTCTCTATGCATTCGAAATCTTTTTACACGCGCTTGCCATATATTGCTTTGTTAACTGATATGCCTATTCGTAATTATGTTATTATGTTTCGGAAAATATAAATCTCCTGATTAACAGTTGTGATGTTTCCATGTTATTATCGAAACAATAATGCAAAACAGTATCAAAAACGATTAAGACAACGACTATAAATGTAGGGATAAATCATTATCATGAAGGTAAGACCAGTCTTTCCCAACGTGGTTAGTGATTACGGTCATATGATCCTCTGTGTGAGTAGTGGTTCGTGATTCCGGTCATATGATCCTCTGTGTGAGTAGAATCGGTCGATACGTTTTTCACTAATGGTTCCTCTGTTTGCAGCTGTTTCCAGCTCGAGCGGCTACAAGTTCACCCATCACATGACATACCCCGACCTCCAATGTGACACCATCTCCTCCGACTGGGCAGCCATTACCAGCCAGTTGACAGCTCAGACAAAGAACCTCACGTGCAGGACTGAAGGCACGTGTAAGATGGATGTGGATCAAGTGGGGTGTGCACACAGACGTAAGAGGGAAGCTGGAGGACCCATCAGTATCACTCTAACTATCGACAAGGACGCCATTACTAAATTCAACATCACTGGAGCTCTAGGGGACTCCTCGCGTAGGTAGATTCACTTCATAAAAACATGAGTCACTTGTAGGTCTGAATGATATTTTGAGAATTAAAGTAAATCAGTGAATTGTTCTCTCGTAAGTGCGCTGGTAGCTCATAAGTTTAAAGTTTCCCATAGTTCCCTCGAAACTTTATTAGCATGTTTAAAATATGACTATGAGTTTTGTGGTTAGATATATTTATTCAGTGTGAAACTGGAATTTGTTACAGATAAAATAACGCTTCAAACCGTTCATGTCTATATTTTTCAGAAATTGCCAAGTTAACCAACTACTTGTCCACCGTCGTCAACTTCGAGAAGTCAGCACAACAGCTGGTGAACAACAGTGACAGCGTGTTCAAGATCACACTTGGAGGGAAAACATTCTCTGTGGATCCAAACAGCGGCTCCTCCTCGGTCGATATCGACTGCCCACCCGGAACTACCCCAACTGCTTCCATCGGCTTATGTGGTTAGTTCATCTCCTTGTTTCGATTGAACATGGATTATATTTGCAGGAATCGACGATGAACAAAATGTTTGATATTATTGGCTGCGTTTTGTACGTATGATGCATGATTAAAGGAAATAAATAGCTAACAAATGAACGAAACTAGACGTTTTGTTTATCATCTTATTCCCTAACCTTTCATTTTATTTCGAATAAAGTACGAGTACGCCGTACGTTAAGAGGTCCTGTGAATTTTATATATAATCTCATTCACACATGTGCTATCATTATCATATGTAGACAAGCATCGGATTCCTTACTTTTAATCCCACCGTCTGCCTGTAATTATTTCTTTTCCGGAATATAACCCCAAAACTATTAGAGGTAGGTCATTGAAACTTGGTATATGGATCAGTCATCTTATATATATGCGACTTTTTGGTTTTAAACGTCTTTGGATTTTTATTTCTGGCCGTGTCCATGGATAGGTAACCGAGAAGTTCGTTCCCGAAGCATGGCTCCAAAACTGTTAGACCAAGCTCATTGAAACTTGGTATCTGGATTTGTCAGCATGTCAAGATGTGCCTTATGGGATTTTTAGTTTTGGCTGTTTCCATGGCAATAAACCTTTAAAATTCAGAAAATTACTTTGTCCTTTATATAAATCCTACACAGTTTTGAAATAGGTAATCTGATTTGGAACCGGTCGGATATGTCATCTTCAGGGACTCTTGTTCAACTGATGTTGTTATATTTTATATCAAATTTTCTATTCATTCTATGCACATAGATTACCGATTCGCTCTACATCATCAGTAATACTGTTTAACACACCTGTGTTACCTGTTCAGGTGAGTGCCCAGCAGGTAGCAGGGAGGAGCGACAGGTGTGCGTGCTGTGTGGACGCGGCTTCTACCAGGACTCTCCGGCCAGTGTAGCCTGTGTCCAGTGTCCGGCTGGTCAAACCACTCCGGGCTTGGGAGCCAAGTCAAGAGACGAATGCACAGGTTGGGAATTTTATGTTTTACTCAAATGATTTGCTATTTTATTTCACATATTTTAACAAAATATCCACTGTGACGGAGTACAAGTTTCATTGATACAGCAATTAAAGATGTCATGATATATGTCATGGCATGTTATTAAGTGCTTTTTGAAGCTTTATAATTAAGTGCTTCTTGAAGCATGATTATTCAGTCGATTCAATAAGAGCCAACAACTTTTTCAAACACACATCATTCAAACATCATGAATACGAATAAGTGATATTCTGCTTCAAACACCTTAAGTCACCACTTTTACTCCAGCCCATTCTTAACCCATAGAGGCCGCTTAGGTCATTAAAGTTTGATTTAACAACTGTTGTAGACAAGGAACTGCTTAAAAGTTTAGAGGAACTTTTCATTCATAATCAGCAAATTACTTGTAACTTCATTAAATGATTAATTGTCACATGACGTCATTTGATTGCAAGATAACATTAAAGATCTTTTTCTATTCATTTTCAGACGATGGACGTCCGGTTTCCAACCCTGACAGTGATACTGGCAAAGATGGTATGCAGCTTGCCAATTGGAGTTTTGTTGCTTTTATCTCACAGAGATCACTTTAAAATACAATTGCCCTCTCATAAAGGAATGCACGGCCCAATCCCCTCTCCCCCCCAAAATGTCTACCATTTTCTTAGGATCGGAAATGCATAAAAACTTAAAGCGATCCAATGTGTATATAAACTTTGGTGATTCTTGCTATCAAAATGTTTAGTGCTACTGCGGCAATGGTTTATGATATAGATTGAATCCACAAATCGTCTGAGCCAAATGTTGTGTATTTTCTCGATTAAGAAAAAAAGTGATATGAAGTTGTTGTTACTTATTTTTACTGTTGGGTAGAAGTATTGAGAGGTAAAACAATGTGCGATTATACCTTGATTTTGATTTTCGTTTGTACTACTTTGCAACGTATGTAACGTCCTACTTTTAAACCCAAAACTAAATTCATTGATGTGTATAACTGTAAAGCATAACACATGAATATCCGAGTTTAACCATTGCAGATACCTGTTATGTTTTTTTTATTTCAGACAACAGCCTCATGATTTTAGCCATCACACTGCCGACAATAAGTGCTGTTGTGTTGATTGCTGTGGTTGTATTCGTTGCGTGGAAGATCAAAGGGTGCGACTGGCTTTTACTTTTTTACTGTATTCAATAATTGCAATTTTTAATGTTTTTTTATTTGTTAAATGTTAAGCGTGTTTCTGTTCATAATATTCTGAAGGCACTGCCAATTCTTTAATCTTGGTAACACCCTCTGTATCTAGTACGTCGTTAAGAAAAGAGATTTCAGACTATTATTTTGGTTTTGAATAATACTATAATTGCGTCTAGACAATATAAACGATGTTAAAACTTTAAGTGGTTGAAGAAACGTAAACCAAAAGTTTTAAGTAAATACTAATTTTATGGATTGAACAAATGAGTCACTGACTTTAATTGTAAGATCGTTTCTGGTATATTTCATAGTTTACATCCTGTTCTGTTTCAGGAACAAACCAAAGCGATCAGGCAGTTGTGTTTTTCCAAAGCAGGAGCCACCTCCATACCAGATAAAGGATGCTGTAAGTTTTAGCCTTTGTTCGTTCCCGAGGTCAACGTCTTTGATTTCCTCACTATTCTATATCTTTCACTATTCTAAATGCTCCTATTTAAATGTAAACGAGGTCAATGAAACTTTGTGTGTGGGTCGGTCAACATTTGTAGCCTTTTTCTGGTTATCAACTTCTACGGAAATAATTATACGTTTTACTTTTTTCCAGTAACTTAGAATTAAGTTTCTGGAGCAGAGCTCAAAAACATAAGACCTTGCTCAATGGGATTGTGTATGTGGATCAACAATATGTGTAAATGTGCCTTTTGAGATTTTTAGTGATTGGATCTGTAATTTGGCTATTTCATACAAAGGCACCGGCCATTAAAATTGCCATGTGAAACAATCAACTTGTGTATAAAATCTTGCTTTTGATATAAATGAGATGATCGGGAAGATGAAAGCACCCTGAGGCTAGTTGAAAAGTTAATCTATGTAATTCAGTTTTCAAAATGGCGGCGGATAAACCAACACTGTCGTCTTTTGATAGGTGATCATTTTAAAATAAATATTCTGAACAACTGGAGACAGGTGGGATATGTCATCTTCTTGATGCCTCTTGTTTCTCACAAACAGTGGATGTCCAAGTCACCTATGGGCCCGCCGTCGACCCATCTTTCCCCTATTGGGACTTAGGCTGTCAACTGAATAGAAGAGACGCACGGGCTGGGAAGTCTCCATCGAGGAACCGAATACAACGTTTTCTTACCAACCTTTAATATATTTTTGTAACTTCAATGAGTGTTTTGAGTCTACTTTTATGAGTAGCAATTGTATATGACAAGTGACAAATGCATTTGCATTTGGGACGCTGTGACCCATATTGCTTAAACAGAAAATACTAGACAAAATATTATTCATTTTAATCGGGCAGATTTCTTAAATACGATATACATAATTAAATAAATTCATGAACTTAATATTACAGGATAAATGTTTGTAACTTTGATAATTCGTTTGAGTGCACAGTTTAAGAAGGAAATCTGTTATATGATACCGATGAGAATTCTAAGGAGAACAAGGTGTTTATTCAAACATATCGCTGAAAATATTGATAAAAACATTGTGTCCAAACATAAATGTAATTGTCCCGAATAACTATATGAAATTATGATAATTATGAATGTTAAACTGTTAAATTTTTTTTAAATGTAAACAAAGATTAAGACCATTTACAATTATTTGATTTGTATTGAACAAATAAATGCGTGAATATATAAGTTCTTTGCTATTGATTTTTAGCTCATCTGGCCTGCAGCTGTAAGGCCCGATGGGCTTATGACATGGTATGGTGTCCGGCGTCCGTCCGTCCGTCCGTCTGTCTGTAAACTTTGTGCATTTTCGACTTCCTCGAGGATTACAAATTGTGGCTTTGGTGGCCCTGTGGCCCCCAATAAGGGCCACAGGGGCCACGCCCGAAAAACCTATTTTCATCTTTTCTTCAGAAGCATAAGGCCTAGAAAGGTGAAACTTTGTGTACAGACTTCTTGGCTAGTAAGGATTAAAACTGTAGCTTTGGTGGCCCTGTGGCCCCTAATAAGGAGCCACTCCCTAAAATCCTATGTTCATCATCTTCTCCAGAAGCATACGTCCTAGAAAGCTGAAATTTTTTGTACCGACTCCTTGACATGTGAGGAATATAATTTATAGCTAAGGTTGCCCAGTGTCCCCTTTTAAGGGCTGTAGATGCAAGATGGGTTTTTATCTCCTCAAGAACCAAAAGGCCTAGAAAGCTGAAATACTGGTAGAGACTCCTACTAATGAGGATTGTAGTTAACAGTATTGGTGACCCTATGGTCACATACACATAGCTAAGCATTTAACAATCTATGTCACTTCCTACAAAATCGTTAAGATTCATTCTTCGCTATACAACTATAATGCTTTTTACAACAAAGCCCTCAGGGAAAAATGACAGATACTTCACAAAATATATAATATTTAATTTCGATATATCAGGAAACAACAGGGCAGATAATAATAATTCATGTTTGACCACCCATAGATAGAAGCGTAGATTAGGGTAGGGGGTCTCATTCATGAGTTCTCTCGATTTGCTTAGGACCCCATTTCAAATGGGCTGTCAAAAGAAGACATGATCAATCCCATCCCCGACCCAAATCAACGACCACGATCTAAACGCTTTCAAAGGACTGGGGACGTAGCTCAGTTCGTGTCCGCATTGTCCGCTCGTCATCCGGAAGACTGGGGTTCGATTCCCGGTCGTTCATACCATACCACAAACGTTCAAGAGTCGTTGCTGCCTTGCTTGACACACATCATATTAAGACCAGAAAAAACTGCTGCTTCACTGCTGCTACCGGGTGCCATGGGCACGAAAAAAATATACATTTTGAAATTTAAAAAATTCTATAGTATTTTCAGGAGACGAGGTAGGCATTCCTTTCACAAACAAGGCCCCCAAACTACGTCACAAGAATGTCCGTTGGTAGAAGAGCTTGTTGTTTCATACATCACAAGGCATGACATCAGTTTCTGCCAAAGTTAATTGTGCTATGCAAACTGGTCAAAGGCGATATAAATGAATGAGCTACCTTGTCTTTATCATCATCTTCTTTGGTACAAATGATATTAAAGTTTATTGAAGACAAGATACTGAAGTCACATCACACGTCATTTGACAGTTCTAGACCCCCTTTCACAAAGCACTAAGTTGACGGTAGGTCCCTAAGGTAGTCTTAGTGAAATGTTTAAGAACTGGAATTCAGGTTAACCTTAGATAAAGCTGCTTTGTGAAAGGAGGCCCTGGTGATTAAAATTCTTCGGGAATAGTTCCGTTTGGTAAAGAGGGTCAATATATTTAAAACTTGGCGCTTAAAACTTGAAACCAGCTTTAGTAATACTCTTGTTAATACTTTGCTTTACTAAAGTAGGGGTAGGATCTTGCACTGTTCAATGCACTGGTCGACCCCCATCTCCCGTTCCTATACACAGAATACGGCAGGGGTTGCTTGGTGTATTGGTGCATCGGTACGTCGATAGTCCGAATATAGGGTACTCGTTCTTTGCGCCATCTGATCATGCTGGAAACGAAGATGTCATTAATTAAAGACAAAAGAATAGAAATTGAAACATTAATCGATTATCTACATTACAATTTGATATATGTTATTATACAGTCGCAAATCGTAAGTAAAGACTTGGTAAGAACAAGCTCTTTATAGGTCAAGTCATTACTTTTGTAGCAGAATCGATGTTGTCAAGTGAATTTTTACTGAACATGTTGCGACCTTATTTGATAAATTTTATCATTAGAAATAACCTTTTAGAGACATAGACCTAGACAGTATGAGGCGTGTAGAGTACACATTGCAATTTATTGTCGTTGAACATGCATTTCTGACGTTATTTTCCCCTCAAAACCTTGTAATGTTCATTGTTTCATTTTAACGACGACAGTGCTTTCGACAGCTACCTGTAGGCAACACAGTGAATTTTGTATATATCTCTCGTTATTTCCATAGCAAGTATATTTCTGATTGACGTATAGTCCCTGAGAACATTTTGTAACATCGTTCTTTGTAAAATGTCAACTATTTCAATGGTATATAAGTAAAGTAGATACGTACCCATAGACCACCAGGAGCATGAGCACGACAAACAGTAAAGCTACTGCCGTAGACAGGATTATTCCTACAACCAGGTCCGCCATCTTCACACGATCTGTTGATGGGATAGAGAAATGTTTTCGTTAATTAAATAGGTGCTTTGTATTTAATTTTATTCTAAGCACTTTTCAGCATATTATTTCATTTGTGAAGCAAGTTATTTTTTGTCATGGCAAAGAAAGAAAGGTTAGTTTACTAAAATGCTTCTAATGCTTAACTAAAAGATCGTATTGTTTATCATAATACAGCTCATTCGAAGGAGTTTCATTGACAAGGAAGTAAAGGAGTTATGTAAACTAACATGGCATCAATGTATGAAAATAACTATTGTATAACAAGTACAATATATTTTATTTTCAAATCATAAAAGTATTTAGATATTATCTGATATTCCATCAGCATGAAGATCAATTTCTTTCTTTTAAACTACGATTTGATAATCATGTGACTATCAGTACACATCAAACCAGGATGTGGCCTTTATCAGAAGACCTATATTGAATATATGGGCCATATTTGCGGAAAGGCATATTGGTCCATCAATTGGTCATCATTGCCATTAAAGGTGGCATTGTGATCATTTAATTTTTTAAAGGTATATGATCCATTGTTGAAAAATAAAATGATAGCAACTTCCATTGAGTAGCTTAGACTATCAGTGACCCCTCAACCCCCCCCCCCCCCAAAGTTACCCCATCCGATCTTGCCGATTTTTATCTTTCTTTCCATATGTTACACTTTACTTCATTGAAATAATTATTATCAGTTTAATAACTATTTAATTTATTGATTCAGCAATAATTATTAAAATATGAAATGAGTAAAACGGGTTAAATATTTGGATCATGACTTGCTTTTGGTATTCATAAACCTCAATTATGAGAAAACAGATGAGCGCCTTGAGCATGCATTCGGTGTGGATATGTGCGCTATATAAATACCCTAATTATTATGAGTAGACATGTTAAGTGTGAGAGGAAGTGCACTATGGAAGATACACTTAAAAGGGGCAGTAGCACGTTTTTTTAAGGTTAATATTTTCAATTTTCCACTGATAATTGAACGTTAATGCTTAATGTATTATTTTGATAATGTCAAAAAACTCATTACATAAACCAATTATCCATAGTCAGAGAACAAATTATAAAGATTCAGATAAAGTCAATTGATGGCCATTTTTGTGTAAACACCTTTAATTCATTTTGTGTAAAAAGGGGAATCGCATGGTTGATCTCAACATTATATATTTGATTAATTACTGCTTCATTTAGTTTAAATACATTGTCTTTCAGATGGAACCATTTATTTACATTTTCCTGACATCACCTCATATTCCCCTTAAAGACGTGCTACTGCCCCTTTAAAAGGATAGTGATTACTGCTTTATTGCTTGGTGCCCCAAAGGGCACCAAGTATTATGATTTGATTCTCCTAAAACTTTTCTGAATTCTCTCTATATTACTCTTGATATTTTCAAAAGGAAGCCGCGCCAATCACATGTGTTGTATCCAAATCAAAAGACCAATGAACAGAGCTGTAGCAAAAAATGCATTACGTCACCATGTGGGTAATACAAAATATTTGGCACATTAAACTGTGGAATATGATTTCGCTTTAAATGTCATGTTAAAAGAGAAACAATATTTTCTATTAAAGACGCTGATAAATGTTAACAGACTCAATCAAAAACATCTTCATTTGATGAAGAGTGTGCATTTGTTCCAGATACGAGCATTATTTCGCATTCAATAATCGCAGAATCCACTTTTTTATAACCCACGCGATTTAATTTCACGCTGGGCTCGCCTGGCGATTTAAAAGTAATATTTGTGTAAGTACGATGGAGACATCGAAAAAAGACTTATGTTTACTAATAGGTAGATCACTTACGACCACGTGACAAGTCATACTTAACGATGTCACTAAATGTTTACGTTGAAAACATGTATTTATTATCAGAGCTACTGAAATTGACTCGTGCTATATTTAGAATATGACCTACATCGCTGGTTCCAAACGTTAGCTCAGCGGACCTGGGTTGAAATCTCGTCAGATCATCGGAAAGTATTGTCTTTATTATCTGTTACACTACTGTTAATAATTAACCAGCATGACAAGGACATATCGTTTTGGCAGTACGTTTTGCACAATTTCCTGTCATTGTCAACGCTACATGGCAACACAGTGCTTTTACTTCAAGTAACTACATCACAATGCCATAACATCATAAACTGTCACTGTCACATCACTGACTTGAAAATCTAGTGTCGTTGTGTTCAGAGATTTACATTTTTTCTCTGAGATCTCAAAAAGAGTGAATTTGAATGATAAATAGAATATCACCCTCGTGTGTTTTGATTTGAAATATACCAACAATCGTTGATGAATGTAAAAAAATATTCATAACTTTCAGCAATTCGTGTTGATAGAAATTAATTTTGTGAAATTAACTTTGAGTAATACTCGTGTTAATATTACTGCTGTTATCCAGTGTTGTATATATTATCACCCAAATTGTTCGACAAATCACAATCTCCTTCATCTGCTTATGTGGCACCAAGCATGCCTTTTTAAAGGCTTTTCTTGTTTTCACTGTCCTTGTTTGCTGTCAAAAAGCTGTATTTATACTTATTTTTTAATGAAAATAAAGATTAAAGTTGGATAGAATAATATTCATGACAAACAATCAATCAACTGATCACCAATGCCTTCTCAATCCGTGTCTTGGATTGCAACAGTTAAAGCGCTAACGAATGATTTCATATCTTTAAGTTTTATTGTGTAATGTGGGCTGTAAAACTGTGAAGGTTTAAGGGAAACTAATTATAACAAAACATGTTTCAAATTAACTGTGATGCTATAATTAAAAGATCATAAACAAGAATGGCATCTCATATTCAATAAGAAGTGTCCACTGAGCAATACACCATTACCGTTAAAATTGGATGACAATGGATATTCAACTATTGTTTTCAATAATAAGCAGTATCACATGTAACAATTAAAGCTGGTGTGAACTATTAACTCTTGGCTATATTGATAATATAATTTCTAGTAGAATCCTAGGTTGATTTGAAAGATTGATAAATAAGTTCATGACTTCATTGTAACTGACAGGCAAACGAAAGTACACACTTCAGTTAAAGTTATCATATGTAAGATTTTCAATTACAAATATTTCGAGTTTTTTATGCCGTATTCTAAAACTGATAAGAACAGTTAAGTTATATTTCAAATACTTTTAAGTGTTTTTCTTTTATATTTATGTTTAAAAATTGTTCCACAATAATTTGATGTAACACAAATTTCATCAACAAGACATATTATATATGTAAATCAATAAACGTGTTAATTATTTCATTGATAACATTTTAAACACGATGGTGGTATTGATAAGTAAATTCTATTTCTTACCCCTGCCTAAATCAAACAAAACTATTTAACGAAACATTAACCAGACACAATATTTTTATCTAAACCACTGCAAAATGTTATGTTAATGTGCCATAACTTATTACATCACAAGTTTCTCAGGCATTAAGTAATGTTTAAGGAAACTGTGAACTTCTTTTACCTGGCGGTTCATACTATGTTAACGATATAGACACCTGACGAGAGGTCCAAGAGTTGTAGTCAAGTCAAGTCAAGTGTTGAATTACTGATTCTATAATATTCTATACAGTCCAAATATACATAGGCGATTCTATGTTTACGTTGTATCATCCTACTTATTTGTTCTGCATTCTGTATATGCATTCATGTGGACGTTTTTTGAAACACGCCCTTTCGATTTTTAGAAAGTTGCTCTCAAGTAGAGGATAAAATAAAAGTAAAGGATAAAATAAAAGTAGAGGATAAAATAAAAGTAGAGGATAAAATAAAGGTAGAGGATAAAATAAAAGTAGAGGATTAACTAAAAGTAGAGGATAAAATAAAAGTAGAGGATAAAATAAAGGTAGAGGATAAAATAAAAGTAGAGGATAAAATAAAAGTAGAGGATAAAATAAAAGTAGAGGATGAAACTAAAAGTAGTGGATGAAACGTAATCTGTTGTAAAAATGTACCACTCCCTTTGTAAAATAAAGATAACGGACTACTGTGTGTAAGAAAATAAAGCAATACTAGCGTAATAACATACTTGTTGTTGCACAAACGAATGAATAAGTAAAATGGGCCACTTAAATTGGTATATAAAGTAAACGTTTTGTGAGGTCACAGTAAAAAGCGATAGGTTTCTCAAAAGGAAGATAGTCAAGTTTTTTTTCTTTATCTTCATACTTAAATCCGTGTGATGACGGCAGCAGTCGTTATTCTATCAACAGTGTATTGTTTTAAAGAATCCATTGCTCATTAACTATACCGGTCACAGGGTCCGGGGTTTTGTATTTTTATAGTTATATAGAGTCAACTCTAACGCATCAAGAATGACAAATCTAAAACCTCTCAAATTTGAAAATTCACTTTTGGAAGAACTTGAGTCTAGATTGCGTCGAACATGTGACAGCGCTAAGGTAAGGGGGGCACATATGTCTAGAAAGTTTGTTCGTTAGTATAAAAGCTGTGTTGTTCATGTGACGGATGAAGCGAAGAGTGCACGTGAAGAACATGCCAAGAACGTGCAATGCATCCTGCATGAATTTGCATCGCCGTCGGGATTGAATGGAAATACACGTGCAACGATGGATTCATTTGTCGCGTGACCTAAGTTTGATATCAGATTTCGGAACACCGAAATGTGCATTGACTTTTAAATAATCAACATCATGTTGGCTTTTAAGCATATATTCTCAGTAAATGTATGTTCTTATCGTTTTGCTGCTATCATTGTCAACATAGAAGGCATAATATAACCCAACAGTACATGTCCTCACGTTTTTCCCTTTTCGGTAGATATTCTCTCTATCTGATATTACACCCCTTGGGCGGTTATATCCCTTCTTTTTTCAATTGGTTTAAACTCATAACTACCTTCGTATAGGTGTTTACCCCTTACACCCATTGGGAAGTTATTGCCTTTATTTTAGTTGAATGTTATATACCGTGAGCTCCATCCGCGTAGGTTGGTTATCTCAGAACCACCTTGGTCGGTTATTAGATTGTAAACAATCGCAAACATTTGGACTTGTAAAATTTGTATTTTTCATCAAACAAGAAAGTTAAGATTTATGAACCAAGAAAGTGGGATTCGAACCAGGGATCTCTATGTTGTCAAGCAGCGCTCGTACCTGTTGAGCTACCGTGGATCCATGCCAGTTGATGTAAAGTTTTGTGTGTCATGTTTGGTTTTTTATTTTTCCCTATAAATATATATTAGTATTGCAATAAAATAGTTTTTAATGTAAGCAATCAAGTTTTTAGTTCTAAAACCCTTAGCAGGAAGTATTGTAAGTAGTCTAAAACAGTATTCTTATCAAGACATATAAAACCCGCAAAATGGATCACTAAAACGTTTTTCAATTATTTGTATGTAAACTAATTTAGTTGAAACACCGTAACAAAATAGTTTTTATTGTAAGAAATCAAGCGTTTATTTCTAAAACCTTAATATGAGGGTAATTTAAGTATTTTGTCTTATCAAGAAATGATAAACCCGCGAATAATATCAGTAAAACGTTTATAAATTAATTGTTTATAAACAAATTAAGTTGAAACTATTGCAGGAGTCTTCCGCGGGAATGTAAGTCAAATAATGACTCGTTTGCCTCGGGTTATGGAAATAACCTCTGCTCGGACTACGCCCTCGCGAGGTTATTTTCCATAACCCCTCGGTACCGGGTCATTATTTACTACTTATCGTAACAGTGTTTTGTTAAAGTTCATCACTGAATATAAGAAGAGCTTTAGATTAAATACCACTTCGAGCAGTGGTCCGTGAAAATATTCAATCTAAAATCGCTCAGCAGTAAAATTACTTACACCTTCAGTGCTTCAGTGAATATCCTGTCTGAGTTAACGTGATACTAAATGTAGTGTCTGTATCTCAACTACCGTCAGTGTCGCTGATTGAACACAATGGGTACACAAACGCTAAAGCAAAATTTACTAATATCACTCAGTATGTACTTCCTCCTCAGAATGGCCCCTCTGCCTATAAAGAAGACGATGTATAGGTTGCTGTATCTTTCACGGAATATATCATTCAATACTTCATCGAGTTGTGAAAAGTTGGCAAAACTACTTACATGTACTTCGTCTACAAGAAATATTCTGCGAGGTGGCTGTTAAATGTACCGGTACCTCTTTAAATGTATATATTCCAAGTTGCGGCCCTGTCACTATGAAAGGGAAAACAGTAACACTACTGACATTCATATTTATCCTTTTGAATTTTCTTTCTCTGCGATAGTTTACCCAAAGACGTCGAGTTATTATATGCAAGACTAAACGGGACATGGCAAAATAACCCACATATTCTGTACAAGAAATATTATGCGAAGTCGCCTATAAACGTATCCTTTTAATGCATGTAAAGTTATATATTCCACTTTGTGACTTATTCATTACCCAATTGAAAACAGTAACATCACTGACATTTATATTTATCATTTTTAATCTTCTTTCTGTATCAAAGAATACTCAATGAACTGTAGGTCACTATTACCACACCCAAATGATTTCATCTTCTGTCTGTATGTCTGTGTATGTGTGTGTCTGTCTGTCTGTGTGTTTGTCTGTGTGTCTGTCTGTCTGTCTCTCTATCTGTCTGTTAAAGGGTCGCTGATTATCAGTAGTAAACATAAAATGTAGAAAAATCTTTCACGTTTTTGTTTTCTTTCGTGAGTATGTCCCTTATGTTTAAAGTGCTACTCAATGTATAAATAACAATAACAAAAACCCAACAGTAAACTTACTCACATATCTCAGTACTTAAAATACCATTCTGTTCAAAGTGATACTCAATGTATCGCATTTTTACAGAAAAAAATCGACGATTATTAGTAGTTAACCTTAAGCTTAAATCAACAATATCGTAGCAGCAAAATTAATCGCATATCTATGTACTAAGAAATACCCTTTCTGTGTAAAATGATACTCAATGTATCGCCTTATCACAGAAAGAGAATCGACGATTATTAGTAGTTAACCTAAAATCAACATTATCGTAGCAGCAAAATTACTCACATATCTCTGTACTAAGAAATACCCTTTCTGTGTAAAGTGAAACTCAATGTGTAACTAGCATCACTGCACACGCCAGTGTCAACAGTTATCAGTAGTCACTAGATACAATAACATAACAGTGTGTAATACTGTAATACATGTCTCTGTACTGATGAATACCCTTTCAGTTGAAAGTGATACTCGATGTATTGCCAGTATCACGTAAAGCGCTAGTATCGATAATTATTAGCAGTAACATATGAGCTACCATAACGCAACAGTAAAATTACTCACATGTCTATGGTGTATGTTGAATATCCACCCTGTCTTATCGTGATACTTGATACGTGATACTGCCGGCTACTGTTAGCGAATGTGTCCGATTTTCAGTAGTAAACATGAAAGGTACAATAACGTGACAGCACAACTTAAAGAACTCACATATTATTATAATACCCTTTCTGTTTAAAGTGATACTCTATGTACTGCCTGCATCATAGTATCGTCGATTTTGAAAAGTCAACCTAAAGAGAACAAAAATGCAACAGTAAAAATAACTCACATATTTCTGCAGTATGTAGAGTATCCTCTCTGTCTGGGAGTGTGAGTGATTGTAGGGCGTGACAGGTCTCCTAACATGTTACCCTCTTTTCTCACAAAGTGCCCATCCACCCGTGACCAGTCACCCGGGTAGTGGGGAGGGGGAGAACAATGGCGGACATCTCGGATGGAGGGAGGGGTACACAACAGGTTTTAAACTAGCCTTTGTCCAGTCTCTCCCTTTAGTAGTCCAGACGGGTTTGAGGATATTTTGTTTAGCTCTTAAGGCTGGTTTGTGGATATTTGCATTGGACTGGTTTGTGAGCATGTTGAATGGTCCTTTCAGTATCCTTTTGTTTGAAGATATCTGACGTTAGCACATGAGTGTGTTTTGGGGTGGTAGATATCCTGCTTCGCATAAGCACATTGTTCTTTACTTGGCGAGAAATAACATAGTGTTTATTTCTATGCAATATCCAAACTATCCGAAATTTCTGAGAACACTATACACTGTATTAAAGAGGCGGAAGCAAGTGATTTTGAAAATGTTATTTTTTCAATTGTTCACTTATAATTGTTAGTTAATACTAAATGTGTAACGTTGATAGCGTCAAACATCTGATAACACGAACCAATCATACATAGTCAGAGAACGAATCATAAAGATTCACATAAAGTCAATTGGCCGCCATTTCTGTGTGAACACCTTCTATTCATTTTGTATAAGAAAAGGGAGTCACATGGCTGAACTTTACATTTTATATTTAATTTATTACTGCTTCTTTTAGTTTAATAAAATTGTCTTTCTTTTGTAGCTATATATG
The DNA here is from genome assembly GCA_916613615.1 of Steromphala cineraria. NCBI lineage: Eukaryota > Metazoa > Mollusca > Gastropoda > Trochida > Trochidae > Steromphala > Steromphala cineraria. Next base: position 6,311,685 of record OU744735.1, read on the forward strand.
AATTAATTTTTCAATTTCCTTATATCCCCCTTAAAAACATGCTACTGCTCCTTTAAACGCCACGCCGCTAATTTCTGAAATATTGCCCAAGCGGCGTAAAACAATAACTCACTCACTCATTTAAACGTGTAAATTTTGTGACTTTATCATTAGTTATCTAGTGACGTGTGTACATGATAACGTTTAAAACTCATTGAGGTGTAGTCTAGCGTGACCTACTGCATGAATCGTTATCCATACAACATGTTATATATAAGTGAAATACTCTGGAAAGCGGCGCTAAAACCCCATATCACCTCACCTTACATCGTGTTATGGTTAGGTAATCATAAAAGAACTCGCTGACTCATATAAGGTATTACGGAATTTTGTTTATAACAGCAAACGGAGATGTATAGGTACACTCAGGTACAAAAGAAAGTTTACACCTCTTTTTTTTTCATTTATTAAACTTTTAAAAGGCAAATGATGGATTTGATTGCCGAATGATAACAATATGACATATTTGTTTGACCGAATTTTGTTGCGTCTGAATTTATCAAATATGTTTGATCTATGCAGGGGTAAAAATCTAAATTTGCGGTTAGAAGGTTGTAAACAAGGCTTATCTAATCATTCAAACATAGACTTATCTTATATGTCTATAAACAGTTATGAAATATCAAAATAGATTGTAGAAAATATTTTTTGTCAAAAATGATTTTTTTGTGTGGTAAAAATCAAAACCAAATTAAAAAACCGAATTATTCTTTGACAGGTGAATAATCTCGTGTACTTGTCAGTTTTAAACTGATTCGATGTCAAACACTTGAAATAATTGAATTTAAATTCCGGCATATGATAAAAACAACTGAGGTGAAAACTTTCTTTTGTATTTGAGTGTATATGTACTCATACTGAATTATCCACTGCATCCAATTATTTTTTATTGTTTGGAAATGAAAGGTAGACGATCATACAGAAACATCGACAGAGATTCTAATGTTGTATGCTGGAGAGGTTCACATTAAGATACAAATCTACAGATATAAGATGATAATCTTATCAAATAGGTGAATAAAAAACATATTCTTGTCGTTTTGTTTGATTTTTAAGTTAAGTTAATTAAGAGTATTAATTATTATATGATCAGCGATGAAATACTGGGTTTTATCAGTGAAATAAACTGTCTATCAGGCAACAGTGATGATATATGATATTTTCACTGTGGCCAGTGATGATACATTATATCATCACTGGTCAGGTGCCGGAACTACTTTCAGCCATTTGAACAAAAGAGGGTTACTTTCCAGTTTTAAAGGGGCAGTAGCACGTTTTTAGGGGCAATATAAGTTGTTGTCAGGAAAAAGGAAAATTAATGGTTCCAATTGAAAGACAATGTATTTAAACTAAATGGAGCAGTAATAATTCAAATAAATAACGAATGTTTAGCCATGCGATTTATTTTTCTTACACAAAATGAATTAAAGGTGTTCACACAAAATGGCCGCCAATGGAATTTCTGTGAAATTTCTCACTTTGTTCTCTGACTATGGATGATTGACTTGTGTAATGAGATTTAAGACAGTGTCAAAATAATACATTTAGCATTAACTTACAATTATTAGTGAAATATTTAGAATATAAAATTATCAAAAAACGTGCTGCTGCCCCTTTAAAGTCATTTTAATTGCATATTTCATTAAAAAATCATATAATAAAAAGAATACTTAATGTAGTTTTCCAAATACCAGCGCCACTCGTGAAATATCAACTTTACCCATGACACTCGATGAAATAAACCTGGTATTTGGAAAACTACATTAAGTATCCCCTATTTACCTTTCAAACAACGTACAGGTTTACTCTTTGTATATCCTTTATCAACTGACATAAAAAAGAAAATATGCAAGATGATAAAAAGTAAGTTAAAATAAGGGCTATGAATTAATTCGATAACATCTATATTACTCTTAACTAGCCTGTTTAATGACTTAATTTGACTATTTTACCAATTAAGGACATAAAGGGGCAGTAGCACGTTGTATGTTAATGCTAAATGAATTATTTTGATAATGTCAAAAATCTCATTACACCAGCCAATCAGCCATAGTCAGATGACAAAGTATGAAGATTCACATAACATCTATTGGCGGTCATTTTGTGTGAACATCTTTTATTCATTTTTTGTAAGAAAAAGGAATCGTATAGCTTAACTTTACATTATATATTTGAATTATCACTGCTCCATTTAGTTTAAGTACATGTCTTTCAATTGGAACCATTAATTTTCATTTTTCTGATATCACCTTGAATTCCCCATAAAAACGTGCTACTGCCCCTTTAAGGACATCGTGAATTTTATTGGATCATTGATTTTTCGTTTTAGTTGATTTAACATTCGATTGAGTAGGTTATATACTACACTATTAATATTTGTATAGCGTCAATATCCAGCTCGGAGAGCGCTGCTAAAAGACGATTTGGTTTTCCATTGAAAAAGTTCCCATGCCTATCAAGTGGACAGTGATTTTAATGTTTAGAGGACATATATGACCATGGACCCTCCCTCTTAATATATAAAAGAGCACATGTAGTAACTGACCTTTGTATTAAGTAAAAGGGTAGGATAAAAGGTATGCATGATCGCCAAGTCACTGACACATCTTGTTATTAGCATGTTTCACATTTATTCTTATTCCAGCATTTCTAACACTATTTCAAAGTGGTACACATATCACCGAGTCACTGTCCGTTATGTTAATACATTGTACATCTTTCAAACGTCTTATTATTGCAACCTTACTGAATAAGTGCTTAAATGGTCACTTTGAATTAAACTGTAGATTTTCTGTAGTCTTCCGATTTTTTGTTAAAGAGGTATTTAAAAGTCAGGTTTTGAGGTTTTGAAATATTTATAAATTTTGCTTCAATGAATTCAACTGTTGCCTTGAAATAATATTTATCGTTACTTATATGTAATGAAATTGGTGGAAGGCCGAAATGTCATAGATTTTATGGCTGCTTCAAAACCAATCGTTTTTTATTATATTTTATGTTGGAGCTTGTGAATATGCTGTTTCATGTTCGGCAATGATTTATCAAATTGATCGTAAGAGTATTTGTGATACGATTGGTTTAATTGGAATGCAATGTTTTGTATGACTTACACAGCAGCAGCGATGGCAGTGGCAGTGACAGCGGCAGCAGGACAGTAGCAGTAGTAGTAGAAGTAGCAGTAGCATAAGCAACAATGAAAGCAGATGTTGAAAGCGGCAGTGACAGCAGTCGTAGTAGCAATAGCAGTAGCAGTAGCCCTTGTCATGCCGTACAAAGGCGGAAACTTTCCTTCACTACTCATCGATGTAATTTTTCCTTGTCAAATTTCAAAAACCGAAAGCAAGTAAAACATTGCTTTCAGATTCTGCCTTCATTAACATAATTTACACTAACAAATATGCATTAGTGAATGAGTTGTTTCATTTGCCCGAAAAGACGATAAGCAAGCGTCCCTTAAAATGTGGACAAGGCTCAACTCACTGCTACTGTACATGTTTGTTTAAAACGCTGAAAAAACTATTTCTCCACGTATGAGCACCAGATTTTCACATATGCTATACTTGGCAACTTGACGATTGTCCTCAATGCATTTGCCACGTCACTGTCATCTTCACTGCACACCAAGCTTGTCCATGAGTTCATAGTAATATACAGTCGAACTTGTCTATAAAGGCCACCCAAGGGACCGACCAAAAGTGGCCTTAATATAGAGGTGGCCTTTCTATAGAGGTTCGGATGTGCAGTCATACTCAAAGACAACTAACAGAAATTCTAATATCATATTTTATTCTAAAATGAGAGCATATTTCACACACATAATTAAAAATACAATGTAGATTTTAAAATAAATAAAGATATAACAGTCATTAAAAGTTTGTTAAATGATGATCTTAAACATTATTTGTTAAAATAGTCACTGATTTTTTATTGTTTTGTGAATGTTACAGTCATCTCACTCATAGTGTGATAGTCATGTGATTGCAAATGGCCGTTACTAACAAGTCTTGCCTTCGCTCGGGACTTAATTAGGGTGGCCGCTGGCCGCATCTAACAAGTGGCCGCTCTATAGAGGTAAAATATAACGTAAAATCGCTCGGGGGGACTTTAGGGTGGCCGTAACTAGCAGGTGGCCGCTCTATAGAGGTGGCCGCTAATACAAGTTCGACTGTACTGCTAAAGGTAACCCGTTGTCGTATTTGAAAGCAGTAGCAGTAGCTTTAGTTATCAATTTATTATAGGAGCTGTAGTCGTTATAGATAATGTCAACGTGATTGTGGTTATTGTGGTCATGGCATTGCAACAGTAGCAATAGTAGTTGTAGCAGCAGTTGAAGTAGGACTAGTAATATTGATCTGAGGGCAAACAACCTTGTTTCCCTCTAGGGAAGGGTTACAAGGACATTGTTTGTCTCGACAAGAGGAATTACAATTATTGTAAACCCTCATCCTGTCCAATCACAAACCCTAACAGAAGTTTTACAATCGAAAACTAATCAAAGTTAAAACACTCCCAGATACCATAACGGGACTGGAACCGGGAACCCGCCGCTCCTCGATATACGAACGCCTACTGTAGCGATGTGGAGCTGGCGAACCAATCATAGTAAATAACGAAGTTCAACTATAAGAAAAAATCATATAGTAAGGTTATAAGCCCTGATAGTCAGGGACAACCTTCAGGTGTTCGGTTTCATGGTTTCTCCTTAAAGTACCACTTCCTGTATACCAATATCTCTAATACCATAAAATCGATGTCGGTAAATTTGAAGTACGTGCTATAAAGTATCAGGTAAAAATCACTAGACCATTTCAGAAGAAACAAATCAAGAAAACACTTGAAACGATGATATCAATTTTAATAGATATACAAATTAACTGCAAGTAAACTTTACTAAACGTAAAGTAGACCTTAATCAATGTCTGTACATATATAAATACAAAATAAATAACAGTTTTAAAGAGTGATTATCATACATTGCAAATAAGTATATAAATATCATGATTACATGTAACAGACATAACTGGTTCTACATCAATGTCAACAACCGAGTGCGAGTACATGTGTATGCTATATAAGCCGATGCATAGCTTTTGAGGACTAGCCTCCCCAAAACACCTGCATTCTCACAAATAATTGAAAAAACATACCTTTTACTTAGAAATAAAAGGATTTGCTGTTACATCATAATGGTATCAAAATAGATTATAAACTATAAATCAACAACCGACTTTCAACTCACCGAATAGATATTACTTTGACTCCGACGATTCATCATCTTCGAACAATCAATAATGAAGGTAAATGAAAAAACAACACATTTATAAAACTATCCCCCAAAGTAGACTTTGGTATATATTCAGTTTCTGAAAAACAATTCTCATAAACGATTATTTCATTAAATTTATAAAGGAGCCTCAGAGAAGTGGATATTTCACTGTAGTTCACTACAGATCTAGGATTACTCCTCAATAGGTTTTGTTACCCAAGCTACCACATCGTTACGAGTTCAAGGTTTAAAAGTGACGGTGGCGCGATTTTTTTTATTTGATTATCTATTATTTCATAATTGGAATATATGACCAAAATGATATTTTCTTCAGAGTGTAAAATATCACATTACTTAACCTGATTACATACTAATAGAATAAGTTGTCACTTAATAAGCGAAAGTTTCATGTAGCCAATCAAGTGTGACCTTTAAATCATTCGCGTTGAGGAAATAGATTAGCACCGCTTAACTAAACTTGGTTGATGATCTAAGCACTCCATTTATTTAAAAGATTGTCTTTCAAATGATACCATTTCATTTTCGTTTCCCATTTTTCTGCATAAAACTTATTTTACAGTCTGATCAAAATCGACCGTGCTACGAGGAATATTTCTTAAATATTGTCTCTAATAATACATTTTACTATAATTTGTTCCCCGGAGCGCGGACGATCTTAATCAGACCGACTTACTACAGTGACTTAATATGTCAAACGTGTTGCATCACAACGTATCTTATCTCTGTAATCAACAACAACAAAAACAACCTAGAATCTAAAAAAGTATATATTGTCTGTTTATACGTGTCATCATGCTGTTGTGAAGCCTGGTTTACCAAAATCATTAAATATACCTAAGTTATTTCAAGTTCACTTTTGTATCTGATTTTAGCGTGTTACTTTCATAATCTGCAGAAACTGCCATCATATAAAAATAGAGCCATTGGCTCTGTAGCTCATCAGGCTTCATCATCAACTATGTTGTAGAGTGTGGCCAATGTGATTCCCCCTTTGTAGAGGCCACAGGGTCACCAATCATAAAATTAAGCATAAAGCAGTGCATAAAATAGATTGGAAATCTAGCCTGTCCTGAAAATTCATTGGAAATTCCTTTGGGAAATTTAAGAAAAAAATTGAAAAGTTTCCAGTCCTGACCAAAAAGTTACCAGTCCTGACCAAAAAGTAACCAGTCCTGGCAAAAAGTAACCAGTTCAAGGACTGGCTGACGGGCAATAATTTTAAACACTGTATATAGGCGACAAGTTTCAGTTTTCTAGGCCTTATACTTCAGGAGAAGATGAAAATAGATTTGAAGGACGTTCCTGTTGCCTTTATTATTATTATAAAGCTACAATTCATCATCCTCACTAGTCAAGGAGTCTGTACACAAAGTTTCAGCTTTCTAGGCCTCATGGTTCTGGAGAAGAAGATGAAAATAGGTTTTCAGGGCGTGGCATATGTGGCCCTTATTAGGGGTCACTTGGCCACCAAAGCTACACTTTATAATCATCAATAGCCAAGGAGTCTGTACACAAACTTTTAGCTTTCAAGGCCTCATGGTTCTGGAGAAGAAGATGAAAATAGGTTTTTAGGGCGTGGCATATGTGGCCCTTATTAGGGGTCACATGGCCACCAAAGCTACAATTTATAATCCTCACTAGCCAAGGAGTCTGTACACAAAGTTTCAGCTTTCTAGGCCTCATGGTTCTGGAGAAGAAGATGAAAATAGGTTTTCAGGGCGTGGCATATGTGGCCCTTATTAGGGGTCACTTGGCCACCAAAGCTACACTTTATAATCATCAATAGCCAAGGAGTCTGTACACAAACTTTTAGCTTTCAAGGCCTCATGGTTCTGGAGAAGAAGATGAAAATAGGTTTTTAGGGCGTGGCATATGTGGCCCTTATTAGGGGTCACATGGCCACCAAAGCTACAATTTATAATCCTCACTAGCCAAGGAGTCTGTACACAAAGTTTCAGCTTTCTAGGCCTCATGGTTCTGGAGAAGAAGATGAAAATAGGTTTTCAGGGCGTGGCATATGTGGCCCTTATTAGGGGTCACTTGGCCACCAAAGCTACACTTTATAATCATCAATAGCCAAGGAGTCTGTACACAAACTTTTAGCTTTCAAGGCCTCATGGTTCTGGAGAAGAAGATGAAAATAGGTTTTTAGGGCGTGGCATATGTGGCCCTTATTAGGGGTCACATGGCCACCAAAGCTACAATTTATAATCCTCACTAGCCAAGGAGTCTGTACACAAAGTTTCAGCTTTCTAGGCCTCATGGTTCTGGAGAAGAAGATGAAAATAGGTTTTTAGGGCGTGGCATATGTGGCCCTTATTAGGGGTCACAGGGCCACCAAAGCTACAATTTATAATCCTCACTAGCCAAGGAGTCTGTACACAAAGTTTCAGCTTTCTAGGCCTTATGGTTCTGGAGAAGAAGTCGAAATTCCACAAAGTTTACGGACGGACGGATGGACAGACAGACGGATGGACGGACGGACGGACGCCGGACAATATGCCATGCCATAAGCCCATCGGGCCTTACAGGCCAGATGAGCTAAAAAAAAGTGTGACATTTTGTCTTCTGTTTGATTTTTTTAAATTGATTGCAACGCTATAAAATTCGAACTACCAGAAAGTTTGCCATTCCTGCAAATTAAAACCTGACAAAGTTTGATTGTCCTCATATAAGTAACCATCATGTCTTCAACAAATAAAATAGACGATTGAATGTTTCAGCAAACATTTTGGGAATATATGTAAACATGAATATGTCATTGTCTATCAACCATTATCACAATCGAAGCGAAATTCTAAATGCTGTACTAATCCTGAATCAAGATTAGAGGTGTGAGATAGGTATGCTTCTGGACTAGATATGTCTAATTAATTAATACATTCCAATTTCATTCCAAATATAGGGGAAAGTGTTAACATAGTCCAATTACACGAGTATATTTTCTTAAATTGATAATTCCAACAGCATACATCAGGGTTCCAAGGTACGTTTTCTATTCAATATTGAAAGTTGATAATAATCTAAATGTAAATTTTAATAGATCCAGGTCAAAGACAACAAAGAATAGCGAAGCAAATTGAAATTTGAAAATTGATAGTCAAATACGTAATGAATAAATTTTGAAAAGCACTAAAGGGTTAGAGTTCAAGTATCATCCAAAAATAACACTTAAAGGAAGGAGAACTATTAAGAAGATGACCCACAAAGCAACTGACCTCATGGATATCTTCTTGTTGACTTAACGAAGATTCCTAAACAATCACAGTCGAAATAAAGAAATAACGAAGAATCATAAACAATCGTAGTCGAAAAAAGAAATAACGAACATCCATACATAATCACAATCGAAATAAAAAGACTTCAATAATACTTTGGCGACTCGTAAACACCTACAAAATTTGATAGAACAGAACAAATACTATTCAGCATGCCCTATAGACGTCCTTATTACACCTTGGTAGCATACAGGTATGGAAGTCATCACTTTGAATACCATACCAACGTAGAAACCGGCGGAGTACAATTTTGTAAGAGCAATAAATTTTCTCGAGAATTACATCCCCTGCTTAATCGCACTAATTGACCAAAGAAAGACTAATAACATACTGGACAAATGAGTTTTGGAGGATGTTAAACTTAAAATGAATATGTAGCGAATTAATATACAATGTTTATAATAGATATGTAATAATAATCAGAAATTTCATAAATCCGGGTCCAGCATATTGTCTTGTGCCCAAGGGTGTACCTTTAAGAAGCCGTACTCTCCAAAATAATAAAAGAGTATTCGCGTACACCTGCATGTTTTACATGTCCCCTTTCAGCTTTATCCGATTTTATCGTCCACATTCCTCCCATCAGAAAGGCGGACATACATTTTCGAATAGTATATATTGCATATTTTTGATACAACCACAAATGACATCATGAAGGATCCAATGTGTTGAGCAGTTAATGCATCAGTCCAATGGTGATATTTTGGTTTCACTGATGTTCCCGCCCAGCGTTGCTTGTGGATCTCCACAAAGGACCGTTAAAAAAGGTCCGATGATAAAGGTAGTTTCATCCTTGTACTTCCGGTTATTCTTGCATAGATCCAAAGAGTTGAGTAGTTTCACGCATATCAACGTTGAATGTGGATCCAAAACAGATGCTTTTATATAAGATCCAAAGATTTGAGTAGTTTCACGCATACCAACGTTGAATGTGGACCCCAAACAGAAGATCCTCAGATATTATATAGTTTCTTTTCTATCAGCTCGGTTCACCATACGGCTGGTCATCTTCATCCTCTGTCTTCACACTGACCATCGAATCCATGACAAGCTGCGCCACCTTCCTGAACCCTGAGAGAATCTGATCTGTAACTGACAGCTTGGCGTCCATGACGTCCTCACTGTTCACGCCTTGAGTCAACAGGGGTTCGAACTCTCCGTTCAACGTCGTCAACATGACGTCATTTTTATCTTTCAACGTCACCATGACGTCATGTTTATTTTTTAACGTCACCATAACATCACTTTTATCCACCGTTGCCATTGCGGCATTCTTATTCCTCATGACGTTGCTACTACCTATGACATCATTCTTATCATTAATCGTTTCAGAACTAATCACGTCAATTGTTTCATCGTTCACGTCACAGCTGTTTATTCTAGTTACCGATGGCGTTGACGTGACTCCGACGTTATTGTTCGTAACCTCATCCACATTGGATGAAATTACATTACCTTCACAAGTCAAATTTATTGATGTGATGCTACGGAGACGTTCTTTTGCCGTATTTCCTTCGATATTTTCTCTTGAAGTGGACATATCTCTGTTGCCGTTTGAATCAATCCGTATGATACAATCGGTATCATTGGGTGATGTCACATTATCATTCACAAGGACATTATCTTCTTCCCGAGAAATCGTGAAAATATCTCCACATTGCGCCTCTAGTTCACGCTTCCGGTCCTTGTTTTCGACAACAAACGTCACATCCGTTAGATACCCAGGCTCGAAGGAAGACATCCCATCCAGGAAATCCAGCAATGCTCTGGAATCCGTATCTGAAACAAAGGAAAGGCGCAGAAATTAGAAAACATAATTGTTAAAGAAACTGTTTGCTAATAGGGTCTTACACATTAACGAACAGGTAAAACAACATCAAAAAGGGGAAATATCCATAAGAAAATGTCGAAAAGACCCTTTTGACAGGTCCTTGGAGACATTTCCGTTCGTCCTTGAACGGTTTTTTAAAGATAGTCAATGACATACAAATACTAGACAAAACTCATCAAAATACGTTTCAAAATCAAAACAAATTTGTAAACAAAGATATAAATACATTTTTTGAACAAAGGTAACATAAAAAGCAAACGATGAATTTCAATACATTTCTTCAAAATGGACCCAATTGTTCTGCATTCTGAACAAATGGGATATTTTCAATGACAAAATATTATTTTGAAAACTTGCGTTCTTGATTGTTGCATGAAATTGGTAACTCGATTGAAATAAATATTTTTACTCCATGAAGTAAACTTCAAAGTTTTTCTTTAACTCAATATTTTTTTTACTATATGAAATGCAAACTCAAAATGAACAGCTGAAACGATTTATAAATAATCGCATTAAACATCAATAAACAGATCTAAGTAATCCCAGAAGACTGGGGCCGTAGGCTGTTGACCTTGCAAAATGTATAATAAATGTCATAACATGTTAACCTGCTTATAATAAGCCTCCGAAACATAATAAATGTAAACAAGATATGTCAATCAAGTGACAAGGTGCCCCTTCAAACAGGTTCTCGGATCAAGAGGTCCGGGGTTCGAATCCCGCCAGGGGCTAGACAACATTTCAGCAGTGAGCAAGGTTTGGGTGCAATGCTACACTGAATTCAAGCGCAGTACCGCCCATGGTTCGCTAGATCCAGCTGTTACTCCCAGGTTTCACCACAATACAGAGCCAAAATAGTTTTTCAGGCTTTCTCCCTGCAATAACACTAGCAGCCGTGATAAAAGTGAAATGATCTTCAAAAAGACGTTAAGCCCCAAATGACCTCACGTCAACTAGGTTGTTGATCAATGTTATCCACAAAATATTATTAAACAAATGCAAGGGTAGTTAAAGCTTTAAAGCTTTTCGATGATCAAATAAATTATAAATATCCATGATTTTACGTGTATATATGTCTTCAAGTACTATGATGCACCGAGTGCGTTATAAGAGAGGATTAATGTTAAAGACGTCTTTGTGTCCTTGCATAACGTGACTCACGAGATGTGCTAATATATAACGTCCACAGGCTCAGTAAGCCTCTTAGCTATAGAGCATAATGTCGCAATGTAATGGGAAAGTGGCACATGTTATGAGTAACCATGTGTCATGTGTTTGTTCTGCTTGACTAGTCAATAGCGTATAAATCTTGTTTAAGTAAGGAATTTGAAATGACCTTTGAAAATGAAGGTAGACTTCAAAGTAAAACAAATTACCATGTGTTTGTTTTAAGATAAGCTTCAAGACTAATTGTAAAAAGGGTAAAACAGATATTAATCGTAAAGTAGATATCGCAGAGATTATTAACACAGCACCTGTTTCATGACCTTTTTGTTTTACGGAAATATTGTTACAATTTAATAGTTAAGTAAAATATTAGTTACTTCAGGGTCAATAGTGGCTTAAGGCTAGTAATATGCGATTTTTTCAAACACAATTGTTTTTTCGTAAATGTCCTGTCATAACAGATGGCAATAAGAACTGAGTGACAAGGAAATTGTTTTTACCAAAAGCAAAGATGATTTACAAACCAATGAATGTCCATTCACTTATTATATAAACGTTTCCACATAGGAAATATCACTTGTGACCTTAAGTTGAAGGGCTATACTACTGATTGACTTTATTGACTTACACATGAGTTACAAAACAGAACACAATGATGGCGATGCTTTTTTCGTAAAATTAACAACGTAAACTAACAATAACTAGCACATTGCTATCGGTTGTGAAATACAGTTTAAAAGTACACATGGAAATGAAAACAAAATTGAGCTTTTGATGGCAAGCCTAATATTGAACAGTTTACCTGTGAAATATATTCAGTAAACTTAAATCTCGAACATGGAATATAGTATGAATGAAGCCGTAACTTGGCTGTACAAATTTAAATAAGCTGTGAAACACTGATGCCCCCGATGCCAAGATCAAGGTCGTGAGGTCAAATGTTATGACCTCATCTGAAAGGTCTTATCATGATAGTTGCACATGTGAAATATCAAAGGTCTATCTCTATCCGATCACATGTTATGGCCAAAGTTAGAGTTTTCGAAAAATGGTTGCTGCGCCAAGGTCAAGGTCACGAGGTCAAAAATTATGACGTCATCTGAAAGGTCTTATCATGATAGTTGCACCTGTGAAATATCAAAGGTCTATATCTATCCAATCACAAGGAAAAGTCAAGTTTGAAGTTTTCGAAAAAAGGTTGCTGCTCCAAGGTCAAGGTCAGGAGGTCAAAAGTTATGACCTCATCTGAAAGGTCTTATCATTATAGAAATACATGTGAAATATCAAAGGTCTATATCTATACAATCACAAGAAAAAACCAAGTTTGAAGTTTTCGAAACTGCTCCAATGTCAAGGTCAGGAGGTCAAAAGTTATGACCTAATCTGAAAGGTCTTATCATTATAGAAAAACATGTGAAATATCAACGGTCTACCCCAAGCAATCAAAAGATATGAACATGGTTAAAGTTTTCTGTGACAAACAGACAGTATGACAGACGGCGGACAACGGACAGGGCAAAAACAATATCCCCCGGAATATCCGATTCGGGGGCTTACAGATGCCTGCTGTGTTGAATATGAATATACACGTATTTAATATGTCTTTATATAAACATAATTAACTAAAACCTTATCAAAAATGACATAATGAAATTCTCTATACATAACTTGAAGAATTATGATATTACAAGGCAAGCTTGTGATGAACCATTCAACAAGAAACGGATCAATCATGTAATGAATTATAGACCTGTTCAATTGCTACTGATTCACTAAGGTTTCGACCAACAAACCCTTTTAATTACATTATCGGTTCACAGAATATGTTCCTTTTCACTATCGAGACAATGAAATCGTTGTTCACTGGTCCTCGGTATAACATGTTTTCAATACCGAACACTCTTCAACAGATCAAGATCAGTAATTACCTATTCAAATATTGACTTTGCTTGATCAAACAAACCGGCCAAATTAGAGTATCCACAGTTCCGTCATATATATTTTTAAATGTTAATGCATTTTCCAACATACATACACAAATGTAAATGCATACGCTGTAAATAAGTATCTGAATAGTTGAAAGGTTCATGAACAGTCAAAGTGTACCTCTTGGTAAAAAGTGTTAATTTTGAAATCCAAAACTAGAAGCCAAAATATAAAGTATATTTCAAATAAATCGCACTAATAAAATATATTATATATAAATTGTTTTTTAAAACGAGATTTTGTTATAATTCATCAAGATATTTTAAAACAATGTAGTATTGTACAAAAGCGCTTGTGACAGGTGAGTGGGTGGGGTGGGACTGAAATATGTGGCGGAAGGCTATGAGCACGGGAGGATCGTACACAGAAGGTGACTTACATATACTTGTGATAAATGTATATGTTAATGCTTTTATGAGTAGTCGGGGAGACTAAACGTGAAAGGTCAACTGGGTTGTAAAAGCTAGTATGAAGAGAAAACATTCAACCTGCCTATCTGAACACACTGTCACTACGTATATGAATATGCTGTCACTACCTATATGTATATACTGTCACTACCTATATGTATATACTGTCACTACCTATATGAATATGCTGTCACTACCTATATGAACATACTGTCACTACCTATATGTATATACTGTCACTACCTATATGAATATGCTGTCACTACCTATATGAACATACTGTCACTACCTATATGTATATACTGTCACTACCTATATGAACATACTACCTATATGAACATACTACCTATATGAACATACTACCTATGAACATACTACCTATATGAACATACTACCTATATGAACATACTACCTATATGAACATACTACCTATCATAACGAGTAATCAGTTGTGTTGTTTAAATTCAAATGAAAATGTGGAGTCTATATTTTCCAAAGATTTACAGAGTTTTTGAAAAAGCCGTAATTTCTGTGCCATGGACTTTTGACCAAAGTCTTCATGCACGTCACGTAATGAAACGAAAATCATTGGCGTTACATAAAGCCATTGAACACTTAACAGGATGTCTAAACACTTAACAGGACGGTGTATTCACAGCTTGAAGATGAGGTGATCAAGCTGCTAACTTTTTAAATGCTAGTCAAATATACAGGTCATCATATGTCAATCATCAACGTGTTTAAGGATTACTAACATGGTGTATAATGCTAGGACCGTATATCATATGTACATCCAATCATTTATCAATTACCAACGTATACATATATTTTATCATGGTGGTATCGAAGTATTGTCTAGTACTTTGTGTTAATTTTGTTGTATTATTTTGGGGTTTTTTTTACTATTGATCATGGACCAGATTATTTTAATGCGTTGTCTTGTGATCTTGGTACAAACACATATAAAAGGGCGAATCGATATGAATCAGAATGAAAAGAATTTATCCCAGGTTATCGCGTAAGCTTTTGATAAGTTTGTACTTAATCAGTCCTTTATTCTGTCAGAAAGGGCGTCCAAAATATCAATGGAATTAAAGTAAATAACGATCAAACAAACAAATGAATTACATATTGTAAAGGCATCATAAACATTAATTACCTTTGATGCATTTAACAAATGAGGCAATATCCAACAATCATCGGGATGTTAAGGAGTAATTGAATATTTGGGCACTCAAACAGAAAGCGAATGGTCCTTTAGAGAAGCAAATGGTCCTTCAAATGAGTAAGTGTATGCATATGAAATACACACAACGTGTACGTACAAGATGCCATCTGTTCTTTTGGACATAAATTGTATTATCAATTCATGTATGACATATCTGACATTAAGGGCAATATACAATATATTTCATTTTAGTATCTATTGTTAATGTTTGGTCACATTAAAAGGCACAGTCAAGCAGAGAGTAATTAGAATTAGTAGTAGTAGTAGTAAGTAGTCAACACTAAATTACATAGATATACACTATGATGACATTACCTGTGTATAAGTTAACAATAGATAATAATTATTGAACTCAAGATAAATGACTGACTACGAAAACCATTATGTGAATTAACAATTATAAAACATAAGTTATCCAGTAAATTAATGTATCATCGATATTTAAACACGTAAATTTAGAAAAACAATTACTAACAATTAGAAAGATTTCCAACAAAATCCCTCAATAAAGTATTAAAGTACCTTTAGCGCGCCCAATGAACATGTTCATCCTGCAAATATGCATTGACTAATGTAAACATAGCGTTTGGAATTCCAGGTATCATAAATAAGTTAAAGCCTTCTATATATAGACTTTACTCATTTCATTGTGTACATTTAGAGAGGTGTGTTGGTAAACTACTTTATAGGAGAATCCGGAATATGCAATGAGTTGGCGATTTCAAAATCTGATATAATACTGTGCTAGCTATCCGAAGTAAAGGGCTCTACATGAGTTGGTGAGTCAAAATACTTGAATGAAGCTTGTATGATTCAGTCACTGAGTAAGCATTTTGATCATGGAAGACTGTGCCCAAGTTTCGTTTATTTGATTTTTGACAAAATCAGCTACTGAAATTTAAATAATCATCATTTAAATAATACTGAATTGAAGAAAATGAGTTATGGAAACCGGATGTTTATTGTAAACTTTTGTAATTCACTGATTTGAAAAAAAAAGAGTTATGGAAACCGGAAGTTTATTGTGAACTTTTGTAATTCACTGAATTGAAGAAAACGAGTTGTTGAACTGGAAGTTTATTGTAATTCACTAAAGTAACTGTCAATTTCTGTGGTAAAGTTGGATATTGGTGGCATGCTTTGTGTCAAAATGACATCAACGAGAATCTTACATACGAGCTACTGCTCTCATGTTCGGGTAAAAGCCTTATGAATACACAAAATGTCACGTAATAAGTCCCAACGTCCATTGTTGTCACGAAAAATCATATAATGATTTGACCATTGTCATGTAAAGACCTATAATAAATTTTAAAAACACCCCCTACAAATCCCATCTTCAAAATCACGAATTCTACCTTTACCCCGTTTTTGAAACGCTTACGAACGGCAGAGAAAGGCTGTCGAACGATCTGTAGTCTGTCTAACAGCCCCTGAAACAAAACATCTATATAGACCCAAGCACGTCTATGTTATTTTAGCAAGTCTAGATCAACACAGTTTCAGGAAAATGAACAGCTTCAGTTAGCGCCTTTCAATTTTAATGAAACAAAGCTGCATGAAAGATTATTTTCATTTCAGAGACTAAAATGTAGTCTAGACGATCTGTGTCTAATGAGCTACAGGAAGAAAATGTGCCCGTGGAATATACTGTATACTGGAAATATATAACACGAACCAGAAGACATTCATGCATGGTCTAACTATTGATTGACTGGATCAGGGTTCTCAGTACGATACTACATACTGCTAGTTAATCTGGTTTAGATTTACGATACATAAGTAATAACTAGCTATTGATACCTATAGTGTACGACAGTTGTCCATAGTGACAGGTGATATATCTACATTGGATTCATACATTACTTATGCTCGACATGCTGTAAATCTTAAATTTGACAAGTTCTTTTAGAAGTTGATCTCTTCGAGTACAAGAATGATATATCTATGTGGAGGAAAAATATATGCATCATTCAATTTTCGTAAATGCTTTACGAGAATGATGTTATACATCGGTTTATTTAGTTTGATTCAAGGTGGTATTGCTAGATTCTATATCAAGAAACATCATGTAGTTTACAAAATTAATTTAGGAAGTAACATAATGATTCCGTTTCAATCCAGTCTTCAGGTTTTGAGAAAATTAAAAGTTTTTACGATATAAGATATAAAATCATATACCTTTTAAGAGTTATTGTACTAATGACAATACTTTGTTGTACACAAAGTACTTTGAGATTCTTGGTGTCCTTGTAGTGATGATGTCATCCGTTTAGAATTACATTGCATAATAAATAGCAAATATCCTACTACCCGGAGGTGACGAATGTGTTTGATGCATTGAAGTTGACATTGACTCCTTAACATGTTCGACCTTATCAAAGGTGGTGTCTTTTTCATAGACATATTTAGTCTCTTAAAAATAATAATTCTCAAAACAACTGTTTTATTAAATATAGGAAAGTAGCCGTAGAGAATTGGAAATATGTAGTTCACTTCAGATATAGACTTGCTTATCAAGGGGTTTTGTTAATTTAAAAATGTCTTAACTACAGTCTGAGTGTAAGACTAGTTCTTTCACTGTCCTATCGTAGGGACATTGTCATGGCATTGTGTTCCAAACAAAATGTCAAATGTCATATAGAAAAACACGAAAACAAAAGAATACTTGGTCCTCTTCATTCAGACAAAATGTAAAATGTCATTCAAACGTCAGAAGTTCTGTTCATGCTGCAGTTCTACAATACAGCCTTGTGCGACGTTCAGAGGTTAAGAATTGCTATGGTCGTCATCTCATTTATGAACTGGCAATACAAACCACTGATTAAAAAAACATATAATCAAACTTTAAATATGAAATGTAGTTATGAGTACTATCCTGAAAATTAGTCCTTAAACGTTTTATGCTTATTTGTCAATATAGTGTTGCCAATGTTAATGCTCTTGCAATGAATGCTTATACTGGAGGCGACATATTGAGTATATAAAATGTAATATAATTTAACAAAATAATTTCAATTGATAGGATGACACTAATATGACATAATGGTATTTACCTGGCTTTGATTCACAAAGATCAGTAATGTTTTAGAGGTCACCCAGAGGCTGTTGCCACAGTGAAGCTTATACTTTATTACTTTAAATGTCATTCTAATGTTACAACACGACATTATGTGCGCCTTGGGATAACCTTCACTTTCTGAAAGAAGCCTTTGTTTCGTGGCACGTTTACAATGGTAAGTTACTATAGGTAAAGTAACTAAACTCTGGGCTTTCTGTGCGAAAGGAAACATACTGTTGTATTATTTCATTATTTGCTTTCTAACAAATTTATTTCGGGTAGAATAAGATCCATGACACAGACATTTTACAATATTTGGTGTGCATAAACTCATCACTTTATATAATATAATTAGGTTATCGATGTTATCTGTTGATGGATATCCAAATACATAAATGATAAAATTGATAAAATTATGTTTCAATGACATGTATGTGCACAAGCGGTATCTACATTGCATGGTCATGATAAAGCAATGACATTTACATGTACAAGGTATCAATATTACATGTCATGTTAGTCATTATCATTTTAGTTCATATGCTATCTTCCTAGTTCCTTTTAACAAAATAATGATGTTGGTTATAAATAACTATTTGAGACGTCATAGATTAATTGTTGACC
Organism: Steromphala cineraria; assembly: GCA_916613615.1. Lineage (NCBI taxonomy): Eukaryota > Metazoa > Mollusca > Gastropoda > Trochida > Trochidae > Steromphala > Steromphala cineraria. Next base: position 6,330,596 of record OU744735.1, read on the forward strand.
CCTCTATTTCCCTTCAATAACCAATTGATCGGTTTTCATAATCAAATCATCTTAAGTGAATTCCCCCTCCCTGATCGTTTCTGGTGATCTTAAAGTTATTGACATTATCGGGATAAGAACTAGCGCCTTCAATACACAACAAAAATAAACCTGAAGGCCTATAGAAATGAAATCATATGCATGGTTGAAGATCAACCTTTAACCTTTTGAATCCATAATGATGTACATGTACGCATTAAAACATATCAAGGACGTAGATCTGCCTTTTAGGACGTATTTTCACGAATAACAGTTACAAATACAAACACGAGCATATGTTGTTGAGAGATAGAAATGTTAACAAACCTTGATCATCAATCAGAGTTAGACATTGTGTGTTACTGGCGTCGGTCTGATTCAAGATGTCACCGTGACAAAGTGCGGAGTGCAGATCTAAAACTACACCGCTGTCAAATTCCTCATGTGGCGAAGGAAATAATTGTCGTCTGCTTGCCTCGTAATCTTTTCCGTCGGAAGCCGAGTTAATCAACTTGGTGTTTTCCTTCATTTCAATGTCACTACAAGTATCCGGCGATGTTCGCAAGTCGTCTGCTTGTCCTAGACTGTCGTCTGCTTCCAATCCGTGTTTATCGAGACTAGCATGTGCTTCAAGAGGTTCGTGCACTTCAAGAATCACGTGCACTCTTAGCCCTTTAGCCGTTCTCATCTTCACCGTATTTCTGCTAATTTTCACTTGTCTGCTAAACCGTCGTCTGCTATACTGTCGTCTGCTTTTTCAAGGAGTCGTGTTTATCAAGAAGCACGTGCATACTTAGACCTTTATCCGACCTCATTTCAGACAATATGTTGATCGCTGTTGTAAAACAATGTCATATTCACACTGCATGAAAGGAAACATGTCCCAGATGTGCACTTTAAACTGCTGTAAACAGGTCAGGCTGCCTAACTCATGTCGTCTGCTGAAACACTCCGTTGACCCGTAGTTGTGGGTCAAACCCATCCATTTCATCCACATCACAGAAACACAGTCCAGTCACACATATACGCCAATTATCTTTCTACGTGATATTACGCGAAGCTCTTGCGTGTCAAATCAATGAATCCATGTTCGGGGCTGGTGAAGATCACGCCCGAGCCCTGTCTGTCAGATTGTGCGTTTCGCTGTAATATTATACTTATGTATATAAGTAAGAATGTCGGACATTCTTGACTCAGCTGGTCCACATCTATCCATCCAGATTTCTGAGGGAAAGCTCCGTGACAACTTACACTACCTTAATACGAAGTATACACTCTAGGGTCCTGCCCGCGGCCATTACTAAACGACCGGAATAATCCAGCCGTGACGATATAGAAGTTCGTGAATGAGTATAGATCATATCAGTCTCAGCTAATATTATTCCGATGTTTTCCGATAATACATTTCCGGCCAATTCCGTAAATCGAGGCTCTGAGATGTAAACATAGCATATTAGCACACACTTTCCATCTTAGATAGGGTTCTGAAAGATTGATTAAATCAAGGATGTTAATAGACCATATTTACGTCTTTATTGAATTGTCTTGGGTTAAAAATGTCTGTTATTTATATCTTCATTGACTGGTTTTGATGAAATATACGTCTATCTTAATGACAGGATGTTAATATATGGTCCGCCAATTTTCATTGAGGCTGTAGGTTTTGCATACAAATTAACCAGTTTCTTTAAACGTTTGCATGATTTTGTTTTGTTTTCGTTTTCTTATGTATTGTGGTTTCTTAGAGCCAATAAATGAATATTTATCAAAGAACATCCATTCGCGTCAACTACTCATTCATATATAATACATTTATACAAGAAAATGGCATGATTTCAATGATGACTTGAATGATCTCTATTGATTTAGATTCCATACTATACCTTATCTTTTACTTGAATATACCGTTACCTTACTGGGAATCATGCATATAAACAAATATGCTGTGAAGAACCCTCAACAAATTTCTTGATTAGGCGTTGATTTTCTTGTTCTTCGCTGATAACTTCATTCCTTCTTCATATTTTGTTTAAACTCTACTATTGCTTAATCTTATGGTTGCCATGGTAAACTCATTCATGTGATATTTAGCGTCAATTGTTTATGTAGATCGGCATTGGAGATACGTCTAGATTTTTTAAATTTTCACGACAGACATGATACTTTGTTATTATCTTAAAATGCCCGGTCGACTCTATGTCGATCTAGAGTAAATTATAATCAAATGCTTTGAAAAGGACTTTTTCTTGAATAAAGGTATCGTGCGATTTGTATTTTACAAAATGATTGAAAATCTTGTAAACACACAAGCGAGAGCGATTCAGAAAGTTGAACGCGTAACATGTACTATGGATGTTTGTTTGTACTCACCTATTTTATAAGCTACGAAACGGTTATTATATGACGTCACTTCCAATTGTTTCAATCGATAGTGTATATAATCACAAAGGAGATAATGAGGTAATATAGTGAAAGAGCTTTGTAACTTTTCTTCTATTCTTTGCAAGACAAAGGAGCATATACACAAACGCGACATTGATAAGATCTGTTATATGACCCGTGTGTTAACGCTTCAGATATTCCAGTTGCAACAAACACCTAACACGCAGAATGGACATAAAACAGTGACGTACCCTTTTAATGTTTCGGAGCTTAAAAGTTGGATACCGTCGTAAAAAATAGTTTTTATTTTTCTGGTAGGCTACATTATTCAAAAACAATACGCAAAAGTCACACTTTTAAGATGTTATTGCTTTACATTTGCAGCTGAGATTCCATATCATTTCAATCAAAACAAGGTGATAATGTACATGTATATAGGCACCGAGTCAGCAAACATGACTGCAACTTCTTTTAGTTTTAGTTTTTTCCCACAGGATGGCGTCAAAGTCAATATTTTGTATGGCTGCCATTGCACTGATCAATATTTGGATGCCTGTCTAATATACTAGTAGTATGGGATGTGTGCTAAATATCATCTTAAGGGTAATAAATTCGTTACACGGCTCCGCCACAGAAATACAGAATGTACAAGGGTCTTACAGTCCCGTACACCCTGTCAAAACGCCGTGTAACTAATAATCACAGCGTAGGAACGGTGTACGCCTGGGCAAAACTCTAGCCAGGAAATGCCCACACTCTATCGCGAGAGGTAAATATTTTGTCTTTCGATAGTGTTACATTTTGTTAGATAACTTACGATAGGGGTATCATACAATGATAAAAATTAAAACTGTAACAGTAAACACCCCTTTTTCATTGTGTGCCGAATATGGAAGCGATACAGTTAATATTATGGGAGCAGTAAGATCAAACACGTGTTAGGACACCCGCATTTTTCGGTCATAGCCGGCATCGGTTGTAATAACTCAATAATGTGATATAATACATGTTAAACTTCTCAATAATCTGATTCCTCAATCCTTTATCCTCAAATATGTGAAAATTCGTCTTTAAATGTTCATAAACTAAAAAGTTAGAAGCAATGAAAGAAAGCACCCTTCAAACACAAGTGTACGAACTCTATTGGCACCTGTACACTCTCTCTAGTCAACATTGCATTTTCACGGTGCACGCTTTCTAAGCGACCAAAAAATGTTTCCATCCGTTAAATACATATTTCAAATATATTTATTGCTAAAAAGACAAATTTTTATGCATTGTTACTGTATAGTATCATTTTTTAGCTCACAAAAATGGATATTACAGGCCAGACTTTGGATGAAACACGCAATTCTTCACACGATGTCAGTTTTGATGACATACCATTAACTTCAACTCCAAAGAAAGGCGAAGAGATAATACCTAGCCATTTATGCGATGTATATGGCACCGTTTTTAAACGACGATCCACCCTGAGGCATCACGAACGCGCAAAACATCAAAATAATGCTACCTACACCCGTGCATCTTGTAGAAAGTGTTTTATGTACAGAGACCATTACCTTGGTCATATGAACACACATATGAATATCAAGCCATTTGTATGTCAAGTTTGCAGAAAACGATTTGCGTATGCCACGTCATTGAGATCTCACAAAAGCGCCTGCTCAGAAGCAAAAGAAACCTCTACCACTTTCAAATGCCCATCATGTCAAAAAGTGTTTGCAAGAGCAAAATATCTGACTGATCACCAGTATGTAATGCATTCAGATGTATTAAAGTACGTTTGTGAGTGTGGTCAGAGGTTTAAACACCGATCCTCATTGAAGAAACATCGTGACAACCGTTGCCTTTACAGAGCGTGATTCTGTACACAAAACATGAACTCACCCTTTTGTTTTAAACGAACCTTGATAGTTTGTAAGGTTGTATACCATTAATTATATCAAGGCGAGAGCTAGAGTCATTTATGTTATTTAGATTATTTAGATACATGGAGATGTTTAGAAATGGCCTTAGATAGCTTGGAAATATTCTAAGACGGATATTATCGGAACTCCACCCAAAACGATCCTATAATTATATGTCTATTTCCGAGATATCTAAGGTTATTTCTACGAAATACATGTAAATCCTTTGATTTTAAGTTTTTGTTTTAATACATCACGTTTAGGTACGAGTCATTTTATGTTTAATTATCGCTAGTAACTTGAACGTTTATTTAAACCATTCCCTTTTTATGAATGCCAAGAAGTATTATATGATAAGCATTTGTGTTTTCGGATATCACTTCATGATTGTGTCAGAGGCGTGTATTTCGATTCAAGTTATATGTAAAGTGCACACTGATAAAAGTAATACTCATATTCACAAAAGTTTGTGACCATTGATGATCTTAAGTATTTATGTTCAGATGTTTTATCTTCGACATCGTTGATATTTTTTCCAAGCTGATAAATTATATATTCAGCTACTAATATATAATGTATCCGTTTTTGATCTTTGGTTTGGATACATTGAAATAAACATGACATATTACTCATATAAAACCACATTTTTTATCAGTTAATCTTTCTCTCAACGGTTCATCAAAACGGCGAAAGTGAAAACAGCGGAATTGACATTGATCCCCTGTGATATCATGCTTCAAGGTTACTTCCTATTCGGAGTATGACTTTTCCGTCTACAATCACACCTTGCTAAGTCAGAATAAATAAATAATGTTATATGAAGTCAAGGTTTATTTCCACATGAGGCAACAACACGATTAATGTCTTCCCCTTAGTGGTGCATTTAATCATATGTGTCATATGTTCATTTATACAAAGCAATGTTTGAGAGTGGAAACTCCCTTTTTGCCACTAACTGGTGAAATTTAACAAAAATCTCTTGAAGTCCCATTTTTTTAAGTTCTTTTAAAACATCCGGAAGTATTTCCGATATCATGCTTTTCTCCTTTTCAACATCATTTTCATTAGGATTGTCGTTTGACGATTTCAAAGAAGCGGGGAATGTCATATTTCTTAATGGTGAAGCGTCGCGTGGGGTAGAAGCACATGCCTCAAACATATTGTCCGATTGATCAACGACTTCTTCACATTTTGAGCTATGCACTACTGTTATTTTTTCAGGTTCCGAAGTTAAACAAATTTTGTTCCCCTTTGAAGCTTCATTTTTAGGTATGACATATTTTTAGCGCCACTGAGCATCTTAATGGTGGATATTAGGCGCTCTATAAATGAATTATTATTATTATTATTGTAAACTTTTGTGGCATAAAACATTTGTCCAGTTTGTTCACACAGTTTAAGTTTTTGTATACTCAAGTTTGAGGAGGGATGATCTTTCAAATTATGTCCGATAACATATTCAAAACTTGTGAAAGTGTTCATACACACACGGCAGCGATAGGGCTCCATTCTTGATGTCCCTGCAAGACAATTCGATGACAAACTTAAAAAATCGGGTAACATCGTGTTTATCGTACACTGACAATTTGTGTAATCAAATATGGAATAAGCATAGTATCAGAAGGTAATAAACGGAATGAAGTAATGAATTCTATGTAGTTTTCCCAAAAATTGTTTTATAACATTCCATAACGGATTCCTTTCACCGTAATGTCGTACGTATTATTTGGTGGTGAATGCTATCATTTCCATGCTATTATATCATTAAAAACTAATATATTCAATCAAACACATTGCTATGATGACATGATTACAAAATATACATATAGGGAAACAAACAATATGCCGTGAACAGTCCCTATAGTATATTTATAAGAAAAAGTCTGAATAGAGTTCGTACAAGGCAAGGAATAGATAGCGTGCACTGCCGATTTTCTTGGACGCTGGAGTGCGTGCACCAAAGTTTTCACTACGTTACTTTCTTTAGGCAATATCTCCACAACCAATTTATCAAATATAATGATATTTTGGAAGTGTTATCTTTATGGTTCATATTTTACATATATATAATTTTAAAAAATTAAGATAACTTACAATTGAACTAATTGACCAATGTTTACAGGTGGTCGTAGAATGTTTGAGATTCGACTGGGAATAATACAGGATAACTTCTACAGTTTTTAACAAAAACTCCTAAAAATTGGTTTAAACCTTGATCATAGCATATATTTTTACAGCAATAAATATGAACTGTCTGTCTTATGTATTTTTTTTCAATTCAGCAAAATGTAACACTATCGGAAGACAAAATATTTACCTCTCGCGATAGAGTGCGGGCATTTCCTGGCTAGAGTTTTGCCCAGGCGTACACCGTTCCTACGCTGTGAATAATGTCGACTCGTAACTCGCAAGATGTAACATGTCGTCAACCATGCAATTCTCGAAAAGACAAGTCCAAATATGCAAACCTAACATATCAATCCTGTAAATATCAACTTGCTGTTCTCAACTTCACAAAGATGAAATGTAGTTCTAGAAATGTCAAAGTCGAAAAGTTACCTTGTCATTCCCTATCAATGGAAATATATATGTATATATATATAGCAATCTCATAAATACTGTTTCTCTTCTTTGTATTCTTGATACTCTATATTGCCAGTTCCATTTAAAATAATTGTACGGATTTGAATATCAAATATTATAAATATAAAATACAAATGTTCATGTTCTTCGTATTTATTATGAATACATATTAATGCTTTTCGCGTTTGGATAAATGCATTGTTTGAACTGATTTGTTGACAAGGTATGATGGTTTGTGAAATATCAATTATCCAGTATGACGTTGTTTCACTTACTCATATAAGGTTATCGGTAATTCATAATGGTTCTATCTCTATTTTGAGTAAACCTTTTGAAGCCTAACTTATTTTTTCTTTAATTGTTCAATCATTTTGTATATTGAAGAGCTAGTTGTAAACTGTCTTGTAAGGTATAGTCATTCACTTGACATAGTCAATAATGTCGCTAATGAATGCATGTGGTTACCTGTTTTCGTTAGATGATTTTGTTCATCTTAAAAACGTCCCTTTACAGAGGAAGTAGAACGTTTATGGGGGGAGTATAAGGTGATGTCAGGAAAATAAAAATGAATGGTTCCAATTGAAAGACAATGTTATTAAACTAAATGGAGCAGTAATAATTCAAGTATACAACGTAAAGGTTAGCCATGCGATTACTTTTTCTTACACAAAATGAATTAAAGGTGTTCACACAAAATGGCCGCCAATGGATTTTATGTGAATATTCTTACTTTTTCCTCTGACTTTGGATGATTGGCTTGTGTAATTATATTTCTGACACTGTCAAAATAATACATTTAACATTACATTAACTTACAATTACTAGAATAAAAAATGGAAAATAAATACCAAAAAACGAGCTACTGCCCTTTTAAGAAACATGCACATTAAGAAACTTTCATACTATTCCACGAAGTCATTTTACGGAAAAAATGGCAAATGTTTTGCTTGAATGAAGAGACAGCTCATATACAACATGTATCTTGTTATATTGTTATATTGTCATTTGTTGCTATTTTCTGTCAATTTAAATATTTGATCAATAATCGATCTTTATTCTATAACTATAGGATTCATGCATATAGATCGTATGGTACTATTCACAAGAATTTGAGGAATGTAAGGAATTCAAATTTGTTAGGAGGAACCATGTTGAATGGTTTCTGTAAATCCTGACGATAAAAGCTTTGTACAAATCATGGTCATATTAAAAAAAACAAGGACGGCAGTAAACTGAATAATCACAAAATCATGCTCAAAACAAACTTTAAGGTCGGTGAAAATGGTTGCATTGTAAACATGACGTGGTCGGACATTTATAAGATGGTGTTTGAAAAGTGTCATAATTATGCATTTTCAATAAATAATTCAAGCCCAAAATTCACTATCATGTCGACGCTGCTATAAAACGAAATTTCGTAGTGATTAGACGTAAGCAATAAGATTTTTGTATAGGCCTGTGCAATCAACGTCAAAATAAATTAACCTATAATTGAAAAAATGATAGTGTTGCTACAGGGTGGGCTACAGAGAAGTTTTTAACTCTTCGGATGCATCCAAGTCTGCGTACTACATTCCTCGGTGTGATGTATAGGGCTACTGAACAGCAGCGCAGATGTTCTTTATATGTCATGAAGAAAAAGATTTGACCCTTAACTTCTTTAGGGTAGTATACATTGTAAAAATAATGCAATGCAATATACATATTAATGATTATGTGAGTATAAACATCAATGATGTAATAAGTCACTAACACTGCTCATCTGCTTTTGAATGGGTGGCATTTAAACATTGAAATATACTGGATTTCAACTAAAAATTACAGTTTAATAAAACTAAGAAATGGAGACGAAGGAGAAGACAGGAAAGTAGAAGAGAATGAAAAGAAGAAGAGAAAGAAGGAGAATAGAAAGAAAAAGGAAAGAAGAAGAAACAGAAAGGAGAGAAAGAAAAGTGAAGGAGAGAAGACGGGTTAGGCGAGAAGTCGAAGAAGATAAAGAAGAGAATGAAAAAGAAAAGAAGAAAAGGTGAAACAATAAAGAAATAGAAGAAGTGGGAGAAGCAGAAAAGAAAGGAGAAGAAGAAAAGTGATGAAACAATGGTATCAGGTATCACTTCTCTTCTGATTTTGAATGAGAGGTATCTCAACATTGCACTAGATATAGAAGTGAAAAAAGAAATGAAAAAGAGTAATAGAAGAAGAAGAATGATAAGGAGAAGAAAGCGAAGGAGAAGACGTGAATAACAAAAAGAAGAGAAGAAGAAGACGTGTTTGCCCGTAGCATGAAAGCAACCGCCAACGGTTTCAGATATCTCCCTGTTGACGGGTTTATAACAATATATTGATGGTCTAACACAGTATTAAATATTAAAAATTTACAACCAAGACGTTTCTTCAATTGCTCATGTACCACCGTTGGTGGCGTTTTAGAGAATAAATGAATTTTAATTTGATAATTAATCTTCTGGATTAGGTTAAAAAATGGATGTTAGATGGATTTTATGAATTGAAAATAAAGATGCACTGTACCACGACTAAAAAAAAGCAGTCGTAAAATCCCTCGAAGCTTCCTTAACCACCAATGCGAGAAAGCTCTGAACACGGACCAACCAAACTATCCACTGTAAATTAAGACTTGGCTGCAGCAATTTAAACGCACATAAATTTGATCATTTTTTACAAAATATGTCAACTTGCACTTGCGGTCATCATTATGAAGATGTCATTCATTATTTATTTATCTATCCAAATTACACAACGTTTCGGTCAAAGTGTTTTTTCTACGTCAATGGTTATGATGTTCAAACTATATTATTTGGCAACTATTGTTTTACTGAGGATATAAACCTAAAAAATTAAGAATCTGTTCATGACTATTTTACCCTTACAAACCGCTTTTCTAGTTAAATATAATTACTGGTTTTGTTTAATTGTGTTTCGTCTATGAATGATGAATGAACATATGTTGTATATCTATTTATTTTGTATGGGAGAGGTATTCAGATAGGCTTTATAGCCTGTTTACCAATCTCTTTCTTTTTAAATAAATATTGTTTCCATAAACATACCAATTAGCTACTGTTGTCGACAATCAGTTCTGATTTAAAAAAAACAACAGTGAAAGATGTCATAATAAACTACATAAGAATCACTCTGATGCCTACGTTTGGTACATTTGGCATTCCCAACAAAAATATTTAAAATTTGATATACTGACATATGTATTGTTAACGGATTTCACGTTATATATTTATCAAAGATATGCGAATACAGAAATGATGTATGCTCATGAGTCGGTGAATAACTACTTAGTTGTAACCACCATCCTTACAACTCATATCTTATATTGAGCAGGAAAAAGACCCTGTGTTATGTTAACGGATTTCACGTTATATATTTATCAAAGATATGCGAATACAGAAATTATGCATGCTCATGAGTCGGTAAATAACTACAACATATAAGTTGTCACCACACCCTTACAACTCATATTTCATGACTCTGGTAACTTTCAGATGAATGGCAACTTATTCAGTGAGCTGTGACCATTGTAGCCGAACGTTATAACGGAACACATTCTACTCAAGAATGAACAGGACCACATGTCATTACGGGCAGTGATCAATACTTTAACATTACTATTATACCTGATATTAAAATGCTGACACCAATATGTTTGTATTTTTTTAAATGATAAAACATTAATAACATTTATATCTTATTTCTATTGTTAATGACAGACTATAGCAGCAGAACCAGCAATCAGGTGACATAAGTTATTGAATAGGCTAGCTATAGCTTGGGTCGTTAGTGTAGAAGTAAGCTGAGCCTTGGACTGATTGGAGCAGTTGACTTGAGGACCTGGGAGGGGTAAGCAGTGGCCATAAAGGTGAGACACAATCTGATTTATATCTTTCATTAATTTATATAAAAAAGCTCTGAAACGGATCTTGGATTGAAAATGTATCTCAAAACGTAAAAATTGATTAGAAAACTGTATCCACGAGAGGAAACTCTTCCAGTTCTTTCATAACCTATGTGAGATTTACATGCTTCTATGAAATATTTCAGTGTAAGTATCACAATATACAATCAGATTTACCTTTAAAGTATATATTTTGTAACATATATAGATCCATGATCGTATTGAGATAAGAGCTCTTTACAACCAACTTAGACCTTGTTGTCCATGGCAACCATTCGTTAAAGTGTCCTGTTCTTTATCGATATCGATGACTCTCTGACCAAATTATCTGATTCAGGACATTTTTGTTAACTTTCTTAATCTAAGTTAAACTATTTATCAACGAAATAGACAAAACAAATTCACTGAAAGTATCAATTCTTAATTGAAGACGCTATAACTCAATTATAATGCTTAAGATGGTTGCCTGATTTAATACATTGGACACGTTAATAAAATATATTTCTTCTTCTTCTCCACTCCACACTCCATTCATTAACCAGTGAAAGGTCTTTTGAAGGGTTACAGATTTTAATTTTTTAATTTAAAGCTATTTTTTTCGGGTTGATTTATCATCAAGAATTTGATGTTTGTGAGATTTATCGATACAACTCATGAACTATGAACTGTCATCAGCTTGCATCAGAAATTGCATTTTTTGGGAACATTTAAAAATAAAAATTTAGCATTCAAATTTCTATTTTGTCTATTGTCATTTTGTCACAGGCATACCTCCTAAACTACACATTTATTTTATAAAATCAATATTTCTTAGGGTTAGTGTGTATGTTTCAAAATTATTTTAACTATTATTCAAAGTGTTAATGAAAAAAGTTAAATGTAGAACCGATAATGAATTCCGGAAGTCCAATTTGATGATGTTTTGTAGATAGATATTGAGGGAGTGTCATGAAAACAAAAATTACATTGAGTAGGGGAGGGTCATATTTTTATGTGAAAACCAAAGTGAAACCCCCTGGTATGATATCCAATACGCCATCTTAAGATATGCATAATTGATTAAGAAAACATGAGCCTACCATTTATCGTTGTCTGTTGTCGTTGGTATGTATGACCTTGTCTTGACTTTATTAGTTTAATGTTTCGATAAAACCTTATCTGTAACAGTTTTTTCGAGGAGCTTCACATAAAGTTCATTCAGTAATGATCATGAATTACAGAGCCACCGGACACCCAGACCCGAGAAAATCCTATAATTTTTTTACCTTAAAATAATCATGTCATAAATGCATATTTCTGATACAATCTATAGCATGACATAAGGTGTAGTTTAAATACGGCCATGGAAAATCTTATCTTATGTCCTTTTATGTTTTACTTTATGTGACATCAACATAATAAAAAGGAGAGGGGGGGGGGGGGGATAAGTATATGTTGATTTTAACTACGTTTGAAGGCTTAGACGAGACTTTCAAAATACTAAGAAAACGAGCTCATTGGTGGCTTTTACTGTTACTTGCACAGTTGTTTTGATATCGCGATTGCACATGCAACTTTCCGTGTTGGACTCGGCCCGAAAAAGTACAAGAATCTGTACTATTCAAAATAGTGTGATCACAAAATTATTATAAAAGGTTATTAACAAAAGTATGGGGGAAATCTGTTTAGGTTATGGGACAAGGAGAGGCTTGCGACACGTGTTAAGACTGTCAGGAGAGCATGCATGGTGTACTTACAGCATTGTGCATCATGGTTTACATGAGACGCAAGTTTGACAACATGACTTTGACGTGTGAAACTCGAGTTGGACCATATGTTCATGACGTTATGATGGCAACATCCACATCTTTAATAGCTGGAAAAAATTGCTGATTGTTTGTTAAACCCCAACTCACTCATCGTTTATCTGCCTATATGATTTCTTTCCTATTTCTGACTATGACTAAAGGTCTATCTGATTGGCTATTGAAAAACGGTAAAGCAAGTAAGGACAGGTAATTTGTGAATCGCATTGAGCCCATATTTGTTCCAGAGGTTAGTGGAGATATCATCGGAAGGTAAACTCTGGATTATCGAGAATGCCAAATGTTATGAAACATCAGTTCGTCGAGTGAAGGTCGTGTGGACATACAGCTTACCTCATCAACTTTTGTTTGACTTAATTTACTTATACTAAATCTCTGAAAAATAATGATATTAAATGAAGTTTTTATCAATATTAAGTAAGACGTTTCAGATATATTGTTGTTTCAGTTTTCGTAATTCACTGCAGAAAAAGTAGACTAACTTAAATTCCCTGAAAAACGAATTTACCTCCTCGACACGGAAGTGTTACTGATATCAGGCAAGCCTCGGATATTTGTAACTTTTATCAACTTGTGTTCATATATTTGATATCAGAGGACACTTGGGTGATATTCTCTATATATGTTAGGGTCGATATGCCCATGTCTCCTTTACAATGAGGGCTGTTCTGTCTGCTTGCGACATAGACATTTTCCAAACCAGAGGATTTAGTACGGGTAAGGCGTACACATGTGTCAGTTAATTGTTTGTTGTGTTGAAGTTTAAGCGACCGGCCCGGGTTGGATTTCCCCTTCATCCGATTACTTCAGCAGTTACGTAAATCGCAAATCGCTTGTTAATTCCCTTATCCGTTGATATTTGCCTTCCTCATTAAGAGCGTCACTAGGCAACGAGGATCCAGTTTCGCTGACGGGCATATTTTATGTTTAATAAGGCAACAAACTCCATTTCGTCACGTGACGGGTCCCTGACACCGTTTTTCGCCTACATCGGTGCACGTGCACGCGCATGTGCAATATCAATCTCTTCATGTGTGTGATCGCCCATTCTCACGAAGGAATCTCACAGCTGAACATCGCGTTATAACGAGGTATGGTTTATAGTTCTGCTATGAAACGAGATGTTTGTGTACTAATGTAGGCCTACCAATAGCACGTTTGAAGGGCTAAGCTTCCTTATAGGAACATTATTGAAGGGTTATAAATGTCTATATCACTACAGATATGTTTACTAGAAAACGCCTAACAAACAACACACTGATCTGGTCTTCTTGACCGTGATTGAAACTGGTCACCACTCGATGATTTCTATATATAGCTCGAGAAGCTAACAGCGGGGATATGAAGCACGTTCATTTAGCCGCAGTGGAGGAAAATCCTTGTCGCACTTTCTCGCACTTATTACGACTTTCGCGCATGAAAAAACTTTCTCTTTACTATTGGCAACCCGTCTCGCCCATTTTCGCCCTTCAAAATTCAAGACGTATATATTTGTAAAACTGTCAAACATTTCAGTCGGAGCTACGATATCGAAGCGCCATTTTGAATCACATGACCCCCTACATACGAGAGAACCCCCTTCTAAACTTAGCTTAGATGAACAAGCGTGAATGTTGTGGAACGCTGCTAGTAAAACTTCTTTCTCTATTCATTACCTGAACCATTAGAACACAGGGCAGTGCAGCGTCATTTGTGTATGTATACCGAGCCTCATTTTGAACTTTAGCGGGTTGCGTGAGAAAGGCGTATATATAGCTCGAGAGGAGTAGCCCAGTGGTCTCAGCCGCATGATTCAGGGTAAGCCCCCTTGTTATGTGTATAAGTTTCATGTTGAGTTGTACAGATTGTACAACTCAACATGAAACTTAAAGTCAGTACAACATTAATACTGTTCAAACGAGAACTCGTAGGGTTGGAAATAAGTCTTTTCATATTTTCAATATGAACACATGTGCATATATCACTTTTGCCTAGCAACGATTGCGATTGCGAGTTCTTGTATTTCTTCGTCTGTGACGTCATGAAACCATTGTTCGTGATGTCACTGTAGCCGACCTTCGCAAGGGAAGCGGTCCGTTTCTTAGATATTAATTTTGAGATTAAAATGGATTAGATTTGGTAATATAGAGATTATAGTCCGACGAAGTGTGTCTTATGACTTACGACACGAGTATAAAGTGTTGTATTACCCGAGCGAGAGCGAGTGTCATACACAAATTTGCACGAGGTAACCCTTTGCCGATTAACCCTTATTGCAATATTTTTGAAAATACACACGTGTATCAAACGAATCCAATATAAGCGTCATGAAAAAGTTAGCAAGAGTAATAATTGTGAATTTGTAGTAGTAGTCGTTTTGATGTATCATTATTAGTAGTTAGAGGCGGACGAGTAGGCCTACTAGTAGGAGTAGTAGTTATGAAAGTAGTAGCAGTTAATACTTAACAAATAGTAGTAGTAGCAGTAGCAGTAGTCATACTAAAATAGTATTGTAGTAGTAGTAGTAGTAGCAGCAGTAGAAGTAGTATTAATATATTAATAGTTGTAGTCGTAATAATAGTAGTAGTAGTAGTAGTAGTAGTAGTAGTAGTAGTTGTTGTGACAGCAGTAGAAGTAGTAGCAGTAGTAGTAGTAGTAGTAGTAGTAGTAGTAGTAGTAGTAGTAGTAGTAGCAGCAATAGCCTTGAAGTAGTATTAATATATTAATAGTTGTAGTCGTAATAATAGTAGTAGTGTTAGTAGTAGTAGTAGTTGACGTAGCATTAGTAGTAGTTGTGACAGCAGCAGAAGTAGTAGCAGTAGTAGTACTTAACAACTACTACTAGAAGTAGTAGAAGAAGTATAATTAGCAGTAGAAGTAGCAGTAGAAACGGCAGATGTAGTTTTAGAAGACAACAACAGTACCGGTAGTGTGTGCCAAGTATTATAAACATATTTTACAATAATGATATGTTTTAAGCATATAGTTTTATTTTCAGACAATGATCCTGTGTGCACGACTAAAGGTTCGCAGCCGACTGAAAGCATGTGCGTGTTTAATACTGACCATTGTTGCTGTATTGGTCATATGGGTAAGTGGGCATTGATTTACTTTCAGAAATGAAACATGGCATTAATCACGTTTCTGTTAGCGTTTGATATGAATATGGTCCATTCTCATTTGATTTGCACTAGGAATAAATATATACAAATATTCATCTTCATATTTCATTACCACTGAAATCTTAGGTAAATTTGTTTTAATTGTCATCTGATAGAATATGATATATAGAGGGTGATCAATAAAGTCTTCCAAATACCAGGTTTAGTTCATCGAGTGTCATGGGTAAAGTATATATACACTACCCATATCACGCGATTAAACTTAACAGGTATTTGTCAATTTTCATTAAGTATTCTATTCATTATGCGATTTTCATGATATATGAAATAAGAATTACGTAAAAAAACCCACCTTGGTTCACAAAGCTTAAATTAGTACCAGTATTATATTATATCGTCACTGCATCGTCACACCGAAAATATAAGATATCGTCACTGTCGCCTGTAGACAATGTATTTTACTGACAATACCAAGTGTTTTTCTTTATTGATCATGAATTCGTATTTATCATATTTGTCCCCTGATAGACGCTAAAATGTTATATACATATATTTATCTCAGTTGTAATTCCATTTGCGTCAAAATGTTGTACTCAATCATTTATAACATTTGTGCTTCAGGCTCATCCGTGTATACATTGGATACCTCTTCAAATACGCTTCCCCAAATACGACGGGGACCTAAAAATACCACCGGATATTACCATAGTTACTGCATTTTTCGATCTGGGACGGTTCCAGAAAGGAGAAGGGAAATATTTCTATGATTCAGGATTTTATAGTCATTGGGCTTCCGTCTTTAAATATCTCGAAAACCCAACCGTCATCTACACCGATTCAAAACATTTTGAAAAAATGTTCAATAGCTTGCGAAGAAAGCGATCAAATACAACGAAAGTTATCAGAATTGAAAGAAAGAATCTCTGGGCTTTCAACTATGAAGCAAAGATAAGAACGATTTATGCTAATAGGAATTATCCGAAATTTCATCCCAACACAGTCTTGCCAGAATATTCCTGTGTTCAACATGCTAAATATTCTTGCATGGAAAAAGCAATAACTGAAAATTATTTCAAAACAACGTATTTCATGTGGCTGGACGTTGGTTACTTCCGGTCGGTAGATCGAAACCGGAACTTCCGTTTAGAATTGCCTTCTGGGTTCAATTCAAGTAGAATTGCCTTTAACGAAGTTCAAAGACGTACAAATTTAGACCTCACTCCACACAGAATTTTCAAAACTAATATCTTTTGGGTTGGAGGTGGATGCATCATTGCGAAAAATAAAGTCTTCCTGGAATTTATAAAAGACTACAGACACGCATTGGAACATTACCTTCAGATGGGGCTAAGCAATACAGATCAGCAAGTGATATTCTCTATGTATACAGATACGGAGGTGGAGGTTTACAAACCACGGGTTGATATCCAGACATATTCCCTTCATTTCTGGGGTCACTGCTGGTTTTTCTTGGGCCTGCAGTGCTATAGAGAAATAGCATAACGTCTTAAAGGGGCAGTAGCACGTTTTAGGGGGAATATAAGGTTATGTAAGGTAAATGAAAATTAATGGTTCCAATTGAAAGACAATGTATTTAAACAAAATGGAGCAGTTACATCACGTCACATTTAGCCTCTTAATTTACATAAAATCGTTCCACTGCCCTTTTAAAAAATAGATGTGAGAAAATAGAAATTCAATTTCGAAGGTATCTCAACGAATATCTATAGAAGGGAAATTTTCTTCCCAGCCTTTCACTGTGATAGAACGATAGAATGAGACGACACAAGCCAAAGAGGAGGCTTCATTGGTTTCACTGTTGATTGAGACCGCAACGAAGAAGAAAATGTCTCTGAAGACTATCAAGAAGTGGGCAGAACAAAACATGAAAGCGGAGGAAGAATACGAAGCTGTCTCCAACAAATATGTTAAATATGCATCCTCAGCATTGACTGTGATAGATAGTAAGGCGGAGACTTCATAGAAGAAATGGAGAAATGAATGCATGGAAAGTGTGTAAATCAATAGCAGCTCTCGGGCAAAGTGTGACTATGGATGCATTAACAAGTTATAAAGGATTGGAAAGTGTTTCAAAATTATTAAGATTGAATATGTGCTTCCTGTGATTTCAGTGAGACAGTGGATATATGGAAAGTGATTATGAAGTGTCTCCTTCAAGTGTCACATATACGGGAAGTGTCTTGAAGGGAAGTGTCCTAATGCTTCGTGTGTTATTGGGAGCGTCAGTTTTCAAAGGAGTAGAAGTGAGAAATTGATTGCATGAAAGGTAACCGAATGAATTGGACGTGTCGCAAACTAATATTAAGTAAAAAAGTACATCTCCTTCCTTGTAAGTTGATAGAGAGATATGTTATGAAATCTGAACTAAAGGTAGACATGTAATAGGAAAATGAAAAGTGTGTCAATCAAATATGTAATGTAAGGTCAATGTTGTTTCTTAGGCCTCACTGTGATATAACTTGTGATGAAGACGTGTAAAAGAAGCGAGTGAATGTGAAGTTTCTCAAATGTGAAATATTGAAAAGTGGGGTTGGTTTTTCAGAAAGATAACAAGGAGGATCTATTATTAGTGAGGTGACAATGTAAGGAAAAAGTTCAACATAGATCTCCATTTACCCACTTCCATTTACTCACCTGCATTTATAAAGCCAAAAACGAAGCAATTTTAAACAAGATAATTATGTTGAATTGGGGCAGTAGCACGTTTTAGGGGGAATATAAGGTGATGTCAGGGAAATGAAAATAAATGTTCCAATTGAAAGACAATGTATTTAAACTAATTGGAGCAGCACTAATTCAAATATATAACGTAAAGTTTAGCCATGCGATTCCTTTTTCTTACACAAAATGAATCAAAGGTGTTCACACAAAATGGCCGCCAATGGATTTTATGTGAATCTTCATACTTTTTCCTCTGACTATGGATGATTGGCTTGTGTAATGAGATTTTTGACACTGTCAAAATAATACATTTATCATTAACTTACAATTATCAGTGAAAATTTTAAAATATAAAATTATCAAAATACGTGCTACTGCCCCTTTAACCAGTGACATAAGTTCACTATGTAATGAATTAAAAGTGAGTGCAAAGAGATTGAGCTGGATTTTCCAGGATTGCATTTTATTAATCGAATTCAATATTCGATTTTGTTTAATTCATCTAAAATCATGCATGCATGGAAACTTGGTTCACAATGATATGGATTGTATGTGTGAGGTGTTGTTTATTTACGATTGTTGATTTTTTAAAATTTTTGTAGTGATTAATGAATGAATTGATATTGCATATGACATGTATTTAACAAGACTGTAGTCTTTCATACGTTTTATATGTTGTTACTTGAGTTAAACGTAAACCACAGCGAAAATCTGTTATGAAAATAACAAAAGTGAGTTTTGATATTTCACGGAGAAACAAATGTGTAAGAATAACATTTTGTAAATGTATGTGTTACAATAAAACGAAAAACGTTTTGCTAGTTGTAGATAGTTTAAAAGGTGGTGTCAAAAATCTAGTCTTAATCTGGTAATAAGGGTATGCATTAGATGTGTAATATTAGCTTCACCTGTATTCTGCCGAAGAGATGCTACCCGTATTGGTAGACGTAGAACTATAAACACTCCAGCACAGTCAAGCTTTAGAATCTTTTATATGGCAAACTCCGGATGCTCGTTTGAGAAAGCATTGCATGATAATGTGTCTCATTGAGCATTTCTCCACCCATCCTGCTATATAAGAGTATATGTATCCGCGAGGCTTATACCCTTACCCTGGTATCCTTCAGACCAAAGGTTATTGCAGGATGAATTCAACTGTACAGTGAATGCACTAGTCATACCGATTAAACTAGCTTCGTGTAATCAACGTTACAAATTATTAACTTTATGGAAAATCGATTTTTTTTTCGTCTAATAAGAAGTAAAAAAGTTTGTCGAATGAATTTTATTCACTAAATTTTATAAGTCCATGAATTAATAACTTGTTGTCAGTCGTGGTCGTCCTTTCATTCCAACTTCATAATTTCCTAATGGTGTTACTTTGTATTGTTTCGGACGCATAATTGATTCAGGTGTAAACATTGAATTAATGCACTGACTTAACAAGACTTTTGTTTGTGACGACCATACTTTTTACTTAATAATGCTTACCAAATAATGCTGAACAACGACTGTGAATGCCAAAACTGCTTACTCCACAGGGTTTGGTCACTGCAAATGTATTAATGCAAGTCTTCCGTGTTTATGATACACTTGTTTTATTCGTTTATGTTATTAAACTATTTCACAATGTTCTACAATGTATTTTGTCCTGTTTTCACAGTCAATTCAATCACAACGTATAGTGTTAGCATCATTTAAGAGGGTTGTCGACTAGGATCGGCCAACTTCCGGTGCAAAACCGATGTTCACCAGTTCTCCGAAATCGACCTGTCAAAGAAAATGTCCAGTTTTGAAAATGGCGGCCATCTTGGGAAGACATTAACTTTGGCCTTTAACCTGATTTCATCAGCACATCTAATTTTATACATTCACTCCCCTCGGCAGTAGATCAAGTCATAAAAGTAGACCAAATCAATGGCTTCCAGCATGTAGTTCCTAGCGGACAAACTTGGCACAACAATAACTCATTTGAATTTTGTTAGACAAATGACAACGCTTTTCGAGTGGAAAGGGTGGTTCATATCACAATGCCTTTGCCATGATTCAGTAGCTATTAAAATGATGATTTTAGAACAGCGTCGCTGATTGCACAACTACCTTTGATTGCTTAAAATCAGACATCTCCCATTCTAGCCCACAAACTCGGCTAGTTAGAACAGAGGCTCGATCACCATTTCATGACTTGGTATGTGCTTACAAAAAAAAGCTGTTTAACACTGGTGTTAAATATGTAAACGACTCTAGATTTGTAAAGGAATGTTAGGTGGTAAACAAACGGGGCATCAAAACTTAAGCATATTCTCTTCACTTTTGGATTCGGCTATACATGGGAACAACAGCAAAATTTAGATAACGCTGATAAATCTTGTCAGAATTTGTGTTTAGACTTTGAGTAAATTGTGAACAAGAATGATAAACGTCAACAGTTCAAAATATTCGTTATATGATTTAAAATAGGGCCCGTAAGTAACTCTCGTTCGCTCGACGAGATTTATCCACTTCCGGTGACAAACACACGTTTCGCTATGGGTCAAACGGGTCTTAATTCGCACAGAAATCAGATAATTGGTTGTAATGGGTATTTAACAACTTTTTACTTTTTAATTCGCGTTTCAAGAACATTAAGAAATATATTTTAAGCCGTTAACTGTTTTTTTCGACCGTGTAGTAAACGTCATAAATCTTATCGTAAACAAATTATGACAGGACATTGATAATCATAATTAATTGAATATATTTAAATTATAACCTGATTTTTTTAATGGAAAATGCATGATGAATTCAATTCTGCATCACCATTGTACATCAACTTTGAATTAGTCCTTACCTCTGTTGAATAGAACTGAAGAAAATCACTCAATTTCAATATTTCACTTTTCTCTTAATTCAATTATTTATTGTACAAATTAAGAAAATTATTTGTAATACTCAAAGTTGGTTAAGTCCTACAATTATGAAATGGTAAATAAAAGTAGTACAAACTAAGAAATCTTAACTTTTGAAAAATCTTTTGGGTTTTTTGGGTTTTTTTTCTGTATATATAAAGTATGAATACAACACATTACATGTATATGCAACAAGGAGAATTAAAACTGATTTTATTTATAATGTATAGTCTAGTAAAAAACACTACATATACATCACAATGTGTATGTTTATTAAATTAAAAAATCAATTACATATTTGTACTTGATCTGAAAATTGCTAATTAAATCCTGTAACATTATTGGTATGATAAAAAATATACAGAAATTGCTTATTTTTAAGAATAAATTATTAAATATTGAGATAAACTTACTCAGTAAAAAGCAAAAACAATACTTTTTATGAGCATATCCTGTCTAACGTCAAAATATATTTTTTAGTTGAAAAAATACCTAAATGGAATTGTTTTTCCACTTGACTACAGCTTTAACTTAATAAACAGTCATATTTATATTTAATACACTTCAAATATGATTGATATTATCGTTCAGTCTATGGTACAAATTTCCCGCAATAAAATCGACTGGGTAACGTGCCGAACGTCAAGGCGCGCTATCTGTGTCGTTGCGTTGCGCAAAAGATTCCCGCAACCAGCTGAAGATGTCACCGGAAGCTTGTCACCGGAAAGAACTTGAACGAGACTTACAGGCCCTATTAAATTTGGTGTAGATTCAGATGTGTCTCACATCTTCCACTAAAGGAATCGGTCGTTGTAAAGAATCAACCCTGACAAAAAAGATTTTTGTATTATGCAAAGATAACTTTATTGAAAATGAATTTCATTTCCTGCTTGTATGTAAATGTTACCAAAATCATCACAGGCGATTATACTTACCGCATTATTTCTATTCTAACCCAATATCAACAAATCCAATATGCTCATGTTAATACACAATCCAATGACACTGTGAGATTTATTGTTACGCAAATTATTTATATTTTTTGTCTTTTTTTAATGTTAATTAAGTTACTGATTATCTTGTGACTATATACAGAAGAATATTTTCAACCGCTCTGTGCATCTGAAATGTAGACTGGGACTCCACTACTAATTACTAAGAAATGAGGACTGATTGACTTGATCTGCCTCTCTGCATTCACTCCCCACATAGGCAGATCAAGTCATGTTGATTTAGCCTCTGTTCTATTACGCCGAAATCCGTGGGTTCCGGCAGTTTCCCCTTGCAGAAAAACCCCTCAGCACAATCCATTTGAATTTCTTTATCAAATGACAACGCTTCTCGCATGGAAAGAGTGGTTCATATTACAATGCTTTTTCCTTGATTCAGTAGCCACAACGATGATCAGCGTTGCTGATTGCACAACTAACTTTGATTGCCTCCAATGAGGCGTCTCCAATTCTATCCCACAAAGTCGGCGTAATATAACAGAGGCTAAATCAACATGACTTGATCTGCCTCTGTAGGGAGAGCATGCAAAAGCTAAACCTCTGTCATATTTGGTATTTTCCCCCAATATGCATAATACTTAAGCATTTTGCAGGAGTAAAATGGAACACATTCCACAATATGTCAACTCCATTATTTATGAAGAGGGGCGTGAAGGTCATCCATTGAATAATAACTGTCCGTAGCCTTCAGAGTGTGTGCGTCATCCATCACCCATTCTCTGCCCACAGAGGCAGATCAGAATCAGATCATGAAATGTTGATACAGCCTCTGTTCTAATAAGACCAAATCCGTTGTTTCCGGCAGTTCCCTGGCGGAAAAAATGCACCACGAACCATTTGAATTTTTTCAGCAAATGACAACGCTTCTCGCAAGGAAATGGTGGTTCATATCACAATGATAGTTTTAGAACAGCGTCTCTGATTGCAAAAATAACGTTAATTTCCTCCAATCAGGCATCATAAATTCTAGACTACAAACTCTAATTAAAAAAAAAGGCTGTATCAACATTTCATGTCTTAGGGAGAGAATGCTCATCACCCACTTATATAACGCTAGCCTCTCTAAAACACACCAAACTTGAAAAGCAACAACCCTTCCCTATACTAGAAGCTGTTAATTCATTGAACACCCATGGTGCTAGTTCCAGCCGATGCTCGCAGGATTCACCGCAATTTATAGCCACAATAGTGTTGTGGCCTTTCTCTCTGCAATTATACTAGCAGCCGCGATAAAAGTGAAATACTCTTGAAAGCGGCGGTAAACCCCATATCACCTCGTCTAAAAAATAGCAATAGACAGGCGGACCGGCACTATTTCGAACATTGGATTAAACCAACTTAAACTAAAAAATCTTATAAAACACGAACAACACGTGATGCACGATGACACCGTACTAGATTGTGTCAAATGTATGTATTTTCCAGCTCATTTATTTAAGCATAACTTCGATTATCAAATTTCAAGCTGGGAAACGATTATAAATGTTCTCAAACACTCAAATTGCTGTACACCATGTCAACCATATAGTAGCTTATGACCTTCTATTCTGAATAAAGTGATTTTGTTTATCATATGGAATGTAAAAACACCTTTTTAGATAACAAATTTAAATATTCAAGTCTGTTTTGATTCTTGTTATGGCAATTAATCGGTATATATTATATTATATAGTTTTGATTACTTCTCAATGTTTTAGGATCAATGTGGTATCAACTCAAGTTGAACTCATTCACGACAATTCCGTCTCCTCCATGCGGTATCAGATTACCGTCCTGGTCGCCCTTATACAACAAAGCTTACAGTTAAGCCTATTGGACGCGCTTCCTGTACTTTCGGAAGTTGTATTGACGCTTTGCCGGACCGACACCGATCACAGCTTAAGACCTCCTCTGAGGTAGTATATCAATGTCAAGAGACAATAGTGAGAAGGGGTATAAAAGTCCTGTGAGAACTTGCCACACTATCGGGTCAATAGAAGTGAAACATTTCCGCCCAACGGGTGTGGTTGCCAAGTGATCTGGACTTGGTAAACCAAGGCTACAGGAAACAGGCTGCAGTTATGGCTCCTAGCAAGGACAAAAGTCACCTGGAATTATAGCCAACTACGACAAAAGCTTAAGATTTATTTGTTATTCTACATGACGTTTATTCTTAAACCGTGTCTTTGCAATGGATAATATACACATTTATACAGTGGTAACCAATCTGTCAAGTAGCCACACAGACACTCACAAACACCACAACAAAACACCCAAACCACATACTAACACACACACAGACACTCACAAACACCACATCAAAACACCCAAATCACATACTAACACACACACAGACACTCACAAACACCACATCAAAACATCCAAACCACATACTAAACCACACACAAACACCACAACAAAACAACCAAACCACATACTAACACACACACAAACACCACATCAATACACCCACACCACGCACAAACACATCCAGACACACACAAACACCAAACAAAACCCACACCACGCACTAACATACACAGACACACACAAACCACATACTAACACACACACAAACACCACATCAATACACCAACACCACGCACAAACACATCCAGACACACACAAACACCACACAAAACCCACACCACGCACTAACACACACAGACACACACAAACACCACAACACAACACCAAAACCACACACCAAAAACACTCAAACACCCCACCACAACACCCACAACACGCACAAACACATCCAGACACACACATACACCACACCACGCACTAACACACACAGACACACACAAACACCACAACACAACACCCAACACACTAACACACGCATACCACACTAACACACACAACACAACACATACTAACACACATCTCAAATACAACACAAAAACACACTAATACACAAAACACTTACACACGCCACAAACTAACACAACGCATACCACACTAACACACGCATGTCACCAATATTAAAGATGCTATATCATAGTGCAATAATTTTTAAAGTATTTTTAATGTATACGTTGTATTTTTAGAAAAATTTAGCGACCAGCCTTGAGAAAATCGGACCAAAATTCATCAAATAGGAGATAATATACCAAATAATACCGAAACGGCAGTCGACTAAGGGCGAATCAAGTGTGGCCATTTCACAACTTCCGGTTTCTAAATGTACGCTTGAAAAACGTCTTTGTCGCGCTCAACTAGATTTTATATTCTTTTTCTCCGAATTAGGTATTCGTTGCTGTCAAAGTTGATACCCATCGAACGCAATTACGGTAGTTGAGACACGGTGTAAATCCTACAAGCATAATGATTACGTCACCGAAAGCGGGTTCACAAAATGACATGCCCTTTCTAAGGGGGGTACTGTGCTTGAAGCGTCGAAATAAGTATGTTATTGTTGATTAAACAATCTAAATATGATATCAAAATTTCGACGAAAGATTTTTCTACAAAGTGATGTATTTCATTTCTCAATAGCTAAGTTTCATCCTGAACCGCTTGCAAGTATGATACAGCATCTTTAAAATGAAATTGAAAACCATATGATATAAATAGAACACTTTGACTTTTATTTGTTTGGTAACTGAAAGAAAGTACAAGTATAGTATTTGTTGGGAAAAAACCTTACACTTACATACTTTGTATCCTATCAGGCTTCTCCATTTCTATCCCACAAACTCAGCTAATGGAAGAGAGGATAGATGAACATGGAATGACATGACCTTCCTCTGTGGGGAAGGATTGTAAGAACCGTAGAGCATTAGCCAACATAAACCAATAGAACTTATACACTTTGCATTGCAGCGGAGTTTGACATCTTGTACGTCCTTATTTCAGTTTACAAAATTGATCACGAGAATAAAGAAACATAAAACACACTCTCCGTCCGTAGACATCCTTGCCCACCATACTAATGTATAGTCTGGTTGAAACTCTGCACTAAAACATAGCTTATTTTAAAGGGGCAGTAGCACGTTTTTTGATAATTTTATTTTCTAAATATTTCACTGACAATTGTAAATTAATGTTAAATGTATTGTTGTGACAGTGTCAGAAATATCATTACACAAACCAATCATCCATAGTCAGAGGGCAAAGTATGAAGATTCACATAAATTCCATTGGCGGCCATTTTGTGTGAACACCTTTAATTCACATTCTCTCCCCACAGAGGCAGATCAAGTCATGTTGATTTAGCCTCTGTTATATTATGCCGACTTTGTGGGATAGAATTGGAGACGCCTCATTGGAGGCAATCAAAGTTAGTTGTGCAATCAGCAACGCTGATCATCGTTGTGGCTACTGAATCAAGGCAAAAGCATTGTGATATGAACCACTCTTTCCATGCGAGAAGCGTTTTCATTTGATAAAGAAATTCAAATGGATTGTGCTGAGGGGTTTTTCTGCAAGGGGAAACTGCCGGAACCAACGGATTTCGGCGTAATAGAACATAGGCTAAATCAACATGACTTGATCTGCCTCTGTGGCGAGAGAATGTTAATTCATTTTGTGTAAGAAAAGGGAATCGCATGGCTAAACTTTACATTATGTATGAGAATTATTACTGCTTCATTTAATTTAAATGCATTGTCTTTCAATTGGAACCATTAATTTACATGTTCATGACATCACCTTACATTCCCCCTAAAAACGTGCTACTATTCGATAATTCTATGATTTTGAAGATCGATACTGATTGCTATGAGGTCATTTACTTACTTCAGCTTCAGCTTAAGGGTGATAATAATCACATTGTAGCCACAAATAGTTACTTTCCTTTCCAAATATAAGGTAAATTGTATTTTGACTAAAAAAATACCAAGCCGTTGTAAAAACAGTTATCCAGAGACAGTGAATCGTAAGCCAAATATGGTTTTCGATGCTACACTGCTAGATGACCGTTCTATCGAAATTCCTATTAGTGCCTGCAAATTTGTATTGTATATCGTCAGCACTATTTTTCTGTTAGAAGACAAATGGGGGTGCATAGTTGAGTGAGTGATTGACTATATAGTTTTACTTGCTGTCAGCAATGTTTTAGTTATTTAGCACATGAATGATGTTGCAATGGAAAGAAGGGTGACCAGGTCAGATAGAACAAAGATCGAAAGGCTAAGAAAACAGATGTAAAGAAAGGGACATTAGGGAGACAGCAGTTCAGAACTTTGTTCTGATTTATATCCGTCGACCCGTTCAGCATTCGTGTTCTTACCAGGTGCGTGTCTGTATGTCTGTCTGTCTGTCTGTCTGTCTGTCTGTCAGCTCAGGTTCGCATAGATATTGTGTACAAATGTGATTGTTCACGTATTGCTTGTATATGATGCTTGTTTATAGTGTACAATGGCTCTGTGATGGTACAAAATGAATCCCCCTCGGGGTAATAAAGTTGTGGAAGTCTTGAACAACAATCTGAATCAATTTAGATCAACAGGTTATTATATTGATAGATATAGAACTGTCGATCTACATTTATTTAAGTTTATATAAGTTCCTGTAATAATGTCATGTACTTTCTTGTGAATGGACAATTATTATATGATGTAGTGTGTATCTAAAGGATGTCTGTTTCTACATTTGACAATAAAGGTCACGTGTAAAATGATCAAGCTATTACTGTCTAATGGTATTGTTCTTTTAATGAATTGTGCTAAATATAATAAATTGTCTCATACATGTCGATCTGTAACAACTTAAAACTAAATATGTCTGTATATTGCCATGTAAAATGTATTAATGTTATTGGTTTAAACATATTTTTATTCATGAAAATGAATTTGGTTTGGTAAACAAGCGAAGCTTTGCTTTTCTGAATACCTCACCAATACAATGGAATACAAATAAACATACACAAGATCTAGACACAAAACAATAATATACAAATAAGATAATAATACGGTGTGTTTAATATAATAAGCTGATTGCAGTTAAATTTCAAGGTGTTAATAGACGATATCTTAGATATTATATATAGCGACAGTTGTTAGCCAAATCGCTTTTAGATTTACAAATATATTGGTGTTATTAATGTTATTTGCTTTTGTACATGGGCCAATTGCCTACAAAACCGAAATAGACTTTCATATAATGTTGATTTGATTGGTGTCAAGTATTTCTCCATTGCATCTTCACGGATGGATGCCAATGATGGATGTATTGTTGCATAAACACTAAGTTGGCCTTAAAGGAGAAGTAGCACGGTTTTTGCAAATTTCATATTTAAATTTTTCACTGATAATTGTATGTTAATGGTTAATGTATTATTTTGAAAGTCTCAAAAATCTCATTACACAAACCAATCATCCATTGTTAGAGAAGAAATTATAACTGTTTACATATAGTCCATTGGCTGCCATTTTTGTGTGTACACCTTTAATTCATTTAGTGTGAGAAAAGGCATCGCATGGCTGAACTAAACATTATATATTTGATTTATTATTGCTTCATGTAGTTTCAATACATTGTATTTCAATTGGAACCATTTATTTTCATTTTTCTGGCATCACCTGGCAAACGTGCTACTGCCCCTTTAAAGAGCAATTCCGTGGTTTTTATTATAAAGTTTGTTTGGCTTTATGACCGTAAATGGCATAATTCATTATAAAAAAAAGACCAACATGTCACACATTCACCCAAAAATTACCATAATACAATAAATATCTGTTTACAATAAAACCCTAAAAACAGTCATATATGTTCGTGGAAGGCAACATGGATACAGTTTACATGGATTCTAGTTATATAACCTAACGAACATTTCAACTCAAAACTGTCATTATGAATGCTTTCGAAAAGATTCCAAAATTATGTTTGACTGATTGACGCCCGTCATTGTCTGGGTTTTTTAAAATCAAAAACGCATGTTTAAACCTTCTTATTGTCATTATCCAAACTTGATTAGCTTTACTGTGATACTTTTCTGCAACAGTCGATACTTCTAGATCAAATGACACTTTTTATAAAAAAATTCATATGTGAGCCCAAACAACTCACAAAGTGGCTCTTAAGTCACTAAGGTAGCCTCAGTGCAATGCTAAAGGTTAACTTTAGTGCTAAGTCGTTTGGTGCAATGGCTCACAGAACTATAAGTGATAATTAATAGCTATATTCAGGAGATATCTGATTTTATGATGTGAGTATATTTATCCAGCAACCTGATTGTTTGAGAATCGGCCACGTGACATCCGACAGAAAGTGATATTGACTTGAATTACTAAAAAATAATGTCAAACTGTTTTTTCTTTTGTTTCATGACCTCATGCTATTGTTATCTTGACCCTGTCCAACAATCAAGCTGAATTGCTGTTCATGACTGCAGTTTTATGTTCGCTTTTTGTTTTGACCAAATAAGACAATTATGGCCTGGTGAATTTGGTCAAAACCTGTATTCATAGACCAGAATTTGTTCGAGGTCAAAATTTTTTTTGCACTGGTCTATAAAACAGGTATTGACCTATCATCAGTCCATAATTGTATAGTACTATTAAGTTCTGGTGCACTACACTAAAGAGCTGTCATAGAAAATGCAGCAATACTTAAACCATTGATTCAAACTTGAACAATTTTTTCCTCGCAGGAGAAAACTTATTGATCATTGAGCAGTAGATCTAAAACATTTTCAAAACAAATACAACAAAAATAATGTCCTGGTATATTCATTTAATGATATTCTTTCCACAGAGTACAAAAATACAACTAGTAATATTGATTATCACCAGAAGGACTCCCATGTGACTCTCTAAGTACTATAACAATCTAACTACCTCTGGAGTCAAACAATAAGATTTCGTTGAGAAATACAATGGTGACTGGCTAACAACTGCACCATAGAAAATAATGTTGATAAATATTTTGATTTTTCATGTTCTGACCAGTTTTGCATGATAAATGCATTGTCACAGTTGATTGAAAAAAGCATAAGTTCACAATTATCTAAATACTTGATTTTGCATGATAAAAACATTGTAATAATTCAATCATTAGAAGAAAATGATACATTTAATTACAAAAGTAGAATGAATAACAACATGGAAACAAAACTTGCCAATTTGTCATAATATAATGCCCTGAAAAGTTCTTATTTCATTGAAAATTCGTGAATATCCTTAGCTAATTCATACATGAATTGAAACTTTGTATGTTATCTAAAGGATATTAAGTACTTAAATGGGAACATCAGAAGTAATAGTTAACATTATTGAAAAGAGATATGAAAAGTCATTTTTCAGGTAAAATGTTTTATGACTAGCATATGACAATATCACTGTTCAAAAATGAACCCCATTGCAGTATGAGTATTAACCAATGATGAACAGACACCAATATTAAATAGGGGCGATATACATAAGGATTTTGTTAAATAGGTATTAAATGCTGCAAAAATGTATAATATTGCAAATATTTGCCAAGATGAAAGAGCAAATGCATATACTTTTCAAATAAATATGTACAAATATTAAAGATAATTGATGAATAAATACAGGTGAAAATAAGTTGAGAACTGTATAATAGATTCTTTAGATGTGATATGATCTAACTTTATATTTTGAATAAGTTTGTTACATTTCAGAAATGGGTATCAAAACGTGAATATGATTTACTATCCCATTCTTTTTCAGTCTTTAAAACATTAAAATTGTGATATTCAATGCATTAAATATGGATATTGTCTTATATAAAGTCCTTTTTATCATTATAAATAAATAAAATTGTAAAATGTATCTATTGTCTAACCTCAAAGAAAACAATGTTAAGATTCTAGTTTTCCCCAAAAAGCATTATATTACTGATATAGTTATATAGCAGATGAAAAGTAGGTCTTATTTTCAAAGTATATTCCCAATATGATGATGTGAAATATATACACAATGAAACTATCAATGATAGGATGGTTTTGGACATATGATTCATATTTCAAAAATTATACAATAAATCAAAATATACAAACATTTGAGAAAGTACCAAGTATATACATTTTTTATTATATACACCATAAATACTACATGATATAACATAAAAATTCTACAATTTTGAATTGAAAATCAAAGATTACAGTCTGTGAAGGTAACTTTTTTAGTATTGTTTTTCACTAAAATATATTTCTTCATCCGTCTTCAAGTGTTTTAGTTATAATCATCAAGTTTCTTAATGTTTTCTCCTAATTTTAAAGGGGCAGTAGCATGTTTTTAGGGGGAATATAAGGTGATGTCAGGAAAATGAAAATTAATGGCTTCAATTGAAAGACAATGTATTAAACTAAATGAAGCAGTAATAATTCAAATATATAATGTATAGTTTAGCCATGCAATTCCTTTTTCTTACACAAAATGAATAAAAGGTGTTCACACAAAATGGCCGCCAATGGATTTTATGTGACTCTTCATACTTTGTTCTCTGACTATGGAAGATTGGCTTGTGTAATGAGATTTTGGACACTAGCTGATAATACATTTAGCATTAACGTACAATAATAAGTGAACAATTTAAAATACAAAATTATCAAAAAATTTGCTACTGCCCCTTTCATATAAGCAGGATCATTATTTTTATTTGATGCAAATATGTCTCATGTTGGTTGAATTATAATGTATTAAATTTGAATCATAAGTTGAGTTTGCTGAATGATGAATGTCAGATTTATTTTGTGTTGTTTGTAAATGAATGTTACTTTATATTTTAAAAATGAAATAAACAGTATGTTCTGTTTCCAAATGGACACCAGTGTCAGTTTGTTTACAAATGCTTTTATGAATATATTACCCGGTAATAATTATGTGTTTACTCTATATTTTGTTTTGAAATGCATTTTCATTTTCATATTTCTAAAATGGATATTTGTTCCATATTGTTTCTTTGTATATAATTGTAGAGTTTGGGCAGATGTTTGTACAAATGCATATCACTTTTCAAGTTGAATTTTAGATATATTTTTCATGTTGCCTTATATGCAAACACTTTATAAAAATTTTGATATTTATGTTTATTACACTAGTCTTATGTCTTGTTCATATAGTTTTAGCAAAGTATGTATAGTTTAAGTTGTTTGCTCACAAATGTATTAAATGTATGTTGATCGTAAATATAAATGCATGTTTGTTCCATATTGTTATTTTTGCAAATGTTTCTTTTGATTATGGTATTTGATTAGCAAATTCATGTTGTTGTGTTTGTAAATCATGTTGCTTTGATTGAAATGTATCTAAATGGATTCATGTTACATTTACAAAAGTACTTCTTGTTTGTAAAATGCATGTTAATTTTGTTGTTACATTGTTTTTCAATCGTGTTGGACTGTGTTATGTTCTTTTATTTGATGTTTGCTAATGCTTATGAATTTGTTTGGCATTGGTTTTATGTATGATTGCAAATTTATTCATCTGACATAAATATCATTTGCAAATGTATGTACTGGTAAATTTCATATAAAAATTGTGTTTGCAAATCTGAATTTTTGGCTTTTTTTAATGAAAAATTATGTCTGATGAATTGAATGTTTTGTTTTCATGTTAACTTGTAAGCATTTGAATGTTTTGTTTTCATATGTCAGTTTCATGTTGACTTGTATGCATTTGAATGTTTTGTTTTCGTATGTCAGTTTCATGTTGACTTGTATGCATTTGTATGTTTTGTTTTCGTATGTCAGTTTCATGTTGACTTGTATGCATTTGTATGTTTTGTTTTCAATGTCAGTTTCATGTTGAATTGAATGCAATTGTATGTTTTGTTTTCAATGTCAGTTTCATGTTGACTTGTATGCAATTGACTGTTTTGTTTTCGTACATCAGTTTTATGTTGACTTGTATGCAATTGACTGTTTTGTTTTCGTATGTCAGTTTTATGTTGACTTGTATGCAATTGTATGTTTTGTTTTCCATGTCACTTTAATGTTGACTTGTATGAAATTGTATGTTTTGTGTTCGCATGTCTGTTCCACATTAACTTGTACTCAATTGTATGTTTTGTTTTCAATGTCAGTTTCATGTTGACTCGTATGCAATTGTATGTTTTGTTATCGCATGTCTGTTCCACATTAACTTGTACTCAATTGTATGTTTTGTTTTCAATGTCAGTTTCATGTTGACTTGTATGCAATTGTATGTTTTGTTTTCAATGTCAGTTTCATGTTGACTTGTATGCATTTGTATGTTTTGTTTTCAAAGTCAGTTTCATGTTGACTTGTATGCAATTGAATGTTTTGTTTTCAATGTCAGTTTCATGTTGACTTGTATGCAATTGTATGTTTTGTTTTCAATGTCAGTTTATGTTGACTTGTATGCAATTGAATGTTTTGTTTTCTTGTGTTAGTTTCATGTTGACTTGTATGCATTTGTATGTTTTGTTTTCAATGTCATTTTCATGTTGACTTGTATGCAATTGTATGTTTTGTTTTCAATGTCATTTTCATGTTGACTTGTATGCAATTGTATGTTTTGTTTTCAATGTCAGTTTCATGTTGACTTGTATGCAATTGTATGTTTTGTTTTCAATGTCAGTTTCATGTTGACTTGTATCAATTGTATGTTTTGTTCATAAAGGTTTGCTTAAACATGGATGTAAGATTATCAATTGTTTTATGGTTTCATTTGAAAATGTATGTGAACTTTATAAAGTGTTGTTTGTAAATGAATGCAAATATGTAAACTACTTCTTACGCTTGCAGATGTTCAATTTCAAAATGTAAAGAATGTCTATCTTGAAATTATGGTGGCGTTAAGTCTTCTTAATTATCATTTTTATTTTTATTTTATTTTTTGATATCTCATGCATTTCAAGTACTTGAACTTGCAATTTCTCTTCATAAGCCAAACAAACTTTGAAAAAGCATCAAAAAGAAACAAAAATTATTTGATTTCATCAGTCTTGGTATTGTATATTATTGTAAAGTTATGCTTAGGCAGTATTTCAAACAACATCAGTCATTGATAATATATACATAGATAACTTTACAATTGATTATTTAAAGTTGACAATTAAGACTTGTTGTAAAATGTGATTATTTGTTTTTCAAAACCTTGAGAGAAAAAGAAAAGCAATAATGACCAAATAAATTAATATTGCATTATCTGTGGTGAATATTTCCCCAAATTGACAACGAAATGACTTTGAATAAAACAGAAAAATATATAAATTACGTTAACTTAAATATTTTTATGCATATTTAGTATAATTTATAAATAAATATACAATAGGTTTTAAAATATTTACAAAAACAGATCTAAAATTTGTACAAAATACTTATAGACAAAGAAAAGAAAATGCACAGACCCTTTTCAAAATTTCGGATATAAATAGTCCTAAATCAAACATTTAATACACAACATTTGTAAATGCAAAGTCAAACTAAATGTTGAAATTCTTGAATAAACTAACTTGAAAAAATCACCGTGTTAAACCATTAGCCATGAAGTTTATAATATCAATGACTTTCTTAATAAGTCACTAGAAATAACTTCTATTTGCATAAAACTTAATTCTAATTCTCAAAATGCAAATCGTCTTAACATAATTTTTTCAATATTTTCAACACTGCTTAAATGAAACAAAGGTTTAGGTTGATTTTAAAAAAAAATAATTTAATTTTGTCACTGCTGTGGATCTTACAACAGATTTATGCTCTTCAAATTATTGATTTGATATGTTTAAACTTCTTTACAAGATTATAAAGGCAAGGTCGACACTTTCCTGAATTTGATATAACAGAGTTCTTCCTTAATTTGAATTTTTCATGCAATGATTATAAAGTTTTTTATATTACTGGAGTGAATAAGTGAATACCTTCATAAAGTATCTGTGATAAAGGAATTTAAGAAAAATTTAACATTGAAACCAAATAAAAAATCATGGCTAAACAAACTTTTTTCAACATCTCTTTCAGACTGACATTTGTATATTTCAAGTCTCGACGTATGCATATGAAATAGACGTGTGTCAATTTAAGACTTTTCCGTGGCACTATATGGGATACGGTACCTCAGAATCATATTGAGGGTCTTAAGCCAAACCAGCCTTATTTCCACATCCTCTTCAAACTGACACAACTGTATATTTCAAGTCTTGACGTATGCATATGAAATAGACATGTGTCGATTTCAGACTTTTTCCGTGGCACCAAATGGGATACGGTACCTTCATATTGAGGGTTTTAAGCCAAACGAGCCATATTTCCACATCCTCTTCAAACTGACACAACTGTATATTTCAAGTCTGACGTATGCATATGAAATGGACATGTGTTGATTTCAGACTTCTTTCCGTGCTACTATAGGGAATATCTTCATATTGAGGGTCTCTGTGCTTGCCATTAAAGCGTGGACATCGTCAAGTGACATATCCTTAACGGACTGCTCGTTGATTTCAAGAATTTCATCTCCAATGCCCAGAATCCCAGCAAAGAGTTTCTGCTGGTCGTCAGTGAAACGTGAAACAAAAGTTCCTGGAAGAAAATATATGATAATCTTAAAATGGTGAAAAATAGAGAGAAACTAACTGATTTCACAATTTATCTATGAGAAAATATATACTTAATATGAAGTTTATGAAGTATTTTGCCATATTTCTTTGAAACAAAATGTTTATGAATCAAATGTTTATCGAATAATCACGTATTGCTTTCAATGAATGTGAAAAATGACTGATGTATGATTTCATTTGCATGTTTCAAAGTTTACGAATCAATTTTCCCATTTTTACAATACATAGGTAAGGATCCATAATACTCATACATAGACAAATCGTTGTTGGATCTAGTTTAATCAGTGCATTTAAAATCACAGACATATGTTCTATGATTTCTATTTATTGTAAGGCATTTAGAAGTAGTATACATAAAAAATTTATAAATTATTATTTATTTCAAAATAACATTATACTGTGAAAATACATGACAATTGAACAATTAAACCTATAAAAGGTGTAAGTATATGAATCATAAATCCAACAAAATAGCTAAAAAGAGATTTAAAAATGTTAAAAACCTCACAAAGCACATCTACAAATATTGATTAATCAACATATAGAGTTTCATAGCAGTAGCTTCTATAGATCATGTGTTCTGGTTTCAGAAAAAGAATTCAAGTTATTTTCCATAGAAACCCCCAAACATAAAATCCAAAAGAATTTGGAAATCCCAAAAGGTAAACACATATGTTGATTGATCCATATACCAAGTTTCATTGAGCTGAGTTTTACAGTTTTAACTTTTCAATGGAAATCATCAAAAACAAAAGTCCAAAGAATTTGAATATCCCAAAGACACATCTACGCATGTTGTTTGATCCACATATCAAGTTTCATTGAGCTAGCTGTTACAGAGTTTGCATTCTGCTCTGGAAATGAAACTATTGTGAACTGATGAAGGGACAGATAGGGCAATGACAGTATAATATACCGGTGTGATAACATCAGTAGCTAACTCTTTCAAACTTACCATAGTCATAATTTGCAGTTCCCTTAGCTATATAGAATCCGATTGGACCATCCACTGGTTTGTTGAGTTCCACTAACTGTGTTCCATCAGGGTTGACTTCCTTCAGTTTGCCAATACATCGGAAATGGGTTGGAACGTCTACAATATCTATTGGAACTGTTACAAGACGTTTCTTCTTGGAACCAAATATTGATCCTCTTCCTTTTTTAATTTTCCTGAAATTACAAAATCAGTTTGAGAATTATGTATAAGAAACAAATATGCCTTTTTCATATGAATTTTTGGAAAATTATGTAAATCAATTTGAAACTTATAAATTCTTAGAAAGTTGATATTCAAACTTACCTTTAAGAATAGAAAATTAATAATTGTGAATGAATAAAAAAATATATATTTCAAAGTACCATTACTGTGATATATTTATGGATTGAAATTCCTTAAAATAACAACAAATACCAATCATCATTTGCCAATGAAACATGAAATAAAGGACACATACTTGAAAATTGTAAAATACTTTCTTATGTAAACAAATTGAGAAACAGCCATAAATTGTTTTACGCCTAATTACTGTACCTACAAAAGATGGCTGAACTAATGAATACTGCCTTCAGTTCTATATTGGTGTTACAGGCCTGTGTTTATCAGACATGTTTTGATATATTTCCCATGGGATAATAAAGTCTTATCTTATAAGGATATGCAGAATATATAATATATATATCTGTATATTGCAATACAGAAGCAACATGATATGTATCAGTTTGCAGTTCTCAAGATATTCAATATATTGAATGATAATCAATTAACTACTCACTCTAAAATTGCTAAAAAACAACCAAATAAACATGATTTTGCAAAAAAAAGGTTGGAATAAAATGTGAATTTCAAGTTTCCTGTGTTTGAAAATAGCTCAAATATGTATAAGGTCATAAACAATGATAAAGAATCTATCATTCCAAAACAATTGACAGCTGAGCAATGATTACCATTCTCAGGGCTAATTAATACAAGATAGCAAGCAAAATCTTATATTTAAAAGGTACCAAGAAATTGCGATACGTATTGCAATACACTTTTGAGGAACAATATCCATCCTCATTATTGTATCTTATCTTACGTAACATAATTGAAATGGTTCTGATATGCAAATGAATAATTTGATTATGTAACTTTTCATTCGTTATTTTCATTGATAAAGATGCAGGTAGAGCTTTGTGAATGTCTTAGGATTATTATTACCATAATAAAGTTTCCAAGATAATATTTTCATAAATAATGCTATAATTGTGCTACTTACTTCTCCGACATCTCATCTTTCTTTTCTTCGACCTCATCCTCAATGGCCGAACTCTTGTCTTTGCTCTTTTTACCAAATATGGATGTCAAAGACTTCAAGGAGGGCGCTTTGCTTATTTTCTCTTCTTTTTTCTTCTTTTTATCTTTTTTATCTTTTTTATTTTTCTCTTTTCCTTTTTCTGCTTTTTCCTTCTTCTCAGCTTTCTTTTCAAGCTGATGTGCCTCGTCTAGTCCTCGATCAACACTCATCGCTTTACGCATCGTTCGGAATCGATCTCTCGCCGAGCTTTTAAAGTTTGAGAAAAGCGATGTTCTTGAAGCACTGACTTCCCTGTTTGATTGTAGATTACTTTGGCTTGATATACTCCTGAAATTAAATCATGCAATTTAAATTGGTGATAACATCTCTTAAGTTTAAAAAAAAACTTTTATTTTGATGACAAGATTGGCCTTAAAACATATATTTTGCGTCTACTTGACAAATATGTTGAAGAAATAAAAACTTGCTTTCAAAAGAAATTCTAAATTGTAACCAAAGTTGAATTGATAATGACTTATTGAACAACATGGAAAACAAAGAAAAAACATCTTGACAATGAAATTTACCCAGAAATATACCCAAAATAGAAATGTTATCTAACTGAAAGTATGATAGCAAATAATTGCTCAATATTTGTAAGTGATATTTCAATACAATAAACCTTGCAAATTTATTAAAAATCATTCAAAGAAAGGAAATTATAAAATCAAGGAGAAAATCTGTAATAAGAGAGAGAAAAACCCAGGATCAAAAACTTTTCTCAAATTTGTCTAAGATGTCAAAGCCATTGTAAGGGAAGAGTGGCGCCACAACAGAGAACAAAGGACCCAAACTAGCAGACCATGGGATAGCCCCTGCCAAATCTTGGCGCTACAAATTGTCTTTGAGTCTTGGAATTTTTTTCTGAGTCACCCAAACTGGCCCAGTAACCCAATCCCGGATAAAATCTAATTAAATTCCTGACAGCCTAGTTGACAGCTCAATTCACAAGAGACAATTAACCGTAAACATTTGGAATATTAGCTAATTAGGCTTTCATTAAATTGTAATTACTAACATGCAAATTTGGCATTTGATACAGAAGAGAGATTTTGTTTCCTAGCATTTGAATATTTTATTACTGTAATTCAAGATCATTGTGCCTTTGAGTAAAATACACAAAAGACATAAATTAAAATACCACTTTTATGAATTATACAATCTGTGAAACAATCAAATGAATTGATTAAAGTTAAAAAGAATATTTATTCCTTATGTTAAAGCTTCTTAAGTGATATCATACATTTAATTTTCAAACAAGTTGCTGAATCCAAACTATCTAATCTTGATTTTTCAACAAATGTGGTATATATTTAATATTTTTCATATAAATGAGAAACGAAAGAAAAAACATACAAATTCATTATTATCACAGCATATTCAAAATAGTTTTCAAAAATAGAGTTTCGTGTTTGCTGTTCCAAACATCTGAAAAGATATAGTTTCCTTTTCATTTCATACAACAAGGTGAGGTGAGCTGATATGGGGTTTATCGCCGCTTTCAAGAGTATTTAACTTATACCGCGGCTTATTGCAGGGAGAAAGCCCTCAACACAATTGTGGCTACGGATTGTGGTGAAACCCTGCAAGCATTGGCTGGAACTAGTGAACCATGGGTGGTACTATGCTGAAATTCAATGAAGCATTGACCTAAAAACTGACTGCATCTAGAACAGTTCAGACAAAGTTGCCGAGCCCCTGGAGGTATTCGAACCATA
Source organism: Steromphala cineraria (assembly GCA_916613615.1). Classification (NCBI taxonomy): domain Eukaryota; kingdom Metazoa; phylum Mollusca; class Gastropoda; order Trochida; family Trochidae; genus Steromphala; species Steromphala cineraria. The sequence continues at coordinate 6,370,421 of OU744735.1, forward strand.
GACCTCCTGATCCGAAGCCGAACGCGCTTACCACTGCAATATCCCGCCCCCTTTCATACAACAAAACGAATCAAATAATAATTTAGAAGCTAAGAACAACCGATTTACATTTTTTGAGAAAAAATGGCATTTGTGCAAAACACTTGACAAAGAAAAATCTTCTGAAATATGCAACACCAAAATGTGAAAGTCATCTTTCAAAATATATTATGTTAAAGATCATCTTGAAGATTGAAAATTGAAAAATTCTTTCAAAATAGAACTTTATAAACAATGATAATCATGAAATAAAACAAAGGCATTCAGACATTATTTATCATAATATGCACCTTGTTTATTCTTTGCATCATATTATTTGAATATTATCAACTTTCACCAAACCAACGCTACAATCGGCAGTATAATTCCAACACAAGCCCAGTTCCTATGCAGAACCACAAAACGGTCATTCACTCCGGATAAATCAATAAAACAACATTTTCCCAAAATACCCCTGAAATGCACTATTGGAACAGTGCATGATAAAAAACTTACAATAATACGTAATTAACAACAAACATAAACCCAATCTTTTCCATAAAAACAATTTTCTGACAAAAATAGCATTCAAGTATCTAAAAGGTCAACTGAGACCACACCACAACAAACATTGCGACCTCAATGAGCACCACAAATATTACTGCAAAATTATTCACCAACAGTTTGTAAATCTTGCAAGCAGTACCAAATGAACCAAATGCCACTTGTATGAATTTACACTAACAATGCATCCGTTCCTACCTTGCTTGAAGATCCTCAACTCTGCAACAATTCTGGCACTAGTGAGTTAAATTCTAACAGAGCAAACCACTGAAGATATTTCTTTCGCCCAACAATTGCACCAAGAATTTTCACGGCCAAGAAAATCAATATTTTAGAGAGAGCTCACAAATGGCCGAAATGGAAGCTTTGGCGTCCATGAGTCATTCCTGATAGCGAACGAGAGCGAAAAATGAGGATTTGTCCCAAAAATCAATATAATGCCCTAATTAGTCATAATTTAATGATAGGGGGTTTCGACTTTACAAGTGTGAATTCAAGCCTGTGGAGTTATTTTTAGGTATTCTGTAAGAGTAAATACCAGTCTCGCCATGATAATCAATTCTGATATGATAAATATTAAAACTGATTTATCAAATATTCATCATCTTGAAATTAACTTGGTTATCCCAAGTCACATTTGGGAATTATATTCACTTTGTATTGGAAAGGTGTAGGTAGAAAAAGTTTCTAGTCATATCTAATCAATTAAGATAATTAAGGAATCTAGATATATATTTTTTAATTGATATTTAATTTTAACATGTTATTGTTTTTTATTTTAATTTCAAAGCCATTTATTCATTTCTTTTGCTCTTTAAGATTATGATTTCATAACTTGAAAATAGAAATCTACAATTAAATCAAATACTGATAAAAAGATACTTTTTAGGCTAATTTTGTTTTGTATTCTGAATTATATTTATTTTTATTTAGCAGAGAAACACAAGACAATATAATAATAATAATATATAAGTTTGCAGTGTAGTTGTGAAAAAATAGAAATATGTGTGGGTGATGCACTGTTATGTCCATCTCCCAAACTTTCAATTCAGCTTATTCATCACAAGCCTATTTCTTTTTCAGAAAGACAAAGAAACACACCCCAAAACATAAATCTTTTAGAATTAACCTTAAGAAACAATCAAAGTTTATGTAGCAAAGAGCTGTAATACATCCATTGATCCAACCACATACAAGGTTTCATAAAACAATAATTGATAAAATGAATGGACTTTTAGATGGAGGCCAACAAAAACGGACCTTCCCTGTACGTGCAAAAATTCAAATATACTCGTACAATAAACAATAAGGACAATTCTTATGAATGAACAACTTCTTTATTCTGTGTTTGCAATGCTTTGACATAGATTCTAATGTCTTTGTGAAGCAAGTGAAACGTCACTTACACAGAATTGAGAAGTTGTTCATCAGTAACATGTATCACTTGCATATCAACAACAATAGAATTAATGTCAAAGCGTCTCTTTCACAGAATAAAAAAGTTTTTCATCCATAAAAATTTGTCCTTATTGTACATCACTCTAACTTCTAGAATGCCAATCAATGAAGTCATTTCCGTCAAAACTGCAAACAAAGTTGCCAATGCCCCAGGCAGGATTCAAACCCTGACATGCGGACCCCAATAGCAAAAAGCACAACTTCAACACTGAGCATCACATACAACTTTTCTTTCAAAATATTTAACTGTTCCTGCAACGTTCGGAAAATTCATCCAAAATACAAACTTACTTCAAACTGTTTCCGTTAAAACAAGGACAAATATAAATTTCAGAATATCCACAGTAGCAAAAGGCACCATTTGATCTAATCAAATACAGAGTTTCCTTAAAAAAAATTGAAGTTGAACTGTTTCTGAGATATGGTTCTGGAGGAAAACTTATAAGACCATAGAATTTGTAAAGTTGAAGTTTCATTTACAAACTTCATGAAAAATCTTAAATAGATAATGTTAAGAAATATTATCAAAGAAATTGATGCAATTGAAACAAAATGCATATTCAGGAATCAATGGCAAGCCTTTCAATCAGTTTCCATAACTTTCTAAACAGATTTGGTTCGTTGTTCTAATCATAGTAATGTTATATACAGAATGGGAAATTTGATCTTTCTTGATCCATTAGTTTATAAAAATGACATATAATAAAGAATGTTTATATAATATAAACACTGAAACCCCAAAGTTTTTCAAACCTTCCATATTTTCTGATGTAGTGCGGGAGTCTCTTCATCAGTTTCAAAAACTTAATAACAAATTTGATTAATTTTTCACATCTCATACATAATGTTAAAAACAAAATAGTAAATTTATCTTTCTTTGAATACAAGAAAATTGAAATATCTAAATGATAAAAACACTAAAACAAGATATAATCCCTACCTTTCATATTTCCTCTTAGGTAGTGGTGGCCCTTCATCATCAGTTTCGATAACCTCCTCGCAGCCTCCCACTGCCCCGAACTCCTCCGGCTCAACAGGCTGAGCAGAGTTGCCTCCCTTTGATGCAGTGTGTTGTGGCGAGCACTCCTTGCTTTCTGGTTGATTATCTCCCTTTGACTGAGCCTTGTTAATCTTGGCATACAAGTCCATAACATCTTTCCCTGCGAGTGAATTCAAATATCACTAAGTATTGGTAGAAAATACTTAATGCGCTCCAAAAGAAAGAAATTCTCATCAATTGGGAAAACATTTGCATAAAAACTTTGATATAGCAGTGAAATACCCTCCTCTGATTCAAAAGGTATATGAAGTCAACAAAGGCAACCAGTCCTTCCTCTGACATCATGACCAGTCAAAGATGGCAAAGAATTATGCTTCGTAACTCAAATTCCCATGATAGACATAACTTGTGCTTGCCCCATTCACAAGCAAATCCAAACGCTGAAAAATTTCCACAAAGTATTTGCTCTCTATGCTAATGCGGAACTTTTTAATATTAGGAACTCCTAAGAAGAATGAAAGAAAGCAAGGAATAGTGCGACTGTTACTCACAGTTTTATTGTAACCATTTTGTTTACGCTGAGCAGCAGAGTTTGAATTATAATGAATTGTTGTAATGCGCCACTTTGGCCATAATTCAGCCAATATCCATGTCACAGTGATAGAAATTGGAGTGCAAGCTTATTGTCTCAATGGGAAGTCATGTCTCAAAATATGTGTTCGCTGTAAATTCTCTATTAATTCAACCCTCAGGTTTTCACAAGATTTTTAAAATGTGTATGTTGAACTTTTTTTCACTTTTGATGCTCATTCAGCACCATGGTTAAAACATTAGATAAATATCAAGCACATGTCAAATGTTAATGCAGCTGTTATTGTTGACAAATTATAATGGCAATCCTGCTATAATGAAGATATTTTAAATTGATTACGGGAATCAAGATAAATAAGCTTTGAAATTATGTTTTTGGCAAATATTACAATGATTTTTAGCAATGATTGAATCATCAGACCAATATTTTTTGCACTTTGTTGAAATGTTAGAAGTGATTTGAACTTGTGACTTCAAAAAGATTTTATGTGGTCGAATCATTTGAGATGTTGAATTAATGGAGAAATAATCAACAAATGAAACATCATTTCTACTGACAAGTGACGCAAAACAAACAAAACAACATTTAGCACGATTTAACTGTTAGTTATACCACTTGATTATTTACTGTTCATCATTGTCTCTATGTCTATTCAGAAACTGAGGTATGAATAAGAATTATTAATGTTTCATTTTCTGTTATTTTAAGAGATTTTAGGATTAGATACAAGGACAGTAAGTAAAATATTCATCTCTCCAGAAGGAAAACAAAGAAAGAAAAACATGATTACAAATTAAAAACAAACGAGTTCATATATTATTGAAGATATGATTTAAATAACTTGAAAATGTCCTCTCAAGCAATTAAAAACATATGGTACCTTCAACTTATTGATAATTCTTAGGCTTCATTTTATCCAAAGGATCAACATCAGAAACATGAAAAGTAAATTTTTGATATTGATTTCTTATAAATGCTGCAAATCTTAAATTCAATGTATACAGAACACTTCAAGAAAGAATTTTTAAGAACATTTATGATAGGAACCATAATCTCATAGAGCAGCTGTCTCACTTCAAGGCAAATTATTGATTATCATAAGTGTCAGGGAGATTAAATACCATAAAAACGCAATAAACTTGGCTTGATCCTTACAAAGTAAACTGGATCAATATTTTTTATCTTTTAAGTCAATATTGAAACACTTTGGTCTTCTATTACAGATTTTACAGTAGAAACTAATTGATTGAAATAATTTTTATAGGTGAAAATAAAAAATACATTTAATTAATTTTCCTTATAACAGATGATTAATTTTCCTATCAATTATTTTCAAAATTATCTAGAAAAGTATTTGCTGTTTTAGGTTTAGGTATTTTGTCATAATTTTTGATGTCATGGGAAAAAAGAGAAATCCTATTCCAGGACTAAAGTTATTATAGCAGAATGTATTGTATTATTAACAATGTGGATAAGAAATTGCAGTGGACACTGACCATATGATACCGTAATGACTAAAGGCAATAACATATTCAAAATATAAGATTTGAAAATAGGCAGAACATTCTTGAAACTTAAAAAGACAGCATCTTAGCTAAACTTCTAAACAAAATATTATTATAACATTATCGAAATGATACAATATGATACTTTACCTGTATACGATTCATTCCCAACTTCATCATCTGTCGGAGCTTGAATCCGGATTTCCGGAATAGTCTGAGTCACAGAGTCTGGAATATCCAGAGAAGAAGGTGTGGAGTTTTCCGTCGACTTTTCCACAACATTGTCTTTTGAAGTCAGTAATACCCCATCATTTAATCTCAAGGAATCATTTATCGTTGCATAGGGTGAAATATCACTAGCACTAGAGCATCTCCTGTCAGAGTCATTAGAGTTATCTCCCCTTGAATCAATCGTGGAGTAAGGGTCGTAGACAGGTTCAACACCACAGCTTAACTCAGCAGTTTTAGATCTATACAGGCTTTTCGGGGTGCTGGATATTTTGGCAAGAGATTTCGTTGTAGCATATGGCGAAATAAAACTGTTATAAGAGAGTTCATATGATTCCTCCTGAATGTCACTCAACATTGAATTTTCCATTGAAGAAGCAACAACTTCTGTGTCAGATGCTAATGAAGAAATGTCTATGCTTGAATCTGACATCGGCATGAAAGAAGAACCCTGGTTCAGAACAACATCAGGGAGGGAGAACTTCCTGTCTGTTGGAACACCTCGAGAAGATTCCTCAGACATCATGCTGCTGCTGTCTTCCCCTTCACTGGACTTCCGATAAGCATACGCTCGAGTGCTTGGAAGAGGTCCAGATGAATGGTTGTGATTGCTTTTAAAGGACTCATTCAAATCATCAAAAAAGACATCATCAAGAGATGCATTGACATTGATCTCATCAGAAAGATTAACAGAAGCATCGGGAAGATCTGTTTGAATGAGACTTCTAGGCGAGTCCCCAGAATCCAATGAAAACTCCTTAACAGAATCAGTATAAAAGCCAGTTCCTGAGGAAAGTCTGTTGAAACTTCCACTGAAGTTCCTGGACTCTTCACTTTGGTCACTTCTTGGACTCTGGTCCTTAGCACTTTTGTTGGATTCCAAATCAGATTGAGGACTTTCAGGTTCAGTCTTCTCAATATCTGATTGGTTCGAGGAATCACCTCTGATTGATGCTCTCTTAGAATCAACCGTCTGATCTTCTGATGTCTCGTCTTCATTTGGATCCTCCTGGATACTTTCCTTTTGACGACGTAGCAATATTTTCTTCTTATCCATTTGACTCTTTTTAATATATCTTTGACCACTTCGCTTTTCATTGGTTTCTTCCTTTGCGTTGTCTGAAGAATCTTTCGCAAAATTTGGTGTAACTGTGTGCGTCACTGTGTCTGTCCTTTCACAATCATTTTCTTTAAAACTCGTATTTGGATCTGATGAACTTTCTTCTAAAGTAGTCTCATGTAGATTTTCCTCTATATTTGTTTGATTCTCTGCTCTTGGAGTGCTGTATCCAGACGATACTTGATCATCATCCCATAAAGGAAGTTTAAGTTCATCTGCTAGAGATTTATCTTCCTTGGGAAGTTCACAACCGAAGGAGGTCTGTCCTTCTGACAAAGAGTTATCTTCACAGAAGTCAACAGACACCACGTAAGTCCTATTCAATGGATGTTCATCATCCTCAAAATCTTCAGGCTTTGGAGTAGTCACTTCACTTTCAGGATTTGGATGCAACATTGGACCACCCTCAAACAAACAATCATCATCCATTGCATCCAAAGGGGCGTCCTTTTCACTACCATTGTCTGAATCTTCCACATTTGGTCTATGAATGTCAACCTGTATTTCAGAATGGACGCCAGCAGGTCGCGGGTCCAACTGAAAACTGGAGTCTTCATCTTCAGATATGTTTGACTGAGAAGGTTCTTCAGCCTCCTCTTTAGGCAAATCTGGGAAATCTTTCTCTGTGAGGATTCCATCAGCCAGCAGAATGTCCTGGTTTTCTAATACCAAACTCCTTCTTAAATCTGAGAGCATCTTGATGGATGATGCCAAATCCTGTTCTTCCTCACTATCTTCCTCCTCAAGCATCATCAGAGTTTCCCGGGCTGATGCCAATGGTTCAACCTCGGAGGAAGAACCAAGGAAATCAAAGGCAGATCTGATTACTTCTGATGTTTCTGATGACATGCAATCACTGTTTTCATTATTGTTATCATCTGGGGTAATGCTTGCTGGTTCAATATCTTCGTTCTTTGAATATTTTGATGAATTTGCCATCCTTGGGGAATGATTTGAGAGAATTGGTTTAGGAACTTTTGACATTTTTTGTTTGTCAGCTGGAGTTACCTTTTGATCCTTTTCAGGAATTGGAACTTCAGAATCACTTTCAGCAGCTGCTTCTTTAACAACACTGAGCTCTGTAGAAGACCTGAGTTGTCTGTCCAGATCAGCAAAGGACAACTCTTCTTCAATATCACTATCATCTGCAAAAGATGGAGGATCTTTTGCAAGTTCAAATATCCTATCAACTTCATCTTTGAATGGAGCTCTTGCCACATCATCATGCCTTTGAGAAGGTTTTTCCTCGTCCATAAAATCACCTTTTGTTTCAGAAGATTGAGGAGAATTTTCTGATGCATATCCAGATGATTTCTCCCTCTCTTCTTTAGAATTATCTTCCTTGCTCAAGACATCACCAAAGGACCTTGCATTGAGGCTGCTAGCATTGAAACTGCTTTCAAAACTATCCTCAAAGCTTTGATCAACTGTATTTGGTCCTTCAAATTCACTCCAAACTGATCGAGGGGAGTTGGAAGTGCTGTGGCTACTGGTGAAGTCAGATCCACTGTGGTTAAGTTTCAGGTCTTGATGAAACTTCTCTTCAAAGGAATCATGGTGGTCAAAACCTTCGGATAGGAACGACGGTACCTCTCCTTCATGTTGATGACTCTTCAATGAAGAGGTCAAACTTCTGGGTGAATCCTCAAAAACATCATCAGTTGTATCTGGACTCTGAGGAGAGTTAATTGTTTCTTCAGTAGTCATGGAGCTATTTGGAAAGGACTTTAAAGACATGTTTGTGATAGTTGAGTCACTATCTTGAAAACTTCTTGGGTTAACCTTTTCTAATGTCTCTTTCTTATCAACAGTAGTTGTGTGCATTGAAGAGCCTGCAGTTATGGTTGATAAATTGACTTTATTAGTCCTACTATCATCTACATCTTTTGAAAAACCGTTACATGACATGTCAAGACATGACCCTTTGCCAGATGAAATAACAACAGGTTGTGAATGAAACTGAGTTGATCCATCACAAGACAGGTTTAAATTCTCGAGTTCTGGACTTTCTTTTAATGTTGCTGCCTCAAATGCACTTATTCTACCAGCTCTTACTAATCCTCCATTGAATGTGTTCACACAGCCTTGATCATTTTCCTCAACAACTGAAAATCTGACATCTTTGCCTGAAGTTCTTGTTTCACTTTGGCCAGCTTTTTGTCTAGGTGATTCTGTTTTGTGATTTCCTTGTTTTGGTCCTGGTGTGTTTTCAACACGATCATGATTAGGCAATGACTTAGAAACACTATTTGATTTTGATTGATCATGAATTTTGGGCAATTTGGAGACATCTTCTGCAGCAGGATTATATTTTCCTTTCTTTCCTCCAAACAGTTTTTGGAATGTTGTTTTCTTTGGCTTCATGGCTGAATCAAGAAATTCAGCCTCCATAAAGAATTCAGTATCACAGTCACTTGTCCTTGAATCAAAACTTTGATCAAATTTTTCACTTTCACTACTGTAGACCTCTCTTGAACAGTGAACTGTCATACTTTCATTATTGATCATTTCAGGTGTTTCTGAAGTTTGATGCACAATTGCTGCAGGAATGGTTCTCTGACTAGAAGACTCTGAGTTCCCAACCGACTGATCACTGATGCTGGCAGACTCAGAAGATGGTTGAACATCAAAGAGGTTGTCCTCTGTTCTGGACTCTCCAATATTGTCCATCACTACAATCAACTCCTCATCATCTTTCTCAAGCTCAGTTCTTGGGCTGAGAGTGAAGTTATTGAAACTTATACATGATTTACTCTTGAGAGGTGAGTCTGTAGAACTGCAGTACTCATTATTATTCTCTTGGTCAAACTTGTATCCTGGACCTCCATTCTGAAGAATCATCTTGTATTTGGTATCCATATCACCATCAAAAACATCATTAAGACTTTTAGATTTCAAAGACTTCAGATGATGGTGTTCGCTTTTCATGTCACAAGCTTGTGTCCCTTTTCCACTGGACTGATCAACTGAATGGTACCTCATGTCCAGAAGGATCTTGCCTTCAGATGGTCCTCCAGCACTTGGAGCTTCAGAAGGTCCTGAAACTGGAGTTATCCGCCCATACCGAGGTGACTCTGATGAAGTCTTTACAAGGTAGACCTGTTTGCGACTCTTTGTATAAACTCTGCCTGGTGTTGCTGGTTGAGGACTCTCTATAGAAGGATCTGTATCGTCAACAGCATCATCTAGATCATCTGATGAAGTCACCAATGGCCCGTTTGCAAAGCCATGGGATAAAAGGTAGTTCTCCTGTTGTTCCCTGGAAAAAAGAAAAGAAAAAATAAATAGAATGAAATAGAAATCATTTATCATTTACAATTAACAAAATTTTGTTGCTTTTTGGCTGAAACCCGAGTCCATCAAAACTTAAAAACTGATTATGATTGAAGGACTAATATTTCATGATATGCATATTCATTCTTCTTTCAATCATGATTACTCAGGTTTTCAAGCTTTGGTGGACCAGGTTTATAGCGAAAAGTATCAAAAGTATATATTGATGATAATGGTTATAAAGCAAAATGAACATCATGAAATGATGTTCCTCATATTGTAAATGCAAACCTAAATAGTGATTTAAGCAACATCACAGCCAAGGAGACACAGTGCCCTCAATTATGTCCCTTGGTTAATAAGTTTCAGAGTTGCTGAAAATCCTTTTGTAATAACAGCAATCTATTGTTCTCTCTCTCCAAATTTTTCAGTGAAGAAATTTTGCATACTACATCAATTTTTTACTAATAATTTTACAAAAATTCAAGATTTCAAAGTGTGATGTTGAATAAGCAATAAGTTGAGTGTGGTTATTAATTTTAGAAATGAATTATCGTTTTTCTGATTGGCCCACTTGGTTACATAAAATCATTTACATAAAAAAATGTCAACCTGTGTGAGTCGTGAGAAGTTGATAAAACAATCAAAGACCTCTGATGGCTAAAAATAAATTTGCAAAATTTGGTCTTCAAACTCCAAAGAAATGCAGGAAATACTGTTAATAAAACGATAGGCATCACTTTGTTAAGTACTGTTACAGTGTTCAAATACAGTTATGTCCCATATTTGCCAGGATCAGGGTAATGTCCCTTACATTTGGAGAAGGTCCCAAAGGCCTTATTCATATGATAAAACAGTTACAGACTTCAGACTTGGCTGATCCTATGATTTATTGATATCACTTGAAGTCAATAGTTGTTTAATCTGACATTAGCGTTTAAAGTGATCAATACTCACCTTTCTGATAAGGAAACAGGGGAGGTAGAGGACAGATTGTGATCTCCGCGGACTGGACCCGATCTCTTTGGAGTTGTCTGCCCTTGGAGTCGGAATCTCTTCGGACTGACCAATGGAGAGAGAGATCTAGGGGAGTCAGTGTTGCTGGAATAATGAAATATGATAATTTTTATTGATCATAAAGCGTTAAACTTAATTCAGAAGGTGAAATCTTATAGCATTCCTTTCGGCTTGAAAATTGAATTTTCTGAAACTGGTATGTAAATAAATGGAATAAGGGTAGAAATTCTATCAGTGAATAAAATCATACCCCAAATATTTCAATGAAATTGATTCTAGAAATGTGGAAAGGTGATAGATATAGCTAAGAGGGGCACTTAATAAGTTGAAATCACAAGATGAAGAAATATCATATGAAAAAAACTTCTATTTTCATGTTTTTAGAAATTGACACAGATTCCTGAGAAAACTTTTCATAACAACACAAAAATCAGTGTCTAAAGAACACAAAACTTGAATTATAAAGTTGTTCATAGGGCTCTCTTTAGTTGATGACAAGTCTCAAGATGAAGAGATATTATATGAAAACAAATTCTGTATTCATGTTATCCGATTTTTGACACAGATTCCTGAAAAATTCTTCATAAAAACACAAAAAAACAGTGTCAAAACAACACAAAATATGTTTTAAAATGTTTTTCATACAGTTACATTCATTTCTTTTCAAAAACATAAAACATTACCTTTATGAAAAGTAAATAAATTCAAAAATAATAAAAAAAGACACCAACCTTTTTGGAGCCGATTCCTCCCCTGAGCTGTGTTCGTGCTCGGTCGAGAAGGAGAGGAGACTTCGTATTGCAAGATCACCCACAAAATCTGGAAGACCTGAAGTCAGAAACATAGAACTGTACAAAGTTTGTTAATATGATAATGGTTTCTGAATTTTCTCAAAGGATGAATTTTAGCTCCCATGTTTTTCCACAAGTGAACTAAAGAAAGTCAAATTCCTGAAACAGGACAAAGGCATTAGTGAGTGAGTGAGTGAGTTATTAATGTTTTATGCCGCTTGGGCAATATTTCAGCCATTAGCGACTTACAAAAGCATGATCCCTTTCAGAAAACGTGTAAGAGTGACATCATTGTAAAGTCAATGTCTAGGCAGTCTAAGTAAACCTAGCCTCACTATTATCCGTTACACTGCTATACTGAGTCTAGAAAGGTCTGGTTGAAGGTCGCGTCAGCCGATCCTTTCTGCGACCTATGACCCTCCAACGTTATACCTGCGAAGGCAGACTATTGTGGCTTGGTAAGATCAGTTCTGATTGGTCAATTTGGTCACGTGGGCTGACGCGACTCTCAACCAAGCCTTTCTAGACTCAGTATAGCAGTGTAACGGATAATAGTGAGGCTAGGTTTACTTAGACTGATGTCTAGGTAATAAAAGAAGAATTCTCACTGGTCCTCAATAAATTAGAATATCCATTGTAAAACACTAAGAGGCAAAAGTCATTAATTGATATTCCAAATTCCAATTCCATGAAAACAAAAATTGGAAAAGTTAAAAATCCCAGGTACAACTAGACTTGCTAACTGATCCCCATACTAAGTTTCAGAGTTGGAATCTTCCTCTAGAAACTAAAAATTGTCCATGGGTGGATTGGCGGACAGACAGATGGATGGACAGTGAGATGGCCATAACTCATGCTTAACAGCGGGATAATAAATGTTGATGCATTTGCAAAGTTTCAATTAAAAGGATCTCAAGACCTGTTTTTCGAATAATCTATATCTGCAGTATTACAATCCACCCATAACACCATGCAAAAACAAAAACAAAACCATCAAAATACCCTTTCAGTATCACATACAAATGCAAGTTTCAAAAATACAGTTCTCTGTTCTGATCTCGAAAGAAAACCAATTTAAAATTACCTCTATACAAGATACAATATCAAAAGGACTGTTGCTTGATTTGAAACAATTGCCTCTAAAAAACAAGAAAAATCAACGCTATAAGTTCTGAGAAACACCTTGTCACAGGTACAGCAGATTAGAGGCAAACATGCTGAGTTGTAAAATTATTTCCTAAAATCTTTTGAAAATAAAGTTGACAAGCACTATAACTACGTCCCTGAAAATTCAGAGACATATTAATTGAATGCAAACATATCCATTACAAAAACACAAATTTTAATTCTCCAATAAGAGTCTAACACAACAGACAACATAAGTAATTCAGAGCTTAACGATCTCATTAACTTGACACTCCTGTTTCTTGGAACAATAGTGCCATTGTCTCGTTAAGGCTTGTACTAGGTACATTGTTATAAGCCAATTAAAGCTAAACGATAAACATTAGTTAATTGCAATATACTAACTTAAGTATGTAAACATTATTCATTTGCATGCATGACTTATTGTGTGGATTTTTTTCCTTCCATAGTATAGACTACGGTAAATGATAATGTTTTAGCATAACAGAATTTCAACTTACATGTTTTTTTCATATTAGAGATAAATACATTTATGATCAACATTTTCATTCAAAGTACAACATGTATGTATTACAAGGTCAAAAACAAAACATTTTTAATCATTAGCATTGCAAGTAACTCCTGTTGACCATGCTTCAACATGATCACCACTAGCGGTCTTTTAAAGGGGCAGTAGCACGTTTTTTGATAATTTTATATTTTAAAATTTTCAGTGATAATTGTAAGTTAATGTTAAATGTATTATTTTGACAGTGTCAAAAATGTCATTACACAAGTCAATCATCCATAGTCGGATGACAAAGTATGAAGATTCACATAAAATACATAGGCCGCCATTTTTGTGTGAACACCTTTAATTCATTTTCTGTAAGAAAAAGGAATCGCATGACTAAACTTTACGTTAAATAATTGAATTATTACTGCTCCATTTAATTTAAATACATTGTCTTTCAATTGGAACCATTAATTTTCATTTTCCTGACATCACCTTATATTCCCTCTAAAAACGTGCTACTGCCCCTTTAAGTGTGATGATGTGATTGGTCCGCTAATGACTGGGTTTGCCTGCACTAAACCCATAAAAAACTTGCTGCGCTCAGACATAGTGGGGAGGATCTCATATTTCTAAAGAGTTAATATTTGAAAATTCTATTCCTCCGAACTAGGTTGATTTAAATTAGACCTACACAATTGTTCCAACAGCTCTACATTTCAGCTTCTTCATTGTAGTTCTTTCGCTTATGCATAATTTGGTTCTTTCTTTGAGGAAGGCTGGCTTTTGATAAAAAAAATCCAAATGACATTCAATGTTCTAAATTTGAAATGGTATAACCTATTTGATGGTTTTCTCATCCACGTATTAAATGGAAATAAACATTTTAATAATTCAAACTGATATATGTTCTGTAAATGTCAGTGCCTTGATCCATAATTAATAACATTGTCTATAGAGATTAGAAATTTAATTGTCGATTAAAACATGGAAATATGATATCAAACTTTCAATGAAAGATTTTTCTACCAAGTGATGTATTTCTTTTCTCAATAGCTGAATTTTACCACGAACCGCATGCAAGTATGACAATGGGGCTTAAAGGATATGAAATAAAACTAAATCTAAGCGCTTGTAAGTAAACCAATCAAAGTTTCAAATCAAACGAAATGCAGACAAGTAGATAACAATGAATTTGTGAAATTTCCTTGTACAAATGTCAGAATCGTAAAACCAATCAAAAGTTCAAATAAAACGAATGCAGACAAGTAAAGTACCATAAATTTGTGAAATTTCCTTGTACAAGCGTCAGAAGAACATTTATTCTCCATGATTTATAAAATATTAATTTGCAAATAAGCTGAAAATAGCAAACATTATACCAAAGTCTCCTCCGGACTCACATTTGCTTTACACAATATTCACATTAAATAAATGACAAACAATTGTTACCATGGCAACAAACAAAAACAGATATTGTTTTCAGGTGATAATATTGCAGTTGTTTACAGGTAATGTTCCTGGTAATGTGACAATTAACACAATTACTTCATTTTCACAGTCAGAAGATATAACAAATTGTTATGAATATTTTTTCGCTTAAGATAAGCTCTTGCGTTTTAACCAATCTGGTTCCTTTTATTTTTGGGAAATTAATGTCAAAACCAACGTTAGATGGGAGTATTTGAAAGGGTAAAGCTTCAACCAATAGCAGTACTTATGTATGTAGAGCAAATGTATAGACGCAAAAGTAAAAATATAAAAATTTTGTATTTGTTCACTGAATAATTTGTAGCACTTATCCTTACAGAATACAGATTGTTTGATATATTGTTTGATCAAATACTTTTTTGTGTCAATCATGCACATTTTACATCCTTTTATAGTTGTTGTAAATCACGTCACAACAATATATTAACAACCTCATTTGAATGCTTTACAAAACTAATTCATATTTCCAATTCAATTTTAAAATATTATTATTTTAAATATCCAAAACCTGATTTTGGCTGAATACTGAATATTTTTTATGAAAAATAATCATACATCCTGATAATATTCTGAAATTTTTTAAAAAGTAAAATTTTAAAAAGAACAAATGAAATGAAATTTTGATATGCAAAAGTTATGAACTGAATGAAGAAATTATCACCATAAAAATGATTAATATGAAATTTAAACAAATGCTAAACAACAAACATGAAATAAAAGTGATTCCTTACCATAACAGTGAACAAAACTACTATTGTTAATTGACACATACCGTAACTGATTGTGTTATCCAATCTCCCAAAATAAAACACTCAAGAAATACAAGGTGTTACAGAAAAAAATTACCTACACACCTATAGGGGAAAATGTGTACTGATAATGTTTGACCAAAAATCACCTTCCTGATGTACTTAATTAATTAACATGTCATTAGCAATTAGGGCTGCCAATCAAACTATGAGGCAATACTGTGGTATGCTTAGAATGCATCCATCAAATAACTTGTAACTAATTAAGCATATTGCTCTTTGGTTGGATGGCATTTTTTTCTTAACCTAAAAGCTTTACTACCTTATGATAATGCCATCCCTGTAAGAACATTATCAACCAGGCCTATATACTTAAAGAACATAGATATGTCTCACAATTTATCATTATTTCAGCTTTTGAGATGAAATGCTCCCTCCCTTTATATAAAGTATACACGGTCATACAAACAAAATCTGCATTTAGCTTTACATAACAGTGTTTACATATATAATCACAAATATAACTTTTATGTAACACATTGAATAAATGAAGAAGTAAATGACTTTAGGGATAATATGCAGTCACATCTGCGAAACAATTATGTACAATGAAATTTGATTGATATTTTGCAATTACCAAATTCATATCGTTTTGGTAACATACTTTATATTATTTTTCAGAAATACCATATTTTTTGTGAAAAGCTGTATATATAGGTAAATAAATTAAACAAAAGAGGCACATGTAATAATTAGGTAGTTATGCTCTTCTTTTCATAATAAAATTAATGCTTTGACACATAGATTTCATGACTGAATAATCAATCTCTCCAAAAGACAAATACAAATATTTGGTACCAGAAAAAGTCACAAGGCAAGTAAGCTTATTTTATCACTCTACCAATATCAGTGTATAAAATAGATCGGAAATCTAGCCTGTCCTGAAAATTAATAGGTCAATTTCTTAAGGGAAAATAAAGAAAATCTTTGAAAGGTTACCAGTCCTGACCAAAAAGTAACCAGTCCTGGCAAAAAGTAGCCAGCCAAGGACTGGTGGACGGGCTATATTTTAAACACTGCCAATATACTCAATGATATCTTTTAAGTAATTGACAAACATATGTACATATATCTACTTGAAGACAAATCCTATCAACACGATCTTATCAAAGAATTTGATATGGGTTCTTCCCACGGTACGAAACAATAGCAGATAATATTACAACGTTAATGCCCTACTTGTGTATAGATCTATGATAAGTTGTATAGCAAATAGTATGCATGATGAATTGTTGACAACCTCATAGTCAGGGCGTCTTCCCTTCGAGTACCTCTACGATAGTCGCCTTGCTGTCAGTCTGGGCGGCGTTGTTGTCAACATTTAAGACATCGATATGACAACGTGGATAACTTCGAAACATAGTGTTAGTTTACATACAAATAAATTGATTTGAGAGCACATCATAAACATTAGCCGTATGAATATGACAAATGTTGTTGTAATTGGTTTGGAACATATTATTTCAGGACATTGGTGATTGCTTGATAATGTGATACATTTTGGTAATTAAAAGACCCCTTGTGACAATGAGGAAATATTTGGTTGCTGAACTCGTTCTTGAGTCATTGTTTTGAGTTGCAGTGTGAATCCTTTAAGTTTGGAGATTGTACTTCGAGTGTGACAGTATTTGCTGGTTGTCGTTGTTAAAGATGAAGTAAGTAACTCCTGAATGCCTCTAAATTAGATTACAATAAGTTGTATTGCATGTTATAATATAACAAATAATGTTATTCATGTTAATTGAATGACAATCATAACTTGCCCTTTGACCCAAAATTAATGCTTAAAAATTCTCAGGTTGTGATGTTAGAAATTTAAACTAAGGAAAAGCAAAGCTGATATGTATTAGTATGAAGTAGGTGCCCTTTTAGTACTATTTCCTTATCTGATCTAGATGATTTGATTTTTTGTTTGTACTTCACAAAACAATTATGGATATATATGTAACTTTTGCAATTGTAAATGTGAATTATTTTTAAAAACCATTAAAACATTAATCATAAAAATAACCGTATCCCTAATAAATATTGTCCAGAATATTTATATAAGTTAGTTTGTTCCAGGTTGTATGTTAACCTCCCTCTTCTGCAACCTTTTTGTAGATGTTTTAATAAGTTGTCCTGCAGTTAGAACCTAAACCTTTTTCTTTCTAACCATTAATTTCACTAGAGCTTAAGTGCAGTCTTTAATCATTTTTATGAAGTAACATCATTAAAATCCATATGGTTAAACGAGTTTCATCTGCTCATGACAAGCCAATCAAAACCGCTTGTACTATGTTTGTAGTTGAATAAACAAGGCTGCCCTTGAAGATTGTGTCGTTGTTTAATTTTTTAATTAAGTTAAATAATATCATATAACAAATTAAAATCTTGCAATAAGCTTTCCTTATTGACATTGCATATTGATTAGTTTTCTAATAGTTTGGATATGAATTTCTCTTCTCGGCCACAATTTTCATATTATATGAATAAGATTCTTTTTTACTACTTCTTTTAATTAGTTGTCTTCCAGATAGCATGTAAAGCTCAAGCTCTTTGAGGTCAGGAAAGGATTTAGGTTAATTGATCTGGTCTCAAAGACTCGTTAAGATTCTCATTAAGGAGGGATCTACGTGGAATGCAAGGAATTCCAATGGCCGATCGGAGGACAGGGTCTTACAGATAGGTGATAGTCACGGAACAATGGCAATATATCGTCTTATGATTTATGAATAACTGCAATTCAACTTCGGCAAATTTATGATCATAGTGTGTTGCTTTCATTGTCAATAACAATGTTTTATCTATCATTTCAAAATCATTCAATATCTTTTGTGTAGTACTTGTCATAATGTTGTTTTGTTACATGTAAAAGATTCAAAGTTCAGTTGTTTGATAAGTTTGTGATAGATTTTATCAATAACAATCATATATCCATCATCTTTTCATTCTCTCCCAATATCATTATCATTTATGGATATGAACAACTTTATTTGCTGACAATAAATCAAGTGAAATTGATATAAAGCCTAAATTTTGATGAAAAGTCAGAAACCTCAAGACATAAAATAATGGAAATTAAACGATTAATGTTTTAAAGAAACAATGCAGAAAAATGATAAAAGAATTTTTTTCTGTCCGCTCAATATAATTGAGTGATTAAAATTTTACTAACTAGGAAAAATCACATACACCAAGTTTAAGGTATTTTCCCCAAACCATCATACATTATCATACAAAGAATCGCCTCAAACAGCATTCCAAATTAATGATCAAGTTACATTCATAATGTACAGAATTTCTGCAGAAGTAACACTAGTTCTTGCTGTAATCATAAATATATACTGGTATAGGGAAAAAATTATACAACAAAGATTAACTTCTTTTCAAAACATTTAGAATGTTTGACATGTCTACAAGTTTATAATATGACGCCTCTGGACTCTTCATAACATTTTATTGTAGATGTATTTATTTTTTGCATATAACATATTTGCAGAGAAAGCACAAATATTAAAGCATTGTTATATCATTCAAAATATTATTGTTGTTTGTTTTATTTTCATTTGTCAATTTTTTTTGGGGGGGGGGGGGGGAAGATTTAAAGAATAAGGCAATGTTTGTCCAAAATTTTAAAAATTAATTTTATACATGACGACAAAGTCATCTACATCCCCTGCTAAATGTGTTTTCCTTAGAGGTTTCAATTTCCTAAATGTCAAAATCAGCGTGTAAAAACAGAACAAGGACAATATCTCTGAAAAAATATGCTTGATTTACATATTCAAACTCCAATACCGGTAATGTATTCATACTAAAAATATAGTGCAAATTCGGCATGGCCTATCTTAACTAGTTTCTTAGAAAGTTGTCACGTGAACAGAGAAAAACAAGGATAACTCTGTAAAAGATAATTGCAACATTTTTATTTCTTAACTCCTTAAAGGTATTGATAATCTGAAGACACACAGCAAATTTGGTTTCTGAGATAGTTTCTGAGAAAATTGTCCCTTTGAAGATACCCTCGAACAGAGTGAAAAAAAACGGACCATAACTCTGTAAAAAAATATTGCCGATTCCCATTCTTGACCTCCACCAATGTACTTATACCCTTGAATTTTGATCCTGGAAAACAATCACCTGTATAAACCCATGCATGCACACACAGAGGTCATTTCTATGAATAACCCCACAAAAATCGTTTGGCAGGTAATAATAATCATTCCTGCAAATGCATACTGCCTCTAGGCTAGGTTATGTCACAAAATGATAAATGTTTTAATGTAACATAATTGAGACAACATTGATATTGCCTGAACACATATTAGTGATATCTATATTGAAAGCAAGATATTTTTTTTCCATTTTCAATGCATTTATAATATGTCTTATAGACATGAACCAATTTAATGCTCTTTAAAGGGGCAGTAGCACGTTTTTTGATAATTTTATATTTCAAAAGTTTCACTGATAAGTGTATGTTAATGCTAAATGTATTATTTTGACAGTGTCAAAAATCTCATAACACAAGCCAATCATCCATAGTCAGAGGACAAAGTATGAAGATTCACATAAAATACATTGGCGGCCATTTTGTGTGAACACCTTTAATTCATTTTGTGTAAGAAAAAGTAATCGCATTGCTAAACTTTACGTTATATATTTGAATTATTACTGCTCCATTTAGTTTAAATACATTATCTTTCAATTGGAACCATTAATTTTCATTTTCCTGACATCACCTTATATTCTCCCTAAAAACGTGCTACTGCCCCTTTAAAGGGGCAGTAGCACGTATTTTGACAATTTTATATTTTCAATTTTTCACTGATAATTGTACGTTAATGCTTAATGTATTACTTTGATAGTGTCAAAAATCTCATTACACAAACCAATCACCCATAGTCAGAGGACAAAGTATAAAGATTAGCATAAAATCCATTGGCAGCCATTGCTGTGTGAACACCTTTAATTACATATTTGATTTATTACTGCTTCATTTAGTTTAAATACATTGTCTTACATATTTGATTTATTACTGCTTCATTTAGTTGAAATACATTGTCTTTAGATTGGAACCATTTTTATTTATTTTCTTGACATCACCTTATATTCCCCCTAAAAACGTGCTACTGCCCCTTTAAGGACTACACATAGACAAGCACATGAACAAAAGAATACATCGAGATCTGATTCTTTTAGGAAGAAAAATTGTTTTTTAAAAAACATTATTATAAAGAAAATACTTACTGTGAAGAGGTCGATTTCTCGAGTCATTTGTACTCCACTGATCGAGGGAAGTTAACTCTGTGTCATCTTTTTCATGAAAATGTTTATGACTATCTGTTGGGTTAATATCACAATTTATGTCATTTGAATGATTGTCTACTGAGAGTTCTGATTGGACGGAAGCAGATTCTACATCGATAGCACTATCTGCTTGTGATTCTGGACTTTGTTGTGGCGATTGTGACACAAACATTGTTGATCTGTCCTGAATTCTTGGAACAGCAATACGTTCAGCATTCTGTCTCCATCTACTGTTGAAAATATAATCCGATTTTCTTTCTTTTTCTGCTCTATCCCCATTTTCAAACATCATTCTGTACATTTCAAACCTTGTACTGGGTTTCCTGGCATCACCATTTGGAATTTTCTTAGTATTTTCACCTTCTAGGGAGATTACTCGCTCATTTTCCTCTTTTTCCCAAATGACTTTTTCATCTGACCTTGGAGTGAAATGACCTTGACCCTTTGAAAATGGGGATTTGTTATACAAAAGGTCATTCAGACGCTCAGCATTGTGTTTTAGACGTTCCTTTAAAGCTGTAGATTTTGTGTCTGGAACAAACAAAACATCAGGACTTGTGTTTCGCCTTTTGTTGTACCTTCTTGGAAACTCCTCAAAACTGTCACTACTCGATTTTGAGTCTCTCAAACCATTCCCAAACTTTGAACCATCATTTCCTAAATCTTCAAGACTTCTAAGCCTCCATTTTGAAATTCTCAAACCATTTTCACACCTTAACTTTTCTTCCTTTTCATTAAAAGTTGCTGAAGAGTGTCGCCGTCTGCCAGATTGCTTTGAACTCCACACATCATCATTCCTTGTATGGAGTCTACTGGTCACAAGGCGGTCATCTTGTCTGCCAAAAACGTCTGAGCTCGTTTCACCATTCTCAGAAAAAGAGCTGTCTGAGAGTTGGAGAGCTTCTTGACGGGCTCTGCGCTGTCGGCGCCGATTGTAGATGTTAGGGAAACGGACCTCGAGATCATGAAGAACATCCTCAGTCCTCGGCGACCTCCTGGATTCCACATCCACTCTCAGCATTGTTGGGCATTCTCACTCTGTAACAGAACATTAGATATTCATTCAACTATTGTTAGTTCAATTGTGAGGCTGTGTCACTAAAAAACATATCAGCACATGAAACGCAAACACTGATGTCTTTTCTAGTAACTAAATTCAATATTGTATGAGTAATGCCTGAAACTGTAGCCTTGATATTCTTCAGTGTAATGTATATTGATACATAACAGTGTTTGTCGATCTGTTATCAACAGCAGTTAGTCACATTCTTATTTCACAGTGCATTCTTTCTGTAAAACATTGTATTTGTTGTTGATAGTGTCAAAAATCTCATTACACTAACCAATCATCCATAGTCAGAGAGCAAATTATAAAGATTCACATAAAGCCAATTGGCGTCCATTTTTGTGTGAACACCTTTAATTCATATGAGTTCTTGATGTATTACAATGTGTTCTTGATGTACAACAGTGTGTTCTTGATGTATAACAGTGTTTTCTGAATATACAACAGTGTGATCTGAATAGATATCAGTGTGTTCATATGAGTAACAGTGTATAACAGTTTGTAAAGTTCATTTTATGTAAAGAAAGGAACCTCATGGCTGAATATTTCATTATATATTTGATTTACTACTGCTTCATTAAGTTGAAATACATTGTCTTTCAATTGGAACCATTTCTTTTCATTTTCCTGATATCATCTTATATTCCCACTAAAAAGTGCTTCACCTTAATGTTCAACAATGAATAACAGATGTTTGTTCTGATTGTACAACAGCATGTTCTTGATGTATAACCGTGTGTTCTTGATGTACAACAGTGTGTTCTTGATGTAAAACAGCCTTTTTTTTATGTACAACAGTGCGTTCATGATGTATAACAGTCTGTTCTTGATGTATAACCGTGTGTTCTTGATGTATAACCATGTGTTCTTGATGTATAAGTCTGTTCTTGATGTATAACCGTGTGTTCTTGATGTAAAACAGTCTGTTCTTGTTGTATAACAGTGTGTTCTTGATGTATAATCGTGTGTCTTGATGTACAACAGTGTGATCTTGATGTACAACAGTGTGTTCTTGATGTATAACAGTGTGTTCTTGATGTATAACAGTGTGTTCTTGATGTATAACCGTGTGTTCTTGATGTAGAACCGTGTGTTCTTGATGTATAACAGTCTGTTCTTGATGTATAACGGTGTGTTCTTGATGTATACCAGTGTGTTCTTGATGTATAACGGTGTGTTCTTGATGTATAACAGTGTGTTCTTGATGTATAACAGTCTGTTCTTGATGTATAACCGTGTGTTCTTGATGTATAACCAATGTTCTTGATGTATAAGTCTGTTATTGATGTATAACCGTGTGTTCTTGATGTACAACAGTGTGTTCTTGATGTACAACAGTCTGTTCTTAATGTATAACAGTGTGTTCTTGATGTATAACAGTCTGTTCTTGATGTATAACCGTGTGTTCTTGATGTATAACCAATGTTCTTGATGTATAAGTCTGTTATTGATGTATAACCGTGTGTTCTTGATGTACAACAGTGTGTTCTTGATGTACAACACTGTGTTCTTGATGTATAACAGTGTGTTCTTGATGTATAACAGTGTGTTCTTGATGTACAACAGTGTGTTTATATGAGTAACAGTGTACAACAGTTTGTAATGTGCAACAAGACTGTCATGAACAAGATATACCAGATTGTGTATTTCTATGTTCAACAATGTATTTATCTAAATCAAGGACAGTATACACATCAGAGTATTTAATAAACATTGAGATGAGGAGAATAGTTCTCCATTTCTATAGAGAAAAGCTTTGGTCAGTGATTAACAGGTCATCTATGATTCACATGAACAAATAAAAGAAACCGAAGACACATCAAACAAACACATCAAACGTTCGACTCAGCATCAGAAAGAAAACCTTTGTTACCTGCTCATTACAGAGAATGACAATGCGATCCAAAAAAAAAAGTGAATATGACCTAAACAACAATTTTTGATAAACCATTCATTTTTCTATCACTTAATTTTGAGGGACATCAATTCATCAGGACATAAGTTATAATTGACGTTATTCTTCCATAACATACAAACTCTTTTCATATCAAAATGTTCAACTTCTACCTGTCATCACACATTATACAGTTTTATATTCTAAATGTCAACAGTAGAACTTTTTGTACATTTATCTATTTATATCAAATAGTCTGTCCTAACCTAAAATTGGTGGCTCATTCATTGTATTGTATATAGGTTTGACGAGGTAAGACTTTAAAAAACTGTTTGTGAATCTGTCTGTACTTTGTCTGAACAACAAGGTGAGGTGAGGTGATGTGGGGTTTATCGCCGCTTTCAAGAGTATTACAATTATATCATGGCTGCTAGTATTATTGCATAGAAAGGTCAAGATGATCAATTGCCTTTACCTGCTAGTACGAGCCCAGATATGATATAAAAATCAAAGATAACACTGTTAACCTTTTCCAATTCTCATATCATCATATAAATTCATATACTCATCTATTGCTGGATGTGGGTCTGCATCAGGACAATACCAAGAACAAGAAGTAGTTGATAACTCATATTTCTTACATGAATAGATATATTAACCAAGTAAATGTCACACAAAGGATCTATAGAAAAGCTTCAACTATTAATAATTGAAACACTTGAAAGAACACAGCAGTTACTCAATAATGGCAGGTGAAACAAAATGGGACGTATATTGCTAACCATACATTGATCTCTGCAGCACAAACCACAATAAACTGGCAGCCGAATATAATGTTACTTGTAGCAATTGATTGATATTTTTATGCATAAATTGTCGATGATAAAATAGAATTGCTTAAAAAATGATTGAGATACATTATACATCAGCTGTAAATCGATGATATAAAAATAATGGAACTATTCTGTTTGCCAAAGAATAAAAACCATCATTTTCTACAAAGGAGGAAGCATTGAATTCATTGTTAGGTACGTAATGCTACTCGTATCTTAATGTTTACTTTGGCTTGTTTCCCAGTGCAATATCATAAGCATAGAAAATGTCAGGAATAAACTGATACAAAGTACTCTTCTTTTGTTTTTCAATTAGATAAAGTGGGGCCTTGATCAAGGGGCAAGATTCAGACAATTGTCTCCAGGCAGTATACCCCTAACCTATCCCTTTCCTTTGACGTGAAAGCAAGAATGAAACAGTGCTTTGGAAATACATAAGCAAGGACATTCTGACATAAGGGATAGAAAATATATATTGAAAAAAAAAGCATAATCTGTCCAGAATCATAAGCTAGGTAAATTTCAGATATACAATCCCATCCATACACCTGTAAAGCTTTCACGTTTATTTAATCAACCATGAACTGACTGAAAGAACACACACAGTATTTGTTCATTATAGAGAACACGGCCCTGATCACAGATCAAAAACTAAAACAATTCTTTGTCCAAGTGCGACATCATGTCCAAGGAATAGTGCCTATCTCTTCCAACCAGGCACTAGCTGACACAAAGAACAAACCTGGTATAAGATCATTGCAAGAGGACAAGTCTCTGACCAGAAAGCAAGAATGCACCACCCAAAATGAATTCTCATTCACAAAATTCTCATTAATCAACCATGAACTGCCAGAGAGTACACATCTGGTATTTGTTCATTACAGGGTACAAGGCCCTGAACAAGGAGCAAGAACTTCATTCAGCAGTCATCCATCAATGTTTACTGTTCTCCATGCTTGACCCATCTCTCTGCCTCCCAAGAGGCTGTAGAAATACCAGGAGCTGGTTCCAGCCCAGAGACTTATTGATTGGACTTTGCTGCCAACACAAAAATTCCATTTCCTCTTGAGTTTAACCAACAGCACCAAGGAACAAATTTCCTTTTACTTTGGCGTTAGGTACAACAGGAAGTAATTTTAAACTTGGAAAATTTTGATCGATTGATGGAATTAGTTCATCAGGTGCTATTGTAGCAATTGATTATCTGATTTGATCTTAAATCAACCTGAAATAGACAAGGAGAGACAATATCTCCTTGCCGTACACATAGTTGATACATTCTTAAAATGAGAGTTCATCAACTCCTTACTTAAAGTTCAATGTTGAATTCATATGTATTCATATGACAAAATATATAACAGGAAGTATGTAAAATGGAAATGGGTTTTATCTTAATAGAAAACAAAACAAAATAAATACATGTAATGAAATCTCCCATAGAAGGTTTTGGAGATATGGCCCGGAAACAAACCCTACCCACCATGTGCACTAAGTTCAAACTGTTTCGATGAAAACCAGAAGAAAAAAGAATTCAGAATAATCAAAATAGCAAAGGCAACACTTCATCATTAGGTCTAACCACATACCAAGTTCTGTAAAAGAATATTGAAAGGTTTTAGAGATATGGCCTGGAAACAGACCCTATCCCCAATATGCACTTAGTTTAAACTGTTTCCATGGAAATCAGAAAAATAAAAAAATTCAGAATAACCAAGATAGCAAAATTCACCAGTCCACCACTAAATCTAACCACATGCCAAGTTTCGTAAAAACATATTGAACGGTTTTTGAGATATGGCCCGGAAACGAAAGCCTTTCGGAACCAGGGATGGTGTGCGTGGGACATAATTAGAGCTTAATAGCACATAAAATATCAAGTTATCATATTTACAAAGGTGTTTTAATTGAATTTATTACTGGTGACCTCGACATTTGACCCTAATAGTGAAACATGTAATGTACAAGCAGTAATAAATGCATGCGAGGTCTGAAAAGGTTAAGGGAATAAAGTTATAGCTATTTATATGAGTGCGGCGGCGGCGGTGGTGGTAACTGCACAAAAACTGACTCAAAAGGGACTGCTAATAGTCCAATAAAACATTAAAGAGAATTGTAAATACTGGGTAAGCATATCTTTATAAACAGCATTGCACGATAAGTCAACCATGTAGCATTCATGCCAAAATTGGACCTTTTAAAACATTGTTACATTGAAAACATTGAACTTGTCAACCAAGTGCATTTTTAAACACTTTATATCAATATCAGATTAATAAATTATTCATTGCATAAATGTCAATTCAAACCTTTTGGGACTAAAGTGTTGTAATGTGATCAAACATAACAATTTGTCTCAATCAATTGACAACTCAACAGTCTCAATGACTGTTCATTTTTCATATTTAATCAACACAAGAATATCAAATATTACTCAGCAATCTTATTGGTACAGAAAGAATTTGAAGAAACTATGTAGGGTGTCTTCTATACTGTGCTTCAATGCATATAACAAATGATATGATCAAAAACCCATTTGAAGATAATTTTTATTGGTTAGAATTAGCGTCATTAATGAACAATTGGAGGTTTGCCTTGGAAATTGTTTTAAAAGTGCTGAATGGTCAAATCATGCATAAAGAAATTTTCCAGGTATTACATGGATACATTATACCTGCTTTTGTTGAGTTTGAAAATATCTGTAATACAATAAACCAGAATATGTTTAGTTCTTTTGTTTTTTAATTGTTTATGGGTAATAAAGCTTTTGGAAAATATGCATAACTCTGTTACACCTCAAGTCCAATCAAGGCATGCTTTGTGAAACCCTATGCTTCTTAGACTTAATCTAAAACTGGCATGTAAGAGATATGTAAATGTAAGAGATAATCCCCAATAGATCAAGCAACATGGATACTTAGATTATCAGACCTGAAAACGGATATTGAGATAATCCTCAGCTAAGACAAATTCCTCACACTAAGATATTTGAATATGCAATTTGAATGGTGTAATCATATTTATCTTATTTAAGCCTTAAGTTATAATTTTGATTTTGCATTGAGAATTTTATTTGAAATTAATTTTTTTTAACAATCAATGAGTTTTATCCATATTTAAAATTATCTTCTAGCACAAAGACTTTTTTTGTACAAGTTTCTTCACTAGAACATAAGCTTTTGTTGATCCCATATCTGTTATTCAATCAATCAATCAATCAATCTTTATTCAATACTTATTCAGTACATTATATAATATTATACAGTTCAAAATAGATATAAATGTGTTTTACACAAATAAAAAAACATAATGAAGTGTGGTTCAGTGTTACTACTGTCTCCTAAATTCAAATGTGTGGTATATAAACATTCCAAGATTCTGTATTTCTACCAATTTGTTTACAGTTTAATTAATACAAGAATTTATCTTTACATAATAGAAGTCTTTATTAAGGTGCAACGATACACCGATGCATCGCGATTATATGGCCGATGAAACGATACACGATACGTTTTGCCTCTGAATCGATACACTACGATACGACCTACAGTGTAATTAAATTTCTTAATTTTAATTTTTTACCCTGTCAGTG
Organism: Steromphala cineraria; assembly: GCA_916613615.1. NCBI lineage: Eukaryota > Metazoa > Mollusca > Gastropoda > Trochida > Trochidae > Steromphala > Steromphala cineraria. Next base: position 6,398,600 of record OU744735.1, read on the forward strand.
TCAACGAGTTTATTAAATTATTATAGACAAATAAAGTAAATGTTCTTTTAATACTTCACTATCCTGTGTAATACGTATCGAGATACGTATCGTATCGTACCCCAAATATCTAGATATGTATCGTATCGTGACCCTCCTGTGTGGTTGCACCCCTAGTCTTTATATGTATTTTTTTACGTAGTTCATTATAAAAAGGACACAAAAGTACAAAAATGGTATTCATCTAAAAACAGATACTCAAAAAATATTCAAATAACAGGATACACCAAGAAGATGTAAATTCTGAACTTTGAAAAATTTGATTTTTGAATCGCTTTATAAAGAATTTTCCTCTGTATCACATTGTAGCTGAATCTACATTCGAAGAGAGTAATAAGTCAAAAAAGCTGGTGACTTCTAATCTTACTTTTGTATGGTTTCAATTCCTTTTAAATAAAAAACTCAATAAAAATGATAGCAACACTGGATGTGAATATATAATAATAATATATTTATACTAAAATTTAAATTAACTTAAAGTGTTGTATCTTACTTTGAATAAATTTGAGATTATTATCAAAACGCTAAATCTTTTCAAGTTTCAGTTGTGAAACTGCACAAAATATTTAACTGAAATCAAAATTACTCTGAATTATTTAATCATGACAGTAATAAAGAGATAAAACTTACCATTTACTCTGAAAAATCAATAAACATACATGAAAAAGATAGAGAAACTATTTTGTTACAACTGCCGTCAAATTTTAATTGACAAGTGACTAAGTAACACTGGAATGCTTCCTCAAATTGTTGCCTAGACTGTATTTACGTCGTCAAAAATATCCAACTTGAAAAACTTAAAGTGAAAATAAGAGTTAAATTAATTATTTGACAACATTTTTCATATTTAAAATACACATTTGGCTAAGATAGGTAAATATTCTTTATCCAACTTTAAAACAAAACTTAGAAGTTAAAGAAATTTGTTTTTCAACTTTATATTTACACATAACTTTGAGAATGTCTACATTACTTACTATATTAATTAAAAAGGATGAGCATAACCATATTGATTTAGATATTATATCATATACTTAACAAAAGATAGTTAAAAGAATCACACAAATCGCCCCAAAATATCTTACTTTTGTTGTTTTCTAGTGGTATATGAGAAGATTACAGTGTTATGAAAATTCTGTTACTTCGAAAATTGAAAAGAAGAAGAGGAAAAAAATAGTATAAATATTATCTTTATCTTGGTTTGAACAAGATGAGATATCCTCTCCACTACAGTCTGAAGTTACTTTTAATCAGACTGGTCATTTTACATAAAACAAAAAAATAGAGCCCTAAGGTCACATAAGGGTGGCTTACTAAATAAATGGTCACCTTTAGAGTAGCACATTCCTATGAAAAACATATATTTCTTCCAAAATATTTCAAATATAAACTGTCTTTCATGTCTCACATAAAAAACAAAAATATATATTAGAAATACACTCAAAAACACTTTTGTTCTTTTATTCCCTTTGAGAAGAATGAAGGCAAGTCTACAGATGCTGCCAGAAACAAAATAGTTTTGTGCTTAGAGACTTAGGATTTGATTTTATCTCACTAATTATCTCAGATATACACAGAATGCTGTTAAGTGTTGATATCTCTCATCACATGACAAACATAAACATCTTTCAATGTAGGGTACATAATTTAAACAATAAATGAATGGCGTGTTTATCATTAACATTGAAATCATTTCATAAACCACCCATATCTTAGATAAACCCATACCTAGATAGATTTAAATGTGGAAAGAGTAAATGAATCTTTGAAAATCTAACAAATCAGACTAAGTTTTTACCTTAGGATATTGCTTTATAAGAACTAAATAGAAAAAAAGAACAAAATTTTAAAAAGTATGGTACAGTTGTAAGTTTAATTTTTTTACAAAGGTACAAAGACGATGTGAATGAAATTTAAAAAAACTTTTATTAAGTAACATTTAGATGATTGACATAAGTTTTGGAAACCACACTGAATTATTGCTCTTAATTAACCAGATTTTTGGGCATATTTTGTCAAGATCAAAACTAACAAGAAGACATGGTCATCAACATCCCTAGCCATATTGGTAATCCTTATAGCTCCCAACATTTCCTACGGGTCCTAAATCACTGAACAAGGGCCATAACTCATAAGGTAAAATAGTTTCTTCTGATTTTCAAACTCCTTCATGGTATTGATACCCTGTGATCAGACACCAAATTTAGTTATCTTATCTTCTCATATTGGATGGAAAGATACAAGGACGGATGGATGGACAGAGCCCAAACTTCATGGCAGGGATATGGCAGGGATAATTTTGGCAATTGTAGGCCTATCATTAAACTTTCAGAAACACAAACTCTGAGGGTGAGGGTGGATGGATGCACATATTGTTTAAGGTTCTCATCAATTATATATCAACCTATCATTTTGCATTGCTCCAAACTTTTGAAAATTCATAATGAAATACAATTGGTTGTGATGTTTTCATATTTTAGACATCGACTCTGCACTTTCCTTAGATCTTGGCCAATGTTCTCCACCAAAAATCGATAGGACAAATTAATCTACCCTTTCCCATCCTACTTACTTCATTGCTGTTTCAGTGCTACAATGACTTCAATTCAACATGAGACATAAGATTTGGGGAAACATGAAAACATAAAAAAAATATGTCAAAACATTATCATAATCTGGGCTAAAACTGTGACATTTATCAGGATACAGTAGGGTAATGTACTTCCATTTAATCTCTACAATACCTATAATCAGATCTTACAGCCAGTGCTATTTTGAGATTAGCAAAAATCAATGGAGCAATGAATCTTCCTTGTCTTACCCACAAGTCTTTGACAGGATATTGGTGATTAGTAATACATGATTGAAACCGCTTTGCATCTTACTGTGATCTAGAATCAAGATGACATAAAAGGTCGAATAAATGTTACATACACTGTCGAAGACAAAGCTCACATAACTAAGCTGTATTTTGTTTTTCTAGTAAAGATTATGATTGAGAAATGTTACAATTCTCATTCGAATGGGAAACAGACAAGTATCACTGAAGAAGAACGTCTGTGCCACCCACTTATGTACAACTAGTTGGTAGATTTTGCAGACAAGTATGTTTTAGAACTGTTAAGTTATGAAAATCTCAGCAAGTTGTTTCTTACATCGCAACATCACAACTTGACCATTATTGTACATTAAAACTTAGACAAAATGTTTGTCCAGTTTTATGACTGTGTATCAAATAGGAGCCTTTATACAGTGTAGGTCTTAACTCTGCAAATCAAGATTGACTGAAATGAAACACCTAAAGAAATTGAATAATATAAATGAAGGTACAGTGATTATTTTGAGTATTTCATAGACTAGATTTAAAGTCTAACAAAATGTATATCATACACAATGTACAAGGTCTCTTGACCAATTATTCAAAATCATACAGTAGCAACTCAGATTGATTTCCTGAAAAGCCATCAGATATGCCATTCAGTCCAAAAATCTTTGTCTTGAAGTGGTATTTTTGACAGATCACTAATACTGTTATTCCATTTCAGACATTTTTAGACAACAATGCCAATATTACGATCAAAGCTAGAGAAATCACTCAAAGAGCCAAATCAATAGGACTAAGTAATATTCCTTGACTAATCCATATTTCCTTCACAGTATATTGGTTATGAGTAAAACATGTTCGATATTGCCTTGCCAATGTTTTACAATTTTATGGACTAGGCACAATTGGACAAAGGTCTGAAGGAAACAGTCGATTAGCTGCATGTAAAACTCATGTTCAAATAGTGGAATTACGCTTTACCTTATGCATTTAAAATTTGCTTATATATGAATTGCACCAAGTTCTTGTTGTTTATTAATCTACCGTATATTATAAATTAAATTGTATATGTATACTTTGGACAATTTATAAAATAATAACCTTCACATTGAACTGATTACTTTAATGTTATTAAATCATAATTACATAAATTGCATTCTATGTTTTGAGATGATTTAGGAAATATCATTTAGATGAATAAAAAGCTTGATTCAAAAAATATTTGTTGAGTTCATGCCCAATGAATAACTACATAGTAGAAGGTAGTAGTATTAGTAGTATCAGTAGCAGTAGCAGTAGCAGTAGTAATAGTAGTAGCAGTAGTAGTAGTATCAGCAGCAGTAGTAGTAATAGTGGTAGAACCAAATCAGTGTCAGTAAAAACAAATCAGTATATGAAATAGATTCAAGTTTGAAAAATTAAAATCTGAACATAACTCACCTTCTCGTTGTTAGCAAAAGTGATTATTTGAGTGAACAACAGCTTTACAATAGACAAATCCCAAGGATAAGTAACATTTAAACCTCAAAATTCTAACATTCAAATAAAATTTAGTTGATAGCCAAGAGTTAACATATCCACCTTATTATCCATGCCAACCATGGCTGAAACCTGACTAGAATACAATACAGATAGTTAACTGTGTCGGTAAACTGTTTCATAGCAGTTAGTTCACATGAGTGTTCAAAATGTCTTAGTTCCAACAAGCAAGCAGGGCTTGTGGTTTGAAAACTGCAATGTGTAGACAAAATCTCTAACATAACACAAGCCAGACGGGCTTGCTGTCCTCCTCTCAAACAATGGTGGGGAGGGGGAAGCGGTGGAGGGTTGGGAGGGGGAGTAGGTTGGGCGAGTATTTCACTTATATTGCGGTTGCTGGTATTAATGCAGGCAAAAAGCGGACAAAACTGTTGTGGTTATGTGAAACTTGTGAGCACAGACTGGAACTAGTAAACCATGGGTGGTACCACACTGAAATTCAGTGTAGCATTGCACCCAAACCTTACTGGGTGTAGAACAGTTCCCTACTGCAGACAAACTTGCCGAGCCCCTGTTTGGATTCTAGCCACTGACCTCTCGATCCAAAGCCAAATTCGTTAACCACTGCTCTATCTCTCCAACAAACCAAATCTTATAAACCTCTGGTGACGTCATCCTTTTGTTTAGCACCGTTCCGTAACCTGGAGGTAGGACCTTGGCTACATCAAGTCAGGTCTATCTGAAAGTTACGGACCTCGTTTGAGGTCTATCTGTGATTTAGAGACTTCATATGAGGTCTATCTAGGATTTAAAGACCTCGTATGAAGCCTATCTGTGATTTAAAGACCTCAACATTAGATTTTAAACTAATTTCTTTTCAAATCTCAAACATTTCCCATTACAAAATTCATATAATTTCCAACACAAGAGTTTTCCAAATATATCACTCGAAAGTCGGGGATCGAACCACTGGCCTTTCGATTTGTAACCAAACGTGCATACCATTAGGCTACGGAGCCAGTTGAAGTTAGAATGATTTTTTCATGACCAATTGATTACACTATTTCATTGCCTCTTGTAAAATTGCCAGTTTCTGCATTACTTATTTTTATTATTATTAATGTAGCAATATGTTTTATGTGCAAAAGGTCTTGTAACTATTGAAATTGTGTTGTGTTTGGGATAACTTTGATCATGTTGGCATTGGTCGAGCAGTTTAGTGTGCAAGCGTGTACATTTAGCATTAAGCACAAGTGTCACGAAATGCACGGGCACAATGTCACGTGATCGGCTGCGTCGCCTGATGATGACACTAATATTTACTGTCAACTTTTTGTTTGTAATGTTAAAGGAAAATATTTTGTTCAGCTTTTGATTACTTAACACATAACTAAAATTCGTTTATAAAACGATTGTTATTAATGATTTCCAAATCCTGTCACAAACTATGAAGTCATTTGGACCAGTTCATTTTCATAGAGGGATGTGAGTATGTTTGAACTGCTATATTTTTGTTTTATTTTTTAAATGCAATCTTCCCTCAGTTCATAAGCCGGTTAATGTACTCAGACTCGGTCTTGGTGCCTGTAGATAGACCACAGGGGGAGTCGGGTACTTTACTACCTGAAAATATAATAACCGACATATACAATATGTACTAGTACTTTTTGACATTTTTTTGTCAATATTGCCATTATCAAGATCAAAGCAAGAGAAATCATTCATCATCAGAAATCAATAGGACTAAGTAGTCTTCCTTGACTAATCCACATTTCCTTCACAGGTAATAATGAGTAAAACATGTTCGATATTCCCTTGCCAATGTTTTACAATCCTATGGATTCAAAGGCACAATTGGTCACAGATCTGAATTTAGTTAATTCACAGAAAGGTGAATTTAATCACATATATTTGACTACCTGAAAACAACTTTGAAAAATCATTCAACAAGTCCTGGTTGAAGAGAATCTCACCCAAGCGTCTTCTGATCAAATATATCAACACAAGTTGATAAAAGTTGCCATGGTTATTTCACTTTATCAAAAGTGTTGACATCTTTGATTTCAGAGACACACGGGTGAGTTTATTTTTATTATGCAATGGTTATGAAGTTATTGCATAGTGATGCTGTCCTTTTTGTCGTCAATGAGCTAAGATAGAGAACCTTTGGGACCCCCAATCTCCCCAATGAGCAAAGAAATATGAAATCTGCAACCCAATGACATCTCAATGAACCTTTGGGACTCCCTTGATTGGTACCTCAGGCCTTGATTTAAATACTTGATGATATAGAACAAATGTATGTACCGGTATGTCATGTTCTCGCTGTATCAGTAATGTTCAGAATCTACTGTCAGAACTATATTTCCTAGACAAATAACTCTTGGGTTCATTTTCATTTTAGTGACTGCAGGCAAAGTAAATGATGTCACTTGTCAAGGAAAAACTGCATGCAGCCATTCTAGTGTTAACACCTTTTAATCATTTGAGTTAGGGAAATGGATTTGAATAGCTTACCAAAGTTGATAAGTTTCCAAAAGAAAAATTTATATTCATTAACAAATACGTTTATTTTTTAAGGTAACTTTTACTGCCTTAAGGAAACATCTCCATGAGACTGTTCCTCAGTCTATAATTCCATTGATTCAGAATTTTACTTCAAATTAGATGAAAGGTATTAAATGACTTACCGTATTTGTTAATTCAGTTTAACGCCCCTTTCAAGAGTATTTCACTTATATTACGGCTGCAAGAGAAATCCCGAAACCCTATCAATGCTATGCATTGCAGTGAAACCTGCAGACATCGGCTGTAAATTAGGCAAACCATAGGTGGCACTGCGCCACTCAGGACCTCTTCATCCAAAGGCAAAATGTGCTGAAGACTGCGGTTTTTTCTCTCCTTGAAACTAATAAATTAGATTAAGTCTACGAAGAAGTTGACCATCAATAAAAGTTGTACTCTTTCACAGAAGATGACATACTTTTAAGTATATTACCGGTATATATACCTCACTGAAAGTTTTTATAGACGACATTCCATTCTTGACATACCAAAATCATAAAAGCTAGCTTCAGATGTGATGATAAACATCAAACACGTTCTATTGTCTCTTGGGGCTATAAGGTTTCTTTATCAATAACTTCATCTTGCTAAATGAATCCCTGGGTATTATTCAGTGCCAACAGAACATATTCACATCAGATGAATTGATAAACAGCAGATAAAAGTGAATAGTCAATCTTCAATGGAAAAACGCATCAATTTAAACGTGATAACATCATATACAAATTAATCAGCATACATATAAAAGTGAATAGAAAATCTTCACTGGGAAAAAACATTAACTTAAATGTGTTAACATCAACTAAAATGTTGTTTTTTTATATCCAAACTGAGCTTAAAATATTTAATTTCTTCTGATTACATCAATGTATAATTATGTCACGAAACAAATAAGCAACAACCAAGACATACCATGGTACAGAGATTGAAAAAATACTTTCAGAGACATTAAGTCAATGATTTATGGTAGGTTTAAGTACTTATAATAATTTCTCAATTATCTCGACCATCAACTTTTCAAAAGATTTTCAGGAAATGTCTGGGGTGAACTATTTTTCATTTTAAGTGCCTTATTTGGCAGTATGGTTGAATTAATAGAAAAATAACAAGAACATATAAGAGATTAATGCATATATTCTAGATAACCACATGATATTGGTTATGTCATCATAATAAAGATTTTGTGAATTGATTACTGCAGTAGAGAAAATTATACTTTTCATTAATTTGTTTTTTGAAACAATGACTATAAGCAATGGTTGAATCACAGGAGAATCAACTTTAGGTTCATGGTTGAAATTTTAGAAGTGATTTGAATTTGTGACCTCAGAAAATAGTATGAGGTCAAATTACTGGAGATGTAAAATTAATGGAGAAATTAGTCACAGAGATGTGAAAGTCAGCAGATATTGTAACTACTTTGTTTTAAAAGAGACAAGCCATGACTTTTTGCAAGTCAAAGATAAAAGTTTACCTCATACTTTATTTTTACCCCGATTCTGTGTGACAATGTTCTACATTTAGAAAGAAATGCCTACATTTTAGACAGGTCTCTGTTACAATGACGCACTTCTTCTTATGCAAATTACAAGGTCATTTCATGACTGAATGATAAAAAACAAAGCCTTTATTTATTTTGTTAACAACATATAGCTTTACATAACTTCCTTTTTTAAATGTTCAAAGTATCTTACCAAATAATGCATTAGACAAATTAACGAACACTGGGCACAATGAAAATCTATTATCTCTGAACAAAATAAATACCCTTGACTATTATCATAGAAACCATCAAAGACTAGTTTTGATTATACACAGTAAAATCCTATTCCACAACCAATTACCGTAGATAAAAAAGCTACGGTATACTCTTTACTTCAATTTCCATAAGCAGAAGCAAACTGTAAATTAATATTTCAACAATTGACAAAGTAAGTATTTCCATAATAAAAGTAATTGTTAATGATATCCTTCTATATTAGATTCTTGAGAGGCATTAAGAAGTTGGTGTATACAAGACGTAAACAAAATATCATGGATGACAACTTCTTTTATGGTGACCCACAATAAACAAGAAAATGTCAACCATAATATTTTTCTTTTAAGCCTTCTATATAACAGAATATGTATATATGTCATACGATACATGTTGAAAATGAAATACCAAAAATAAAACCCTTTGATCAACCGTAATAAAAATTACTTCTGAAATACTTCAGACCATAAACAGGTAAATGAAAAAACAAACCGTGCCACATCAGAGCCAGCTGAATATCCATTAGAGTAGTACATATCCATACAAAGAGGTCTCAGGTAAGTATTCCAAGCCTCATAACAATAGGAGACTTGTTTCAATGCAAAGTACGATCCCATTCCACAACCGAGTGATCGGAAACAAAGCCGTTATGGATTCTGTCGTCTTCATTCAGATTACAGAGGTAGTCGGCTTACAAGATTTTCCAACAAGTCATCAGGAACCAATATATTGATCCCTCTTGGTGATCAATAACCAATCAGCCAAAGCGATACCTGAACTGGCTATGAGAGGTGAAATACCTGTAGTACAGATAAGTGAAGTTCCATTCTCTACCAGGGTGATATCTGTTACAAATGGACCATTCTACAGTGCTTTCTGTTCTTTTAGACTGACTATTAGTTGGAAAATTACGTAGTATACACATTGTAAAAGAGGGGGTGTACTGTCAAAACGCAGGTTTAATGGCATGACGTCGCTTGACCCTTTTTAATGGTTATCCCATGTATACCGGTGTTTTGACGGTACACTAACCCTCCCTCACTATTTATGTCATAATTCTCCTTATTACCCATTGATTTGAAAATAAGTAGTAACATATATTTAATATGAGCACATGTGCACATAACACTTTTGCCAAACGATTGTTCTAACTCTAGTTCTCAATTCTTTTTGCCTGTGTCGTCTTAACACCATTGTTCGTAACGTCACTGTAGTCCACCATCTTTAGGGAAGCGGCCCGTTTTTTTTTTAATCTCTGAGAGAGTAAAATTGAATAGTACCGGTAATAAAGAAATCGTTACTGTCTGAAGTGTGTCATATGACTTATATGAAACGCCTGGAAATTTATGTATAAGCCTCGCTCTTGCTCATGTAATACAAAAGTCCACACTCGTTTCATAAAGCCATATGACACACTTCCTCAGGTAATAATCTCTATTACTATTTCCGCGGACCATTTCTTTGATCCACCGATATGACATCAATATCGCTATTCAATTATTGCTTACCCATTAAGTGAGAGTATTCCTTGTTAAGTTGTGTGTTTAGAATAAAAACTTCCATGATTTTGCACATACAAATAAAATATTCTCAAAAGCATAATATGTGTTTCTGAATCAATTAATTTTCTAGCTGCTAAATAACCCGAGGTGATTGATGATAGAGATGAAATCTCGACAGATCGTATATCAACATATTTGATGTATGAACGACCTTATAAATACATCCTATCATTAATGATCAATAAAAGATTATCATGTTAACATAAACACATACATCATACATCTATGACTAAGGCAAGTAACTAAGTACTTATTAATGAACTACGAATAATAATATCAGCAAAATGAAATACAGATAACTTTCAATGCTTAAAGAAATATTAACAAGCAGACATCAGAGTCATCCATAATAATATCCCCCTATCATTGACACATCCACACATAATGGTTGATCCATATACAAAGTTTAGTTAAGTTAGATCTTGCAGTTTTTTAGACTTGTTACGGAGAAAAACTTCTAAGATAAATGTAAACCGCCAAAAATAATAATCCAAAGAAGTTGAAACCCACAAGGCACATATTATACATAATTATTGATCAATATAACAAGTTGTGTTGACCTAAGTTAACAGTTTTTGAGTTTTGGACAGATGGATGGACGGAGCCCATTTCTATATACCCTTTCATCTTCGTTTCGGCGGGGGAATGATCAATACAATTTTGAGTACAGACTTACACATAAATTAAGGCAACTTCAACTTTATAATTATTTGAAGATGCTAGTTGTAGACTAAACAATTACCAAATTGCCAGCCCAATACTTTGTCTAAAACCATGAGATCACTGATATCATAAATTAATAAATTATGAATACATTAGACAAATCATATAGAATAAACTTTTCATATAAAAATGCAGAAATGATTTCATTACATACCTTGAAGCAAGAAGTTCAAGGCCATGATAATAAAAATGGTCTTGAATATGCATAGTGTACATTTGGTCATAAATGATTCCAAATGCATTTAAATTCATTCTAGAGGAAACATCCAACTTTAAAATTATACTTCTTGTGATGCATTTTTTGTCAGATGAAATTAAGTGTTTTTTTGGCCTTTAATTAAGAGCAGTCAGATTCAATAACAAAATGTCACTGCAATTCCTAAATCTTAGATATTATATATTTTGCATGAAATTATATCTAATAAAAAACCTCGAAACATATTAAATGTCCAAATTATATAACAAAGCGCTATTATGCAAATTAATCTTGAAATGTTTTTATCTTAGATATACCTATATATATTTTGCATAAAATTATATTTAATAAAAAAACTCATGCCTTTAAGGGCAGTCAAATTCAATTACAAAATGTCACTGTAACTCTTGAACTGTTTATATCTTAGATATGCCCAGATATTCATATATGATTAAAATGCTATATAACTACAGTCATGCAACCGCATAAAGCTATCATAATCTTGTCCTCATTTCATCAATAACATCTCCATTTGTCATAAAATATTGATGAGGCAGCAACGACTACCTTACCTGCTTAAAGCCCCAATCAATAACGACATTGGAAATCAACATACCTGGTAAATGCCTGACGATTCTCTTCGCACTAAACCGTCATCGAGCCACAACGGACGAGAGATTTAAATTTGTTTTGAGGAATGATTGTACAATGTTGACGACTTAAAAATATTGACACAAATTGTTACAGTTATTTACAGCTCTTTTGTCAATTTGTGTAATTGAAGTCACACGTAAACAATGGGTTGCTATGGTAACGATGTATTTCAATTGCTGTAAGCAATTTGAAAATAATGATTAAGTTTCCCCAATTGTGACCCTTTTTACAGTTTGTTTAAACTCATTTGTCCGTTTTTGGAATGAACATTTTAGAGTAACTTGTTGTCACAAAGTGGTATTTAAGCAGCATTCTATTAATTTTTTTAAATATCAAATTCAATCAATTTTGAAAAAGACAAAATATTCATATGATTCAAATCATATTGAATTTTAAAGATTTCTTGTTAGAATAAACTAATCACTTAACAAGATGTCTGAAAAAAATTCATTTAACTGAAATGAAAAATAATCCTAAAGTTGTTTGTTTTGATAACATATCTTAGATTGAGAACCCCAAACCAAAATACTACCTCATATGAACTATTAGCTACCAGTTTTAAAATAGCAAGGTACTTTTCAGTAATATCAACAAAAAAAACATGAACATAGTTAATAAGATTAGACCTGAAAACATTATGTTAAATTATTTTTATTATTCTTTATGTTTTATTTATATTTGAATAAAAACAAAAGCATAATCTTCAGCAGTTAGATTCTTGCACAGAAAGGTTTCACTTCTTTAATGCTCTCAAGATGTAGCATTCCATTTCAAACAAAATAGACCATCATAGATTAGGGGTATTTACAAATTCCTTGGGTAATTATTCCTTAAATAGTTCAAATAAAAGCCTGCTAAGTAATGACATCTTAGCCTAAAAACGTGAGGAAACCAATAAGCTCTTATGGGAAAGACAAGGTAAAACATGCCTAAGATACTTTTTGATTCTATAAAGGTCCTTAATTCTGAAACAATTTAAATGGATATTGAAGATTCATGAATGCCTTTAGAAACATTCTCGACAAAGGAATCCATGATCTTTAACAAATTCGGTAATTTGAACTGCATTTAAGAAAGTGATAAATAATTATGTACATTCAAAAGGAGTTAAGAGTAAAACCTTTTTTCTGCCTAACATCTTTCTAAGCATAGAAAATATGTGTGTCAAAATTTCAAAACAGGAATCTTATTGAAATTATCAGGATCTAAGGGGCAGTAGCATGTTTTTAGGTGATGTCAGAAAAATGAAAATTAATGGTTCCAAGTGAAAGACAATGTATTCAAACTAAATGGATCAGTAATAATTCAAATATGTAATGTAAAGCTTAACCATGCGATTCCTTTTTCTTACACAAAATGAATTAAAGGTGTTCACACAAAATGGCCGCCAATGGATTTTATGTGAATCTTCATACTTTGTCCTCTGATTAATGGATGATTGGTTTGTGTAATGAGATTATTGACACTTTAAAATAACATATTGAACATTAACATACTATTATCAATAAAAAAATTCAAATATAAAATTATCAAAAATCGTGCTACTGCCCCTTTAAATACCTTACCATTCTAAAATCATCATTCTATATAGGGAAATGGATTTTCGCAACTTACCAAACTAGGTTTTGTATTGTATTGACTAAACATATGGTCTTGCAAATGGTAACATTTACTGTCGCCATACATTGTTCCAAAAACAAAACATGCTAGAAATAAAATTACGAATTGATCCTCATAAAGTCCATAATTTCACAGTGATAAAGAAATATGCTTGCTAACAACAAGCATCAATCATCAGCCCTCGATGAAGGGTGTAATTGATTTGTTTATGTTGGTTTCAGGCAGGGTGTTGACATATTGGGAGTTTGTAAACAAATGACACTTTATGCCCCATAGCATGTTGATATTTCCATTAGGAAAACCTTGTGAGGCTGGCTAAGGTGAAAATATTGAAAATTAAATTCCTTTTAAAACAATTATGTTACGTTATTTATTGTTCTGAATTCCAAATATATTTATTATACTTTTGAATATAATCATATACTTTTCCTATAAGATTTTTTAAATTGTACCAAACAAAAACTTCAAAATGAAAATAACTTGTCCTGAGTAACATGTACATTAAGTTTCAACTTAAGATAAAAAATGGGGGTTTAAAAACAGTTATTAAATAAATTTTGATGAGAAAGAAGATAATCAATAAGATTTCATATCCTAGGAGATTCCTGATTTGAAAGGCTGCATATTAAATACCACGATAACAGGGGCATTTTAGGGAAATTTTAATGGAAATTAGATTTTTAGCAAATAAGTTTCATAATAATAGAGCTTTAATAAATATACAAATTATATCAATATTTCAACACTGTACTGAATTACAAATAATATTGCATTGTGACTTATAACAATACATCGATGTGACCAATAATTTACAATAAATGAAATAATCATTAATAAATTATAAATGAATTGCAATGATTTAAGTTCATGACACATGAAACATTTGAGTTTGCATTCAAATTTGAAAATAGAATTCAAATGAATAATTGAATACACACTAGATGATTTATTTGATATCTGTCTACCATGTCTAAGTGAAGGATATTTTCTGAAAACATTTTTTAAAGGAAAATAATATAAAAGGATCTTTTAATATTTATTCAATAAAGTGAAATAATCTTCAATTGATACTCTAACAAGTTCTGAATCATTTAAAACCCAAAAGTTGAAGATACAAAATATTCATTATGATACTTAGTCATAATACTGAGAACTTTTTCTGGTAAATGCTTTTCAAATAGGCTAAATTAGAAAATTAGTTTAAGAAATAATTCACCTTGCAAGTGATAAGTTACTGATAACCATTACAATTGTCTTATTTCCCATTTTCCCAATACAATTCAGTCATATTGCATGCAAAAGTGCCAAGATCTTTTCAATTTCATAAAAAACGTAAAAACTTAACACACACAAAAGGAAGAAATTATGAGTAAATTCTCACCATTGACGTAAGTGATTTCTTAAAATGTGTAAAGGTATTGAACAAAATATTTTCATGTTACGTGTGAAAAATTCAATACCAGTTAAAAATCATCAATGAATACATTCAAAGTCATACTAAGAAAGCTTTTATTCAACACAAGCCTTTCAAATATTCATCTTCATTCATAAGTTTTCTAAAGGAGTTTTATGTTTGTACTAACTTATTAAATTATTAATGGATTTCACCATTCTTTATTCTCTGTGAGTTGTTGGAGGTCCCATATGTCAAACTTAATGAAAAGTGAATAAGAACTATCAACAAGAAAGTATGTATTCTTAATGCTTATCTACATTGTATAGTGACAAAAGGAAGGTTTAGAGGCCCAATTGTTCGTTGAGTTATTCATCTGGTATCCATGTTAATTTGAAGCGTGAATTTGCCTTACAAGAAGTCATAGATGATAGGTTTTCGATTCAAGTTTTTATTTTATATCATTTTAAGATGAATGTGTGAGTTGGGTTTACATAATTAATTTTGCTATTTACATTCGTATCGTTTTGATGAAAATCAAAGAGTTAAAGTTAACATTACAACTCAGCAAGTTTGCTTCAGCTCTTTATTGTAATTTCACCTCAAGAACACAAAAATAAAACTACTGATTTGTTTGAGTTATAGCAATTTTTCAGGACATCTTATATTTCCTAGATTTCTTGAAAATAATTGTCATTAAATTAGATGCTTATTTGATTAAGTCACTTCAAACTAAATCAATTTATAATTTACTATTTATAAATCAACTGTCTTTTAAGAACATTTGTAACAAATATAATTGTGAGGATTTTTTTCTTAAGACACCACAGTCACTAATTAAGAAACATTTCTTATCTACTAATCAACTAATCATCCAGCTTCGGTTCAAATAAATTCAATTTTTAATTTAAGGTGAAAATAGTTGTTTCTTATTCCAAATTACTAAAAACAAATAACATTGCGTCATCAGAAAACAAACAGAAGCTTTATTTAAAGTCGTGGCTATATTCTTGGCTTGTAATTGTTTACCTTCATTTTTTACTCAGGTAACAATCGCCTCTGATTACAGGTGTTAAAATAACAGGTGCGCGAAAACACCTGTTCGAAATTACAATTAAGTTGATTGTACTCACCAACATACCACCGCTGTGATTTTTTGTGGATTGCCTGGGGTATCCAACATGGACACAAGACGAAATGACCTATCGTCGCTCATATTGTTTTACCTACTGTGGAGCATCTACCAGTGACAAGATCGAATTGTCGCGCGAAGCATGTGTCGTGACCTATGACGAGCCGGTTCAAAGCACACATATCGGTGACGTCACAATGAATTAATGTGAAAGTATTTTCATGTAACTTATTACAATCTAGTAAGCCATTTTCATAGATCATCTATCTTCAATATGAATTTCTTCTTATTCAAGCTTTAGTTAAAAGGAGAAGGGTCATTTCTTTAAATATATCAGATTAGATATATTTCTTTTCAAATTGCTAAAACTGATTAATCGAAATCAACCTTTAGAAAACATTGTATTCAAAACAAACACTGTTCAACCAACAAATATCGGGTTTTTTTTATCACATATACGTGATGTTGAAACGTTATATGTGTTAACAATATGGAGCAATAGTACCAAATATTATACAATGGTATGTACAAAAATAACTTACATATGGAAGATATGCTAGTTGATTCATGTATCAAACATTGTTTCAGTTCAAAAGAAAATTGGTTCTACTATAGCGACGATATTGATAGATCGTTCCGATTCTACCTCTTCGTTTACATCTATTGCAATAAAGTCATGATCATGGATTGTACAAAAATTAAGTCAAGTCAAGTCAAACATTTTATTGTATTTAAGGCCTCCGGTCCATATACAAATATATATATAGAGTTACATAATGCAAATAATACATATACATATAAATAGCAGCCGCCCAATAGCAGTGTTTAAAATATAGCCTGTCCGCCAGCCCTTGACTGGTTACTTTTTGGTCAGGACTGGTAACTTATCAATGTTTTTCTTTATTTTCCCCTTAGAAATTGACCAATTAATTTTAAGGACAGGCTAAGTTTCTAATCTATTTTATACACTGTAAATAGTAATACACATTTCAAATATTTGGTAACACAATGGCAATAGGAACATCTTATTTATTTCGTTTCTGAAAAGTTCATTTCTACGTTGTACACTATAACGACAAATTGGGAATAATATTTTTATTTTGAGAAGACATAAGGGATGTAAAGGCAACAGGTGGTTTTGATATAAACAGTGCAGGAATATATTCTCTTCTGATGTCGGAATATGATGGACAAATTTACAATTCCTAACCTTTAGACCTTAGTTTGTAAAGTTTAATTCCATCCATTATCCGATGACGTACATAGACTACCAACAGGAGACTACAATCACTTTAAAACATTATCTACATTGCTACACTACGCTAAGAATAAATTATCATTCTATGTTAATGAGATTGCGCAACAACTTATCAACTTCTGTTTTATTAACAATGCGTTTGTAATAACAGTCTAATAGTGAAGTTTATTGACGATACTGCAGTGTCTAAATATAGCCCGTCCTCCACTCCTTGACTGGCTACTTTTTGCTAGGACTGGTTTCTTTTTGGTCAGGACTGGTAACTTTTCAAAATATTTCTTTATTTTCCCCTAAGGAATTGACCAATTAATTTTCAGGACAGACTAGGTTTCCAATCTATTTTATATACCGGATACTGTGTTAGCAGGATTGATTCTGGCCTGTCTGACTACTTCAAGACTTGTAGTTGCCAAATATTTAGTTTAAATGTAAACATATAAATATAAGATATGTAATTTGATATTTTCTCTTTTAAATGAAAAGTGATTTGAAAATGTATCCCAAGGTAAGTATATTTGAAGAGTGATTAGTAAGTTACAACATTGAGTAACGCTATTGAAATAAACTAAAATGCCAATGAACATCTCTCTAGCTGTATATACACGTGTGTTATATTCAACTTTCTCTATTTTTATTTACAAAATATGAAAATCGTCCGAAAAACTCGCCGCGTTATCATGTACGGTTGGTTGTCAACGTGGCAATTTCAAGAGAATACAAAATGTGTCGGCGTAGAAAAAAACAAACCCTCAACCATAATATAGTCCACAATAGTGTAGCAAGTCTAGTTTTTATCTTAACGTGTTCAAGAGAAGAAAAATGTGTCGGCGTGGACAAAAAACAAACAAAATATTATGGGTAAAGAGCCACGCAAGTCCACAATAATGTAGCAAGTTTAGATCACTGTTGTTCCTGAAAATGTTAAACTTCAACCGGCTTCTTTCATTTTTAATACTTGAAAGTTGCATTTTGTATGTTTTATTCATGTCATATAGAGTTAGGTGTTCTTATATGAGTTATGATATTACCTCTGAAGATATTGTCTTATCTGAACCACGTGTTACACTATGTATTTCTTAAACTTCAATGTAGGAAATATATTTATTACAACGTTTTACATCTAATATGGATTAAATATACCTAAATCAATCTTTGAAATTGGCTTTACGTAAAAAAAATATGCTTGTTTTATTCATCGTTTTCAACCTGTGTTGCTCGTGTTTATTGCTCTATTGTTTATTGTATTGTTGTTTATTGATACCAAAATTAATTTCCTCAGAAAAAAATAGGCCTACATTTCCATTTAAGTTACATCGTGAAAATTAACTTATAGGCAAAGAAATTTATCACTTATGAACTGAAATCATTAACATTTTATACAAATATTGACAGGAAACATCTCAATAAATTATTGAGGCACATTATCCAAGGCACGTGACACAAATGTCAAACACAATGCTCACAATCGATCACGATCATCACAACTGTAGAAACAAACACGTACAAACCATCAAAAGTCAGTCACAATACCGTGAGAAACATTTGAATGTTGACAAATACTGTCCACGGATACCAACTTTTTGAAGAATCGGCATATTTGATAAATTTCTGTTGGAAATTTTTTTTCACAATATAGATAAAATGTGAAGGTATTGGAGAAATCCAAAACAGCAAAAACAATTATATTTCTAGCGTATGAAGATTTATGTCCGTTTGCTTTAGACAATCTTGATGATGGCTTTCTTAAAATGGTGTCAGGAACGTCAAATGCTGTAGGTGTGCGTTATGTTCCTACGTACAGGGAGACCAAGGACAAGGGAACCCAGAGCTATTCGGTTCCTCAATGGTCATACATTAACCACTAAACTTTGATTAATTGTAAATGCTCAATGGCAGGAAAAGACTGATATGACGCGATTGTAAAAGTCATATGCCTTGTCACCGATTAAAGAACACTAAGTCTTTATAAAAAAATATACTATTCTTGAGTCAAACATCATTCTCCCCGAACAAGCCAGGATTACGGTTAAACAGGAATACTGAAAGAACTAGTTGACGTCACACAATCCTAATTTTTGCTCAAGCTTGTTTTGTATGTACTTACACTTTTCTTCAGCATATTTAGGTCTGATCTAATTTTTTTTTTCAATATTCATGATTTTAGAGGGCTTTTTTTTCAAAATGATTGTCTGTAATTTTTGTTTTTGAACCTTTCTTACTAAAAATGCTTGGAGCGCAGTACGGGTGAGGTCAACTATCACTGGTTTGATATTAGTGGATTGGGAATTGGTTGCTATACTCGATTGACTTTATTTCAACCTTCTAGCGCTTTTCGTTATCTAATGAGAGTCATTTCACTTGAGTGATAACTTTCTTTTGCCGATGAGTTTATTTGGTATATATAAAGATAAAAGATCAAGATCATATGCTTCATATAAAATTCAGAAATCAATCTGTAATTGTGATAGCCTTATATTACTTTCCTATTTATAAAAGTGCCCAATAGTAAATAGAAACAATAAATTATAAACTATACTCAAATTATTTATCGATCCTCGCGCAATGACATATCAAACCAAGGACGTAAATAGAATTCTATTTACGTCCTTGATCAAAACAGATTTTTCTAAATTTGTGGAAAATATAATCTTGTGAACTATCATGGATAAAATAACCCATAAATAATCTGCAAAAGAGAGTAGAAGCCAATTGGAGCCAGTTTATAACCCAGTAACTTGTTAACTTATCGTCTCTCAAGAAACCACCAGAAGCTCTTTATCAAAACCAATATGAATGTAGTCGTAGCAGTAGTAGTATTGAATATTTGTGACGTCATATACCCGCAAAATGAATGACGTGTTTCACAACTTCCTGTACTTGATGAAAACAATTGTGTAGCTTTCAGTCAAAGTTCACTGTTGTCCTAGGCCACGGAGATAATGTGGTTACTTCATTATCTGCCGAAATGAATAGGCTTTTGTAGCCGATCAGTTTGACGCGTTTTTACACGTGTAGATGAAGACAGTGGCGAATAATCGTCCCATTCTTTCAACCAGCGTGTTTAGATCATCACTGAACACAAGCATCAATGATTCCATTATTGAACCATTGCATTCATAAAACACTCGAGTACCTGTGCTTTGACAGTCGATCACACATGATTCACTTGAGGTGATACTGATGTCGGTATTGTGACGAAGTGCTTCCATGCTTTCGTTTTTGTTGTTTATCAAAATATTCTTTATGGTGCTGACGTGAGTTTGTAAGCAGTGTGAAATTTGTCTACCAAAATGAAGTTTGCTGAGCATCTTGGAGCTCACATCACTCCAGAGTGGAGAAAACAATATATTCAATATGAAGTAAGTATATTTACATGATATTATTAATTTTCTTATAAAAATTACAATGCTTCATTGTGGATTTATTTGCAGTTTTTCAAAAGGCCTCCTGTTGATTGCTTTTGTGTGGAGTTATTTTTCAGTAACAAAAATACTTTGTGGAATTATTTAGTGTTTTTCAGATATGCATTTAACTTTTTATGCCTCTAC
This sequence comes from Steromphala cineraria, assembly GCA_916613615.1. NCBI lineage: Eukaryota > Metazoa > Mollusca > Gastropoda > Trochida > Trochidae > Steromphala > Steromphala cineraria. The sequence continues at coordinate 6,419,349 of OU744735.1, forward strand.
ATTTGCATAAAAGTGATTTTAAAGTCTGATCACAAACTGCATAAAGACAACTAGAAGAAGTTAATTTTATTATGTACCAACTTTTTGAAAACATGTACTGTATAAAAGGATTATTTTGACTTTCCAATTTACATTATTTAGTAGTAAGGCTTGAATATTCATTTGTCAAAGTGACTTTGAAAAGTGACAGTTAACAAGTCATCTGGCAAAGTGTAGTATCAAGATGTAGATTAAAGAAATGGTGGTTACCAAGAAACAGGAGAAATACATCTATCATGGTGTTAATGATTAATTAAGGAACAACTTCAATCAAGTGTGTACCAGTAATTCACAAATTCCTTTCAATCTATGTATCACGTTTTGATGATCTAAGTTATTATAGGTCAAGGATGATAACTGACTATCTTATATGCAGGTCTGTTGAGTTCGTTTGCACTGCCTCTGTTAAAGGGACAGTTCCATTGGGGTATTTTTGTTGAGATTCAAAAGGTTTATTTTTCAGGTAACTTTTTAAAATGTTTTAGTACTAATTTTGACCTTTGGTGTTAGTTTTGACAAAAGTCAAATAAGCAGATTTCTAGATTCAAAGATCCACCCTTACACACATAATGTTGTATTTTGATACAAACATAAATGGTATGATCCTGATATAATTTTTTTCAAAATATCTCATACATTCTTTCACGAATGGGTAATTATATGATAAATACACGTTTCAATGAATATCTTGAAATAGTGAAATATTTAAGCAGGAAAGAAAATTCACATATGACGTTTGCATGAATACTCTGTAGTGATGTAACCAATCACACATCAACTGATTGATGTTATTCTGAATGCTTTTGATAAGTTTCCAAGATAATATAAGACTAATTGATGCAAATCATCGTTCGGTTTTCGATTACCATCGTGTCTTCAAACCCTCCTGTTGTCACAATACAATGTCAAACAGTCAATATTTCTGAGTTCTCGATCAGATGACACTGTTGGTGAAGTTTGCCAAATATACCCCCAAACTCTTGGAGTGGCTCTTTTGAGGTAGAACTAGGAATTTAGTAGGAAATATTCAAGTTGAATCCAATTTGAGATTAACTGAAAAGCAGAGATGTCAACATGTACTTCCTTAGCCTATTTCATGGCATGGAAACATCAAATATTTAAAGTTGATGTAAATAAGCAATGAACAAATACTGATTACGAACAAACAATGAAAATGCATCAGATTGTATGATCATCAGGACTAGATACATAATGTTTCTTTCGGTTGAATGTAACGAATTAGAAAGAAACTATTTTCTCCTAGGCGGTATGTGAATGTATCAAGGGAGATAATTTGCCTGGTAGGTGGCGTTTCCTAAGGTATATAAGGGAGGGTTTTTTGAATGTCGTCTCTCTCGCTCTAGACACGGCAGGCTTTACATTATTATCTACACCATGACAGAGGACAGCTCTTCTACGGCGGGAAAACTGGACGCCATTTTGTTAAAGTTGGACAGTAACAGACAAGAGATTGAGTCAGCCTTCGATCAAAAGCTTTCAAATTTGAGAGAAGAGTTCGTTAACAATGCTAAGGATATTAAGAAGCTTAAAGCAGAGACAGAATATTCATGGTCTAGAGAGGGTAACCGTATCCAGTTCTCCTTTAATTCTGAAGTTTTAGACGGTTTGACCTCAGCTAAACAAGCCTTAGCCTCTGGTGATTCTGATAGAGTGTCATCTACTATCAACAAAGAAGTTGATCGTCTACGACAGAGGAACAAGCTGATAAAAATCGCCGATTCCTCCGAGGGTGGTTGGGAGACCGTGCGTAACTACGTCTCCAATGAGCTAGCAGACGATTCTGATGACGACAAGAAGATTGCGAAAGCGGATTTGAAAGCCCTGAAAAAGTTGAAACAGAAGAAGAGTAAGAATGGCCCGTATCCAAAAAATGTACGAAGATCGCAAGTTTCACCGTCGCCCGTGCAGTATGCTCTTCCTGCTAGCAGTTCTGTGCACACTCAACCTATCCAGTCGATTCAGCCCTTTCGTGGGGTCAGAGGTCAGCGACAGGGGTCTTGCTTTGCCTGCGGTGACTTCTCGCATTACATCCGAGAGTGTCCCTACCGAGCGGGCAGCACGCAGTCTTCACGAGCCGGAGCAGGCGCCACGTCTACAGTCACCTCCTAGTGTGGATCAAGAGTTGTCAGTTAAGTTGCTTTGTGATTCGAATATCTCTTATACTGATCGTACTGATATGCCACAATGTTTACTTACTGATGATTATTTTGAATACGAGCAGGGCGCAGCAGAGATTATAGTTAAAGGCCGTTTAAAAGTTAACATAAGCTTTTGGCGTGAAATTGGTGCATCCAATTACATTCTTGACATAATTGGAAATGGCTACAAAATTCCGTTTATTTCCAGGCCTCCGAGTATGCGTTTGTGCAATAACAGTTCAGCGTTAAAGCATTCGGAGTTCGTGACAGGAGCCATTTCTGAGCTAAAGAATAAACAGTTGATAGTGGAGTGTGAGTCTCCCCCATACATCGTGAATCCATTATCTGTTGCCATTCAGTCATCTGGTAAAAAACGTTTGATTTTAGACCTATCAAGAGTGAACAATTATGTGTTGAAGAAGACTGTTAAGTATGAGGACTGGAAAGTGGCGATTGAATACATTGACATGAATGATTGGCTTATTAAGTTCGACATACACTCAGCTTACCACCATATCGATATTTGCCATAGCCATACAGATTACCTGGGGTTTTCATGGAGAGATTCGACAGGTCAGATCCAGTATTTCAAATTTCTAGTTCTACCATTTGGGCTCACGTCCGCGCCTCATTTATACACAAAAGTTATGCGTCAGCTCGTAAAGAAATGGCGATATGAGGGCAAGAAAATTGTGACATTTTTAGATGATGGTCTATTATCGGCTTCCTGTTCCGACGCAGCAATCGTCACAGGTGATAAAGTGTAGGATGATTTGATTCGTTCTGGCTTTGTTCCTAAAGTCGAAAAATCGTTATGGTCCCCCTCTCAGGCCCTGGAGTGGTTAGGACTCCACATTAACACTGTTTCCATGGTTATGTCTATTCCTCAGAGGAAGATCGATAAGTTGAATTTACATCTTCAACACTTGCTACTCCATAGGCATAAGTATCAGAGTGTTAGATCACTGGCCTCAGTCGTTGGGCAGATAGTATCTATGAAGATGGTGATAGGCTCAATTGCTCTAATGATGACTAGATCACTCAGTGTTGACATAGTATCTGCGTCTTCATGGAACAGTAAAGTCAAGCTTTCTCCCCAGAGTGTTGATCAGTTGTTATTCTGGAAGACACATATCAATGATTACACAAGTACTGTCTTAAAGATGCAGTCTATTGCAACTAGAGTTGTGTATAGTGATGCGAGTAGTTCCGGGTTTGGTGGGTACTGTGTGCAATTTGGTCAAGCTATTTCACACGGTCAGTGGTCAGATGCAGAAGCTGAATCAAGTTCAACTTGGAGAGAACTTCAGGCAGTACACCTTGTGCTGAAAAGTTTTATCCCCGGTTTGTCTTCTCATAAAGTGATGTGGCTTACAGATAACAAAAACATCACGTCGATAGTTGAGAAAGGGAGCATGAAACCTCATCTTCAGGCGATTGTTTTGGATATTTTCAATCTGTGTGCCTCTCATAATGTAGCTTTATGTATGCAGTGGATACCTCGTTCAGAAAACGAGACAGCAGACATGCTTAGTAAAATTGTTGACTATGACGATTGGTCTATCCCAACCTGTATTTTCAAGCAAATAGATGCTAAATGGGGACCCCATATCGTTGACAGATTTGCTTCATATTATAATGCCAAGGTCCCTTGTTTTAATTCCAGATTTTATAATCCGGGATGTGATGCTGTTGATTGTTTCAGTGTTAACTGGAGTGGGGTTGTAAATTGGCTCGTCCCCCCTGTGTGTCTTATTCCAAGGTGTCTCAGACACTTGGCAGAGTGTCATGCCAAGGGTACTCTTATAGTGCCAGAGTGGCACTCCGCGTGTTTTTGGCCTCTCATTACTCTGAATTGTGAGTTTATTCCTCAAGTGAAGGATGTGATGTACCTATCCAGATCGAGACAAGCTTATGTTCCGTCTAGAGTTAAAGGGGGCCTTTTTGGAGAGCGTGATTTAGATTTTAACATGTTGGCATTGTTTGTTGACTTTAGCATTATCTGAATTCATGTTTGGTTTACAGATTTGTTGTCAAGTGCATACGGTGATGAGTTGGAGAGGTTGCCAAGTGGTGCGAGGAGTTTAGCTGACAAGTTGCCCGGGCTGTTGTCTCACTGTCGAGCGGATGCCACTGCGCGGAAGTACCGTTATGGTATTGCAGCATGGAAACGGTGGGCTGATTCTTGTAATATGTCTGATAAATTGCCTATGTCCCCTTTACATTGTGCAATATATCTCGTTTCTGTTGTTCAGAGAAGCGAATCGTTTGCCCCAGTGCAAACGGCGTTTTACAGCATTCGTTATGCTCACGTTGTTGTAGGCCTGTCTAGTCCTACGGAGAATAGTTTGGTGAAGAACGTGTTAGAGGCAGCTAAAAGAAAATTAGCTAAGTGTGTTTCTAAGAAAGAACCAATTACCATTGATTTGTTGGAAAAGTTGTATGATTCCTGTTTTGCTTCACCTTCTCTTAGTTCTATAAGAGTGATATGCATGTGTTTGATAGCCTATACAGGATTTCTCAGATCGTCTGAGCTTTTACATATTACCAGACAAGATGTTGTATTTTATGATACTCATATGATGATTTTCATTGAGCAGTCCAAGACGGATGTTTATAGGGACGGATCATGGCTGGTGATTAGTAGGACTCATTCCAAGTTATGTCCAGTTGTCTGTTTGGAGAAGTACCTCGATGCAGCTGGTATTCCTTCTATCTCCGGGGAATATATATTCAGGAGTCTGACTAAGACATCTTCAGGTTATAGACTAAGAAAGGATGATCGGCCCTTATCTTATACTCGTTTGAGAGAGATTTTTACAGAGGCATTGGAACCATTTGTTTCTAACGTTAAGATGTATGGTTTACATAGTTTACGCAGTGGAGGGGCCTCAGCTGCGGCGAATAACGGTGTTCCTGATAGGATGTTTAAGAGGCATGGGAGGTGGAGGAGTGAAAATGCTAAAGATGGCTACATCAAAGATGATCTTCAAAAACGTTTAAATGTTTCCCTGTCCCTAGGCCTATGACTTTCTTTGAATCTCGCTATGTGTCGCCGAGCGGCCGTTCCAATGTGCTGAATGTGTTCTGTTTTTATTGAGAATGAGCTCTCTTGGGAAGGAGAAATAATGTTTCTTTCGGTTGAATGTAACGAATTAGAAAGAAACTATTTTCTCCTAGGCGGTATGTGAATGTATCAAGGGAGATAATTTGCCTGGTAGGTGGCGTTTCCTAAGGTATATAAGGGAGGGTTTTTTGAATGTCGTCTCTCTCGCTCTAGACACGGCAGGCTTTACATTATTAACTTTTAATATGTTAAATTATATATGTATGTATATATCATTCATTGTGCAAAATATCTTATATTTTGTTTTGTTTTGCAGGTTGTGGTGTTCATTTACCGTGATGGTATAACTAAGCAGTGATCTGTCTTAGTGAGCATTGGTTGCTTTTTCGAGTCGTGCATTGAGTGTACTCGATCGTTATGGTATGTATAGAGCCGATTTGCTCTATAATGTTTTACCGTGTATGGTTCAGGCTGAGGAGCCGTTATAATACCAGTCGGTGTGAGTCGAGCTCATTCACAACAAGTTGTGGAGCCTTTTATATAAAAAGTAATGTGTTTTGATTTTGACGTTCATGTATACTATAAACTTCCTAGTATGAACTAAGCATTCGTTGGAAGGGCACAGTTCCAGAGTTTTTTCTCACAAATGAGTTGTTATCTCTGGTTTATGTGGCGGGCTAGTTCTAATATTCATGACTTTTTCACATTTTTGTGTTTATGGCTGGATCTGTATATTGCCAAGGATTGTGTATATATCATGCTTTGTGACCCGGAATACATATGCCATGTGTCGCTGATGATGTTGTTGTTACATTGGATGTGTATAAAGTGAAGGATTGTGTATATATGATTTTTGTGATTCGGAATAAATCTGCTATGTGTCGCCGAGCGGCCGTTCCAATGTGCTGAATGTGTTCTGTTTTTATTGAGAATGAGCTCTCTTGGGAAGGAGAAATATTAATTTCATTGGCAAAACTTGGCTTGAAAATCAAATAAGTTTGTTTAACCATTATTACCTTTACCTTATTGGAATAAACTTTCTCCATTCAATATAACTCCTAATATAATCAATTAATTAAAAGCTATGGATTCTTAGCTGAAAAAAATTAATGAATGCTATTAAGGGATTTATCTGAAAGTGAAAGCAAACACGAGAAGCTGTAAATTTAGATAGTCATCTTTCTTTAATGCATGTTTATACAAAGTGTATGTTTAGGTTATGTACAGCAATTATTTGGATTAAGAATGGTTGCTGATTCTGACATATGAGGAGAATTTTGAGGAATAGCAATGTTTTGGCTCGCTGCATGTTTTTGCTCTTGGTGTATTTGAGTATTAGGGATAAGGGTACCTTAGGATATCAAATGTAAATCGGAAAAGTGATTTTCAGATGATCAGCTGATTTCAAAATAATATGTAGTTAGTACTAGAAACTAGTACATAAGTTACCATTCTGGAACTCAATCCAATGCATTATGCAGGGATTGGGAAAGACATCTTTGACAATGGGCCATTTTCAGGGTGTTTGATAAATTTCTGAATTTCAAATGGGCCATTGCCCATTAGATCAATAGTAAACTTCAAAATCTTAATGGGCCATTCTTTCATCCAATGTGCAAAATGGCCCATGGCCCCTGCCCTTCCCATTCACTGATTATGTGTTTTTTGAAAACTTCATTGAAATGAATATTTCCATCTTTAACATTTTTTCATCAAAATTTTATCACCAGAAAACAAATTTCACTGATATTATAAGTTGTTTGCTTCTCACGAGGGTAATACGGTCTGATGTACCATCTTTGTAGAAATGTTGCCCGAGCCGCAAGGCGAAGGCTGACATTTCTACAAAGATGGTACATCAACCTGTATTACTCGAGGGAGAAGCATTAAGACATAAATGGAGGTCGAAAAAAGAAACATACACTTATTTTTCCCAGAGTTTTTGAGCTTGTTCTGTTATTTATTCTGTTTGAGTGTAGTCACTGTATCTTGTATTTTGCAAGGGAACATTTTTTCCAAGAAACTATATCAGATGACACTGAGGGGGTCCTGGGGACATTTGCCTACCCTTTTTGAGACATAAATTGAGGTCAAAAATGAGAAGCATGCACTAATTTTTTCAGAGTTTTTGACCTTGTTCTGAATTTGGACATATAGGAATGTGGTAATCTCTTATGAAAACTAATATGGCTGGGGAAGTTGATGACTTTGTCTCTTCAATGTCTTCACGTTGTAGAGGTTGTCATGGTTTAGGAAGGCTGGTTGATTGTTCAAACTGGAGGTCCTGCTTGCTTGTGGGGACTAAAACTTCTTTCAAACACTGCTTGTGTAAATTCAATGCTCGAAATATGTTTTGGTCCCTACAAGCAGAGTTGTGATATGAAAATCAACTAGAAAAGTAACCAGCAATTTGTAGGTTTGCAGGCAGCTATTTTGAACTCTGGTTAAGACAGTTTCATTCAAATGACATGTTTCGCATGTTATTTTTTCTATCACGCATTTAACATATAAGTGCATTTAAAACTTCCTGATGTGTCTTCAGTGAATAAAATTATTAAGCAAAAATGATTTGCGTGACAGAAAAAGCCATTATGATTATTCACAATGCTACATTTAAACTCCTTTTAATGTTAATTAAGTCTTCCGATAAACCAGAGTTTTATTCTTAGGGGCAAAAGGATGGTTGGGGATTACCAAGCCATGTAATGTAAATTGTAATAGTTTGTAAGGGATTTATTCAGAGTTTGTAAATCAAACTGGGTTTCATTTTGAACATGGGTTTTTCAGAGCAAAGGTTTAACAGGATATTTTGCCAAATAAAATATCAAAGGGTAAACTTTTTTCAACATGCTAATGGTTTGTAAAGGATTATTTTATGACTTGATACCCAAAAATATGACTTTGATAAGTTTAAGATACTGGTAGATGTTTTATTTGTTATTTATAGGGGATTAGTTGGATTTGTCTTCTTTGGTGACTCTTGTCTAATATAGTTGGATTATCATATTTTTCAACCATATTTAATTAACAAGGTACTAAAATTAATTGTGAGTACCATAATTTCTTTATTAATTCGACCCAAAATTTTCAAAAGATTTTCAGAAAATGTCTATAGTTGAACTAATTTCCCTTTTGGTGGCTCATTTGGTACTATGGTTGAAATATTGATAGATGTCAGGAAGTTATGTTATATAATAAATATAATTAATTCATAGTTTCCATAGATGACCACATGAAAATGCCATATTTATCATAATTAATATATCATTAATTGATTACTGCAGCAGAGAAAATTACACATTGCAATTATTAATTAATTAATTATTATTATATTATTATATTGTTATTTTATAATTTATTAATAAATAATTAATTTCATAAATTAAGATAAGCCAAAGTCTCGAGTTTGAAACCTCTAAATGTCTTATAAATAAGATTGTTATAAGATATTGGTCAGAGTTTTAGGAAAAGATTTGATACCCTTTAGTTTCCAAGCTAATGTTGCCGAGGAATAACATGTATTCTAAATTTGCTCAGGTTACAGTTAGCCTAAGACGTATGATCGCAGACATCTCAACAAATTCTATCGCTATCAATATTTTAAATCATAATTCAGTCATTATTATTTATTCTACCAATCATAATGTGAATTACTAGTTCGCAATGTTTTTGTTAATTATAGGGTATCATAGTCTTCTGTGATTTGAAAATCGCAAAGTTGTTTTACATGTCCAATATCATACAAAGGAGATAACTCTAGCATATAATATACAAATGGAAATACCGTCATAATCGTTGTAGGCTATGACGTCATAAGGGCAAAGTGTCACTGGCGATATTCTCGGAGTTTTGCTTAGGATTTCCTTTTTCAAAGTGTTTTGCAGTTTCTTTACTAACGATAACACTTGTTTCTTACTATATTTTTCTTCGATATCATATTAAAAAGTAGGTTTGTTACAATTGCATTGGGATACGTCAAATCCGATGTTCTAGTTAGGAAAATGATTGTTACGTACGGAAAGTTGCGAGAATTGCCGAAGCTTGAAAAAAGTAGAACCGGCAATCAGCAATACAGAATTTGTCGTGCAATACGGAATTTGAAGACGTATTCCGTATTGCACACTTGTATTACTATGTTAAGATTACATGAGTATATAATAAATAATATTTCAGACCTCTAAGAAATCTAACATTTCATTTTTCATCCTTTTTTCAATGTCGTCACATCAGTGTTTGAAATAAGCATCTAAAACTGCTTGTCAATTAGGACCCATACATACAATAAACTGTGGGTCAAACTCTGAACTGTCAGACTTGTTGTTATGAAGGTTTTAGCAGGACTTTACTGCAAGTTACTTGAGAAAATAACAGTGAGGAACATTATTATGTTATATTGTGATACTGGACCTGAAGATATTTAATAGTTTGGGCCCTTGTGAATAACTTTCAGCATTTAGTTTAGGTGTCTATGCTTATTTCAAACGCTGCTGCACATTACGTGGTACAATAACTTGTATTCTTGTATTGATGCAAGATGATATTTTTGATATTGATGCTAATGCCAACTTTGTGAGAGTACACAAGGGAAGTAATGTGGAAATGACCTCACCTTTGAGTGCTTTAAGTTCTCCTTCTCATGTTTAAACATTGTTCTATATACCCTGTAACAATATACTACCTCAAAGTCAAACAAATGTGCTAATCCGGTATGAATAACACATTACCACAGATAATACCCCTTGAACACAATGTTTGTTTGTAGTGCAGGGTCACAAGTTCAAACTTGGGATAGCGTTGAAAAATATTTCAATAGAAATGCTGTCAAACCTCTGAAATATTTATAAGCTTTACTTGACAGTTGTCTATCATGAATTTAACCCCAAATTCATAAAATTATATCACAAAATCTAGGAAAATATGTTTTATTTTTTTAATATAATTTGATTTAATTTGGTAATATCTAGCCCATGATGATGATATGTCACTCAGTGTTGTTCCTAGGTGATCAGCTAAAGGAGTCATTTTGGCAAAATTTTAGCAGATATGGCCCCTTTGTAATGGTAAAGTATCCTCTATCTAATAAATTTAAGGGTCACCAAGCCAAAAGGGTGGGCAAATGTACCCAGGACCCCCTCTAGGAACAACACTGTGTCACTGGCATCTTTCATTTTAGGATATCAGCTTCTACGCCGATGGCTGAGTTTCCTTTTAGCTATAAATTGTCAAAAGATCATCAAAAATCCTCCATTTGATTCAGATGTACATTATTTTTTCAAAACTCAAAACTGTCTGTATTATACAAATAATATTATTATGTATCAATCCTTCTATGCTTTAAGACAAGAAATTCTCCAGAGCCAGCTACATGTCTGATTTATGAACAAGAGGGTTGATTTTCTATAGTTCTGTTCATAATTTTACCGTTAGCAAACAAAAGACACTACTCCAGATGTGAATTACACAATCACTTTCATTAGCACTGCCTTGTGTCCATCATAATATTGATTTTGACTATCTACTCGCAAATCCCCATTAATGTTGTAGTGTGGATTAATCAACATAATTGTTATGTACTCTAAAGGTTTTATTTACAATTACATTAGATAATAACAACTTTCTGTCCATTGTGAATTGATAATCATTATGATTCATTGATGTTCAAATGGAGAAATTCTTAAATATTCATGAACAATTTACCTCAAAGATAGATAGTCACAACTTGAAAGTCAGACACATGTGCCAGATTTGAATGTCCCAGAATTTTTTACCATTTATTTACTTAGGCTTAGAGGGGGTGGGATAGCGCAGTGGTTAGCACGTTCTGCTCTGGATCAAGAGGGCCAGAGATTGAATCCCGATAGGGGTTCTGCAACTTTGTCTGCAGTAGAGAACTGCTCTACATGTTGTTAGGTTTGAATTTCAGCGCACCATCACCCAAGGTTTACTAGTTCCAGGCGATGCTCGCAGATTTCACTGCAATGCATATCGCCACAATAGCGTTGGGTGAGTGAGTGAGTTATTGTTTAGCGCCGCTTTGGCAACAATAACGTTGGGGAATTTTTCCCTTCAATAATACTAGCACCCATTATATCAGTGAAATTCTCTTGAAGGCTGCGTTAAATCCCTAATCACCTCACCTCACCTCACCTCACCTGTCCTCACCTCACCTCATCTGTCCTCACCTCATCTCACCTCACCTCGCCTCACCTCGCCTCACCTCATCTCACCTCACCTCACCTCACCTCACCTCACCTCACCTCACCTCACCTCACCTCACCTCACCTCACCTCACCTCGCCTCGCCTCGCCTCGCCTCGCCTCGCCTCACCTCACCATTCATCACTATTCATCACCATTCATCACCATTCATCACCATAACTTCACTGAGGCTTAGCTAAAACGAGAAAATAGATAACTTCTTTTTTAAATCTTTAGTCCTAGGTTTGATATTGATAATTAAAAAAAGTCCTATCAAAAGACTTAAGGTTTTACAGTGGCAAGTCATTTACTAGTTCGAACATTGTGATTCTCAAACAAAATATTTGAAATGAATTTATATAATAACTCTTGTGCTTTATTTGGATGAAATTTTTTTTAAATGATATGCCGTTCATGGAAAAAAGATATTGGATTTTTTTCAAACAATTCTAATAAGAATATTGAGTAAAGTTTAAACTGTGTAATGTTTGAAAGTAAATTATTCATGTGTTAAAAAAACTTGTCTTCAATTTCTATGAGTTCAAAATCAAGTATGCCTATAGTTATTAATGTAATCATATGAAAGTATCGTTACTAATTTTTCTGAGGATTAGAAATTTCTAATACTGGTACACCAAAGAAGACATTGATTAAAGCATTGAAATCTGTGATTGTGTGACTCATGATTAGGTATACAATTTACCTGCCTCTTTGTATGATCAAAAGTATAAGTAAATCATAATTGACACAGATATGCCAGTCATAAACCTTGTTTGTCAGCTACTCCAGACCACCGTCAGAGATTTGTTTACTGCGTATACAAATATACCCACCTGGTGAATTTGTTTATTTATGCAAGCTGAAATTTATCTTTTTCTTATCAATTTTAAATTAAAAAGTATTCAGGCTTACAATTATACCCGTATATTTACTGAATGAGTTCACTGAACTCTGAAAGTACTCTTGTCAGGTTGTTATCTTTGTCCAGGTCATATTATCTTAGATAACATCATTTCTTTCATCATATGTTGCATTTATTTCAATTATATCTTTGTCTTTTAATATTTAAGGTTACATGTATACTCATATCAAATAATGCATACATCTATCTATACTACATGAAATCAAACAACATTTTGGAGTACACATACCAAGGTGGATCATGGTACAGGGATGTAAAGACTCCCCCCGAAGGGTCTGGAGACATGTTGGTTTTAGCTGAGTTCCCGTTGGCGTCGGCATTGGCGTTGGCGTTCCCATTTCGTTTCCGGAGCATATCTCTAAAACTTTGTTACCGATCATCACCAAACTTGGTACATACTGTCTCTATATATCATGTAGTTGTGCCTTTTGGAGGTTATAGATTTCTTAAAATTTAATATTTTTTTTATTTCAATGGCAACAACTTGGACTTAGTCTTTTTCAAGGGTTTCAGCATCAAATCATTTAGAATTTTGAATATTTTGTTTGCTACAAGTGTGGAGTTGATAGGTTATTTATTCAAGTTGAATTATACAGAGAATATTAATGGTGCTTTATGATAGTATTGTTTAGAGGTTTGGAGCATTTGAGGAAGGGGGAGACATTTGTTTTTACCGGTAAAAACACTTTCTACTTTAAGTTTCTAGTTTGCTTTGGTTTAGTGCAGCTTATGTGAAATTCAAGTTATACTGTTATATTTAGGTTATCAACGTTATCAAATTCTAATAAGCTTTTCAATTTAACCAGATTTTTAGCTCATCTGGCCTGTAAGGCCCGATGGGCTTATGGCATGGCATGGTGTCCGGCGTCCGTCCGTCCGTCCGTCCGTCCGTCCGTCCATCCGTCCGTAAACTTTGTGGAATTTCGACTTCTTCTCCAGAACCAAAAGGCCTAGAAAGCTGAAACTTTGTGTACAGACTCCTTGGCTAGTGAGGATTATAAATTGTAGCTTTGGTGGTCCTGTGACCCCTAATAAGGGCCACAGGGGCCACGCCCTAAAAACCTATTTTCATCTTCTTCTCCAGAACCATGAGGCCTAGAAAGCTGAAACTTTGTGTACAGACTCCTTGACTAGTGAGGATTATAAATTGTAGCTTTGGTGGCCATTTGACCCCTAATAAGGGCCACAGGGGCCACACCCTAAAAACCTATTTTCGTCTTCTTCTCCAGAACCATAAGGCCTAGAAAGCTGAAACTTTGTCTACAGACTCCTTGACTAGTGAGGATTATAAATTGTAGCTTTGGTGGCCCTGTTACCCCTAATAAGGGCCACAGGGGCCACGTCCTAAAAACCTATTTTCATCTTCTTCTCCAGAACCATAAGGCCTAGAAAGCTGAAACTTTGTGTACAGACTCCTTGGCTAGTGGGGATTATAAATTGTAACTTTGGTGGCCCTGTGACCCCTAATAAGGGCCATAGGGGCCACGCCCTAAAAACCTATTTTCATCTTCTTCTCCAGAAGCATAAGGCCTAGAAAGCTGAAACTTTGTGTACAGACTCCTTGACTAGTGAGGATTATAAATTGTAGCTTTGGCGGCCTTGTGACCCCTAATAAGGGCCACGCCCTAAAAACCTATTTTCATCTTCTTCTCCAGAACCATAAGGCCTAGAAAGCTGAAACTTAGTGTACAGACTCCTTAATTATTGAGGATTATGAATTGTAGGTTTGGTGACCCTGTTGCTCCAATGAAGTATAAGGCTAGCCTTGAAAACTGTAACTTGTCGCCTATTATACTTAATTTTATGATTGGTGACCCTTTGGCCTCTACAAAGGGGGAATCACATTTGCCACACTCAACAGCATATATTGTAATTGACGACGAAGCCTGATGAGCTACAGAGCCAATGGCTCTATTTTTATTTTGTGAACTGAATTGTCAAGAAAATATGTTTAGATGTTTTGTTGGTTCCGTACCGAGCCGTATTTAATTGTAGCCAATAAATATCCAAAGTAAGCACATATCTCCATTTCATTATTTAGTTTTTCAATTCAACCGGTTTTTAACTGAATTTTTAAGATGATATGTGTGTAGGTGTCGTATTACCTGTAGTTCCATACTGACCATATTCCTTTTTTAGCGCCAATACGCACCAAACTGAAACTCAATCTACGATTTCAGAGTTAGATGGGACTTATCATATGAGTGGTGCTGCACTGAAACCATGACTTTTCATTATACAACATGGCTTAAAGGCACCAATGGATCGGCTTTCATCCGCCATCTTGAAATGTTAGCATTGCGAGAAAACAAATGTGCTGTATTATGCTTATTCATTAACAAAATTAAGAAATAACTAGTTGGAGGAGCATATTTACATATAATTTATAATAAAAGTTATAAGTTGCGACAGAATAATGTCGTAGTTATGCTTTCCACGATCGTAGCCACGATGGTTGGCTTCATTTCACGATATTTTTACTTTTTGGGTGATATACTTTCTTTGTCAAATTGTTAAATCTTGAACAACTGAAATTCTAACATCACAAACATATTTGAAATTAACTGTGAAATTATCATTTTATAATCATATATAATTGTAAACAGGAAAGTCCTCCTGAATTTTGTTTCCACAAAAAATATCCCGCTTGAATGGTCCCTTTAAACTTGCAAGTGCTGACACTTGCATGGGTTATGCCATGCTCGTGAAGTAGTTGTGATGTTGTAGATAATGTTGTTGTGGTTGTTGCAGGCGATGAAGGAGATGCTGTATGAAGCACAGGAAGAGGCTCCCTCTCTCGAAGGTACGTCAATAACTCTAACAATAAGTTTACAAAAATTAAGATATTTATTTATTATATGCAGTTGTTCTTTGACATTGTTTCTCAATAAAAATCTCACGATAGATACCCCTATTCCAAAACCTAACATGTTATAAGGGTTGTAGGGATGGTCAGGGGTTGAAATTAGCGCTAGTTCGGTAGCCAGTGGCTGATGAAAAAGATACTTAGCTAGTATGCAATGCAATGACTGGTAGTCTAAACTACTCCAAAGGACTAGATTATGTAGATGTAAATGGCTAGTCGAAATGTGTCTGGGCTTGTACTCTCAGAAATGCACTTGTCTGAATGATGAGTACAGCAAAAGGACTATTATTGACCGCTAAGAGGGCATTTAAAAATCATTTTATATCATCCTTTACATTTTTATATTTTGGGTCACACAATCTTCAATAGTACAATTCTTGTAGTTTTACCTAGGGGTAAATCCTTTATGGAATTTGAAACTCACACCTTCAGAGTATGGTAACATCTTCAGTTTTAAATATGACATCAATTTAAATACCGTATTTGACCTAATAAGCCCCCTGCTCCAATAAGCGCCCCCCGAAGGGTTTTATATATTATAGGTCTATAAACCGCCCATGTACCAAGGGTACTAATATAATAAATTCATGGTATTCACTTTATTTCATGAGGAATTAAAGGATACATTAGCGGCAATATGTGTTATTTGCTACTCAATAATGAGTGAGTCTGTTTTGAATGTTTTGAATTTTCGATTAAAAAGCGCCCACCCAAGTAAATTTTCGAAGCACCCTGGTCGCTTATTAGGTCGTATACGGTAATATTTAATTTTCTTTATTCTCATGCACTTTCTAAGGACAAGATCTTGTTATGAAAGATGTTGTTATGTTTGTATGCGGTATAAATATTGAATGTTTAAAAGAAATTTTCAACCTTTTGAAAAGAAAGATTCTTTTCATTCCTTAAGTTTTACAAAAAATTTGTAAGTTGGATTAGATTTCATTAACAGGTATTGAAAAGACTTATTTGAATATAAGTTGAATGCATGTTTTTGATGATTAATTTATTCATGAAATTCAAAGATGTTTTCAAGAATAACCTCTGTTTGGCTAACTTATTTTATTGTCAATCCCATCTTTAAGTTCTAAATAAAATTTCAGTTTGATAAGATTTCCTTTATTGAAAAATGATTAATTGAATATTAATTAAGAGCATGTTTTTAATTATTAATTTTTCATAAGAATGCTTAGATATTCTCAAGAACTAACCTCAGTTCAGCTAAAATATTCCTTTAAATGACAGCAATAGAGACAGATTTTCCTCTAATTTAAAGCTTCAAGCACATAATTCATAGCTGATTATGACATATGATAAATCCTTAACCATATATGCCAACACAATGATCTTTTTAAGAATGAAATTGGAATGAAGATATTTTCATTCTGTATCATATGGCATTAATTGCTAAAATAACAAGTCATATATATAACATTTCTACGTGTTAGACGATTAAGTGTTAGACATTCACAAACTAACTTCAAATCTAAATCATTTTATATAATTTAAGGTGGAATACATTATCACAGCACAACAGGTTTAGGTTAGATTTATTGCGACTTTGAAATATGATAGGCGTCATAAATATCAAGTTAAGCTGGAATGTCGTTGTCTAATCTTGGTTGTATAACTTGAGTACACGATGTTCCATAAAATTAGTATAACAACAATATGAACCATTAGTAAAATAAATTTAAAGATAAAATGTCAAAATATTATTTTTACTTTAAAATTTCCAATTAAAAAAGAATGAAGTGTATGTAAAAATTCTGCCTGTAATAAAAATCTATTACTTATTTTTGAAAGGAACTAAAAAGGCATTTTAATTAATTGAACTAATTTAACTTAGTAATAAGGGGAGCTGGATGATTCTGTTATGTGAAGGAGGAAACATGGCTCTGAGGTTTTCTGCTCTCAGAAAATTGCGAAGGGAGAGATTATCATGTGATTATTATTCTAAGAGCAGAAAACCGAAGAGTAACGTTTCCCCAAATTTATGAACCATGAAATGTTAAAATTAACAATTAACAATTTATTATGTCTGTAAATAGAAAAAATTAAGCTATTCCTCAATTTACGGAAAGCTAAGGGTTCTAAGTTCAAACCGAACAATCTGACTACTAAACTTTGGACAGTTTTTGATTGATATTTTTTTGTGATAAAAATTGGTTTGTAGTTCTGACAAATTATTCTTATTCTCCTTTGAGGGCTTACAAACCTGCTATCAGGTCTTCCTTTCAAAAGTAAAACAGGGTTATTCTCTGAAGTAAAACCTCTTGATGGTTATTCCTAGAATAGAAGCAACCTTCAAAACATTACACAGAATCTGATCTAGGTAATCAGAATGAGTTGTTGTGTAGGATGTGGGTTGTTGGAATTGGGGTAAGTGTGACCTCAGACAAATTTCCTGAGGAAGACAAAGCTAAGGTGTTTGGGATTTGGGGAATTAAGGTCACAGTACAAATTTTCGGTTGTAGGTCAGAGTTTTTGTTTGGATTGCTGGCCAATTGGAAAGATTGACCTATTCAGCAATGTAATGATATATCATATGATCAACATGATATTATTAAATTTCTTCACATTTGGAAGACTTATGTTTTAGAAATCATTTGCTGGATTTCTACGTGGTGTGTCATGTTTTATTTATTTTTCTTATCATAGATCTTTTGCAATAATTTGAATAAATCTTTTTGCAAGTCCACTATCCTTGCTTTATAACATGTTCACGGTGAAATATCTAGTTCCAGTTTCCTTCTTTCAGTTGTGGATCAGAGCACAATCCAGAGATATTTTGCCAGATTTGATGAAAAGTTCTTCCAGTTCTGTGACAAGGAGCTGGCAAAGATCAACACATTCTTCCTAGGTATCTTCCTTTAACCTAAATTCTCTCTTCTTCTTTGTATTAGAAATATATTTGACCTGAAATCATTTTCAATGCAAACAACACAAATTTCATTAAAAATTTTTATTGAAAAACACCCAATAATTTATTTGATGAAATTTGTTAATTTGAAAATATTGAATTATTTTTTATATTGCAAATGCCTTGCCCTTACATAAAGGAATGTCTTTTGAAATCTTAAAAATTTGGCTTAGAAAATTGATAAAGCCCCATACGTTGTGGACTCTCTCTGTGTAGATTGTTACTTATTTATTACCAATCATCTGAAGTGGTACCTATACAGTCAAATGTTTTTCTTCATACATGCTCTTAATAAAACCATGTTCAGGCAACAGACAGATTATTATGATAGTGTTATTTACCAGATGTTGTGTTTTTAGCTCACCTTTACAAAGTAAATGTGAGCTTATGTCATGACGCGTCGTCCGTCGTCCGTCCGTCCGTAAACTTTCAGGAAAAAGACTACTCCTCCTTAACGAATCCAGATATCATTCTGAAATTGTAGTATGTTATACCCATGGTGATTCCTCACAGAAAGGTAGACGTTTCAGTTTTGAGAATCCAAAATGGCCGCCATGGCAGCCATATTGAATTTTCAATTAGATTTCATAAAAAAGGCTACTCCTTCTAAACGAATGCAGATATCATTCTGAAATTGTAGTATGTTATACCTATGGTGATTCCTCACAGAAAGGTAGACGTTTCAGTTTTGAGAATCCAAGATGGCCGCCATGACAGCCATATTGAATTTTTAATTAAATTTCATGAAAAAGACTACTCCTTCTAAACGAATACAGATATCATTATGAAATTGTATTATGTTATACCCATGGTGATTCCTCACAGAAAGGTAGACGTTTCAGTTTTGAGAATCCAAGATGGCCGCCATGACAGCCATATTGAATTTTCAATTAGATTTCATGAAAAAGACTACTCCTTCTAAACCAATCTAGATATCATTCTGAAATTGTAGTATGTTATACCTATGGTGATTCCGCACAGAAAGGTAGACGTTTCAGTTTTGAGAATCCAATATGGCCGTCATGGCAGCCATATTGAATTTTCAAATAGATTTCATGAAAATGACTCCTTCTCCTAAACCATTCTAGATATAATTTTCATATTGTAGTATGTTATACCTATAGTGATTCCTCCCACAAAGGTAGACGTTTCAGTTCTGAAAATCCAAGATGGCCACAATAGCAGCCATATTGACTTTTCAGCTGCAGATGACACATCATTATTACTAAATTTTAAGCTTTCATCAAGTGATCACTCTCACCATATAAATTCTCTAATTTGAACTTACTAATCATAATATTATCTTGAATATGGAATATTTAAGATTGTCATGCAAGTTGTTCTATATTTTAAAGTGTTTCTAAAACATTAAGATGAAAGACAAACATAAGTAATTAATTTGTTTAAAATATTTATGGCGACTAGCTGCAAAAACCCAATGACATTAAACATCATGTTGAATTTTAAACAATGGTATCTCCCTTATATTCCTTTAAATACCACACAAAAGGGGTCAACCAGAGTTCAGATATTCCTGTTGAGTCCACTATGCATTTCTAATACACATCCAAATACAGGCTGCTAGCATCACAGTCTCAGCTGCTAGTCTGTTGCATAATCAACCTGACCCAATTGATATGGTAGAGCATTATGCTATATGGCCATGTGTATGCAATAAGAGTTATGGAAATTAGACTTGTATTCTCATGACAGTGATATGTTCTTTCTAAGAAAAACAATTTACACAAAATTTGTCAACAGTAAGCTTTGTGTTTAGCAATCTACATGATAAGTTGATGTGGAAAGAGTTATTTTGCATCAGGTTCCACTTCCTGTGTTTTACTCATATTTGTACCATTTCTATATCTAACAGAAGTTCTTCTTGACACAAAATCAATTTAGGACATAAGCTAACTATATTTTGTGAAATTATATATAATTTTCACAACAATTCATGTTCTCATGTTCAAGTCTTTTAATACCACACATAAGGGCTTAGCCAGAGTTCAGGTTTACATGCTCAGCACACTAGGGTGCTTCTCCAAATATACGTACACAAAGCCAAATACACAAATTGCTACACTCTCCTTAAGGATCTTGGGCTAGCAGCCCTGCCTGCTTGTATATTGCATAGTAATCCTGACCTTATTGATAAATAGAACATAATGGACTTTATGGAAAGTATATAAATTGTCTTTATGAAAAGTATACTTGTATTCTAATAATAGTAATACTTTTTACAAATAACAATTTAAACAAGTCAAGAATCAGCTTTTGTGTACAACAATCTGCACGATGAGTTAATATTAACAAGTCAAGAATCTGCTTTTATGTACAGTAATCTACATGATAAGTTAATAATAGAGGTATTTTGTATCAGGTTCCAGTTCCAATACCATGTGTTTTATAAATACCTGTAAAAATAAATGATAATTGTATCATGCTGAAGGGGTTCTGGGAACGACATGTCATCATAGAACTTAAGTCATTATTTTTCAATTAGATTTCAGGCCAAGTACTATTCCTACTAAATCAATTAAGATATCATTCTGAAAAGTGAGGATTTTTTATATAGTGTTTCCTGACAAAGACGCATTTATTTTATTATCAAGAATCCAAGATGGTCAATATGTCAAATATATTGAATTTTCAATTAGATTTCATGAAATTCATTCAAAAGAATACATTTCCTGATCAATCAAATCAATGTCATTATATTTGTATTGATACGCTTGTTGTAATATTTATCAACACTATAAATACAGTTTCAAAAAGATGTATGAATCATCTTTATCTGCGAACAGCCTGAAGCATGACTGTTTTAATAAATCCTTTTTAATAAAACATAAAATGATAAAAGTTGTTCACTCCATCAGTGGGTTACATAATTCCTGACATTCATATATGGCAAATAACATAGCCAGTGAGGGATAAATAAAAACAATTTAATCATCTATATCTGATTACGGTCTGAACAATGATTATCTAGATAATTATAATGATCATTCAATTCAAACAAATCCTTTTCAAAAGCATTTAAAATGATTAAATTTGTTCACTCCCAACACTAACTGTAAGGTTTTTTACTCCTTTGTTCCCATGCAATTAATTTATTCCAAATTGAAAATTTTGGTTAATGAATACCCCGGGTAACTAATTATCTTTTATTTTGTTTGTCATGCTAATAAAAGATATAATATTTATCTTCAAAACAGCATTCATTGAACAGCTGTCTGAACAATTCTTTTTTTACAAAGTCTTTCTCACTGTTAAGATACTTCAATAAACATATTACTGAGTTGACCTCCAGATTATTTCCATTGCAAACCTCTCTTTTACCCCCACCCCTTCTAGCCCCCCCCCCCCCCCCCCCCCCCCCACCCCCACCCCCCAACCACCCCTTCTATCCCCCCCCCCACCCCCCAACCACCCCCTTTCCCCTCCTATCCTTCCAGCCCCTCTCCTGCAACTCTCCTCTAAAGGGTATCTGTATTGCATATTGAAATGAGGGGAGGACACTCACTATATGGAATAACAGTAACTTACATAAGAGGATAAAGTTACATAAGCTACATGCAGGTGCAAGAGGTCGTCATAGGTCATCATATCTAGTAATTAGCATAAACCCCCATGTTGCTAGCCTATTCTGACCAATCAGATTGCACTAACATATGTCAAGATTTAAGATATTCAGAAATCTTCAGTTAGATTTACATGAGACATTGACCTGGACCGTTTACTTTGGCAATTGGACTTATCACTAGCTGAATTTGTGATTTGTGTCAGAGGGATATATTCCAAATGTTTATGTGCATCATCTTTTTAGTTCTTTGGAAGTTGAGAGTGTGACTAAATGAATACTCCTAAACCAATCAAGATATCATAATGAAATTAATACAGATGCCCACATAAAAGTAGCATTTTGAAGATTAAAAAGTCCAAGATGGTCACCAATTCAGCCATAGATATACAAAAAAGTTATACAAAAACCTACTGCTTGTTAACAAATCATGATTATATCATTCTTGTATTAATGTTTGTTCAAGCTCTAGTGGTTTCCAACAGAAGAATAGCATTTTAAAAGATAAAAAAATCATGATGGCAGCCATAATCAATTATCATATAAAAGATGGTTACACAATAAAACCATATTACCACATCATTCATATTAAGGTGAGCTTCTGTACCCTCGGTACTTTTATTTAACAGAAAGAGGCAAACAGAAACTATGAAATAAAATATTTATTGAAACAGTGCTTATTTACAAGATGTTTTTGGGTTTTTTAAACAGAAAAACTGTCCGAGGCCAACAGAAAATATGCAAATCTTAAGGCGGAGCTTCAGGCGTATATCGAACACGAACTGCGACCCTCTGGTGGGAGTTTGCGGAGACGGAGGCTGAGTATCTATGCACGATTCCGGGACAAAGAGGGGGCAGGGATGACCCACATGCGGAAACTCCACGACCTGAAACTAGCGTTCAGCGAGTTCTACCTCAGTCTCATCCTGCTGCAGAACTATCAGACTCTTAACTTTACTGGCTTCAGGAAGATTCTGAAGAAACATGATAAGGTTTGTCATACAATCAAAATTAAATTGTTTCTCCCTTCTTTGCCGATCAGTCTTCTGTTCTGAGTCTTTCTATGCAAAACTCTCATATCTTTTACTAGCTTTAGATTGATATTGATGAAGATGATAAGATTGGTTACAAAGTTCCTTCATTCTTTAACTCTACAACTTGAAGCTGAAGTAGCCAGTGTTATTCTTATTCATCTGATAAGTGTACTGGCTTCAGGAAGATATTGAAGAAACATGATAGGTTGGTAACATAAAGTAAGAATCTATATTTTTACAAAATTTTGAACTCTCTTTGAAGGGTGTGCAATCCCTTGCTTCCACTCTGGATCTGTCCCTGAAGCATGTAACTACAAATACTCCTCCTCCTCCATCTCCTGCTCCTAACTCCACGACAGATTTATCTCCCTTTACTAAGATCTATCTAATGTTCCAGTTGATGCAGACGACCCACGGTGCGGAGTGGAGACAAGCCCACGTAGAGTCAGCACCGTTCTACACTAACAAGGAGGTGGACCATCTCATACAGGACACAGAGGTCAGTGTCAAAGGATAGTGGATATTATATGAGCGTCCATTACATACTATGTTCACGACACACTGGTGCTTAAATCTTAGTATTTCCTGAGCAAGAGCAAGGAATATAATAATATTGAGGCATCAGTGTTGAAAACATAGTATCTCATGGGCATGAATATGATATAAATACAGTAGAACACGGATATTACGAACTCCAAGGGACCAAAGAATTTAGTTTGCTATATCCGGTGTTGGTATACTCATATAATTTGAATGATATTATATAGAGACGGGACTTGAAAATTTGTTTGCTATATCTAATTGTTCGCTATATCCGAGTTCGCTATATCCGTGTTCTACTGTATACTCAAAATCTACTTCTCCGCATAGGCAGACTAGCTGCCTCTAGCCCAGATAGAACGCAACGTCATAGGCAAACTGTGACAACAAAAAACTTTGGGCTTATTTTAAAGAAATGAAGTAAATACAATGTGTATACTTGAAACCTTACCATGGAATCATCAACTTAGTCTCCTGAAGAGATAAATTCTTAATGCAGTGACGTTTTGTTTAAATTTCCACATCAGAAGCTAAGAATGTATGACACAAATAAATTCAAACTTGTCAACTCAGCTTAAAATACATCTGAGTCAGCAATTTGCAAGTGTTATGTGTTATTTTATAATAACCCTCACAGTTTGTGACAGATACTGCAAGTTATTTAACATTGTCTAAACTTACAGTTTTATCAAACTGTGATTATTATATCTTCATACGAGGTTTCTATATTATGTTTATTGTATTATTATTCATTATTTTTTAAGATCACCCATAAATATGCTTGCTAATTAAGCCTGTAATTTCATTTGAAGATTTGGCTACGTGTACAGTTTGGATATTTATGATATTTTCAGCAAAGCGTCACAAGTGAATTAGAGGGAGGCAACAGACAGAAAGCGATGAAACGTCTCCGTGTTCCGCCGCTAGGAGACCAGGTTCGTCCTTCTTCCACTCTTTGATGATTATGATAATAATATTATTGATAATAATTCTTCATTGTCCAAGTGATAAAGTAATGTTGTGTGCCAGTAGCATCTGACAGCCACGTGTACCGTATATTTCAATGTATAAGGCAAGTTTTTTATGCCAGAAATTAGGGGGTCGAAGATGGGGGTCGCCCAATACACAAGGTCAAAAACTAGAGGCCAAGTGAGGGGTATCTGCCAACCCAACAAGTCAAGCGAGTCGATGTTTACACGGATGTCCATTACACAATCATTGATTTAATCTTGTAAAATAAAATACCTTTGTCTTATTGTTATTTTTAAATGAAAATATAGAGAGAAATATGAATGAAAATTCAAAATAACTTATCAATCAAAATTATCCATGTACCGGACCAAAGGAAATATTCAACACGTGTTTGCTTGCCGATAACATGTTATGTTAGTGTCGGTGTCATACGAGATAGAACCTCGTGATGAAATAACTTGACATAATTAAAGATAAAAATAAATTTATAATGATTAATTGATTAATTAACATTGTTTTGATGACTGATATTGTGACTTTATTTTTCTCTATGGATATATTTAACAAAACTTATGCTGCCCAAATTATTTTATCAATTATGAAGGCGATGTAGAACTCAGTTTTTACTAGGCAGCAATTATTCTTTACACCGGTTAGGCCTTTTCAATATGCAATTTGTGTTAGATTTTCAGATTGGTGCACTATTACAACTTCCGTTCTTTTAACCAGTGAAAAGGCTTGATACAAATATAGCATTACCAGTACGTTGATTGTTTAGATTTCTGAATGAGAATGATAAAAACGAAACATGACACAGTAATAGGAGTTTGTTGACTGTAGCCTTGCTTGTTATCAGAAGCAAATGATAAATCATTGAATAAAATAACAAACACTGTAAGTAATTTATATATTTTTTAATTACACATGACATTTCACTTAAAAATAACCGACCTAAATTTACCCTTACGCAATCTTGTCAACGAGTTGTCTGTCATGTCGACTGTTTCAGCGACCTGCTAGAAGGGGGGTCGCCTTATTAATGAGATATATGATTTTGGCAGCAATTTGGGGTGCTGAGAAAGGGGGTCGCCCTATGTACGAGGTCGCCGTATACATTGTAATATACGGTATGTTAAGTAGATCAAGATTCAATGGTTTTGAATGATTTACTTCTTTTTTTTTGCAGCAAAATCCATGGACCAATTTTAAAGTGGGTTTATTTCTGGGGATGTTTTCAATTCTCATCATTGGCGTCATACTAGGAGGTAAGCTTGGGGTCAAAGGGTAAACCTCTATAACTTCGGAAATATTTTCACAGATGAAGTTTTTCTCAAAGGCTCAATCAGCTTATGAGGAGTGATAATGTCAGGAATGTTATTATGTTTTTGTTTTTGTAGACAGACAAAAATAGAATACCAGTATTATAAGAAATCTCATGATATTTTGTAGACAAAATGGATTCATTGGATTGTATTGAAATAATTTGTTAATTGATATGTGCCACACACCTTGTAAGATATATTTGATATATAACAATCAGATTAAAAACTTCAATCACACTCACTTTCTTTGACAATATCTTATTATATACTCATGTAATCTTAGGATAGTTATACAAGGGTGCAATACGGAATACGTCTTCAAATTCCGTATTGCACAGCAAATTCCGTATTGCACGATTGCCGGTTCTACTTTTTTTAAGCTTCGGCAATTCTCGCAAATTTGCGTTCGTAACAATCATTTTCCTAATTAGAACACCGGATTTGACGTATCTCAAATGCATTGGTAACAAACCTACTTTTTAATATGATATTGAAGAATAATATAGTGAGAAACTAGTGTTATCGTTAGTAAAGAAACTGCAAAACACTATAAAATAGGAATCCTAAACAAAACTCCGAGAACATCGCCAGCGACACTTGGTCCTTATGACGTCATAGCCTACAACGATTATGACGTCATATCAATGGTGACGTTGTTTGAAAGGATTCTGTCGCTCGGAATCCTGAACTTACGTTAATCATATTCATAACTTTATAAATAATTACAAAGGATAACCTTTTATCACTGTATTTAGTTTTCACACTTGAGAAAATTGCCTCTTAAGTTTAACTACGCAAAGTAATGAGAAAATAAACAGATAATGGAGGTATCAAATCATCAGTCGAGAGTGTCATAGATAATCGCCTTTTTGCATTATGTATCAATGCGCAGTGCGACGTCTCGGATTATTTAAGCAATTCAAAATTACTTTTAAAAAGTTAAAAAAGAGAGTATATAATAAATACAGAACGTCATGCGTGTGCATTTGGGTCGTTTGTAGTTCTTTGACCGTGGTTTTTGACAATATCATATTTATGTCTGCATTTACGTATTACATGTTTCATTGATAGGAATGTGCCTTAAGTTCCAAACATTTGCATTGTCTGCCCAGCGGTGTTCACAGAGAGCCACAAACATAGGGAGCCCGCTCTTCGCATGAACCTTGTGCTAGCGAGTCCCTGGACTCAGCACGTCATATTTGTAGATTTATATCAATCATTGTGTATTGTATATTTCATTGGTAAGAATTAGCCTTGAATACCAAACATTTACCTTCTCTTCCCAGCTGTGTTCACAGAGAGCTACACACACACATACGCGTTTCTCATTGTGATAGGCTGCTGTTTAGCTAACGCTTATATGTGGCTCTCGTGAAGAGGATCACCTCAATTTGTTGCACATGTGCGGCTCTTATATGTGAGGAGTTTATTGGCAAACCTTCACCTTTTCTCCCCAGCGGTGTTCACCGAGAGCCACAAGGACTGGGAGCCGGCTCTGCGCATGTACCGAGGGATGTTCCTCCTCATCTTCATCCTCTTCCTCCTCGGGGTCAACACGTACGGCTGGAGGTCATCGGGGGTCAACCACGTCCTCATCTTCGAGATCGACCCCAGACACCATCTCACCCATGCTCAACTGCTCGAGGTAGGAGATCACTTCATGAATATTTCTTTTCATACCATGTTTTTTTGAACACAGAGTGCCAAAATATGTTGTTTTGTGAAGATAAGGACAACCAAAATGGTTGTGATATTTATGACATAAACATAGAGGTGTGATGATATATTTTGATTGGAGAATCATGATAATTAATCTGATGTTACACATATTGTCGACTTTAAAATTATTTTGCCTAAAAACCAGAGCATTTTTCAAAGTTTATGTTTTATTTTTTTCTAATCATCGGGATAGGAACATGAAAAATCTTTATCGTCACAACTGGACATTCAATTGGCTCTAAGTCTGTCATTGAATACAGTTATACCTCTATATTCCAGCTGGCCTCCTTCCTAGCGGTCATCTGGGCGGTCAGTGTGCTGTGCTATCTCTTCAGTGGAGTCATGAAGGTCCCCGCCATGGTGTTCCCGCTCTCCATGGCGGCCATGTTGCTTGTGTTCCTCATCAACCCCTTCAAGATTCTCTACTACAGGGCACGCATGTGGCTGCTTCGTGTTCTGGTATGTTCAGATATTTGCTTGGCAGTCATATTTTTGTTAAAGAATGTAAATAATGCTATAGATCAGCCAGGGCCTCCTTTCACAAAGCAAAGCAACCTTTACTAAGGTTGACCTTAACTTTCATTCGTTACCATTGCACTAAGGATACCTTAAGGACTTACGGTCACCTTAGGGCTTTGTGAAAGAGGGCCCTGTTGAAATTTGATTGTTGCTGTAAGCATCTTGACAGATTCTAGGTCCAAAATTTGAAGCAATTTTTGCACTGATATACATGCAGCCCAATGATTATGAAGAACATTCATGACGCTGCTTTAATACTTAAGAGTATCAACTTCAGAAAGATACAAGAATATTTTTCAATCATTTTCAGTTCCGTATATTCACTGCTCCATTCCACCATGTGGGGTTCGCTGACTTCTGGCTGGCTGATCAGCTCAACAGTCTGGCTATCGTCCTGCTCGACTTTGAGTATCTCATCTGCTACTTTGCATTTGAAGTTGATTGGCTCGGCGGAGAGAGTAAGTACAGTCTTGCTTGATCTAGATAGGGAGCAAAATGTAGTGGTTAGCATGTAGGTTTCTCATGCAGAGGTCCATGTTTGAATTTTGGTGGAGACTTTAAAATATGAGTGAGGAGTATCTCTTACTGTGTTGTGTCAAGGCACTTCATCCACATTGTAGGCAGTCTACCAGCTGGTAAAATAGGTACCTAAAACCAGGATCTATGGACCTACTTAGTCACAATTAGCACTAAGTAGCTACTTTGAAAGTCAATCTCTTCAGGGTAATGATGTAGGTAGTACTTTGAGCAAGTATTTTGAAACATTGAAAAGGCGCCATATTATCCACTTTATTATTATGTGCTTAGTGCATAATTCTGAACAATTTACTCCGTCAAATCATATGACAATCACCTGTCAAAACATCATTGGAGGTATGCAAAGAAGGTACAGAAACGATAAAAAAAATTAATGATACAAATTTTGATGAATATTGTTCCAAAATGTTGGTGAATGTCGGAACTAAAATTCCTCGTCAATATAGAATTTGGAAAAAAGGGATATGGGCTTTTCATATAGAATTTGCTTATGTTTGTAATTACTGTTGGTTATCTAAATACTCTTGTTAGACATTTTAAATTAGCATCAGTAAACTGGTATCTCTTTCCAAAAATGTTGTGTTTACTATACCGTGATTTGGATCATATCGTGACATATGTATCAAGAGCAGCCTGCACTGTGACATTCCTGAAATTACTATGACATATGGCAAAGACAGTAACATGTGTTTTATTTCTTCTATTGCAGGGGCATCAGTCTGCACAAAGAACATCTACGGTATCAGGGCGGTTGTCGGATGTTTGCCAGCATGGTTCCGTTTTGCTCAGTGTCTTCGTCGTTATCGCGACACAAAACTGTTGTTTCCTCATGTTGTTAATGCTGGGAAATATTCAACAACATTCTTCGTCATTTTATTTGCAACTTTATACAAAATACATAAAGGTATGTTTATCACAAATATCTACTTATTTATTGATATAATGATATAAGGGTATTTCAGCTGCAATTTTGAAAACTTTTTGCAAATTCGTTGTAAGACATGAATATAAAAGAATGTTGAAAAGGGGTAATTTCTATTACAAAATTTATTTTCTTTTACAAAATTTGAGGGAACATAATTTAATGATACAGTTCAGTTAAAACCTGTACTTAGTGCTTATTTTTCAGTTGCTTTGTAGTACAAAGTTGACAATTTTTTATATCAATCAATATAGATATGATATCTTACAGTCTAAAGCAAGGCCTAAACTGACATCATCCTCTTTATAAACTTGTACAGCAGATAAACAGTGTCATCTTCTTATAATACCGTATCAGCAATCTCTAGCCAGTGTCAAACAGTCTGTAAGTAGGTAGGATTGTTGCTTATCTACTCACTATATAACAATTTTAAGTTCATCAGGCCTGAAAGGGCTGATGGGCTTGTGGCATTGCATGGTTTCTGTCTGTTAACTTTGTGCATTTTCGACTTCTTTTCTCTGAAGCAAAAGGTGTAGAAAGCTGAAATTTTGTGTACAGACTCTTTGACTAGTGAGGATTATAAATTGTAACATTGGTGACCCTGTGACCCCTAATAAGGGCTAATAAGGGCTACTTGGGCCACGCCCTTAAAACCTTTTTTCGTATATTAGAAGAGTTTTTATTTAAATATATCTTTATTTGTGAAGAAAAGGACCAGGAACAAGTTCTCCAACTACCTAGGTTAATATTGGTACTTTTATGCTCATAAAATAACAATTAATCATTACAGAGGAGTATGGTGACGATTACCGACAGAACAGCGTGTTCTTCTACTTATGGATTGTGTCAGCGGTGGGCAGCTCTTGCTACACCTACACCTGGGATATCAAGATGGACTGGGGGCTGCTCGACAAGAACGCTGGGGAAAATAAGCTCCTCAGAGAAGAAATAGTTTATGCTTTTAAGGTGAGTTATGAAAAAAAAGAGGCTATTTATCCTATTATTCTGGGATTGAAATTCTCAGCTAATCACAGCTGTTTTGAGTCAGTCCCCACTGTAGTGTAATACATAGCATTTTCAGCAGTTTTTCAAAACCTCCATTCCTTTTATTTATTATTATGTCTTTTATTCTGTAGATTGTGAAGTTGCAAGTTAGCAAGATTTCACATTTATTGCATATCATATATTCATAATTTATACATCACTGAGTCATTAGATGATAATGATGAATCAATTATCCAGAATGTTATTATTCCAAAAAAGTACACAAATCATCTTTCCATGAAGAATATTCTGTGATCCAAAATATTATTTATATTAAACTATAAACTCTCCATATATGATTGTTCTGAGATCACATCATGTTTGTTCAATCTATTTCAGGCTTATTACTACTTTGCAATCATCGAAGACTTCGTGTTGCGGTTCACGTGGTCCCTATCAGTGTCTGTAGGGGAGGGCCTCTTCTTCCACAACGAGATACTTACATCTATACTTACTCTTCTGGAGGTCTTCAGGTGAGTCTATTAATCCCCCCTCCCCCTCTCCCTACATATAAGTGAATACTGCTCCTAATCCTACCAGAAGAAAATAATTGATTTTTATTAAACTAGATAGTAATGATTACCGGATATATATGAGGATTTACTCTACTGGAGGTCTTCAGGTGAGGTCATTAATACCCTCCTACTAACTTCCATTAAAGAATAACCTAAACCTTTCCTCCTCTTCTAAACAGATATCATAGAGTATCTCAATGAAGACCAGTAATCATTTACCAGGCCAATAACATTTTCTCAAGTCAGTTTTAAGGACATTGCTCCTATGATCAATATATCATATGATCATATAGGGAAGCTCATTCTAAGATATGAATTAACTTCCCAGGCAGTTTGTATGGAATTCCTACTTTCTTGAAAACGTGCATCTGAACAACTGTGTAAACGTTTAATTACCTTGCCTCCATAGATCCACAATCAGTCATATTTTCAAAGACAATAATTATATTATATTGTCCTCAGGTAGGTGTCAAAGACATTACTCTGGTCAATATGATCAATATGAAAAATAAATTTGTACTAAATCCAAGATTAACTTAACAGACGGTTTGTATGGAACTTCTTCCGTCTGGAGAACGAGCATTTGAACAACTGTGGTCAGTTCCGAGCCGTGCGTGACATCTCGATTGGACCGATTGACTCAAGCAATGAGACCCAGCTTATCGACATGATGGACAACCCAACAGGGGCCGAGGCGAGGCGGTATGAGAAGAGGGGCAAGGCGGTTAATAGCAGGTGCTTGTTTGTCCTTATAATATCTTGATACTCTTGATGTGATGCAGTCTAGGTCATATGGCACTCTGTGTGTCAATCCTTGCTTTTCTCTGTTCTTCCAAAATCATGGAAGTGAGCATAACGCAAAACCTGTAAGACTCTACTGCTTTAAGTTCATGTGAAAGTTGTATGTTTAATGGTGTTGTTTTTTATGGAACAAACTCCAGGGTTTTTATCCAAAAATGACTTTTGCCTTTCGCAACAATTTGTGAATTGTTAGTTTAAACCCCTTAAAAATTCCTGTAAATATTACTGACAGATGGAAGAATTTTATAACATTTTTAATATACAAAACTGCATCTAGGAACAAAAATTGTGATTGATTTGTTAATCTTCCCTTTGCAGGTCCAAGAAGGACACACGTCTATGGGTGGATGAGGACGAAGAAAGAACTCCTTTAATGCCAAAAATGAAGGGTTTATAGTTCAAGCTCCAAATTGACATGTTATGGGCAGGAGAGAAATAGCCAAATCAGTTTAACCATTACCCTGCCAAGGATTGGTCAATAAGTTATATATACCCTTAACAGGCAGGATATAATTAATCATGGTGCTCTGATACCGATGAGAGATGACTTTTCAGTGGCACATAGAGGCAGGAACGAATAAGACAAATCAACTACCTGTACCTGTCCAAGATTTCTTCATTCACCAGTGTTGGAAATATTTTTAGTCCTTACAAGCAACCGGGGCTTTTGTAATGGTTTGATAAATGGACCAGTTCTTCTGAACATTTGACAAGCCCTGCAAAGTGAAGACAGTTAACAAAAATCTTTGAACCAAGCCACCTCTTCTCCATCAGGACACATTCTGAAAGTAACCAGCTATTGGCAGGCCGTTTATCCTCAAGTGATGAAGCTTTCAATGAAGGTTCTTGCACAGCTAAGATAAGGATTGCACTGAATTAGATATATTAACTGATATACCCGTAATTAAAATCTGTGAACAATCACCTCTCCTTATGTCAAAAGTGTTTGATTACCCTTGACAAACTGATTAGAAGTATGAAGACTTTCAGAGAAGGAATGACTCATGACACAGTAGGACATGAACTGCTGAATGATATTTCTTCCATTATAAGCTGTCTTAGTATGATTGAAAACAGGTCTGGCAAATTTCATCAGCGTGCAGAATAACTTGTATTCTTCATTAATGGGATGTGTCGAAGGCCTTGTGTGTTGTTAATGTCTAGTGGAGGGGGATTCTTTCTGTAGAGTGATATGCCAAATGCTTTGTTTTTCAATTCCAAACAACCACGCACAAATAGTTCTGCAGACTGTAAATTGAAGTTGTGTCAGATAATCAAATGACTGCAGAGCTTTTAACAAATACTTACAGTTAAAGGGCCAGATCGAGCGGCTATTTTCTGTTCCACAAATATTCGGGAGGGAATTCCCTTTTGCACACGACACGTCAAATTTTATATATTCGACTTTGTTTTCTATTTTTTTTTATGTTAATAACTATGTCATATTTGGTAATTTGTTCTAATCCGCCCTTCAAAACAAAAAAATTGCGAAAATAAATAAAGCCACTGACAAGCACATCGAGCGGTGATTTTGTTTGTTTGTGGAAACGAAATTCACGGAGGACATTCCTGTTAACTATATAATAAATACGATGTTTACATGATTATTTCACACTTATTTTCAAAAAATTCAAAATGTTAATGAGGTAATCATTCAAGTTGTTCATGATTTAACAATTTGATAAAGAATAAAGTGTATCGCCCCCCAAAAAGAAAAACATCGTGAAATGAAGCCAATCATCGGAACTACGAGCATGAGATGCATTACTGGCATTTACTGCAACAAAATACTGTCTTAACTGATAACTTTTATTATGCATCACGTGTAAACATGTCCCTCTTCTATCAATCACTTATTTTTTCTTGATTTACTCAATGAATTAGCATGATACAGTACATTTGTTTTCTCGCAATGCAAACAATTCAAAATGGCGGAGGAAAGCCGATCGAACTCGAAGCCTTGATCATGGCGACCACTAGGATTATTGTCAGCTGATTGTTTGGTCGGTGTTGTAGTGACTTCGATGTTTAATTTGTAGGAAATTTGTTAATAATGTTTGCATAAGAAAATTGACAGACAAACAGATTGTTTATTGAAATCTACATATGACACTCAATCAATGTGACACTGAGAAGAATAGTTGATTCGCATCGAATATAAAAAAAATCGTCAGCGCTGTCGCACTCCGAAATATACATAGTCCGTATTGCACTTTTTCGAACATAAAAACTTCATGTGATTTAAGTGACTAAGATATATTTTGGAAGAAAAAATGTTTTACTATGAGTCGGGTTGAGATTAGCAAGAAATCCATAAATTGATAAATATATATGTAAATAATTTTCATTTCTAATTAATATTGAAATATTGTGATATTAAATATTGCATTAAAATGGAAAAGAAATTTCACAAATAATTATCCAAACAAAATACTTTGTTTACATCAGAGATAAGCAAGAAATCTATAAATGGAAATTTATATAAATAATTATGTCATTTATAATATTGAAATATTTTGATATTACAATTTATGTTGTAGTTTTTTCGTATACCCCCAAGTCATAATAATTGGAATGAGCAAGACATAGAAATAAATAAATGCCAAAATTCATTTGACACCCTGACACAAACGAGCCATGTTGTTTACATATAGCGTTGCATTATGGGAAGGGGCTTTTCTCGTGCTATTTATAGATCTAAAAACTATGACGCGCTATTCGAAAACAGCCTCGTTCCCGATCTAAAGCTTATTTCTCAGAAAGAGGCTCGATCGGCCTCTTTAAAATCTTAACAGTGTCTGTTTAAAGAGCCACTCCGTGAGTTGTCATTGGGTCATGCCAAATATTACCAATGGTGATCAAGAAATATCAAGTGAAGCAGGAAAGAATTATTTAAGTCTAACAACATCAATGTCAAATGATAATAGGAAAATCTAAAGTTGCAATGTTATTCAAAACCTCTGACAATGATGCAGGTTAATCAGTCAAAACTAATTTTGGAAACTTGTAAATTGTATGTGTGAATTTGGCTTCCACAACAAATGTGACTGTTTTAAGATTTTAAACAAAAACAATTATTCATCATATGATTTTTAATTGGGATGGGAGTATATGAGGTATTTTGAACTTGTTTTATATCATAATTTATGTCATTAAAGTTCTTGTAAAAGTAAAACCATATATGATTAAAACACTTAATGGTGAGGGTTTTATGCAATGTCTGTTTCTTCTATTTTAAACATATATTATTACATAATAATGTGTATGCTTTTCTTCTCCATGACAGTATTTCATATGCAAGGTTTTGACCAGTATTGGTATTTGCATATGTGACAACCATGCAACAGTATGAATAGTCTTATTGCATGAAAATACTGAATAAAATGTAAGAAGTCGTTTTTAAAAATAAGAACTCATTTCAGAAAATTAAAGAGACTTGGAAGGGGAATTGAACACCTTAATTCACCACCTGATCCGACAAAAACAGACTTACTTGTTCATAATTAATTTTGCTAACGAGAAAGATCTTACAACTATCAATAACCTAGACTATTAATATGCTGAATTTAGGGTGTTGTTCTACTGCTGTGCAGGTGTCCACTGTTGTTTCAATGATGTCACGATTATCTTGATGAGGTCCTAGTATATCTATGGGGACATTTTATGAACAACATGAACATTTCCCAAATGTTGTTACAATACCTTTGTAAGTTTGTAAAGTGATAAAGTTTTGATACCTAACTTTGTGATCACTGTTTAATTTTGCCTTGTTTCCTGTGCCTTTTGGTGTTGTCATTTCCTGTGTAAAAAGTTGTTATAAAATTTGTAAGAAATCCATTGAAATGTTTGTTAATTTCTTAGTATAGTAAGTACAATGTGGTGCAATTTAATTTTAATATTGATGTACATTTTCTTGATTATTTATGTTCATGTAAAACATTTATTCAGAAACTGTTTTGGATCGTTTGTCGCAATATCTTTTATTTTGAATGCCAAAATTATAAACATGACAAACTAGATGTGTACTAACAATTCTAAGCCATTGAAAACAGCCTCTTAGTGCTTCTTATTCTGAAATAAATTATGAAAGGGAACAGCTTTTACCATAATTGGCACCTGTGACCTTCTTAATCCATTTCTGAACCAAAATCATAATTTATCTCTATTGTATAAAACATTTCAATTGTCCAATTGTTTTCATTCTTTAGAATAATTATCATACTTGAAGCAATTACCATTTATATCTCCATTATTCTTCTTTTGAGAGGCATTTTAGAAGTTGGAATGACAATAATGACGTGAAATATATGGATGGCAACTTTATTCATTTTATTTCAAAAACAGTCTGAGTAAAGAAAGGGATCATCTTCTTTTGTTCTTATGAAGTAGCAGTGAGGTTTCTTAGCATTTGTCTCTGTTTAATTACATTTACGCTTTTCACAAAGTTGTTTTTACTGTGTATCGTTACCATTACCTATATATTCTACCTTACTATTCATTACCTCTTGAGAACGACAAGTACCTGTGTCGAAATGCCATTAATAAAGAAGTTGCCATCCATATATTTCTCGTCATTATTCATCATGTTCATAATGCTTGGTTATACTTTATGTAACTTGAAAGTGCTCAGTACTTGTCTTGTTTAAAGACAGATTTTGCTGCATATCATTTGTATTTTATTCTCAGTTATAAAAGGAAGTGTTTTGAACAATTTGTCAGATTATTTCATCATGTTGGCCTTTTATTCTGTATTATTTCATTATAATATCATAATGTGTTCAGAAAAAGTATTGTTATTGAACCAAATCAAATCTTTTAAGTCTTCAATCATTCAATTGTGCTCATTTTACAATTTCTCCTTTATTGTCTTAATTTTACGTTTCATTTGATCGTTGATTGTTCATTATAAGGTAAACATACTTAAAACTCACATTGGTATAAAGATATGATTGTGTGATCTACCGTATTCGACCTATTAAGTGCCCTGGACGGTTAAAAAATTAAAAAGAGGGGGTGCTTATTAAAGTGTCTTAATCATTCAGTCGAATGATAAAAATGTTTGTATATTCTCGATCTGCATATAGTCTTTTAGCATAAGTTACAAATCCAATTACAGTGATGTAAGAGGAGGACTGAATCAAGTCTTCAAAACAGTTTTTATGTAAAATTTCATAGGTTTGTCATGTAAGATATGCCTCGAGAGGGTGCGCTAAATGTTTTTTTTTAGTTAAAATCACCGTTAGGGGGCGCTAATTAAGTCGAATATGGTAATCAGTTTCAGAGAATGGCTATGGTAAATTATGGGACATATTTGTGTCCATCGACAAAAATGTCCAAGGCATATTTTACAAAGATGGATTTAATTAATAATTAGCATAGGAAAAACTTCACTACCCCTCAATAGTAATGGATTTGACAGTTCCTTTAAATATAATTTTTTTTATGTTTTGTCTGATATGAATTTGAAGAAATGTTGGAATTTGATGTTTTGAGTAATCATGTTAAAAGAATTTTTTTTTTTTTTTGATTTAAACAAGATCAGTATTAAATTCTCCTAATCATTGTATAAACGTTTCTAGAAATAATTCAGTGATTAGATTTAGGATTTTGTTCAGGATATGAGGGATTGACAAAGGGATACAGTTCTTAAATGATGTTGAATAATGAAGATTAGGTTTCTATGTGTGTGTTTAGTCAGAATTTTGATATCATTTTGCTCCATGACCAAATTTCATTGTACATTTACTCATTCAGTTTCATTCAACTTGGATCTAATTACAAGTATAATACAATCTTAGTTTGTCAATTTAAGTTTTTGAACAATGGATCTTGGCCAAATGTTCATATTACAATATATTGATTATGAAAAGAATGAAATGAATGTGGGATTGATATGTGAATGTGACAGGTCCAATATGAGAAATATTTACTTCTAGTTAATAAACTCTTAGGCTAATCTACAACAATAGATGACGAAAGTTTGGTCACATTGGCTACCTCTTGAATACTGCAAACATTATCTGGTAAATTTTAGTGATGACTGGGAACAGTAAATGCTTAATTTATCCATTATAATTTTGGCTTGTTATCAGACTTTTTCTATTCTTTGGTAAAACAAGTTGTGGTTCAAATTCTAAAATTTGATTGCATTTTGATGTTTTTTCATATTTCATTTTAGATCTGATATTCAAATGGCAATTTTGACGCAATAACATTATTGAATGTTCACAAACGCTTCTCCTATATAATGCTTTCAAGAATCTTTAACAGAAAGAGAATTGTGTATATTGTTTTGTTGTTCGAGTGAGTGGACAACTATAATCAAGACAAGATGTCTGTCTGAATGTGTGAATGTTGAGAAAGGGAGAGACACTGGCAGATTGAAGCTATTATTTTCATATACAAAGTTAAGTGCAAGATCAAACTGTACATCCATGTCACATATAACCAGAAAAAAACTTTTAACAAATGATAAAAGATTTTTTTTACAAAACTTGTTTGTGTTATTTTTGTGGTTCTTGGCAATGTGTATTTACAACTTTTTAAAAACTTTTCTTGGTGTGACCTCAAAGTTGCAACTTATAGAATCCTGGGAACCCAGAGTTGGAATGTTGAGCAATACTCTGAAGAAATTTGCGTTTGACTATCCTTAGGGCTGTAATAATTGTGTTTACCGTAATTTCTCTATTAATTCGACATCTCCAATAATTCGACCACATAATACTATTCTGAGGTCAAATTCAAATCAAAATTCAACCAATAGATGCTCCTGTGATTCAACCACTGCTTAAAACAATTGCCAAACATATTATTATTAATTATACCCCCGCCTTACAGCGTAAGCGGGGGTATATAGCGTTCATTCTTTCCGTCCGTCCGTCCGTCCGTCCCAAAACTTTGTGCGGAGCATATCTCCAAAACTATGCATGCTAGCCTCATCAAACTTCATACACATGTCAACCATGATCCCTAGTTGTGCCTTTTGAGGGTTAGAACTATTTCTGAATTTTCATTTTTGCGGTTTCCATGGAAACGTGACTAAAAAGTGACTCTTTGAGGAAGTCGTTTTGTGCGGAGCATATCTCCAAATGAATTTTCATTTTTGTGGTTTCCATGGAAACGTGACTAAAAAGTGACTCTTTGAGGAAGTCGTTTTGTGCGGAGCATATCTCCAAAACTATGCATGCTAGCCTCATCAAACTTCATACACATGTCAACCATGATCCCTAGTTGTGCCTTTTGAGGGTTAGAACTATTTCTGAATTTTCATTTTTGCGGTTTCCATGGAAACATGACTAAAAACTGACTCTTTGAGGAAGTCGTTTTGTGCAGAGCATATCTCCCAAACTATTCATGCTAGCTTCACCAAACTTCATACACTTATCAACCATGATCCCTAGATGTGCCTTTTGAGGGTTAGACCAACAAATTATTTTTATTTTTTGCGGGTTCCATGGAAACATGACTAAAACAGTGACTCTATGACCAAGTCTTTTGTCCGGAGCATATCTCCCAAACTATTCATGCTAGCTTCATCAAACTTCATACACTTATCAATCATGATCCCTAGATGTGCCATTTGAGGATAAGACCATCACATTTTTTTAATTTTTGGCGGTTTCCATGGAAACATGACTAAAACAGTGACTCTATGACAAAGTCTTTTGTCTGATCATATCTCCCAAACTATTTATGCTAGCTCAACCAAACTTCATACACTTATATATGGATTTTCTTCTCTGTGGTTTCTTTGGAAAACATAACAAAAATAGTTTTGTCCTCAGTGCATCTCGTAGAATATTCATGATAACTACCTCAAATTTGAAACAAAGATCAACCATTATCTCTAGATGTACCCTTTTAATTGTAAAACCTATTAATGAATTCGGTATTTGGGTTTCAGTTGAAAGAAGACTTACACAATGACTTACTGTATACTCAACGATCGTACTTTAACCAATATTAATCAGTTATACTATTTGAAATTCTTTGAACAAAGTGGAGAGCGGGGGTATGTGAGCTTTGCTCGCTTCTTCACTTGTTGCAATATGTAATTTTCTCTACTGCAGTAATCAATTAATAACATCTTCTTTATTATAACTTTGCCATTATCATGTGGTTATCTACAAAACCTATGCATCAATATATATATTATAAGTTCCTTATATGTATCTAATATTTCCACCATAGTACTGAATGAGCCACCAAAAAGTGAAAATAGTTCAACCATATACATTTTCTGAAAATCTTTTGAAAATTTTAGGATCGAATTAATAGAGAAACTACAGTATGTGCCGCTGATTTTAAGACACAGTATAATTGCTTCTCAGTACTCCAGTTAAGATGATGCGTTTTACAATAAGAGGATACTTTGAAAAAGATCACTTAATGCAAAAAGGACTACACAAGATGAATTTAAATACTTATGATCTGTTTTTTCTTGAACATGCACCACTGCATCAATTCTCCTTAGTGCAAATCTGTATTGATTCCATAAGATAAGCTTTTCAATTTATTCATTTAAATTGTCGGTGTAACAGAAAACTGTGGTCATATCAGCTTTTGTATCAATGTTTTCAACTCAAAGCCATTGCCTCTGTTATTCTGTAGCTTATTAGCCTCTGTATTGTTTCATGTTGAAGAGTATTAATATGTACATGTCTACATGTTAAATACAGCATCAACCTTGCATGAGAAAAAAGATTAATTACACTAAAGTGAAGAAAATGAATCAAACCATTTCACATGATTTCTTCAATCACTGTACATATAAGTACATATCAGAAAGCACTAAATGTATCCATAAGATGGGCTCTGTAGCTTACCATGCAGATTTTGTACTGTATGATGTTGAAGAACATAATACATAGTTTCAAAGTGAAATACTTCACCCAAATTGTCTAGTAACCGTGCATGAGACAAGGATGTCTTTTACTAAATGTTGAAAATCATTCAAACCATATCCCTAATCAATGAAATAAATTGAAATCAAGATCTTATAAAATATAGCACTGAGAAAGGAACTACCTTTGACACCTCAATCTACACCCATCTTCGCTTATCTTATCACTTATCTTATCTAACTTCTGCAAGCATTTAATCCAAAATAGCTAAAAATGCATGAAATCCACTAGATAAGTTTAAAAAAAAAATTCTTGAGAAGTTATTTTCTGAACAGGAAGATCTCATTTTACCATCACTCAAATATCATGAAAATGTAAATAGATAATGGACAATGGACATCCATCTTATTGTCTATAATTCTTTATAGTTTAATAGTTGAGGTTCACATTACAATCATAAGTGACATGTTTTTTTGTTTACTTTTTATGCTGAGAGGTCCAATAAAAACACTACAAACCCATAAAAATACATTATGCACAGAATTTATTCTTATGTACATTAATGATTAATAAATCAGATAATTTACAACTGTATGTAAATGACAATATATATCATGCATGAAAATTAATGGTTCACTTGGTGCCACTGTTAATTGGCAAAATAAGAGCATAAAGAGACATTCACAGGGCACATGTTAATCAAGGCTTACTGACAAGTAACCAGGTGCAGTTAACTCTACATGAGTTCATTGAATTTTATCAAAAGAATCCTAAAGAGTTCATTGAAATTTGTCAAACTTGTCACCAGGGAATATTGCAAAATTGTCATATGTTAATATGTCAATGAATGAAATGTTATGATTTGTAATGGAAAATCTTAAAATATTTATATGAATCTGAAGTTTGTATTTACAAAATTCTACACGAGTTCATTGAAATTTGTCAACTTATCAACAGGACTTCTGAAGAATTCTTTGTGCAAATGTTGTCATATGTTAATGTCAATGAATGGAATGTAATGATTTGTAATGGAAATCTATCTCAGATGCTTAAACAATTTATAATTCTGAAGTGTGTAGCACAAAATAATGGTAGGTCAATGTTTATGCCAGCAAATGGAACTAAAAATGTTCGTAAATATATATATATTGAGATAGTGTCTAAATATTATGATTTATAAGCAATATTTCATCTAAATAATGGATCAGCTAGGTTGATCCTGTAAGCACAGAGAGAGTTGCTCCAGGCTATGTTTGACGCCCGCCACGAACCAGGCAGGTTGTTGTGCGGCCCTCACCAGACTCTCGATGTCTGTACACGTCCTCTGTAGCTGCTGGAGCAGGGAGTCACGTCTCGATTCCTGAACAGACCAAATATAGAAATCCCATTTAATCAACACCTCTCAACCAAACTATTAACTGACATCCTTTTAAAATAAACTCATTCATAACTGAAACCCCTACAAAAAGACAACCCCTCAAAACTAAATTTAATCATACACTAATCAAAACTCAAAGATTTTTACTCCTTTGCAACCAAATTAGTACATTGCTTATCTGTCAAAAGCAAATTTTTCCAATCACAAAAAAAGATGGAATAAATTAAAAAATTTCATGAGAAACATATGTGCCCTACATTGTTATCTTTATTGTTCTAGGTATCAAGCATACAGGATTGAGCAGGCATTCAACCATGAGATAAACAGTCCTAGTCTCCTTTTCATAAGATAAAACAAATTAGTCAGTCAACAAGCAGTAATACAATAAATTACTATCAAAATATGCATGGGTGGAATTCAAAATTGGTAGGATTTTCAATATCTCATAATGGTCAAAATAAACTCCTCAAAAAGGATTATTTTTTATTCAAATAAATTGGCAAACACTTGATTATGAGAAAATACAAACAGTCAAGCTCAAGTGTACCAATTAAAATTTTAGTGGAAACATAATTAATTAAACGGGAGGAAAATGTCCTGACCGTTACCGTTTCTTAATCAGAAAAAAGAATTTTAACTAAAATTAAGAAAAATCTTTCAACGATGGCATTTACATCTTTTACATTGTATAAATGACACTTGAAGGTAAAAACTGTTCTTATTAATCTTAAAAGTCCTTTTTTTGTATCTTTTCATTGTTTAACACAATTTAATAGCATTTTTCTCAGAAACTTTTGTGTTTATAGTTTTCAATAGGTGAAATTATCTCAAATAAGCATCTGCTGCTAATCCGAGAACACGTTTAGATGACATATACGTAAAGAAGAGAGCTTCGTGTATTATCATGAATTAATTAGAGATGTCAATTAGCTCCAGTAACGGCTGGGTCAGAACTGGTAACGGTCGGGACATGTATGGTAACGGGCTGGACATAAGTCTTCTTCAATTCAATTCACTATAGAGACATAACATGAAAGATAAAAATAAATATTCTTCAACTTTATTGTTAACTCTATTTTGAACAAAAAGTGAAATGTGAATTAGAAATGGTAAATTTTAGATTGTATTGCATATTTTATTCACTGCCATGGTAACGGTATGGACATTTGTTATGAAATCAACAACAAAACTTATAAATAAATTTGTACTTTTTGATATTAACAGATTAAAGCTTGTAAAGAATACAAATACACATTGTCTTGATTTTGACACCTAATTATTATTGAAAGAAAAGTGTTTTTGGCAATCAAGTAAATGAGGGGTAACGGTCAGGACATTTTTGGTAACGGTCAGGACATCTGTGTAAATACCAAGATTTTTTTCCATTGTATAACTTGTAAAGAATAGACTTCTGAAAGATACTGCAACAACTATCAAACTGCACACTGTGACAAATGATTAAGCTACACAGGCAACTGCATTTATTGCTGATATTGTTCCATACAGTTTGCACATTTTGTCCAAACCGTTACCATAGTTTTCTTTGTCAATTATCTCATAAAAATTAAGACATCTATCAGAAATATATGTAGTGGTTTCTGCTATTAATATTCAATAGATAACTAAAAATTCACTAACTAACCTCAGAAAATATTCTTCAAAAAGAAATTTATTTGACATATGTCCATACCGTTACTATTTATTTGTCCTGACCGTTACTTCAAAACTTTTATGTTAAAACCACTTCATTAAAACTACTCTGAACAGTAAACTCCCAAGCCTAAACAATTTATGATCTTAAAATAATTTCATTATTAATATTTCTTAAAATATTTATGAATAACTTAGTTAGTTTCTCCAAATAAAAATGTGTTTGTCCTGACTGTTACCAGAACTGTCCTGACCGTTACTTTGTAAAAAGGTAACGGTCAGGACCGGTAATGGTCAGGACAATTTGTAAATAATTCAAAATAACACAATGAATGATCCCTTAAAGATGTCAAAGTACATGCCTTCCACATCTTCCAGTTCTGAGCAACAAAGCTCATTATTATTGAGACAAAGGGAGAATACAAATGCACAAAATCCAACGGTAACGGTCTGGACATTTAAGGGTGACACATCATATTTATACCTGCTTGTTGGTGTCATATTTCTGCAAAATGTACCGAATCCTTTTATTTCACTAACTGTCATATGCAAAGAGCATTTGTCAATCAGACACAGCAAATAGAATTCCAATCCAGTTCCAGGGGGAAATTATTGAAGGAAATATCTACATGGTAACGGTCAGGACACAAAATCTCAGGACAGGCATGTTTCAATTTGTAGAATTTTTAATTTTGAAATCAATACAAAATTTAATGCAGTTTGTACATGCATGATCAATGGTTATAAGAATAAAAAAAATGTGTTTGTTTCATTATGTTTATTTGTATGATATTTTGGCAAAGATGTATGAGGACCGTCACCTCAGGACAGAGTAAATATGCCAAATTTGACCCTAAAATGTTATTAAATTACAAATTTTAAAT
Source organism: Steromphala cineraria (assembly GCA_916613615.1). Taxonomy (NCBI): domain Eukaryota; kingdom Metazoa; phylum Mollusca; class Gastropoda; order Trochida; family Trochidae; genus Steromphala; species Steromphala cineraria. The sequence continues at coordinate 6,463,779 of OU744735.1, forward strand.
GGAAAAATTAATGGTTGATCACGAAAATGTACTTGTCAATGGCTCAATATATTTTCTAGAACAAAAAATCCCAAAAAGACACACTATGTTTTTTAAAAATTGGACCGGACAGAAAAACCTACCAATTTTGAATTCCACCCGCATAACATATATAACTATTACCTGTTAAGGCACTAATATCAGGGTTCATATTCTTCATATGCTTGAGACCAAAATATCACTTTTTCTTTTTGACATCATGTAATTAACAATGCTTCATCTATCACGTAGTGTTCGGTTCCATAAGCGACAATGGCTTGTTTGCTATGGGAAGTAGATTTTGAGAAATTGCCTTTATTTTGCAACTACTGAATAACTAACAGAATATTATATTCGTGCCCATGACATAGCACATCTATGACACTTGTGCTAAATATCAGTTTATCCCTCGCTCTAGCTTTGGAAATACTAATATTTAGGCACTTGTGTCGTAAACATAGTATGTCCTATACACCCATATAATTTCCTCTATGAAATATAAGATTGGTTCAGTCATTACCTGCTTGTTACCACTGCTCTCAGTTCTTGCTCTTTTTGTTGATGGCTGAAAAGAAAATCGTTTGCTTTAATATCTAATATTTCTTCTGCTGATAGCTCATGGCTCTCGCTCAGAAACTACTATGATCAATATATGATAATAATAAAATAGAGCCATTGGCTCTATAGCTCATCAGGCTTTACATTTGATTTTGCTTAAGATTGTGGTCAATGTGGTTCCCCCCCTAAGTAGGGACTACAGGGTCACAAAATCAAGGAGTCTGTACACAAAGTTTCAGCTTTCTAGGCCTTATGCTTCTGGAGAAGATGGATGGACGGACGGATGGATGGACAGACGGATGGACGCCTCACACCATGCCATGCCATAAGCCCTTCCCTAAGTGATTATAGAAACTAAGATACAACTACGTATACACTTAGTAAGGATTCCTACAAAATTGCAAAACTGTTTTAATTTGTTTAAAAGTCAATGAAAATGCAGATATAGACGTCCTGATTGCATGTAAGCTATATAAGCTCTTATGAAACTAACAATGTCTTTTTCAGATTCTTCATTTCATTTATGATTCTTATATAGTCATTATTGTATTAATAAAATCTTCAATGTCCTTTCAATTTGACTGTATCATAAGAAAGAAGTTAACCATACAAAAATACTGAGAGTACATCGAATGGCTCATCTGAACAAAAAATATCAGAGTTAAGAGCGGAACAAAACTTACTTCCTCAAAGAGTCACTTTTACAAGAAAGAAATCGAAATCTTAAAATAATAATGAGAGTGGTCTGACTGAAATATACAAAAGGCATATCTAGGGACCATAGCCATTACATATATATACAGTTTTATCACATGGTAAGAAATAGTATCAGAGTTATGAGCGGAACAAAAATTACTTCCTCAAAGAGTCACTTCTACAATAAAGAAGTTGAAAATCTAAAATAATGATCATGGAATCTGACCAAAATTAACAAAGGCACATCTAAGGACTGTAGGGATTACATATATATAAAGTTTCGCAACATTTGAACATATAGTACTCGAGTTAAGAGCGGAACAAAAATGACTTCCTCAAACAGTCACTTCTACAACAAAGAAGTCTAAAATCTAAAAAAATAATGAGGGCATCTGACCAAAATATACAAAAGGCACATCTAGGGACCATAGTGATTACAAATATGAAGTTTTGTGACATTTGAACAAATAATATCCGAGTTATGAGCGGAACAAAAATGACTTCCTCAAACACACTTCTACAACAAAGAAGTCTAAAATCTTAAAAAATAATGAGGGCATCTGACCGCAATATACAAAAGGCACATCTAGGGACCATAGTGATTACACATATGAAGTTTCGTGACATTTGAACAAATAGTATTTGAGTTATGAGCGGAACAAAAAGTGTGACGGGACGGACGGATGGACGGACGCGCTGACCGCTACATACCCCCGACTACTTCGTAGCGGGGGTATAATAATAATGAATTTCTATGGCACTTGATATCCAACTCAAAGCTATTCAATGGAGCTTAACAGAGTCGAGTAAGGATAAACTATCGAGAAGAGGTGTGTTTCAAGCTGTCTGTGGAAGGAGTTTGAAGTTTCTGCACATCTATGTTAAGGGGGATAGCTCCATAGGTTTGGGGCGGACACAGAAAAGGCGTGGCAACCATGTCCTTAACAAAGCATACCATGGACTCCAAAATTTATCCTATATAAATAATATTGTATCCAAACAAAGCAAGGTGTTTACCTCATAAGACGTTAAATCTGTTGCAGCAGGCCCTATGACAGATATGGGTGTATTCAAGGCCTGTAGCTGTTCTTTGAGGTAGTCAGTGGTTGAGAGTTGGTGTTGAGACACTGCACTCGGGACCTGATGAATAGGGTTGGTAAACATTTGAGAATAGTATATCATACATCATTGTTCACCACAATAACATTACATGGGGAAGAGTCCTAAGCCAAGGCAGAGAGAGAGTTTACTCCTTAAAAGGGCAAACTACCTTGATTTTTGTGGAGGCGAAAAGGGAGCAGTGTTAGGGTGTAGCTTTACTAATAAAGAATAACCTCAGCAATAAACTACTTGGTTTTATCAGTAAAAACGCTGTCTATCAAGCTACAGTGACGATATCTCATATTTTCACTGTAATCAGTGACAATATCAACTATACGCATGACACTTGATGAAAAAAAAACATTGTATTTGTCAACCTCCATTTAGTATCCTCTACATACCTTAATGCATAGAAATGAAAACATGTCCCCACGTGAGGAGACCATATCACCTTGTTTAAGAAGTTGACAACTTTATCTTGCAGAGTTCCATCCTTCTCCATACACTCAGACACAACAGACTCGTGAACGGTCTCCTCAGCAAAACGTGTGAAGGCTATCAGAGAGTTGTGGAGGACAATACAGTCAGAGTCCTTCAGGACTTGACAGAACACGTCAGGCAGCTTCCTTAATACCTGGTTTTGCTGAAATGTCAACAACATGACTATTAACATATTTTCAGAAAGAATTTATCTAAAAAACCTTTTAAAAAAAAGATCAAAACTAGCCTTGAAACCAACATCCCTCCAATTAGAAAATTGTTACTTTGATTTAAAAACATTAAAGTCTTGCAAAAATCTTTGTAACAGTTAATTTCCTTATAGTGAAATGACTCTCAAATGCATGTCACATGTAAAAAGTTTTAAGAAATTTTACATTGACTTTATCCTAAGAAAGATTTGAAAATCTAGAAATTGATTTCAATTGTTTGCACTCAAACCTATCATTGTTAAAATTTGTGTTTTTGTATAATCTGCTTTTTTTATGCCATTTGTGCTTATCAAAGGACATACAACAATCAAAAAGAGAAAACTTGACTCACTTCAAACGATGGTGGCAGTTTTACAGCGCCACATCTCTGTAGGAAAGACACAACCTCCAGCCTCAATACAACAGAACTTGGTTCCAGCAATATCTTCTGTGTGACATTGAGAATCTGGGAAATCAGGGACAGAAAACTTATCAAAAACTGTATAAATTATTTACTGCATTATGTATTGTGTATTTCTGTTTGTTATTATCTTGCGTACCATAATACTATAGGTTACTATTTCATATTATGTTAACATACCTGTAAATGATGGAATCAAATGCTGAAAATCTAAATTTCACAAGGGAGCTAGATACGGTTAACAAGCAAAAATGTGAGTGTGGCTCAATAATACCCAGACCGTGCACCCCTCACCAACTGAATTATTAATCCCAAACCAAAACATCCCATTAGCAGACGTCTCTTGCACAGCATTTGATCTACCCCATTTCGCCCTAAAGAATAATTGAAAGGAATGAATGAATGTATTTTCTGAAATTGGTCCGAGAAAATCTTATCCCATAAAATAAATATAAATATTATTTTGTCTTATAATTTGGCACTGCGACCCTCCAAAGAAAAGAAGACATGTGCAAAATTAGAAGAAAATTAAAATGAATAGCTTTTCTGTTTTAGGTCAGACAAATTATGATGATGAAAATGAAAAAATTGACCCTATTATAAGAAACCATTATTGACAGTCAAATTCTTTATTACATGAAATACAAATTTTTGGTGTGGATATTTACAATCTTACCAAGCCAGTTGATACTTGCAATAAATATCATGCAATAAAGACGTTGACTATACATAAGAACTTATTCTTCTTCATAGAATCAGCTTAAAAAGTGCATCTGAATAAACATAAAGATTTTTTAGTCTCAATTCTGGCTTTTGGGGGATGAAGATTTAGAATGAAAATGTTTTGTTAAGTTGACAACTTGTATATCTGGTAAGATTGATATGTCATCCAGAAATAAATAGGACAATTCAGTACCTGCAGTATGTCCGCAGTGTTGAGGTATCGGACAAGATGGCCGCTCAGTCTAAAACTCTCTCCCAGCATGAGTTCAAGGGCTGGTCGCATGTTCCATTCCGACGAAGAGAAGATTTTCCATGTTTGACACAACTTGTCTACTATCATGGACTGTTGTTGAGGTGTTACATACTTCTCTACAAACAACGGTGAGTTGTATATGTTGTTCAGACACTTCAGTGACAGGATCTGTGATGAAGACAGTGTAAGTGTTTAAAATCATCACTGGGATTAAAGTTGACATCAACTATCTCTAAATCTGGAAACTAGCCAAATACAGCAATATAATCTTATTTTCTTTAAATTCAGCTATTCCTTTGGTCATTGCACTTTACTAGCCAGTCATCTTTTTCACTAGACAATGGCTACTGAGATAGTGCTAATTTCAAAGGTGCTACAGGCCTGAAAATTACAATAATTTCTCAGATAAAAATCATAAAGAGAAAGTGATCTATTCATATTTACCGCAGTATGAAGCTGAGATAGGCATTTATCAGCTGCAGAATTCCAGTTGTGGAGAACCTTGATGGAGGCGGTTACAAGCTCATCAGTAACATCCCTGCTTAGGTTGCTGTTCAGAGAAGAAAGGGGAATCTCAGCCCATAGCCCGAGGTTGAGAGATGGTTGGTAGTCTTTCAGCAAGATTTGTTGCTGAAAAAGATCAAAACCATGTTAGTACTTGAAGTTAATGTTTGGACATTTTGAATCATCTTGTGATCTACTAGCACACACTTCTGTTTACAAGATGAATTACTACGTTCCCATCATTCATCCAACTAAACTTGTGGTTGGAAAATCAAACAGTAGGAAATAAAATCAATAAAACAAACCGGCTACCTGATGTTGAGGAGCGAGTAACTTGACGAGCCTGTGTATGAGAGATGCCAGTCTGTGGGCGGCCAGGTGGGCGTGGCAACCTCTCGTCACTTCCTGGTACAGCTGTAGCAAGAACCGCACATGTTGCTGGCAGAGATCTGCACTCCCAAACCTGGTCAAACATTCAGAAGATATTTGTGATGATGTCACTTTGTAACTTCCTGGTTAAGGGTTGGGACAGGAACTGAACATGTTGCTGCACTCCCGAAATAGAATTAGAAAGTAAGCACCTAGGTAGAGTGATAAATAGAGATTATTACCCAAGAAAGTGTGTCATATGACATTTATGAAACGAGTGTAAATTTTTGAATTTCCTGAGCGAGAGCGAGGGTTATACACAAATTTGCAAGAGTTTCCTAAAAGTCATATGGCACACTTCCGAGGGTGATAATTTTTTTATTACCTATTCTATTTTAAATTATTCTCTTAGAAATATCAAGACAACGGACCACTTGCCTTGCAACTTGTGGCGACTGTGACAGCCCGAACAATGGTTTTATGACGTCATAGATGTAAATATACGGGAAGTCGCACATCAACAATCATTGCTAGGCAAAAGTGATATGTGCACATGTGCTCATATTGAAAATATATCATAACTTATTTTCAACCATATAGGTAATAATAGGATCTCAAGTTTATTTAAAGTGGCCATTTAATATTACCTTTGAATCTGAGAGGTAGATTTCAACTGCTAAGAAAACCTGGAAAAGGTGTCTGCAAGGGCGAATCAGTAAATTGCTCCTATGTTCAGAGATTCTTACCTGGCCATAAAACACCAACAGTCGACCGCTAGAGTAGACTGATAAGGGTTGTTAGACAGACAGTGCAATAGAAGACAATCCTCCTGAAAAGTAAACAAGAAGACATGTCTTGATAATTGATTGATTATGTCCGAACAAGAACATCATAATAAAGATTTTTTGTTTCATAAATCCTATTTCACAAAAATTCAAATTATAGATAACGTAAAATGATGAAATCATTATTTGTCAACTAGTAATTGAAATTTATATTTTCATATTAAGTGTGTTTAATTTGAGATTTTTTTTATCATATTGTAATTATCAGCAAATGTATTGAACTCAGAAAACTCACCAACACGGAGAAATGTTGAGCTGGAAAACTGCCGATGAACCCGGAGACAGAAGTACAGACATACTCATACAAACTGACGTTTCTGTTAAAACAAAAGAAATATTCAACTTACTTAATTTGTTATAATTTCATTTGTCTTTCTATTCTGTATACCAGTGCCCAAATAATTCAAAACATTTTTCCACTATGGAACCAGAGAATTATAAGGAGAAACACAATTTTAACTAGTGTCAAATCCTCTGTCAAAGAATTGTGATTTCTGTAAACTGAACACTCAGAACAGTTTCTCACTGTGATTATTTAAACATCAAAATTTCTTCTAAACGCGTTGAATGTTCTCAGAACAGATAGTCTAGTGACACAACTTATTCATCCCTTAATAAATATACATTGAAATTCAACAAGAATAACAACATAATTTTCAATATATAAGCAAGTTCATTTTGTATTGGATTAAACATTTCCTATTCAGTGTAAATAGAGTTACGTTATTAGAATAGATACTTTGTTGAGTCCTAAAAAAAACTTTAAAGTTTCAAGTAACAGGACACATAATGAAAACAAATTCTGCTGGTAAAAAATCACACACACCTTTGTTGTTTACCTGCCACGCCCACTCCAGGTAAATAAACAGGGATGGAGAACTCTACGAAACCTGAAACATTTCACTGCCTTGTCCATTCATTATCATAATTAGTTATACCAAAAGTAACTTCTTTGAGAGGCATTTTAGAAGTTGGATTGACAATAAAGCAGAGGAATATATGGATGACAAACGTCGCATACAATGAACAAAGAAGTTGTCATCCATATAATCCTCTGCATTATACCAAAAGTGATTAAAAAACACCTCTCCCAGAATGTTAGCTAGAAGGTCAGCCCTTATTTCAAAATTACTTACATATTGCTCTGCAAAGCACCATTAAGAAACCTTAATGGTTCAAAATTAGGCACTATTGAAACGTTACATTATCATATCAATGCTTTTTTCTACTTAAAGTCAAATATCGTCTAAGCGTTGCTGTACAATAACTCAATACATTGAAGCACTTTGTTTGATAATTTCATACTAATTCGTTTACATAAGAATTGTTAACTTGTGACCAAATTCTGCCAGGGTTAATGTTCACTTCGGCATCTTAGTATGGGAGGTAGCCAAAGTGCAAAGTAACCGCCTCATTCATGGTAATATTGAACAGTGTATCACATTTGAAGTCCTGACATTGGATCCTAGGCATAATAATTATCAACGATTATCATTTTTATTATATCAACATTATTTTATAAATATTATTAATGATTATTAGCATTAATTACTTTGGAACTGAAACTATGATTTAAATTTCTGTTGTAAACGAAGAAAGACGAGAAAACATCTCACATCTGCCAACTGAAGTAAATACAGCCTGGACTATTCCCTCCACTGGGACGTCTTCTGTGTTCACTGCTGGATCTATCCACTTAGTCTGGTCATCCACTGAAAGAAAACAAGTCATTTAATTAGATCATTTGAGTAGTCATTAGGGTATTGAGAATGTTTTGGAAATTTTCATTAGTATCGATATCACATCTTACTATCGATAGTATGAAATTTGTGCATAAGTTCAATTATAAAAGTAAAACACAACAAGTATTTGTCGCAAATTGATGTTAACAACAAGAAGCGGGATGGACGTACGGACGGAGCTGAATACTATGTCCCCCGTGAAGACTCAAGGTTAATGGGTTCATGAGATATGGCGCTAACAACATTTTCAACAAGAGTCATCAAAAGATGACATATCCCACCGGTTCCACATGATCGTAAGATGTAAACCTTTGACACGTTTCTATGGAAATAATAAAAAATAAAATTTTCAGAAATGTGAAAATATCAAAAGGCACCACTTCAGTAGGTGGGCAATACACATGTAAAGTTTCAGAAAGATATGTGGACCGATTTTTGAGTTATGCTCCGGAAACGAAACCTTTCATGAACAGAGTCCAAATAAGAGCAGTTTCCATGGAAATAATAAAAAATAAGTTTTTCAGAAATGGGAAAATATCAAAAGGCACCACTTCAGTAGGTGGGCAATACACATGTTAAGTTTCAGAAAGATATGTGAACCGGTTTTTGAGCTCTGCTCTGGAAACAAAACCTTCAATGAACAGAGTCCAAATAGGAGCCGTTTCGATGGAAATGATAAAAAATACATTTTTCAGAAATGTGAAAATATCAAAAGGCACCACTTCAGTAGGTTGGCAATACACATGCATGTAAAGTTTCAGAAAGATATGTGGACCGGTTTTTGAGTTATGCTCCGGAAACGAAACCTTTCATGAACAGAGTCCAAATAAGAGCCGTTTCCATGGAAATAATAAAAAATAAAATTTTCAGAAATGTGAAAATATCAAAAGGCACCACTTCAGTAGGTGGGCAATACACATGTAAAGTTTCAGAAAGATATGTGGACCGGTTTTTGAGTTCTGCTCTGGAAACGAAATGATTACGGACGGACGGACAGACGGACGGACATAAAGACGGACAGGGTGATGACTATATCCCACGATATTACATACCGGTGGGATAGAAATGGTCAAAGTCTCGCAGTGACCTTGAAAATGAGGTCAAGGTCACCGAAAACTTTTCAGGTCTGCGTATTCCCAAGATGAAGACTGGTACCAAGTTTGAAGATTCTAGGTTGAGCGGTTCATTAGCTTTCGCACTAACAAGAAGCAGGACATACGTACGGATGGACGTACGGAGCTGAATACTATGTCGCCCGCTCCGCGGCGGCGGGGGACAAAAATAGCTCTCCCAAGGATTATCAAGAAAAGTTTTACCTGAAAGTTTTGGCAACATTTCCATGATTGAGATTTGAAGCTGAAGAAGAGGTAGATGCTGATCGACTTCCAAATCTGAAACAATGTGAGGAATGAAAGTTAAAAAACATAAAACAGGAATATTTTCATCTTGTATAATGTTTCCAGGCATGATAACTATTCCTTTGTTCCTTATTTCACCCTTTAAGTGCCAAAAAAATACTGCTATAAAGGGTTATCTTACTTTTTTTAAACTTGCTTTTATGATTCTCTGGTATTTAATGCAGAAAGTTCAAAAACACTTTGGGAGCTTCAACCAAACCTCTACCGATTTTGCCATTTGAACACTCTCTCTGCTTTTTCCCTTACAAATTGAAGTGTTAAATTGACATCCTGGATGGAATTGCATATTTATCTGTTCAGTTATCAAATTTCACACAACATTAAATCTTTGTATATTTTGAAAGCTTATTAAGAACTAACCAAACATCTTCAAGTCCAAGAATATTCCAGTGCTAATACCAAGTAAACAAGGTCCTTTGTATATTTTAATAACAAATTCAACTCTGTTATATATCATATACTTGTATATCATGATATTATGTATCTTGTAAAAGAAATCTATGGGAACAATAAAAAATTATAAAAAAATCAATAAAAAAAATGTAAAGAAGGTCAACAAAATTATTCATCCTGCTACATCAGTGTACATTTGCATCAGCATTGCTCTTTGATAAACTCTGATAACAGTCAGTCCAAAATTCTTGCATATAGGCTTAAGTTATCAGTGTTTTTAGCCAATGAAATGATTGTCATACAGAGATAGGGCAAAAACAAAATAACTCAAGTAAGGCGATTTTAATTTTTGGTTTTATGGATATTAAGGTATCTAGTTACCCATTACAATAGAATTTGTGATTACTTCAAATAAGCAATGAATTTTGCATTCATTTAGTATTATGAAAATATTTTCATAAATTTCCAAGGTTAAATAAAAGCACTAGTCCAGTAGCCCATGGCTAGTAGCAAATGTGCAAGGCTTGTAAAAATAAAGTCTGATAGTCAAAAGATCTAGTTAAATTCAAAGACAGAATTGTCATTTTGATTTATGTGGCTACTGGAATTGGTCTTGACAAGTATACCTTACACAATGTGTAAGTCTGAATGGCTTAATAACATACCTTAAAAACTTCATCAGTCTGAATGGCTTAATAACATACTTTAAAAACTTCTGGAGTCTAGATGCCTTAATAATGTTCCTTAAAAACTTCTTAAGTCTAAATGGCTTAATAATGCTATTCAAGTAATTTCTTCTTCTGCATTGCCATACATACACTGAATGCGAGAAGCAAATCTCACCTCTGTGATGTTTGGTGATGCACTGTCTGAAGGTGCTATTGGTGATGAGACTGGTGATGAGGGGGTCTACTGCCACCACGATCTGGGAGGTGATGTGGTCCTGGTGTCTACTCTCCAGTCTGCTCGCACATAGACTCGGAGGTAGATGTCTGCAAACAAAAGCAGAACAAGGAAATAAGCCTTTGTCGTGCCCAACTCATCCTTGATACTCACATTTGAAACAGAGCCATCAGATGATGACATAATGATATATCCAACCAGTCCCAATAAAGTTACGTTCATGGGAACCGCCATAAATTCTGAAGAAGTTGAAAATATCAAATGGAACATCTATAGATGCTGTCTGATCCACATTCATTGAGCGAGGTCTAACAATTTCGATAGAAGCTGTAGTATATTGACATTAAATGCTGAAGCAATGGTCACTTAAACAGAGTGACGTCCCTTGGGGATCCCTGAATTGAGATTAGACTTTAAAGCCAAACAAAAAGTGGTGTATCAGTAGAGAAATCAAACATATACTCTGTGTAATCAATCACAAGTGATTTCCTACAAAAAAAAATCTATGTACCTGTGTATTGTTATGATTAAAAAGAAGAGAGATGATTCACACTGCCCGAGGAAATCTTTGAAGTCCTTCACAAGATGCACCAAGATCTTCATCTGGAAGCCGAGGATCTTTATCGACTTCATGAACGCTTTCTCGTCTCCTTGGGATTGCACCTGAAAACATCGCATCACTATTGTTCATGCACTGCTTTAGCAGGGTCCTAGAAGTTAGAGAGGCAACATAGCATATTATTAAAATCTAAATATTTTAGATATTTATATTACCTACCTCAACTTAACATAAGTTGCTATACTCACGTACTCGATGAGAAATGGACAATAACGCGAGAGTTTTCGAAAGAAGTCCCAGTAAGCTGCCCCAGCTCACTACGCGCGAGCGGGATTGTCCTATCCATGGAAAGAAAGTAGTCCAAAATCACTTCTTGGTATGAACCAAACAGCAGAAATCCAACGAAGTCCGTAGGGGAGGCCGGGCGGGAGTTTACCGTTAAGTTGAGGTAGGTATTATAAATATCTAAAATATTTAGATTTTAATAAATTTTAATCCTACCTCAACTTAACATAAGTTGCTACTGATCCGACAGCGGGGAGGAGGGAGGACGAGTCAGGCGTAGAACAGCAGGTCCCCAGAGACATCCTCCCAGAGGGGCGTCCGAGCAGTAGCTGCACAGAGAAGCAGACGGTGAACCCCATAGTGTCGCCAACAACGAAACAACTCAACAGGTGCATTAGTGAGAGGTAACGAAGTAAAAGCGTTCAGCTTACCCTACTTGGACGTTGGGGCAGCTAGCTGTTGGGCTACCACCAACGGTCCAAAGGATTGCAGGCCCTCCACGTCCTCGACGGCTAGGTCCCGGAGGTAGTGGGAGGCAAAGACAGTGGTAGATCTCCAGAAGCAGCCCTCCATGATCGCTGAAACAGAGCAGTTACGGTGCAAGGCCATCGTAGACGCAAGTGCTCTGATTTCGTGAGGGTTGCTGGCGACAGGATGAGGCAGGCCGGAAGCGTCGTATGCAGCCAGGATGACGGACCGGAGCCACAGTGAGAGGGTGTTCTTGGTCACCTCGCCTTTCACCGCTGGTGAGAAGGGGATGAAAAGTCTCTTCCTGGTGCCACGAAGAGAAGCGGAGCGGCTGATATATTCTCGAAGGGCACGCACGGGACACAGGGAGAGTTCCTCAGCCTCCGACGAATGGACGATCTTGGAGAGAGGAGGGACCGTAAAGGTCCTGCCAGGCTGACCAGGAAGCTGGTTCTTGGCGACGAAGTCCCAAAGCAGTCCCAGGTGCATGGATCCCTTCCTGGACTGCTCAAAGCGGATCCTGGTAACATCCAGAGCATGGAGCTCGCTGACACGAGCAGCCGTGGCAAAGGAGAGGAGAAACGCAGTCTTCCTGGAGAGGTGTTGAAAGGAGGCCTCAGCCAGGGGCTCAAAGGGGGCTCCTCGGAGATACTTAAGGATGACGTTGAGGTCCCAGGCTGGCGGACGGAACTTCAGCTTCTGGTCCTCCAGCTTGAAAGACTTGAGGAGGGCCACCAACTCAGGAACCTTGGAGAATTTCCTGTCCGTCTTCACCGCGAGGACCGAGTTGAGAGCTGACAGGTAAGTAGCGATGGTCCCGCCCTTCAGGTGACGCTTCTGACGCAGATGAAGAAGGAAGTTCGCAACAAACTGAGGATCCACAGACATAGGGTCCCGACCGACGTTCCTGCAGTAAGTCTCAAAGGACGTCCACTTGTCGTCGTAGAGCGACCTCGTGGATACTCTGTGGGCCTTGGAAATGGCGTTGGCTACACGTCTGGAGTATCCCTTGGCGCGGAGTGATCTCTGAAGATGGTCCAGACGTGTAGATCGTACCTCTCTGGATCCGGATGGAACAGGTGACTGTGCGGATGTAGGAGTAGGTTTCGCCACTGAGGGAGCTGAAGAGGACTTCCTTCGGCGAGTTGAAGAAGATCGGGGAACCACCCTCTCGCTGGCCAGTAGGGCGCGACCAAAGTCAGTCGAAGGCGACGAGTGTTCTTGATCTTTGCGATGACTTTGGACAGGAGAATCGGAGGTGGAAAAGCGTACGCGTCCAGACTCTCCCACAACAAGGACATTGCGTCGACGGCCCACGCTGCTGGGTCCGGGAGAGGGGACACGTACACCGGAAGCTGGTGGTTCTGCTTCGTGGCGAACAGGTCTATGAGAGGGCGGTGGATCTGAGCGCCGATAAGAGCGAAGGCCTCCGGGTTGAGCATCCACTCCATGGGCGACGGCTTGTCTGGTCTTGAGAGGGCGTCCGCAAGGACGTTCCTGCAGCCTGGAATATGGCGAGCCCGGATGAGGATCTGATTGTCGTCCAGCAACTGGAAGAGCTGGAGGGCTTGATCTAGGAGCAGGGGAGAGCCCGTCGTTCCCTGGTTCTTTATAGTCCAAACGACTGTGGAGTTGTCCGAGGCCAGGAGTAGGCGGGAGCCTCGGAGAACCGGAAGCCAGTGGGACACGGCTAGGATGACTGCCTGCATCTCTAGGCTGTTGGAGTGCCAGGACGTCTGAGGATGCGTCCAAATGCCTGCGGTGGTCTGCTCCCCGAGGTGGGCTCCCCAGCCTTGGAGGGAGGCGTCCACAAAAAGCTCCTGGTCGTGTTGAAGCTCGCGCAAAGAGACGCCTTCGCAGACGTTCGATCGCAGTGTCCACCATCGAAGATACTGGCTGAGGTGCGTTGGTAAGGGAATCCTGGAGGACGTGTCGTCCGACTGGATGAACGGCTTGAGGAACACCTGGAGCGGGCGGATCATCAGCCGACCTCGAAGCGTGAGGGCCTGGGCAGAGGTGAGGAGGCCTAGCAGCGCCTGCCACTCTCTGAGCCGTAGAGGAGACACCAGGGCTCGGTGGACAAAGGACTGGATCTTGATCCACCGGTCTGGAGGGTCTAGGACTTGCCAGTTGGGCCAGAAGGTCCCCAGTCTCCCGCCTACCGGAGTGCTGTACACCGGCACGACTGGGGGCGGGAGGGCCCAGTCGCGTAAGGCGTCGGTATCAACGTCTGGAGTAGGGGCGCTTGTTGCCTCTACCTCCACGGCCTCTGGAGTTGTCCTTTCCTCTAGAGGCGTTGGAGCCCTGCCGCTGGTACTGGCTGGGGCCGGAACGGGAGGGCTGTTGCCGCGAGCGTTGGCGCTTGTAGAGCTTAGGTTGCGTGGAGGAGGTCTGGCGACGAAAAGACACCTGGTTGTTAACAAACATCAAGGTCTTGAAGGCGACTTCGGACTGCGCCACAGCGGCTTGCTCCTTGAAGACCTCTGGGATCTTCCCAGCGAAGAGGGTCGGTGCGGTGGGGGGAGCCTGAAGAAGAGGTTTCTTAAACTCGGTCTCCCAGGAGCACTGGTCCAGGAACCCAGCCCGTCTGAGGTGCACCGCAGAACCAAAACCGCAACGGACGGTATCAAAGATGTTGCGGAGGGTACGCCGCTGCCACTGGAAGACTGTGGTCTGGTGGTCAAGCCTTGAGGGGTTGTCCAGGTCCAAGTCAGCCAGAAGGGCCTCTGTAGAAGACAGGAGCATGGAGAGGGGTCTGAAGGTCCTGCAGAAAGATGCCTCCATCGCAGCGATCTTGGCGTCCTGCACCTTGTAGGCATGGGCCAGAGGAGAGGCGAGGCGGCCGATGGCATCGTCCAAAGAGGCGGCCTTGTCGTACCTGCTTAAGGAGTGGACCTGCAGAGGAGCTGCAGGCTTGGAAGACTTGAGTGAGGAAGAGATGGAGAGCTTAGAGAAGTCGTCCTCCAACGAGGCGACACCATCTAGGACGTCCGGGTTGGGCGGAAGCATCACATCCGGGTCCTCACGTACGGTGTGGATGGAGGCAGACTCGCCGGGGGAAGTGCCCTGAGGAAGCCGGTCCGCGATCCACTCGGGGATCAACCGCAGAGTAAGGTAGGTGGCGTTGTCATCCTCCTCCTCGTCGTAGTCGGGGTTAAAGTCTTCCTCTCTGTCCGGGTCTGAAGGGGGAAGCTTCTTCCTGGACGACCTGGGAGTCTTAGGAGGCGTACGTGGAGGCGTAGGGTCCTGGCGCCGAGAACGGTGGGACGACGACGTCTCCTTGGAGGACGAGCGGGAGTGCCTACGCACCGGGCTGCGAGAGCGGGAGGGCGTATGCGGCGCCGCTGACGGCGAGGAGATTTGCTCCGGGAACGAAGAGGGGACCTGGAGTGTCTGGAGGGACAGCGTCCCCTAGGGGGTGAAGGCGAAGGGCGCCGGCGCTGGCGCTGGTCGGAGCGCTGGTGCTCGATGCGCTGGTCACGATGGCGCTGGTCCTGGCGCTGGTCCTGGCGCTGGCGCTGGTCCTGGCGCTGGGCGTTGCGCTGCTCCTGGCGCTGGTCGTTGCGCTGGTCCTGGCACTGGTCGTTGCGCTGGTCCTGGCGCTGGTCGATGCGCTGGTCGATGCGCTGGTCCTGGCGCTGGTCCTGGCGCTGGTCCTGGCGCTGGTTCTGGCGCTGGTCCTGGCGGTGGTAAGAACGCTGATCCTGGCGCTGGTCCTGAAGCTGGTCTGAAGGAGGTGGGAGACGAGCAGCCAAGGCCTTGTCCAGCATGGAGAGGACGGCTTGTTCCAGGCCCAGAGGGACGGCATCAGAAGGAGGAGGCGTAGGGTTCCTGGGAGGCGTAGGATCCCTGGGAGGCGTAGGGTCCCTCGGGGGTGTAGGATCCCTGGGAGGCGTGGGAGCTCGTGGGGGATCCTGCACAGGAGGTGGAGGCGTCAGCGAGTGGCGAGGGGAGGTGGACGACATCGAGGTGCGACGGAGGCGCTGAAGAAAACGCTTCCGGCGAGCAGCCGCGAAGAGCAGGAAGTCCGAGGGTGAGAGAGGACGGCACTCGTCACACCGAGAGGCGATGGAACACGTCCAAGGGAGACAGTCTGGACAGCGAGCGTGAGGGTCTCTGGCTGACTTAGCAGAGGGGCACGCACTGCAGATCACTCTGGGCATAAATCACTGCAAAGGCAAGCAAAACAATGCCAAGAGGGTAATACATAAGCAAGCAGAAAAAGGAAAAAAAAATTTTTTTTTTTTTTTTGATTTTAAAATAATCCCCCGGAGGGGAATAAATTAAAGCAGAAGCTTGCATGAAAAAGAGGAGATAACAATGCAAAAATAAATAAAAAAGTTTCATTGGAGAAAGAATTTATTTTTAGATTTGATTGTGTATCCTTAAGAGATGAGAAAATTTTTATATATAGATATTATATAAAAATAAGCAGGTACATGCATGTAAAACACAAACCCCCGAGGGGAGTAGGTTAGAGGGGAACATGCAAGAGGTAAAGAAACAACAACAAAAATAGAAAAAAATTTATAGAAATTTTTTTTTATAAGATTTGGTTGTGTAGCTTAAAGAGAATTACATAGAATTATGTAAGAAAGTTTATATATAAATGCCAAGATATTATATATAGAATGAGGGAATTTACGAATTAATTATAATAGGAATTATAATTAAAAAAGCGTAAAGAGAAAAAACCAAGGGTTTCCTTAAATATCCCAAGTTGTAACGAACCGCATTTGGTGCAGTGAAAAAAGCGTACGTGCCAAACTGCACGTAGGCCAGGGGAAAAATCAGAGGTGTGAAAGTCGCCCATAACAACAAGCCATGCAAGTTGGGAGAAGGTAATTAACCCAGATTGAAGGCCAGACATCGCAAGAGGGGAGTGGTGCGACGCCATGTTTGTTTTGACCGTGAAAAAGATCGCGAAATTACGCGAGAGATTCAGGTGATAATTAATGATCGGGAAGATCAAAAGTGCAATAAGGACATTATGGGGCAGCAAAACAACAAGGCAAAGGGTCGAAGGAAGAAAGAACCAAAACCAAACCTTGAATTATGGAAAAGTGTACGAAAACAAAACACGTGTTGACACAACATGTGAGTAGCAAGAAGTGATTTTGGACTACTTTCTTTCCATGGATAGGACAATCCCGCTCGCGCGTAGTGAGCTGGGGCAGCTTACTGGGACTTCTTTCGAAAACTTTGCGTTATTGTCCATTTCTCATCGAGTACGTGAGTATAGCAACTTATGTTAAGTTGAGGTAGGATTAAAATTTGTCGTTATAGATATCCAATGTATTTATTCAAAGACTATTGACATATCAGCATCTATGTCCTTTACTGATTTGACAAATTTTGAATTTATCAAGAAAGGCAAAGTCACAGAAAACATTGTTGACATTGACACAATCACAATTCTTTGGACCCCTACATATCCCAAAGTACTACCCCAAACCAATTCCAGCATGCCGAAAGTTTCATTTATTCTTAAAAATTTATGCTAGCAGTTAATACATTACCAATTTCAGGATAGTGATCAAAACAAGTTTAGGGTAACCCATCCGTTTCTTCTTCTTAAAAAGGTCAAGTAATCTTTGAAACTTCTTGTACCTAAAATCAGTGATATATATATTTAGTTTAAATATCAAAACTGTTGTGAGCTTGCAAAATGCCATATCATGGACAAGCCATGATATGGTTGATGAGAGAACTGACCACGCCCTCCTGATCCTGTCTGGGCAGCAGCTGAAAGAGGTACTGGTAGCCCTCGGATATCTCTCCACACAGGTAGCGCACCATCCCACACACGTCCAGGTGACCTTGTAGGAGCTCCTTGTGCTTGGTAGCCACTCTGATAGAAACAATAAATCAAACACCACTCTGACAGAAAAAATTATCAAATGCCACTCTGACACAACAAATCAATCAAACACAGGGATTGGCTAAATGCCTTTGACAAGTGGTCACTTCAGAGTTTGATAATTTCATGAAAGGCCTTAATATCAATAGTAAACTTCAAATTTTTAAAAGCAATTGTATCATTAAATGTGCAAAATGGTCCCCGCAAATGTGTAAAAAAAATCATTCCATATAACACATTTTCAGGATTTGTCATATTTCAGCCAATGAGTGCCTACTCAGCTCATGATTTGCCCCCATTCAGCTTAGTTAAAAGATATTACTTTTGCCCATGGGAGCTTTATGTTGGGGTACCGGTATATAAATAAGACTGCCTCCAGCCTAATTTTACAAGTCAATATTCCTATAATTTGTCCACTATGAATGACTAGGTAGTAAGATCTTCAAGAGTTAAGAGTATCATGTAGAACTCACTTGGACACAGCCTTCCAGAGACTGACCACCACCTTCATGTCTAGAGCCGTCACGATCCGACACACCTCGTACAGACCCTCACACACTGGGGACAATAGAGGAGATCTTGTTACATAATGCTGTGATAGATTTACCAACGAGTCCTGCATCAAAGACCAGGTGTACAAGACAACCCCCTCTTCCACCCCTGAATTCTTTTATCAAAAACTCACCTTACACCTCATAATACCCTCACACACTGGGGACAATACAAAGGAAACCATATTACAGTTAAGGATTTATTCATGAGTCCTGTACCTTGTGTATAAGGCGACCCCCCTTTCACCCCTGAATTCTTTTATCAAAAACTCACCTTACACCTCATAATATGACGTACTCATTTAATTTGGAAAGGACCAATTTAAAATTTCAGCTGTGAGTTACAGGATGCAAATTTGTTGTGTGCTTCTATTTGCTTTCTTATGGTGTGACTCTGCTTGGACTCACAGGACCTTGTGGTAGCAGGTCATAATTTGAGAATGATCACTGCATACGGTTTGGTTAAGAGTTTTGTAGTAACATTATTTTTTGTTACAAGTAATGACATTAAATTTGGCTAAAATATATCAGACTTTTGAGAATAACTCAAAATTATGCTTTATCAAGAGCACTGGATAAAATATTTGATAGGGTTTACACAGGCGACTTTAACAAGAACCAGAGTATCTCTTTAAAATATCACAATACTTCAATGACGTTCTTCTCTTGGAAAGTCAAAAACTATTAGTAGATGCCATCTATGGCAAGTTTGGTTTCATAAAACATCTGTACAAATTTGAAATATATTTTTGCCCAAAATATGAAAAAAATAGAGCCATTGGCTCTGTAGCTCATCAGGTTTCGTATCAATTTTGCTTTAGGGTATGCCAAATATGGTTCCACTCTCAGTAGGGGCCACAGGGTCAGCAAAAGTGATCGAATCCTCTTTAGCTAACTAAAGAGTCTGTATAAAGTTTCAGTTTTCTGAGTGAAGAAGACAAAAATATGTTTTTTAGGGCACAGTCCCTAATTAGGCGTCACATTGTCAACAGAGCCATAAATTATTATCCTCACTAGTCAAGGAGTATGGATGCAAGGTTTCAGCTTTTTGGGCCTTATGCTTCTTGTTGAAATTAGGTTTTAAAGGTGTGGCCCCTGTGGCCATTATTAGGGGCACCAGGGTCACCAGAGCTATGAATTTAAATCTTCACTTGTCAAGGAATATGCACAAAAGTCAAAAGTGCACAAAGTTTACCTAAGGAACGGACGGACACTGTCATGCCATAAGCCCATCGAGCCTTTCAGACCAGATAAGCTATAAATCAGAGAATCGTATAAAGCAAAATTCTCATATATCAGAAAGTTGTTATTGTCTGTGTCTTACCCTGACACAAGTCCTGCACATCCTGGTCAGATGCCTCCCCACCTACAACTGTTTGATCTAACAAGTTCAGGAATGCCTGCAAATATTAAATGGTTGGTTTGAAAGTGTGACAGACAGACTGACAGACAAACAAAGAGAATAAATTCCTTACAGTTAATATACTTTCTTTAAAGAGCCATTGTGCGAGTTGTCAGGGGTCATATTATCATATATGCCAAACTTTACCAATAGTGTCATCTAATAGAGAAGTATTGTCTGTTAAAGGAAAGTATATATAATCATTTTAAAGCTTGACGTCATATGGTGACAACAGGATTGTTTGAAAAATTGACACAAAGTAATTTTGGAATCTTATCTAAAGCAGTCAGAAGGAAAGTTAAAGTCTTAAAGTGATAAATGTTAACAAGAACTCTTGGTTACCATCTGAAGACTGTGAGACTTCCTGAAGAATGCAGATAAAGGCTCCGAGAGCAACCCAAGGAGATCTTTATACAGTTCAGCACTGTCCTGAAATTAGAAAACTCTCTTGAATACATTGGCTACACAACATAGGATATTGAGAGGATATTTGTCTTTTCTTACCATGTCTATCTCAGGAAAAGGAAGAAAAGTTATATTTTTACCAGCGCAGCCACGAAAATAGTCACAACCTGTCATGTTAGGGAAAATACAGATTTTATAAGTTCGCCAGAGGAGAGGATCCCTTCTGAATAAGATTTTTTTCTCTCGCCTAATTTTGTTAAATGTAATGTTTTGTCAGCTATGTTATTGTTGTGTATAAGAAATGTATGCTGACCTACCCGACAGTGAGTGTAAGACTGAGACAGTAGATGAAGCGTACAGCCTGGCAGGGAGTGTATGTGTGCTAGCTCAACTTGCTCCTTCCTGCTCAGCAGGTGGCGGATACAGCCCTCCATACATTCCACAACCTCCACTGCCATCTACAACAAGAGACATATATAGAGATTTTTACTTGTCCTTGAGAGAAACTGCAATGTAATGTTAATACGGCAATACTTCACTAGGTATATACCACTGTACATATGACGTCACGGTGTTACAAAATTCTGATATCACAATGTTAGTCCAACTGTCACAATGGCAACCCATTCATGGGAATCTTAATTTCAGCACTCTTTGTCTATGCCTGATTAATATTAGTGAGGAATAAAAGAATAGTATAAGTAACCTCACATTCACTAAATATTTTTATTATCTCATGAATGATTTGATATCAAATTCGCTAAATACTCACTTATAAACTTGTTTAATAAAGATAGTATTACCGGTAGATGGAAAGTTAGGTAAGTAATCATGGCTAAGAAAAATACATGTTTACAGCCATGATGAGTAATGACTAAAATTAGGATTCTTTTGCATCTTTCTCCTTAGAGGTCGAAAGAACTTACTTAAGTTACAAAAAATTTATATCTAGTTCATTACAAGTTACACTTACTGCAATGCTTGTGGATATTTCTTCACTCTTGGCATTTTGTTCTTGTGCAGCAGATTTGATACCTTCAAGAATCTTATCAAAACTGTCACAAGTCTGAAAATTAAAACTGACTTTATAATCTAAACTTTTTTAAAAACGTTTTGCACGTAAAACACTGGCATTTCATAATTTATTTATCAAAATTCATCTCTCAAATTAAAACAAATGATTGTAATGCCATTGCCAATTTGGGATTGTCATTTTAATAAATGTAACGTTTATTTATTCAGACCCTTGAACTTGACATCAGTCAAAACGTGATAAAGGTTAATTATCACCAATGTAGCCAGATAGAGGGTTTATTCACTGAGTAACATGAGTTAAACTGATGTACAATTTTTAAATAAACTGTTATCTTACCTTGCCTGTGATTTTGCTAAACACTTTTTGCTCTGCTTCATGCTGCTTTACACAGGGGAGGAATGAATGCCAAATAATTTTTAGAATTCCTGAAATAAGTAACATAATGACAAAATAATTGCGTATTAAAACTCTTTAAGTATTTTAATTTCTTTATCAGCTTAAGAGACCTGAATAGATTTTTTTTTAAATTGATTTATAAAATTTATACAACATAAAAATAAGTACCTATTTCTTCCTCAGCAGAACTAGCTGACTGCAAACATGTCTTTGTTGTTAAGGTGCCTGAATATTTTCAACAAATGAACACACACACCAAAGTGGCAACATTCGTTATAACAAATCGATAAACCTTGCGATAATGACAGGGTTGCATCTAGAAACTAGTAAAATTTCTAAGCAAAAACCCATAAAAGCCCTAAACAAAATGCCTAAAATTTGTTATCCAATCATATCAGATGATTGATATCATCTATTTATAAGTCAGAGTGGTATTGTGGCAACTTAAAACAAGTAATAAATTCTTCTTTTAAGATTAACAATAATATATATGTATCACAATACAAAAATAATGAGATCTGAAGGGTTAAATGGGATAAAGTTATTACCAAAAGGTTGTACATGGCAAGAACTCATATCTAAGTCTGCCTTCGGTTTGAGAGGCAGACACTCTACCAATTCAGCTAAAGAGATATCCCTCCAGCCAAGGCCAGTAGGAATGCTTTTATCTCATCCTACCACAGGACCTTAACCTTTTGCATTCAAGGTCACACATGTAATGAACACTTGATATTGAATACATAACAATTATGAAAACATTGTTAAAATTAAGCATTTTCACATAACCATGCTGAAGTTGGTAGAAGTGTAACGATACAGGAGGGTTGCGATACGAAACGTATCCAGATCTTTTTACTTGCAGCTTTTTTACGTAATTGTAATATAATCCAATTTCCAAAGTTTAGGAGAGGTTTTCGTGTGCATAATGAAGTATTTTTTAAAAGTATATCTCAGTTTTGAGCACCTACATTGAGAGTTTATTATTATTTTATGTATCCAGATACACATCCTACGATACAATACGATATATTGTGGACCATGTATCATGATACGATAATTTATCATATATACTTGGTCATAAATACAGAGATTTGGAATTTAAGATACACTCTCTGTCAAGCACCCTGTATGAGCCTGCAGGGCAGATAACCTGTATCAGCCCGTCGTCAAGGGACTTGAACCCGGAACTCTAGGCAACGGACGTGAAAAACAGATCGAAATTGGGAGGTATAGAGTTTTCTCCCTTTGTACAGCTGACGTTTGAATATGGCTGACATCGCAAAGAAAGCGCTGCAGTCACTTGCGGACAGGATTTGTAGGCTTAATACAATCTTACTTTCCAGTTTGCTATTCAACCAGAGAGAAAAATGAACTAAAAAGTTGCAAGAGGCATAGCCTTAGGAGTTTTGATTATCGGTAGGCCTATGTGTCACTTAACTTTAATTTAATGGATAAAATCAGACACTCATGTTAGATTCTAATGATATGAATAAAAATTTAATAAAGAAACATATATGGATGACAACTTCTTTACTCATCATACGCGACATTTCGACACAGTTTCTAAGTAGTTAGTTAGTACAATGCATTGGGCAATGAAATCAGATTGCAATAATAATCTTGCACAATCTGCTTTACAATATAATTATGAATATATCTGTAATGATAATCTGATAATATTGCACAGCCCTAATTGAGATGACTCTAGTCACAGAGATTCACGCTATAAAAGGATACAACAAGTTTAGGCAAAGCTTGGTCGACATGTTGCAGACATTTTGTCTCATCCCAGCTCACCACATCCTCCAGGAACCCAGTCTGAGACATCTTTCATAACAGCAGACAGGCAGTGCTCTATAAGTAGAAAACATACTTTTCTCAAATCTAAATCTTTAAATTTTAACAATCTTCAAGTCAAAGAGCAGCTTGTAGATTTTAGATTTATTTTGCCTACCGAACTCTTTAATGATTGCCAATCATTTATGCATTATCTATAATTATGACTATTGCAAATATTATTATGTTTTGTATAATTCCAAATAACTTATTTAACTACAGGCAATTTCCTAAAAATAATAAATTATAATTGATTATCAACTTTCAACTTTGGAGATAACTCAACAAATTGAACAATGTAGGGTAGTAGGCCTCATTTATTACTCCCGGAAAAGGTATAAAATGCTTTTGGCAATTATTTCGTATTAGGTAGAGCTGCAACGATACATTCGTATATTCGGTGAATCGAACCGTGGCAGTGTGTGAATCGTATTTGTTATTCGTTACAATGAAAACCGAATATTTTCGATTTTTAATTTTTTTTTTTACTTTTCACAAGAACATAATTATTGTGCACGAATTTTGTATTTAATCTGAATAAAAATACTTTTTTATTTACGTTCACAAAGTGTTTTAAATGCGTGTGTTATATTTCACATCGTCTCACAGGTCGGGGATAACCACCGAACGACCTATAATAGCTCGATTTAGCTATAGTAGCTCGATCGAGCTATAGGTCTATAGGTCGATCGAGCTATAACCGCATTTTTTTGACAATGTGCAATTATTGCGGGTTTTCCGCAATTGCGGCTCCGCCAATATGGAAACATATTTTATCGATTCATTCTTAGCCCTTCACAGAATTTGGCTAAACCCTAGCGCTTTTTAGTTATTAGACATTAGTTTGCACTACCCAAGTGTCAATGTCACTTCGAATAGAAAATAACAAATCAAAAACAGAAAAATATGCCTCGCAAAGTTGACACAACACTCGGCTGATGACTGATCGTTTCGATTGCCTGACTTCTGGTTTGGATGTCTATTTCGTAATCATAATTTTCCCGTGCATCTCGCTCGAGCGTGACAATTTTAATAATCTACGGAAATTACACTCGGCTTTCGGGCATATTCGGGTTTGAGAAGGGGCCATCCCTGCATAGATATTATAATTTCAGTTATAAAATGTTTTTGTTTTGTTTGGTGTTTGATTCATTGCAACTCGCTTGCTGGCTTTTTCCATTGGTTCGTCCCTACCATGTTTTGTAACATTTGTTAAGAAAGGATTAACTTCTACCATAACAGTGCAAAACTATCAGTAGGGACCGCACGGTGAATTTCTATTTCAGAAACCTTTGAATTAATAATTGTGATAAAGGTACTTAAGTTCACAATTAACGAAAAAAAGAACATAATATTCTCGTAACTCGACCCAAGTATTGAGTAAATGCTATCTGAAAATGTGTACACGTTTGCAAACTCATTACGATCCGTAAAATGGCATCGAGCCTTCTGTACTTCCGGTTTATAAACAGTCATGGTTGCGTTAAAAAGTGGACATCGTCAGTAATATCAAATGTGGAATTTAATCATTTTAAGGGCTCTTAAACTGATTTGCGCTTTATGAAAGGTGAAAGACTTAGAAACTATTGGAATACTTTAGTGCAAGTTGGAGTAATTTGCATAATGTTTCTACAATATCCAAATGATATCGGATTGTATTATAATAGTTTAGTCTTCATAGTTTACATGAGTCTATCTAATTTGCATATGTATTTTGGGAGAATTCAATTATAAATCAACAAAGAATTTTTTTTCATGTATTATGTCCATATTGGTTCCCCTGTTGTGTCGACATTTTAATGATTACAAATTTTCATAATTCGTTATTATATATAAGCTAAAACTATAATTATAAAATTATAATATCTATGCAGGGATGGCCCCTTCTCAAACCCGAATATACCCGAAAGCCGAGTGTAATTTCCGTAGATTATTAAAATTGTCACGCTCGAGCGAGATGCACGGGAAAATTATGATTACGAAATAGACATCCAAACCAGAAGTCAGGCAATCGAAACGATCAGTCATCAGCCGAGTGTTGTGTCAACTTTGCGAGGCATATTTTTCTGTTTTTGAGTTGTTATTTTCTATTCGAAGTGACATTGACACTTGGGTAGTGCAAACTAATGTCTAATAATTAAAAAGCGCTAGGGTTTAGCCAAATTCTGTGAAGGGCTAAGAATGAATCGATAAAATATGTTTCCATATTGGCGGAGCCGCAATTGCGGAAAACCCGCAATAATTGCACATTGTCAAAAAAATGCGGTTATAGCTCGATCGACCTATAGACCTATAGCTCGATCGAGCTACTATAGCTAAATCGAGCTATTATAGGTCGTTCGGTGGTTATCCCCGACCTGTCTCAACCTGTCAACAGGAAGTAATGCGAGATCTATGTTCCATCTCGTTGTTATAAAAATCGATATTGCTGGTCAAAGTAAACATCACGAGAGTCAAAAATAATGCAAACATTATTCAATACGGCATATGTTTAATTTATTTGTTGATTAACTGTTGTAATTTGTCTCTCAACGTCAACGAGTTAAAATAAAATTCTTCGCTCCCGGAACGAGCATAAATAAAAACTCCCATCGTAACTTCTTGACGACAAATAACATTATTAATATTCTTTCGTGCTCATTACCATAAATTTTGCAAGTTCTTTTTCGATTTTCATTTAAGTAAATATTTCAATTAACTGCATGTTGTTTTGTAAAATGTAATATATCGAAAATGTTTAACAAATATTTGAATATTTAGACATTTAATATTGTATCAACAATATGTTGTCATGAATTTATTACAACCGCGTTTCAGTTTCATACATCGTTTTCAAATCGACTTGCTCATTGGTTGACCTATATTTCTTGGCCAATGAAAAGGCTTGTAACAAATATCTCTTTACCTGTAAACACATGCGGCAAAAGCTGTCGACTGATTTTCTCGTTCGTTTTCCATAAGAATAATATTATGTAATCTGATTAAAACAAACAACAAACAATGTAAGTTAGCATTTGCAATGTCTTTTATCATTCTGTGGTAATGGCGGCCTCGTGTTTCAGGCAAATCTTTGTCGACACTACACCAAAAAGTATCACTCAGACTACCTGATTTTTATGGTTTTCAAATTTTTTATTTTGCATTCATATTCGTGAATAATTATTCGTATTCGCTACCCCATATTCGTGATACGTATCGTATTCGCCTGGTAGTGTATTCGTTGCAGCTCTAGTATTAGGCTATAGAATTTTAATATCATTAGTAAATATTCATTAACATTATGTTCGAGATATCACTTGTGGAAGATAAACAATATCCTTGGAGATACATTGTTAGACATTAACTATTTAAGTGTAGATAGCAAGTACTTGCTACCTGGTTTAAAAGTAGGTAGCGAATATCCCTTTTGTGATAGCAAAAATATGGTTATCAAACAATTGCAACAAGAAATGTTAATATAACAATCAGCATCATTCAGTAAATTCATTTACTGTTTAAAATGCAAATAGAAGATCTGATGTTTATAATAGAACAATAACAAAATCAACCAAAAATTTCATTGAATTCAAGGTAGCAAGTTTTTGCTAGAAAGTTCTTTAGCAAAATACAATTTATGGTAGCGTACCTCAAAGTGCTAATGTCAAACCCTGGGAGATACCAGTGTATAAAATAGATTTGAAACCTAGCCTGTCCTGAAAATTAATTAGTCAATTCCTAAGGGGGAAATAAAGAAAAAAATGGAACAGTTACCAGTCCTGGCAAAAAGTAGCCAGTCATGGACTGGCGGACGGGCTATATTTTAAACACTGGAGATACCATTTTGACAGTAGATCTTGAATAATGCCCTGCAATCGCAAAGTACAACATGACATCACAAACATTTTATAGCATTTTGCATGTTCAGCTACAGTGGTGCCAAATCACTTTCAATCACTCCAGCTGAACACGACAAACATATCAACAGTGTCATCTATTTTCTTTCGTAGAAAGTTATCCAAAAGGGAATTCTTCTTACATCCAACAGAGCATTATATGCAAAATTAGAACTAAATACTATGAGAGAATGTATTCAAATATGAATTAACAAACATTCCAACAACAAACTGACAACCATTGCCAATAGTAATAAACAGTAAACAACAAAATCAACTGTAAACAAACTACCGTTCAGCAGTTCAGGAAAGTGAACTTCCCGCTGTAAGACTCGTTTGCGTCTTTTCCGACGACAAGCTTCCGGTGGTAACTTCAGCTGGTTGCGTAGATCTTTTGCGCAATGCAACTATATATTATGTACAGATAGCTCGCCTTGACGCTTACCCAGTCGATTTTATTGAACGGGAAATATGAATTTATCACCTTTTTATAAATGCAAAAGTGAAATTTATAGTCCCAGGGGAAACCCAATCCATTTGGTTATTTTTTTCCATAAAACAATTATATATGACATTGAAGGCAGGATATGATAATAATTTTATTAATATTTTAAAGTTTAATTTCTTTACGTCTTCTGTGTCGATCATTTGATGTCAGTTAGTCCTATCTAATCGGGGTATTTTTGTGGAAACCAAATTCAAGGGGAAATTCAAATTTAAACATATAGTGTTATTAGTTCATATAATGTTATTTGTACATGATAATAAAACAAGCTAGTTAAAACATGTCATTTTCAGTAGTTTTTAAATATGTTTTATATTTAACAACTTGCTAAAGAAGAGCGTACACTCGAATGTCGGAGTCATTAAGCAAAATGGATATATCGACAATTTCCATAACGATTTGGATAGATTTCAAAAGGCATGGTTATTACCTATAGATCAAATGTTTCATAATCATTTCAGGAACAAAGTTACGAGACTTAGTTTTGTTCATTTATATTCTCTTTTGTCAAAACTTCTCTCAAAGTAATATATAGTATACTTCTAGTCCATTTAATGTTGAAATAACGCATTTTCTTTCTTTATACTAATTTGAATAAATCTTATATTTAAAATGTATCATTTAAAATGGTACAGCCTTATCAAAACAGTTTATAGTTTGATGTGATTTTTTTTTAATTTGGAAAGTTAACAGTCCTGACAAAAAAGTAACCAGTCCTGGCAAAAAATTGCCAGTTTAAGGACTGGCGGACGGGCTATATTTTAAACACTGATAATGTATTTGGAGATGGAAAGCCACGATGCTATCAGAATAATCTTATGATGTGTGAATTGTGATTATCCAATGTCGTTCTCATCTGCAACAGTTCAGCTGTTGGCGGTGTGCCCGACCAAGAACATTCTTAGCAAAGAAAACAAAATGTCAGAGGGGCGTATTAACAAGATATTTTCGTTTATGATGAAATAATAGGTCATTTAAAACGATCATATTCATGAACATGGTGCATCTACATCAAGTTAAATTGAAAACAATCACAAGATCTATTCCATGAATGCACTCAGGGGCAAAAGAAACGATACCATATAAAATGTAACTTTAAGCCATGGTTGATTCTTACGACGGCGTCAACCTGAACTAAGGTATGAATATAAAATCAATATCTGATACATGATACTTCTCTGCGCACTTGAAGTACTCTAATCTTCATCCAACTGACCTTCCTACCTGTGGTGTCGTAGATCTGGAGTCTTGAGGTTGGTATCTGGGTATTCTTGAATAATTCTCAAAGTCCAGGAATCGTGTCAAATTCATGGCACAACAGTATATAGATTCTTTTTCCGTGCCATTTGAACAATAGTGTTCCATTGAGAGGGTTCAAAAACTGATGTTCAAGTTTTCTTTTGGATGTCTCCCTTGGGCCTTTAGGCATGCAATGACTCACATTCCATTTGGTTATGACCCGATTCCAGAAACTTCTGCTCAAGGACCTGTATGTTTTTGGTAGAAATCAAGGCATAGTGGAGA
The DNA here is from genome assembly GCA_916613615.1 of Steromphala cineraria. Taxonomy (NCBI): domain Eukaryota; kingdom Metazoa; phylum Mollusca; class Gastropoda; order Trochida; family Trochidae; genus Steromphala; species Steromphala cineraria. The sequence continues at coordinate 6,493,111 of OU744735.1, forward strand.
GCAGAAGCCGCATACCAATTTCTATTCTGACTTGTGCAGAAATCTGAAAACAATCAAAATTTGTACATATTGTGGAAGGGATTGAACATGCTTAAGGACGCATGTTGCACTTTCTGAAGATCTTCTGTCGCCATGACTCTCATTTCACATGTAGCAGGTTCCAGCCTGATCCCATAAAAAGTCAAATGACAGATTATATGTACTAAGCTTTCACTTATAGTATAACTGAAAGTATTCTGTATACATAGAGTCCCTACATCTTGGCTACCCCTGTGTACTCTTCCTGGTATAGTGGGGTTCTACAGTCGGGAAGGATTCAATGTGTTGGCTGAAGAGGATTTCTTCCCGCTAGTCAGTCTTGAATAGTTCACCCGATATCCTGATCTTCTCGCTTACCATAATATGTTTGAGGTTCCCAAACAAAAAGCGTTTGCAAACCATGACTCCATCTATAAGAAAATTCTAGCGTCGAGAGACTTTCTGTCTTCGATTCATTCTCTTCAATGCAACCAGATATATAATCTCTTTGTCTTTCATAGGAAGCAAGTGTCCAAAAATGTCAATGTAGGAGTTTGCAATATTTCTAAATTTGTCATTGAAAGGTGATATCATCAAAAAGTCACTTTTGACTAACATTTTAAAAGATATTTACATGTATACATCTATTCATTGAAATTGAAAATCTATACCTTGAAACTCAAAACTTCATGGACATGGAACTTCATAACAGTACCAATATTTCAAATATATATATATTCAAACAACAACCTCATCACCACTGTTAACAACAACAACAACAACAACAACAACATCAACAACAACATCAACAACAACAGTATCACAAAGAAGAATTACAGTAGCCAAAGAGTTGGATTTCATGTAAATCATTTAATTCAAAAGGACAACAAACAACGTCGTTAGTAGATAAACGAGTTTTGCTTTACCAAGGAACTGATATAAAAGTTGATTTTGACGATTTTTTCATATGAAAGGCAAAAATAAAGTTTCGCCTTTGTTATGTAAAATGAGCAGAGTATTTATCCTGCATAATTGTAATACCTTTCCAAAACCATTGTTATGAAATCAAAAGCTAAAAATAGTGTTATAGATAAAAAGATAGATCTTGAAGATTCAACAGCACAATAAAGGTGTACTGTTTATTCAGTAGGACTTGTTGGCTGTGTTCTGGACCCTTGTGTGGAATCATCCCTAACAATGACCCTCTTGTAACCTGTCCAATGGCCAAACCTTACTGCATGAACAGCATAAACAACAAATCTATCACGTAATAACTCTTGATTATTCAAATCTCTAAAAATAGGTTTTATCCTTAACTTCTTTTGGTAAGTATAATTTGGATCATGCATGGCGTTACATTGTTGTCTGAGTGTTTTATGTGAGTATCCTTGTCCTTCAGATCTATGACGTCATATACCGTTTTTAACAGTGTAAAGAAAGAGAATCTTATGTAGAAATTATTAATAAATATCTTACAAGTGTTTGTCCAGTCTTCTAGATGTTTTATGGACGTAGAGTTGCATCGATTGCTGCTATCAACAACAAATGACTATATAAAACCGAAGCAGAGTAAACATTGGCAAATTCTAGTGTTATGGTTGCAAACAAATCAAAGATTAATAGATGGCTCTCAATAGCCAAAAAATACAGTTGTGCAGTTTGAATTGGATTGACTCTACGTCAAACGTGGATCGATGGACTTTTTTTTTGCATGAATTGCTTGAACATTTTCTATAGTGTAATGTTTTGCAGTATTTCTATTTTGTTTGGGTTGTTTATTTTCAGTAGTTTAATACTTTGCTTTATTTAGAAACTTTGATGACCTTAAATATTGATTTTGATGTTAGCAAAAAATGTTAAGTATATTTTATATAATGTAAAGTTTAACATATCTTTAAACCAGAAAAAATGAAACTTTGTTAAAACCTCCCTATCAAATCAAACCATTAAACATTTTAACATTTAAGTTTCAAATCCCTTTATTCATTTATTTATTCATAAACCCCCCTTCTATGATATGACGTTGAACAAGTCTGGAGATGTTTCATATACAAGCACTAGTAGTAGGCCTACTACTGCATACATATGAATACCTGAAACACAGAAGGCCGTACTTCTAATAATATTATAGGTTGCAAGTTTTGCCTTCTTTCACAAAAATATTCTCTGCGAATTGTTTGAGTTTTATGGTACTTTACTTCCTCATTGGTGTCATTTTGGCGAGAATTAACTTCTGCTGTTGAATATTATTTCAATGTTTATTAATAGGGGTAATTGAATGACTAAGGTGTATTTTAGATCGAGAGCAAGACAATGTACCGTGGCTTGCTCGCAAATCAGCGAACCGTTAAAGGGACAGTTCCATTAAGGAATTTTTTTTTGGAAACGAAATTCAAGGACACGTTGATGCATTCCATCCTTTGTCAAATTGTTAAATCTAGAACAACTAAAATGCTACCCTCACTAGCATATATCGAGTGTGAAGTCTGAAATAATCATATACAATTATAAACAGCGAAGTCCTCTTGAATTTTGTTTCCACGTTTAAATACCCTGATAGGACTGTCCCTTTAATGCTATTGGAATCAATTTAACACATGTTGGTTATCAATCTCATTAAAATGATATCACAATTTCTTCACTACGTAACGCATATACACGCGTAGCGTAGAGTAGCAGGTAGATCATATTTTAATAAGATTGGTTGGTTGTTATGCCCCAGTCACACTTACGTTTATGAACGTAGTGATACAGAACGTACTTTAACGGAGTTAACTGTATTTAAGCGTAGTTATCCGTAGTTATACTTAGTTATCCGTGCTCAAAACGCAGACATAGACGTGAGACAAACGTACTTTGTGATTTAACTTTTGAACATGTTCAAAGTTTTGCATTTCCGAACTACGTTTCCAGAAACGTAGTTCAATGTAGTTGGACGTAGTTAATTGAAAATGTGAACTTAGTTAATCGTAGTTGAACCTAGTTGACACGTTCTTTAACGTAGTACAACTTTTCCACGATTTACTACACTTTACTAGGTATCCGAGTACGTTTTTGTACGTTTAAGTACATTCTAGAACGCTGTACTACGTCTAACTACGTTAAACTACAATAAACTACACTAGTTTCATCTGAGTTGAAGAACGTTTAAGTACACAAAACTAGGTATTAGTACGGTTAACTACGATATCAAATACGTGCAACTACGTTTTGGTACGTTTCGTATTTAGACTTTGACGTTTAAGTACGTTTCCCTTCATCTAACTACACTTAAGTAAGTAGAACTACGTTGAACTACGATTAACTACGCATAACTAGGTAGATTTATTTATTTGCACCTTGTGTCACAAGTGACTGAGACACCTGGTATGCGTTTTAACACTATTCATTTCACAACTGAGAGAGGATTAGTGGAAGGAAGGGGAAAATGATTTAGCTGCTATCAACAGAGAAATGATATGTTTTGCTTGATATATTAACAAAGTCGATATAGACGACGAAACGCAGAGAAAACAGGGGGCGGGATATTGCAGTGATTAGCGCGCTCGGCTTCGGATCAGGAGGTCTTTGGTTCGAATCCTGCCAGGGGCTCTGCAATTTGTCTGAAGTAGAGAACTCTTCTACACGCAGTCAGGTTTTGGTGTAATGCTAAACTGAATTTCAGCGCAGTATCACCCATGGTTGCTAGTTCCAGTCGATGCTCGCAGGTTTCACCGCAATGCATAGCCACAATAGTGTTGCGGGCTTTCTCCCTGCAATAATACTAGCAGCCTCGATATACATGTAAGTGAAATACTCTTGAAAGCGGCGATAAACACCACATCAGCTCAGCATCAGAGAAAACAAAGAAGATGGTGGGCCCGTGATTGGCTCCTACGTAGGTCATTACACGGTCAATATCATACACTCATGTCCGAATTGGAGGTAGAAGACCCTAAAGCATTAATGAATTAAGAGAAAGAATGAAATACATAAACATATGTCTTTATATACCTTACCACTGTAGTGCCGTGATGTAAACCACTTGAACGTACTTTGACGTACCTAAACGTGTTTCAACGTAGTTCAACGTACTTAGTTGTACTTATAAACGTTCTTAAATGTAGATCAACGTGGTTAAACGTAGACGAACGTAGCTAGTCAGTTGTTCAATGAACGTAGATATCCGTCGTTAAACCTAGTAAAACGTACTTATATGTACTTAACCGTACTTACACGTAGTGAACGAACTTATAATGAAACGTTGTTTTACCTAGTTACTAAAAATGCACTCATTTTCGGCACGTTAGCGGTTTTGTGGCTACGTTCAATGAACTACGTTTAACTAGGTTAATGAACGTAAGTGTGACTCCCCCATAAAGCATTAATGAATTAAGAGAAATAATGAAATACATAAACATGTGTCTTTATATACCTTACCACTGTAGTGCCGTGATGTAAACCACTTGAACGTACTTTGACGTACCTAAACGTGTTTCAACGTAGTTCAACGTACTTAGTTGTACTTATAAACGTTCTTAAATGTAGATCAACGTGGTTAAACGTAGACGAACGTAGCTAGTCAGTTGTTCAATGAACGTAGTTATCCGTCGTTAAATGAAATTTCTATCGTTTGAGCTGGGCGAATTAGAGAGAAATTGATTTCTCTTTAGGAACAAACCAGATAAAAAGGTAGGTAATACTTGTGTAGAGGGCGCTGTGAGGTGTGTATAAATGTGATGTCAGAGCGCGGGAAGTCCATTCTCGGCTGCGACGACTAGCGTATCAAGTTGATGATATGTCAAATTTAACATTGCGGGACATCTTGACTTTTGATCATGTGGTCTAACTAACGTTTGAAAGCTTCTATACTTTTGGAAGCAGATTTCTCTCTACAGGCAATGAAGAGTAAATTCATGAAGGAAGATTTAAATTACTATGCATGTAAGCTGTGGGGTGTTGACATGATTTGGAGGACGGACGAACCACAGAGGCCTAGAGAATTAAGTTGCAAGTTCAAATTGTGTTTTCCGAATATTCTCGGGTATCGACTGATACAGTCTAAAACCTATGACTGTAACATGCAGTACTTCATGCAAAAGCAAGCTGCACGTGTTTCTCGCGCAGAGGCCTGATCACTGTCGTGTACCCGGTAAGGAGGGGACTTTTCAAAATGGTGGACGTGACAGGTCAACAGAGGTAGGTGTCTGCTTTCAGTGCTCCCTTCTCCTAATCGACGAGATTTAGATGGTCACCTTTAACTGTGGTAATCAGGAATAGAATTTCGAATACATTCCTTACGAGTTTTGGTTCACAAACTGCAAGAAATTTACGTATTTTAGATGTCAAGTTGATGTTTATCTCACTTTCATTTTCGAAGCGGAGAGGAGACTTTTAAATGCCTTTTTTATGCCCTTAACGACCTTGAATCTCATACATATTGTCGCGCATATCAGTGTTTGGTTATAATAAAGATTTCTGTGCAGCATGATCTGATTTGGTTCAGAAACTACGAAGTTATTGATAAAATAACAAATCAACATGGCAGCGGAGTGGACTCGCCGAATAATCGGCGGAGCGGACCCAGGAGGTCGGATAGGGAGAGGACAAATTTGGATATGGAGGGGACACATTTGGATATGGAGTGGACATCACTTTCAAATTGTACTGTAGTTGAGACAATACCCATGGTAATACACAAACTCCTTTGTAAAGTTAGCCAAAAGAACCCCACAGAAGACGTAATCTAGTTTCATAAGCATTTATTTACCTGGAGAACGTTTCCGTTGCTGCGGTTGTCAAATCAATGCAAAACAGCCGAAACACATATTATATAGATGCAATAAAGGAATCTGTTCTCAATCTCTCAATAGACGCAGAAAGCCCTTTTGCTGATGGCGACGTTGAACATTTCAATTTTTTTAGCAAAAGGGCATTCCGGGTCTAATGAGAGATTGAGCACAGATTCCTTTAATGCATCTTCCGACTTGGTGATGCACAAACAAGTGACTTATCATCAACATTGAAAATCTCGTCGATGCCTAATATATCATAAGGAACTATTTGATAGTCTTTTTTGTTAAGTGTCCATTTTTCACTTGACGGCTCTAAACATTCTATTTCCAATTTCAATGTTTGTAATGGGTGGTAACGAATGCAGTGATCTATTATGTATGACAACGGCAGCAACGGAAACGTTCTCCAGGTAAATTCTGCAAAAGAAAAGAGAAACCTCTATTTCAATCATTTGTAGATGAAAAGGTTGATGATAGTTCTTATGAAACTAGGAGTTTGTGTATTACCATGGGTATTGTCTCAACTACAGTACAATTTGGAAGTGATGTCCACTCCATATCCAAATGTGTCCCCTCCATATCCAAAAATGTCCTCTCCCTATCCGACCTCCTGGGTCCGCTCCGCCGATTATTCGGCGAGTCCACTCCGCTGCCATGTTGATTTGTTATATTGTCAATAACTTCGTAGTTTCTGAACCAAATCAGATCAAGTTGCACAGAAATCTTTATTATAACCAAACACTGATATGCGCGACAATATGTATGAGATTCAAGGTCGTTAAGGGCATGAAAAAAGGCATTTAAAAGTCTCCTCTCCGCTTCGAAAATGAAAGTGAGATAAACATCAACTTGACATCTAAAATACGCAAATTTCTTGCAGTTTGTGAACCAAAACTTGTAGGGAATGTATTCGAAATTCTATTCCTGATTACCACAGTTAAAGGTGACCATCTAAACCTCGTCGATTAGGAGAAGGGAGCACTGAAAGCAGACACCTACCTCTGATGACCTGTCACGTCCACCATTTTGAAAAGTCCCCTCCTTACCGGGTACACGACAGTGCCGATTGTTCAGCGTTGAGGTTGCCTTCAGTCACAGGACACATCCGATAGCAGGGCGGACCAATTGCCGCGATTACCAGAGCGACTTGGTCATTTGTGCAGTTGTATACATCTGTGGTGATCGGCGGTTTCCGGAAAGTACATCCGGGCACAGGTCACGACCTCGGGACCCCTGCTCGATCACCCAGGGAGTTTAGCAGTATCTTTTGAAGTGTCAACACGTGTCTTTATCGAGTGACGGACCATACCACCGATACGAGGCCTCTGACGCCGATACGATAGACTCCAGAGAACTATTAAACTGAAGCAAGTGATATATCGGGACCTATCCCGTTGTACCCCAGGGACCTATCCCTGTCCCCAGAAGTGATATATCGGGACTTATCCCGCTGTACCCCAAGGAATTATCGCTGCCCAGGCTCTTGGGAAGTAAGTACTTTCTTGTGAACCCCAGGTTCACAACACATCTCTAAAGAGATGTAATGAAATTTTACGGTAAAACGGCTACGTAGATGATTGTAGCGACGAGTCTTCAGCTAACTGGATATAGAATAAATCGTCCATGGCAATACAACTGTTTTGCTACGTCCATGACTGAAATCCAAATGTTTCACTATCGATTTAAACATAATTTTGATATGCAAATTAGGCCCCTCTTTGATATGTGTAGAGCTTTGTTGTTTAAGATTGTTGCACATGTTTGAGTGTGCGTAGTGATTCTCGGATACCACATTATGGCACATAGTCGGGTTGTTGAGATAATCACAAGGAAAAGTAATCTAAGTGTGTTAATGTCTTCACACAACATGCTGATTCAATGAACCTTATCATTCTGTGTATATATATATGTCTTCATATATGATGTTTTTAGAGACCTAAGCTACATTTGATAATTTTGTGGTTAATGATTTTGCTACTGTCATGATACGCGGATCGATTTCCGTTCGGTGGGTACATCTTCTACTGAAGAAAAACAAGGCAAAGTGGAACATGGTTGGTTCCAAGGTAGCAGGCATCTTATGTCTAGCTGATGTTGACAGAATGTTGCGTTCATGTCGTATCGGAAGATGCCTTGCATCGTTTAATGTGCAGAGAAGAAATCCACGTTCTAGTTGTGAAAATGTTTTGTAATGCCTAATGTCCGGCTGATGTTGACAGAATGTTGCGTTCATATCTGATCGGAAGATGCCTTGCATCGTTTAATGTGCAGAGAAGAAAACGCACAAATTTGGTGGTGGAAATTTCAGTTTTGTTATAACGTACTTAAAATTTTACATGTTTATGCTTAAAGTATTTATCTATGTTGAATGATTTAATCCATACAGTATTCTTTCTGTTTCAGGTATTAAATTTTTTGACCATAATCATTGTACAGTTTCCTGAAGTACTGGAGTGGAAAACAGATGGGATTGTTTGATACTGATGTATGGTTTACCAGTGATGATCAGGATGGTTTTTATTTAAGAAAACCGTTTTTTTTTTTGGTTTTACATGTAAATAAGTGTTGCTTGAGTTTTTGAGTGATCGTCAGACTTTGCCCTTTCTTTTTATCTCGGCTAGTGTCGCAGGGAACTGCCTGTTTTGTGTATGTTGTTTTATCTGGTTTGTGGTGGAGGGATAGAGAAATGAAATTTCTATCGTTTGAGCTGGGCGAATTAGAGAGAAATTGATTTCTCTTTAGGAACAAACCAGATAAAAAGGTAGGTAATGCTTGTGTAGAGGGCGCTGTGAGGTGTGTATTAATGTGATGTCAGAGCGCTGGAAGTCCATTCTCGGCTGCGACGACTAGCGTATCAAGTTGATGATATGTCAAATTTTACATTGAGTTGTGTAAATGAGTTTTTCAGGCAAAGTATGTAAAATTGACAGCAGGATAGTCATATTTGCAAGTTTGCGTGTTTGAAGTAATAACTAGTTTGTATTATCATGGGTTATGTAGAAATAAATGAAGGTGTACTATGAAGTGAAGGTGTACTATGAAGTGAAGGTGTACTATGAAGTGATGGTGTACTATGAAGTGATGGTGTACTATAGTGAACTCTTTTATGGCGAAGTGTTGATTTCGTTGCGGTGTGATGATGCAGTGGGTGAACAATGCTGAAGCGATGATTTGGCGGTTTGTGGTGAGGTGATGTGAATTGATTATAAAATGGTGAAGTAGCACAGTATGGTGAAGTGGCTATGTGCTGTGAAGTGATGTTTTGTGAAGTGGTGATACGTGGCGAAGTGGTGGTACATGGCGAACCACAACATGGCGAAGTGGTGGTACATGGTGAAGTGGTGGTACATGGTGAAGTGGTGGTACATGGGGAAGTGGTTGAACATGGTGAAGTGATGATATACAGTGAGGTGTATATTGTGTTTTGAAGTTGTGGTTTATGGTGATGTTTTGATGTACTGTGAAGTGATGATGTATTTTGAAGTAGGAGCCTATGGTAAATTGGCACTGTATGGTAAGTTGAAAGTTCATGCTTAAACGGTGGTTTATTGTAAACTGATGGTGTCTAGTTTTGTGTCTGGTGACTTTGGGTTGTATGTTGCAGTGGTGATGTATATTCATTACATATCAAGGTGCAGTAATTGGAATATACCATGTTGGTAAAAGGATGTTACAGTTATATATGCTGGATGTTGTATCGCTTGAAGTGAAGACGGTTTAATGTTCATGGAATGATGATGCATTTAATAAGAAAATAAGTTCATTAAGTGACAGTTTTGGTTTATGACGTAACTGTTTGTAACTGTTCGGGGAGTTCGGTGAGGTGAGGTTTTTGCTTTTGATGCATGAGTGATAATCTTTAAGTGACATTTGAATGGTACATTGGTCGCTGGTACATGGCTCATGGCTGCATACTCTGGAGAGTTGAATATATATCATGTAGGTAGATGTTACTGTAACATTTGGTATTGTTGGAAATGTTTTTTTATGCGAGGCGTCGTGTTCGACACTGCTGCAGTGTTCGGTCCTACTATTTAAGGAGATGTTACTGTAACATCTGGGAATGCTGGAATGTTTACGTATGAAGCGTCATGTTCGACACTGCTACAGAATTCGATTCCTACCTTGTAGGAGGAATAGATGTTACTGTAACATCTGGTAATGCAAAAATGTTGGCGTATAAGGCGTCATGTTCGACACTGCTGCAGTGTTTGATCCCTACCTTGTAGGAGGGCGTACATATTACCGTGACCACGGTAATGCTAACCTGATGGATGATTGATGTGACTGAGGTAAAATCTGAGTGCTGCTTAACTGAGCTTCCTGCAACATGTTCCCGACTGACGGTGTGGGTAATGGAAACGAGGATGAGGCGCGGTATCCTTGATATGATTTGCAATGTGCAAGAAATTGTAATAAACGCCTCGGCTAGTGTCGCAAGGGACTGCCTGTTTTGTGTATGTTGTTTTCTCTGGTTTGTGGTGGGGGGATAGTGAAACCTAGTAAAACGTACTTATTTGTACTTAATCGTACTTACACGTAGTGAACGAACTTATAATGAAACGTTGTTTTACCTAGTTACTAAAAATGCACTCATTTTCGGCACGTTAGCGGTTTTGTGGCTGCGTTCAATGAACTACGTATACGTTTAACTAGGTTAATGAACGTAAGTGTGACTCCCCCATTAACAGGGTAAAATATCATTTAAATGGTGACCACTTATTTGGGTCGTATAATTTATAATTCGGCTGGTGAATATAGCCGTTGCAGGATGTTCAATAGAAAACAAGAAATTGTCGTGTGTTGGCATTTTGGGGTGAATATACAAATTTGGTTACGGAATTTTGTCGCGAATATATAGCATCTTCACAACTTGAAATCTTATAAAATTTGATGGACATACATTATGCCACTTGAGGCTTATGACGAGTAGAAAACAACTTTTATTGTGATAAACGTGGCCATAATTCTCTTATGGTTAAAGACCGTTTATTGTCGTATCAAGTGAATAGCATTGTTTATACTGCTTTCCCCTGCTACTTGGTTTATCTTGATTTAGTGAGTAGCACTGTTTATACTGGTTTCCCCTGCTCCTTGATTTTTATTATGAACAAAAAATGATTATTTACATGATAATAAGCGAAGTCTTTTGTTTCCAATAGTACCCGCCTGTTGGTCTATGAGTTTTACCGTTTCTTACCATTTTCTAAGATACAGATTTTCTATGAATGAATGAAATAATGAATGAATGAATGTTTTTATTTCCTCCGACAAACGAAGATCACATAAATGTAATTACAAAGTCATTATTTTTCACAAACAAGTGCATGTCTTCAACTTGTTCCATGTTGAAGCCATAAAAGGATATCATATTTATGTTGTATTTCTAGTCACCTGTACAGTTAGGTTGAATAGAATGAGACGAATATGAATATTTACTGAATGTTGACCATTTCTAGACTTCAAATTAAAAGGAGGTTCGTTAATAGTATGGCCGTGTTAACTGCAGTCCAGGTCAACAGGCGTCCATTTGTCTGGACCGAAGCAGAAAGAATCCTTCTTCACCCCGCTGCCCCCACATCCAACCTGCACATGGTGGTGCTCTATGATGTCGCTGACCACGTGATCGGGTGGCGACGAACACTCACCTAAAACGAGAGGTTGGAGTTAAATATCAACTACCACCAACCAATAACAACCAACGCCAATCAATAACATCCAACGGTCGCTTATTTTGACTTGCAAGTGGGTAGTCATACTCTTTGATAACCACCACTTTTTAGAAATCTGCGTAGTCATTTTATTATTTTTGTCAATCACTTTGAATAAATGTTAAACAATATTCCCGCGAAACCTTATTGCAACTATCAGACATGCCAAGTTTTGTTCATTCAAACAGGTAGATCTACCTTGCTCCAGGGTAGAGGTCAGGACAGGTAAATGCCTCAACCCCACAGCCTGTATTGTAATGATTTATTGCATTTTACTTTTTATCTGAAAACGTGAAATCATTTACACCAGTGCAACTCTCCAGTCTGATTAAAATCGACTGTGATTCGAGGAAAAAAAGTGTAAAAATATTGTCTCTAGTGGGGTTTGAACTTCAACCAGCCCGGCTTTCCTCTCATTCACAGTCTGAAGGCACCCCTATTACCCGCATGTTCTGACGCAAGCTCATCTAGCCAATCGTAAGGGGCGCTCGATATCATGCAGGGGCAGGTAACTCCAGTGTACCATTCGCTTTACATAATCGCCGCTAAACGCTATTTAAAAACGAGGATGTGATTGGATAGCTTATGACTGGGTTTGTCTGCGCTAAATTGGTCATAGGATCATGCGATAGAGGTGGGTGCATTCAAACCGAGACGGAGAGGATGTTCTGGCTGGTTCGAGCCCCCATAGAGACAATATTTTTGATATTTTATTCCTGGGAGTACGGTCGATTTTAATCAGACTGTGCAACTCTCCTCCCCTGCCTCCTTTCACAAAACAACCTTTGCTGATCTAAGCTCCCATACTTTAACATTGCGCTAAGGTTACCTTACGAACGTTATCAACAGCTTTACTGATTTTAAGTAAAAAATAATTCCTTAAATGTTTGAAAAAGAAATTTGTTTTAGAAAGTACTGTAATTATTATTTTGATGATGTAAATTATATCTGATATTGACTTCCATAACAGTTGAGATTTTTCATAACTATTTCAATTAGGGTTATATATATACGATAGGCATCATGGTTTTGATGGATCAGGTTAATCCGCTTTGTTATTAAACAGTAACGTAAATTTTAATTTCAAGTGATTTTCATTTCGCAGACAAGTACTTTTCTTTCGTGTTTCTATAATTGAACTAAATTATACAACTCGAATTAAGAATTTCGAAAAAAGAACAGTTCGATTAACTTCTAAGTAATATAAAATGAAGAAACTGTAAAGGCATAATGACAAACAACCTATCGGAGAGTACCAATGACATTGCCCAAAATACGGATTCATGGGACTGGAAAGGCAATCTGTAAAAATGATATGTCATGAAAATAACAATTAGAATCAGGTTTAATTGGAATGCGTATACTCTTTTTTAAAAAAAGACCACGTTCGAGGCTCTTACCTAAGTCAACGCAATAGTGAGTGTCAATGGCCGGTAGACATCTTTGGTGCATCTCACAGGGAAAGTTGGCACACTCTCCACACAGCACCTGCAGAAGAGATAATAGACAAGTTCTTTTAGCCAATGAAATTAAAATAAATCTTGATGAAGTAGTACATCTTGTTTAACTTATTGAGCATATATTCTGATACACTGTGACAAGATTACAGTCGACAAAGAAACAAAGAAGGAAGTTTATTGTATTATATACACTAGTGCTCAAAAGAAAGTATACACCTTAAAAAAAGAGAGTATTTTTTTAAAAGATAAAAAATTACTTATCAACCATACTGGGAATTGTGTCCCACGTATAGACCCAGACTTTCTGTGGAAAAAAATGTCGAAAACAATTACGATTCTCAAAAACGTTGCATGAAATCCAAAAATGACATATTCTTGTGTAACACAAAATGCACGTGCAAATTGATTGTATAAAACAGCCTAAGCGAGAAGTATGGGATGCAGTAGTGGGAAAAACATAAGAAGTAAGCCACGTTTGAGTCCTGTCGAAAGAGAGAGAGAGCTGTCGGAATGGCCTAGCAAGGAGCAACAAACACCGCCATTGCAAGAACCTTTGGTTGTACCAGAACAACAATCGTCAAACTGATGCAACGGCTGAGACACACAGGCAGTACATCGGACAAGCCTAGGAGCGGTCGACCACGTGTCACGACGCCCGCTGAGGATCGACATATTCGAACGATTCATCTGAGGAATAGATTCGCAACGGCGACGTCAACGGCGGCAACGGCATTACGTCACCCTGTCAGTCGACACACCGTATACTGTCGACTTCGAAGACATGGCATTCGGGCACATCGACCATACCGTGGTGTTTATCTGACAGGTCAAAATCGACGTCGTCGACTGACGTGGGCCAGGCGGGTTCAACGGTGGCAGAGGCGTGATTGGGCACGGGTGATGTTTTCCGACGAAAGTCGGTTTTTCCTATACAAAAATGATCGGGTATATAGGCGAGTAGGTGAACGGTTGGCCCCACATTGTATTCAGCAAGTCCGAGCGTTTGGAGCTGGTAGCGTGATGGTGTGGGGAGGGATTTGCGGCGATCTCAAAACGAGGCTGGTGACCATTCATGGCAACTTGAATGCTCGCCGATACAGAGATGAAGTCCTGCAACCAGTTGTTGTGCCATTTAACCAGCAACAGCGAAGCGGAATTGTCTTTCAACACGACAATGCACCGCCTCACACCGCCAGACTGACCAACGAGTTTTTGAACAATGCCAATATTGTTAGATTGCCATGGCCAGCATGTTCTCCTGACATGAACCCAATAGAGCACCTTTGGGACCACCTTGATAGACAAGTGAGAAGACTGCCAGTGCCCCCTGTCACAGTCCAACAACTGGAACAATGTCTCCAACAGGAATGGCAAAGAATCACGCCTGACGTCATTCGTCGCCTTACATCATCAATGCGTCGACGTGTTACAGCCTGTATCAACGCCAATGGAGGTCACACTCGTTATTGAGTTCGTTATTGTGGACATTTTGGCAATAAAAGACACTTTATCCTTTATTTTTGAAACTGTTATTTTACATTACCACCCACTTGTCTCTGATTGATAATTAAACCTAATTTTCAATATCAAATACAATGTAATTGTAACATTTGTTGTAAAAATGAATACTCTATTGAAATTAACAAGATTTACAAAAAATATTTGAGTTTGTTTTTATTTTACGCCTGATTTGACAACTGTATACTTTCTTTTGAGCACTAGTGTATATAATTTTCTAGTTGTTATTTAGTAAGTTGAAACTGACGCGGGCGGAAAACAGAAACAATCTTCTTTTTTTCTAGGGCCCTTATAAAAAGTTCTAGTTCCCTATCTAGACAATTTCGAGTCTCTACCTATTTCGTATATTTCAAGTTAGTTTTTAGAAAGTTACTAGTTTGTATCTAGACATTTTTCTAATGTGCATCTAGAAAGAGTCTAGTTTGTATCATAAAGTTCAAGTTTCAAGTTCATGTCATTAAAGTTTCCATAAATGATAAATGCTGTGCAAGGATTTAACTAATACACCTGCTCGTTCCAAGTTCCACTTTCTCAACCATCCTACTACTAAAACGTCTACTAGAGTATATTAGCAGAATGTCGAGATAAAATGATTGCTCCGTAAAAAGGACCATTCGTCGCTTAGTAGCCTTTTCTGAAGTTGAATATTTTAGATAATAGGTATAATACGATTTTTATATCATTTCTATTATTAACGAGAAGTAAAACAAACAATCATAATTGAAGTTAAAATTTTGTTTCCTTGGTTTCCCTGTTCGACTGCAAAGGTTGCCTTTCCCAGTGAACTCAGAATATCCTGCTTTATTTGTTAACAATATGATAGATAAGATGCTACATAATATTACCTCAGGTATGTCAACAGATTTCATGTAGATGTTGTTTGGTGCTTCAGTCAGAGAGTAATCCAAGCTCTCCTCACTTACTATATACCCAGCGCATTGTCCTGTGATCGTGTTGTACACAATGGATTCGCAGAGCTCACGTAGAAGGCAGAATCGTGCGCAGAAAGGCAAAGAACTCACTTCTGGAAAGTCGAAAAGGGTCATGTAAGCCAAATCACTTCCGGATAACTGAAAATCTTTACCGTTATTGAAGTTGAAGACTTCGTTTTGACCTTGACTCAAATGAATTTGTGAGAAAATCACAACACTAGCACATACATAATATACAATATTGAAAACCATCTTCGCTAGTTGATATTACCCGGAGCCACTGCCAAGCCTTCGTATGAATACGTATCTGCATATAAACGTTTTATGGTAGTCATTCATGTGATGAATCAAAGAACAAGAAGCCAATACATCAATTGAAAAGGAGCCTTTTGTAAGTGAAGTGTTGTTTGAAGTCTTAAGACTAGAGCTTTTAACCCTTAGAATATAATCACATTCATACTTAAAACCACTTTGATTGTAATAATCAAACATTATGCAACTTCACTTCCGTCTTCGTGACAACGACATGTTTTGATTTCTTGTGTATGAGCACTTCAATCAAATGTCCATTAAAAAGAATAGTTGGTCTATTGCGTACATGCCAATCAATAACATACAGCTAAAGTACTGAATGAACCATTTCCCAAATGTAAAAGAATCATTTATTTGGTCACTTAAATGACCTGCAAAAAAATGTTTAGGCAAACTTTTACGTAAGATTATTATGACACAAAATGAACTTGGACTTTTGTTGCGAATTTTCATCTTTATCCGATTTGTTTCTGTCTTGCTAGTCGTTTTAAAGGCGTCCCATACACAATAATACTTGCACGAGAATACGCAGGTAAGTAAACATACTTAGAGTACGCAGCTATCCTCTACTTTCAGGTATATTCTTTTGAGAAAGGACATTGAGATGTTTAGGAGCATCATCTATGACAATGATGATCATATATCAAATAGTGTTTACCTGTCAGGTAAGTGGTCAAGTGATGAACATTCCGAAACTTAGTAAATGATTTGGTACATTCAGTTGTTTAGATAGGATAAGCTAATTGTTGACAAATGATCAGTTAATCAATTGGATCCAGTCAAACAAAAATCATTGGTATCAATAGTTTTAAAAATAGTGGTTTAATTAGACGAAAAGGATCAATAGTCCAGTATGTTAAGAATAGTGTATTGTTGCAAGGTTCGTTGTATGTGAGGTCTTTTTAATTTCCTAAACCAGGCTTATGTAAATTTTGATTTAAAAATTAATCTTTTGCACGTTGTAAGTTGCCAGCATTACCATATGTTATCTGTTTTATTGAGATAGAGTTCAGACTCATCCGTGAAAAGCTCATGCCTTCAGTGGTGAGCAGTCCAAATGACTTTCTAAACGATGGGCAGGTTATTCGATCACTTGGTTATCTTACATGCAAACTGTTCTCATGCAGTCAGTTATGCTAAGTTTGTGTGGTAAAGCTCGAAGATCAGATCTTGGCAAGGTGACATTTCTGGTTTCATGTTCCAAAGAACAAAGAATGCGGTAGAAACATAGTTATCACGTGAACGATTCCATGCCAGGGACATGGCATTATGCTCCAGTTCCCATGCAATCATTCACGCTAAGTTTGTGTGGTAAAACTCGAAATATAGTTATCACGTGAACGATGGCATTATGCTCCAGTTCTATTCTATCTTCACGCTGTATCGCCCCTCTTTGCAACATTCCAATTCTTCTAGAAATTTCCCCAGTAATCCAATGTTGCATACATGTAGGATGTCTTGGATTCAGAATTTGTCTAAATGGAAGTCATGTATGCCAAATACATGGAATGGTCCAAAAGGACATTTTAACAGTCACATATCGATTGTGTATTCTATACACAGCAACAAGATGTGGAAACCAATCCGCTAGAGCACTTGATAGTATGACAAATTATAAAATCTGTTGATCTAAATTTAAATGTATTTAGATTGTGTTAACTTGACCCTCTCTGGATAACAAATATTTTGGCATGCCAAATTCATGTTATGTGTTGTTATGAAAACATGAGACTTTTGTCTGTTGAAGCCCGATTCTTCTTTTTGCAAATTAACATCTCAGTCTGATTAAAATCGACTTTGATTCGAAGAAAAAGAGGATATCCCGAATGGTTCGAGCCCCGATAGAGACAATATTTTTGATATTTTATTCCTCGGAGCACGGTCGATTTTAATCAGACTGAATAACATCTTATCTTCATAACGCCTCGAATCCTTAGAAAACTATAAAAAACAAAACAGGTTGAAGTTAATATAACGTTTTTGTCTACTAAATAAATCACTTACATAAGTGACATCAGTAAGTATATTTATAGTTTGCAATTCGTTCCATGTTAGGACGTCTCAACTTAGATGGGACAGGGCTATTGAAAATGATGATTATCTGAACATGGAGTTTGGTAATGATTTATAAATTAATTATTATTCAGGGATATTATTGAATAGCCTGATTGCGTTCATTACTTGTGTTAAGAATGTAAAAAGTTCTGAACATTGGTTTAAAACCTAAACCACACCGATTGATGCAACTTGTATATATACATGTATCTGATAAAATAAATTTCAAAATGGCATTTAATAAAATATGTGTCCTTTTAAAGCTTATCATTTACTAACCTTAAATGTCCTTACATTGTAAGTTTGTCTATCTATATATATCGAAGTTTGAAAAAAAACTAAGATACCATCTGGTTCAGGGAAATCACAGAGAAAATCAATGATCTGTCAAACAGTTCAAGGAATTCTGGAATGACGTCTAAAACAAATGGTTAGTCGAAAATATTTTTACATCAGACATGAAATGTTAATAGTCCAGTTGCCAAGTGAAGATTTTTTCATTAACCTTGCAAAAAGGTCTCACAAAAGGTTTTAATGGTTTTGAGTTCTTTAAAACTTAACTTATGAAAACAAATGGGTGCCAAGCTGGCACCCTTGAGCATTTTCTATAAATGAGGTTTTAAAAAAGATATACAGAAGACCAAGGTCCAGCTGACGACTACACAGAAGTGGAATAAGTTGTGCGGTAAGTAGTATCTCTACCCAACTTCCTGTTTACATTGGAAACATAACAGTTGTCCACCTCCACTGCATTTTGATGCCATCTACCCTAATTTCTCAACATGGTAATTTGAAATAAGTTTTTTTCATCAAAACTAATTCAACAATGTATATAAGAATTTTATGATCAACTTACAAAAAGATCTAGTAAAGTGCGTCGTCTGCTACCCTACACTCACTTACTGTCATAAGGCTAAAAACAATAATTCATGCAAAATAATATCCAAACATACAGGCAGATGGCCTTTAGAGTTAATTCCCTGAGCTAAAAGGTTAAAATTTAAAGCAATTTCCATTTAAAACATAATTATTAGGAAAGTTTGATGCAATGCTGTATAGATAGACATACTATTAGCGGACAACTATTTTCATATGAAAACGGTCTTGAGATGGAAAAGTCCTAAAACCAATATACTCTTACTTTTTTACTCTTATTTTTATATTTTTCTTGTTTGCTTTTATAATAAGTGTTATAGATATGATAAAATAAATATATATTCTCTTGAAAAATTATTTTAATCATATTTTCTACTTAAAAGAATTCAGGGCCATGGTTGTAGTATTTATCATTTGCACAACTGTAAATGTTTGCAGCACAAAGTTAAAGTGTTTATTAGAATTTTTGTTCAAACCAACAAGTATACCTGAAATGGGGCTACTGATTAATGAACTATCAATAATTTTTTTAAAATGATAAAATTTGTAATTTTCATCACTTTTGTTAAGGAAAATATCTTTATCAAGCTATTGATTAATGAGCAATGTCTGTGTCATTCATTAGATTGTATAGAGATAAATGAAACAGTTTTTGTCATATTAAATAGTAATAAATAAAATTACAGAGAAAACATCTAAGGTAATAAAGATAAGTTTGATGTATTACTGTATTACACAAAACATTGTTGATAACTATTATTATTTGAACAAGTCAAAATTATGAATGTAGATGACATTCCATAAAAAAGCCAAACTAAATAAAAAAACCTGTCTAAGTATCTTTATTAATGATAATTAAATGTGATCTGTAGGTGTGCATATATGTAGGTGTGAACATATATTGCATTTAAATGGGAATGGTTGTTCAGTAAATTGTAAAATTTACTTGTAGAAAAATTGTCTATTTTTAATTCTTTGAAATAAAATAAAATTTATTAAATCATAAAATGTCACTATAAAAAATTTATTTTTGCCTAAATCCACCTACTTTTCTAATAAATTAGTATTTTGATTGTTATATTTTTTGTAAATTTAAGTTGTACATATTAAATGATAAATCTACCCCCGATTCATGCTTCAATTACTCATAAAATTTAGAAAGGACTCATAGAATTATAAACT
Organism: Steromphala cineraria; assembly: GCA_916613615.1. NCBI lineage: Eukaryota > Metazoa > Mollusca > Gastropoda > Trochida > Trochidae > Steromphala > Steromphala cineraria. The sequence goes on from OU744735.1 coordinate 6,512,949, forward strand.
GTGAGTCCTTGAGAGCAATATTTTTCTATGGTAATGTTTCCTTACTTATTGAAGGACTCATTTTAATCTGCTGGTCCTCACAAGTGTTTGTCCCTGGACTCAGCAGGTCAAATCTATAGATTGATCATTGCATATTTTAAGTTAGTTGTAGGTATTGAAATTATTCATGATTTTGCTGATCTTAAATGTTTATGCAGAATTACATTATTTTCAGTAAATTGTAAAATTTACTTGTAGAAAAATAGTCTATTTTTAATTCTTTGAAATAAAATAAAATTTATTAAATCATAAAATGTCACTATAAAAAATTTATTTTTGCCTAAATCCACCTACTTTTCTAATAAATTAGTATTTTGATTGTTATATTTTTTGTAAATTTAAGTTGTACATATTAAATGATAAATCTACCCCCGATTCATGCTTCAATTACTCATAAAATTTAGAAAGGACTCATAGAATTATAAACTGTGAGTCCTTGAGAGCAATATTTTTCTATGGTAATGTTTCCTTACTTATTGAAGGACTCATTTTAATCTGCTGGTCCTCACAAGTGTTTGTCCCTGGACTCAGCAGGTCAAATCTATAGATTGATCATTGCATATTTTAAGTTAGTTGTAGGTATTGAAATTATTCATGATTTTGCTGATCTTAAATGTTTATGCAGAATTACATTATTTTCAGTTACAGTAGATATATAGGTTATAAAACAGTCACAAACAATTTTATTATTATGTTGACAAAAGATAATCCATTTTCTGTTTCAGGCAGCACTGGAAGAATGTCTTTTAAGAAAAGTTGGCAGTTGTTCCCAACCTGATCAAGGACTGATACGCTCTTCAAGTGAACGACTTTCATCAATCCTCGATGCCAGCTACATACGGAAGGACGGACTGCATGAACAGCTGAACACCTCCTCAATTCCGCTTTTCTTTCATAAGAACTGTGTTTCTACCTACACATCAAAGACACACCTCAAGAGGCTACACAAGTCAGCATCAGCAATCTCTCTTGAAACACAGCAACCTGCTATCAAGAGACATTGTCGGTCTGGTAGGACTTTTGATTTTTTGAGAGACTGCCTATTTTGTGGACATGATTGTGAACTGGTTAAGAGTTCAAAAAACCCACAGCGATGGAAGAGGTCTTTCCTTTGTAGGACAGCTGAGGACGGACAGAAATCTTTCAAGAATGTCATCCTTGGGACCTGTGATATTCGCCAGGATGCATGGGGTGATGAGGTGAGACTCAGAGTGGAAGGAGCTGTCAGTGATCTACAAGCAGCAGAAGCAAGATACCATGACAAGTGCAGAGCTAATTTCATGGCCCCTAAGTCTGTTGCCTTAACTGCAAATTATTTGATGAAATTAGAGGATTCTGGAGACAAACCCTTTGTACAGCTAGTCAGGACAATCAATGAGGACCGATCACAGATAAGAAATTCTTCAGATATTTATTGTCAGTACCTTGCCTATGGTGGAATTCGTCTCACAAAACGACAACTCACAGAAGAAGTGTCAAGCTTTTTTGATCCAGAGTTGATAGTTCTCAGGGGAAAAGGCATATCCAGCATTCTTGTCTTCAGGGAAGCTGCAAAAGATACTTTCAAGATGGTCATGGATGAGAATGAAGGTGATGATTTGTCCTCTGCAATTACGAAGATTTCTAAACAGGTCAAACAAGAAATAAAGGAAATCTCCCAATTTCGAGATGAATATCAGGGTAGGATCAACAAACAAGTCATGGAAGAGTATACAAGTCAAACAATGGTGGATTTTCTGAAAGCAATGTTACCAGGAGATGACCATACACTTCCCATTCAGATGATTTGTAACATGATCACTGGACTGCTGAAGAAACACCCAACTCCCCTGCAGACAGCCCTCGGGGTATTCATCAAGGAGAAATCCCTAATTAAGGAACTCTACCGACTAGGAGTTGTTTGTTCATACGATGAGGTCTTAAGATTCAGGAAATCAGCTGCCCTTGCTTCTATTGATGTCACATCAAGAGGACTGCAGCACGTTGCCCAAACTGGATCCAAGCTTGTTCAAGTGGTCGTTGACAATTTTGATGCCAATATTTCCAGCCAAAATGGTTTGCAGTCAACACATTCACTCGCCATGTTGCTCATTCAACCTGCCTGTGCTGAAAATCAACAGACAAATGATGATGAATCTATCACCAGGATCAAGAAAGAAGAAATGACACAGCCTCTTGTAGATGACATCACAATAGAGAGATATACTGGTCCCAAAAAGCCAAATATATGCCAGAAGGGAGCGTAACAAAGTCCATCCTACCTCTAAAGATTTTGGCTATGCAGGCTATTACTTCATGTCGAGCATCTGAGAGAGACTTTGATTTTCTATCAACAATCATTGAAGGTGACTCAACCCCAGAATGGAATGGATTCAACACAGCACTTAACAGACAGGAAGGCCACACAGTGATACCAAAAACAACTTCAGTGTACACTCCCCTGATTGACATGAAGCCAGCAGATCCGGATACCATGTTGACTGCAATGGTAGAAGCTGAGAGACTTACCAAACAAGCTGGACAAGACATTGTGGTATTAACTTGTGATCAACAGCTTTACAGAGTAGCAGTTCATATCACATGGGTATATCCTGAAAGGTTTAATAACTTCTTTCTACGCCTGGGAGGCATGCACTTCATCATGAACTTCATTGGATGCATTGGTTCACTAATGTCTGAGACAGGACTTGAAGAGATTTTAGAGAGCTCATTTGGATCTGTTACAAACATGCTATCAGGAAAAAAGTTCCCTCAGAATTTCAGAGCACTGAGAATAGTATCAGAAGAGTTATTGAGGAATATTTTGCCAACAGTTCAAAACCCTCAAGATTTGATGACAGTCCTGGAAAGTAAAGCTTCCAAAAGTCGGACCACTCGTTTATGGCTGGACATGCTGATTAAGCCTGTACTTCTGATGGCCCAGTTTGTTAGAGCCGAGAAGGAAGCTGACTGGCCTCTCCATCTACTCACAGTGAGACTCATGATGCCCTACTTCTTTGCTGCTGGCCACCACAACTATTCCCGCTATGGTCTGTACTACTTGAGAACAGCTGAAAATTTGGGACCCGAACTTCTAGAAATGTTCCTAAAAGGAGAACACGTTCCTCATCTTTCCCCTGGCCTTTGGAATGGGATATGGACAGACATGATGATAGAAACAACCTTCATGAAGTATGGAAAAGGCCCAGATGGGATCATTGGAATAACCCTCAAACCTAATGCTCTGAAGACATGGGCACTTAGCTTCCATGCTTGCAGCGTCTTGGCTAATGACATTGCAGACCTAACAGCACCTGGAAAGACAGAATATAGAGTTCATAAAGAGGAAATGAAAGGAAGAATAGAGGCAGATGCACAAGACAGAAGAAACATAAGACACAAACTTGATGAAACAACTGACCCTTTTGATGAGCTGAAGTTACCTGCTGATAAACTGCTCAATGTAGTGAATGGGCGATACGCAGATGACACTGTCAATGCAGATCAGGCACTTGATCTAGGTAAAAGAGAGATGGCAAAATATGAAGGTTCTTGGCCAGATGGATTTCACAAGCCACTTTCCAAGAAGATAATCACTATGGCTGTCATGAAGAATCATCTCCGAATTGGGCAAGGAAAGCTATTTGACACCAACTTGATTTTCTCACGAATAATTGGCCTTCAAGCTTCAGGAAGAGAAATCAACATGGATGAAATCCTCAAGTTTGAGCTGTCTCCAGTCCCTACCTCCCTCTTCACAGATGCTGGTGATATGAGGACAGCAAAGAACAAGTCAGTTTTAAAGAGGCAACTTCAAGTGAATCAAACAGAAGAAGACAAAAGAGGGAATACACTCTTTGAATCTGCAACAAGAATCCTTGATGGCTGTGCCCTACTCTGGACCATACATTGGCCAAGAGATGGAAAGGTAAAGGACTTTGTGGACAACTTTACCAACTATGTACTGACATTTCTTCAGGGAGCTGACATACACCTTGTATTTGACAGGTATAACGAATATAGCATCAAGAGTGCCACAAGATCAGCTCGACAGCAAGTTGCAAGCCGACAGTACCAGCTATCCCTCCATATGCCTCTTCCTCCTCAGAAGGTTCTCCTTACAGTTGCATCCAACAAAGTTCAGCTCATTGATCTAATTGTTCATTCAATAACAGATCTGAAGGAAAATCTTGAGCTGTACAATCTCGGGATTGTGATCACAGCGAGTGAACATGTGCCCATATAGATCCACAGGGGCTTGATTATCAACCGACAAGACCTTGCCACAACGCATGAGGAAGCAGATGTCATCATGGTTCAACAGATGGTTTCTGTCGCTGAGGCTAGACCTGACTCCATTATCACTGTTATCTGTGATGACACAGATGTGTTCATACTCCTGCTTCACTTCTACCAGAAGAAACAGCTGACATGCAAACTGTTCATGGAAGGGACATCAAACAACACCTGCATTGATATCCGGGAAACAGTGAAGAAACATTCAACCGTCGTCTCACAGCTTGTTGCAATCCATGCATTTTCTGGTTGTGATACAGTTGTTCAATCATGGGGTGTAGGGAAAACAACTGTGTTGAAAGTCTTGAAAGCAGGCCACACTTTGAACTATTTAGGACATCCAGATGCTCCGCTGGACAACCTATTCATTGAGTGTTTCAACTTCATAGCAGCTTGCTACAAACAGCCCTCTGCAACATCTATGAGTGAACTGAGATTGAAGGGGTGGAGAACCAAGGTTGGAAGAAGCACTTTGATGTCAAAAATCATGGCTCTGCCTCCAACACAAGAGGCATTTAAGCAAAATGTTCTGCGTGCCCACTTACAAGCATGTTTATGGATGAATGCCCTGGACCCAGACCCCCCTCAGATGGATCCTACAGAGTATGGTTGGCGGAAGGATGAACTCAACAAAACATTGACCCCAGTCATGCTTCCAGAGGGTACAGCTTCAGCTCCAAACTATATCCTCAAACTATTGAAATGTTCATGTGACAGGTGCAACTCATCCCGATGTTCATGTGCTGTTGCAAGACTCCCATGTACTATCTTCTGTGAATGCGAAGGCAGTGACTGTTTTAATCAGCACACCCTGATGGCCAAACATGATGTTAATGAGACTGATTAAAGACAATGGACCTCTTAACTCCTCTATTGATGATTTCATATGACATCTGCTGTTTACAGGTAACAGTAACAGTTTGCTAAATCATGCAACTTAAAAGCTTTAACCTCCTGTTACAAAAGTACGTCACACATGTTTTGCACTATTCTAATATTCAAGTATCTGTCAGTTCGGATAATTGAAAGAAGCTTATTTCGTATATTTGAGATATAAATCTAATAGTTTAACTATTGAATGTAGTAAAACAAAACATAAATGACATTTTTTTATGCTAGTCAAGTCAAATAGAACTACAGAGAATTGCATAAAACAATTAAAACGTATTATACATATTGTCTGGATAAACGGGTTTCTGAAATTGTCTGTTATGTCAATTTTTTAAATGTTTTGGAGCAATATGCCTTTGAAATAACAGTAATTCAATCTTCAGAATTCTTTGTTATATTTGTTCACCATTATTTATTCATTTCCAGTGTTTTAACACTAAATTGTGGAAAAAAATCATAAAAAATTTGTTTTTTGGGGAAAAACTCATTTTTTTTAAAATGCTCAAGGGTGCCAGAGTGGCACCCATTGGTTTCTTGATCAGAATGGTCTAATGAAGTTAAAACAAGTGAGAACTATTGTGAGACCTTTTTGCAAGGTATTATCCATATTCTGCTGGACTATAAATGACACATGAAAGTTAAAAAAATACTATTTGCTTAAAAACTCTCACCTGTCGAATTGTAATAATTTACAAAGAATTCCAAAATAGGATTCACCGGCGACAATTGGCTTATTATGAGTATATTTTCATAAGAAATAAGAACATAAGAAAACGTTTGAACCTTATTCTCAATGAAAAATATTTAAATAGATAAATATTTTTATGAACTTGAAATAACAAAACAAGTCAGGTCAAGTTTTTTATTTGTCTATAAGCCACAGGTCCATATACAAAATACACTAAGGGGCAAAATAAACGATATAAATGCATGATAGGTTAAGCTAGCAATTATGTCGTGCATGGTATGGTCGTTGTTTTAAAGAATTGGAAGTTCCCTTTTGTATGTAATAAATAGATCACATAACTCGTGAGTGTTGAATATCGAAACCATTTCAACTCAATATTTTCACTCGCTTTCGTTGGCAAATAAATAAAATCATTTGAAAATATGCTGTTGCTTTAAGCCCATCGGACTGTCAAGATATTCAGTAAATCTGTAATTTTTCAATCACAAAGTCAAACAGAGATATATCTCTAATAGATACCAATAATGGCTGTTAACATTTTCCCGTTTAAGCCAGTTTTGAATAACTAGCCCCATAACTTAGAGCAGCCGTTTAAATATATATATATTTTTTAAATCGATAATAGCAACATACATTTGTTTTTCATGGATCGCATCTCTCATCAAAGAGCATAAAGTATCAGTAACACTTTACATTTGCCGGCGCCTGTGTTACTAGGTTAAGATGGAGTTATCTTTACTATAGCACCCCCAAAACCCTTTTAACTCACATATTCCCTTCGTACTCCCTCTTACTCCTCTCCCCCAGCCCTCTTAACTCTCGCCGTCGCCCAAGCATTGGCCTTCGCCATTCCTCTTATCCCACTTACCCCAAGCACTTGGACTCCCATACCCACTCCCAGCCCTCTTAACCCACCAACACCCTCTTCAAGCGCTCTTAACTCCCATATCTCTTCCCAAATTCTCTCCATTTTAGACTTGTCGCTAAGCAATATATTTTTCCAAACAACATGACCACTTCCTGGTGGGCTAGAAACGTTTGGTTCCAAATAACACGAGCATTTGCTATTGAGCTGGAAAATGTTTTACAAACCAACATGAACGCCTGCTTATTAGCTAGAAATGCATGAAACCAAGCACTATAAACATCATAGATCATCATGGATTCTTGCAACATGAGCATCTGCCAATGAGCTAGAAATGTTTGGTACCGTGCACCATGAGCATCTGCCAATGTGCTAGAAACGTATGGATTCTTGCAACATGAGCATCTGCCAATGAGCTAGAAATGTATGGATTCTTGCAACATGAGCATCTGCCAATGAGCTAGAAACGTATTGATTCTTGCAACATGAGCATCTGCCAATGAGCTAGAAATGTATGGATTTTGCAACATGAGCATCTCCCAATGAGCTAGAAATGTATGGATTCTTACAACATGAGAATCTGCCAATGAGCTGGAAATGTATGGATTCTTGCAACATGAGCATCTGCCAATGAGCTAGAAATGTATGGATTCTTGCACCATGAACATCTGACTATGAGCTTGAAATTGATGGTACAATGCAACATGAGGATCTGGTTTTGAGCTAGAAATGTTTGGTACCGTGCACCATGAACATCTGCTAATGAGCTAGAAACGTTTGGTACTGTGCACCATGAGCATCTGCTAATGAGCTAGAAATGTTTGGTACCGTGCACCATGAACATCTGCTAATGAGCTAGAAACGTTTGGAACTGTGCACCATGAACATCTGCTAATGAGCTAGAAATGTTTGGTACCGTGCACCATGAACATCTGCTAATGAGCTGGAAATGTTTGGTACAATGCAGCATGAGCATCTGGCTATGAGCTAGAAATGTTTGGTACCGTGCACCATGAGCATCTGCTAATGAGCTAGAAATGTTTGGTACCGTGCACCATGAGCATCTGCCAATGAGCTAGAAATGTTTGGTACAATGCAGCATGAGCATCTGGCTATGAGCTAGAAATGTTTGGTACCGTGCAACATGAGCATCTGGCTATGAGCTGGAAATGTATGGATTCTTACAACATGAGAATCTGCCAATGAGCTGGAAATGTATGGATTCTTGCAACATGAGCATCTGCCAATGAGCTAGAAATGTATGGATTCTTGCAACATGAGCATCTGCCAATGAGCTAGAAACGTATTGATTCTTGCAACATGAGCATCTGCCAATGAGCTAGAAATGTATGGATTTTGCAACATGAGCATCTCCCAATGAGCTAGAAATGTATGGATTCTTACAACATGAGAATCTGCCAATGAGCTGGAAATGTATGGATTCTTGCAACATGAGCATCTGCCAATGAGCTAGAAATGTATGGATTCTTGCACCATGAGCATCTGACTATGAGCTTGAAATTGATGGTACAATGCAACATGAGGATCTGGTTTTGAGCTAGAAATGTTTGGTACCGTGCACCATGAACATCTGCTAATGAGCTAGAAACGTTTGGTACTGTGCACCATGAGCATCTGCTAATGAGCTAGAAATGTTTGGTACCGTGCACCATGAACATCTGCTAATGAGCTAGAAACGTTTGGAACTGTGCACCATGAACATCTGCTAATGAGCTAGAAATGTTTGGTACCGTGCACCATGAACATCTGCTAATGAGCTGGAAATGTTTGGTACAATGCAGCATGAGCATCTGGCTATGAGCTAGAAATGTTTGGTACCGTGCACCATGAACATCTGCCAATGAGCTAGAAATGTTTGGTACAATGCAGCATGAGCATCTGGCTATGAGCTAGAAATGTTTGGTACCGTGCACCATGAGCATCTGCTAATGAGCTAGAAATGTTTGGTACCGTGCACCATGAGCATCTGCCAATGAGCTAGAAATGTTTGGTACAATGCAGCATGAGCATCTGGCTATGAGCTAGAAATGTTTGGTACCGTGCAACATGAGCATCTGGCTATGAGCTAGAAATTAATGGTACAATGCAACACGAGCAAGCTGACGAGCTACATAACTCATGGTATGAAACAACATGAGCATCTGTTGTCGCCACCTCGGTATTTTGTAAACACTGTCACCCAATATCCGCTCATTTCCGATACTACCCAAACATCACATTCGCCATTGAAGCTATAAAGTGTGCCATTTAAAATGCATACCTTGTCAATTTTGGTTTTCAGTGAACGAAACACTATTCTCTTGTTGTTCACTAACGACCTCCGATAGACTAGTTTACCCTGTTCATCTTTATGTAAAGCCATTCACTATGTGGCTCGATAAACAACATTCTTAACCCCTTGAATGATAGTTTTGCTTATAGCCTGAGTAATTGTAAACGAAGATAATATTTGGACCCCCGAAGTATAAATGTCTTCTGATACTGTCAACTGCAATACTACCCGGTACCCAAGGCGTCGTCGTAAGTCGCGATATATTCTTGCTGTTGGGTGACATTGAAAACTAACCAGAAGATGTGCATGACACTCGAGATGGACAGTTGGAAAAAAATATCCGGTTTTCCGCTGCACAAAGGCTTCCATAAACGTTTTGCTTTAAAACCTGTATATGACTAATATCAATTGGCGCAATTTTGATCTTATAAGAATTCAGGAAGACCAGTTTTTTCAAATCTGATAGATATGCTATATCAAGAGCGGCACCTATATTTTCCCCCAATGGTGACACAGAATGATCTCTAAGAGAACGTTGCTGAATGGCTTCAAAGCTGTCCTTTACAATGAGAAGTCTGGTTGACAGTCTTGGACGAGTTTTCGGTGATCCTACAATAATTAAATATAGAAGATGTTACATATCCTCACTATGAAATGCATACATGATGGTACACGACAAATATACATCTACCTTTATTGAAAACAAGCGAAAAGTGAGCGTGGCTCACTTATACCTCCGACGGTGCCACCCTGACTGTTTACAATCTTAGACAGCCAATTATCCAGACCTTAAGTAGACATGGTGCAACGGCATTTGACCAACCCCAACCTCCCACTAAACGAAGTAAAATGATAAATGAATGTATTTTCTGCAACTGGTCCGAGAAAGTCTTAATCCATGGAATGACACTTAATATGCCTTAAAATTTAGCACTACCAAAAAGGTTAAAGACATGTACATAATTTGAAATGATCTGAATAACAGTTTTTCTGCAATGGGTTGGACAAATTCTGAAATTGCAAAAACAACAAGTATTTGTCACAAAGGTGACAAGATCCCCCGCCGCAAATTGATGTTAACAATAAGCATAATGTATACACAGAAACACTTGTCTACACTTGTCATGCTACTAGATGTCATTTCGACCATAACATATCGACTGGTCCCTGGGTCTTCCAAACAAGAAACCTTGTGCAAAAAAAGAAGAGAATATAGAGAACAGTTCTTAACATATCAGCCTTATAAATGCATGTTGGCTTCACTGTGACTTGAAAATAATGTGAAATTCACCAAAACCAAATTGACCCGGAATCTTAAATCTTAAAAAAAATTTATAAAAAGAATTAAGTTCTGCTGTGACCTTGAAAACAATGTGAAGGTCATCAAAATTTACTTTGTCCTGCGTCTTCCCTATAAGATGCTTTGCTTAATTTATGAAGAGAATCTAGTGAACAGTTCTAGAGATATCCTGCTGACAAGCCTTAAATGAAGGTTTCAATGCTGAAATTGTCAAAGCCTCGCTGTGACCTTTAAAATAATGTGAAGGTCACCAACATCGACTGGGCCTGGCGTCTGCCCAATAAGATGCCTTGTGTAAATTATGAAAAGAATCCAGTTAATGGTTCTTGAGGTATCCCGCTGACAAGCCTAAAATGAAAGTTTCAATGCTGAAAATTTCAAAGCCTCGCTTTGACCTTGAAAATAATGTGAAGGTCACTAAAATCGACTGGGCTTGGCGCCTTCCCAATAAGATGCTATGTGTAAGTTATGAAGAGAATCAAGTGAATGGTTCTTGAGATATCCCGCTGACAAGGGTAAAATTTCAAGGTCTCGTTGAATTACATAATGTGAAATGATCTGAATGAACAGTTTTTATGCAATCGGTTGCAAAATTCTGAAATTGCAAAAACAACTTATTACAAAATAGGGGAGAAAAAAATCAAAAAAAGATAAAATCGCTTGTAAATTGGCACAGCACCTTTCCTAGTATGTTAGAAGACGTGCAAAAATTGAAACGAATCAGATGGATAGTTTTTCTGCAATCGGTCGAACAATTACTGGTGACGAAAAAAATCTAAATTTAGTGAACTTGGTTGTTATTTTGCACTGCACCCTCCTAGTAGATAAGAAGACAAAAATTTGAAAAGAATCAGATGAGTACTTGTTCCGTAATAGGACGGACAAAAGATGTCCTCGGACGGACGGCCATAAGTACAAACAGATGGAATCATTGGGTATTATGGTACACAAAAACACGCCTAAATAATCACATCATACCTTTTGACATGAAAGGCACCGAAGACGTCAAACGTAAAAATATCAGTCTAAGTAAACCTAGCCTCGATATTATCCTTTTCACTCCTATACTGAGTCTAGAAAGGTCAAGTAGGTCGCGACTGCCCACGTATCGGATTGACCAAACAGAACTCATCTTATTTATTAAGCCCCCCGTCCACCGAACCGCGACCGATATGCGACAGAGTGCGATCTCCGCGATCAAGCCGGTCGCAGACATAAATGCCAGCAATTTAAAAAAATATATGATTTTGCGGTTCCACCAAGCCGGCTATACGATCCCACTACGACCAAAAAGTGATTAATTTCTTTTTTTCCGGCGAGCACATTGAGACAGAGTTGAGACTGATTCGAATTGCAGTATAGATTGCATGTCGGTCTCAACATAGTCGTACTGAGATACGACCGAATTGGCGAATTTTCATGCTAGTGGTTAGGATCACCACAGTTTCGGCGATTGCCATACGATCGCCATACGATCGACTTACAACCAACTTGCGACTAGTGAGACTTCTTTTGCAATCGAGTGCGACCACATTACGACAGTTGCGAGTCTTGTATGACTCCAGTACGACCATTGCGACTTTTCACATGACCTCATTAAGACATATGCGACCTCGACACGACAGATCGGGAGTATAAAAAGGACTGCGACCAGCTGCAATCATGGCATTCGGAGTTTGACTAGCATACAGATAAGATGGAAAATGAAATGGCCCTGGTAGTTGCTCTGGTTTCTGAAACCAGACAAGGACTACAGTATATCGGCGACTACACCTTAGCTATGATGAGACACCATCAGCCTGCTTCAGTTTCGTTTGTCTGAAGTCGCCCTTCCTCGAGTCATAAATGGCCGGGTTATCCTTAAGAAAGTTTATAACCTCTTCCTCGTGCTTAGGGGACAGTTTTGCTGTTTTCTTGTCCACTCTTCTCTGCTTAGACGATGTCAAATCTTCTTCTCTGTCTACAGGAGGAGGTGACGGGCTGCATGGGCTCGGAGGCTGTATGTCTACGTGAGAGGTAGACGGCCCGACCACGTCTTCTTGTGTATTAGAACTTTCTTATAAGACGGGTGTAGTTGACCTCTGGTCACCTTCTTTTGATGTCACACGAGTCGGCTGATTAACTTTCTTCCAAGTTGTTCTCTTCGTTCGACCCATGATGTTCAACGGCAGTACTATTGGAAGCGAATTTCGATGAATGTTGACAGCTAGGTGACTGTTTCTGCGACTGACCAAAGACCGCCAGTTGTGGGTTTTTATAGTCCTGGTGCCTGTCGCAATGTGGTTCAAATCGGTCGCATTGCGCTCGCCATTGGTCGCGAATTCGCGCGGGAACACTCTTGATTGGTCGCTTTAAAAGACGGATAGGAGTTCGCACTCGCATTGCGGTCGCAATGGGGTCTTGAAGCGCTCTCCACTGATCGCATTATTTGATCGCCAGTGATAAATTAGCGCGAGTGCATTGCGAGTGGACACGACCTAGGTCCGAGTTCATGCGACTGACACACGACCGTACCAAGACCCCATTGAGACCGATGCGAGCGCTTTACGACCGACTTTGAGATCAAGTAATCAATTTCATTGATCGCAGAAGTTTTTTGAAAACGGACCATCGAAATCGCAAACCCCCCTACGACAACATGCGACCAATGGAGAGTGTGGAAGATATTTTGTGCGAGCATGGGGATCTTCCCAAGACTCCTGTGTTTTGTAGTCATCCTAATTGCAAATTAGATATATACACGTGTAGGCAATAATAATAATACAATAATAAGACCTTATTGTCCTCAGTACATACATACATATCGGAAAATTGTTTGGTGCCGAAGCACCCGGCAGCCACAGTGCAGCGCGTTGGTCTGCCTTTACAATACTGAGTGTCAAGCAAGACCGCAACAACTCCCATCATTTAACGTCTTTTGGTATGACGAGCGGACACTCTACCACTGCGCTACGTCTGGACATAAGTACCAAATTAGTAAACAAGATTTTAGATATTTTTTTGGAAAGCGATGATGATATTTAAAAAGTTCATCAAAAATATAATAAAAAATATAAATCAATCAAATAACTGATTGAGCATCCTGCTACATCAGCGGATATGTCTCCGCGTTATGCTACAACCTATCCCCTGATATCCTGCTGTGGTATTCAGCCGTATTGCTGACAGGTGGTTACTCAGCGCTATTTATAGCCTGTCTGTTTTCAGTCAAACTATTTCGAACTCCATACACTGTTGTCTAGTGATGTCGCGCTTGGAAATCTAAGAGAGCGCAGATTAGAGCTTAGCGGGAACCGTTGATTTGACTTGAATCACGCGGTGAGCACGCGGAACGAGGCCAAGAAAGGGCATCATTTGATTGGCTTGCTATATCCAGCGATACGGCAGAATACCACAGCAGGATATCAGGGGATAGGTTGTAGCATACGCGGAGACATATCCGCTGATGTAGCAGGATGCTGATTGACAGTTAAATACTTCATTTTCTATTTTAACAAGTTGCATTTTGACCGTTGACTTCAAAAGGGGATTCTCACTTTATGTATAAGAATATTGCATGTTACTCCGTTGGAGTATATAACCTTTATGTGGTTGGAGACAAATGTTCGCATAACCGAGCTCAACCAATCTTGTAACATTTGGTTATGAAATCTCGATAATGATTAAAACATATGGCCGCAAGGAACAAAAAACTCGACGGATTCAGCGCTTTATGATGCCAGCATAAATTACAAATGAATGGTTCAAGTCGAGTGATTGAATTCGAATAATTCCAGTTATAGCAAGTGGTTTAAAGCAAAGGTTAAGAGTCTTAACTTAGAGTTTTAACTTAGAAGACATTGTGACCAATTACAATGGATAATTTTTTAAATTGGAATATAAAATATAAAATGTCAATACTATGATGTGTTGTAACCAAAGTGCATTTAAAATTATAATGAATCAGGGTCATTGCTAAAATTTCATGTATTTCAAATTCCTTTTAATATTTGCAATATGATAACCATTCTCTCCCTACAGAGGCAGATCAAGTCATGAAATGTCGAAATAGCTTCTGTTCTATGACGCCGACGGTGTGGGCCAGATTATATTGGGGATGTCTCATTGGAGGCAATCAAAGTTAGTTGTGCAATCAGCGAAGCTGTTCTAAAATCATCATTTTGGCAATTGAATCACAAAGGGATTCCAAACTCGGAGTGGACAATATAAGAAAAAATATTCAAAACCTAGACTTTGCACTCAAACCTACATCTCAAATTTGAACGAAATCGGTCAAGAAATAAAGAGTTTAGCATAACCTCTACCTATTATATAGAATACAGAAGGGGGGGGGGGGGGGCACCACGACTATTTAACGTGCGGTGCAATTAAAACTAAATTTTATCTCAAGATTATACATTGGAATCGTAGATCATTCTTTTAGCCCAAACTATCAAACTTCTTCAAACTTTGGACCACTGACCCTCGCATTAACACCACCCCCTCTTTGAAAAAATGCCTTGATTGATAGAAGAGGAACATATTTACAAATAATTCATAATAAAAGTTATCACTTGCGACAGCATTTTGTCGTAGTAATGCATTCCACGATCGTAGCTTCGATGATTGGCTTCATTTCACGATGTATTTATTTTTTGAGCGATACACTTTATTTTTTGTCCAATTGTCAAATCTTTAAGAACTAACATGCTTATCTCACAAACATATATGAAATTAAGTGTGAAAATATCATGTAAAAATCATATATTATTGTAAACAGGAAAGAACTCCTGAATTTCGTTTCCAAAAAAATACCCCTCTCGAATGGTCCCTTTAAGTGTTCAGTGTAGACGATCAAAATGGTGATTTTATGAGAAACAAATTCTAGACTCCAAACACTTTCTGTATTCTTTAATTCCTTAGGCTAGAACAAAAATATAAAATCTTAAAATACAATTATAGCATTCTTAAAAAACTAATATTGAAGTTAAAGGCATTGATCAGTTGATATCGTCCTCGACTTATAAGTAGTTTATGATTTTGAATGGCATAAATCCTTGTTGTCAATTTGTTGAGCGATAAAGTGACATTTAAATACTGGCTCTTCAAATCGCAAACGTAAAATATACATGAGAAAGTCTGATTTTCCAAACCATATCATTTAAAAAATAAGATTGTAATTCAAAATAATTGTTTAACATTTGTTAAAGTATTTTATCTTAGTCGTATTAATTAATATTTAACCTTTATAAAGGTTATAGTTCCAAGAGGAATATTTCTTAAATACTTTGATGAATATTAAAATTCAAAAGCATGCTAAATAACGAACACGTACAATCATTGTAAACTACCAACATTGTTTTCATTCTCAAAGTAACGCCATGAAAATGTCAAGTTACATCATCGGAATATGACGTCAATACAAGGTGCCAAAAAGGTTGCGTCTGCTTTGACAACATGACCATAGTTTACGGAAAACACATAAACAACTTGGTTTATGCATGGGTATTGTTCATATACTATATATATATTATAACAAGGCTTTCTTACAGAATTTTGATCTCCGAAATAAACATAGTTCCCATATTCTCAGCACATCCGTTTTGCGATAACGCCGTAATCTCACCTAATGTAAGTAAATTCTAATTAGCTCTAATTATTAATGTTATTTTGTAATATCAATTAGGAATGAATCATAATAATTAAATAATGGTAATGGGTATTCATTTGGTTAGCGTGCTGGCCTGTCACGTCGAAGGCCCGGGTTCGAATCCCGGTGGAGACACCAAAAATTTGTAACCTGGGCTTAACACTGTGTTGTGTCCTTGGGCAAGGCACTTCAACCACATTGCTCTCAGTTAGCCCAGCTGTATAAATTGGTACCTGAACATGGAAGCGCTTAGTAGCTTGACTCGAAAGTACAATTCCTTCAGGTTAATACTATACATTGTAAAGCCATTGTATCGCCGTTGAGCAGTCCTGGACTGGATACTAGGCGTTAAAATTATTATTATTATTATTTTATTATTTATTAGGCGCACATTTCCATCCACTAGTTCATGTTAACACAATTTTGTATTTTTCTCAGCAAAATCCTTCATTAGTGATCAATAGCTTTAGACCTAAGTCATATCTGTTACTTTGCATTAATGCAATGTAATCATACTGATTTTTTCTTACATTTCCTAATTTCACATATATGACCCCATCTTTTTATTTAATCATGCCAAATATCTAAATTCAGTACCAGTGACAAGACCATCCCGAAAGAGGGTTGGGAATGATTATTTTACTAATGAATAATCGGTTGTCGTTTGTAATTGCTAATTGAGTTATTTTATGAACGTCAAAATGAAACCCAATTTACATGATATTTGCACTAAGAAACGGAAGCATGTGAACAAACTTAAGATACGCAGCTGCAGATCAAATGTTATTATATACCCATATCCAAGGTGAATTCATAGCATTGAATGAAATAAAAAATAAAAAAATTCATCTCAAAATATTAAAAATACTTTTTCAAAGTTGACACAAAAGTCGGCGGAGATGTCAGTGGAGATTTCTTTTTTTGGCCAGGTACAGTACCATGCCAGACCACAAGCGTATCTTGTGTCAATAGTGGGTGACAGGTAACTAGTGGTTGTGTTTGTGTGTGTATGCTGTGGTTTTATGTCCTGGGAACATAACTTAATTGTTCAACATACATATATTAGCTATGGATGACTTATTGTTAAGACCATTATATCATATCATAACTTAGTACCCGAAGACACAACATTTCATCTTTTCACGATTCCTGGATCTTTTTGAACTGAGACATGAAAGCAGTTGAACACACTGAAAGGAGAGAGCTGTTTGTGACAATCAGACATTTTGATATACCACTCCCACTATATGACCAACTGACTTCAACATCGTCTTATCAAGATAAACATAGCTTAAATTAATAATATATACAAATACTTTATCGTTTGTTTATTCCCTCACAATACGACAGACAGCATAGATGAATCTAAGATAAAAAGTCTAGTCATGCCCAATAAACAAAGTCTTCCGAGCAGGCACCACTGCTCTGTTACACCCATCTTCTTTACAACAGTAGTAACAGGATAAGTAGTAGCTGTAGATGTTCTTTGGGTTGAAGTCAACACAGTTGCTCTTGTGTGACGTCTCATGCCACCATTTGGTGTTGCATTCCACAGCAGATGCACATCTGAAAGGAGGGAAGAAATATATAGACCATTTAGTAGTACATTGTTGTACATAGCTACAAGCTATGAGTATACAACCGTTTTGATAAAAAGGTCCATCTAATTAATAAATTCATAGCAACACGCCCATCATGTTATTATTCATATTTCCTGGTCCTTCATTTATGATCTAGAAGCGGGATAGGTGATGCACAGTGAAGAATGCTTTCTTCAAAAAGCAGATTAGTAAGAGTTCCATCTTTCCCATCACTTTGATCTCCATGACGAGGACTATTTAAGCAAACTCTTATGCTACAAAAAAATTAAAGTAAACAGCAGAAAACAAAATATGATGGTTATCATTTTACTTTACATGAATAGATGATTTTGCTGTCTGGCATTTACGTTTTAGTGACAGTTTTGGTTCCATCAGATTTGTTGTCCACGTGGTTCATGCAGTAAGGTTTGTCTGCTGGACAGGTTACAAGGGGGTCATCGTTAGGGATGATTCCACACAACGGTCCTGAACACACCTCACAACCCACAGGTTGTTCTGAAAACACTCAACAGAAACATTCTATTTATAACCTAATGATTTAAGTCAATCAGAACAGCACCTTATAATAATTTGATATTAATGACATTAAAATAATAATTCAGGATGAATAACTCGATTATTCCTTGTGTATATTTACCGCAAAGTATGCTAATTATCCAGTGAAAAACATATGCACAGGCCAGTTCCTTTCTGATAAAAAAACAATATTTAGTCAATAACAGAACATATTATTAACCTTTGGTCGTTGTTTGTTGTCCTCCTGTTGTAGATGACATGGATGATGTCAAGCTGACTGTTGTTCTTGGTGTCCTATGTGTTGGTATTGTTGATTGTCTCGTTGTTGTTGTCGAAACTGTTGGTTTTGTTGTCTTAATCGTTGGTTTTGTATGTGTTGTTGTTTGTCTCCTTGTTGTTGTCGAAACCGTTGGTTTTGAATTTGTTGTTGTTTGTCTCGTTGTAGTTGTTGTTGTTGAAGACGAAGTTGCTTGAATTTCTATTGATTGCAATAATTTATCAAAATAGTATTCAATTACAATGAAACAATATATTTAAGAACAATTAACATTTCTACAAAGATAGTCAATAGTAGTCTGTAGATAATATCAAAGATCAATAATATTTGTGAATGGTGTGATGCACTTTGTTTCATCCTTGACACCACTATTTGGCTTTTACCTTTTAGAATAAGCGTGATCAGACAGACAGACAGACAGACAGACAGACAGACATGTTTATTCAGGATAAAAGGCTCGGTGGCCCAAAGTACAGTTGAATTTACAGTTATCGTTGTTGGTCACGTGAAGCGTGATCAAGCATTTGTTAAAGATAAAGAATTTGAAACATTTTATGCAAGTCTTAATATGAATTGTTTCTTACTTGTATGAGTTATTAAACTGTTTTCCTGTTCCAAATATCTCATTTAGGCTGCTTCAGAAAAGTTTGTTCAACTGTGCAACATCTAGTATTATTTCGAAGTTGCGATGACAATGTATTTTCGCAAAATGTTTAGCTTACATACACAATCTAGAACAAGTCAAATTTGTAACCTGTTATGTCCACTGCAAATCTCTGCGGGAGACATAATCTTTTCGACACTCCGTACATGGTTATTATTTTATTCGGTAATGCTTTTGTTTCCAGATCATGTCTTAATGAACGTTTAATATTTTTTAATGAAACTTGGTATATAGTTAGATCTAGTGTTGGAGTGGTGGTCTTTGTTATTTAGGTTATTCTGAATTTTCTACTTTTTCTGGGTTATATGTAAACAATTTGAATAAAGTACATATTGGGGTAGGGTCTGTTTCTGGGCCATATCTTAAAAACTTCTTAATATTTCTTTTACGAAAATTAGTTTGTGGTAAGACCTAATGATGGAGTGGTGTCTTTTGCTATTTTGGTTATTTTGAAGATTATATTTTTCTGGTCTCCAAGGAAACATTTTGAACTTTGGGTAAGGTCCGTTTTCTGGCCATAGCTCAAAGAGTATGCTATATTTTTATACTGAACTTGGTATTTAGTAAGATCTAGTGGTGGAGTAGTGCCTTTTGCAATTTACAATTTTCCATTTTTATGGTTTCCATTGAAAGAATTTGATTTTAGTTCATATGGGGAGTGGGGTCATTTTCTGGCCTCTATCCCAAATTTTTTTAGTATAATTCTGTGAGACTTAGATAGTGGTCAGACCCATAAATGGAGTTGACCCTTTTACCCCTTAGGCTACCTATTGCTTACGTTAAAAAAAATAACTCTGTAGAATGGTTCTAATTCACTGACATATTTCTAGTTTAAAAAGCTCGACTACCACAAAAGTGAAATTATAGAGGCTATTTCGTTGTTTTTTTGTGCAGCTTCGAGTCACGGAAGAGTTAATATTTCAGTTAAGCAGAAAACATTTAATGTATCTCTTGAATATTTTCTTAATGTTAATGTTAGAATCTGGTGTTGTAATATGTCATTTAGAAAAAATAGGATCTTGAAAAAGTCACCATTTAGTAATGGATAACACTAATATAAAATATGATGATATAATAAGAAATGGAGAAGTCATTTTGATATTTGATAGACATAAAGTGTAAACTGTTTCTATACAAATTCTAATCAATGGTACAGTAGAACACGGAAAGAGCAAACTCGGATATAGCAAAGAATCGGATATAGTGAAATTTTTTTTAATCCCGTCAAAAGCCCTATGCATGGCGTCCTACGCGAGTAGCGAACACTCGATATAGTGAACGAAATTCTCTGGTCCGTTGGAGTTGGATATATCTGAGTTCTACTGTACTCTCTATGATATGACAAATGTATTGTACTGTACTAGAAATAGTGAATACCTCCACATAAAGCCGATGTTGACCAGTTTCCAGATGAGAGACATCGGGTGTGAACTATACTTGAATCTGGTTTGTAACCCGTGTCACAGTGGAGATCACATGTATCATACATGCTATGAGTCGAATTGTCAGCACAGGAGTACTTCCCATTCGTAACGGAAGGCGGATCTTGGCAACGAATTTCTGAAAACATTCATTTTCCTTCTAATTCATAAAAGTTGGTTCTGTTTGTTGGTTTGATTGTCTTTCAAGGTAATCATTGATGTGAGACCTTGTTAATTTCATAAGATATGGGATATTATACACTATTAATCGTTTGTTGATAATACTGGCTTGGATTTCCTACAAGGTTAAAATTCAGTATCACGAGTTATGAAAGCAGTGAAAACTACCAAAGACCTTATATTGAAAATATTCTATGCCACCAAAGTTCCTTTACACACAGAACTTTGGGGACCTAGCGTCACTAAGGTACCTATAGCCATGGCCAGTAAATATTAATTATAAACACTTTGAATAATTGCATGAGTGTTATTTTCAATTCAAAGTAATGTTCATGGTAAAAGGTTACTAGATATGAATGAAATTTACCTATTAATCAAAACAAAATCAGAAGCAGGTTTTCAGCTCTCACATTTCTAATTGGAAATGGTATTGACATGTTGATATTTAAGGTCAAAATTCAAGGTACCGGATTTCTCATGTTCATGTATGTTTCTTTCAAATGTCTATTTCATTGAAGCTGTATCGAAGACGGAACAGACAAAGACAAAACCTTTCATGGTCTCCCGCATATGCAACTTTATTTATAGACTTAAAAAAGATTAGCATTAATTGTCGGCAATTCTTTACTATTCTATAACAACAATTTTAAATAGTTTGATTAACAAGCTAGTGGCTGTGCCAGGAACACATAATATAAAGCATGGTGACTATAACATCTGTAACTGGCAGAAGGTCGCTCTCTACTCTTGTGTAGATAGATTGACAAGTGAAATCAAAGGTTGCAATTGTGAAATGGTTACCCTTGCATATTGCAGATGGTGTCCATGTTTCTGTAGATAGACACTCCGTGTGTGTAATGAGGGAGTCTGGTTTATATCCGAGGTCACAGCTGAGATCACAGATGTCATGTGGTTTATGAGTTGAGTTGTGAGGACAAACAAATCTTCCGTTATTCATGCCTGATGGAGGAGGGCAATATTTTTCTACAAAAACCATCAAATAAATTAAACAGTATCCGTAAAGCAATGCAATCATTTTCTCCACGAAAAACAACCAAGTCTAAAATAGCTTTATAAAGATAACCCTCAGACATGTTTCATCTAGTTTCATTATTTGTCTTTATACATTATATTTGAATAATTTGTAAATTGAGATTGTATTTTCGAGAATATGCTGTTTGTACAGAAAGGAGTAACAATGATACCACATGATACAGATTAGAGCAAAACAAGATCATAATAAGACTCAATGCTCAATTGAATTATTTACTTCAAATAGTTTAAATACTATATTTGAGTATTGATATGTATTCAATCGTATTCATTAACATAGGGAATGGTACATCGATGGAATAATCACGTAGCTGAAACTGCTAATTTATCTATAAATCTATTTTCTGCACCTGCCGTAGTCGTGGTATCCGGTGGAGTAGATGTTGTTGAAGGGATGCTACTTGAGACTGATATCGTTCTGCCTTGAGCACCTGCTGTTGTTGTAGCTGTTGTTGTAGTTGTTGTTGAAAGTGGTGCCAATTTTGTTGAGGATGTTTGCACTGTTATTGTTGTCAATATTATTAAAAAGTTTATAATCCAATGGATTGGATGGTCTTGGAAGTATATAATAAAATAGAACTTACTAAAATGAACAGTATATATTCCTTAATGATTATGTGGATAACCTTTATTTCTCTTTTGATGTGAATTGTTTCATGATAATTAACTTAGAACATATGTTTAATTTATATGAATTACTTATCATTAACAAATTAATATTATTCTAAATTAAAGAAGTTCTGCATTTGAAAATAGTAATTACAATATCGTATCGTAGAATATATATCAAATGCTAATTAGATAACATGTTCATCAAGCATTTATCTTCTCTCATGTTCCTTCGTTGCCTCAAACTATATCTTGAAACTAAAAAGCAATTATGCACTTACCAACGCAGAATGAAGGTTGCGACCATTTTCCTGAACTTAAGCAGGTAATTCTAGTGTCGCCATGTTGTTGTTTATATCCATTTTTACAATGCAGAGAACACTTGTCACGTGATATGTGAGGTGTTGATGTGCAGTGGTAATACCCGTGTTGTATAGCAGGTGGGTTTGGGCATTTGATTGCTGTGAGAGGAATATAACCATTAAATCATTACTTGTAGGCTGTACAGTACTGTCATTGGCTATTTTACCTATGAGCTGCTATGATTTGTAATAAGAATGGCAGTTAGTCTGGCATAGACATATACATATGACATATACAATTTATTTTGTAATCATTTGTTAATTGTTTTTTTATTTGAAAAGCTGATTTCTGATAATCATCTTTAGCAACGATAATGGTGTTTTTATTAATTTCTAGCTTTTGCGAATAAGTGATCTCCAGTATCGAAACATTAGGATCATTGGATGGGGTATACAAACATCAAAGTTTGAACCATTGCGACAGCAAGATGTAATATCAGATTTGCATTTA
The DNA here is from genome assembly GCA_916613615.1 of Steromphala cineraria. Taxonomy (NCBI): domain Eukaryota; kingdom Metazoa; phylum Mollusca; class Gastropoda; order Trochida; family Trochidae; genus Steromphala; species Steromphala cineraria. Next base: position 6,536,063 of record OU744735.1, read on the forward strand.
AACGGATGATATCTTAAACATTCAAATTAAGCGATTTTGCTAATTTGTAACACGATATAAAACCAAAACAAACACCCATAAACACATACACACATACACGTGTGACGTCTACAAGATGTCAGGGTTGTCCATTTGCCTGTAGATTGACATTGAGTAGTTGTGTGTGAGTTGCTGGCAGTGTATCCTTTATTACACGTCAGTTTACACGTGCTTCTGTACACGTGTTTGGAGGATGAACAGTGGAGGGATCCGTGAGATCTTGATGGTAGATTTTCACATTTTATTTCTGTAGAAAAATCAATTGATGTTTATATGATACCCATTAAGATCATCAAAACGAACCCATTTTATTGATATCTAATATGATAGTTCATGATTTTCATATTCTTTCAAACAGTGTTCCTGTTTTTTTGTGACGTTTATTGAGGTAAGAATTATTCTTTCTGTTCATGCTTGTTATGGAATAACAAATGATAACAATTTTCGAAAAGAAGGTAGGACGTAACGGTTCTTTTGAGGGGGATGAGAGAGAAGCGACATATTTTGGTCGTTCTTATATGCAAGTGTATAGTATAACTGATATAGATGTACAGGTTACTGTTACAAATATATTTTCAAAAACGCCAGGTACAAACCATACTTTTGTTTAGATTTCATAAATATCTAAGTAACATTTGATGGATTAAGTTATTGCATGTTAACAATAACCAGTAATTCGCAGTAATTTGAATAAACAAATTGGTGTCTGGTTGATGTTTCGTTTAAATATCTTTGTTTATAAGAGGCAGTGATAAGAGGGGTGCGGGATAGCTCAGTCGGCAAGAGCGCCGGTCTCACGTTGCTGAGGTCCGGGGTTCGAAACCCATCCAGCCCAAGGTGTAAAAACCTAGAGTTCACCTCTGTTAGAATTCTATAAATGTCATTCTGGAGCCCTAGTGTGTAGTGCAACAAAAACTGCGCACTTAAAAGATCCCACGAATTCATGTCAGTGGCTGAATGTTGGATACATAAACACGTGCATACGCCGAGCTGTCGGTTATCAGCGTTCAGCAGTGTCTCACAAACTGATGTGACTATGTGTCTCAGTTCACCCAGCTGTGAATGGGTACCCTGTGAGGCATAGAATGGTCCCTAACCTGAGTGCCACATGTGGATGCCGGTTGAATACTCCCCAGGGAGTTGAATTGGAAATATGATCGGACGGTGAAAGAATGCCATTGATCAGGGGGAAAAGTGTAAGCGCCTTGAGCAACCACTAGTGGATGGATATGTGCGCTATATAAATATTCATAATAAATTAATAATAAGAAATAAAATTTACACTATCATTACGTATACCAATGTGGACATTTATTGATAATTGGATTTCCTTGTCAATTAACATTTTTGTTATATCAAAACTATTTATGGAACAATTTATAAACATTAAAGTTTATGAATTTAATTGGGAAACCATTTTATTATATTTCATAATAAAAATTCCTAATTAGATGTCTCAAATATTCAATTGCAAAAGCATTGACATTGAACGGTATATTACTTGATATGATATATATATGTGAAATAGTAACACAACATTTATTAAAACACGTAACCATTTTATCAACGATGCCTCACTTTAACATTTACTCTTGAATATTTATTGCTATCTGATATGCTCAACTTATTGTCAAACTGCTCTTCATTAAAATCTACCAGTGCATTTTGCCGATATAGCCTGGCAATCTACTTCAAGCCAAGCCAACGTTTTGTCATGTTGATGGTCGGGGAAGTATCCAGTGTCACACGTTAAGTTGCAATTGCCTTGAATGTTGGTCACTTTACCATGATCAATGGATAACGACCCTGAAAAAAAATGTTTTATAAATATATAAATGAAAAGTCGTAATGATGAACAAAATTATTTAATGTGAGTTAATGGTCTTACCTGACATGTGCTAGTTTGAAAACAATTGAGTAAGTATATCTTTATCATGGATGCATAATTTTCGATGCTAACAGATGAACCTCTATGAACCTAAGGAAGGAATGTACAATAAAAGGGTATTTAGAAATCCTCACAAGTTAATACACGTAATATACCTGTCAATATGTTATCACATTTCAACATTTTGATTGTGAAAATTGAATGTCTCTGCAATAGCAATGTTCAGGCACACATGGAATTAAATGGCATCACCATCAATTTGTTTATATTCAAGATGACATTTACTAAGCTGGTGTTCTTGAAAGATATTGTTGGCATCAATAGAACAAATTATGTAATGGAGAATACCCAAATGAGGCGTTGATTCGTGAATGTGATTATTATATTATATTATAGTATAGTATATTGCTATATATATTTCTAATATATGTATATATACATAACTATTAACAATTACCCAATGTATGCATATGGAAACAAGTTAAGCACCCCCAAGATTTTTCAGCTGCAAAAGTTACCTGATAAGAAAGAAGCCGATATGGTATAATAAAACCTTAATTTAGCAATTAAGGGAAGAACGTGTCATCCTGATAACGTTACGCATCTTTTGGATATTTGCATTCATAAAATTGTTGTAATGTTATGTCAAAAACCAAGTAACAACATTCTGAGAAAAGAAAGTTGTTATTGCTAGTTGAGATGTGGGTAATTCAATTCTTTCATGCCCTCCAGTCAAACTTTAGTATCAACATTTTAGTCAAAAGTCTATTTAGACCTCTTATAACTTTCAAAGTCGCAAATTCTCCAAAAACCAAAAGTCAAGGGAAATGGTTTAATAACAAAAGATGGTCAGTGACAACTGTAATGACCCCTAGAAATCAATGAGAAGTGTTTGACAAAAAGATTGAACTCAAAAGAATCCAAAGATTATTCCAAAATCGTATGATCAAAGCCTTTTCGTCAAAAATTGACAATAACTGTTGCAAAAAAGGATGCCATTTCAACGACCAGTTACTTCCTTATTTTGTAAGATAAGAGATGATTTGATGTGTGGAAGTCAAGTTAGTAACACAAATGCTATGATTGACGTCTAAAACCCATTGTCTATTGCCTAGTTTTCGCACAACACCCATTCTTATTTTGGGTGAAATTGCAGTACCATAACAAATTCAATCGTATTTTCATAAAACGTCTACATGGACGATCTTTCTTTGAAGAAATCATTAACAAAATCTACATGTTTATGTTATGAGTATTACATTTATTCACGGTACCGTAACTTTGCCATAGCATCATTTTTTAGTTTTTGAATTTAGGGGGTGCTTAACTTTTTTCTGTATGTATTATTAGAGCAATTATCAATGACCATTGGAAGACGAAAGATGGCAGTTGAATGAAATGTTAAAACAAAGATGTAAATTACTACCGAAATAATTCATTCGTCGTTAAAACCTAAAGTTAGATATGAAACTTCAAGGTACATTCGACGACGAATAATCATTAAAAACACACCAACTCTTCACATATCAGATGATACTTCACACTAACATATATTACCAACAAAATTACATGTTTGGTTACAAGAACATCGATACCAATGTATAAACTTTTGTAAAATGTATATTTCTGGTGACAAAATTCTTTTGTAATAAGATGTTTGAATTGAGTAATAATCAAAATAAAGCATCATGAAAGTTTACTCACCATAGTTTCCAAAGACAAACCGCTTTTGTAGAACTGAAAAATCATTTAATGATGTAAGCTTACAGTATAAATAATGAAGCAAGTTTTTGAAAAGAGAATGTCCCTTTTCTACAAAACAAATTGTCAAAAAATATATCTCTTAAAAGCCGGGGATTAGAAAACTCTGTAAAGTTCTATGAAGAGTTGTCTCAATTAAACATCTACGTACATGTATTATGAGCTATACTATGGAGAAAGTAAGATGGATAGTTACAAATAAATAAATAACTAATAATATTCACCAAATGAAAAGTATATTAATGTAAGATACCATAAGAGGGTAGTCCAGTAACGATCCCCAACGCTATTACAATGAAACATCCGCGGAAAACAATGTACGTGTTCATTTCTTCAGTTTCTGAAAGGATTGTTCACACCTTTAGACAAAATGTAGATATATGGAAGCTTATATCAAACGATCAAATATTATTCAGACTCTGGATACAATACATCCATTTAGTGACAATCAGGATAGATATTGTCACTTAAATAAGTGAATATCTACATTTGTTATTTTTTTGTCTTTACATACATGTATCTTTATTCAATTTCTAGCTTTTACTCTTGGCCAAAGATATTTATATGGTGACAAGAATTTGGTTTAGATGAGTTTGTCATATATATATCTTGAAACGTTATTAACATAAACATTCTATTGTTTTATTTATGTGTGTCAAGCAAATGTTAACCAAATGTTTGTCTAGATATCATTCAAATAATATTCAAATTTCAAACTTCCGAAAATTAGTAAAAAAATATGAACATTAAGTTAAATTTTTACACTTTCACCCTAAGTGCATCTAAAGTATTACCTACCATTTAGTATTTGTTTGAAAATTACAAGGTTTGTCTTGCTGCATAAAGTTGCTTACTTTTCCAAGAGTTAAATGTTCAAAGCTTGAATCCCAAGATGACCTGTCCCTATGTCCTACATTGATAACAGGCGATTAGAACATAACCAAAACCTGCTAAAGACGTTTTACCACACCAAGAAATAGGTCAAACTTATATCGTATTTTCTTTGCAGTGAATTACAGATTTGCTCCTTACTTTAATCATGTTATTTTGAAAATGAGTTTTTGTATAGTTTTGTCCTCATTGAGAAGCATTTTATTGTATTTGTACACACACTGATAGCTAGGTAATTAGAAGGCAACTGATGTTGACATTGGTGCCAATCCTTGATAATTGACCAAAACTTTGTGTTGTCCTATTCAAAATATCTAAGTATACATAACTGTCATCATGTATTCATCACAGATACACAAAACAGATAGAGTTGGTGCTCATATTGTTTTGATAACTAGTTTATAGTATTATAGATAGGGTTGATAGACAACAATAAGATTACATATGATGGGAGCCGATACGGGGACCAAAGGACTAGAGCTTATTGCTGTTAATTAGATGATGATAAGCTGAGGGGATAAAGTAGCCTTGATCTCTGTTTCAGAGAGGGATAAAGGCGAGTATCTTTCTATCTTGAAGTCTGGATGCATTAATTATGCTGATGTTGCTCCAGAGGATGCAGTTGAAGCATAATTCTCCGGTACCTGTGCCGCAAATGCTTTTGGTAAAAAACTAGAATGATCATAACAAGTTTTGTTTTGTTTATCTCTGATGAATAATTGATGACAGTTATTTATACTACACCTTTTCTTAAGGTTTGAGTGAAATAGCGTTTCTTCAAATGTGCCAAGCATTCAAGAATTTTGACATTTTCCAATCATGATCCGATGTAATTCGAGTCGTATTAAAACGAAACAAAGGTCCTTTCTGCCTCTTTTTGAAGCTTGGGTGATAAAGACGAGGACTATTGGTTTCATGAATTAAAATTCATGGACGTTTAACTGGAACAAAACTGCAAAAATATCCGTCTCCAGTGTCTACAGAATACCAATGTTATCATTAAAATGTTTTCATTAATACTTCTTATGACAAACAAGATGATGCATTGTTGACAGAGTTAAAGTAGCTCAAAGTTGAGTGTAAGTAAACACGTACATGTAGGTACATAAAGTAATCTTCTTAACAGGGACTCAACTTGATCACAAATATTCTCAAATGAAACGAAGAATAAGAAATAAGTTTTCTCGCCATAGCTTCCTATGAGGTACCGCTTCTGCAAATTATTAAAATTGATACTGGAATGAAAACGAATATCACAAATTTCGAATTGGTTAAAACAATTCTATTGCTGCGAGAGATGTCTTTAAAAAGTTCAAGTCTTGAACAAAACACATGTGAAATGCATTAGGTCTATCAGCTAACAAGTGCAAAACGTAGTCTGAATAATTATGTATGATTAATTCAGCTGATGTGTTTACTTTCTTTTGCCTGTCTGTCTATTGCTAGCACACAGAAACAGTGTATAACAATAAGGTTACCTCACTATCGTCAAGAAAAGAAAATACTTTAAAGGGGCAGTAGCACGTTTTTTGATAATTTTATATTTTAAAATTTTCAGTGATAATTGTAAGTTAATGTTAAATGTATTATTTTGACAGTGTCAAAAATGTCATTACACAAGTCAATCATCCATAGTCGGAGGACAAAGTATGAAGATTCACATAAAATACATAGGCCGCCATTTTTTTGTGAACACTTTAATTCATTTTCTGTAAGAAAAAGGAATCGCATGGCTAAACTTTATGTTAAATATTTGAATTATTACTGCTCCATTTAGTTTAAATACATTGTCTTTCAATTGGAACCATTAATTTTCATTTTCCTGACATCACCTCATATTCCCCCTAAAAACATGCTACTGCCCCTTTAACATAAGACAAAAAAAAGTTTAATAAAATATTGTGTTCAAACCAGTAACATTTGCGACATTGATGTTGGAGAATATTATATCACGAGTTTAATCATGACCAATGAAAATTGTATTTATGTTTGTCAGCACACAGAAAATGTGTTCTTTCCCTAATTTTTTTTATAACACTCAATACTTGGGAGAAACAACAAAACAAGTTTTATGGCATGTTTTTTTGAGGCACCGGTATCAGAGAATAAAATATGACACGTCAATCATGACCAATGAACATTGTCTTTCTAGCAGGCACCACATCTCTGTTACACCCATCCTCTGTACAACAGTAAGAACAGGATAAGTAGTAGCTGTAGATATTCTTTGGGTTGAAGTCAACACAGTCGCTCTTGTCTGATGTTTCATGCCACCATTTGGTGTTGCATTCTACAGCAGATGCGCAACTGAAAAAAAAGTACTTCAAATAGCAGTCCCTTAAGAAATTGCAGGCTCCCACAAGTAAAGGAAGAAACTTAGCTAATGTTAAAAGGATACGATTCAGCAATGTTATCATATACAGCCAATCATGAAACAACAAAGATGGATACTTGTCAAATAGCGCAGCGTTCAGATTTTTATGAAATTATAAAATGTCAACTCGAGAAATGCGAAACCGGGCCTAAACTATGGTTACTTAAATACTGACGATTACACAGTTTAGATTAGTTTTGACTGCACATAAATGTAGTCTTAAGGAGCAAACTGCTCTTTGGTCATATGAAACAAATATGACATAGTCGGCTGTAATGGCAAGTTGTAATTTTGAAATTAAATTGAATTGAATTTCGAATTGTGGAATTATCAAAAATGAAAAGTGAAACACTTAAGTTTAGTTCATTAGCTTCAATGTCAATTTTTCTTAGCATGAGTATTACCATATTCTATCCTGTAATCAGGTTTGGAGGATTTATCAATGAAATCAGCTTATAGATCAGTCAAAGGATTGTAAAAGCTACACATAATTGTCCATTGCTAGTCCATAGGAACCCAAATCCCAAGAGATGAAGATCTCAAGGCACACTTACTCAACGTTCAAAGTTATAGTCTTAGGATCTGTAGTTTTTGAGTTCTGTTCCAAAATGAATACAGACAGACGGCACATGGGAAGAATTATGAAAAGACAGACAGATAGGGCAATGACTACATATCACATTGTAAAATATAACATAGAGATGACAAATGGGAAGCAATTCCCGAACAACTTTTAAATCCATTAACTGAAACGACTCTTTTCTCTCTTGGACATGAAATAAACTTTATTTGTGTATATTTGCAACTTTACTATTAAACGTTTTGGAAACAGTTGTCGTCCAATTTTAGTCCAATTTTTTCGACGTGGTTCATGCAGTAATGTTTGCATGAGTATACTATAGAGATGACAAATGGGAAACAATACCCTCACAACTTATAAATCCATCAACTGAAACAACGTTTGACTCTCTTGGACACATAATAGTGTACATTTGAAACTGTACCATTAAAAGTTTTGGAAACAGTTATTGTCAAATCAGATTTTTTTCGACGTGGTTCATGCAGTTGAATATTATGTAAATTCATGATTCACTACTTTAAAGTGAATTAAATATATCTGTTTCCTGAAAAATAATTTGGTATCATCTAAACCAAGCTCTTCAGTTTGACCACCTGTTTGAACCCTGAAATATGACAGGTAAGATACTACAGCTTAGAGGAAACATTGCCAAAGACATACGTTTTAGTGACAGACTTTGTTCCATCAGATTTGTTGTCCACATGGTTCATGCAGTAAGGTTTGTCTGCTGGACAGGTTACAAGAGGGTCATTGTTATGGATGATTCCACACAAAGGTCAAGAACAAATCTCACAGCCAATAGGTTCTGAAAACATGAACATTTCTTATAGGATTTAACAAATAGATTTGTAAGATGCAACCGAATTCATACAAATATACCAACAACAAAATATATATTGTGAGATTGAGTGTTGTATTTCCAAAATCAGATAAATCAGTATATAAATATTGTAAATATATAAATTTATTTTTTATTGAGCATAACCAGTTAGTGAGTTGGGCTTTAACGTTTTGTCAGCAATTAAGCATAACCATGTAACTTGTATATTTACGAATTTAACTTAGATAAAAAAAACATTAAAAAAACAATATAAAACAATCAGCCCTAACCTGAGTTTACATTTACATAAGAAACTACAAATTATTCAAGGTAAGCACCGATTGAGTGAATAGTTGATTCTTGTTGTGTTGACAATGTATATGATGTTCTGCTGGTGAGAGAGGAGGTTGTATCCCGAACACCTGTTGTTTTTGTTGTTGTGGCTGATGTTGATGCCAATGGTGCGGACTTTGGAATTTCTATCGATGATATTTTTCATTTAAAAACAATGATTTACGTCAATGCAAAATTAAACTTGATATAAGTGCATGAAATAAGTACTAAAAATCAAGTAATCTCATTGTGTGTTATATCATTGCAGAAACTGATCAATGTTTTTGGTCTTTGACACACTTCAATGACTTCAAAGTTAGTCTGTGTTGGTGATTATTCATCACTTATTTTATTTGATATCCTATCCAAAATATCTTTAAAAATTATAAAATCCATGCAAATTTCTTTTGGCAAGTATCATTATACTAATTTCATGAACAGAACATACTAATTAAAGTTGGAAACGAATAAAATACTGCCTTTGCTTGTAAGATTCATTTCTTTCTTCTCTACATAAATATTATTTTGAATCTGATAATATAGGGTAGATAAAATTGGAAAGACACTTTTTATTTGTGTTGACATTTTTAACCTTTAAATAGAGCTTGTGATGACATAACTATGGGAACACAAATTACAGAGTTTAAGCTTGTTTACCTTCACATTGCGCTGAAGCTGACCAGGTCCCAGATGACAGACATCGGGTGTGTACAATATCTGAGTTTGGTTTGTAACCAGTGTCACAGTGGAGATCACAAAGTTCATACATCCTATGAGTCAATTTATTACCACATATGTACTTCCCGTTCGTCACTGTAGGTGGATCTTGACATAATATTTCTGAAAATATAAAGTATTTCAATTTTGCCATGACTCAAAACGTTTCATGTATCAAACACGATAATTTCGAGAAATGAAGGTTTTCAACTTCAGTAATAAAAGGGTCCTTCCCTTCAGTCAGTTGTAATTGTGGCTTGAAGTTCACGGAGAGCTAAACTAGATGAGAGCCTGTGGATTTTTCAATCCAACTAAACAACACCTAAAGTAGGGAAAAGTGAAGATTGGTTAAGTAAGTGTTTAACATGACTGGAACTGACATTCGTACTTCTGAGTAAAATTGTTTTGTCGGTTAAATTGACCCACAATGACAGTGTTTTGGTACTTCTAGTTATACATTAGCTAACAAACAACAAGTGCTGTTTTTAGTTCTTCAATCAAGGTCTATGCAATGAATGATTTATATTCTAATGTCTCTTTCCATTCCTTAAGGCGTTCCAACTCTAAACACAAATGTAAATTCCGACATTGACTTTTGAAATTTGTATCTGTATCTGTGACCCAAACTGATATCAAACATATCCATTTTCTTAATTAAACCTATCATAATTATATTATTATCCTTTTACCGAGAACACTATCCATTGTATGATGAATGGAATTTATTTGTAAATTATACATATACAAATATAAGATATCAATACAAGGTTTATGATATGTGTCATTCTACCATTGCAAGTTGCAGATGGTGTCCATGTTTCTGTAGAAAGACACTCTGTGTGTGTAATCAGGGAGTCTGGTTTATATCCCAGGTCACAGCTGAGATCACAGATGTCATGTGGTTTATGAGTGGAGTTGTGTGGACAGACAAATCTACCATTGTGTACGCTTGGTAAAGACTGGCACTGCCTCTCTAGAAAAAAATTACAAACAACATTTAAAAAAGGGTTTTCGGGAAAGGACTTTTGTTTCACTTTTATTGCATAAAAACATTCATCTGTATCATATTTGGATGGTGCTGAACCACGATTGGCGTGAGAACAAAGACGGCTGAATGTAATAGACCCATCTATGATAACCTCTACTAAGTTCCTTCTCAGTTATTTTCAACTTAATATGTGAATGACAAGAACAAAAATAAAACGAAAACATCTTTGAATAAGAACAGTACATCTACGAATCATCTTTATATTCTATAATATTTAAAACTAATGCTGTGCAACATAAAGAAGTAGGCATACCTTCGCAAGATCCTCCTGAGGACCAGCTGCTGTTAGATAAGCAGGTTATAGTCTTGGTTGAGGTCACTTTGTACCCATCATGGCACTGAAGACTGCAGGTGTCTCCCTCCTTGTGTGTTTCTCTCTCACAGTGATAGGCGCCGTTGGTCACATTTGGTGGGTCAGCACATGAAATTTCTTAACAGGGGATCAGAAAAATAAAAACATGCCCAAACATTTCATTACTCAATTGTCTACAACTAGTATTTTTAACATTATCCTACAGCTGCGTATCTTAAGTTTGTTCACTTGCTTGTGTATCTTAGTGCAAATGTCATGTAAATTGGATTTAATTTTGACGTCCATAAAATAACTCAAGGAGAACCTACAAGGGACAACCAATTATCCATTAGTAAAATCATCATTCCCAAACCATATTTCGGGATCGTCTTGTCCCTGTTACTGAATTAAGATATTTGGCATGATAAAATAGACAGATGGGGTAATATTTGGGAAATTAAGATTTTCTTAAATTTCGATTCAAATATTCCATATACACATTGTAAGAACGAAATCAGCACAATTACATTGCATTTATGCAAAGGAACAAATATGTCTTAGGTCTAAAGCTATTGATCACTAATAAAGGATTTCGTAGCGAAAATACAAAATAGTGTTTTAGAAATGTTGAACCCTGGTTATTTCAATGCCCTGCCAAATTAGTTACGGTTATCCTTAAAGTATGCCATACGAATATGTTAATGCAAACTGAATGTTAACTTATGTACTCAATTTCAACATTATCCGTTTCGTTTTCTCAATGCTAAGATGCCTCAAGACATTCAAAATTACATGATATTTGCACTAAAAACGTCAACAAACGTCAACAGCTGTACATGCCTGTAATACAAATGCCCATGTCTCCATTTTAACCACATATCTATACTTACATCATGATTACATATTTCATTCAATAATATTTTGCATATTTGCACAATCGGGAGAGTAAAATCTAAAATGAAATTAAGCAATTATCACCATGTAAATATGAATGGTTTGGTGTGCTGATAAGATTCGAGTTGAGTGCATCAATACAAGTTTTGACAAAATGTAATTCATATTAAAGTGTTTTATGCCTACCATCACATTTACACGCCGCTAATGGCTGAAATATTGCCCAAGCGGAGTAAAACAATAACTCACTCACCAACACATTTAGCAGCTTGAGACCACACTTCAGAGACCTGGCAGCTGATACGGTCGTTGTTAGAGCTTGGTTTGTAGCCACGATTACAGTGAAGCTCACACGTGCTACCAATTCCGTAGTGGGATGTATTACCACAAGTATAACGACCGTTTTGAACATGTGGAGGACTGTGGCATTTCCTTTCTGAATAATGATAAAGAAGCATATGTGTAAACTTATATTTACATATCTTGTTTGTTTTATATAATTATATATAATTGTATATAATTGTTCTTCAACCAAATATTACAAATTACAAAAACACAGAATATGTCTGTGTGTTCATTCTTACCCACACAGTTCGCTGAAGTGGTCCAGGTTTCGTGCCCAGAACATTCTGTGTGAACAATCCAGGAGTCCGGTTTGTAGCCAGGATTACAAAGTAGATCACAGATCTCATGTTGTCTGTGGACTTGGGAGTTGTTAGGGCAGTAGTATTTGCCGTTAATGATCTTTGGAAGGTGTCTACAACGTTTTTCTAGAGAAAATGTGTGGAAACTTTGAAAACCTATTGGTAAAAACATAACAATTGTCGCAAAAAAAAATCATTGAAGTTTGTTTTTACCGTAATTGAGACAAACGAGCTCACGTACGAATGCAACAGGACATAAAGTGTTAAGGTCAATTTTGCAGTGTGGGACGTTAGTGTCAATTTAAACTTTTTTGTAGCGTTTCAATTAAATTTTATTGTAATAAATGGGGGTATTAATATACCTCCTTGCCAATACAAGATGCCACACTTGACCACTTGGATGTAGCACCACAAGTACTGGTTGTGTGAGAGCTGCTTGGTTTGTGTCCTGCATCACAAGTCAGTGTACAGGTTGAGGCATATTTGTGAGTGTGCTGCGAAGAACAGTTGAGAGATCCATGGAGAACTTTCGGAGGTTCTGGACACATCATTGCTGGAACAATACTAAAATGATAAGCCAAAGAAATTCCTTTTCAAAAACAAAAAGTTATGGTCTAGAGAGTACATAATAATACTTAATTTTCAGCCAAAGACTGACAAGCAATTCAATTCAAACAAATAACGTAACTACACATGCATTTGGATAAATAGTTGAGGAAACCATCTTGAAAATTGGTTGGTACCGGACACATAGTTGCTGTAAGAAAAAGGTTTCAAGAGAAGACAAAGTGCCATTGTGACCTAGAAAATAAGGTAAAGGTGAAGGTGTGCCCGCATTATCCTCCAATTTGAAGACAGTTGGTGCAGCAGATCATGAAATATCGCTTTAACAAGATACATAGTTGCTGTAAGAAAAAGGTTTCAAGAGTAGACAAAGTGCCATGGTGACCTTGAAAATAAGGTGAAGTTATTAGATATCGTGTTAACAAGAATCCTGATGTACGTCCGTACGTACGTACGGACGGACGGACGGAAGAACGCCGCTGAATACAAAGTTTCCCGTTCCGCGTTCCAACGCTATTAGTGTTCTCATACAAATCCAAAGATGAACTGAAATCACATAATGATGGAAAGATGGACTGCATGATAACAAAAGCGTATTGCCACGACAAGCTTGCTACTCCATGCACTCTTAAAATATAAGTTATAACGTTGCATAGCGGGTTCCTTGGTATTTATTATTCCCGCGAAAGGTTTTATGCAACGAGCGGAAAGCGAGTTGCATAAAACCTTTCAAGGGAATAATAAATACCTATGCAACCCACAATGCAATGTTATAACGAATTTATCTTACCGAATGTTTAAACATAACGCATATTTAAAAAGGTTAAAACTGCTGAGACACATGACAAAGGTCAGGGTCAGAAACCGGAAGTGTTGCTTTGAAAACAAGACACACAAGGAAACCGTGAGTGAATACTGATATTTCGAATACATTTTTTAATGTGAACCGATTCTCATATGCAATGATCAAGAATTTCGAAATCCGCCACAAAATATTGACATTTTTATCGACAAGAAACATTTTAAACACCAAATCGTAGATTAATAAGGTAATTATGGCAATATACATGTATGTTTTTTTCCATTTATATTGCTTGCAATTACTGTGACTTTAGTTTGTGTAAAGCTACTTATTATTTGAGCAAAGGTTACATCAATATATTACCCATACGGGCGAGGATACACGAGTGGATATTTTTTTGATATCCGCACATGTGCTTTTTAGTGATTCTCAACGTTGATTGGTCGGTTCCTAAGAGAATGAAAGACGATTGGTCGACGGAACTATTTTCAAGTTTCATTGATAAATTGAACGTGTCGAACGTATGTCGATTAGGTTAAAAATAAAATCGTAGAACGATGAATATTACTGTACATCATATACCTTACAGGTTGATATTTAAGCGCAGTATTATTTGAAACTATTCATCTACGTGTTAAATTTTATTGTGATCTCAAGATTGTGCTTTTTCCAAAGGTACAATAAGCGCTGTCTGTTTGTAAACAAACATGGCTGCCATCGAAAATTCATGAAATCTATCCAAGCACAAGAATTTCACTGATCCATTAGTAATTATTCACACATAAAAACCATAGGGACTCAAATTCAACACATACATTCATGAAAGCAGTAACTTTTACAAATCAACATACTCATAGTTGATCAGCCCTGGGAACAATCCCACCGTGATCACAGGCCGATTACAGTTATCGTTCTTGACACATGCTACGTGAATGAAAGTAACGTCGAAAGAAACAAATGTTGTTAAAACTTCAGATTATGTGATTATCCTGACATACAGACTTGTTTTGATGCATTCTTTGTAAGTTTCTCTTAAATATATTGCCACTTTTATCAATTATAGTTTTAAAAAATTGACAGGTTTTTGACATTTTCGTTACAACATTGTGCCGTCAACAACACATCACAGTGGTAGTACGGCGTGACGATCGGCTGATTCAAATACTTATTATCTTTATCAAATAATGTTGTTTGTTAAGAGTTTTATGTGTGTTAATTTGTTCAAGGTTGAAAAGTGTATTATATCATTCAGGGACAATATTTTCGTCATTTTCGTATTGTTTTGAAACTGAACTAGATTCAGATGCGTTGTTGACTAATTCATTTTGGAGATCTTCGTTAGGACACGCGTATAAATACTGATCAGCTGATTGGTATCACTTACTACAGCATTACTACGATTGCTCAATCGCATTTTTTCAGTCGTTTTTTAATTATATTTCATTAGAAATGGGTAATATATAGAATAACCAACTCGGTACGAGTGATTACTCGTCAAAATAATGTTCAGTCGCTCGCCAAGGCTCGCGACTGTGAACATTATTTCGACTCGGGCAGATATCCCGTAATCACTCGTTATTCTCTAAGTATTCCACGAAACATAATTTTCAAGGAGCTCAATCTGCACGCTTTTTTTCATGGCGGGGTATAAATAAGTTCAATCTGCACGCTTTTTTCGTGATTGGTTCATGGCGGGGTATAAATAATTTTTCCTCCCGCTCAAGAGGGTGATGTCAGTAGTTATTCAGGGTCACGTGAACAAATCAGAGATCGGGATTCTTACATGAGGTAGGATAATGACTTTGTTGCGTCGAACTCTGTGTAGTTTTGGTATTGTTGTGGACGTTCCACCGATTCTGTGTTATCTGTACATATTGTTATACCCCTGAAGTAGACAGGTTTGCTGGCAGCATTCCGGGAGTGCGCATTTCAAAAAGCAACTCACTTTCGGAAAATTACTCAAATATTTCTCTGAACACTTTGTCAACATGGTGAGATATGTATCTCTCACTTAACACTTTTGAGTCATCTATTAACTTAATAATAACCATATTTTAAATAGGATTTTGATATTGTTCTTGAACATATACATGTTTAACATATATATGTAAAATTCCTTTTTTCGAAAAGTGTATTCAGATAGTTTTACTGTCGGTTGCCACATAATGAAAACATCATTTCTTATGACATGTTTACTTGCTTTCATGGTTTATGAATAAGATTAATTACTATAAAATATGAAACCTATTGTCGATATTTGCAATTGTTTTCAGCCAAAATAATCTTATAAATTCAAGGGAATTATGGATACTAACATTTTATCTGTGAAGTACCCAATAAGGGGACCATCTCCTTTAACTTTTTAGATTTAAAAAAAATTATCAGATGCATATACTTTTACAAGATGGTTCAATGGAAGTTAAATAGCTATTTCTGTGATATTTTTAAGCTTGATTTTTTTGTTATTGAAATAAGTAATTGAGAAAGTTTGAAGTTTGCATTTGGACGTTTAAATCAAGCTTCTTGATGACTTAAAATGCATTCCAAAATTGTCCATAAATATATGCAAAGTTGTCAATAAATATATCATTCTTACCAACACAAGATGAATGTTGAGTCCATGTCCCAGAAGTCTGACAGGTGATACTAGATGCACCATGTAGAGGTTTGTAGCCTGCTGTACACTGTAAAGTACACTTGTCATTGGGTTTATGAGATGTGCAGTTATAGGACCCGTGCGGTACAGAAGGTGGACTCGAACATGTGATAGCTATTAACATAGGTGAAATATACGGTGATGTCAGGAACACAAAACAGGACAATGTATTTTATCTTAATGAATCAGTAATAAATCAAAAATATAATGTAACATTCAGCCCGGCCATTCCTTTTTCTTACACAAAATAAAATAAAGGTGTTAACATAGAAATGGCAGCCAATGGATTAAATGTAAATCGTAATAATTTGTTCTCCGACTATGGATGATTGGTATGTGTTATGAGATTTTTGACACTGTCAAAATACATTTTGCATTAACGTACAATTATCAATGAAAATGTGAAAATATGAAATTTTAACGGAATATGGATATCCACAATTACCTCATACATAGCTAAAACGTTGTTGCCCTTGTTTCTTATCATCATATACAAGAATTAAAATAATTCAAAAGAATATATGCATTCCATGTACAAACCAATCGTATTCACATTTGTAATGTTAATTTGGGGCATGTAGAGGCCTCTTTGTGTCAAACATTTGCATCAACATTTTATTTGTAATCGAAATGAAACAAATGAGAAAATATTTTTTGGCCTCACATGACATGAAATGGTGTCAATGTCAAAACACCTCATGTATGTTATGGACGAAATATATATCAATGGCTATGTGTCTTTTTAATAGAAACATGGTTCCAAAATAAATGTCAATGCTCTACAATTCTAGATGATTAGTGGAGTTATTTAGGTTCCTCGTGTGTAAATCAGCAGAGCAATTAGCATAAATTTCAACTGAAAATGGCGCATATTTGAGTTGAATTTTCAAATTTTGTATAAACGTGATATAATGATAAAACCTGACCTGTTCATATGGGTGATCTACCATGGTAGGTCGAAGATGAATAACATAAAAAATTAGTGCCGAGTTAATGGTTACAGAAACATGGATCATAATAATGTTAAATGCTCTAAATCTAAATCGTCCTAGTGACTAAATGCGACATTGTGACAAGCATACCTTTCTACAGAAACAACGGAGCTAAATTCAATTCTACCATGACATTTCAAATCTCTCGAATTTCAATGGTTTATTTTTATGGTCGAACCTACGCTAACGCGTTTGGCTCCGAATGACATCATCATGTATCGAATCTAAGTTAGACTACGGAAATTAAAAAACCCAGTAGGTTTATCTCCTAACTGAATTTTCAACTTTGAATAAACGTTATGTAATGATAAGAGCTGCATACGTGACCTGTACATTTCGGCGATCTACTAAGGCAAGCCACAGAAGAATAACACCAAGAAATGACTGTGTTTGTTATGGATGGGGAGAAGCCAGCGTTACACTTCACAATGCATTGGCCTCTGTTGCATTCTACCGTCCCACCCGTAATTTTCGAAGCCCCTAGAATAAAAACATTCAAAATTTGGCTGTACCTACATGCTTGTTCAAAAGCGCAACAAGGACAACAGCTTAGGGCCAAATGTGTGTGGGGGCCTAATTATTTGATTAATTATTATCTATATAATATAGACAAAATTACAGGAATAAAGGCTTCTCTGAATATTGTTAGAATTAAAAATCAGTATTATCTGGGATACGATTTTACTGGGCATGAACCCAGTGTCTGCTCATTCCGAGTAAAATTGACTAGTTAATTGATTTTTCATTGACAGCAAAAATACAAATGCAAAAAGTGTAATATTGTTGCAATTGCTATTGCTCGTGAAAAAAATATTTCTGAATATAAAAAGTAATATTAAGGAATATCTACTCACAGAAAGGTGATAGAATGAGTCTCTTCTTCTCATCTAAAATCAAAGAAGAAATAAATAACGAAAACAAAACAATTACAAAACCTTAAAAAACTAAGGATTGTGGTGAAAAGTTACTGATATTTTAACATTAAGATAATTTGATCAGTGTAACATTGTAGCGTCGAGATTTATCCATTTTGTAACAAAGATTATTTAAAAAAAATTAAGTCTGAATATAAAGAAAATGATTGCATATTGCAAACAGTAACCGTGTCCATGTCAATCATTAACTATGTTTAAATCATTAGAAAGCCAATAAACAAAAGGATTGTCCTTGCGCGTCGGTTCCTTCATAAATTACCATATAATGAATGAGAGAATTATTAACAAGAAGACATGGTCATCAACATCCCCCGCCAAATAAGTTTTAATCAAAGCTCCCAATATTTTCCTAAATGGGCTTTAACTCTGTAATAAGTAATTGCATTTACCTCATTTTTGAACTCCATCAAGGTATTGATACCCTAAATACACAGTGCAAATGTTGTTATTCTATCTTAAATAGTTTTTGAGAAAAGTTGTCCCCTTTGAGGACATCCTCGAACAGAGTCCAAAACGCGAAACACAGGCAATAACTCCGTAAAAAGTAATTTTGCGGTTCTGATGTTCGAACTCCATCAAGGTAATTATACAATGAAGACACACAGCAAGTTTGGTTAACCTATCTTAAATAGTTTCTGAGAAAAGTTGTCTCCTTTGACGACACCCTCGAACAGAGTCCAAAAACACGGAAAAAGGGCAATAAGTCAGTACAAAATAATTTGACGGTTCTGATTTTCAAACTCCATCAAAGTATTGATACCCTGAAGACACACAGCAAATTTAGCCTATCTTAAATAGTTTCTGAGAAAAGCTGTCCCCGTTAACTCGGACTGACGGACGGACGGACGGACGCACGGACGGAGCTCAAACTTATATCCCCCTTCCACTTCGTGGCGGGGGATAAAAATATAGATTTACTATATCATGATCATACCATGATAGTGAATGTCAGTTTTGCAAGTTCATTTAAAAAAAAAAATCATGCAAATTCGTCGAATACTACTATTGTACAGTAGCATCCGAACATGCACAGATTTATCATTTTCATTTTCTGAAAAACATTGTCGAGTACTTGAAGAAAACATGAAATATGCATTTTCAAAAAGTTTAGAATTTTAAAACATAACAAATATTAGGCATGTGTCTGTGTTATAATGAAGTTGTAACATGTAAGTCAAGTGGAAAATTCCTAGTAAATAATTACTCCAACATATTACATTCAAGTACATCACTATACAAATCAATAATGTCTAGCTTATAAAAAAACTGATTTCGGTAAAAAAAACTGTTACTAAAGGTTTTTTCACTAAATATACAAATCAATCATTTCTTTTTTTATAAATCTGATTTCGGGAGAAAAAATGTTACTAGATAAGCGTTTCTGGGACACGGTAAAAGACGAGCAGTTCTGACACTGGTGGTTTCGCTTTCCCCTGTCCCGCCTTCTATTGTGAAAAAGGAAATGGACATTCTTTAGGACAAACACGAAAACAAATGGAATTTCAGAAGTCTTGACCTGAAATGTCAACATCCCAAGGGTAATGATTAACAAATAACTAACATGGGATCTTTGAGGGGAATGATTAAGATCTGATATCTCATTTCCAATTTCTAATTTCCAAATTTTTATCATAAGTCATATCTTGTTTTCAAACATGTCGGATCTGCTTGAATTAAAGGGTATACGAAGTACATAAGCATGACCATGACAGATATTTCTTAAGATATCGTCAAGCTTTGTTTTTTAGAAAATAATAAAGCAATAATAAGGAAGACACGAGTACGAGTGTATCTGATTAATGTCATGTCATGTATACATCATTTACCTTCTGCACTTTGAAATAGAAAATGAGTGTTTGAAATATGTATATCCTGCAAAACAGAACACGACCAGCATATAACTGTCCTACCTGAGAAAACCACGTCAAACCGAAGCCTACTTCTAACTTAATCTAAGATAAGAAAATAGGACAACTTCAACTTTGATGTTTTTCACAACAAAATACAATTTATCCTAAATATCTTATTAAGCACAATTTATCCGTTGATCGGTGTTCATGATGACACATTACTGTTTTGCAAGACACATTACGCTTTTTCCATATAATGCACAATTATCAAATACATGTAATAATGTGTTGAAACAATGATGAAATCTTTGACGCATTCAAAAACTTACTTTTGATTCAATGTGTAAACGGCAGTCATGTGTAGCTTGAAATAAATTTTCGTTTAAAATGCAGTTTAAACGTCTATTGTAAAAAGTTTTATTTCTTACGCTTACTACATGTTAACAAAATAGTCCATGTTTAATACCGAATCCTGTCTTTCTACCTTTAGAGCAGTGTGTTAATAATAAATGTCATATATTCTATAATAGGAAATTGAAACATGTTTCATCACAAATTGTTACAAATCCCCTCTAAGTAATAACGCAGTTTAGTAACATTAACATGACACATCATTATTAATAAAAATAGCTATTTTTTGCGTTTTAATTTTGCAGATTTAAAAATTACTTTGTCTTTATACATTGCCTGGCAAAATTAAATATTGAACATTTATGATTCATCTGTCGACGAGCCAATGTTATATCATTTTAATTGAAAGGTCATTTAACTTTTTACAACAAAACGGCAATGCTCTCATGGCAGGCACTCTTCACCTTTTACTGTGACAAAGGAACAAATGAACATTAGATGTGTAATTAAAGAAAACGAAAACACAAATATTTTATTGCATACTAGCATTTTAGAACCAATACATAAAGATTTCTGAGTATAATTTTAGTCATGACCAATAAAAAGTGTCTTCTGATCCGGCACTACATCTGTGTTACAACCATCTTCTGTACAGCAGTAGTAACAAGATAAGTTGTTGTTATAGATCTTTGTCGGGTCGAAGTCAACACAGTTGATCTTATCTGATGTCCCATGCCACCATTTTGTGTTGCATTCCAAAGCAGATGCGCATCTGAAGGTATAAGAATGTTCATGATAAGTGACATAATCAGCATTTATTTTCAAAATTCTTGTTTTGTTGACAATGTGTATTGCAAAGCCAATTGTTTAAAATGAGTTGTTAAATATTAGCACTTTCTATGTGTCAGTGATATTTACTGGACAGACTGTGATCTGTTTGTGTTTATTGGTCGTTCATTCCTGAATATATTATTACATATATTTATAATCTTTCTGCACATGGGCTATTAAAGACACATCGTTTGGTTTGTTTAAATGGTGATGAACATGCTTTATGAAAGTTACATTGTCTTGCATTGAATAGTTTCTCAACACATAACATACGTTTTGGTAATGGTCTTTGTTCCATCAGATTTGTTATCGACGTGGTTCATGCAGTAAGGTTTGTCTGCAGGACAGGTTACAAGAGAGTCATTGTTAGGGATGATTCCACACAGTGGTCCTGAACACACCTCACAGGCAAACGATTTTGCTGAAAGCATTTGGTATTTCTATTGAAGCTGCTGCAGTATTTGTGATTTGAACTCTTCATACCGCTTATATCTATGCAAATCTAAAAAAAAACAAACCAAAAGAGATTTTAGATCCTTTTAATTGAAATTTATTGTTGATTCAAATCAAATTTGGTTTCGGACTAATAATTTTGAAAATGAATTTATTACGGAAACGACAATATCCAAACTGATTTGTAAACGACACAATAGCCAAAAATGTCCAATATATATATTTCAGCATTTTAGTTTTCAACATCAGAACTTTGACTCAAAACTCATGTCTCTCCCCTCAAATTAACTTTTGCAATTCGAATACATTGTATATATCATAAGCCCCACTATTGTACAGACTGCAAAACATGGCATTTTAAGTGCATGTGAGTAGATAAACAAATAATTTGTATAATACAATTATTGTATATGAATTGTCAACATTTACAGCTCAAGAAATAGTAAATTTTCATTGCGAGAAACATTTTTGCACTTACAAATCTATCTCCATGTTCTTATTTTTGCATAATCATATTGTTGATGTGACATGATCTGGCACATACGCCTGCATTAACTATATAAAGGTTGTCTGCCTTATCACCAAAATAGTTTTCGATATATCTTGGTTTGCAAATATGAAGATATAAACAACCACCGCCAAGCCAATAAGGCAATAATTTGATGACACCATCATCTGTCAAGTCGACAGAGGACACCACTGAATATCAAAATGGTGCATATTTATGAAGATAATGTCTTCGGTCATATATGAAGAATTTATTCTGCCATTCATTGGCATTTAGTAACATAAGCCTTCATATTTAAGAGAAAAATAATATTGTGATATAATATTTTTTATGAATTTTAAAACATTGTTTCTTTGACGTGTTGGTATAGTTATTTTGTTTGTCAATATATTTCAAAATACTATAATATTACAACATGCGCTAGTTGTTTACTTTGACACAAGGCTGATTTGGACCAGGTGCCGGAAGAGAGACATCGAATGTACTGTATATTGGAATCTGGTTTGTAACCAGCGTCACAGTGGAGATCACAGGTATCATCCATCCTGTTGGTTGATCGATTAGAACATGAGTACTTCCCGCTGCTTATCAAAGGAGGATTTGGACATAGGATTTCTGAAATGTTATATTGAAATGAGATAAAATATACATGTATGACATATATAACCAAATATATGATAATAATAACATAAATACGAAAATAGAACTTAGATTAATTGAGTTATTATATATACATTAATTCATCTTATCCTTTAAAACAAAATATTTCCATTAACAAAGGATGTGCCTTACAAACCCTAAAATGAGAAGAAGAATGTCACCTTATATATTTACATATAAGGTTTATCTAATTTAATTAATGAAATGTAACAACTGATTTGGTCATAGTGATCACCTCTGCATGTTGCAGATGGTGTCCAAGCTGCAGTTGTTAAACACTCGGTATGTCTGATCAGAGAGTCCGGTTTAAATCAATAGTCACAAATGAGATCACAGATGTCATGTGGTTTATGAGTGGAGTTGTGAGGACAAACGTATCTCCCGTTTTGTACCTTGGGTGGAGGTTGGCATTCCTTCTCTATAATCAAATCAAATCAATAATGACCTGATGACAGTAAAGGTGGACATTTCTTAAGCTTCTATATTTTGAGATCTATTATTTCTCTTGACATTTTCGATAAATAAAATCGCCATGTTTATCATCGTTGGCTACCTGACTACCTTGGAATAAAGCCCGGAAAATGGAAGATATAAAAGTAACCCTTGATTAACTATTGAACAATGGTTAATGATGGAGACAAGACATCATAGTCCGTAGGAGGCTGAATGCCAAATTCAATAAACATCCAACACAATGTCATCTAAATTGTTGTCGCAAAGCCCTGGTTAAGCTCTGAGAACATTTGAAATAAAGACCTTTTTCTAGAACCAATACCAGTGCTTCTATGAGTCAGAATTTGTTAAGTAAAATTCAAGGCATATGTGAATAATCAACAAACAAACGTATCAAGGTCAACGTAAGTGCAGGTAAGTTTTATTTCAATGTTCAATATGACTCCCAAACGAAACGCTTTATCTCTTGACGAAATTGAATCACAAGATGACCATGAAGACATTGTGACGTTGTCAGATGCAATCAAACATGTGCAGAGTCTAGAACAATTTGGTCTACACCATGCAAACGAAAAGGTTTTAAGACTGGCCATGGAGTTGAAGGACACTATGAGTGAGAAAAACATTCAAATATGAATAACATATGATATTAGAATTTTCGTTAGTTGTCTTTGAGTATGACTGCACACCCGAACCTCTATAGAAAGACCACCTCTATATAAAGGCCACTTTTGGTCGGTCCCTTGGGTGGCCTTTATAGACAAGTTTGACTGTATATCCTATATATAGAAGTAGGGTAGGGTCTATGAGTATATAAGTCTTTCTTACGCTGTTTTTAAACGAAACATGTTAGTGTGTGCTAAACTCGATAAGAGTCATGTGTTCTTGGAATGATGCCTGACAGCTTGTATTTCATTAGAAAAATCAAAACAAATTTGACATGATAATATATGGTTTGAATTCTGCAGTGATAAACCCTACTTATGACCTTATGTACCAGTAAGACACAGACAGTACTCCCTGATCCTCGTGAATTCTTTTGTTTGTAAAATCCTTCACTGAGAGTCGACTTTGTGTAAATGATTCAAATGACCTAACATTCCTTCCAACAAAGCACATGAGACCGCTGACCATCTAACTGAAGATATTTGTGCAGCATATATCAGGGAATTGGGAATATTTAGTCTCTAAACGCCAAACATAACCGTTGATGAACTAGTTGAGTTATTCGGCAGATCTCTTGGGTTCTGCAAAGCTATTTATATACGTTGAAGCTACGAATGCACAGTTTTGAGGAAATATACTATTGACGTATTGAAGAGAGGGAAACACAGAATTTGTTTCCCATTAGCCAAGGACAGCTTTGTAATTTAGGAGTTAATAATAACTTTGTGTGTTTTTAACAGGAAGATCTCTTACAATAAAGCCTCTGACATTCAACTCGAGAAGATGAAAAATAATTCAATACAACTTTAAAAAATCGGGTTTAAAACGACTTTCACGGTTTCATGAGAAGCATTCAGAAAGAAATATTAACACACCCTGACAAGTTGCCAGAGTCGACCATGTTCCTGTGGACAGACAAGTTGTAGTTGTGTGTGAGTTGCTGGCTCTGTATCCTGTACTGCATGTCAGTTTACACGTGCTTTTATACTGGTGGTGCGGAGATGAACAGTGGATCGTTCCGTGGGATCGTGATGGTGCTCCACAGGTTGTTGCTGTAAAATGCATGTCATAAATGTAAGTTATAAATATTTATCATTATCGATTCTAACTTATTTCAACACTATGAACTTTCCCAACGAGTGTCAAATTTAACTTTATTTTTTACAAAGCAGTTTCACAACCTGACGACGTCATGTTATGTCAAGGGTGAACTTATGTTCAGACTTCTGTACAGAATGACCCAATTCACCTCCCCTAAAAAGTGAAAGCATCCCCCTCCCACACTTTTTGTACAGGATTACACGAACATTCCTCCGCAACTGAGCCTTAATAAGGAAACGTTGCCCAACTCTCCACCCACAACTGGTGCTACATCACATCAGATGGCCTGAATTAGAGTTCGGCTATGACATCATGCTATGACTGCAGTCAACCACTTTGTTATGGAATAATATATTCTTATGAGCCACTTTGTTACCGAATAATAAATTCTTATGAATAGTGATCATTACTTTCCTTTATTCATAAAATAAAATCCTAAGATAAAACCAGTTACCTATACATTTAGCCGGTTCTTGATGACAAGATGTTAAAGGTAGATTCGAACAAATAAGACCAGCATGTTGTAAGGAGTAGCCAACGTCACACTTGATTTCTCTATGTCCACTTTTGACAATTATCTTGCCATGCGTCAATGGTGATTTTGCTAAAAATACATGTAAACACTTCAATTATTGGTTGGTTAATAATGAATAAGATATTCATTGGTTAATAAATGAATAAGGTGTGAATAAGATAATTATGAGTTATCATTTGATCGGTACAATAATAAAGTATCACCTTTTACTTTCCATAGGGAATTTGTTCTTTTATTTAAAAACGTCTGTTTTTCATTTAGTCGATCACTTTCTTCTTTTTGTAATTATAATTATCATGTTTTGAGGACTTTTCTTTATTTCACAGAATGCAACGCACTGGTGAACTTACATAAACACACTACATATACAACTTGTTTTGCCTGTGACATTTCTGTTATTTCCCAAAAGGGAGCACCTTTAGAATCCCTCACAAAATAAACCGGAAGTGTGTAAGAGCACGCGCCTGAAGGCGCATGCTTACTGCCTTCAGCAGTTAACGTGCCTACGGCGCGTGTTGCGCAGAAGGCGCTATATATGTAAGAGAGGCTCGCGGTAGCGAGCTGATTTCCGTAAGGAGATATTTCAGACGAAATTATAGGTCATTTTCGTATCGGTAAGCAAAAGTTTAATTTAAAACTTCGTCTGAAAGATGTTAGTTTTTAACACGAATTTTGATATCACTTCAAAACATCATTACCTTTGCCTGTAATCGAGGGGAAATCCTTAAAACGTTCCTCGTCGCTGATTGGTCAATTTATTAACTCGCGTGTCGATTGTTACATCACTTCCCGGTACGCTCTCAATTGCGTCATGCGCCAGGGTTGCATATTGAGTCCTTTGTTATTTTCATTTTTCATTTGTGAACTATACTATGATATTGCAAGTAACGGTAAACATGGCATACAGATGTTTCCTGATATCATGAAAATCCTTATGCTTTTGTTTGCGGATGATGTTGTTTTAATGTCTGATACTGTGATTGGTTTACAAAACCAGCTAAATATATTATATAATTACTCTAAAGAATGGAAACTGTCAGTAAATTTAGCTAAAACAGACATCATAGTATTTAGAAAGAGCGGTCCTTTAAGCTGCAAAGAAAAGTGGTATTTTAATGGAGATGAACTTAATATCGTAAACGGTTATAACTATCTTGGTATAATGTTTAACTCAAATTTGAACATGGAAAAATGTGTATTAGATTTATCATTGCGTGGTAAACGAGCATTATTGCATATCATGTCTGTTTCTCACAAACTTGGAGTTTTGACACCGAATGTATGTTTGAAGTTATTTGATACTCAGATACAACCAATCCTATTGTATGGATCTGAAGTGTGGGGTATTCAAAGATATGAATGTTTAGAAAGGATTCACTTACTAGCCTGTAAAAAGTTTTTATGTGTTGGAATGTCTACTCCAAACTGTATGGTTTATGGTGAATGCGGAAGATATCCACTTTATATTAACTCACAAATAAGATGTTTAAAATACTGGTTTAAGATTCTACGTATGCCAGAACACCGCCTTCCAAAAATAGCTTACAACATGATGTTTCACCTTGATAGCATCGGCAAAATTACATGGGTATCACAGATTAGACAATTATTATTTTCTCATGGATATGGTTTTATTTGGCTCAACCAAAATGTTTGTCAGCAACAGATGTTTTTAAAAGGTTTTCGTAACGTTGCAATAAATATGTTCTATCAAGGATGGCATTCCAATATTGAAAGCAGTTCACGGTATGATTTGTATAGAAAGTTTAAGAGTTTATTAGAACCAGAAAAATATCTATCAGTCTTAACGAATAATCTTTTAAAAAAGTTATATATCAAATACAGACTTGGTTTGTTAAAACTTATGATTAACTATGGAAGATATATCTCGCTTGAGAGATCACAAAGATTATGTCCATTATGTAATGATGCTATAGAAGACGAAATACATTTTACATTTGATTGTCCGTATTATACTGAACTGAGATTGAAATATCTACCAAAACGTTTCTTCTCGATGAGGAGTGTAAAACATTCACAGCACTTTTGTCATCAAATGATGAAGATGTTATATTGAAATTATGTTTGTTCATAAAACATGGCCTGGATCTTAGACAAAATGTGTTAAAGGGAAATTCGTAATCTATGCTTTGTGTTATGCAAAATCTTACACTATTTTTTATATAATCCTACATATATGTGAATCCTAATTCCATTGTTATATCCATGCGCATCTCTGTAAAGATGTATATATTGTATTTATATATATATATGTATATCATTGTATATGGGCCAGAGGCCTCAAGTACAATCAACTTCTTTTGACTTTGACTTTGACTACAGATTTTGTTTGACGTCTATCAAACTTTACCCCTGACCCGAGGAGCAATCGTTTCATAATCTGGTTTCAAAATATAATCTAGTGTCAGTTAATATTCAAAAGAGCTGTTCGGGACCCAGCTGGACCTATTGCTCTCATATTTGAGTTCCCCAAACTATGATAGACCACATTCCTATAGACAAATATACCTTATGTAATGTCATAATTAGAGGATATCTGTCTTTTCCTGACTAATACCATATTTATCTCATTGAGTGAGGTAGAAAACATTTAACATTTCTACCTCACGAGATTAAACATGGTATTTGTCAAGAATTTACAGATATTCTATATATTAAACGATGAAATCCTTCTAATTTCATCAAAAAAGGCAAATTTCATGTTGAGCAGCCGCTTGGAAGAGTCCGTCACCGCGGTTACAGTGTGACGTCATATGAGAATTTATGACGTCAGACCATTGTTACATGACGTCAAACCCTTGAACTTGACATCACTCGAGTGGTGATAAAGTTTATCACCACTCAGTAAATTGACGATAAAGGTTATCACCACTGTAGCCAGATAGAGGGTTTATTTCACTGATAGAACAGAATATTTCAACCTCATTCATATAATAAAGTCTCAAATTCTATTATGAATGATCTTTATCATCTCCGAAAATCGTCCTATGTTATGTTCCTTGTCAGTGTCCGAGTTGCTGCATCTTAGCATCAGTCCATATTAGAAGAATTTGAATGCTGCTATGAAATTGACCGTAGGTTCTTCTGGAAGGTCACAGGGTAGTAATAGCAACAGCGAACCTTGTCCTAGCATAGCATGTAAACCTCAGTTGGTGATGGACGCATGGGCATCACTCTTTAAAACTGTCTTCTATGACACAGAAAAAGATCACTTTGATGTTTCATTCAAAACTGATATTAAGGTTAAGGTGGAAAATATCTGTTCACAGTGCTCATCAGATGCTGACAATACCTCACATCTTATCACTGAGTCAATGGTACGCACACTGTGTGCAGAACTTAAGAACATCAAGGCAGGGAGAGACGACCAACTTGTGTATGAACACTTGAAATGTGATGTAAATATGCTTACCACCCATTTGTGCCCGTTTTTCTAAATTGTAATTAACTCAGGCCATGTGCAATCAGCAAGGAGAGATAGTTTTCAAAGGTGGTAACAAGAGCCGTAAAGACCCACATTCATAAAGAGGGATCTCCCTAACTCCTGTCATCGAACACCTGAGATGTGTCTGCTTCCACTTTTACCTGCCTTTCAACAAAGTGATGTCTTAAAATGGCATATCAACCTTGACTGTCCTCCTTACAAGCATTCTTTAACCTAGAGGAAACCATTAGCTACATAATGAGCTTCACTCAGATGTCCACTTCGCCTTCCTGGACCGTTCAAAGGCAATTGACACTGTTTGGCATGACAGTCATAGAGTCAAACTATTTGAAAATGGTGTTAAAGGTTCAATATTGCGTGTTTTTGAAATATTATATACTTGCATGAGGAGTTTCACCAAGTAAGAGTTGAGTCTTTTGCAAGGTGTTCGACAAGGTGGAATATTAGCTGCCAGACTATCTGCTATTTATTGATGGTCTGCTATTTGAACTTAATGATGCTAACAGGCTCTTTCATCTTATATCTATACACATGTTGCCCAACATAAGCGGATGATATCGTTTTAGTGAGTCAAACCATCAATGGTCTGAAAACTTTACTACTCATAGCTTAAAACTTTAGCAGACGATGGAGATTCACCTTCTCTGCTATAAAATCACAGATCATGATTTCATTTCCATGTTCCAAACGTAGCCACATAGAAGACCCTGGTCTAAAGCTGAAAGGCAACTGTTTACCCTGTACTGTTACTTTGAAGCATGTAGGTATATACCTGGGTCCCTTTTCACAAACCACTAAGGTGATCTTAAGAAGACTTCTGTTCTTCGGCAGTTGACAATTGACAAAACGTATCTTTCATATAAAATCCTCCTGACCCGACTGCTTCTATCATATGATCTAATTAACGAGGTCTTGTGCCAGATGTTAATCGGCTTTGTGACAAGTGTGGCATCATAGAATGTATCAGAACCTTTCTTGAGGGTGGCAATTTCCCAATCATCCTACATCTGAATAAAGTTAAAATGAAACAGCAATATATCACTGATAACCCGTCTTCTTAAGAATGTCGATAAGATGACAACCATCTGTCTTGTTGACATTTTAAAAACTGTAGAATTTTAAAATTGCTTTGCATGTGCATTTTATGTCCATTTTAAATACAAAGAGTGGATTTAAATGTATCTAGAGAGTTCGTTTCCTGCATTCTGTTGTATTTATTGATACACTTCTCGTAGTTTTCATGTAATGCTCTGAGTAATATTGCAGAGTGACATTGTAAGAGGTGTAATTAATGCACAAAGGAGGATTTGTATTATTATTTATGTCTGCATTTATTTGTTGCAGAATATTGAATTTTATTGTACTTAACGCTGAACGTAATCCATGTGGCATAACATGCAGTGAAATTAAGCTTTCTTATGCAGTTAGCATCACGCTCTTTCAGTAAGTACATGAATCCAATGGTGTGTCAGGGGAAATGGACTATATAGTAGCTTTTCCAGGGGAAAACGTAAATGTGTTAAGTGTTTTAACGACACTCCAAACATAAATTTATGACCCAAATAATATTATAGAGATATATATATATATGTGTTTTCGTCACGGATATGAATGTACTCACATGTTATAATGCTTAGAAGATCCCCGTATTCCGACCTCTTCTGTATATCTTCATTTGATAAATAAATGAATGAATTATATCAAAGACATTAGTGCCTTCCTTTGTTAAATCTCCTTAACATAAAGAGTGAATTATTGTAATAATACAAACGGTATGTAACATTGCAGCACTTTACGTTTATCAACTTTTAAAAAAGGAAAATATATGAAATCATCTTTAAATGGGTAGTTTGTCCGTATAGTAGGACAATAATTATTCCATAAAATACATTAAACTTTTCAACTCCTAAAACCAGACAAAAATACGTTAACGAACTTGTTTCGGACGCGTTTGGCTGCAGGGTCAAGGCAATACATCTATTCAAGTATCATATCACCAGTATCAAACAGAATAAATTATCGATTGACAGTTTTGGAAATATTATCAAGGATGTTGTTAAAGTTGAAAAAATTATTGCATGTAAAAATAATACTTTACCTTCATTTCATGCCAAATGGAAAACCTTTATCAATGTGTTATGATTGCATATATTGCACCCATGTAGCCAATATTTTAAGGGCGCTTCATCATATAACAATGTAATGCATGACCTGAATCAAATGTATACCTGGCATTACCTGCTGAATTGAACTGAATAAAAAATTTTTGAAAAAAAAAAAGTATCATTGAGCTCTTATTAACTGTTATGGAAACTTCTGAAAACACATGCTAAAAATAACTTTCTTAAGGACATTCTTACACAAATTTTGATTATTATTTACAAAATTATAAGGCTCTATTTTATATGCAAAACGTTAAAAGAGTTACAAAGACAACGAATATAAAACTTTGCCCTTCAAAGGCTTTACAAACATAATGTTTGTTTTTGGGGCGTTTACATCACATTGAAATATGATAATTATTCATGGACCGGCAAATATTTCAAGAGAAGACAGTTAGATAGATAGATATAGTTAAGTGATATAGTTACAACGTGCATATTACCGTAAGAAGGAAGTCCAAAACCTGTCTCAACAGCTATCCCAAGGAAACATCCCATGAGAACAAGAAACATTGTAATTGTTTCTGTTCCTGAAAAATCCTCACAAGATCATCATTAAAATACATTATGAAATTTTGGATTTGTAATCATTAAATCAAATAAAACTTTTAATTTTGTGCAGATAGTTACGCATATGAGCAGAAGTTTTACACCAAAACACACAAATACACATTGATACGAATATGAACATTTAAAGTATGCATTCATAATTTCCAAACACAACATGTTACAGGATTATTTTCCATGGTAGTAAACAATATTGACAAATATTGGAAAAATAGCAGTTCTTGAGATTCCGTTGACAGAAATGCTCACACAGCAGAGCTGAAACCTTTATCCTCTTCCAATTTTGGCGGGGGATACAAATTGGTTTATTCGAACCATTTTGTATTTATAAAAGATCGTAGATGTGAACGCTGAACTGAACAACGTTCACATACTGAGATACAACACATTGCATATACACTTTTTGTATATTTTTTAAAAACCGATTGAGATATTATGATATCATGAACTCTTTATCTACTTAATGAAATGATAAATTAACTAATACATTATCAAGATTTAATTCTCAAAACATACCTAACTTGACCAGGTGCTTGAATGACAAAGTGTGTAATCCACACCACCTTTTTAACCTACATTGATAACAGGACGATTTGGTCATGCCGAAGCCTGCTTTTAAAGTAAACAATAGATTAAATGTAAAGCATTGTTATTTATGTACTTGCATTTTAGAAATGTTTATACGATATAAGATATCACTGTAAAGGCTCAGGAATAAAAAATATTTTTCTACAAAAACCTGAATCGTTTTTGATACCATAGGCCATCTTTAAGGGTTATTGTGAATCGCGGATAGAAACCTTTTGATTCATATTCATCAGAATATTCAGGTCACTTCAAGTTCAAAACAGTCAGACAAACACAAGCTGATACACCATAAAAGACTGACTGTACTATGTCCATAGTGTCAGTCGTATCACCAATTCCGTTGGTAACACAATAGTCTGTCAGTAGTACCACCATAGTGTCAGTAGTATCACCATAGTGTCAGTTTCACCATAGTGTCAGTTTCACCATAGCCTTTAGTAACACAATAGTCTGACTTTAGTATCACCATAGTGTCAGTAGTACCACCATAGTGTCAGTAGTACCACCATAGTGTCAGTAGTATCACCATATTGTCAGTAGTGTCACCATAGCCTTTAGAAACACAATAGTCTGACTGTAGTATGACCATGGTGTCAGTAGTATCACCATAGTGTCAGTAGTATCACCATATTGTCAGTAGTGTCACCATAGCCTTTAGAAACACACTACTGACAATATGGTGATACTACTGACACTATGGTGACCATGGTGTCAGTAGTATCACCATAGTGTCAGTAGTATCACCATATTGTCAGTAGTGTCACCATAGCCTTTAGAAACACAATAGTCTGACTGTAGTATCATCGTAACCTGACTATAATAACACCATAACCTGACTGTAGTTTTACCATATAGTGACTCTGGTATTTAGAATCAGGCTATGGTAATACTACAGTGAGGCTATGGTGATACTTCAGTCAAGCTGTGGTGATACTCCATATACACTGATACACTGATCTTTTGATCAATTCAGGACCTATGTCAGACAAAGTGAATTCTAGCCAAGGATTGTGTTTTCTTTACATGATCCCGTTCTTTACGTTGTATAATGCATTATGATTTGTTAATTTTATCGTGTGGAATCATACATTGTATCTGAATATGTGACATGTCTCAAATTCTTTTCATCATATAGGGTAAAACCAAAGCAAAAAAAATTGTCCTATTTGTGTTATTTTATTAGTGCTTCTGAGCAAGCTGGCAACTGAGTGAGTGGGAGATTGAGTTTAGGATGAACGAGCTTCAGTTGTACAACACGTAGATGGTGGCATCAATAAGAGAGTAGATATATCAGGCGCGAATGGTGTCAACAGCATAAATGGACAGACAGAGGCTTAGTGAGAAAACGATTGCATGTTTTAGAACGACCCAATTTCGGTTTGGTGTTCTACCCCTAGCCCTGTCCAACTTTAGAAGAACTTTATTCAGTATAAAGGCCACAGGCCCATGTACATTGTATACATTACAGATTATAATAATTTACGGTTTTGGTGCTAGAAAATGAAACATCTTTATATTTAACAGGTTAATGAAATTTAAATATACAACTAAAGTAATGAAGAGCGTAACATAAAAACTTCTTTGATATAGTTTGCATACAGATATAGACACTTTACATTTTCATTTTGCATTAGAGAAATTAGAGATGCATTACTTTTACATTGAATACTCGGCAAATATTTCATTCTTACGTCGTTATACAAAGGACACAAAAGCATAAAATGTAATTCGTCTTCTAAAACATTTTTACAGAAAGGACAAATTCTTAACCCCCTCGGAATATTATTTCTCCTCCCGTTATTTTTCAATGGTATTAAATACCATTGGATATAGTTATCGCCCTCTATCCGTCCGTTCTTCCATGTTCATTACCCCCTGTCAACACCAGACATTCGTTGTTAGGGCGTCTGCTCTGAGTTTGAAATAATGAAAAACATCAAACAAAACACAGCGTGAACCTCAAACTCACTTTTTAATCACAAGTATCCACCAACTCGTTTAAGCTCAGTTCTCAACTCAAATATAGCTCTCAATACAGCAACGTTCTTTCCTTGTGGGTTTTTCTACATTGCTATTGCGTTGCGAAGTCATCAACCATGTTCCTCCGATATTTTGACTGCATTTGTACTTACTCATACATCATTGTGAAGACGTTGACATTGGTGATATATTATAGTCAGAACTGCTCATTTATCTTTTCATCATATTCCTTTTATTAAATATTTTAATCGGTGATTTAAGGTTGAATATTCTAGTAATTATTGAATCTTGAAATTGGTGATTTAGATTGAATATATCAATTTCTACATAACATCTGATTTCACCATCAAAAGTCGTTATGCACCAAATACTAATATGCAAGAGAAAATCATCATTAACATGAATAAGTAGGGCATATAGAGGTTATCATGCGAGTGTGTTTTAGGATCGTAAACATCCTGTATTAGGAATAAACATTGTATTTTGCGAGGCTTGGCTTTGTATGATAAATGTTGTTCTTACTTACATGTTTAAATAGTTGATAACATGGCGGTCATCAGAACCACGCCAACCTAATAGGAAATATGCCAAGGGGATTGTTTTTAGACATATGTTCTATTTATAAATGAATTTTGAAAAATCTTATTCCACTTCTTCAATAAAGCAGCAATTGTTTGAGCAGGTGAAATACTAAAACTCAACTCAAACATATAATCATTTTTTAATAATAATTGCTTTTTACACAAAACCAGTAGAATGGTCTACTTGATCTAATCATGACCAGTAAACAAAGTCTTTCGAGCAGGCACCACTGCTCTGTTACACCCATCTTCTGTACAACAGTAGTAACAGGACAAGTAGTAGCTGTAGATGTTCTTTGGGTTGAAGTCAACACAGTCACTCTTGTCGGACGTCCCATGCCACCATTTTGTGTTGCATTCCACAGCAGATGCACACCTGAAATTATTTAAAGATGCACGTTTTTGCTATTTACTTTACTAAATATCAGAGATGTGGAACCATTATGCCAAACAGTATGTTATTATGATTTATTTTTAGTGCAATAATGGTTATCGTGTTTATTAGAAATGCTAAATAGTTACTGTACACCTTGCTTTTTCTAACTTTATATCATTGAACATGTGCTCCGGTATCAAAATGGCTCAATTCAGTTGAATGTGGTTGTTGACATTATTTTGCATAAATATAGCATCAAATACAATGTTTAAAGTTTTATTTTTTACGTTTTTGTGATCGTTTTCGTCCCGTCAGATTTGTTGTCCACGTGGTTCATGCAGTAAGGTTTGTCTGATGGGCAGGTTACAAGAGGGTCATTGTTAGGGATGATTCCACACAAAGGTCCGGAACAAACTTCACAGCCTACAGGTTTGGCTATAAACAACCGATTTAATATACATAATTGACCTTAAGTGAGTTAAATTACACTCCTTGAAGACAATAGGTGAATTTAGATCAAAGACAAAATAATTGACAAGCACATTCTTAACTAATGAAAGCTTTCATGTTGTGCATAAAAATATAACGTTTTAAAATCCAGAGTGAAACCTTTCAAATGCAAATGCAAAAAATAAATTATTATTGTGATTGCTTTTATTTGACCTTTTTTACAGCAATATAAATAATTTCTTCTGACCTTGTTCAGTTGTTGTTTCGGGTGCTTGCTGAGTAGTTGATGATGCGATTGATGCGGATGTGACTTTAGGTTGTGCTGTCATGGATGTGAATCCTTCTTTCCCCGTTGTGCTTTTTGTTGTTGAAACTGTCAGCTTCGGTGTCGATGTTGTTGCCGATGTTGTTGTCGATGTTAATTCCGATGTTGATGTCACTGGTTTTGTTTCTGTTGTCATGTATGCATTTGCAATAAGGTTTCATGACAGACAAGTGTACTGGGTAATGAAGTCTTTTTCATCGTCTCGAATAAAATTCTTTCGGAAAAAAAGAAAATTCAACACTGCAAGAAACACTTTCAGGAAAATTTTCAACATTTCGCCCCGAATAATGATTTAACTTTTGGCGTGAACACAAAACTAAATAAACAGTATTCCTAATCATTTGATCATAACCATTATGTTAATAATTGTTGAAAAAAAAGATAATTCGTCAATCTATTAGTTCCTTTACAGGTATGATAAAGCATGTTTTGATCTTAAAACGTCAATAAATTAACATATTTCAATGTTTTCCTTAACCTCCAAACCCATATATCTTGGTTTAAAAACATAAGTGCGGGAACAATATCAGGTCTTATATATTACGTTTCATCATTTGACATTTTTCGGTTGATGAATTTTTCACATGTTTTACGTTTAACATCTTGGGAAAAATTTCTTCAGCCAAAATATGCATTCTTAGAACATCAGTTGTTAGTTCTTAATATGAGGAGTCCTTAACCAATGTCAGAGGATATAAATGTCATTATTTTTGGTTTTGTTATCGAAGTCAAGATATTTTTAAAAGACTGCAATCAATGTATGGTATTGGAGATTAAAACCAGCTAAGTAACTGAATTGCCTTGTATGTACAGATGCATTTCTTTCTATTTTCATGCAAAAATAATTACTTTTGAACATGCATGAAAATAGAAAGAAATGCATCTGTACATACAAGGCAATTCAGTTACTTAGCTGGTTTTAATCTCCAATACCATACATTGATTGCAGTCTTTTAAAAATATCTTGGCTTCGATAACAAACTAGCACACTACAAAGTAAACACAGTCATAGCATTTAACGCAAGATGACTTATGCTGTCATACATAACAATTTTCAGGGTCACCTTTGGATGTTGATTCTTGTTCCCACGTTGTGGGGACCCTAGTTGATATTGTGTTGGTGAGAGAGATCTTTCGGACCTGAGATGCTGTTGTTGTTTTTGTTAATCCAGAAGTCGTAAGTGTTGTTGGTGATGGAATTGCTGGAATGCAAGCGATATCATAACTTAAACTTTTAAAAACTCGTATGTCCATGAGATGAGGTTTTAATTGAATCAAATATAATATTATTAAAAATACTAAGATGCTATTGATTCTTATCGACATTCATTACATTCTGACACTAAATATAACATTTCTCAAATGCAACATGTTTACCAGCAAAAACTTACAAGTGTAATTTAATACTTATCAAACGTTCAAACATAAATATTGTTATATTATCTTCATGTACATACCTATTTTGACACACATTACAGCGCCTAAGTTTGTTTACCTTCACACAAAGCTGATGTTGACCAGGTCCCAGAAGACAGACATCGGGTGTGTACTATATGGGAATCTGGTCTGTATCCAATAGCACAGTTGAGATCACAGGTATCATACATCCTATGGGTTGATTTGTCGCATGAGAACCTTCCATTGGTTACCATAGGAGGATTTTGGCATTGTATTTCTGGAATATATATATTTATTCATATATGTATATATGAAGTTATTGTGTTATATAAAGGCAGATTAATATGAAATTCATATTCTTCTGTGACTGTAAAGATCGCAAAGAAAGCCCTGTGACACAGAGGATACTTGATTAGTTTTCTATGGTATTATATTAGTTAAACTATCATAGTTCTGAGAGTGAACATCTAATATCATAAACCTGATATTAAAAAAAGGGTTGGGCTTGGAGAGAAGATACCGAAAATGATTGTGTATCTGTAATCGTTTACCCTTGCAAGTTGCAGATGGTGTCCATGTTTCTGTAGATAGACACTCTGTGTGTGTAACCAGGGAGTCTGGTTTATATCCGAGGTCACAGCTGAGATCACAGATGTCATGTGGTTTATGAGTTGAGTTGTGAGGGCAGACGAACCTTCCGTTGTTAACAGTTGGTGTAGGTGGACAATGCTTCTCTGGTAATTTTTAAAAACAACCTGTTTTACTTAAATGATAATTAAGTCAGTATCAGTCTGTATGGAGGATATCTATCATCTACACTGTATGGAAATATATTTTGATACAATGTTATAATAAATATGGACCATTCATTGACTTAAGTGTCTAAAAGCAATCAATTATCTTCTTTTAATACATGAATTTGGAAACATAAAAAAGGCTGTCGATTCATTTAATCTGAAATATTTGCTATTTCTTTCTTATTCTGTAGTATCACCTATTGCAAAAAAGTAAACATAAAAATTTCACAACGAGAAATTATTACATTCGATAGTCAATGTGTAAACAAATGCCTAAGATGATAACCTTATTTTACGTTTGAAAATATATTCACTATCAGATTATCTATAAATGAAAACTATACCTTAAAGCAGCTTACCTACACAAGATCCCCCTGTGGACCAGATGCTGCTTGATAAGCAGGTTATGGTCTTGGTTGAAGTCACTTTGTACCCATCATGGCACTGAAGACTGCAGATGTCTCCTTCCTTGTGGGTGTCTCCATCACAGTGATAGGCTCCATTGGCCACCTTTGGAGGCTGAGGACATGATATCTCTAAAACAAGAGCGAGATATGATTTTGCTGAAGAATGTTGATTACTGCATCCTTTTAATTATGTTTAGTACCTTGTCGACATAAATGCTATACATAATGTCAAACTTAATCACCTTTTGATTTCAATGACACAAATGCTTTCAGTGCTTATATTGATAACATCTGCTTATGTGTAAGCCATGCCAATAGTGTTGTATCTGAATTTTTAATGAGATTTAATCTACTCTTTGGGTTGTATTTGAGTGATTTACGTCAACCGCTAAATATATTGGAGATTTTCCCCGAAAATGAACTGCAATAAATCGCCGGATTTGTACTTTCTTACATCTTACCAACACAAAAGGGAGATTGGGACCATGTTTCAGAGATCTTGCAGGTAATGTGGTGATTTTGAGAGTTGAGTCTATAGCCTTGATTGCAGTGAAGCTCACATGTGCTGCCGATTCCATAGTGAGATGTATGTCCGCAGGAATAATAACCATTCTGAACAGGTGGAGGACTTGGACATTTCATTTCTGAAACAAGAACACCTTATCAATGATTAGGCATTTAAATCCAATAAGCGTAAAACAAATTGAATAATTCTGCATTTGTATAGTTTTCAATACAGTATGAGAAAAGTTAATGTATTGTTAACTTTCCATTTTGTAGGAAAGAGCCTTTCTGTAAAGCAACTTAAGGCATTAAACAAATTGTTGTTTTAGCTTCCTCACCAACACACTTCGCTGAAGATGTCCATCTTTCGGTTTCAGAACATTCTGTGTGGGCGAGCCTCGAATCTGGTTTGTAGCCAGGATCACAATGTAGATCACATATATCATGTTGTTTGTGGACCTTGTGAGGACAGTAGAATGTGCCGTTATCGACATTCGGAAGGTCAGCGCATCGTTTCTCTGAAGGAGAGATGTCAGGTTAGTTCAAACCTTTATTTGTTAATATGTTCTCTGTTATTCAATATGCTGCAGAAAATTGTCATATGGTGTGTTACAGGGTTGTCATTTCACAGTAACAGCCATTAAGACACTGCGTAGGCATAAACGAGAGAGTCTCATTTAATCAGGCATGAGCCTTGATACCTTAATAGCATACCTGTTTGCAATTTAAAAAGGTAGTTATGTGAAAATGTCTGGATTAATTAGGTATAGATATTAATAACCTCTCGTGTTTCCGTATCATTAATATCACATAATAGGAATAAAACTTGTTTTATGCAAGCCTTTGGCGAGTATAATACATATATCTTTATTCCATAATAGGACAGAGGCTGTATCAACATTTCATGACTTGATCTGCCTCTGTGCATGTGGGGAGAGAGTCCCATTTAGATTTGTGTGAGTGCAGTCTAAGTAAACCTAGCCTTTAAAATTATCCGTGTCACTCCTATACTGAGACTTAGTATAGGAGTGAAACTGATGATATTGAGGCTAGGCTTACCTAGACTGGTGTAAGTGATTCGTGACCCGATGTCCAGGAGCATCTAGCTTAAAACTTATCTTATCTCATATCATTAGGAAAGAGAAAAATCGGGACGGAGGTTTGTATTTATAGTGAAGATGACCACTAACCAAAGATATGAACCTCAGGCATCATATGTGTGTTGTTGGGTAGGTAATTCTTTTCAGGGTCATACACAACATCACAAGCACATTCTATAGAATATCCTGGGTAATTTTATACAATTCTCCATACTTGGCATTGGAAGGAGATAGTTCATAAAAGCAGACAAATGGACTTGTAAAATTTGGAAATTTTGACAAATAAGAATGATGAGATTTGAGTGGGATTAAAACCCGAAACCTCTTTGTTGTCAAGCAGCGCTTTTACCGCTTGAGCTAATGAGGCAATGACCTCGACAATGCCCTTACCGGCGGTTAATTGGCAGTTAAACTGTATCTAGTTCTCGAACGTTACAAGCAGGCAATGACCCCGACAATGCCCTTACCAGTGACTGATTGGCAGTTCAACTGTATCTAGTTCTCGAACGTTTATGTGATTGCCCCTCTGAGCTTGTGGCCACGGTCTGCTCGAGACCAAGATTGTCCTTATCCCAGTTTCGATTAGCCAGATGATGTTGAGAAATGTTTGAAGAGTTTTTGTTTATCTTTTGATGAGTTTTACTCTAGGTGTCATGTTCTTCATAATATCTTTGAAAAAGTATAATCACTACAAGGCAATCACTAGAGTCAATGAAACTAAAATGACCTTACCAACACAGGACGAATGTTTGGTCCATTGCCCTGAAGTCTGACAGGTGATACTAGATGCACCATGTAGAGGTTTGTAGCCTGCTGTACACTGTAGAGTGCACTTGTCATTTGGTTTGTGAGATGTTGATGAGCAGTGGTAAGATCCGTTTGGTACATACGATGGACTTGGGCATGTTATAACTGTGGAAGGAAGTATAACCCTTGAGAAACAAAGTTGTTATCTGTGATCTATTTTGTCGAATAGATCATAATAAACTGAACGCCAAAAGAGATGTTACACCTCTTTGAATTTGAATATCATAAAAAGTTACGTGTTAAGAGGAATTTGCTTTGTTGTGTTGTAACACTCAATCAGTTTAGTACTTTGTGCTAAAATAGCAGACCTGTAGCTTTACTGGTAAATAAGTAATCGCCAGTTCTTCATGGGAAACTAAAACGATCTTACCAACACAGGATGAATGTTTGGTCCATTGCCCTGAAGTTTGACAGGTGATACTAGATGCACCATGTAGAGGTGTGTAGCCTGATGCACACTGTAGAGTACACTTGTCATTTGGTTTATGGGATGTTGATGAGCAGTGGTAAGATCCGTGTGGTACAGAAGATGGTCTTGGGCATGTGATAACTGATGGTGCAAACAAACAATATCACACCTCTGCCGACAAAATATCGTCAAAGATTTACTATGATATATTGAGGGGGAGAATGTTTTCCTGAAAGAAATAAAGCTAAGGTCACAATCGCTTGCATTACATAATACATATGAAATTTATGATCCATAGAAAACAGCGGTGGATTTGGACAGTTTAACACTGTTGAAGCAAATATACAAGTAAACAATCACACATCTTACGCTACAAATTGTAGTCACAGGCAGTTTAAAATAATTGATACTGAAAATATTTATTAAACTAAATAGGGATAATACCAAAAACCTGAACAGCATAATATGTATAACCTCGGAAACAATAGTGCCCTATTGGTTAACATTTTACAAAATAGGTCAAATGGCATAATTGAAGTTCTGTACATGGAAAATCTATTTACGATTACAAGATGGTAAACCAGACCAATGGGATGTAGCACCACAAGTACTGGTTGTGTGAGAGTTGCTGGGTTTGTATCCTGGAGCACAAGTCAGCGTACAGGTGGAGCCATATTTGTGGGTGTGCTGAGAAGAACATTTGACAGATCCATGCTGAACTGTGGGGGGTCCAGAGCACATGATATCTGGAAGATGTTAACAAGTAGACAAAGCACCGCAACATTGTTTTTCTATTGATTTTCAAGAATATGCCAAGAACAATACTGAGTTCGTTCTTAAAGCTTTTGATTAAAAACCCTTTTAAATAGAAAGCTATTATGAGAAAGGACATTTCTAAGGTGATTATGTAGTTCCTAATTGATTAGCTGTATTGGGGAAACACAAAATATATCATAGTTTGTATCTTACAGGCCTTATTCGGTATCCCAGTTTGTGTGCAATGTATCAACCATGCCAATCTTCCACATTGTCCATAAACCAAACCTTCTATGGTCAACTGACAAACACAAATAGACATTTTAAGTGCCAATTGGTGTATAAAAATGTAGGTTTAAGTTCCTTAAAAGTGTTCTCAAATACACAGGAAGTATAGTGAATCAAACATTGTCCATCCCAGCCACACGTAACTTGCCCCTTTCATCACTTGGCCTTTTCACGATATGGTTTTCATTATTAAATCAATAGTTTCACAGTTTGCATGCCAATTGTTGTGTTTGTTAAAACTGGTGTACACATGGATTAGTTGTTATTAAATGTCTGTAGCTACGAACATGTATGTCTTTATTCTCAAATTTATGTCAAAGAATTTATGAGTGTTGATCGTGATTTTTCTGTCAAAACAGTATACTGTTCCTCCATAACTTCAGTGGTTAAAGTAAGTGTACCATCTAGCACAATGGTTTACGTCTAATACCATACTCTTTATTGCACAAAACTCAAATAGATTATTAAAGTCCCTAAAAATGAAATGAATGATGCAAATGAGCATATAACGTTTCTTCATATTATCCTTCTAATACCCACCATGTAAGTGGAAGGGTATATATGTTTGGGCTTCGTCCGTCATCCCGTGCGTCCGTCCGAGTTAAAGGGGAAAGCTTTTCTCGAAAATAAATTAAGATAGGAAAAGCAAATCTGGTATGTGCCTTCAGGCCATTAATACCTTGATTGAGTTGGAAAACCAGAACCGTGCAATTATTTTAACGGAGTTATTGTCCGTTCTGTGTTTTTTTACTCTGATAAGATTTATGCAATAACATATTACAGAGTTATGGCCCATATAGGAAAATGAATGATTATTTAATGAAAACTAATTTGGCGGGGGATGTTGATGACCATGTCTTCTTGTTTACACCTGCTTTTAACC
The DNA here is from genome assembly GCA_916613615.1 of Steromphala cineraria. Classification (NCBI taxonomy): domain Eukaryota; kingdom Metazoa; phylum Mollusca; class Gastropoda; order Trochida; family Trochidae; genus Steromphala; species Steromphala cineraria. The sequence continues at coordinate 6,579,545 of OU744735.1, forward strand.
TGCAATTTTTGCATATGGAAATAAGCAGGAATTCACCATCACATACATGAACATTGACAAAACATAACATCACAATAGTCGCGATCGTCTCCTCAAAGAAAAACTTGTATAGACACCCATTTTGGTGTAGTTGTGTGTTTTATGTATCTGATAATTGCAATTCAACTGTGATATCAGATTTGCGAAACACAGCTGTTTGACAACTTTGCCTGGTATAGTAAATGGATTATAGATTCCTTTTCAATCTTGCAAAATGTACACAGAGGTCAATCTATAACTTTATATCTATATAAATGTTTATCTGTAATCAAGATTCTATGGATAATACAGAATTTAAAAAACCTGTTTTACACAATATGATGCTAGAAATACTATAATGTTTCATGTTTTCCATACGTTCCATTTGTTTTGGTAGAGAAGTTTTGAGTAAGACCAATCTTTACTTTTATACCTTTATAAAGTATTTCCGGATAAGGAGTAATAAAGGTTTGTTCCTGTTTACTGATGTTGATTGATTTTTGTTTGGTACATGTTTGCAACAGAGATAGTAATCCTGCATATTCAAGAAAATTTGCTTTGACTTAGAATCCTTCTTCGAAATCCTTGTATTATGATAAATATGGTCATTGGTTAGGAAATCATTTATAAATTTTACATTTGATGATGCACACAGATTATAGGCTTATTTTCTGTTGTTTTCCAAGCAGACTCTGAAACCAAACAAAGGTTGATCTCAGCCGATATCCCCATCTCAGCTTGCGGCCAACCAAGCACTGCAGCTCGGGACGAACCCAAAGCCAGTTGAGGGTCCTTACACACTTAAGCGTATAGCAAGAACGTTTGAGTTGCGTAGGGAAAGTTTTTCATACGCAACCAGTATGCTAAAAAATTACCATATTTTGCCTTACTTGTACCGCACATTGAGCGACTGATTTACGAACTATGTGGTTTCTTTGCGTTGGTTGTGCGTTGGAGATGCATATGATTTGCGTATCCCCACTTTATTGTGACAGATGATTGCATATGCAGAGCGCAATCAAACCATACTCCGGACGCTTACAACTTATATCTACCGCATGCCTTGCGCTAAAAAAGCAAGCATATTCACAACAATTTCAGTCCTTTTTGATTTGTAGTACAATTGAGCTTAAACCGATGCATTGCGTGTTAACCATACGCAGGATAGTTTTGAACATGCAGACAAACAAGAAACGACCTTAACACAACCAAGGTGCGTATGAGTTGCGTGTCCTGCGTACGGCTGCGTATTTCCGCGTATGGGAGAAATTGTAATACGCAACTCGTACGCAGTGAGTATACGCTGAAGTGTGACAGGGGCTTAACTGAGTGTTATTTTGCCCATAAGGACAAGCAATCACGTGATCGTCAACATCAATGACCAACCTGTGTATATGTTACGAACCATCTGGGGTATATCACAATCTGCAGATTGTTCTAACAATATGCAGATTGTGAGCTCACAATCTAGGAATATGTCAAGATTCCTAGATTGTTTAAACAATCTGCAGATTGTGAGACCTGCACAATCTGGGAATGATCACAATCTAGGAATATTTTTGGTCCAAATAACGGAGTAGTGTTGTCAATTCCCAGATTGTGAATGGCTATAAGCAACTGTGTATGGAATGGAATATAGGAGACGATTCCTTGATTGTGAAGGGCTCTTACGTGGTCTTTGGGTCCCTCTGACGGGGCAGTGTAGTCTATTCCCAGATTGTGATGGACTCTCAGTGACTTGCTATGTTTAATCTATTGAGTATGGGGATATATTCCTAGATTGTGACGGGCTTTTACATGGTCTTGGGGTCCCTCTGACGGGGCAGTGTAGTCTATTCCCAGATTGTAATGGACTCTTAGCGACTTTCTATCTTTAATCTATTGAGTATGGGGGTACATTCCTAGATTGTGAGGGGCTCCTACGTGGTCTTTGGGTCCCTCTGACGGGGCAGTGTAGTCTATTCCCAGATTGTGATGGACTCTCAGTGACTTTCTATCTTTAATCTATTGAGTATGGGGGTATATTCCTAGATTGTGACGGGCTCTTACATGGTCTTGGGGTCCCTCTGACGGGGCAGTGTAGTCTATTTCCCAGATTGTGATGGACTCTTAGTTTACTATCTTTAATCTATTAAGTATGGGGGTACATTCCTAGATTGTGAGGGGCTCTTACGTGGTCTTGGGGTCCCTCTGACGGGGCAGTGTAGTCTATTCCCAGATTGTGATGGACTCTTAGTGACTTTCTATCTTTAATCTATTGAATATGGGGGTACATTCCTAGATTGTGAGGGGCTCTTACATGGTCTTGGGGTCCCTCTGATGGGGCAGTGTAGTCTATTCCCAGATTGTAATGGACTCTTAGCGACTTTCTATCTTTAATCTATTGAGTATGGGGGTACATTCCTAGATTGTGAGTGGCTCTTACATGGTCTTGGGGGTCCCTCTGACGGAGCAGTGTAGTCTATTTTCAGATTGTGATGGACTCTTAGCGAATTTCTATCATCAGTCTATGGTGTATAGCGGTATATTCTTAGATTGTGAAGGGCTCTTACGTGGTCTTGGGGTCCCTCTGACGGAGCAGTGTAGTCTATTCCCAGATTGTGATGGACTCTTAGTGACTTTCTATCTTCAGTATATGGAGTATGGGGGTACATTCCTAGATTGTGAGGGGCTCTTACGGTCTTGGGGTCCCTCTGATGGGGCAGTGTTGCCTATTCCCAGATTGTGAAGGGCTATGAGTGGTTTTCTATCTTCAATTTATGTAACATTGAGAACGATTCTTAGATTGTGAAGGGCTCATAGCTGGTCATAGTGTCCAATTGACGGGTTTGTATGGTCCATTCACAGATTGTGAAGGGCTATGAGCGGTTTTCTATCCTTTATTTATGTAATATAGAGAACGATTCTTAGATTGTGAAGGGCTCCTAGCTGGTCTTAGTGTCCAATTAACGGGTTAGTTTGGTTCATTCCCAGATTGTGAAGAGCAATAAGCGGTTTTCTATCTTCAATTTATGTAATATAGAGAACGATTCTTAGATTGTGAAGGGCTCATAGCTGGTCTTAGAGTCCAATTGACGGGTTACTGTAGTCCATTCCCAGATTGTGAAGGGCTGTGAGCGATTATCTATCTTCAGTTCAAGTAATATAGGTGTAAATTCCTAGATTGTGAAGAGCTCTTGTCATGATGTCCAACTGACGGAGAGGTGTTGTCCATTTCAATATTGTGAAGGACTGTGAGCTATTTTCTTTGTTCACGAAATGGTGTATTGGGTGATTCCCAGGTTTTGAAGGAATGTGTGCATAATTTTTAGAACAAGAACTATTTAAATATAATGGTAAAATCCTGGGATTGTGAACGGCTATGTGTGTTTCTTTTGAAAGACAGTTTTTAGAATATTGAAATCAATGATCGAAAATATATTGTCTGAGAGAAAGGATAGTTAGCAGTAAACCTTGTAATTATTATCAACGCCCGTCTGTATTACTTTTTCAGTGCTTAGACTTGTTTTTACCTAAGTAAATATACCTTTTAAGGGCCAATTTTTAAGGCACAAATAAATTGTTGGTACTAAACAATTTTCAATGCATTTTCTTGGGAATACTGTACTCTGTTTACCGTCTTTGACATTTACTGGTTATCATTATATATATACTTCAAATTCATATTCTTTAGGATTTGAATTTAAGAACCTTGATTTGGCGGAATGAAGAAAGACCAGTTCAATAGAGCAGTGACATGCCAACAATACATGTATTTGATCAAAGACTTCACATTTGACTATATCATTTATGAGAAACTTATTTTGAAATTTTGAATAACATATTTACCATTTCTATGTGAAATGTCATAATCTTTCAATTACATGTATGTGTAATCTTGTGATCTCTGTGGCAAATGCTTGATTAATCCTTACCCATAGCATTGTTAGGTTATTAACGTTTAATCAATCCCCAATGAGGCTAAATCAGCTGCTCAAATCAGCCAACAAATGTACTTGAAATGAATATACATTCAATTAGAAGGAGGAAGTTGGTGTGATTGTGCGAGATTGCAGCTCAAGTCAGACAGGGACGCGACACAGTGACACGTTGTTGTGATAACCATCTGAAGAACCGTCAGACGGCTGGTCTAATTATATAACATGACACGGTATAAATTATTATTGATAGATAAAACTATCAGTTTAAAGTGGAAATATTTTTAAAAGATATCATTAACACACTACAATTGGTAATTTTTGGCGACGATGAAGATCCTAGGTGAGAGTTTCTACATTTTACTGGTCGATTGATATAGACAGCATTTGATGATTGAATTATGGAATTATGAAATAAAATACGTAAAAGAAATTTTCAGGAAGTGAAAGCAACGTAAATAAGTAAACTTTGATAATTTGATCTATATGACTCAAGATAAATCTAAAACAAAAATTCAACAATAAATAAATACCTGAAAATAGAGAGGATTCTTCTCACTCTTCTAAACAAAAAAACGCATTGATGTGGGAATTACTATTTTACAGAACCACCTTACAATCATAGGTCAAACTAAGCTACAGTACTTAACACCATCTAACTTTTTGTCAGCACAAAGCGAACACATCTAATCTTGTATGATAATGTATAATACCTTTGTTCAGCATATGTATACAAAGTGTACAAAGCCCCTCACAATCTAGGAATCGTCTATCAATATTGTTAATAAAGACTCAAAGACCCACACATAGCCCCTCATTATCTGGAAATCGTCCCTTACAGTTATTCATTAAGTTTCAAAGTCGCGTACAAAGCTCTTAACAATCTGAGAATCGTCTCTCACAGTCGATCAGTAGGACTCAAAGTCGTGTAAAATGCCCTTCACAATCTGGGAATCTTCCCTTACAGTTATTCAGTAAGTGTCAAAGTCGCGTACAAAGCCCTTCACGATCTGAGAATCGTCTCTCAAAGTCGATCAGTGGGATTCAAAGTCGCTTAAAAAGCCCCTCACAATCTGGGAATCGTTCCTTACAGATATTCATTAAGTCTCAAAGTCGCGTACAAATTCCCTCACAATCTGGGAATCGTCCCTTACAGTTATTCATTTAGTGTCAAAGTCGCGTACAAAGCCCTTCAGAATCTGGGAATCGTCTGTGACTCTCAAAGTCGATCAGAAAGACTCAAAGTCGCGTAAAAAGCCCCTCACAATCTGGGAATCGTCCTTTACAGTTATTCATTAAGTCTCAAAGTCGCGTACAAAGCCCCTCACAATCTAGGAATCGTCTCTCAAAATTGTTAATAAAAACTCAAAGACGCGTACAAAGTCCCTCACAATCTGGGAATCGTCCCTTACAGTTATTCAAAGTCGCGTACAAAGCCCCTCACAATCTGGGAATCGTCACTCATAGTCGACCAGAAGGACTCAAAGTCGCGTACAAAGTCCCTCACAATCTGGGAATCGTCCCTTACAGTTATTCATTTAGTGTCAAAGTCGCGTACAAAGCCCTTCAGAATCTGGGAATCGTCTGTGACTCTCAAAGTCGATCAGAAAGACTCAAAGTCGCGTAAAAAGCCCCTCACAATTTGGGAATCGTCCTTTACAGTTATTCATTAAGTCTCAAAGTCGCGTACAAAGCCCCTCACAATCTAGGAATCGTCTCTCAAAATTGTTAATAAAGACTCAAAGACGTGTACAAAGCCCCTCACAATCTGGGAATCGTCCCTTACAGTTATTCATTAAGTGTCAAAGTCGCGTACAAAGCCCTTCACAATCTGGGAATCGTCTCTCAAAATCGATCAATAGGATTCAAAGTCATGTTTAAAGCCCTTCACAATCTGGGAATCGTCCCTTAAAGTTGTTCATTAAGATTCAAAGTCGCGTACAAAGACCTTTACAATCTAGGAATAGACCACACTGCCCCACCAGAGGGACACCAAGACCAGATAAGAGCACCTCACAATCTAGGAATCGATCCTCTATACTCCATAACATGAAGATAGATAACCACTTATAGCACTTCACAATCTGGGAATGGACTACGCTACTCAGTCAGTTTGACACAAATCATTCCTAGATTGTGATCATTCCCAGATTGTGCAGGCCTCAAAATTTGCAGATTGTTTAAACAATCTAAGAATGAAAAATATTCCTAGATTGTTCGAACAATCTGCAGATTGTGAGCTCACAATCTGCAGATTGTGATCATTCCTAGATTGCACGTTACATATATACGATACGTGACATCAAGCGACATATCCAATAATTTCATAATCATCTTCTCATAATTTCATCATTTCCTATGTAGGAGTGTTGATGTATTGCATGTGGGGTTAAAGTGTACGAAACGAGAGGAAAAAGCACAAACAGGAGGGTAGCCCTTTCAATGGATCAGGCAACTAATACGAGCTGTTACTTTTGATAGCGTAACTAGAAAAAGAAGTTAAACTCACGATAATTGAGTTATCCCTCTTGCGTGTTTCTCTTCCCTATTTAAAGTAGTGTTCATTTACCAGACAAAAGCGCAAAAAGGTAAATTTTCATGAATGTTTTCTAAGTTGTGATCACCTCCTTCCGTTGATCATTTTCCTTCTTTGTATAATTGTAACAATTACATTCGAGCAAGTTGACAATTAAAAAAATGTAAGATAGACTTTGAAATACCTTTTCAGCCTTTAATTAATTTGGATTTTTAATCTGTTGTCTTACTCATATGTAAATGCAAGTTCTGGAAACAATCATCTTGCTATGTTTAATTTGATACAACTAATTTACAAAGCTACATGTGACTACCCTTTTTAACATAAAAAAGATGTGAGTAACTGGTTTCCATCAAAACATTTATAGACCACTACCTTGCTAGACAAACGTGTGAATAAGAGATAAAGATATTGAAAAGGGACGAAAAACCATAAATTTTATTCGTTACTCAAAGTAAAGGAGCCAGTTATTCTACCATTGTTTTATTATTCAAAAATAAATAAAATAAGTAGTGACGTTTGAGAAAGTTTTAAAAGAAAATAACTCAAATTTGAGTTTAGCTCGAATAATTAGCGAAAGAGGTATATAGTATTATTATATTCGATAAATATATATATTGATGTTATGTTCGACCAAATGTAAAATAACAGCTAACGGCTATTTGTTTGAATATTTTAAGGGTTTGATGGTTTATGATGTGTTTATTTTTAAAATCAGAATTTATCCCACGAACTGAAGACAAACTTCATCCGATCCTTATTAAAGTCTTAAGCTTGTGTTTACCCTAGTAGGTGGGTGCATCGCCAAATGACAAGAGATTCATATAATGGTTGAAAATTTTAAAACTTTTGATTTTTTTTCACTTTTTTAAAATAGAATGTTCAAGTTTTACATGTACCTTATTTGGAGTACTGCTGTGCTAAGAGACAATAGCTATCAAAATAGACAAGACTCCAGCTGATGGATTGGATTGCAGAACATCAAATTATCCGTAATTCAAATTTTGTCTCTCCCCAAAAATAACTTTGTATATTCGCTCACACGGGCCTGTAACAAAGTTATGAGCTTTGACAACAACCCTAATTTAGTCACTGCAAAGAAAAATTTTAATAATTCAATAAAGAACTATTTCTGTCTACTTTCGCTGCAAAAGAGCAGTATTTATTTATTTGAATGAAAGTTAATGTCAAAAAACGATGATTAGTTTTGGATGTGCAGCATGTATGAGGCCGTCACTTATGTCATTGATGGGTATGCATTATGAAATCATAAACACCATTATCATCAAAGGCAATCCCGGTTTATCTTTCCAATTCATACAATTTACTTTTAGATAAGACTTTTGTAATTATCACTTTAGAAGTATATTTTGTTGAAACATCTTGTCCTTTAAGGGGAAAATCGTATTAACTAAAACAAAATATATCGTCTCATTACAATATATCAACCAAATCGTCCTTATAACATTTTCAGCCATATGGGTAATAATATAAATCCTTGTAATGCGTACGTGCATACATGTAGTCATGATTAAAAATAATATCCATTTACATAAAATACATCATAAATTTTTATTCTCTTTTTAAAAACTAACAATCTATAAACATAAAGATTTGTAAAAAAAATATTACATTGAAAACATTGCTTTAGTTGTGGTTGATGTGATTGCAAAACATATGTGTTTTCTGCATCTTAAAGGGGCTGTAGCACGTTTTTTGATTTTATATTTTATATTTTATTTTTTTCACTGATAATTTTAAGTTAATTCTAAATGTTTGATTTTGAGAGTGTAACACATCTCATCACACAAAACAATCATCCATAGTTAGAGGACAAAGTATGAAGATTCACATAAAATCCATTGGCGGCCATTTTGTGTGAACACCTTTAATTCATTTTGTGTAGGAAAAAATAATCGCATAGCTAAACTTTACATTATATATTTGATTTATTACTGCTTCATTTTGTTAGAATACATTGACTTTCAATTGGAACCTTTCATTTTCATTTTCCTGACATCACCTTATATTTCACCTAAAAACGTGCTACTGCCCCTTTGAGGTAGATACATGAAAGATTTGAATCGGAAAAGTTTAAATGAGAAATTCAACAATGAACAATTTGTTGACCTGCTACGTTCAAAGCTTATTGTTTATTGCACCATCGAAACACGATAACAAAACTTTACAAATGCTTATGTTACTTTGCTTTATTAGATGAGAGAAGGAGTTGAAACCAAACTCAGCTTAAGTATATTTATATCTATTAATACAACTTACAAACACAAGAGTCAGAAATAATGTTTGTATATGTATACTTGATCTAATCATGACCAGTAAACAAAGTCTTGCGAGCAGGCACCACGTCTCTGTTACATCCATCTTCTTTACAACAATAGTAACAGGATAAGTAGTAGCTGTAGATGTTCTTTGGGTTGAAGTCAACACAGTCGCTCTTGTCTGACGTCTCATGCCACCATTTGGTGTTGCATTCCACAGCAGATGCGCATCTGAAAGCATTTACAAAGCTACTGAGTTGTAATTTAAGATTTAACATACAATGTTATTGTTGTAAACGCAAGTTACATTTTTCGTTACTTCATATCAGAGAAAGGGAACCAACCCACTGGTCAGATAGTTTATGTTCTGAAATGCAATTATAATTTAATGTCCATATGCATTTTCAGTATCAAACTAATTAAAAGTCCCGTCTCAATTCCAAAGCAATTTTAATCGAAGAACGTTTTGCAGAAATTTAAATCTTTATCAATATATCAATATAGTTAACACTATCATAATTTCAGAAACCCTAAAAAGAAAATGTTTATCAAGTTCAGGCGCAATTAATAGTTCATTTTAATCTGCCTACATTAGGGTAAATCCTCAGAGTATATTATTTACCTTCCTACTAAGTAACAAAAACAAACACATGCGCAATGGAGAAAGATTACAGTCTGAAAATCTAATTGGTCACTGCAACAATTCATTCTCCGAAAAAAACATCATACTAAATATGTCAAGTTTTAAAGGGGCAGTAGCACGTTTTTTGATAATTTTATAATTTAAATTTTTCACTGATAATTGTAAGTTAACGCTAAATGTATTAGTTTGACAGTGTCAAAAATCTCATTACACAAGCCAATCATCCATAGTCTGAGGACGAAGTATTAAGGAACAGTAATCCCTTTCAATACAAAATATAATAGTTTAGCAGGTAGCCTTTTCTCTATGGTTTAAAATGTTTTTCAGGAACCAAGATTGTTTAAAATGTTTGAAGATATACATACAATTGAATATTATAGAAAATAATTTGTTTTAGATGTTTTTGTTTACGTTTTTGTGACTGTTTTCGTTCCATCAGATTTGTTGTCCACATGGTTCATGCAGTAAGGTTTGTCTGATGGGCAGGTTACAAGAGGGTCATTGTTAGGGATGATTCCACACAACGGTCCAGAACACACCTCACAGCCGACAGGTTTGGCTAAAAGCAACCGATTTTGACTTTATATTACACCATTACTGAAACGTAATCCTTGCTGGAAATAAGATCATAAACAAAAACTAGTAAAAACAAGCTAGTATCAATAGTTTTGACCATGTTTGGGACCAACATTCCAAAAATAAGATTCAAGAATTTGAAAACCCACAAGGCACATTTACAAATGATTATTGATCTTCATACCAAGTTTCAATGAGCTAGGTCTTGTTGTTTTGTTATGCTCTGGAAATGAATTGATGACAAACAGACATACAGACGGACAGATGACTATATTCCACACTATTACAATATTTTTTTTAAATAACAGAAGCTTGAAACAAATTATCATTGTTCATTTGATAAAATTCATACTTATAAACAGCAATTCATAAAATCTCTTGAACCTTCTGTTGTTGTTGTTTGTGCTTGTTGAGTAGTTAGGGTTGATGTTACCCTGCTTGTCATTGCAACCTTAGGTTGCGCTGCTATCGTTGATGATATTTTGACAGGTGTTTTTGTTGTTGTTGATGTTGAAACTGTCGACGTCGTTGTCATTGATGTTGTTGATGTAGTTGTCGATGCTGTTGTCAATCTTGCTGTCACTGGTATTGCTTCTGTATTCATATATTCACAATGAGGTTTCACGATAAATTTTTTCATAAACAATGTTTTATCATCGTCAAAAAAATACTTCTCACAATTTGATGATGATCATGAATATCATTTTGAAAATAGCATCTATTTTGTCACATTTTTATATTCAGAAAGAACATAGCGACCGTTTAAAACATATATCGAGTTAATCATACTCAATATGATTCCTATCAAATTATGAGTAGTATTCTTTGGCAAAGAGAAAGTTGAACAATACTAAAACCGCTTAACGAACACATATGAGTATAAATATTTGGTAAAAGAAAGTTCATATCAAATAAATAGATAGTATTATATGGGTTTTTTCATATCACATTCGGTATCAGCCCGAGACCCCAATATCAGCCCGAGAGCTTTAGCTCGAGGGCTGATATTGGTCGAGGGCTGATACCGAATGTGATATGAATATACCCATATCATACTATTTTTATCATATATACTTACCAAACAAACTACAAAAATGATTGTAACATTTTTCAACTTTAATTCATAACATTAACATGTGGCTGAGTTCATCCGTTTGGATAACTAGCACAATACCAATAAACATTCAGCCCACGACTGACGAGCCTACGCCTCTTGCGACTTTTGCGTTCATTTAATGACTGGTTGAATTTCCAAACTGAAAAGAAAGGTTGTATTAATAATCAAACTGACAAATTCTATCCGCAAGTGACTGCAGCGTTTTCGCAATGTCGGCCACGTTCTAATGGCAGCTGTACAGAGGGAGAGAACTCTAAATTCCAAGCGACTTCGACCTATTTTTTGCGTTCGTTGCCTAGAGTTCCACGTTCAAGTCCCTTGACGACGGGCTGATACAGGTTTTTGCCCTTGACGACGGGCTGATACAGGTTTTTTCCCTTGACGACGGGCTGATACAGGTTATCTGCCCTGAGGGCTGATACAGGGTGCTTGACGAAGGATGTATCGTGCATTCAAAAGTTCTGTATTTATAAGCAAATATATGATAATTGATGTTATCATATACCTATCTATATTATGGAGCGATTTGCACATACGATACTTGTCACCAACTTTTGCCCATATTGCCAACCCAGGCCGCAAATCCATATCAGCCATATCAGCCCTAGGGCCAAAAATCCATATCAGCCGTATTGCCCGGCTAGTAGGCAAGTTATGCAATCAATTCACGCATGCTCCCAAACACATCAAAATACAGAGCCCATTACATGTTTATAGCATTTTTGTCATTTTTTTTGTCGTTTGATGACAATTATTATTGGGATAAGAGTACTAGAGAAAATTATTGTGTTTGCAGGGAATTTGATTTGAAAGAGGTTAAGAAAATAAGGTCATGGCGGGACCGGGGAAATGAAACGATTACAAAATAATTTGTAGGCATTTTTCAGGTTTTTCATCCCTTTTAAACAGTTACAGATGTAGTATATGATAAAAATGTTATGATATGACAGTTTTCCTTTCGCCAGTCACATCAACTCTCGACCGCCATATCAGCCCTCTGGCCTTCGGCTTGATATGACCGACGAAGGAAAACTGTCATGTAATAACCTCTTAATATAAAGTTTATGCACCTGGCTGTATATTTGTTTGACACAGGCAGTAAGGGTCTCAAATCAAAGAGATGTTCAGTACATGTTTATTCGTACATGTATATATTTGTTCAATCAAAATTGATAATGGGTAACTTAGCAAGGATGTTTGCACTTTATTATATACTCATGTAATCTTAGGATAGTAATACAAGGGTGCAATACGGAATACGTCTTCAAATTTCGTATTGTACTCCAGAATCCGTATTGCATGCCTGCCGGTTCTACTTGTTTTAAGCTTCGACAACTCTCGGAATTTTCCGCAAGTAACAATCAATTTTCTAATAATTAAAACATCAAAATATTTGTATCTCAATGCATTGGTAAAAACGTACTTTTTAATATGACATCAGAGTATACAATAGTGAGAACTAGAGTTATCATTAGTAAAGAAACTGCAAATCACTTTGAAAAAGGAAATCCTGAACCAGATTCCGAGAGCATCGCTGGCCATACTCGCCATTATGACGTCATAGCCGACAACGATTATGACGTCATTTCCATGGTGACGTCGTTTGAATGAAGCCAGTCGCTCGATACCCTGAACTTTTCGTTTTTCATATTCAGTACTAAATAAATAATGGTTATTGAGTTACTTTTATCACGTTATTTTGTTTTCACACTTGAAAAAAATATCCTTGTCGTTTAACTACGCAGAATAATGAGAAAATAAAAAGATAATTGAGGTATCAAATCATTAGTCGAACGTGTTCTGGGTCATCGCCTTGTTCGCATAATGTACAAATGCACAGTACATCTTCTCAGATAATTTAAGAAATTAAAAAACTACTTGTAAAAAGGTTCAGAAGGAGTATATAATAAATACAGAACGTCATACGTGTGCATTTGGGTCGTTTGTATTGAACTCGAAAATGTCATGGACGAAGAGGAACAACTCGTTCTTCGAACTCGTTGTTCCTCTGCCTCCATGACATCTACTCGTTGAATACAAACGACCCAAATGCACACGTATGACGTTCTGTATATGTATATCTATTTGTGAAATATATATAAATTCATACATTTTTATACGAAATTATTGTGTTGCATAAGGCAGACTAGACTAATATATGTTTTTGTGTGCCAAGTTCACCAAGACGAACGACTAAGATCTGACATTATGAACTTGATAGCAAAAAAAAAAACTGTTGAGGAGAATGAAAATGAAATGGATATGTATCTTGCAACCATTACCTTTGCATGTTGCTGATGGTGTCCATGTTCCTGTAGATAGACACTCTGTGTGTGTAACCAGGGAGTCTGGTTGATATCCAAGATCACAGCTGAGATCACAGATGTCATGTGGTTTGTGACTTGAGTTGTGAGGACAGACGAACCTTCCGTTATTTACAGTGGGTGGAGATGGACAATGCTTCTCTTTAACAAAATACAATAAATAGAAGATTCAGATATTGTTCATATCTTAGAGAAGAAGGTTATTTAATAGTCTCTTTATCAAAGATGTCTTTCATTATTTAAAATGAACTTTATGAACATGTGACATTCAATAAAGACAGATTTAATTTTCTACCCAAAAAATCCTTTCTAATACATGAAAGCAGAAAAATGAATAGTGAATTTGAATTTGGCTTTTTGATGTATTTTTGCTGTACGAATTGCTAAAAAACTTTATCAATGACGTGTTTTATAACACTTTCAAGAAGCTTCAAATAGGTTGAACAAATGTATACATACTTTGGCATTTGTATATTTGAGATACTTTTGAGATACTTTTTTACAATTTGACAGCATATTAGAATATTGAATATTGCTCAATTATAGCTATAGAAATAAAAATCTACGTTTTAACTATGTAAATGCAAACCTAAGTGATAACTTCCATATTAAATTGTTGATATTTCAGTTTATAAAAACCATGGTAGGGATCGGATGAAAAGGCAACCTTATTGGCTTTTACATGTTATTTTTTCTATTTGGCGTTGTTCAATTGTACCGCGATTGTGTTGACCAGAAAATGAACATCGTGGTCATCAAGAAGTCAACGTGGACATGCTTAAAAGTATTCAAGAGAGTTTTAAAAACATGACTGTCTTACCAACACAGGATGAATGTTTGGTCCATGTCCCAGAAGTCTGACATGTGATACTAGATGCACCATGTAGAGGTTTGTAGCCTGTTGTACACTGTAGCGTACACTTGTCATTTTGTTTGTGATTTGTTGATGAGCAGTGGTAAGATCCGTTTGGTACAGTAGGTGGACTTGAGCATGTGATAGCTGTCGAAGGAAGCATGTATGATAATTTAATGTCAACTTCACATTGAAATTCATTACTTAAATTCACCACACTTTCCGGTAGTGAGACACATTAGTTATCATGGTATGTATTCATAAACAAAGGAGGTACCACCATGTGCGGCAGCACAGGCGGTGGACAAGTGGACAAGCGATGATTTGTGCTGGTTAGCCAAGAAATAGTGCATTTAAAAAGGATTATTTTTTTTTACATATATTCACGTTTCGTTCAGGATGCCAAATTTTACAGTGGCCATTTTCAAGTCAACGTTTCAACTATGTCAATGCAAATTAACTTCATATTAAATTGTTGTCGATATTTCAGTTTAAAATGGTAACATTTCTTTTGGACGATAGTTTATTAGGCCATGTCAAGAATTAAAAGATAGTTTTTATCTTATTGGCTTTTACGTGTAAGCATTTTCTATTTGGCGTAGTTCAATTGTACTGCGATTGTGTTAACCAAAAGATTAACATCGTGGCCATCAAGAACTCAACTTGGACAACTCTAAAAGTATTCAAGAGAGTAAAAAAAGCTTTGACTGTCTTACCAACACAGGATGAATGTTGTGTCCATGTTCCAGAAGTCTGACAGGTGATACTAGATGCACCATGTAGAGATTTGTAGCCTGATGCACACTGTAGAGTACACTTGTCATTTTGTTTGTGAGTTGTTGATGCATAATGGTAAGATCCGTGTTGTACAGAGGGTGGACTTGAGCACTTGATTTCTGTAGGAGTAACATTTAACAATCACACATTTACCTGCAAAGCGTAGTCCTAAACAACATAAGATAATTGTTGCAGACAATCTATCTTGACCCAAGAAGGGCTAAGACCAACCGTATATGTCCACACTCAAATAACACAATTTTCAAATCTTGTGATTTCATGATGACATATCATGAAATATGTTAGATAATTTTCCTACAAAATGATCATGAATAAACTCAATTTGTGATTTTGTAAGATTGTCCTTTCACTTTTGAGAATGACGACAGCATGGTTCACAGTTTTAAGAACTTTCATGAAAAGGGATAACCCAATAGTTCTTTGAATGAAGAAGGCTTTCAAAGAACTGAGAATTAACAGAGGAATTCTAACAAACTGCCGTCTAAAAGACACTAAACCACATTTTGCATCCATCTGATTCAAGAACAATACCGATAGAAGCTTAAATCAAATTCTTCTTATTGATCCACAATTTCTTCAAACAACAAGTCAATAAAAATGAAATGTAGAATAACCTATTTTCACTTAACTATTATCACGTGAGCAGCACTTAGTCACCTGATAATGACTTTTTGGCAATATCCGCAAAAATCATGAATATTGCTCAATTATAGCTATAGAAATAAAAATCTATGTTTTAACTATGTAAATGCAAACCTAAGTGATAACTTCCATATTAAATTGTTGATATTTCAGTTTATAAAACCATGGTAGGGATCAGATGAAAAGGCAACCTTTTTGGCTTTTACATGTTATTTTTTCTATTTGGCGTTGTTCAATTGTACTGCGATTGTGTTGACCAGAAAATGAACATCGTGGTCATCAAGAAGTCAACGTGGACATGCTTAAAAGTATTCAAGAGAGTTTTAAAAACATGACTGTCTTACCAACACAGGATGAATGTTTGGTCCATGTCCCAGAAGTCTGACATGTGATACTAGATGCACCATGTAGAGGTTTGTAGCCTGTTGTACACTGTAGCGTACACTTGTCATTTTGTTTGTGATTTGTTGATGAGCAGTGGTAAGATCCGTTTGGTACAGTAGGTGGACTTGAGCATGTGATAGCTGTCGAAGGAAGCATGTATGATAATTTAATGTCAACTTCACATTGAAATTCATTACTTAAATTCACCACACTTTCCGGTAGTGAGACACATTAGTTATCATGGTATGTATTCATAAACAAAGGAGGTAACACCATGTGCGACAGCACAGGCGGTGGACAAGTGGACAAGCGATGATTTGTGCTGGTTAGCCAAGAAATAGTGCATTTAAAAAGGATTATTTTCTTTTACATATATTCACGTTTCGTTCAGGATGCCAAATTTTACAGTGGCCATTTTCAAGTCAACGTTTCAACTATGTCAATGCAAATTAACTTCATATTAAATTGTTGTCGATATTTCAGTTTAAAATGGTAACATTTCTTTTGGACGATAGTTTATTAGGCCATGTCAAGAATTAAAAGATAGTTTTTATCTTATTGGCTTTTACGTGTAAGCATTTTCTATTTGGCGTAGTTCAATTGTACTGCGATTGTGTTAACCAAAAGATTAACATCGTGGCCATCAAGAACTCAACTTGGACAACTCTAAAAGTATTCAAGAGAGTTAAAAAAGCTTTGACTGTCTTACCAACACAGGATGAATGTTGTGTCCATGTTCCAGAAGTCTGACAGGTGATACTAGATGCACCATGTAGAGATTTGTAGCCTGATGCACACTGTAGAGTACACTTGTCATTTTGTTTGTGAGTTGTTGATGCACAATGGTAAGATCCGTGTTGTACAGAGGGTGGACTTGAGCACTTGATTTCTGTAGGAGTAACATTTAACAATCACACATTTACCTGCAAAGCGTAGTCCTAAACAACATAAGATAATTGTTGCAGACAATCTATCTTGACCCAAGAAGGGCTAAGACCAACCGTATATGTCCACACTCAAATAACACAATTTTCAAATCTTGTGATTTCATGATGACATATCATGAAATATGTTAGATAATTTTCCTACAAAATGATCATGAATAAACTCAATTTGTGATTTTGTAAGATTGTCCTTTCACTTTTGAGAATGACGACAGCATGGTTCACAGTTTTAAGAACTTTCATGAAAAGGGATAACCCAATAGTTCTTTGAATGAAGAAGGCTTTCAAAGAACTGAGAATTAACAGAGGAATTCTAACAAACTGCCGTCTAAAAGACACTAAACCACATTTTGCATCCATCTGATTCAAGAACAATACCGATAGAAGCTTAAATCAAATTCTTCTTATTGATCCACAATTTCTTCAAACAACAAGTCAATAAAAATGAAATGTAGAATAACCTATTTTCACTTAACTATTATCACGTGAGCAGCACTTAGTCACCTGATAATGACTTTTTGGCAATATCCGCAAAAATCATGAATATTGCTCAATTATAGCTATAGAAATAAAAATCTATGTTTTAACTATGTAAATGCAAACCTAAGTGATAACTTCCATATTAAATTGTTGATATTTCAGTTTATAAAACCATGGTAGGGATCAGATGAAAAGGCAACCTTTTTGGCTTTTACATGTTATTTTTTCTATTTGGCGTTGTTCAATTGTACTGCGATTGTGTTGACCAGAAAATGAACATCGTGGTCATCAAGAAGTCAACGTGGACATGCTTAAAAGTATTCAAGAGAGTTTTAAAAACATGACTGTCTTACCAACACAGGATGAATGTTTGGTCCATGTCCCAGAAGTCTGACATGTGATACTAGATGCACCATGTAGAGGTTTGTAGCCTGTTGTACACTGTAGCGTACACTTGTCATTTTGTTTGTGATTTGTTGATGAGCAGTGGTAAGATCCGTTTGGTACAGTAGGTGGACTTGAGCATGTGATAGCTGTCGAAGGAAGCATGTATGATAATTTAATGTCAACTTCACATTGAAATTCATTACTTAAATTCACCACACTTTCCGGTAGTGAGACACATTAGTTATCATGGTATGTATTCATAAACAAAGGAGGTAACACCATGTGCGACAGCACAGGCGGTGGACAAGTGGACAAGCGATGATTTGTGCTGGTTAGCCAAGAAATAGTGCATTTAAAAAGGATTATTTTCTTTTACATATATTCACGTTTCGTTCAGGATGCCAAATTTTACAGTGGCCATTTTCAAGTCAACGTTTCAACTATGTCAATGCAAATTAACTTCATATTAAATTGTTGTCGATATTTCAGTTTAAAATGGTAACATTTCTTTTGGACGATAGTTTATTAGGCCATGTCAAGAATTAAAAGATAGTTTTTATCTTATTGGCTTTTACGTGTAAGCATTTTCTATTTGGCGTAGTTCAATTGTACTGCGATTGTGTTAACCAAAAGATTAACATCGTGGCCATCAAGAACTCAACTTGGACAACTCTAAAAGTATTCAAGAGAGTTAAAAAAGCTTTGACTGTCTTACCAACACAGGATGAATGTTGTGTCCATGTTCCAGAAGTCTGACAGGTGATACTAGATGCACCATGTAGAGATTTGTAGCCTGATGCACACTGTAGAGTACACTTGTCATTTTGTTTGTGAGTTGTTGATGCACAATGGTAAGATCCGTGTTGTACAGAGGGTGGACTTGAGCACTTGATTTCTGTAGGAGCAACATTTAACAATCACACATTTACCTGCAAAGCGTAGTCCTAAACAACATAAGATAATTGTTGCAGACAATCTATCTTGACCCAAGAAGGGCTAAGACCAACCGTATATGTCCACACTCAAATAACACAATTTTCAAATCTTGTGATTTCATGATGACATATCATGAAATATGTTAGATAATTTTCCTACAAAATGATCATGAATAAACTCAATTTGTGATTTTGTAAGATTGTCCTTTCACTTTTGAGAATGACGACAGCATGGTTCACAGTTTTAAGAACTTTCATGAAAAGGGATAACCCCATAGTTCTTTGAATGAAGAAGGCTTTCAAAGAACTGAGAATTAACAGAGGAATTCTAATAAACTGCCGTCTAAAAGACACTAAACCACATTTTGCATCCATCTGATTCAAGAACAATACCGATAGAAGCTTAAATCAAATTCTTCTTATTGATCCACAATTTCTTCAAACAACAAGTCAATAAAAATTAAATGTAGAATAACCTATTTTCACTTACCTATTATCACGTGAGCAGCACTTAGTCACCTGATAATGACTTTTTGGCAATATCCACAAAAATCATGAATATTGCTCAATTATAGCTATAGAAATAAAAATCTATGTTTTAACTATGTAAATGCAAACCTAAGTGATAACTTCCATATTAAATTGTTGATATTTCAGTTTATAAAACCATGGTAGGGATCGGATGAAAAGGCAACCTTATTGGCTTTTACATGTTATTTTTTCCATTTGGCGTTGTTCAATTGTACTGCGATTGTGTTGACCAGAAAATGAACATCGTGGTCATCAAGAAGTCAACGTGGACATGCTTAAAAGTATTCAAGAGAGTTTTAAAAACATGACTGTCTTACCAACACAGGACGAATGTTTGGTCCATGTCCCAGAATTCTGACAAGTGATACTAGATGCACCATGTACAAGTTTGTAGCCTGTTGTACACTGTAGAGTACACTTGTCATTTTGTTTGTGAGTTGTTGATGCACAATGGTAAGATCCGTGTGGTACATAGGGTGGACTCGAGCACTTGATTTCTGTAGGAGCAACATTTAACAATCACACATTTAACACTATAAAACTTTGTCCTAAACAACAAAAGATAATGGATACAGACAATGTATCTTGACCCAAGAAGGGCTAAGACCAACTGTATATGTCCACACTCAAATAACATAATCAAATGACTCTAATGAACATAACATGATCTCATCAGAGGGCAGAATGTATATATGCATGTGGAGAACTTCTTTAGGTTTACAAGTAGCAGACTTGACCTCTTAGTGGTAGCAACACAAGTACTGGTTATTTACCAGTTGCTTGGTTTGTTTCCGTAAGCACAAGTCAGTGTGCAGTTGGAACATTTTTGTGTGGATGTACTGAGAGGAATGCATTTGTAATTTCTAAAAGTAAATTTCCTTAATATAACACTTTTCATAATTGAAACACTTTTCGATGGGTCATGGATGGATTTAATCATTGTTGAAGAAGTCACATTTATTTTTGCTTCTCAGTGTAAAACATAATACCGAACCATTATTTTCATACAAAACACCAGGATTTTATGAATGCAAATATACAAAAATGTTGAAACGGTACGTGCATGGTATTTTTCTATCTCTTAAAATTGTTTGTGAGAACAGACAATTTTGGTGATGCTTTAATCAAGTTTAATGTAAAAAAGGAATGCTCTCAAATTCTTCATAAAATATACATGTTTGGGTCGACTGACCAAAACAAAGGAACTTTTCACACCCACAAAGTTGTATTTATTCAATACATTCAAATAATGGTTTCTTCAGAAACTTTCAGAATGAAAAATTAGCACACCCTGACAAGTTGCCAGAGTCGACCATTTTCCTGTGGACAGACAAGTTGTAGTTGTGTGTGAGTTGCTGGCTCTGTATCCTGTACTGCATGTCAGTTTACACCGGCTTTTATAATCGTGGTGTGGAGATGAACAGTGGATCGTTCCGTGGGGTCGTGATGATGTTCCACAGGTTGTTGCTGTACGTTCAAAGCAATGCATGTTATAAACATTCATATAATGCCAATTTTAAGCATAAAATCCAGTGCAACCATATAGTTCCGTACTTCCCGTATTCGGGTACCCAAGTTGTCAGCTGGATGGACAGAGTGTAATATTGATGAAGTGCCTTGCCCCAGGACAAAACGCAGTGTAAAGTCCAGGTCAAAATAATTTATATATAGAAGAAGGGTCTATAAATATAGATGTAGAATATCATCTTTGAGAATAAATGTCTTTCTAACACTGTTTTTAAGCGACATATGCCCTTGTGTGCTAAAAAAGGGAACATGACAGGGGCAGGCTTTATACAGTCGAACTTGTATTAGGGGCCACCTCTGTAGAGCGGCCACCTGCTAGTTACAGCCACCCTTAAGTCCCCCCGAGCCATTTTACGTTATAATTTACCTCTATAAAGCGGCCACTTGTTAGATGCGGCCAGCGGCCAGCGGCCACCCTAATTAAGTCCCGAGCGAAGACAAGACTTGTTAGTAACGGTCATTTGCAATCACATGGCTGTCACGTGATCGGGAAGTACGCTTGATCACTCACAGCAAGTGACCTCTCGGTCTCACCTAACACGTGACCTAACAATAGCGTGAGTACACAAGCTTGTTACTTTGATATTCCCTTTGACAAATCTTTTGTGTTATCTGAGTTCGTGAAGCGTGATTGTGTTTCAATAAAGGTCAGTGCAGGTAAGTTTTATTTCAATGTTCAATATGACTCCCAAACGAAACGCTTTATCTCTTGACGAAATTGAAACACAAGATGACCATGAAGACATTGTGACGTTGTCAGATGCAATCAAACATATGCAGAGTCTAGAACAATTTGGTCTACACCATGCAAACGAAAAGGTTTTAAGACTGGCCATGGAGTTGAAGGACACTATGAGTGAGAAAAACATTCAAATTAAATAACATATGATATTAGAATTTTCGTTAGTTGTCTTTGAGTATGACTGCACACCCGAACCTCTATAGAAAGACCACCTCTATATAAAGGCCACTTTTGGTCGGTCCCTTGGGTGACCTTTATAGACAAGTTTTACTGTATATCCTATATATAGAAGTAGGGTAGGGTCTATGAGTATAT
The DNA here is from genome assembly GCA_916613615.1 of Steromphala cineraria. Lineage (NCBI taxonomy): Eukaryota > Metazoa > Mollusca > Gastropoda > Trochida > Trochidae > Steromphala > Steromphala cineraria. Next base: position 6,601,493 of record OU744735.1, read on the forward strand.
AAGTCTTTCTTACGCTGTTTTTAAACGAAACATGTTAGTGTGTGCTAAACTCGATAAGAGTCATGTGTTCTTGGAATGATGCCTGACAGCTTGTATTTCATTTGAAAAAATCAAAACAAATTTGACATGATAATATATTGTTTGAATTCTGCAGTGATAAACCCTACTTATGACCTTATGTACCAGTAAGACACAGACAGTACTCCCTGATCCTCGTGAATTCTTTTGTTTGTAAAATCCTTCACTGATAGTCGACTTCGATAAATGATTCAAATGACCTAAAATTCCTTCCAACAAAGCACATGAGACTGCTGACCATCTAACTGAAGATATGTATGCAGCATATATCAGGGAATTGGGAATATTTAGTCTCTAAACGCCAAACATAACCGTTGATGAACTAGTTGAGTTATTCGGCAGATCTCTTGGGTTCTGCAAACTATTTTATATACGTTGAAGCTACGAATGCACAGTTTTGAGTAAATATACTATTGACGTATTGAAGAGAGGGAAACACAGAATTTGTTTCCCATTAGCAAAGGCCAGCTTTGTAATTTAGGAGTTAATAATAACTTTGTGTGTTTTTAACAGGAAGATCTCTTACAATCAAGCCTCTGACATTCAACTCGAGAAGATGAAAAATTATTCAATACAACTTTAAAAATTGGGTTTAGAACGACTTTCACGGTTTCATGAGAAGCATTCAGAAAGAAATATTAACACACCCTGACAAGTTGCCAGAGTCGACCATGTTCCTGTGGATAGACAAGTAGTAGTTGTGTGTGAGTTGCTGGCTCTGTATCCTGTACTGCATGTCAGTTTACACGTGCTTTTATACTCGTGGTGCGGAGATGAACAGTGGATCGTTCCGTGGGATCGTGATGGTGCTCCACAGGTTGTTGCTGTAAGTAAAATGCATGTCATAAATGTAAGTTATAAACATTTATCATTATCGATTCTTACTTATTTTCAACACTATGAACTTTCCCAACAAGTGTCAAATTTAACTTTATTTTTTACAAAGCAGTTTCACAACCTGACGACGTCATGTTATGTCAAGGGTGAACTTATGTTCAGACTTCTGTACAGAATGACCCAATTCACCTCCCCTAAAAAGTGAAAGCATCCCCCTCCCACACTTTTTGTACAGGATTACACGAACATTCCTCCGCAACTGAGCCTTAATAAGGAAACGTTGCCAAACTCTCCACCGACAACTGGTGCTACATCACATAAGATGGCCTGAATTAGAGTTCGGCTATGACATCATGCTATGACTGCAGTCAACCACTTTGTTATGGAATAATAAATTCTTATGAGCCACTTTGTTATGGAATAATAAATTCTTATGAATAGTGATCATTACTTTCCTTTATTCATAAAATAAAATCCTAAGATAAAACCAGTTACCTATACATTTAGCCGGTTCTTGATTGCAAGATATTAAAGGAAGATTCACACAACGAGGACCAGCATGTTGTAAGGAGTATCCAACGTCACACTTGATTTCTCTATGTCCACTTTTGACGATTATCTTGCCATGCGTCAATGGTGATTTTGCTAAAAATACATGTAAACACTTCAATTATTGGTTGGTTAATAATGAATAAGATATTCATTGGTTAATAAATGAATAAGGTGTGAATAAGATAATTATGAGTTATTATTTGATCGGTACTATAATAAAGTATCACCTTTTACTTTCCATAGGGAATTTGTTCTTTTATTTAAAAACGTTTGTTTTTCATTTAGTCGATCACTTTCTTCTTTTTGTAATTATAATTATCATGTTTTGAGGACTTTTCTTTATTTCAGAGAATGCAAGGCACTGGTGAACGTATTAAGGGTTTATATAAACACACTACATATACAACTTGTTTTGCCTGTGACATTTCTGTTATTTCCCAAAAGGGAGCACCTTTAGAATCCCTCACAAAATAAACCGGAAGTGTGTAAGAGCACGGGCCTGAAGGCGCATGCTTACTGCCTTCAGCAGTTCACGTGCCTACGGCGCTATATATATAAGAGAGGCTCCCGGTAATGAGCTGATTTCCGTAAGGAGACATTTTAGACGAAATTAGAGCTCTTTTTTGTTTCGGCAAGCAAAAAGTTTAATTTAAAACTTCGTCTGAAAGATGATAGTTTTTAACACGAATTTTGATATCACTTCAAAACATCATTACCTTTGCCTGTAATCGAGGGGAAATCCTTTAAACGTTCCTCGTCGCTGATTGGTCAATTTATTAACTCGCGTGTCGATTGTTACATCACTTCCCGGTACGCTCTCAATTGCGTCATGTCGTCACAGTATTGTGCATTGTGTGACGTAAGATTTGTTTGTAAACATAAGACATTTTTAGCTTGACTTTCAAGATAACAAGTTGTAAATTTTGTGATTTTGAGTCGCTATGGCGGGATTAGATGATTCGTTGGAGGATTTCGTTGTGGAGAGTCGTGTGTTGCATACGGCACCGTTGTTTGACAACGTTGAGCCAGAGAGGAGGAACAAGAAGAGGAAAGTGCCCGCAGATTCAGGAAAGCAGACAGAGCGTCTCCCATCGCTACCTGATTGTACCTCGACTCCCTGGGTAGGGATTCTAAAGGTTTCTTCTCGTACTATTACTTTCAATTGGCTCCTTTTAAATGTATTTGTATCGATTTGCGCTACGCTTGCGTGGTGTATGAATCGTGGGTTACTTGTGACAAGTGTCATAGTTCTATGACACTTTCACAGGATTTGGGGGTTAAGAAGAGTACCGTGAAGGGGCTTTTTGAATCTTACCTAAACGAACACATCTGGAGAGTCAAGGTACAACATAGTGATGGGGATGTTTTTGATGCCTTCTTAAATGAAGTTGCACGTCAATTTCCTCTTTCCAATGTTCCAGGTAACATCCCTCTGCATTTACCCGCCCACGGACTTGAAACTCGACAATCCTTCGAACATCTACCAGGCCACGTTTGCTTTTTACCAAACATATCATGCATGTTTTTTTTTTTAAATGCTCACATTAACGTGTGTCATGTTTGGATGAATATCCTCGAGATGGAAAGAAAGGATAACATTCAATCAAAATAAAAGAAAGAAATAAAAAATCCCCTTCCCCGATCAAAAATTATAGGGGGGCAAGCCCCCCTATAATCTTAAAGAATAAAAATCTAAAAAAAATAAATAAAAGAAAAACAAACAAGAAATGATAAAATCAAAACAAATATCAATAATAATGAAATAACAAAAACTAAAACAAAACGAACGAAAACAACAAAATACAATTTGGAAAATAAACAAAAAGAATTTAAAAATAAACACAGAGAGAAACTTCTTTAAAATTGTTATATATAAAACTTACCTTGAAGTTACCATTTTATTGTTAAAAAATTCAGAAATATGGAATGCAACTGGGTCATGGGGGAAAACCCTCTTATGTCGACTCGATAACATTGAATCTGTGACGAAAGTCGTTTAATAAAATATACAAAAGGGCCCTACTAAAGATAAGATGTTGCCTAATGTCAAATAATATCATTGATTGGAAATGTTCGGAAATGTAAAACGACTTGTGAACGAAAGGGTAAACAACAATGGCGTCGTGAATGACAACTCTCGCTTCGATGAGAAATGACGTCTGCGCATGTCCTGTAGTTTAAAAAATTCGAGAATGTTTTTAAAGGTAATTTCCACGTGCCGAAATGGAATTTGGTGAGGGATTTTACAGGTAGGCCCCCAAAAGAGACCTGGGTTTTAAATTAGTAATTCACGATTTTCATATTTCTGCCATTGAATACTCGTTTCGATATTTTTATATAAACATTTCAAGAAAATATCTTTTTTTGGTTTCAGTCATGTCAAAATGTTTACACAGAGATTTTATGAATGCTTCACACTACCCAAATAACCATCTCACATATGTAAATGTTGCTGAAATTTCTGACTTGCAGTGGAAAGAAGACGCCATACAAATAACCTATATAATGAAACGTCTCTACCTGTATTGCCACGCTAAAACCTTAAATTAATAAATAAATAAATTAAGGATATATTCCAAATGATGATACTCTGTCAAAAACCAAATTGACCAAATGATTTTTGTATTTATTAGTGACAGATCAATAATTATTTCCATCATTATAAACAATTACAAAATTCACTTTAATTAGACTCTAAATTGACATTTTATAGCTTGTTTTGAGAATAAAGCTGAATTCACAGACAAATGCTTAGCCTCACTGGCTCTGGTGTCTGTGTAGCAGCTTGCTCTTGTATCAACTTGCCTATCTGAAAAATCTCGAGCCAAAACTTAGCGAGTGTATCAAAAAGGTCTGTATGTAATTCAGGTTGATATAAAAGCCTAACAAAAATATATATTTGGATTTCATTAAACTGTGAACCTTTGTTTAAGTTGTCAGATTGGCTTTGGTGAACATGACGATACCTATATGTAGGATGTATTTAAAGCCAAAAAAAATCATTCTAATTAACAGATCCACCACTAGTGAATGAAATTGATGTTTAATTAATTTTCCCAGATATTAGACAAGAGATAGACAAGACATATATATAGAGTATCCACGGTGGCTACATTCACATCATAATACTTATATAAACATATATATTTGATTATTCACTATGTTCTTTTTCGGTTTTAAAAAAAAAACACGATGGCAATTTTTCAGTGAAAATTTACACTTTTGAGGATATCTTTATTTTGTTGAGATCTTACATCAATTGTGTATATATTCGAATGAAGATACATAAAACTTCAAGTGTGATCAGTGGAGAAAATAAGGCAAATGTTTATTTTCACTGAGGGTAATGGTAGTCCATGTATGCCATGTGAGATTCGGCAACATCAGACTTTTAGCGTAAGATATATATATTTCTAATGATCGTTAGGTGAAACGACTGTACAATTGAAGCCTCACAGAGGATGGACATGCTTCCGTGACTACAGATTTTGTTTGACGTCTATCAAACTTTACCCCTGACCCGCGGAGCAATCGTTTCATAATCTGGTTTCAAAATATAATCTAGTGTCAGTTAATATTCAAAAGAGCTGTTCGGGACCCAGCTGGACCTATTGCTCTCATATTTGAGTTCCCCAAACTATGATAGACCACATTCCTATAGACAAATATACCTTATGTAATGTCATAATTAGAGGATATCTGTCTTTTCCTGACTAATACCATGTTTATCTCATTGAGTGAGGTAGAACACATTTAACATGTCTACCTCACGAGATGAGATAAACATTGTATTTGTCAAGATTTTACAGATATTCTATATATTATATAATGAAATCCTTCTAATTTCATCAAAAAAGGCAAATTTCATGTTGAGCAGCCGCTTGGAAGAGTCCGTCACCGCGGTTACAGTGTGACGTCATATGAGAATTTATGACGTCAGACCATTGTTACATGACGTCAAACCCTTGAACTTGACGTCACTCGAGTGGTGATAAAGTTTATCACCACTCAGTAAATTGACGATAAAGGTTATCACCATTGTAGCCAGATAGAGGGTTTATTTCACTGATAGAACAGAATATTTCAAACTCATTCATATAATAAAGTCTCAAATTCTATTCTGAATGATCTTTATCATCTCCGAAAATCGTCCTATGTTATGTTCCTTGTCAGTGTCCGAGTTGCTGCATCTTAGCATCAGTCCATATAAGAAGAATTTGAATGCTGCTATGAAATTGACCGTAGGTTCTTCTGGAAGGTCACAGGGTAGTTATAGCAACAGCGAACCTTGTCCTAGCATAGCATGTAAACCTCAGTTGGTGATGGACGCATGGGCATCACTCTTAAAAACTGTCTTCTATGACACAGAAAAAGATCACTTTGGTGTTTCATTCAAAACTGATATTAAGGTTAAGGTGGAAAATATCTGTTCACAGTGCTCATCAGATGCTGACAATACCTCACATCTTACCACTGAGTCAATGGTACGCACACTGTGTGCAGAACTTAAGAACATCAAGGCAGGGAGAGACGACCAACTTGTATATGAACACTTGAAATGTGGTGTAAATATGCTTATCACCCATTTGTGCCAGTTTTTCAAAATTGTAATTAACTCAGGCCATGTGCAATCAGCATGGAGAGATAATTTTCAAAGGTGGTAACAAGAGCCGTAAAGACCCACATTCATAAAGAGGAATCTCCCTAACTCCTGTCATCGAACACCTGAGATGTGTCTGCTTCCACTTTTACCTGCCTTTCAACAAAGTGATGTCTTAAAATGGCATATCAACCTGGACTGTCCTCCTTACAAGCATTCTTTAACCTAGAGGAAACCATTAGCTACATAATGAGCTTCACTCAGATGTCAACTTCGCTTTCCTGGACCGTTCAAAGGCAATTGACACTGTTTGGCATGACAGTCATAGAGTCAAACTATTTGAAAATGGTGTTAAAGGTTCAATATTGCGTGTTTTTGAAATATTATATACTTGCATGAGGAGTTTCACCAAGTAAGAGTTGAGTCTTTTGCAAGGTTTTCGACAAGGTGGAATATTATCTGCCAGACTATCTGCTATTTATTGATGGTCTGCTATCTGAACTTAATGATGCTAACAGGCTCTTTCATCTTATATCTGAACACATGTTGCCCAACATAAGCGGATGATATCGTTTTAGTGAGTCAAACCATCAATGGTCTGAAAACTTTACTACTCATAGCTTAAAACTTTAGCAGACGATGGAGATTCACCTTCTCTGCTATAAAATCACAGATCATGATTTCATTTCCATGTTCCAAACGTAGCCACATAGAAGACCCTGATCTAAAGCTGAAAGGCAACTGTTTACCCTGTACTGTTACTTTGAAGCATGTAGGTATATACCTGGGTCCCTTTTCACAAACCACTAAGGTGATCTTAAGAAGACTTCTGTTCTTCGGCAGTTGACAATTGACAAAACGTATCTTTCATATAAAATCCTCCTGACCCGACTGCTTCTATCATATGATCTAATCAACGAGGTCTTGTGCCAGATGTTAATCGGCTTTGTGACAAGTGTGGCATCATAGAATGTATCAGAACCTTTCTCGAGGGTGGCAATTTCCCAATCTATAGAACGTGGAAAAAGAAAGTAATATCTGCAGTATCTGGATACTGAAAAAGTGTTGGATCTCTCAGTAATAATTTTACCTGGTTATCAAAACCTGTTACGGGAACAGTTCCGTCTTTTATTTGTAAATAATGCTTTGTTTGAAATTGGGGGATACACAATGCATACTTCATTAATAAATCAAGGCTTAAAGAACTATATTAAACAGTTTTTCTCTTGGTTGGTCTTCACATATAGTTTATCCGATAATATAGTCAGTATAAGTTTGTGCTAGTATAAGTAAGAATCATTGAGATTTACGTGTCAGATGCGCGACCCCAAATGAACCCCAATGTCGATAATTGAATCCAAGGTACATTTTCTACTTCTGACAACGTTTATGAGCCAGATAGAAAATCAGGTCATGGAAAATACAAACTATTTGATTGCGATTGAGATTCAAGTAGTTTTTCAAGGGCTACAGCATCCTACATCTGAATAAAGTTAAAATGAAACAGCAATATATCATTGATAACCCGTCTTCTTAAGAATGTCGATAAGATGACAACCATCTGTCTTGTTGCTCTGAGTAATATTGCAGAGTGACATTGTAAGAGGTGTAATTAATGCACAAAGGAGGATTTGTATTATTATCTATGTCTGCATTTATTTGTTGTAGAATATTGATTTTATTGTACTTAACGCTGAACGTAATCCATGTGGCATAACATGCAGTGAAATTAAGCTTTCTTATGCAGTTAGCATCACGCTCTTTCAGTAAGTACATGAATCCAATGGTGTGTCAGGGGAAATGGACTATATAGTAGCTTTTCCAGGGGAAAACGTAAATGTGTTAAGTGTTTTAACGACACTCCAAACATAAATTTATGACCCAAATAATATTGTAGAGATATATATATATATGTGTTTTCGTCACGGATATGAATGTACTCACATGTTATAATGCTTAGAAGATCCCCGTATTCCGACCTCTTCTGTATATCTTCATTTGATAAATAAATGAATGAATTATATCAAAGACATTAGTGCCTTCCTTTGTTAAATCTCCTTAACATAAAGAGTGAATTATTGTAATAATACAAACGGTATGTAACATTGCAGCACTTTACGTTTATCAACTTTTAAAAAAGGAAAATATATGAAATCATCTTTAAATGGGTAATTTGTCCTTATAGTAGGACAATAATTATTCCATAAAATACATAGAGGATACTAAACGACCTTCCATTTAATACTATTTTTATTAAACGAGTTAATGATTTTGTATAAAACGAGCGAAAGCGAGTTTGATACCAAATCATTCACGAGTTTAATAAAAATAGTATTAAATGGAAGGGAGTTTAGTATTCTGTTTATTACTTGCCCTAAAAATCAAACATAATTGCCGATAAGTTGCCGAAACTAACATTTTCGCGACTCAGCAACCATTGTGACGGCGCGCTTACACTGTGACGTCACAACAACACACTTCTATGACGTCATCCTTGCATTGTGTTATTACACTAGTTTAATATTGTCGTATAAATATTACACTGCGGTATCTTACACGGGCGAGTAATAAATTTCGGACGCTTTAAGGCAATACATCTATTCAAGTATCATTTCACCAGTATCAAACAGAATAAATTATCAATTGACAGTTTTGGAAATATCATCAAGGATGTTGTTAAAGTTGAAAAAATTATTGCATGTAAAAATAATACTTTACCTTCATTTCATGCCAAATGGAAAACCTTTATCAATGTGTTATGATTGCATATATTGCACCCATGTAGCCAATATTTTAAGGGCGCTTCATCATATAACAATGTAATACATGACCTGAATCAAATGTATACCTGGCATTACCTGCTGAATTGAACTGAATAAAAAAAATTTGGAAAAAAAAAGTATCATTGAGCTCTTATTAACTTTTATGTAAACTTCTGAAAACACATGCTAAAGGTAACTTTCTTAAGGACATTCTAACACAAATTCTGATTATTATTTACAAAATTATAAGGCTCTATTTTATGTGCAAAACTTTAAAAGAGTTACAAAGACAACGAATATAAAACTTTGCCCTTCAAAGGCTTTACAACATAATGGTTGTTTTTGGGGGGTTAACATCACATTGAAATATGATAATTATTCATGGACCGGCAAATATTTCAAGAGAAGACAGTTAGATACATATATATAGTTAAGTGATATGGTTACAACGTGCATATTACCGTAAGAAGGAAGTCCAAAACCTGTCTCAACAGCTATCCCAAGGAAACATCCCATGAGAACAAGAAACATTGTTATTGTTTCTGTTCCTGAAAAATCCTTACAAGATCATCATTAAAATACACTATGAAATTTTGGATTTGCAATCATTAAATCAAATAAAACTTTTTTTGTGCAGATAGTTATGCATATGAGCAGTAGTTTTACACCAAAACACACAAATACACATTGATACGAATATGAACATTTAAAGTATGCATTCATAATTTCCAAACACAACATGTTACAGGATTATTTTCCATGGCAGTAAAAAATATTGACAAATATTAGAAAAATAGCAGTTCTTGAGATTCCGTTGACAGAAATGCTCACACAGCAGAGCTGAAACCTTTATCCTCTTCCAATTTTGGCGGGGGATAAAATTGGTTAATTCAAACCATTTTGTATTGATAAAAGATCGTAGATGTGAACGCTGAACTGAACAACGTTCACATACTGAGATACAACACATTGCATATACACTTTTTTGTATATTTTTTAAAAACCGATTGAGATATTATGATATCATGAACTCTTTATCTACTTAATGAAATGATAATAAAGATTTAATGCTTAAAACATACCTAACTAGACCAGGTGCTTGAATGACAAAGTGTGTAATCTACACCACCTTTTTAACCTACATTGATAACAGGACGATTTTGTCATGCCGAAGCCTGCTTTAAAATAAACAATAGATCAAATGTAAAGCATTGTTATTTATGTACTTGCATTTTAGAAATGTTTATACGATATAAGATATCACTGTAAAGGCTCAGGAATGAAAAACATTTTTCTACAAAAACCTGTATCGTTTTTGATACCATAGGCCATCTTAAAGGGTTATTGTGAATAGTTATATATTTTGAAGAACGTAAGTGCATGTTTTATTTTTATTATTATTATTTTAAAAGTAAGATCAAATGTTTTTTCTTATCGCGTATAGAAACCTTTTGATTCATATTCATCAGAATATTCAGGTCACTTCAAGTTCAAAACAGTCAGACAAACACAAGCTGATACACCATAAAAGACTGACTGTACTATGTCCATAGTGTCAGTCGTATCACCAATTCCGTTGGTAACACAATAGTCTGTCAGTAGTACCACCATAGTGTCAGTAGTATCACCATAGTGTCAGTTTCACCATAGTGTCAGTTTCACCATAGCCTTTAGTAACACAATAGTCTGACTTTAGTATCACCATAGTGTCAGTAGTATCACCATATTGTCAGTAGTGTCACCATAGCCTTTAGAAACACAATAGTCTGACTGTAGTATCACCATATTGTCAGTAGTGTCACCATAGCCTTTAGAAACACAATAGTCTGACTGTAGTATCATCGTAACCTGACTATAATAACACCATAACCTGACTGTAGTTTTACCATAAAGTGACTCTGGTATTTAGAATCAGGCTATGGTAATACTACAGTGAGGCTATGGTGATACTTCAGTCAAGCTGTGGTGATACTCCATATACACTGATACACTGATCTTTTGATCAATTCAGGACCTATGTCAGACAAAGTGAATTTTAGCCAAGGATTGTGTTTTCTTTACATGATCCCGTTCTTTACGTTGTATAATGCATTATGATTTGTTAATTTTATCGTGTGGAATCATACATTGTATCTGAATATGTGACATGTCTCAAATTCTTTTCATCATATAGGGTAAAACCAAAGCAAACAAAATTGTCCTATTTGTGTTATTTTATTAGTGCTTCTGAGCAAGCTGGCAACTGAGTGAGTGGGAGATTGAGTTTAGGATGAACGAGCTTCAGTTGTACAACACGTAGATGGTGGCATCAATAAGAGAGTAGATATATCAGGCGCGAATGGTGTCAACAGCATAAATGGACAGACAGAGGCTTAGTGAGAAAACGATTGCATGTTTTAGAACGACCCAATTTCGGTTTGGTGTTCTACCCCTAGCCCTGTCCAACTTTAGAAGAACTTTATTCAGTATAAAGGCCACAGGCCCATGTACATTGTATACATTACAGATTATAATAATTTACGGTTTTGGTGCTAGAAAATGAAACATCTTTATATTTAACAGGTTAATGAAATTTAAATATACAACTAAAGTAATGAAGAGCGTAACATAAAAACTTCTTTGATATAGTTTGCATACAGATATAGACACTTTACATTTTCATTTTGCATTAGAGAAATTAGAGATGCATTACTTTTACATTGAATACTCGGCAAATATTTCATTCATACGTCGTTATACAAAGGACACAAAAGCATAAAATGTAATTCGTCTTCTAAAACATTTTTACAGAAAGGACAAAATCTAAACCCCCTCGGAATATTATTTCTCCTCCCGTTATTTTTCAATGGTATTAAATACCATTGGATATAGTTATCGCCCTCTATCCGTCCGTTCTTCCATGTTCATTACCCCCTGTCAACACCAGACATTCGTTGTTAGGGCGTCTGCTCTGAGTTTGAAATAATGAAAAACATCGGCGAAACCGCATTAGTGGTGGTTGGCCGATTTCCAAGGGAAGCAACTCTAAAGTCGCTTCTCTATGCGGAGCTATGCTAGTTATTCCCGTATTCGCGCGCCCACGGATACCTGGGACGCGTTGCCGTGATTTAAAGTTGTATGTACTTCCCTTCACATACAATTTCCAAATGTCATTCGATACGATTTGTGTTTTTGGGTGAGTAAGTAAGTTTTCAGCAATTCTACTCGAACATACATAGTGTTTTACTTGTAGTAAAGTATATTCAAAATGTGGGCCCACTCTTTTCCGTTCCTTATAGAGACTGTCTCAAGTGGGCCCACATTTTCAAAAGTGTCGAATTAACCTAAATTAGGAAAAAATAACATGAGAAAATGAACATGTAACATTTATTTATTTCTGAACAAGCTGCACTAACAAGCGTGCAATGTGTAACAAATGTAGAAATTTATCACAATCAAAATCTGAATTCAAAACTTAACATTCCATAAATATTGATGGGGGAACATATTAACATCAATTGAGTATTTGGCTGATGTGACTCACATGACAATCTTATGTCGTTGCAAGTGCTATTTTACAGCGGGATAAAAAACAATTCTTTAAAATTCAACAGTCTAGGATGGAAAAGGTTCTTTATGGAATTGTTCCCATCAAGATATCAATGCAAAATTCAACACTCTAGGATGAAATAGGTTCTTTATGAAAATGTTCCCATCAAGATATCAATGCAAAATTCAACAGTCTAGGATGGAAAAGGTTCTTTATGGAATTGTTCCCATCAAAATATCAATGCAAAATTCAACAGTCTAGGATGGAAAAGGTTCTTTATGGAATTGTTCCCATCAAGATATCAATGCAAAATTCAACAGTCTAGGATGGAAAAGGTTCTTTATGGAATTGTTCCCATCAAGATATCAATGCAAAATTCAACACTCTAGGATGAAATAGGTTCTTTATGAAATTGTTCCCATCAAGATATCAATGCAAAATTCAACAGTCTAGGATGGAAAAGGTTCTTTATGGAATTGTTCCCATCAAGATATCAATGCAAAATTCAACAATCTAGGATGAAATAGGTTCTTTATGGAATTGTTCCCATCAAAATATCAATGCAAAATTCAACAGTCTAGGATGGAAAAGGTTCTTTATGGAATTGTTCCCATCAAGATATCAATGCAAAATTCAACAATCTAGGATGAAATAGGTTCTTTATGGAATTGTTCCCATCAAAATATCAATGCAAAATTCAACAGTCTAGGATGGAAAAGGTTCTTTATGGAATTGTTCCCATCAAGATATCAATGCAAAATTCAACAATCTAGGATGGAAAAGGTTCTTTATGAAATTGTTCCCATCAAGATATCAATGCAAAATTCAACAGTCTAGGATGATATAGGTTCTTTATGGAATTGTTCCCATCAAGATATCAATGCAAAATTCAACAATCTAGGATGAAATAGGTTCTTTATGAAATTGTTCCCATCAAGATATCAATGCAAAATTCAACAGTCTAGGATGGAAAAGGTTTTTTATGGAATTGTTCCCATCAAGATATCAATGCAAAATTCAACAATCTAGGATGAAATAGGTTCTTTATGAAATTGTTCCCATCAAGATATCAATGCAAAATTCAACAGTCTAGGATGGAAAAGGTTTTTTATGGAATTGTTCCCATCAAGATATCAATGCAAAATTCAACAGTCTAGGATGGAAAAGGTTCTTTATGGAATTGTTCCCATCAAGATATCAATGCAAAATTCAACAGTCTAGGATGGAAAAGGTTCTTTATGGAATTGTTCCCATCAAGATATCAATGCAAAATTCAACACTCTAGGATGAAATAGGTTCTTTATGAAATTGTTCCCATCAAGATATCAATGCAAAATTCAACAGTCTAGGATGGAAAAGGTTCTTTATGGAATTGTTCCCATCAAGATATCAATGCAAAATTCAACACTCTAGGATGAAATAGGTTCTTTATGAAATTGTTCCCATCAAGATATCAATGCAAAATTCAACAGTCTAGGATGGAAAAGGTTCTTTATGGAATTGTTCCCATCAAGATATCAATGCAAAATTCAACAATCTAGGATGAAATAGGTTCTTTATGAAATTGTTCCCATCAAGATATCAATGCAAAATTCAACAGTCTAGGATGGAAAAGGTTTTTTATGGAATTGTTCCCATCAAGATATCAATGCAAAATTCAACAGTCTAGGATGATATAGGTTCTTTATGGAATTGTTCCCATCAAAATATCAATGCAAAATTCAACAGTCTAGGATGGAAAAGGTTCTTTATGGAATTGTTCCCATCAAGATATCAATGCAAAATTCAACAGTCTAGGATGGAAAAGGTTCTTTATGAAATTGTTCCCATCAAGATATCAATGCAAAATTCAACAGTCTAGGATGATATAGGTTCTTTATGGAATTGTTCCCATCAAAATATCAATGCAAAATTCAACAGTCTAGGATGATATAGGTTCTTATTTCAAAGGATAAAATTTGGCAATACAGCTGGTAAGGAGAGGAAACATCTTCTCATCCTTGTTGTTCCATCGAAACATAATCTCATCTAAATGAGGGCCCAACTGCTGCTTGCTTACACCATGCATACTTTTAAACTTTGATTTGGCATTGCCCCAAAACCCCTCAATTGTGTTGGTGTGAGCACCTGTTTTAGGGTTTACATAATGATTCTTATGACACACAGTGTCGTGGCTGTAACCGTTACCTTTCAGACACAGGTAGGACTTAAACTCATCTGTAATTATATGAGTGCCCACCTCAACATGAGCAAGGATGATGGGAAGTAGAGTTTCGGTTGTTCTCCTCTCGACACTGAAAAGCAAGACATTGTTACTAATTCGGTCAATTAGTCCAAATACCCAATAATTTGATATTCCTTGGGTCGAACCTTTATTATATTTTCTTTTTCTTCCCCACTTGCTCTCATCCATTTCGACAATGTGTCCTACACCACCAAGGGTCACTGGCTCATCCAACAGTGCCCTGGACATTACGTCTCTGTACAAATTGTACCAATTGTAAACACTGTTCTCACAAATGTCAAGCATTTTAACAGCCAAGTGGCCAGGAACATCAATACAAAACAGATATAAAAGCATTAATAATGTACCTAATCTTATTCTTTGTCCTTCCCAAAAACTGCCACTCCTAACACTCTTTGTCTTTCTACATTTAACACATCTCCACATATGTAAATCTAAATTTTTGGTGTCTTTCTGAAGTTTCATAGTTTCTTTGCATATACATTCTTGATTTGAAGCTAAAAGTTTGTGCTCCTGTAAAAATGATATTGTCTTGGTCACATCGGCACAAATAGCCCCCATTTCAATAAGTTGAATATCCATCATGAATTATTTATTAACAAACATATATGAACATTAGGTTGATATTGAAAGCCAATACTAATGGACTTATTTCACACAATTCTGATGTCACACCATTCATTATGTATACAATACATATTTGGATGGAAACAATTTCACAAAGCCAATATATTCAACTTTCCATCAAATTATTCACAACAGAGAATAGCCAGTGAAATGTTTAAAACATTCAACTGCTAACCAGCAGGTGTACGCTTTGGAGGTGACTCCTGACGACAAAATAGATTTAAGCCACCAGTGAAAGTTACCAATAAAGGTAAGTCCATCATTTCTGCGAATGATCAGGAAATAGTGCATTTCATGTGATACAATAAAGAATTTATATTTACAATACAAATTCCCAAACAATGTGTTCACTTCTTCATCATGGAAGGAAATTTCAAATTCTTGAAATTCAAGATACGACAAATTATGCCAGTTCAAACTTAAGTTATTGGCAATTTCAATATCACTTGCATTTTTGATAAATGTCACACAGCTCTGTTTCTTGATAGACCACATATGTAATAGTTGTAAAATGCGTCCTTCTTTGGCAGGTAGACCAGATGAAACCTCCAAAAGTTTCTTGATAATATCGCGCACAAACATTTTCAATTAATTATCACATGCACAAAATGATGAACCAATATCTTCATAATTGTCAACAAATCCGGTCACATATTTCAACAATAATGAGCGCACAGTGAATTCCAAGGATTGTCTCGGGGGGTATCTGAAGGTTTGATGAATGCAAAACCGCAGATTGAATTTATTTAGATAAAAGACAGCATTTAAAACATTTCTCTTTATTCTTTTTCCATCAATTGTTTTCTTCCTTCGCAGTTGATACTTGAAATAACATAAAACATTCAAACAGTGTTCAGGAAATAGAGGGCGAAATCCAGTGGCATAATATCTGTAGTTCACTTCATCTTCTTGATAATCTTCAATGTACTCAATAGATTTCTCACAACATTTGGGTAAACCACATACAATACAGAAATCCTTCTTACATTTAACAATAGGACAACTTCTATTCAACCAAAATGTTTCTGTACATGTCAATAACTTCCTTTCACAGTATTTCGTAGCACAACACTCACGTAATTCTTCCATTGTTCCATTTTGTTATATAAATCGCACACAAATCACAAAAATCCCACTCGTAGTAAAATCTACAACTGATAGTAAGATTATGCTAATTTCTTTACCCTTTGACCTGACCAGAACGATCAGCCAATGAGAATTGTTTAAATCATCAACATGACCCATGACCTCAGCCTTGACCTTCGTATTAACCAATGAAAGAATACTACTCATGAATATGCATTAGCTGTGTCCTACATTTCGCGGGGATTTCTAGTTCGTTTCTGAGGGGAATAAAAACAACAAAACTTTTTCCATCATGTTCATATTGTATGAACATAACTTTATTCCATTTAAAGTACATTTCCAGAACCAAATAAGAACTTTTTAGGCCAATTTTAAACATTTCATTGTTCGAAATGCCTTTTTCACGACTATCGGCAAATGTGGGCCCACTCGCTGCCTCCTATATAGGGCAGCGAGTTGGTGGGCCCACATTTCATTTAACACCACGAGCGTCACAGTTCACTTTAGATATAAGGAATATTATTGTAAATTACTTTTGTGTATTTTAGACATCCTTTATTCGTAATTATCCCCTGCAGACTTCCTTACATTTAGAAAAAGATGATCGATACGAAACTAAATTAGTAAGCTCCAGTAGAGTTCACAAGAGTTGCTTCCCTTGGAAATCGGCCAACCACCACTAATGCGGTTTCGCCAAAACATCAAACAAAACACAGCGTGAACCTCAAACTCACTTTTTAATCACAAGTATCCACCAACTCGTTTAAGCTCAGTTCTCAACTCAAATATAGCTCTCAATACAGCAACGTTCTTTCCTTGTGGGTTTTTCTACATTGCTATTGCATTGCGAAGTCATCATCCATGTTCCTCCGATATTTTGACTGCATTTGTACTTACTCATACATCATTGTGAAGACGTTGACATTGGTGATATATTATAGTCAGAACTGCTCATTTATCTTTTCATCATATTCCTTTTATTAAATCTTTTAATCGGTGAGTTAAGGTTGAATATTCTAGTAATTATTGAATCTTGAAATTGGTGATTTAGATTGAATATATCAATTTCTACATAACATCTGATTTCACCATCAAAAGTCGTTATGCACCAAATACTAATATGCAAGAGAAAATCATCATTAACATGAATAAGTAGGGCATATAGAGGTTATCATGCGAGTGTGTTTTGGGATCGTAAACATCCTGTATTAGGAATAAACATTGTATTTTGCGAGGCTTGGCTTTGTATGATAAATGTTGTTCTTACTTACATGTTTAAATAGTTGATAACATGGCGGTCATCAGAACCACGCCAACCTAATAGGAAATATGCCAAGGGGATTGTTTTTAGACATATGTTCTATTTATAAATGAATTTTGAAAAATCTTATTCCACTTCTTAAATAAAGCAGCAATTGTTTGAGCAGGTGACATACTAAAACTCAACTCAAACATATAATCATTTTTTAATAATAATTGCTTTTTACACAAAACCAGTAGAATGGTCTACTTGATCTAATCATGACCAGTAAACAAAGTCTTTCGAGCAGGCATCACTGCTCTGTTACACCCATCTTCTGTACAACAGTAGTAACAGGACAAGTAGTAGCTGTAGATGTTCTTTGGGTTGAAGTCAACACAGTCACTCTTGTCGGACGTCCCATGCCACCATTTTGTGTTGCATTCCACAGCAGATGCACACCTGAAATTATTTAAAGATGCACGTTTTTGCTATTTACTTTACTAAATATCAGAGATGTGGAACCATTATGCCGAACAGTATGTTATTATGATTTATTTTTAGTGCAATAATGGTTATCGTGTTTATTAGAAATGCTAAATAGTTACTGTACACCTTGCTTTTTCTAACTTTATATCATTGAACATGTGCTCCGGTATCAAAATGGCTCAATTCAGTTGAATGTGGTTGTTGACATTATTTTGCATAAATATAGCATCACATACAATGTTTAAAGTTTTATTTTTTACGTTTTTGTGATCGTTTTCGTCCCGTCAGATTTGTTGTCCACGTGGTTCATGCAGTAAGGTTTGTCTGATGGGCAGGTAACAAGAGGGTCGTTGTTAGGGATGATTCCACACAAAGGTCCGGAACAAACTTCACAGCCTACAGGTTTGGCTATAAACAACCGATTTAATATACATAATTGACCTTAAGTGAGTTAAATTACACTCCTTGAAGACAATAGGTGAATTTAGATCAAAGACAAAATAATTGACAAGCACATTCTTAACTAATGAAAGCTTTCATGTTGTGCATCAAAATATAACGTTTTAAAATCCAGAGTGAAACCTTTCAAATGCAAATGCAAGAAATAAATTATTATTGTGATTTCTTTTATTTGACCTTTTTTACAGCAATATAAATATTTCTTCTGACCTTGTTCAGTTGTTGTTTCGGGTGCTTGCTGAGTAGTTGATGATGCGATTGATGCGGATGTGACTTTAGGTTGTGCTGTCATCGATGTGAACCCTTCTTTCCCCGTTGTGCTTTTTGTTGTTGAAACTGTCAGCTTCGGTGTCGATGTTGTTGCCGATGTCGTCGTCGATGTTAATGCCGATGTTATATGTCACTGTTTTTGTTTCTGTTGTCACATATGCATTTGCAATAAGGTTTTATGACAGACAAGTGTACTGGGTAATGAAGTCTTTTTCATCGTCTCAATTAAAATACTTTCGGAAAAAAAGAAAATTCAACACTGCAAGAAATTTTCAAAATGTCGCCCAGAATAATGATTTAACTTTTGGCGTGAACACAAAGCTAAATAAACAGTATTCCTAATCATTTGATCATAACCATTACGTTAATAATTGTTGAAAAAAAAGATAATTCGTCAATCTATTGGTTCCTTTACAGGTATGATAAAGTATGTTTTGATTTTAGAACGTCAATAACATATTTCAATGTTTTTCTTAACCTCCAAACCCATATATCTTGGTTTAAAAAAATAAGTGCCGGAACAATATCAGGACTTATATATTACATTTCATCATGACACATTTTTCGGTTGATGAATTTTTCACATGTTTTACGTTTAACATCTTTTAGAATAATTGATTCAGCCAAAATATGCATTCTTATAACATCAGTTGTTAGTTTTTAATATGAGGGGTCCTTAACCTATGTCAGAGGATATATAAGCTATTATTTTTTGGTTTTGTTTTGTTATTTTACTAGAGACGAGGCCGATTTATTTTAAAAAGACTGCAATCAATTTATGGTATTGGAGATTAAAACAAGTTGAAACTGAATTGCCTTGTGTGTACAGATGCATTTCTTTCTATTTTCATGCAAACTCATTTGACTTTTGAACATGCATTAAGCACACTAACAATTACATTTAGGCAAGATGACTTATGCTAACATACATGTATAACATATATTCAGGATCACCTTTGGATGTCGATTCTTGTTCCAATGTAGTAGGGACCCCAGTTGATTTTGTGTTGGTGAGAGAGACCTTTCTGACCTGAGCTGCTGTTGTTGTTTTTGTTAATCCAGAAGTCGTAAGTGTTGTCGATGATGGAATTGCTGGAATGCAAGCGATGTCATAACTAAAACTGTTATGTCCATGAGATGAGGTTTAAATTGAATCAAATATGACTTTATTAAAAACACTAAGATGCTATTGATTCTTATCGACATTCATTACATTCTGACACTTAATATAACATTCCTAAAATGCAACTTGTTTACCAACAAAAACTTACAAGTGTAATTTAATACTATTTAATACTATTTTTATATTATCTTCATGTACATACATGTACATATTTTGACACACATTACAGGGCCTAAATTTGGTTACCTTCACACAAAGCTGACGTTGACCAGGTCCCAGAAGACAGACATCGGGTGTGTACTATATGGGAATCTGGTCTGTATCCAATAATGCAGTGGAGGTCCCAGGTATCATAAATCCTATGGGTTGATTTGTCGCATGAGAACCTTCCATTGGTAACCGTAGGAGGATCTTGGCATTGTATTTCTGGAATATATATTTATTCATATTTTTATATATGAAATTGTTGTGTTGCATAAAGGCAGATTAATATGACAATCATATTCTTCTGTGGCTGTAAAGATCGCAAAGAAAGCCCTGTGACACAAAGGATACTTGATAAGTTTTCTATGGTATTATATTAGTCAAATTATCATAGTTCTGAGTGTGAACATCCAATATTATAAACCTGATATGAAAAGAAGGATTGGGCTTGGAGAGTAGATACCGAAAATGATTGTGTATCTGTAATCCTTTACCCTTGCAAGTTGCAGATGATGTCCATGTTTCTGTAGAAAGACACTCTGTGTGTGTAACCAGGGAGTCTGGTTTATATCCGAGGTCACAGCTGATATCACAGATGTCATCTGGTTTATGAGTTGAGTTGTGAGGGCAGACGAACCTTCCGTTGTTAACAGTTGGTGTAGGTGGACAATGCTTCTCTGGTAATTTTTAAAAACAACCTGTTTTACTTAAATGATAATTAAGTCAGTATCAGTTTCTGTATGGAGGATATCTATCATCTACACTGTATGGAAATATATTTTGATACAATGCTATAATAAATATGGATCATACATTGACTTAAGTGTCTAAAAGCAATCAATTACCTTCTTTAAATACATGAATTTGGAAAAATAAAAAAGGCTGTCAATTCATTTCATTTTAAATATGTGCTATTTCTTTCTTTTTCTGTAGTATCACCTATTGCAAAAAAGTAAACATAAAACATTTCACAACGAGAAATTATTACATTCGATAGTCAATGTGTAAACAAATGCCTAAGATGATAACCTTATTTTACGTTTGAAAATATATCCACTATAAGAATATCTATACATGAAAACTATACCTTAAAGCAACTAACCTGCACAAGATCCACCTGTGGACCAGCTGCTGCTTGATAAGCAGGTTATGGTCTTGGTTGAAATCACTTTGTACCCATCATGGCACTGAAGACTGCAGATGTCTCCTTCCTTGTGGGTGTCTCCATCACAGTGATAGGCTCCATTGGCCACCTTTGGAGGCTGAGGACATGATATCTCTAAAACAAGAGCGAGATATGATTTTGCTGAAGAATGTTGATTACTGCATCCTTTTAATTATGTTTAGTACCTTGTCGACATAAATGCTATACATAATGTCAAACTTAATCACCTTTTGATTTCAATGACACAAATGCTTTCAGTGCTTATATTGATAACATCTGCTTATGTGTAAGCCATGCCAATAGTGTTGTATCTGAATTTTTAATGAGATTTAATCTACTCTTTGGGTTGTATTTGAGTGATTTACGTCAACCGCTAAATATATTGGAGATTTTCCCCGAAAATGAACTGCAATAAATCGCCGGATTTGTACTTTCTTACATCTTACCAACACAAAAGGGAGATTGGGACCATGTTTCAGAGATCTTGCAGGTAATGTGGTGATTTTGAGAGTTGAGTCTATAGCCTTGATTGCAGTGAAGCTCACATGTGCTGCCGATTACATAGTGAGATGTATGTCCGCAGGAATAATGACCATTCTGAACAGGTGGAGGACTTGGACATTTCATTTCTGAAACAAGAACACCTTATCAATGATTAGGCATTTAAATCCAATAAGCTTAAAACAAATTGAATAATTCTGCATTTGTATAGTTTTCAATACAGTATGAGAAAAGTTAATGTATTGTTAACTTTCCATTTTGTAGGAAAGAGCCTTTCTGTAAAGCAACTTAAGGCATTAAACAAATTGTTGTTTTAGCTTCCTCATCAACACACTTCGCTGAAGATGTCCATCTTTCGGTTTCAGAACATTCTGTGTGGGCGAGCCTCGAATCTGGTTTGTAGCCAGGATCACAATGTAGATCACATATATCATGTTGTTTGTGGACCTTGTGAGGACAGTAGAATGTGCCGTTATCGACATTCGGAAGGTCAGCGCATCGTTTCTCTGAAGGAGAGATGTCAAGTTAGTTCAAACCTTTATTTGTTAAGATGTTCTCTGTTATTCAATATGCTGCAGAAAATTGTCATATGGTGTGTTACAGGGTTGTCATTTCACAGTAACAGCCAATAAGACACTGCGTAGGCATAAACGAGAGAGTCTAATTTAATCAGGCATGAGCCTTGATACCTTAATAGCATACCTGTTTGCAATTTAAAAAGGTAGTTATGTGAAAATGTCTGGATTAATTAGGTATAGATATTAATAACCTCTCGTGTTTCCGTATCATTAATATCACATAATAGGAATAAATCTTGTTTCATGCAAGCCTTTGGCGAGTATAATACATATATCTTTATTCCATAATAGGACAGAGGCTGTATCAACATTTCATGACTTGATCTGCCTCTGTGCATGTGGGGAGAGAGTCCCATTTAGATTTGTGTGAGTGCAGTCTAAGTAAACCTAGCCTTTAAAATTATCCGTGTCACTCCTATACTGAGACTTAGTATAGGAGTGAAACTGATGATATTGAGGCTAGGCTTACCTAGACTGGTGTAAGTGATTCGTGACCCGATGTCCAGGAGCATCTAGCTTAAAACTTACTTAGGTTTGTATTTATAGTGAAGATGACCACTAACCAAAGATATGAACCTCAGGCATCATATGTGTGTTGTTGGGTAGGTAATTCTTTTCAGGGTCATACACAACATCACAAGCACATTCTTTAGAATATCCTGGGTAATTTTATACAATTCTCCATACTTGGCATTGGAAGGAGATATTCTTAAAAGCAGACAAATGGACTTGTAAAATTTGGAAATTTTGACAAATAAGAATGATGAGATTTGAGCTAATGAGGCAATCACCTCGACAATGCCCTTACCAGCGGTTGATTGGCAGTTAAACTGTATCTAGTTCTCGAACGTTACAAGCAGGCAATGACCCCGACAATGCCCTTACCAGTGACTGATTGGCAGTTCAACTGTATCTAGTTCTCGAACGTTTATGTGATTGCCCCTCTGAGCTTGTGGCCACGGTCTGCTCGAGACCAAGATTGTCCTGATCCCAGTTTCGATTAGCAAGATGATGTTGAGAAATGTTTGAAGAGTTTTTGTTTATCTTTTGATGAGTTTTACTCTAGGTGTCATGTTCTTCATAATATCTTTGAAAAAGTATAATCACTACAAGGCAATCACTAGAGTCAATGAAACTAAAACGACCTTACCAACACAGGACGAATGTTTGGTCCATTGCCCTGAAGTCTGACAGGTGATACTAGATGCACCATGTAGAGGTTTGTAGCCTGCTGTACACTGTAGAGTGCACTTGTCATTTGGTTTGTGAGATGTTGATGAGCAGTGGTAAGATCCGTTTGGTACATGGGCATGTTATAACTGTGGAAGGAAGTATAACCCTTGAGAAACAAAGTTGTTATCTGTGATCTATTTTGTCGAATAGATCATAATAAACTGAACGCCAAAAGAGATGTTACACCTCTTTGAATTTGAATATCATAAAAAGTTACGTGTTAAGAGGAATTTGCTTTGTTGTGTTGTAACACTCAATCAGTTTAGTACTTTGTGCTAAAATAGCAGACCTGTAGCTTTACTGGTAAATAAGTAATCGCCAGTTCTTCATGGGAAACTAAAACGATCTTACCAACACAGGATGAATGTTTGTTCCATTGCCCTGAAGTTTGACAGGTGATACTAGATGCACCATGTAGAGGTTTGTAGCCTGATGCACACTGTAGAGTACACTTGTCATTTGGTTTATGGGATGTTGATGAGCAGTGGTAAGATCCGTGTGGTACAGAAGATGGTCTTGGGCATGTGATAACTGATGGTGCAAACAAACAATATCACACCTCTGCCGACAAAATATCGTCAAAGATTTACTATGATATATTGAGGGAGAAAATGTTTTCCTGAATGAAATAAAGCTAAGGTCACAATCGCTTGCATTACATAATACATATGAAATTTATGATCCATAGAAAACAGCGGTGGATTTGGACAGTTTAACACTGTTGAAGAAAATATACAAGTAAACAATCACACATCTTACGCTACAAATTGTAGTCACAGGCAGTTTAAAATAATTGATACTGAAAATATGTATTAAACTAAATAGGGATAATACCAAAAACCTGAATAGCATAATATGTATAACCTCGGAAACAATAGTGCCCTATTGGTTAACATTTTACAAAATAGGTCAAATGGCATAATTGAAGTTCTGTACATGGAAAATCTACTTACGATTACAAGATCGTAAACCAGACCAATGGGATGTAGCACCACAAGTACTGGTTGTGTGAGAGTTGCTGGGTTTGTATCCTGGAGCACAAGTCAGCGTACAGGTGGAGCCATATTTGTGGGTGTGCTGAGAAGAACATTTGACAGATCCATGCTGAACTGTGGGGGGTCCAGAGCACATGATATCTGGAAGATGTTAACAAGTAGACAAAGCACCGCAACATTGTTTTTCTATTGATTTTCAAGAATATGCCAAGAACAATACTGAGTTCGTTCTTAAACCTTTTGATTAAAAACCCTTTTAAATAGAAAGCTATTATGAGAAAGGACATTTCTAAGGTGATTATGTAGTTCCTAATTGATTAGCTGTATTGGGGAAGCACAAAAAATATCATAGTTTGTATCTTACAGGCCTTATTCGGTATTCCAGTTTGTGTGCAATGTATCAACCATGCCAATCTTCCACATTGTCCATAAACCAAACCTTCTATGGTCAACTGACACAAACAAATAGACATTTTAAGTGCCAATTGGTGTAAAAATGTAGGTTTAAGTTCCTTAAAAGTGTTCTCAAATACACAGGAAGTATAGGGAATCAAACATTGTCCATCCCAGCCACACGTAACTTGCCCCTTTCACCACTTGGCCTTTTCACGATATGGTTTTCATCATTAAACCAATAGTTTCACAGTTTGCATGCCAATTGTTGTGTTTGTTAAAACTGGTGTACACATGGAATAGTTGTTATTAAATGTCTGTAGCTATGAACATGTATGTCTTTATTCTCAAATTTATGTCAAAGAATTTATGAGTGTTGATCGTGATTTTTCTGTCAAAACAGTATACTGTTCCTCCATAACTTCAGTGGTTAAAGTAAGTGTACCATCTAGCACAATGGTTTACGTCTAATACCATACTCTTTATTGCACAAAACTCATATAGATTAATAAAGTCCCTAAAAATGAAATGAATGATGCAAATGAGCATACAACGTTTCTTCATATTATCCTTTTAATACCCCGCCAGTAAGTTGAAGGGTATATATTTTTGAGCTTCGTCCGTCCGCCCGTGCGTCCGTCCTTGCGTCCGTCCGAGTTAAAGGGGAAAGCTTTTCTCGAAAATAAATTAAGATAGGAAAAGCAAATCTGGTATGTGCCTTCAGGCCATTAATACCTTGATTGAGTTGGAAAACCAGAACCGTGCAATTATTTTAACGGAGTTATTGTCCGTTCTGTGTTTTTTTACTCTGATAAGATTTATGCAATAAAATATTACAGAGTTATGGCCCATGTAGGAAAATGAATGGATATTTAATTAAAACTAATTTGGCGGGGGATGTTGATGACCATGTCTTCTTGTTTACACCTGCTTTTAACCTGCAATTTTTGCATATGGAAATAAGCAGGAATTCACCATCACATACATGTACATTGACAAAACATAACATCACAATAGTCGCGATCGTCTCCTCAAAGAAAAACTTGTATAGACACCCATTTTGGTGTAGTTGTGTGTTTTATGTATCTGATAATTGCAATTCAACTGTGATTTCAGATTTGCGAAACACAGCTGTTTGACAACTTTGCCTGGTATAGTAAATGGATTATAGATTCCTTTTCAATCTTGCAAAATGTACACAGAGGTGAATCTATAACTTTATATCTATATAAATGTTTATCTGTAATGAAGATTCTATGGATAATACAGAATTTAAAAAACCTGTTTTACACAATATGATGCTAGAAATACTATAATGTTTCATGTTTTCCATACGTTCCATTTGTTTTGGTAGAGAAGTTTTGAGTAAGAACAATCTTTACTTTTATACCTTTATAAAGTATTTCCGGATAAGGAGTAATAAAGGTTTGTTCCTGTTTACTGATGTTGATTGATTTTTGTTTGGTACATGTTTGCAACAGAGATAGTAATCCTGCATATTCAAGAAAATTTGCTTTGACTTAGAATCCTTCTTCGAAATCCTTGTATTATGATAAATATTGTCATTGGTTAGGAAATCATTTATAAATTTTACATTTGATGATGCACATAGATTATAGGCTTATTTTCTGTTGTTTTCCAAGCAGACTCTGAAACCAAACAAAGGTTGATCTCAGCCGATATCCCCATCTCAGCTTGCGGCCAACCAAGCACTGCAGCTCGGGACAAACCCAAAGCCAGTTGAGGGCCCTTACACACTTAAGCGTATAGCAAGAACGTTTGAGTTGCGTAGGGAAAGTTTTTCATACGCAACCAGTATGCTAAAAAATTACCATATTTTGCCTTACTTGTACCGCACATCGAGCGACTGATTTACGAACTATGTAGTTTCTTTGCGTTGGTTGTGCGTTGGAGATGCATATGATTTGCGTATCCCCACTTTATTGTGACAGATGATTGCATATGCAGAGCGCAATCAAACCATACTCCGGACGCTTACAACTTATATCTACCGCATGCCTTGCGCTAAAAAAGCAAGCATATTCAGAGCACGTTGCGTCTTCACAACAATTTCAGTCCTTTTTGATTTGTAGTACAATTGAGCTTAAACCGATGCATTGCGTGTTAACCATACGCAGGATAGTTTTGAACATGCAGACAAACAAGAAACGACCTTAACACAACCAAGGTGCGTATGAGTTGCGTGTCCTGCGTACGGCTGCGTATTTCCGCGTATGGGAGAAATTGTAATACGCAACTCGTACGCAGTGAGTATACGCTGAAGTGTGACAGGGGCTTAACTGAGTGTTATTTTGCCCATAAGGACAAGCAATCACGTGATCGTCAAAATCAATGACCAACCTGTGTATATGTTACGAACCATCTGGGGTATATCACAATCTGCAGATTGTTCGAACAATCTGCAGATTGTGAGCTCACAATCTAGGAATATGTCAAGATTCCTAGATTGTTTAAACAATCTGCAGATTGTGAGACCTGCACAATCTGGGAATGATCACAATCTAGGAATATTTTTGGTCCAACTAACGGAGTAGTGTTGTCAATTCCCAGATTGTGAATGGCTATAAGCAACTGTGTATGGAATGGAATATAGGAGACGATTCCTTGATTGTGAAGGGCTCTTACGTAGTCTTTGGGTCCCTCTGACGGGGCAGTGTAGTCTATTCCCAGATTGTGATGGACTCTCAGTGACTTTCTATGTTTAATCTATTGAGTATGGGTGTATATTCCTAGATTGTGACGGGCTCTTACATGGTCTTGGGGTCCCTCTGACGGGGCAGTGTAGTCTATTCCCAGATTGTAATGGACTCTTAGCGACTTTCTATCTTTAATCTATTGAGTATGGGGGTACATTCCTAGATTGTGAGGGGCTCCTACGTGGTCTTTGGGTCCCTCTGACGGGGCAGTGTAGTCTATTCCCAGATTGTGATGGACTCTCAGTGACTTTCTATCTTTAATCTATTGAGTATGGGGGTATATTCCTAGATTGTGACGGGCTCTTACATGGTCTTGGGGTCCCTCTGACGGGGCAGTGTAGTCTATTTCCCAGATTGTGATGGACTCTTAGTTTACTATCTTTAATCTATTGAGTATGGGGGTACATTCCTAGATTGTGAGGGGCTCTTACGTGGTCTTGGGGTCCCTCTGACGGGGCAGTGTAGTCTATTCCCAGATTGTGATGGACTCTTAGTGACTTTCTATCTTTAATCTATTGAATATGGGGGTACATTCCTAGATTGTGAGGGGCTCTTACATGGTCATGGGGTCCCTCTGACAGGGCAGTGTAGTCTATTCCCAGATTGTAATGGACTCTTAGCGACTTTCTATCTTTAATCTATTGAGTATGGGGGTACATTCCTAGATTGTGAGGGGCTCTTACATGGTCTTGGGGGTCCCTCTGACGGAGCAGTGTAGTCTATTTTCAGATTGTGATGGACTCTTAGCGACTTTCTATCATCAGTCTATGGTGTATAGCGGTATATTCTTAGATTGTGAAGGGCTCTTACGTGGTCTTGGGGTCCCTCTGACGGAGCAGTGTAGTCTATTCCCAGATTGTGATGGACTCTTAGTGACTTTCTATCTTCAGTATATGGAGTATGGGGGTACAATCCTAGATTGTGAGGGGCTCTTACGGTCTTGGGGTCCCTCTGACGGGGCAGTGTTGCCTATTCCCAGATTGTGAAGGGCTATGTGCGGTTTTCTATCTTCAATTTATGTAACATAGAGAACGATTCTTAGATTGTGAAGGGCTCATAGCTGGTCATAGTGTCCAATTGACGGGTTTGTATGGTCCATTCACAGATTGTGAAGGGCTATGAGCGGTTTTCTATCCTTTATTTATGTAATATAGAGAACGATTCTTAGATTGTGAAGGGCTCCTAGCTGGTCTTAGTGTCCAATTAACGGGTTAGTTTGGTTCATTCCCAGATTGTGAAGAGCTATGAGCGGTTTTCTATCTTCAATTTATGTAATATAGAGAACGATTCTTATATTGTGAAGGGCTCCTAGCTGGTCTTAGTGTCCAATTAACGGGTTAGTTTGGTTCATTCCCAGATTGTGAAGAGCTATGAGCGGTTTTCTATCTTCAATTTATGTAATATAGAGAACGATTCTTATATTGTGAAGGGCTCATAGCTGGTCTTAGAGTCCAATTGACGGGTTAGTGTAGTCCATTCCCAGATTGTGAAGGGCTGTGAGCGATTATCTATCTTCAGTTCAAGTAATATAGGTGTAAATTCCTAGATTGTGAAGGGCTCTTAGCTTGTCATGATGTCCAACTGACGGAGAGGTGTTGTCCATTTCAATATTGTGAAGGACTGTGAGCTATTTTCTTTGTTCACGAAATGTTGTATTGGGTGATTCCCAGGTTTTGAAGGAATGTGTGCATAATTTTTAGAACAAGAACTATTTAAATATAATGGTAAAATCCTGGGATTGTGAACGGCTATGTGTGTTTCTTTTGAAAGACAGTTTTTAGAATATTGAAATCAATGATCGAAAATATATTGTCTGAGAGAAAGGATAGTTAGCAGTAAACCTTGTAATTATTATTAACGCCCGTCTGTATTACTTTTTCAGTGCTTAGACTTGTTTTTACCTAAGTAAATATACCTTTTAAGGGCCAATTTTTAAGGCACAAATAAATTGTTGGTACTAAACCATTTTCAATGCATTTTCTTGGGAATACTCTCCTCTGTTTACCGTCTTTGACATTTACTGGTTATCATTATATATATACTTCAAATTCATATTCTTTAGGATTTGAATTTAAGAACCTTGATTTGGCGGAATAAAGAAAGACCAGTTCAATAGAGCAGTGACATGTGCCAACAATACATGTATTTGATCAAAGACTTCACATTTGACTATATCATTTATGAGAAACTTATTTTGAAATTTTGAATAACATTTTTACAATTTCTATATGAAATGTCATAATCTTTCAATTACATGTATGTGTAATCTTGTGATCTCTGTGGCAAATGCTTGATTAATCCTTACCCATAGCATTGTTAGGTTATTAAAGTTTAATCAATCCCCAATGAGGCTAAATCAGCTGCTCAAATCAGCCAACAAATGTACTTGAAATGAATATACATTCAATTAGAAGGAGGAAGTTGGTGTGATTGTGCGAGATTGCAGCTCAAGTCAGACAGGGACGCGACACAGTGACACGTTGTTGTGATAACCATCTGAAGAACCGTCAGACGGCTGGTCTAATTATATAACATGACACGGTATAAATTATTATTGATAGATAAAACTATCAGTTTAAAGTGGAAATATTTTTAAAAGATATCATTAACACACTACAATTGGTCATTTTTGGCGTACAAAGCCCTTCACAACCTAGGAATCGTGCCTTACAGTTATTCAAAGTCGCGTACAAAGCCCCTCACAAGCTGGGAATCGTCTCTCATAGTCGACCAGTAGGACTCAAAGTCACGTTAAAAGCCCCTCACAATCTTGGAAACGTCCTTTACAGTTATTCATTAAGTCTCAAAGTCGCGTACAAAGCCCTTCACAATCTGGGAATCGTCTCTCAAAGTCGATCAATAGGATTCAAAGTCACGTTAAAAGCCCTTCACAATCTGGGAATCGTCCTTTACAGTTATTCATTAAGTCTTAAAGTCGCGTACAAAGCCCCTCACAATCTGGGAATCGTCCCTTACAGTTATTCATTAAGTGTCAAAGTCGCGTACAAAGCCCTTCACAATCTGGGAATCGTCTCTCAAAGTCGATCAGTAAGACTCAAAGTCGCGTAAAAAGCCCCTCACAATCTGGGAATCGTCCCTTACATTTATTCATTAAGTCTCAAAGTCGCGTACAAAGTGCCTCACAATCTGGGAATCGTCTCTCATAGTCGATCAGTGGGACTCAAAGTCGCGTACAAATCCCCTCACAATCTAGGAATCATTTCTCAAAATTGTTTATAAAGACACAAATATGCACACATAGCCCCTCACAATCTGGGAATCTTCCCTTACAGTAATCCATTAAGTCTCAAAGTCGCGTACAAAGTCCCTCACAATCTTGGAATCGTCCCTTACAGTTATTCATTAAGTCTCAAAGTCGCGTACAAAGCCCTTCACAATCTAGGAATCGTCTCTCAAAGTCGATCAGTAAGACTCAAAGTCGCGTAAAAAGCCCTTCACAATCTAGGAATCGTTTCTCAAAATTGTTAATAAAGACACAAAGATGCACACATAGCCCCTCACAATCTGGGAATCGTCCCTTACAGTTATTCATTAAGTGTCAAAGTCGCGTACAAAGTCCCTCACAATCTGGGAATCGTCCCTTACAGTTATTCATTAAGTGTCAAAGTCGCGTACAAAGCCCTTCACAATCTGGGAATCGTCTCTCAAAGTCGATCAGTAAGACACAAAGTCGCGTAAAAAGCCCCTCACAATCTGGGAATCGTCCCTTACATTTATTCATTAAGTCTCAAAGGCGCGTACAAAGCCCTTCACAATCTGGGAATCGTCTCTCATTGTTGATCAGTGGGACTCAAAGTCGCATACAAAGCCCCTCAAAATCTAGGAATCGTTTCTCAAAATTGTTAATAAAGACACAAAGATGCACACATAGCCCCTCACAATCTGGGAATCGTCCCTTACAGTTATTCATTAAGTCTCAAAGTCGCGTACAAAGCCCCTCACAATCTGAGAATCGTCTCTCAAAGTCGATCAGTGCCTGGTATTCAAAGTCGCGTACAAAGCCCCTCACAATCTAGGAATCGTCTCTCAAAATTGTTAATAAAGACTCAAAGACGCACACATAGCCCCTCACAATCTTGGAATCGTCCCTTATAGTTATTCATCAAGTCTCAAAGTCGAGTACAAAGCCCCTCACAATCTGGGAATCGTCTCTCATAGTCGACCAGTAGGACTCAAAGTCGGGTTCAAAGCCCCTCACAATCTGGGAATCGTCCCTTAAAGTTGTTCATTAAGATTCAAAGTCGCGTACAAAGACCTTTACAATCTAGGAATAGACCACACTGCCCCACCAGAGGGACACCAAGACCAGCTAAGAGCACCTCACAATCTAGGAATCGATCCTCTATACTCCATAACATGAAGATAGATAACCACTTATAGCACTTCACAATCTGGGAATGGACTACGCTACTCAGTCAGTTTGACACAAATCATTCCTAGATTGTGATCATTCCCAGATTGTGCAGGCCTCAAAATCTGCAGATTGTTTAAACAATCTAAGAATGAAAAATATTCCTAGATTGTTCGAACAATCTGCAGATTCCTAGAATATTCCTAGATTGCACGTTACATATATACGATACGTGACATCAAGCGACATATCCAATAATTTCATAATCATCTTCTCATAATTTCATCATTTCCTATGTAGCAGTGTTGATGTATTGCATGTGGGGTTAAAGTGTACGAAACGAGAGGAAAAAGCACAAACAGGAGGGTAGCCCTTTCAATGGATCAGGCAACTAATACGAGCTGTTACTTTTGATAGCGTAACTAGAAAAAGAAGTTAAACTCACGATAATTGAGTTATCCCTCTTGCGTGTTTCTCTTCCCTATTTAAAGTAGTGTTCATTTACCAAACAAAAGCGCAAAAAGGTAAATTTTCATGAATGTTTTCTAAGTTGTGATCACCTCCTTCCGTTGATCATTTTCCTTCTTTGTATAATTGTAACAATTACATTCGAGCAAGTTGACAATTAAAAAAATGTAAGATAGACTTTGAAATACCTTTTCAGCCTTTAATTAATTTGGATTTTTAATCTGTTGTCTTACTCATATGTAAATGCAAGTTCTGGAAACAATAATCTTGCTATGTTTAATTTGATACAACTAATTTACAAAGCTACATGTAACTACCCTTTTTAACATAAAAAAGATGTGAGTAACTGGTTTCCATCAAAACATTTATAGACCACTACCTTGCTAGACAAACGTGTGAATAAGAGATAAAGATATTGAAAAGGGACGAAAAACCAGAGTTTATTCGTTACTCAAAGTAAAGGAGCCAGTTATTCTACCATTGTTTTATGATTCAAAAATAAATAAAATAAGTAGTGACGTTTGAGAAAGTTTTAAAAGAAAATAACTCAAATTTGAGTTTAGCTCGAATAATTTGCGAAAGATGTATAAAGTACTATTATATTCGACATATATATATATTGATGTTATATTCGACCAAATGTAAAATAACAGCTAACTGCTATTTGTTTGAATATTTCAAAGGTTTGATGGTTTATGATGTGTTTATTTTTAAAAACAGAATTTATCCAACGAACTGAAGACAAACTTCATCCGATCCTTATTAACGTCTTAAGCTTGTTTTTACCCTAGTAGGTGGGTGCATCGCCAAATGACAAGAGATTCATATAATGGTTGACAATTTTAAAACTTTTGATGTTTTTCACTTTTTTATAATAAAATGTTCCATTTTTACATGTACCTTATTTGAAGTACTGCTGTGCTTAGAGACAAGAGCTATCAAAACAGACAAGACTCCAGCTGATGGATTGGATTGCAGAACATCAAAGTATCGGTAATTAAAATTTTGTCTCTCCCCAAAAATAACTTTGTATAATCGCTCAAACGGGCCTGTAACAAAGTTAAGAGCTTCGACAACAACCCTAATTTAGTCACTGCAAAGAAAAGATGTTATTCAATAAAGAACTATTTCTGTCTACTTTCGCTGCACAAGAGCAGTATTTATTTATTTGAATGAAAGTTAATGTCAAAAACAGATGATTAGTTTTGGATGTGCAGCATGTTTGAGGCCTTCACTTATGTCATTGATGAAATCATAAACACCATTATCATCAAAGGCAATCCCGGTTTACCTTTCCAATTCATACAATTTACTTTTAGATAAGACTTTTGTAATTATCACTTTAGAAGTATATTTTGTTGAAACATCTTGTCCTTTAAGGGGAAAATCGTATTAACTAAAACAAAATATATCCTCTCATTACAATATATCAACCAAATCGTCCTTATAACATTTTCAGCCATATGGGTAATAATATAAATCCTTGTAATGCGTACGTGCATACATGTGGTCATGATTAAAAATAATATCCATTTACATAAAATACATCGTACATTTTTATTCTCTTTTTTAAAAGTAACAATCTATAAACATAAAGATTTGTAAAAAAAATATTACATTGAAAACATTGCTTTAGTTGGGGTTGATGTGATTGCAAAACATATGTATTTTCTGCATCTTAAAGGGACTGTAGCACGTTTTTTGATAATTTTATATTTTATTTTTTTCACTGATAATTTTAAGTTAATTCTAAATGTATGATTTTGAGAGTGTAACAATTCTCATCACACAAAACAATCATCCATAGTTAGAGGACAAAGTATGAAGATTCACATAAAATCCATTGGCGGCCATTTTGTGTGAACACCTTTTATTCATTTTGTGTAGGAAAAAATAATCGCATAGCTAAACTTTACATTATATATTTGATTTATTACTGCTTCATTTAGTTAGAATACATTGACTTTCAATTGGAACCTTTCATTTTCATTTTCCTGAAATCACCTTATATTTCACCTAAAAACGTGCTACTGCCCCTTTAAGGTAGATACATGAAAGATTTGAATTGGAAAAGTTTTAATGAGAAATTCAACAATGAACAATTTGTTGACCGGCTACGTTCAAAGCTTATTGTTTATTGCACAATCGAAACACGATAACAAAACTTTACAAATGCTTATGTTACTTTGCTTTATTAGATGAGAGAAGGAGTTGATACAAACTCAGCTTAAGTATATTTATATCTATTTATACAACTTGCAAACACAAGAGTCAGAAATAATGTTTGTATATGTATACTTGATCTAATCATGACCAGTAAACAAAGTCTTGCGAGCAGGCACCACGTCTCTGTTACATCCATCTTCTTTACAACAATAGTAACAGGATAAGTAGTAGCTGTAGATGTTCTTTGGGTTGAAGTCAACACAGTTGCTCTTGTCTGACGTCTCATGCCACCATTTGGTGTTGCATTCCACAGCAGATGCGCATCTGAAAGCATTTACAAAGCTACTGAGTTGTAATTTAAGATTTAACATACAATGTTTTTGTTGTTTACGCAAGTTACATTTTTTGTTACTTCATATCAGAGAAAGGGAACCAACCCACCGGTGTAGAAGGCTCTTATCAGATAGTTTATGCTCTGAAATGCAATTATAATTTAATGTCCATATGCATTTTCAGTATCAAACTTATTAAAAGTCCCGTCTCAATTCCAACGCAATTTTAATCGAAGAACGTTTTGCAGAAATTTACCAGTTATCTATCTTTATCAATATATCAATATAGTTAACACTATCATAATTTCAGAAACCCTAAAAAGAAAATGTTTATCAAGTTCAGGCGCAAGTAATAGTTCATTTAAATCTGCCAACATTAGGATAATAGGATAAATCCTCAGAGTATATTGTTTACCTTCCTACTAAGTAACAAAAACAAACACATGCGCAATGGAGAAAGATTACAGTCTTAAAATCCAATTGGTCACTTCAACAATTCATTCTCCGAAAAAACATCATACTAAATATGTCAAGTTTTAAAGGGGCAGTAGCACGTTTTTTGATAATTTGATAATTTTAATTTTTCACTGATAATTGTAAGTTAACGCTAAATGTATTAGTTTGACAGTGTCCAAAATCTCATTACACAAGCCAATCATCCATAGTCTGAGGACGAAGTATTAAGATTCACATAAAATCCATTGGCGGCCATTTTGTGCGAACACCTTTAATTCATTTTGTGTAAGAAAAAGCGATCGCATGGCTAAACTTTACT
The DNA here is from genome assembly GCA_916613615.1 of Steromphala cineraria. Classification (NCBI taxonomy): domain Eukaryota; kingdom Metazoa; phylum Mollusca; class Gastropoda; order Trochida; family Trochidae; genus Steromphala; species Steromphala cineraria. The sequence continues at coordinate 6,637,289 of OU744735.1, forward strand.
ATTACTGTCCCATTTAGTTTAAATACATTGTCTTTCAATTGGAACCATTATTTAATTTTCCTGACATCACCTTATATCCCCCCTTAAAACGTGCTACTGCCCCTTTAAGGAACAGTAATCCCTTTCAATGCAAAATATAATAGTTTAGCAGGTAGCCTTTTCTCTATGGTTTAAAATGTTTTTCAGGAACCAAGATTGTTTAAAATGTTTGAAGATATACATACACTTGAATATTATATATTTACGTTTTTGTGACTGTTTTCGTTCCATCAGATTTGTTGTCCACATGGTTCATGCAGTAAGGTTTGTCTGATGGGCAGGTTACAAGAGGGTCGTTGTTAGGGATGATTCCACACAAAGGTCCAGAACACACCTCACAGCCGACAGGTTTGGCTAAAAGCAAACGATTTTGTCTTTAAATTATAGTGGAACGTAATTCTGTTTGAAAATAAGATCATAACAAAAAAACATAAACATGCTCCTTCTTATGAGCAATATAAACAAAAGTCATCAGAAGATGACATATAAGATGACACCTAAGATAAATCTAGCGCACAAAGTCATCTGTCGAAATTATTAGCTCAATATCATTATCCCAAAAGGCACATCTACAGAAGCTAAGTGATACATCTACCAAATCTAAGATGGAAAACGCTTATTAACAACAACTGAACTTTCAATGAGCTAGGTCTTGTAGTTTTGTTCTGCTCCGGAAATGAAATGATTGACAGATGGGAGGCGGACAGACAGACTAACAGGTCAATGACTATATCAGACAGTATTACATACTGGTTGGATAATCATGAAAGCTTCAAACAAATATCACTGTTCATTTGATAAAAGTCATACCAATAAAGAGCAATTAATATAATCTCTTGCACCTTCTGTTGTTGTTGCTTGTGCCTGTTGAGTAGTCAGGGTTGATGTTACCCTGCTTGTCATAGAGACCTTAGGTAAAACTGCTGTAGTTGATACTTTCCTTGGCGATGTTGTTGTTGTTGATGTTGAAACTGTCGGCGTTGTTGTCATTGATGTTGTCGATGTAGTTGTCGATGTTGTTGTCGATGCTGTCACTGGTATTGCTTCTGTTTTCATTTATATGTTGACAATGAGGTTTCACAAAAGATCTTTTCATAAAGAATATTTTACAATAAAATATAGTACTCATGATTTGATAGGGATAATAGAATTTGTTTTGAAAAGAGCATTTATTTTGTAACATTTTCATATTCAGAAAGAACATATCTTAAATGGCATGTAGGTCATGTATGTTACACACTTGCTCATTAATTCATGTCATCACAGCAAGTTCAGGTTCACATATCATGTTTGGTGTAAACAACATAATGATGGTTTACACATGTTTATTGTGTCTTTACCATGAATATGAAGTTTGAAGACCTTTGATAAAACACTATCAACATCGAAGACGTCGTTTAATGTCCGAGTAATAGGGCAGATGCATTGGAATGATTGAAACTGGTATGTCTCAACATCACGTTGAGATTGCAGTTAACGTGAGAAAAAGCGTTGTTAACAGAGCATGGAACCAACTTATAACGTTTGGTAAAACAACATATCATCATTGTGGTTGTCATCAAAGGCCACCTACGCAACGACAATATAATTTTATCAAACTTCACGCACAACATTATACATTCTGGACCGCTACCACATTGCGAATTGAGATCCTGAATGCTGTTGGGATTACTATTTCCACACAAACAATTAGAAACAGTCTCCATACTGCTTGTCTCGTGTTAAGGAGGGCATTTGTTTTGTACCCACATAACGTATATCACAGGCAGGAACCTTTGAAGTGAAACAAATCACATGTTACAAGGGCAGATAATGACTGGACCCAAGTTCTTTTTACAGAGAAATATTGGCACTTTTTCGATTTTGCAGACAGACGGCATCAGGATTGGTGGAGACAAAAAGAAAAGTTGAACTATGCCAATATTAGTGAACATGATTGCTGACTCATTAATGAACTGAAAGGAAACAGTAGGAACAGAGGAAATGATCTGCATGTCATAGAGGGATGTACATGTACACTGACTTGGGTGACAATCCTTGATGTCTGCGTACGACCCTCCTCTGTGTTTTGGGTCCTGATTTCATTATGATGGATGATTATGCCCATCTCCTTCGGGCAAGGGTGGTTGAGCACTTCATTGAAGACGGAACAGTTCTTCCTTTGAATTTGCCAGTGTGTTCTGTGGACCTAAACTCAACTAATCTGTTTGTAACAAGCTGCAGGCCGCCATTTAAAAACATAATCCTCTACCCATGAGTTGACGACTGCTCTATTAGAAGAAAGGAACAACCTTTCCGTGATGGAAATCAAAGTTGTTTACAGCATGAATCGACGATTACATGTTGTCTTTCAACAAGTTGGAGTTCATGCCCATTACTGACATCAAATTCGTCATTTATACAATTGAGACAGTAAGGAAACGACGTCGACAAAGGACGATGAAGCCAACATTACTGTGATGTTGAAATGACGCCTGTAGATACCCTTTTTTGGTTGACCATTATTTCATAATTATTTCATAGCTAGTACAAAGGGTACACTAAATAAACCCGAGCTGGTGGTACATTCACAACTTGGAGTACACGTCAGAGTCCTTCCCCAAGAGCCGTGTCGTCACTCCAAGCTGTGTCCAGCCGGGTGGTGTGAACTATTGTCAGTGTGCAGGTCAGTGCGGGTCTGCCGAGACAGAGTACCGGCTGCATTTTACACATGCAAGTAACACAAAGAAAATGACCAAATAAGGTGACTAGACGAGAAGGAGGGGTCACGCGGATGATCAGCTAATTAGCTTTCAGTGAATAGATCTGCCGATGGCGTTTAAAACAAATATCGAGTTAATCATACTCGATATGATCCCTATCAAATTATGAGTAGTATTCTGTGGCAAAGAGAAAGTTAAACATTACTAAAACCACTTAACCAACACATATGAGTATAAATAATTGGTAAAAGAAAGTTCATATCAAATAATTGGTGACATAAAGATCATATAATGTGCTTGTGCTGTATCGGTGTCCGACACAGTCAGTAAGGGTCTCAAATCAAAGAGATGTTCAGTACATATTTATTTGTACATGTATATAGTTGTTAAATAAAAATTGATAATAGGTAACCAAACGAGGATTTTTGCATTTATATTTACATTACATTCATATACGAAATTATTGTGTTGCATAAGGCAGACTAATAAAACATATCTATTTTTGTAGGTGCCAAGATCACAAAGACAAACGACTGAGATCAACAATTGTCAATCTGACATTATAACCTGATAGGAAAAAAACTGTTGAGGAGAATGAAAATGGAAAATGATATGTATCTGGCCACTATTACTTTTGCATATTGCAGATGGTGTCCATGTTCCTGTAGATAGACACTCTGTGTGTGTAACCAGGGAGTCTGGTTTATATCCGAGGTCACAGCTGAGATCACAGATGTCATGTTGTTTATGGGTGGAGTTGTGAAGACAGACGAACCTTCCGTTGTTAACAGTTGGTGGAGATGGGCACTGCTTCTCTTGAACAAATCAAATACAATAAACATTAAATCCACGTTTTGCTCACATCTTAGATAAGGTGATACTTGAATAGCCTCTTCATCCTTGAAAATGAATTTTGATAATATCTTACTTTCAATCAAGACCAATTAATGATTTTTTTGCCTATCAATAATAGATTACTTTTCTTCAAATACATGAAATTCTGAAACAAGAGCGAAATATAATTTTGCTGAACAGTGTTTATTACTGCATTGTTTTCAAATATGTTTTGTAGTTCTGCTATACTTAATGTTAACAATTGTCACCTGTTGATTACAATGTTTTCAGTGCTGATATTGATAACATCCACTTAAATGTAAGCCATGACAACTTGTTCAAGCTCATGAAACCAGCAACAATGCATCTGACATTTCATTGAGTATTTATGAAAATATTGGGATTGTTGAATGTGTTGGAAGTCTAAAGGCTAAATTTAGTTGTGATTCTACATGGAGAAAGTACAATAAATACCCGGATTTTTGCAATTCTTGTTGACCTTTTTAATGTTAACCAACACAGATAAAAGATTAAGACCACCTTTCAGATGTCCCTTTGAATGCTCACCGACACATATAGCAGACTGTGACCACATTTCAGATATCATGCAGCTAATATGGTCATATTGAGTGTTTAGTTTATAGCCTTGATTGCAATGAAGCTGACACGTGCTGCCAATTCCGTAGTGAGATGTATGTCCACAGGTATACCGACCGTTCTGAAGAGGTGGAGGACTTGGACATTTCATTTCTGAAAAAAGACACAATTGATGATGCCTTTATATTTAATAACCCCTTTCAATTAGCTTAGAAATAGGTTGAATTAGTGTAAACATACTTATCCATTGGTATATTTTTGATAAGTTTAGATACAAGTTTGTTTCAATTTGACATTACTATAAAAGTGGATATATGTTTCACTTCCTAGTTGTGCAGTAAAAATTCACACATGTAAACAAAAGAGCAACAACTTAAATATAAATCAAAGTGCCGATTGAACATTCTCACTCACACAATTAGCTGAATATGTCCATCTTTCAGCTTCAGAACATTCATTATGGACGAGCCTCGAATCTGGTTTGAGTTTTTTAACAATGATCACAAAGAAACGTCAGAGACACAGAGAATATTTCACTTATTTTCTGTGTGATTTCAAAACGTCAAAATGTCATGAAAGTCACCAGATAAAATATCGGAGGTCAGCAAAGATGACTAAAGGATTTGAGAATAAATGATGTAAATGATATGTATCTGGCCAATTTTACCTTTGCATGTTGCAGATGGTGTCCATGTTTCGTTAGATAGACACTCTGTGTGTGTAACCAGGGAGTCTGATTTATATCCGAGGTCACAGCTGAGATCACAGATGTCATGTGGTTTATGGCTTGAGTTGCTAGGACAGACGTACCTTCCGTTGTTAACAGTTGGAGGAGATGGACAATGCTTCTCTTGAACAAAATACAGTAAATAGAGATTCTCATATTGCTCACATCTTAGTGAAGGAAGTTATCAAATAGTCTCTATATGATAGATGTCTTTCATTCTGGAAAATAAACTTTGAGAAAATGCTACATTCAATAAAGACAAATCAATGATTTAATTTTCTATAAAAATTATTTTTGATTGATGGAAATGGTAAAATGAATATTGTTTTATACATGTGACTCTTTTTATGTCCTTTTGCTGTTTAAATGGCTCAATCTTCAAAACATCATTCCATACGAACTTTTTAAAATTCATATGGTGTATGAAGGACTTAATTTATTAATGACTCTTGTGAAAGAGTAATAAATCGGATTTATACATTTATATTTAACCTTTTAATTCTTACCAACACACATGGAAGATGTAGACCACGTTTCAGATATTTTGCAGCTAATATGGTCATATTGAGTGTTTAGTTTATAGCCTTGATTGCAATGAAGCTGACACGTGCTGCCAATTCCGTAGTGAGATGTATGTCCACAGGTATACCGACCGTTCTGAAGAGGTGGAGGATTCTGACATTTCATTTCTGAAAAAGAGACAATTGATGATGCCTTTATATTTAATAACCCCTTTCAATTAGCTTAGAAATAGGTTGAATTAGTGTAAACATACTTATCCATTGGTATATTTTTGATAAGTTTTGATACAAGTTTGTTTCAATTTGACATTACTATAAAAGTGGATATATGTTTCACTTCCTAGTTGTGCAGTAAAAATTCACCCATGTAAACAAAAGAGCAACAACTTAAATATAAACCAAAGTGCTGATTGAACATTCTCACCCACGCAATTAGCTGAATATGTCCATCTTTCGGCTTCAGAACATTCATTATGGACGAGCCTCGAATCTGGTTTGAGTTTTTTTAACAATGATCACAAAGAAACGTCAGAGACACAGAGAATATTTCACTTATTTTCTGTGTGATTTCAAAACGTCAAAATGTCATGAAAGTCACCAGATAAAATATCGGAGGCCAGCAAAGATGACTAAAGGATTTGAGAATAAATGATGTAAATGATATGTATTTGGTAAATTTTACCTTTGCATGTTGCAGATGGTGTCCATGTTTCGTTAGATAGACACTCTGTGTGTGTAACCAGGGAGTCTGGTTTATATCCCAGGTCACAGCTGAGATCACAGATGTCATGTGGTTTATTGGTGGAGTTGTGAGGGCAGACAAACTTCCCGTTGTTAACAGTTGGTGGAGATGGGCATTGCTTCTCTTGAACAAAATACAGTTAATAGAAGATTTTCAGATTGCTCACATCTTAGTGATGGAAGTTATCAAATAGTCTCTATATCATAGATGTCTTTCATTCTGGAAAATAAACTTTGAGAAAATGCTACATTCAATAAAGACAAATCAATGATTTAATTTTCTTATAAAAACCCTTTTTGATTGATGGAAATGGTAAAATTTATATTGTTTTATACATGTGAGGTTTTTTATGTCCTTTTGCTGTTTAAATGGCTCAATCTTCAAAACATCATTCCATACAGACACTTTTTAAAATTCATATGGTGTATGAAAGGACGAAATTTATTAATGACTCTTGTGAAAGAGTAATAAATCGGATTTATACATTTATATTTAACCTTTTAATTCTTACCAACACACATTGAAGATGTAGACCACGTTTCAGATATTTTGCAGCTAATATGGTCATTTTGAGTGTTTAGTTTATAGCCTTGATTGCAATGAAGCTGACACGTGCTGCCAATTCCGTAGTGAGATGTATGTCCACAGGTATACTGACCGTTCTGAAGAGGTGGAGGACTCTGACATTTCATTTCTGAAAAAAGACACAATTGATGATGCCTTTATATTTAATAACCCCTTTCAATTAGCTTAGAAATAGGTTGAATTAGTGTAAACATATTTATCCATTGGTATATTTTTGATAAGTTTAGATACAAGTTTGTTTCAATTTGACATTACTATAAAAGTGGATATATGTTTCACTTCCTGGTTGTGCAGTAAAAATTCACACATGTAAACAAAAGAGCAACAACTTAAATATAAATCAAAGTGCCGATTGAACATTCTCTCCCACGCAATTAGCTGAATATGTCCATCTTTCGGCTTCAGAACATTCAGTATGGACGAGTCTCGAATCTGGTTTGAGTTTGGTAACAATGATCACAAAGAAACGTCAGAGACACAGAGAATATTTCACTTATTTTCTGTGTGATTTCAAAACATCAAAATGTCATGAAAGTCACCAGATAACATATCGGAGGCCAGCAAAGATGACTAAAGGATTTGAGAATAAATGATGTAAATGATATGTATCTGGTCAATTTTACCTTTGCATGTTGCAGGTGGTGTCCATGTTTCGTTAGATAGACACTCTGTGTGTGTAACCAGGGAGTCTGGTTTATATCCCAGGTCACAGCTGAGATCACAGATGTCATGTGGTTTATGGGTGGAGTTGTGAGGGCAGACAAACTTCCCGTTGTTAACAGTTGGTGGAGATGGGCATTGCTTCTCTTGAACAAAATACAGTAAATAGAGATTCTCATATTGCTCACATCTTAGTGAAGGAAGTTATCAAATAGTCTCTATATCATAGATGTCTTTCATTCTGGAAAATAAACTTTGAGAAAATGCTAAATTCAATAAAGACAAATCAATGATTTAATTTTCTATAAAAATCCTTTTTGATTGATGGAAATGGTAAAATGAATATTGTTTTATACATGTGACTCTTTTTATGTCCTTTTGCTGTTCAAATGGCTCAATCTTCAAAACATCATTCCATACAGACACTTTTAAAAATTCATATGGTGTATGAAAGGACTAAATTTATTAATGACTCTTGTGAAAGAGTAATAAATCGGATTTATACATTTATATTTAACCTTTAATTCTTACCAACACACATGGAAGACTTAGACCACGTTTCAGAAAGTCCGCAGCTAATATGGTCATTTTCAGTGTTTATTTTATAGCCTTGATTGCAATGAAGCTGACACGTGCTGCCAATTCCGTAGTGAGATGTATGTCCACAGGTATACTGACCGTTCTGAAGAGGTGGAGGACTCTGACATTTCATTTCTGAAAAAAGACACAATTGATGATGCCTTTATATTTAATAACCCCTTTCAATTAGCTTAGAAATAGGTTGAATTAGTGTAAACATACTTATCCATTGGTATATTTTTGATAAGTTTAGATACAAGTTTGTTTCAATTTGACATTACTATAAAAGTGGATATATGTTTCACTTCCTAGTTGTGCAGTAAAAATTCACACATGTAAACAAAAGAGCAACAACTTAAATATAAATCAAAGTGCCGATTGAACATTCTCACTCACACAATTAGCTGAATATGTCCATCTTTCAGCTTCAGAACATTCATTATGGACGAGCCTCGAATCTGGTTTGAGTTTTTTAACAATGATCACAAAGAAACGTCAGAGACACAGAGAATATTTCACTTATTTTCTGTGTGATTTCAAAACGTCAAAATGTCATGAAAGTCACCAGATAAAATATCGGAGGTCAGCAAAGATGACTAAAGGATTTGAGAATAAATGATGTAAATGATATGTATCTGGCCAATTTTACCTTTGCATGTTGCAGATGGTGTCCATGTTTCGTTAGATAGACACTCTGTGTGTGTAACCAGGGAGTCTGATTTATATCCGAGGTCACAGCTGAGATCACAGATGTCATGTGGTTTATGGCTTGAGTTGCTAGGACAGACGTACCTTCCGTTGTTAACAGTTGGAGGAGATGGACAATGCTTCTCTTGAACAAAATACAGTAAATAGAGATTCTCATATTGCTCACATCTTAGTGAAGGAAGTTATCAAATAGTCTCTATATGATAGATGTCTTTCATTCTGGAAAATAAACTTTGAGAAAATGCTACATTCAATAAAGACAAATCAATGATTTAATTTTCTATAAAAATTATTTTTGATTGATGGAAATGGTAAAATGAATATTGTTTTATACATGTGACTCTTTTTATGTCCTTTTGCTGTTTAAATGGCTCAATCTTCAAAACATCATTCCATACGAACTTTTTAAAATTCATATGGTGTATGAAGGACTTAATTTATTAATGACTCTTGTGAAAGAGTAATAAATCGGATTTATACATTTATATTTAACCTTTTAATTCTTACCAACACACATGGAAGATGTAGACCACGTTTCAGATATTTTGCAGCTAATATGGTCATATTGAGTGTTTAGTTTATAGCCTTGATTGCAATGAAGCTGACACGTGCTGCCAATTCCGTAGTGAGATGTATGTCCACAGGTATACCGACCGTTCTGAAGAGGTGGAGGATTCTGACATTTCATTTCTGAAAAAGAGACAATTGATGATGCCTTTATATTTAATAACCCCTTTCAATTAGCTTAGAAATAGGTTGAATTAGTGTAAACATACTTATCCATTGGTATATTTTTGATAAGTTTTGATACAAGTTTGTTTCAATTTGACATTACTATAAAAGTGGATATATGTTTCACTTCCTAGTTGTGCAGTAAAAATTCACCCATGTAAACAAAAGAGCAACAACTTAAATATAAACCAAAGTGCTGATTGAACATTCTCACCCACGCAATTAGCTGAATATGTCCATCTTTCGGCTTCAGAACATTCATTATGGACGAGCCTCGAATCTGGTTTGAGTTTTTTTAACAATGATCACAAAGAAACGTCAGAGACACAGAGAATATTTCACTTATTTTCTGTGTGATTTCAAAACGTCAAAATGTCATGAAAGTCACCAGATAAAATATCGGAGGCCAGCAAAGATGACTAAAGGATTTGAGAATAAATGATGTAAATGATATGTATTTGGTAAATTTTACCTTTGCATGTTGCAGATGGTGTCCATGTTTCGTTAGATAGACACTCTGTGTGTGTAACCAGGGAGTCTGGTTTATATCCCAGGTCACAGCTGAGATCACAGATGTCATGTGGTTTATTGGTGGAGTTGTGAGGGCAGACAAACTTCCCGTTGTTAACAGTTGGTGGAGATGGGCATTGCTTCTCTTGAACAAAATACAGTTAATAGAAGATTTTCAGATTGCTCACATCTTAGTGATGGAAGTTATCAAATAGTCTCTATATCATAGATGTCTTTCATTCTGGAAAATAAACTTTGAGAAAATGCTACATTCAATAAAGACAAATCAATGATTTAATTTTCTTATAAAAACCCTTTTTGATTGATGGAAATGGTAAAATTTATATTGTTTTATACATGTGAGGTTTTTTATGTCCTTTTGCTGTTTAAATGGCTCAATCTTCAAAACATCATTCCATACAGACACTTTTTAAAATTCATATGGTGTATGAAAGGACGAAATTTATTAATGACTCTTGTGAAAGAGTAATAAATCGGATTTATACATTTATATTTAACCTTTTAATTCTTACCAACACACATTGAAGATGTAGACCACGTTTCAGATATTTTGCAGCTAATATGGTCATTTTGAGTGTTTAGTTTATAGCCTTGATTGCAATGAAGCTGACACGTGCTGCCAATTCCGTAGTGAGATGTATGTCCACAGGTATACTGACCGTTCTGAAGAGGTGGAGGACTCTGACATTTCATTTCTGAAAAAAGACACAATTGATGATGCCTTTATATTTAATAACCCCTTTCAATTAGCTTAGAAATAGGTTGAATTAGTGTAAACATATTTATCCATTGGTATATTTTTGATAAGTTTAGATACAAGTTTGTTTCAATTTGACATTACTATAAAAGTGGATATATGTTTCACTTCCTGGTTGTGCAGTAAAAATTCACACATGTAAACAAAAGAGCAACAACTTAAATATAAATCAAAGTGCCGATTGAACATTCTCTCCCACGCAATTAGCTGAATATGTCCATCTTTCGGCTTCAGAACATTCAGTATGGACGAGTCTCGAATCTGGTTTGAGTTTGGTAACAATGATCACAAAGAAACGTCAGAGACACAGAGAATATTTCACTTATTTTCTGTGTGATTTCAAAACATCAAAATGTCATGAAAGTCACCAGATAACATATCGGAGGCCAGCAAAGATGACTAAAGGATTTGAGAATAAATGATGTAAATGATATGTATCTGGTCAATTTTACCTTTGCATGTTGCAGGTGGTGTCCATGTTTCGTTAGATAGACACTCTGTGTGTGTAACCAGGGAGTCTGGTTTATATCCCAGGTCACAGCTGAGATCACAGATGTCATGTGGTTTATGGGTGGAGTTGTGAGGGCAGACAAACTTCCCGTTGTTAACAGTTGGTGGAGATGGGCATTGCTTCTCTTGAACAAAATACAGTAAATAGAGATTCTCATATTGCTCACATCTTAGTGAAGGAAGTTATCAAATAGTCTCTATATCATAGATGTCTTTCATTCTGGAAAATAAACTTTGAGAAAATGCTAAATTCAATAAAGACAAATCAATGATTTAATTTTCTATAAAAATCCTTTTTGATTGATGGAAATGGTAAAATGAATATTGTTTTATACATGTGACTCTTTTTATGTCCTTTTGCTGTTCAAATGGCTCAATCTTCAAAACATCATTCCATACAGACACTTTTAAAAATTCATATGGTGTATGAAAGGACTAAATTTATTAATGACTCTTGTGAAAGAGTAATAAATCGGATTTATACATTTATATTTAACCTTTAATTCTTACCAACACACATGGAAGACTTAGACCACGTTTCAGAAAGTCCGCAGCTAATATGGTCATTTTCAGTGTTTATTTTATAGCCTTGATTGCAATGAAGCTGACACGTGCTGCCAATTCCGTAGTGAGATGTATGTCCACAGGTATACCGACCGTTCTGAAGGGGTGGAGGACTTGGACATTTCATTTCTGAAAAACACTTTATCAATGACGTATTTTATAACCATTTCAAGAAGCTTAAAATAGGTTGAATGCGTTTATACATACTTATGCATTTGTATATTTTGGATACTTTAAGATACATTTGTTTTTCAATTTGACAGTTTATTAAAATAAAGCCAACTTAAGATATTTGAATCAAATTGCCGTTTAAGCATTCTCACCCACGCAATTCGCTGAAGATGTCCATCTCTCAGTTTCAGAACATTCTGTGTGAACGAGCCCCGAATCGGGTTTGTAGCCAGGGTCACATTGTAAATCGCATATGTCATGTTGTTTGTGGAATTTGGTTTTGTTAGGACAGTAGAATGTGCCGTTTGCGAGCTTCGGAAGGTCAGGGCACAGTTTTTCTGAATCAAATTGACCAGCACGTTCATACCCGAATTTAAAACATATACTCTCTGAATAAACATGAATTAACATCTCAATGACTATGAAAAGTAAACTTTACTTTACTGTCAATGATTTCAAACACAATTTTCAAATCTTGTGTTTTTGTCTTCTGGAATTATTGTTGTTTCATGATGACATACATGTACATGCAATATGTTAGATAATTTTCCTACAAAATGATCATACATAAACTCAATTTGTGATTTTGTAAGATTGTCCTTTCACTTTTGAGAATGATGACAGCATGGTTAACAGTTTAAAGAACTTAAATGAAAAGGGATAACCCCATAGAACTGGGAATGGACAGAGATATTCTAATAAACTGCCGTCTAAAAGACACTATTTTGTATCCATCTGATTCAAGAACAATACCGATAGAAGCTAAAACCAAATTCTTCTTATTGATCCACAATTTCTTAGAGGACATAACGACATATCAATCTTTGATTTATACTATCCTAGAGGACATAACGACATATCAATCTTTGATTTATACTATCCTAGAGGACAAACCGACATATCAATCTTTTATTTATACTAAGCTAGAGGACATAACGACATATCAATCTTTGATTTATACTATCCTAGAGGACATACCACATATCAATCTTTGATTTATACTATCCTAGAGGACATACAACATATCAATCTTTGATTTAGACTATCCTAGAGGAAATAGCGACATATCGATCTTTGATTTACACTATCCTAGAGGCGATAGCGACATATCGATCTTTGATTTATACTATCCGTGAGTTTTCACTCAGAGACAACGATAGCAATGGTCTAAAGTAACAGTTATTGGCCTTCAAAACTTTAAGGACGTCATTTGGTGTTTTTTTAAATTTATTTTTCCATTCAAGCGTTGACCACCGTTCATTATAAATAGTTAACAAACCTTATCATCCCTTCGATAGGAAACCTCGCTGCAAATCGCAGACACAGTGGGCTGACAAGCCGTTGACAAATCGTATGACTTGTTAATGTTTACTTATGGGTACCAACCTCTTATATGAATAACAATTTACTTATAACAGTAAAGTTATTACATATCAATGATTTTAGCATGTACAAGAAAGTTTGCCAATCATATGACGTTACAGCAACTGAACATAGCATAGGCTGTGTTTACCGCACATGGGACAAAACAGATAATAATAGAGCATTTATATAGCGCATGTATCCATGAGAAAAGTTCCATGCTCAAAGCGCTCAGAACAGAAAGATTGAGTTATTGGTCATATGCAAGGCGAAAACGGTGAGTCTTGAGTCTTTGTTTAAAAAGAGAGAAATCATCACAAGCTCTATGATGCTGTGGGAGATTATTCAAGGCGATGGCTGCAGAGTAGGCGAAGGATCTCTTGCCGTAGGAGACCGTGCGGACCTTAGGCACCGTAAGTAGGTTCTTTGCTTCGAAATGTAGAGTTCATGTTGGAAGATACGGAGTGATGACGTCGGAGAGGTAAGTGGAAGCAGTTGGGGAGAGACATCTGTGGGCAATGCAAAGGATTTTGAAGGTGATCCTTTGAGCCACAGGGAGGTTAATCAGGGTTGTAGTGATGTGGTCACACTTGCGGGTCTGTGTCACGATTCTTGACCTCTTGGGTGTAGCACCACAAGTACTTGTTGTGTACCAGTCAGTGTTCAGTTGCAACCATATTTGTGGATGTACTGAGAGGAATACAATTGTAATTTCTTAACCCTTACGATGCGGCTATATATTTTTGCTCAACTAGCCCCCGTGGCGACATTGTTTTGTCCGGTGCCAGCCACCGTTATATCCTGATTGCACCGCCCACTGAATATTTTTATGTAGCGAGTCCCGGGTCTTTTACAACAATTGGTGTATCTATTTCGCGGATCCCGGATTTTTATTTAGAGCCTTGTAAAATGTTTATTTATGCACACACAATAATTCTTTTTACATGGACTTCTAGATACACTGTGCCTCTTTATAAATATGTAAAAAAAACATTACGATGCGCCTCATATTTTTTTTCCCACAGTCATCAAAAGAAAGTCTTTAATTCCGCTTGCCGCTTCTTCATTTTTGTGCGCGCATAGACATATGATACATGGAAAAAAAGACAATTCTTTTCTCTACAAGTTGATATAAAGATTATAAAAATATCTCTAATGGTTCGTGAGGTATGAGTGCCGCAAGATGCGCGAGTTAAATACAAGTTCAATTGGCGAACGCCGGAGCGCAAGTAGAGCGCGCACCGCTTCTTCATTGCGCGCATAGACATATGATACATGGAAAAAAAAGACAATTCTTTTCTCTACAAGTTGATATAAAAATTATAAAAATATCTCTAATGGTTCGTGAGATATGAGTGCCGCAAGGTGCGCGAGTTAATACAAGTTCAATTAGCGAACGCCGCGCAAGTAGCGCGTGTGAACGATCACTTATCTTTCGCTTGCCGCTTCTTTATTCCTGTCCGCGCATAGACATATGATACATGGAAAAAAAGACAATTCTTTTCTCTACAAGTTGATATAAAAATTATAAAAATATCTCTAATGGTTCGTGAGATATGAGTGCCGCAAGATGCGCGAGTTAAATACAAGTTCAATTGGCGAACGCCGGAGCGCAAGTAGAGCGCTCACCGCTTCTTCATTGCGCGCATAGACATATGATACATGGAAAAAAAGACAATTCTTTTCTCTACAAGTTGATATAAAAATTATAAAAATATCTCTAATGGTTCGTGAGATATGAGTGCCGCAAGGTGCGCGAGTTAATACAAGTTCAATTAGCGAACGCCGGCGCGCAAGTAGCGCGGGTGGACGATGTCATTTATTCCGTGCATCGCTGCCGCTTCTTTATCATTGTGCGCGCATAGACAAATGATACATTGAAATGAAGACAATTTACTCCTCTACAAAATGGAGAAAAAAATTTGAAATTATCTCAAACGTTCCATGAGATATGAATGCCGCAAGGTGGGTAACCCCAATCATTTTTGAGAAAAGATTTGATATTTCCGACAGATAGCGCAGCGCTTGCAGTTTCTTTAGTTTTTCGTGCGCATTTACAAATGACACATTTGATTGAAGCTCGTTCTTCGCTCTTTACAATGATGTAAATGATTTGATCCCCACCCCCTTCCAAAATTGTATATAGTGCCAAAGAAGGGGTGGAGGTTCATGATGCGGCTTCAGTTGAACTTCCACGGACAGCTCACATTGACTTTCTCTGTCTCTGTTACGAAATAAAAAAAGAAAAATTTATTTTTATAAATGCTTGTACAATATTATCAACAAATATATAAGCATAACAATAATCACCTTCAAAGGTGCGAATAACAGCCTTTTAGAACCTAACAAGGTCTAGAGTTCAGTCCATACTTCTACTTCTTTTTTCTTTCTTCAATTATCTTCATCCCCATCTTCGTCTTCCCTCTCTATCATACTGATATAGGCTTTACAGAAATCTTGTGATGTGTGGTATAGGCGGAAACATGGTTCTACACACAAAGCAACATTGCAGTCTAGACACTCGAAAGAAGATTCTCTTCCTACTCTTTTCTTCTTTCTTGCTGGCTGGTTGGCAGCTGCCGCTCCACGTCGCATGAGTTCACGTCTGGCTTTAGAACATACAACACAGGTGCGTGACAAATTCTTCTTTCTTCCTACAGGCACGATCTTTGAAGGAAAGTGACGACCATGCAGGCGTACAATACTGTCGTCGGTCGTACATCGCCGACCCCGGGGACGTCTGCCGAGAGATGCAACCTTCTCTTTGTCGGCAAAGGTTATGATGTGTTGAACTATTTCTTTCCTAAATTCTCTGTTTGTCTTCAGACTTCTATCTTTGGAGAGTTCTTTGTACAGAACGTAGGCATTCAAAAGAGCAACGTTGAGGATATGAAACCACACACGCTTCCACCATTTTAGAGTTTTCATTTTGAACGGTGTGTACGACAACATCTGACCGGCCCGGTCGACGCCACCCATGTACTTGTTGTATTCATGAACGATACGAGGTTTTGTAATTGGTTCTCCAGTCACCCTGTTCTTCCTTCCCGACTCGACATCTTCCGTGTCCTCAACAGTGGACATAAGCAAGACTGACTTTCTGTCCTCATACCTGACGATCAGAAGTTCTTTGTTGTGTTGCTGCAACATAGAACCTTTCTCTGGTTTCTTCGTTTTTCTCTTCAGTTTGACTGGGATTCCGCTCCTATTTACTCGCAACGTCCCCGTCGCACCGAAACCACACTTCCACAGATTGATGTACAATGTCACAGATGAAGAGAAATTGTCCATGTAAACATGATATCCCTTCCGAGAGTAATCTTTGACCAAATCCATGACCAAATCATACGTTTTCCCTCCAATAGAAACTTCGTTGGTTCTTCCAGTGTAGAGTTTGAATTTACAGACGTATCCATTGTGCGAGTCACACAACATGTAAGCCTTAATGCCATACTTCTTAGGTTTGTCAGGGTTGTAAACCTTGAAGCTGAGGTTGCCTTTCCAAGGCACCAATCCCTCATCAACTGAGATATGTTGATGCGGTATGTAAACTCTTGAGAACCGATGTATGATGCGGTTATACAATATTCCAAGTTTATTGAGTGGGGAAAAATGAGGTGTGTTTCGTCCTGGCATTGTACTGTTATCAGATAAGTGAAGAAGCGTGAGCAACAACCAAAACCTGTCTCTAGGCATACACTTTGGGAAGAAAGGCGTCGAGGTAACATCACTAGTCGACCAATACTCTGAAAAGTTCCTCTGTACAACTAAGGACATGGCGATAGTCATCGCTACGAATACTTTCATTTCCTCAGCATTCGTATCCTTCCACTGGCGCATTCTTGACTTGGGCGGGAGGACCTCGTCGTCGCATTCTTGGTGAAAGTATCTATTGGTTTCCGTTGCCATCAATCCGTAATCATCTTCTTGTAAGAACATTTCGAAATAGTCAATAGGTTTTGGTTGCTCAGGCAATTCTTTGAACTGTCCCAGCCCAGTCTGTCCCGTAAAAGGCAGATCAACACGTCCACGTGGCCTCGGCCCGTCCTTCCAGTTTGCCGCAAAATCCCCCTCCCCTGTATCAGAGGTGTCACTGTCTTGATCATCCAAGTCAACGAACTCGTCTGTGGAAGAACCACCAGCAGAAGCAGCTCCCGCATTAGCAGCTAGTATACGTCTTGCAATGTTCCTTATATCTGGATCACTGTCCATGTCCGATACCAATCCATCACTATCACTATTCCCGTCACTATCATCAGTAGTTTCCATATCAGAAGTTTCATCAGCATGGACTTCGGAAGAGAACTCGTCGTCTGAAGCATACGGCCCCCCATAGTTCCGAGTCCTCGGTCTCCTTCCTCTAAATCTTGGCATCTTCTATATCATCTGTAATAGATTGAAACAGATTTAGACATGTGCAAGAAAGAACAACTCAGGAGCATTTTACAGAGAAAACCAGTGTGAGCCTCATGGACATTCATTTGCCGTCATTCCAAAGTATTTGAAACAATCACACCATCGGCGCCGACGGCACCAAAGGCAATGGTAAAATTCACATATTTGGACGTTTCATGACTGTCCCGGCTAACCACGGTTCTTTTATTCATACGACTCCCCCAAAGTCGAAAATCTGGGCTTTCTTCTGACTTCCTAGGCGACGAGTTGGCGAGTCACGAACGAAACAACCATCTACGTCAGGGAAGCTCTGATTGTCAGTTGTGGATTACAAAAGTTTTGCAACTTTTGATAGGTTCCACGGACCTAACCGCCGCAGCGTCACGGCGAAACCCGAACAAAATTGCAGATGTCAAAAAAGTACATCAACACATTTTTTGGGGCTTCTTGCATCTTTATTTCTCTTTGCGCATATACATATGATATACCAAAATGATGGCACTTTTATTCTCTTTCCAACGATATATCGTGTGTTAGAGCGCGCCGCTTGGTTAGTGAAATATCAAGCGCGAAAGTACATACTTTTGCGGCCTTTATAGTATAATTATTTGCATGGGCGGACATACAAATGATATGCCAAAATGAAGGCAATTTCATCCTCTTTCCAACGATATCTCATGTGTTAGAGCGCGCCGCTTGGTTAGTGAAATATCAAGCGCGAAAGCAATCTCTCGGACTTTGTGTTCTGAAATCCGAGGTACTGGGCAACGTTGCCCATGAAATTGGTTGTTTTCGAATGGAACAGCCTCGCCCGACATATAAGGAAAATGTTTCAGACCTCGGAATAACACCGAAAATAGTTTTTGAATTTCACTAAACATGATATTGATTTTGAAAGTTTGGGCGCTAAGGGTCAATTTTTCCCATGGTTCGCGGCGAGGCCCGCACTAGAAATAGTGAAAATTATCGAATGAAAGTTCCGAGCACCCTCGATTTTTCATGGGAAAAATTCCCACAAACGTTCCGTCCCTCTCGGGAGAAAATTCTTGGTCTCCGAAAAAGTTGAATAAGTTAAAAACCGATCGCTTCGCGTCAACAACATTTATACCGCAGATAGAGCCCCGACTTTTCCACCTCTCCAATTAGTCACTTTTCACAAATAATTTTTTTTATTTTGTTATTGACGAAAACGGTTTTATGTAAATATTTCAATAATTAGTAACTTCTCCTTTCTTCCAGGAACGTGAAAGGGTAGACATTGACACTCAAAGTTTGGACATGTGCAGTTTCAGCAAATGGCATCACAAACAAAAATGTTCACGCAGTTCTAAAAAACCGGAGTGCAGCCAAATTTAGTGGGAAATTTTTCTCACAAAAACGACTATAGTCGGAAAAAGCGTCTCGATCTTGACAATATTTCTGTTTCCGAGTTATAACTTTTTAGGCCGAACTGGAAGCAAACTTCTGATATTGAATGTTGAAGCTTGGGGGGCTAAGGGTAAATTTGTACCATGGCGAGGCCCGCACTTAAAATATTGAAAATCCTCGAAAGAAAACTCCGAGTACGCTCGGTTTTTCATGGGAAAAAAGTCCATACCTCACGGCGAAGCTCGGAAGTGGTCAAAATCTCCGGCCTTCGTCATAACCCGAGAGTGAAAGTGGCCCAAAAAAAGCCCATACCTCCGGGTGCTCTCGGAAAAGTAGAACAAAAGCACGATCGTGCTCAAAACCCGATAGTGATAATGTGGTCATGGGACAACTTTCCCATTACATCATGGCGAGCCCCGGGACAACATTTCCGATGGCCGGAAGTGGTCAGAACACTCGGACGTCCCTTTCGTCATGGGAAAACGTTCCCATTACCTCATGCCGAGACCCGGAAAAAAATGTCGATGCCCGGAAGTGGTTCGGAACCTCTGACGTCATCGCAACCCGATCATGTAAGTTTGGTAATGGGACAAGTTTCCCATTACGTCATGACTAAAAACGGAAAAAATGTTTTATGTCAAAAAGACCTAAAAACATTTTGCGGGGCTTCTTGCATCTTTATTTCTCTTTGCGCATATACATATCATATAGCAAATTGAAGGCATTTTTATTCTCTTTCCATCGATATATCTTGCTTTATAGCGCGCCACTTGGTTAGTAAAATATCAAGCGCAAAAGCTTTTTTTTTGCGGCCTTCATAGTACAATTATTTGCAACTGCGCATATACAAATTATACACCAAATTGAAGACAATTTTATTCTCTTTCCATCGATATATCATGTTTTATAGCGCGCCAATTTGTTATTGAAATATCATGCACGAAAGTCGAAAACTTTTAAATATTTTTAGTACAATTATTTGCAACTGCGCATATACAAATTATACACCAAATTGAAGACAATTTTATTCTCTTTCCATCGATATATCATGTGGTAGAGCGCGCCACTTGGTTAGTGAAATATCGAGCGCGAAAGAACACATTGTGTCTGCTTTTGCGGCCTTTTGCGGCCTTTTGTGGCCTTTATAGTGCAATTATTTGCAACTGCGCATATGCAAATTATACACCAAATTGAAGACAATTTTATTCTCTTTCCATCGATATATCATGTGGTAGAGCGCGCCACTTGGTTAGTGAAATATCATGCACGAAAGTCGAAAACTTTTAAATATTTTTTAGTACAATTATTTGAAAACTGCGTATATACAAATTATACACCAAATTGAAGACAATTTTATTCTCTTTCCATCGATATATCATGTGTTAGAGCGCGCCACTTGGTTAGTGAAATATCAAGCGCGAAAGAACACATTTTGGCTGTTTTTGCGGCCTTTTGCGGCCTTTATAGTGCAATTTTTTGCAATTGCGCATATGCAAATTATACACCAAATTGAAGACAATTTTATTCTCTTTCCATCGAAATATCATGTGGTAGAGCGCGCCACTTGGTTAGTGAAATATCAAGCGTGAAAGAACATATTTGTCTGCTTTTTGTCAACAATTCAACAGAGAAAATACATGTTTTCACGGAGCTCGCTGTCTGCGCCAGTTAAACCAATTTTCATAAAACAACGGCGTTTAGCGAGGCGCGGAAAATAATTACGAGCAATCCGGGAGCCGCCAAAACTGCTTGCAGTAAATTTTTGCCTTCTCGTGAAAGTTTGAGTCCGGACTCCGGATTTCGCCTAGAGGGCTTGGGCGCCAGTTTATATTTGGCACGGAAATATAACGCTCCCCGCATCGTAAGGGTTAACATACTTCGCATAAAGGTTTGCTTTGCTTGAAACGTTGCAACATACAGTACTATATTACGTATGTATGTGATGAACAAAACTACACATTTGAACATACCGGTAGCATTTTAGAAATGTTAAATAATGAAAATAACGAACCTGCTTACTTTATCCATCATAACTAAATCTGTTTTCATTCTGTATAATGTTTTAGTTTAGGAATTTGTTCCGGACGATCAGACTTGCGTTCACTTACTGATTGGTCAGATATATTGTTCTACCGCTTCATTTGGTTTCTTAAGTTAAACATTCTGTCGGCGAAAGAAATGCCATTTAATTAGCGGAAATTGTCTGGTACACATCCATTGTCCAATAAACAAGACACGATTGTGTCATCAATCAGTGACCCAGCAGGTTATATGACCTGTTATATGACCTGTTACGATGTCTGTGACATCCGGCTCTATTATACACAACTTCAAATGCCAGGTACCAGGTCGTGTTCAACGTACCTGTAACAATATATTACCCCGTAAGTTTTACTACAGGATGTTTAATGTATCACACAATGTGACAAACTTAAAGCGATGTTATGTAATCAGGAAAAATTACAAGCTGGCCTACGAAATTAATAGATGAGAAAATGCTTTGTTTTTTCGCCCCCCCTCCCCCCCCCCCCCCGCCCCCCCATTAACCTTTCCTACCTATTACTAGTCTGGGCAGTTATCAGCAATTCTTTTAAAGTGATTGAATTAAACATAGTTTTATTTCAAGCAATGAAACAAAGATTTGCGAACAGGCTTTATGCCTACCGGTTTATTGGAAGGCCGCTCTTATACACGATACATAAAACTGGACACAACATCAAGAAAGTGTGAAACCAAAACATGTGTAAATGTTATCATGTAGGTACGTTATATTTACAAATGTTGCCGAGTAGTAGAGTTGGCTGCAGCCTCACCTCAGCTAGATGAAACAAATTTAAGGTTTCGCGAATCATTTAAAGCAAATAATAAATGTTGCTTTAATGGAAAACTCTAGCGTTGTATCCTAGTATAAACCTTCGAATGAAGTGAAATGGCAATTGAAAAAATGTTTTATAATAATTGATTATCTTCTTATTGTGTGATTGCCATAAAGATATGTCATTATTCTACTTTTTGAAAGCCACGAAGACATACCAGACAAAAAAAATTCTTTTTTTAAACACGAACTTTTCAAAACATTGAAGCGAGAATGAGAGCGAGAATCAGCGATCGCGTGTCAATAAGGGGAATCCCCTGTCAAAATATCGCCCGCGTCGCTTGGTCGGCGCCCAGTCTGCATCAAGTGATCTTGTTACCTGTAAACTCCATTACGAGAGAGAGAGAGAGAAATTGTTTATTTTTGTCTCATCCCTTACATTCAAAAATATTTCAATAATGCATACATTAAAAATGTAAAAGCCGCCAAAAGGCTACAAGAGACAATACAATTACGTAACGATCTCATCAGCGATGGTCAATTATCGGGGAAGACATCCGGCCTAGTGTTACTTTTAATCATAGTTGAAGACATCACATTTACCTTAATTCTCTATGTAAGAACTAAGATAACTAAACATGATTTTCTTACCAAAACACCAGGATTATATGAATGCAAATATACAAAAGTGTTGAAACGGTGCGTGCATGGTACTTTTTTTATCTCATAAAACTGTTTTTGAGACAGCTTTTGCTTATACAAATTTAGTTTAAATTATGTTTCAGTTAAAAAAGGGATGTCCAAAACCAAATTGACCAAAACAACAGAACATTTTACACGCCATTTGATTCATTTAAAAGGTTTGAAGTCTCACCTACAGAGGGTCTGTACAAAGTTGAAATTTAATCCTTTGAAAATCAAAAAACTTGAAATATATATATTTGGTGTTAATTGCGTTTGAAGGAAACACACTTTGACTTGCTCTTACCAACACAGGCAGGATGTTGTGTCCAGGTCCCTGAAGTCTGACAGGTGATAGTAGATACACCATGTAGAGGTTTGTAGCCTGCTGTACACTGTAGAGTACATTTGTCACCTGGTTTGTGCGATGTCGATGTGCAGTGGTAAGATCCGTGCGGTACAGAAGGTGCTCTACATTTGATAGCTGTAGAGGAAAATAATATCACTCAACATGCAGTCATAGACAATAATATATAACGCCAAAGCACAACTAACATTTCAATCCTACGTATGTACCAGTAAGACACAGACAGGACTTCCTGATCGGTGAGTTCTTATCCTTGTATCCTTACCCCAATATGTTTTTATATGTGAATCAAGTTCCCTTCACTTAGAGTCGACTTTGTGTAAAATGATTCAAATGACCTAACATTCCTTCCAACAAAACAGATGAAACTGCTGACCATCTAAACGAAGACATTTATGCAGCTAATGTATCAAGGAATTGTGAATATTCAGTCTCTATATGCCAAACATAACTAGTTGAGTCTATTTGACCGATCTCTTGGGTTGTGGTAAGCTTTTTGTTGGAGAAGTTCAAGCTAAAATACACAGCTTTGAGTACATATACTGATGACGTATTTAGGACAGGACAACAGAGAAATAACCCCCACCCCCTTATAAAAAGGCCCGCTTTGTAATTTAGGAGTTAATCATAACTTTGTGTGTTTTTAACGGGAATATATCTTACAATCGAGCATCTGACATTCAACTCCATTCTCTCCCCACAGAGGCAGATCACGTCATCTTGGTTTAGCTCAACATGACTTGATCTGCCTCTGTGGGGAGAGAATGATTCAACTCGAGAAGAGAAAAATAATTCAATACAATTTAAACAAATGAATTGATATTAATTATCAATATATGATGAGAAGCATTCAGAAAGACAAATTAACACACCCTGACAAATTGCCAGAGTCGACCATTTTCCTGTGGACAGACAAGTAGTAGTTGTGTGTGAGTTGCTGGCTCTGTATCCTTTACTACATGTCAATTTACACGTGCTTTTATACTGGTGGTGCGGAGATGAACAGTGGATCGCTCCATGAGGTCGTGATGGTGCTCGACAGGTTGTTGCTGTAAGTAAAATGCGTGTCATAAATGTAAACCCCCCTACAAAAGAAACTTTACACCTTGATATGCATAAATTAAATGAATAATATTAAGAGGATTTGATCACCACCAAAATGACATTGTTTGCGTTTTGGAGACTTCTTTGGTAAGAATTGCAAACGTTCTAAAATGATATAAATGCTTTAGACATCTCTGTTTTGCATCCATGATAGCAGGAGAACGTGCCAAGAAATTATTTGCACACGGACCATTTCTACACCCAGATAATATCAGACCCCGTACTACCAGACTGACTGTGATATCCTTGCCCAGCAAAACGCCAAGTCAATGTCTAGCAGCGGCCAAAGAGTTCCCCTGAAATGTCGCTGAGAGATCGTCCATGGTGACCAAATTGCCAAACACGCTAGGCAACGATATAAGCCACCTCAGACCATAAATGAGCTTGACAAGATGATTCATGAAGAGCGGAGACGACTACAAGAAAATGTCATTTAACGTCCCATGAACTCGACCCGACGTAATATTGCTTGTCTACAAGCCAATAGACGTCACTCATGACACTGAAACAATTTCCTTTATCAAGAAACCCGTTGACATTTATCCCAGTAGCAATCAAAGGCATCCACCAAATTGACCTACGAATTATTCAGAGACATTGGCATACCAATCAACATTTATCAGTCACTATCGATTATAAATTATTTCAACACAATGAACTATCCGAACGAGTATCAAATTACACGTTATGTTTTACAAATTAGTTTCGCTGCCTGATGACGTCATGTTACCCTATGCAGTAAGGTAAAACATCTCGCCTAAAAGGTGTCGAACAAACTTGATTATACTGTAAATCAGGAATGAGGTCGCTGCAATTAAAAAACGGTTTACAGGAGACTGTTAGCCCCTGTGTACATGCACAGGGCGCCTTTTGACTTCTGTAACTAACAGAGTAATAGCTGAATCATGTGTGTCAGGCTTCTCTGACCTTTCCAATGGGGCAAGGTTTTGGAGTTTTTAACAGAAGCTTTTCCATGTTATTTGGAATGATTGCGACAGCCCGTTACCGAAGATTTGTGAATATTTCATTCACAACATCCAACAATATTGTACGAGGATATATAGTTTGGATGAAATTGGCAGTGATAGCCTCGTTGCATCTATTTCCGGTAAGATATAGCAACGTCACATACCTATACAAGGTCCGTAGCAAGCTAAGTTCTCATAAAATAGTAATAAAACTTTCTTCATTAGTTTTACTTTATTCTCATACAAACATCAAACATCACATCAGATGGCCTGGATAAGAGTTCTGCTATGGCATCATGCTATGGCTGCAGTCAACCTCTTCTAAAATTGTTAATGAGTAATACATTCTTATGAATAGTGATCATTAGTTTCCTTTATTCACTAAAGAATGTCCCAAGGTAAAATCAGTTACCTATGCATTTAGCTGGTTCTTGATGACAAGATGTTAAAGGAAGATTCGAACAATGAAGACCAGCATGTTGTAAGGAGTAGCCAACGTCACACTTGATTTCTTTATGTCCTCTTGGGCCAATTATCTTGCCATGTGTGAGGGTTGATGTAGCTGAAAAAGACATGTAAATGCTTAGATAGTTGGTTAAGTAAGGATTTGACAATTCAATGGTGCTCAGCAATGCCATCCTGTAGCAAAGAAAGAAAAATGTGCACGAGATATTTTTGTCATAACTCGATCGGTACACTTATTTTCAATGAATGCTTTATGACTACATATAGAAGTTACATTAATGTGTTTTTCCAGAGATTTTTCTGTCATTTCCGAAAAGAGGCCATTCTTATGAAATGTTGATCGAGTCTATGTTCTTATTCGCCATTGTGGTGTAGAATGAGAGATTACCGATTTGAGGTTATTATACCATATTTATTAGGCAACCTTTACTTACGTGTGTAATTTTGCATATACGCAAATTTTACTTACGTGTGTATTTGTGGACGTATAGACGCATTTACTCATGTACAAATTTAGCTACCAGGAGCAAATTTATACCTGATAGAAGGTTAGGTACACATTAATTTGCTTCGGGTAAGTAAAGCCATTTTTTATCCTACCCTTAGCAGATCTGGTGTAAAAAAGCACAGTGAGTATAAAACACCCAGACTAAAGAAATACGTGAATATCTTGAATCTCCGAAATCTTTTCAGGCTTATGACCCCAAAGGCTAATGATGAAATGGCAGATTATGTGTCTTTGCTACACATATTAACCATAACCGCATAGCAAATTTGTATTGTGAGCAGTTTACTCGTGTGAGCAAATGCTTTATAAATGGGTAAGTTGTGCAATCAGCGAAACAATTCTAAAAACGTCATTTTGGTTACTGAATCATGGCCAAGGCATTGTGATAAGAAACAACCTTTCCATGCGAGAAGCGTTGTCATTTTGGCTAAAATAACTCAAACGGAAGGTGATGCAATTTCTTTTTCTCATGGGGAAACTGCCGGAACCTACGGATTAGGTCTAATTAAGAACAGAGGCTCGATCAACATTTCATGACTTGATATGCCTCTTAGAGAGACCTTAGGTTTAAATCAGTTATTCATGATTTTCAAATTTGTTTAATTATTTTGAATATGCTTCAACAGAGACTTTAAGAATGCATCACTCAACTCAATGTTTCATCATCTAAAGATTGAAACTTAAAATTACCTAAATCATCGCGAAAGTGTAAGTCAATGTTGCTTGTGTAATTTCTGAAAATCAGTTGAATGAAGACGCAAAATACAATCAATAGATACAAACAATCTAAATAAATTTAGATCAACAGCTTTTATATATATATAGAACGTCGTTGTTCCTTTGCTCTTTGTGACATCTACTCGTTCAAAACAAATGAAAAAATGCACTACAATGACGTTCTATATTTATAACATACCCTTTTATCGTTTAATTTACTTCAAATGAAGCCGTACACGGAAGAAAGTTTATGTGTTGTCTTGACCTAAATAAATTACTCCACCATCCCTTTCACGAAATATTACGTCATCACATTCCTCCATCTATTACGTCACATGACAATAGAGTGCACAAAAAACTTTGATGAATATTTGAGGAAAAAAAACAGACGCCAGGTATTTGTTAAATGTTTGAAATTTCTTTAACGACACGTGCATATCACTTACATGTATATCAACATTTCATTCGAATACAATATAAACATTCATAACTTGAAACATTCGTTGACATTCGGCAAAGTTTGGTCACAACGTCTTCAAACGTGAACGCGTGAACATGGAGAGATGACGTTACAGAACAGTTCAACGAGAGGAAATGACAGTATTCACTCAGAATCTGAATCACTAACAATGATGGCACGTTTGCGGGTTTGGAGGGATATTTACTGAATTTGTTTGTGGGGAAACGTCCACTGTGGCTGCATTCATACCATAAACATATGTTAATACAGTACGTTCTTTTCGTTCTTTCACAAATCACCACGGTAGCAAATTTTCAGTGTAAATGGCCACTTTTGAATATATCCTCATTTTGGAGTAAACTCATGTATTTATGTATTCGAAGGAAACTTGTAATGTGATCAGTGAACAAATAGAGGACATGTTTATTGTTTCTGGGGGGAATGATACCCTATGTATGCCATGCAGATTTCAGAAATTCATGCCAAATTGCAAAATCGTTTTAATTCTGAAAGTGACAATTTCTGTCGATTTTAGAAAATCAATCAGCAGATATCTAGCACAAGCGGAATACGCAAGTTCACTTTTTAATTATTTTTGGTGTTATTGGCTTCAGTCCTTGGAATTACTGAAAACATATGTCTGTCTGTCTGTCTGCAAATTAAGACTAAAGAAAAAACACATTTTAGGCAAACAAAGTTGTTTTCAACTTCTGACACCATTTCTTACTTGTTTACAAATGAATATCACTTAATACATAAATTTATCATATAACATTCCCGTAAAGTGTTTTTAAGGACACTCCATACTTACATTTTTGAATCAAATGATATTGTGGAGATAGATGTGCTTTTGTCAAGAATATGAGTTTACTTACGTGATAAAATGCTTGCAATATCCAAGAGGTTCCTCTTCTGTGTGTCTACATTTGATAAAAAAAAGAATGAATTTAATCAAAGACATTAGTGCCTTTTTTTGTTAATTCTCCTTCATAAATGATACACTGAGTGAATTGTAATAATAACAGTATGTAAGATTGCAGAACTTTATGTTTATCAAGTTGGGAAAAGGAAAATATATGAAATTATTCATAAAATGGGAAATGTTTTATTATAATAGGACACTAATTATTTCATAAAATACAAAACCCTTTCAACTCTTGCAAACCAGACTCAAATACGTTAATTATTGTCGTTAACGTTTTCTGATCTGTATGGTTGCAGGGTTGAAACAATACATCAAATTGAGATTCAAGTAACATTGAGCTCTTAATAACTGTTATAAAAACATCTGAAACAACATGCTAAACATAATTCTCAAGGACCTTTTAACAACAACTATGATCAATATTTACAAAATTATTATGCTTTATTTTCTGTGCAAAACGTTAAAAGAGTTACAAAGGCAACATTAAAAACACTTTATGCCAATGCCCATCAATGGTTTGACAACATAGTGGTTGTTTTTTTTGTTTTATATGTGATAATTATTCATAAATAGGCAAATATTTTAAAAGAAGAAAAGATAGATTAATATAGTTAAGTGATAAGAGTTACAACGTGCATATTACCGTAAGAAGGAAGTCCAAAAACAGTCTCAACTGCAATCCCAAGGAAACATCCCATGAGAAAAAGGAACATTGTTATTGTTTCTGATCCTGAAAAATCCTGAAAAGGTCATCAGTTACATACACTATGAAATTTTGAATTTGGTATCATTAAATCAAATAAATTAATTTTGTAGATAGTTTAGCATATATGCACACACAAATACACATAGATACAAATATGAACATCTAAAGTATGCATTTACAATTTCCAAACGCAAAATGTTACAGGATTATTTCCCATGGCAGTAGATAATATTGACAAATATTGGAAAAATACCAGTTCTTGAGATTCCCTTATCAGAAATACACACAGAGCAGTGTTGAGACCTTTATCCTCTTCCAATTTTGGCTGGGGATAAAAATTTGTTAATTCGATCCATTTTGTAATTAAATAAGATCGTAAATATGCACGCTGAACAACATTCACATAATGAAATACAACACATTGCATATAAACTTCTTTGTATATTTCCTCAAAAACGGAAGTCGGAAGAACTTTGAAAAGAAATAAACGATTTAGATAATATGATATTAGGAACTCCTTATCTACTTAATGAAAAATAAATTAAGTCATAAATTATAAAGATTTAATGCTTAAAACATACCTAAATTGACCTGGTGCTTGAATGACAAAGTGTGTAATCCACACCACCTTTTCAACCTACATTGATAACAGGACGATTTGGTCATGCCGAAGCCTGCTTTAAAAGAAACCAATAGATTAACGAACATGGAAAGCTTGTTATTTATGAACACGCATTTAAGAAATGATCATACTAAAATATCAGTGTTAAGGCTCAGGAATAAAAAGTACAAAACCCTGTATCGTTTTTGATACCATAACCATCTTAAAGGATTATTATGAATAGTAAAAGAAATTGAAGAACGTAAATGCTCGTAAGTGCATGTTTTTTATTATAAAATTAGGTGTTTATTCCTGGCAGATAGAAACCTTTTGATTCATATTCATCAGAATATTCAGGTCATTTCAAGTTCAAAACAGTCAGACAAACACAAGCTAATACACCATTAAAGCCTGACTGTAGTATCACCATACTGTCAGTAGTGTCACCATATTGTCAGTAGTGTCACCATAGTGTCAGTAATATCACCATAGTGTCAGTAGTATCACCATAGTGTCAGTAGTATCACCATAGTATCAGTAGTATCACCATAGTGTCAGTAGTGTCACCATAGTGTCAGTAGTGTCACCATAGTGTCAGTAATATCAGCATAGTGTCAGTAGTATCACCATAGTGTCAGTAGTATCACCATAGTATCAGTAGTATCACCATAGTGTCAGTAGTGTCACCATAGTGTCAGTAGTGTCACCATATTGTCAGTAGTATCACCATATTGTCAGTAGTATCACCATATTGTCAGTAGTATCACCATAGTGTCAGTAGTGTCACCATAGCCTTTAGTAACACCATAGTCTGACTGTAGTATCCCCATTGTGTTAGTAGTATCGGCATAGTGACAGTAATATCACAATAGTGTCAGTAGTATCACCATAGTGTCAGTAGTGTCACGCTATTGTCAGTATTATCACCATAGTGTCAGTAGTGTCACCATAGCCTGACTGTATATATAATATATTTATAATAGTGACTCCAGTATCCTTTCGAGTGATACTACGGTGAGGCTATGATGATACTTCAGTCAACGTGTGGTGATACTTCAGTCAACGTGTGGTGACACTTCAGTCAACGTGTGGTGATACTTCAGTCAAGCTATGGTGATACTTCAGTCAACGTGTGGTGATACTTCAGTCAAGCTATGGTGATACTTCAGTCAACGTGTGGTGATACTTCAGTCAACGTGTGGTGATACTTCAGTCAACGTGTGGTGATACTTCAGTCAACCTGTGGTGATACTTCAGTCAACCTGTGGTGATACTTCAGTCAACGTGTGGTGATACTTCAGTCAACGTGTGGTGATACTTCAGTCAACCTGTGGTGATACTTCAGTCAACATGTGGTGATACTGCAGTCAAGCTGTGGTGATACTTCAGTCAAGCTGCGGTGATACTTCAGTCAGTCTATGGTGATACTTCAGTCAAGCTATGGTGATACTCCAGTCAAGCTACATGTATGGTGATAGCACAAATTGAAAGACACTGAGTGTTCGTAAGAGAACGTGACGATTTTGTTTGCATGAAATTGTCCTTTTATTCCGATAAGCATAAGAAAGACATTGCCAGATTGATTGTATATTGAGATTAGTTTACAGGTGCTTTTATCACTCACTGTCACAGTTTTTGTTTGCATTTTCAATCAATCTTTCCTTTTGTTTTTCTTCATGATAGAACCATGTGCTTTCACTTTCACTCACAGTAAAAAAGGGTAAGGGAGGTAACTCTCACCAAAACATTATAAAAAAATACCGTTAAATAAAAAAGCGCTCTCCAAGAGCTTAAAGCTTAATCAATACTTAACAACTGAGCTTTTAATCTATTCAGGACCACAAGCACTTGGATCTTGGATATTGCTCATATACTATATATATAACAAGGCTTGCAACCGGCATTTTGATCCCGAAATATAAACATAATTACAACGTATTCTTTTTGGTGACATCCGATACATATCACCTGTAACGTGTTCTCCAATGCCTTATCTTTCATTCGACATTGATCTTAGACATATGTCATCCTCTTATATTAGAACTAATAAACGCTACAGCGTTATCACAAGACGGAAGTGTCCATGTATAGAAGCAAAAGGTCGTGACCTCCTGTTTCATTGGTCACCATTTGTTTGTTTCTGCTTTTGGGCCAATGGGAGAGGAGGTCGCGACCTTTTGACAATATTTTGAACACTTCCGTCTTGCTAATTACTTCTAATTAAGAAGGTGACGTATGTATAAGATCAATGTCGAATGAAAGATAAGGCATTTGGAAACACGTTATAAGTGATGTAACTGATGTCACCAAAAGAATACGTTGTAATTATGTTTATATTTTTATGTTTTGGGATCAGAATGCCGGTTGGAAAGCCTTGTTATATATGGTATATGAGCACTGCCCATGCATCAAGTGCTTGTGTTCAGGACCTATGTCAGGCAAAGTGAATTTTGGCCTACGGACAGAGGATTGTGTTTTCTTTACATGATCCCGTTCTTTACGTTGTATGGTGCATTATGATTTGTTAATTTTATCATACATTGTATCTGAATATGTGACATGTCTCAAATTAATTTCACCATATATTTTAAAACAAAAGCAAAACAATGTGTCCTATTTGTGTTATTTAACTAGTGCTTCTGAGCAAGCTGGCAACTGAATGAGTGAGTGATTAAGTTTTGGATGAACGAGCTTCAGTTGTATAACACGAACATG
Organism: Steromphala cineraria; assembly: GCA_916613615.1. Classification (NCBI taxonomy): domain Eukaryota; kingdom Metazoa; phylum Mollusca; class Gastropoda; order Trochida; family Trochidae; genus Steromphala; species Steromphala cineraria. The sequence continues at coordinate 6,669,405 of OU744735.1, forward strand.
GGGACATCCGTAAGAGAGTAGATATATCAGGCACGAAGGGTGTCAACAGTATAAAAGGACAGACAGAGGCTTAGTGAAAAACGACTGCATGTTATACAACGACCCAATTTCTGTTTGGCTTCTACCGTAGCCCTGTCCAACTTCAATCTTCCTACCATTGACAGCTAGGTTTGCTCCAGCTGGCATTAAGCTAAGGATCATCAAAGCACGAAAACTTACACACCCCGATAATGTATTGTGAGTAGCAATTTACAACATAACCACAATATAAATTTCGAACCTGCATGTATTCCAAAATGCAAGCCTGTGTGAAAGACATTGTCATATAAATGGTATGAAATACCATTGGATATAGTTATCACCCTGGATGTCTGTCTGTCCGTTCTTCTATGTTCATTACCCCCTGTCACACTAGACACTCGTTGTTAGGGCGTCTGCTCTGAGTTTGAAATAATGAAAAACATCAAATAAAACACAATGTGAACCTCAAACTCACTTTTTAATCACAAGTATCCACCAACTCATTTCAGCTCCGTTCTCAACTCAACGTATATACGCTCTCAATACAACCACCTTCTTTCCTTGTGGGTTTTGATGTATTCTTTCTACATTGCTATTGCGTTTCGAAGTCATCAATCATGTTCCTCCGATATTTTGGCTGCATTAGTACTTAATCATACATCACTGTGAAGACGTTGACATTAGTTATAGATTTTAATCAGACTGCTCATTTATCTTTTTATCATTTTCCTTTTATTAAATATTTGAATGGGTGATTTAAGGTTGAATATTCTAATAATTATTTAACCTTGAAAATGGCGATTTAAGGTTGAATGTATCAGTGTGCGAGTGTGTTTTGGGATCGGAGATATCCTGCATTAGGAATAAACATTGTATTTTGCGAGCCTTGGCCTTGGCCTTGTATGATAAATGTTGTTCTTACTTACATGTATAAATAGTCGATAACATGGCGGTAATCAGAACCACGCCAACCTAATAGGAAATATGCCAAGGAATTGTTTTTAGACATATGTTCTATTTATAAATGAATTTTGAAAAATCTTATTCCACTTCTTCAATAGAGCAGCACTTGTTTGAGCAGGTGACACACTAAAACTCAACTCGGATTATCATTTTTTAATAATAATTACTTTTTACACAAAACAAGTAGAATGGTTTACTTGATCTAATCATGACCAGTAAACAAAGTCTTTCTAGCAGGCACCACTGCTCTGTTACACCCATCTTCTTTACAACAATAGTAACAGGATAAGTAGTAGCTGTAGATGTTCTTTGGGTTGAAGTCAACACAGTCGCTCTTGTCTGACGTCTCATGTCACCATTTTGTGTTGCATTCCACAGCAGATGCACACCTGAAATTATTTAAAGATTTAAAAGACAACTTTTCTTTACTAAATAACAGAGATGTGGAACCATTATGCCGAACAGTATGTTATTATGATTTATTTTTAGTGCAATAATGGTTATCGTGTTTATTTGAAATGCTTGTACCACCTTGCTTTTTCAAACTTTATATCATTGAACATGTGCTCTCGTATCAAAATAGCTCAATTTAGTTGAATGTGTTTGTTGACATTTTTGTTGCATAAATATAACATCAAATACAATGTATAAAGTTTTTTTATTTACGTTTTTGTGATAGTTTTCGTCCCGTCAGATTTGTTATCCACGTGGTTCATGCAGTAAGGTTTGTCTGATGGGCAGGTTACAAGAGGGTCATTGTTAGGGATGATTCCACACAACGGTCCGGAACACACCTCACAGCCGACAGGTTTGGCTATAAACAACCAATTCAATATACATAATTGACCTTAAGTGAGTTAAATTACACTCCTTGAAGACAATAGGTGAATTTAGATCAAAGACAAAATCATTGACAAGCACATTCTTAACTAATGAAAGCTATCACGTGTGCATCAAAGTATAACGTTTTTTAATTCCAGAGTGAAACCTTTCAAATGCAAATGCAAGAAATAAATTATCATTGTGATTGCTTTTATTTGACCTTTTTTACAGCAATTTAATTATATAATCTGACCTTGTTCAGTTGTTGTTTCGGGTGCTTACTGAGTAGTTGATGATGCGATTGATGCGGATGTGACTTTAGGTTGTGCTGTCATGGATGTGAATTCTTCTTTTCCCATTGTGCTTTTTGTTGTTGAAACTGTCGGCGTCGTTGTCGATGTTGTTGCCGATGTCGTTGTCGATGTTAATGCCGTTGTTGATGTCATTGGTTTTGTTTCTGTTTTCATGTATGCATTTGCAATAAGGTTTTATGATAGACAAGTGTACTGGGTAATGAAGTCTTGAATAAAATATTTTCAGAAAAAAGACAATTCAACACTGCAAGAAACACTTTCAATAAATTGTCAAAACTAACTAAACAGTATTCCTAATCTTTCATCATAACCATTATGTTTATAATTGTTGAAAAAAAAAGATAAATCTTCAATTTATTGGTTCCTTTACAGGTATGATGAAGCATGTTTTGCTCTTAGAACGTCAATATATTAATATAATTCAATGTTTTCTGTAACTCCCAAACCCAAACGTTATCAGATAATTTTTGGCACAAGAACAATAGTTATCTTGGTAATATGAGAGGCCTTAACCTGTCAGAGGATATATAAGCCATTATTTGTTGGTTTTGTTTTGTTATTTTACTAGAGACGAGGCCTAAATATTTTTAAAAGACTGCAATCAATTTATGGTATTGGAGATTAAAACCAGCTAATTATAAGTAACTGAATTGCCTTGTATGTACAGATGCATTTATTTCTATTTTCATGCAAAAATAATTACTTTTGAACATGCATTAAGCACACTACAAAGTAAACGAAGTCATAACATTTAACGCACGATAACTTATGCTGTCATACATAACATTTGTTCAGGGTCACCTTTGGATGTTGATTCTTGTTCCAATGTTGTGGGGACCCTAGTTGATATTGTGTCGGTGAGAGAGACCTTTCTGACCTGAGATGCTGTTGTTGTTTTTGTTAATCTAGAAGTGGTAAGTGTTGTCGGTGATGGAATTGCTGGAATGCAAGCGATATCATAACTTGAACTTGATAAAACTGTTATATCCATGAGATGAGGTTTTAATTGAATCAAATATGATATTATTAAAAATACTAAGATGCTATTGATTCTTATCGACATTCATGACATTCTGACATTAAATAAACAATCATTTATTTCTCAAATGCAACATGTTTACCAACAAAAACTTACAATGTAATTTAATACTTATCAAACATTCAAACATAAATATTGTTATATTAATTTCATGTACATACCTATTTTGACACACATTACAGCGCCTAAGTTTGTTTACCTTCACATAAAGCTGATGTAGACCAGGTCCCAGAAGACAGACATCGAGTGTGTACTATATGGGAATCTGGTCTGTATCCAATAATACAGTGGAGGTCACAGGTATCATACATCCTATGGGTTGATTTGTCGCATGAGAACTTTCCATTGGTTACCATAGGAGGATCTTGGCATTGTATTTCTGGAATATATATATTTATTCATATATTTATATATGACATTTTTGTGTTGTATAAAGGCAGATTAATATGAAATTCATATACTTCTGTGGCTGTAAAGATCGCAAAGAAAGCCCTGTTACACAGAGGATACTTGATTAGTTTTCTATGGTATTATATTAGTTAAACTATCATAGTTCTGAGAGTGAACATCTAATATCATAAACCTGATATTACAAAAAGGGTTGGGCTTGGAGAGAAGATACCGAAAATGATTGTGTATCTGTAATCGTTTACCCTTGCAAGTTGCAGATGGTGTCCATGTTTCTGTAGATAGACACTCCGTGTGTGTAACCAGGGAGTCTGGTTTATATCCGAGGTCACAGCTGAGATCACAGATGTCATCTGGTTTATGAGTTGAGTTGTGAGGGCAGACGAACCTTCCGTTGTTAACAGTTGGTGTAGGTAGACAATGCTTCTCTGGTAATTTTTAAAAACAACCTGTTTTACTTAAATGATAATTAAGTCAGTATCAGTATCTGTATGGAGGATATCTATCATCTACACTGTATGGAAATATATTTTGATACAATGTTATAATAAATATGGATCATTCATTGACTTAAGTGTTTAAAAGCAATCAATTATCTTCTTTTAATACATGAATTTGGAAACATAAAAAAGGCTGTCGATTCATTTAATCTGAAATATGTGCTATTTCTTTCTTATTCTGTAGTATCACCTATTGCAAAAAAGTAAACATAAAAATTTCACAACGAGAAATTATTACATTCGATAGTCAATGTGTAAACAAATGCCTAAGATGATAACCTTATTTTACGTTTGAAAATATATCCACTATAAGAATATCTATACATGAAAACTATACCTTAAAGCAACTAACCTACACATGAACCCCCTACGGACCAGCTGCTGCTTGATAGGCAGGTTATGGTCTTGGTTGAAGTCACTTTGTACCCATCATTACACTGAAGACTGCATATGTCTCCTTCCTTGTGTGCTTCTCTGTCACAGTGATAGGCTCCATTGACCACCTTTGGAGGCTGAGGACATGATATCTCTAAAACAAGAGCGAGATATGATTTTGCTGAAGTATGTTGATTACTGCATCGTTTCAATTATGTTTAGTACCTTGTCAACATGAATGATATACATTTTGTCAAACTTAATCACCATTTGATTTCAATGACAAGAATGCTTTAAGTGCTTATATCGATAACATCCGCTAATGTGTAAGCCATGCCAATGGTGTTTCAGAACATTAAACAAGCAACAATGTATCTGAATTTTAATGAGATTTAATCTACTTTTTGGGTTGTATTTGAGTCAACCGCTAAAATTATAGGAGATTTCCCCCGAAAATGAAATGCAATAAAAAGCCGGATTTGTACTTTCTTTTCATCCATTGAACATCTTACCAACACAAAAGGGAGATTGGGACCATGTTTCAGAAAATCCGCAGCTAATATGGTCATTTTGAGTGTTTAGTTTATAGCCTTGATTGCAATGAAGTTGACACGTGCTGCCAATTCCGTAGTGAGATGTATGTCCACAAGAGTAATGACCATTCTGAAGAGGTGGAGGACTATGACACTTCATTTCTGAAAGAAGAACACCTTTTCAATGATGAGGCGTATGATACAAATATAAGTATAAAACAAATTGAATAATTCTGCATTTGTTAGTATCAATACAGTATGAGAAAAGTTAATGTATATTTAACTTTCCATTTTGTAGGAAAGAGCCTTTCTGTAAACCAACTTAAGGCGCGGTGGCCGAGTCGGCAAAAGCGCCAGGCTAGCAAGCCTGACGTGCCGGGTTCGAGCCCCGCCTGTGACCGGCTGTAAAAACCTTGGAGTCAACTATCTGTGCAGACTCTTTCAGTGTTGTTACAACCCCTAGTGTGCAGTACACAACCCTGTGCACTTAAAAGAACCCACGAATCCGTTGGTAAATGACCAGAAGGTGGCAACATGAAAACGTGCAGACACCTAGTTGCAGGTACAGCAACGTGCAGTATACTCGGACAAAATACTGCGACTATGTGTCCCAGTCCATCCAGCTGTAAAATGGGTACCTCGTAAGGATTGAGAGTGACATTAACGATGTGCGTCACATGACTGCACGTGTTGTATGCTCCCTCGGGAGTCGAGATGGTAAAAGAAGTGTCATGAAGATTGATATCCAATGATCGAGGGAAAGCCAAAGCGCCTTTGAGCAGCGCTCTCTGAGCTGGATATTGGCGCTATACAAATGTTTAGAAGTAGTAGTAGTAGTTAAGACAAATTGTTGTTTTAGCTTCCTCACCAACACACTTTGCTGAAGATGTCCATCTTTCGGTTTTAGAACATTCTGTGTGGACGAGCCTCGAATCTGGTTTGAAGCCAGGATCACAATGTAGATCACATATATCATGTTGTTTGTGGACCTCAGAGTTGTTAGGACAGTAGAATTTGCCGTTAATGACCTTCGGGAGGTCAGCGCATCGTTTCTCTGAAGGAGAGATGTCAGGTTAGTTCAAACGTTTGTATGTTAAGATGTTCTCTGTTATTCAATATGCTGGAGAAAATTGTCATATGGTGTGTTGTCATTTCACAGTAACAGGGAAAAGAAAAATGCTATCATGTAAAGGATTTTTAACCATCTTAAAACCAATATATTAACATTACCTCCCAGCCAATAAGACATTGTGTAGGCCTAAACGAGAGAATCTCATTTAATCAGGCATGAGCGTTGATACCTTAATTGCATAACTGTTTCCAATTTGAAACAAGTAGTTATGTGAAAAATTGTCTAAGCTCACTACCTTGATTAATTAGGTATAGAGATTATTAACCTCGTGTGTTTCCGTATCATTAATATCACATAATAGGAATAAAAATTGTATTATACAAGCCTTTGGCGAGTATAATACATATATATTTATTCCATAATAGGACAGAGGCTGTTTTAACATTTCATGACTTGATTTGTGTAAGTGCAGTCTAAGTAAACCTAGCCTTTAAAATTATCCGCGTCACTCCTATATTTAGACTCAGTATATGAGTGAAACTGATGATATTGAGGCTAGGCTTACTTAGACTGGTGTAAGTGATTCGTGAGCCGATATCCAGGAGCATCTAGCTTGGATGTCTTCAAAGCTAAAACTTATCTCATATCATTGGGAAAGAGATAAATTGGGACGGGGTGTATTTATAGTGAAGATGACCACTAACCAAAGATATGAACCTGAGGCATCATAGTTGTGTTGTTGGGTAGGCAATTCTTTTCAGGGTCATACACAACATCACAAGCACATTCTATAGAATATCCTGGGTAATTTTATACAATTCTCCATACTTGGCATTGGAAGGAGATATGTACTTGTAAAATTTGGAAATGTTGACAAATAAGAATGATGAGTGGGATTAAAACCCGAAACCTCATTGTTGTCAAGCAGCGCCTTTACCGCTTGAGCTAATGAGGCAATGACCTCGACAGTTAAACTGTATCTAGTTCTCGAACGTTACAAGCAGGCAATGACCCCGACAATGCCCTTACCAGTGACTGATTGGCAGTTAAACTGTATCTAGCCCTCGAACGTTACAAGCAGGCAATGACACCGAAAATGCCCTTACCAGTGACTGATTGGCAGTTAAACTGTATCTAACCCTCGAACGTTACAAGCAGGCAATGACACCGACGATGCCCTTACCAGTGACTGATTGGCAGTTAAACTGTATCTAGTTCTCGAACGTTTATGTGATTGCCCCTCTGAGCTTGTGGCCACTGTCTGCTCGAGACCAAGATCGTCCTGATCCCAGTTTCGATTAGCCAGATGATGTTGAGAAATGTTTGAAGAGTTTTTGTCTATCTTTTGAGGAGTTTTACTCTAGGTGTCATGTTCTTCATAATATCTTTGAAAAAGTATAATACTACAAGGCAATCACTAGAGTCAATGAAACTAAAACGATCTTACCAACACAGGATGAATGTTTAGTCCATTGCCCTGAAGTCTGACAGGTGATACTAGATGCACCATGTAGAGGTTTGTAGCCTGCTGTACACTGTAGAGTACACTTGTCGTTTGGTTTGTGAGAAGTTGATGAGCAGTGGTATGATCCGTTTGGTACAGAAGATGGTCTTGGGCATGTAATAACTGATGTACAAAACATAAACAATATCACACCTCTGCCTACAAAACATAATCAAAGATTTAACATGGTATATTGAGGGGGAGAATGTTTTCCTGAATGAAATAAAGCTAAGGTCACATTCGCTTGCATTACATAATACATATGAAATTTATGATTCATAGAAAACAGCGGTGGATTTGGACATTTTAACACTGTTGAAGCAAATATACAAGTAAACAATCAAACATCTTACGTTACAAATTGAAGTCATAGGCAGTTTAAAATAATTGATACTGAAAATGTTTATTAAACTAAATAGGGATTATACCAAAAACCTGAATAGCATAATATGTATAACCTCGGAAACAATAGTGCCCTATTGGTTAACATTTTACAAAATAGGTCAAATTGCATAATTGAAGTTCTGTACATGGAAAATCTACTTACGGTTACAAGATGGTAAACCAGACCAATGGGATGCAGCACCACAAGTACTGGTTGTGTGAGAGTTACTGGGTTTGTATCCTGTAGCACAAGTCAGCGTACAGGTGGAACCATATTTGTGGGTGTGCTGAGAAGAACATTTGACAGATCCATGCTGAACTGTGGGGGGTCCAGAGCACATGATATCTGGAATATGTTAACAAGTAGACAAAGCACCGCAACATTGTTTTTCTATTGATTTTCAAGAATATGCCAAGAACAATAATGAGTTCGTTCTTAAACCTTTTGATTAAAAACCTTTTTAAATAGAATGCTATTATGAGAAAGGACATTTCTCTTAAGGTGAATATGTAGTTCCTAATAGATTAGGGGAAGCACAAAATATGTAATAGTTTGTATATATCTTATGGGCCTTATTCAGTATTCCAGTTTGTGTGCAATGTATCAACCATACCAATCTTCCACATTGTCCATAAACCACACCTTCTATGGTCAACTGACAAACACAAATAGACATTTTAAGTGCCAATTGGTGTATAAAAATGTAGGTTTAAGTTCCTTAAAAGTTTTCTTAAATACACAGGAAGTATAGTGAATCAAACATTGTCCATCCCAGCCACACGTAACTTGCCCCTTTCACCACTTGCCCTTTTCACGATATGGTTTTCATTATCAAATCAATAGTTTCACAGTTTGCATGCCAATCGTTGTTTGTGGTGTACACATGGATTTGTTGTTATTAAATGTTTGTAGCTATGAACATGTATGTCTTTATTCTCAAATTTATGTCAAAGAATTTATGAGTGTTGATCGTGTTTTTTCTGTCAAAACAGTATACTGTTCCTCCATAACTTCAGTGGTTAAAGTAAGTGTACCATCTAGCACAATGGTTTACGTCTAATACCATACTCTTTATTGCACAAAACTCAAATAGATTATTAAAGTCCCTAAAAATGAAATGAATGGAGCAAATGAGCATATAACGTTTCTTCATATTATCCTTCTAATACCCACCCAGTAAGTGGAAGGGTATATATGTTTGCATTTTTTGCATATGGAAATAAGCAGGAATTCACCATCACATACATGTACATTGACAAAACATAACATCACAATAGTCGCGATCGGCTCCTCAAAGAAAAACTTGTTTAGACACCCATTTTGGTGTAGTTGCGTGTTTTATGTATCTGATAATTGCAATTCAACTGTGATTTCAGATTTGCGAAACACAGCTGTTTGACAACTTTGCCTGGTATAGTAAATGGATTATAGATTCCTTTTCAATCTTGCAAAATGTACACAGAGGTGAATCTATAACTTTATATCTATATAAATGTTTATCTGTAATCAAGATTCTATGGATAATACGGTATTTAAATAACCTGTTTTACACAATATGATGCTAGAAATACTATAATGTTTCATGTTTTCCATACGTTCCATTTGTTTTGGTAGAGAAGTTTTGAGTAAGAACAATCTTTACTTTTATACCTTTATAAAGTATTTCCGGATAAGGAGTAATAAAGGTTTGTTCCTGTTTACTGATGGTGATTATTTTTTGTTTGGTACATGTTTGCAACAGAGATAGTAATCCTGCATATTCAAGAAAATTTGCTTTGACTTAGAATCCTTCTACGAAATCCTTGTATTATGATAAGTATTGTCATTGGTTAGGAAATCATTTATAAATTTTACATTTGATGATGCACGTAGATTGTAGGCTTATTTTCTGTTGTTTTCCAAGCAGACTCTGAAACCAAACAAAGGTTGATCTCAGCCGATATCCCCATCTCAGCTTGCGGCTAACCAAGCACTGCAGCTCAAAGCACAAAGCCAGTTGAGGGCCCTTACACACTTAAGCGTATAGCAAGAACGTTTGAGTTGCGTAGGGAAATTTTTTCATACGCAACCAGTACGCTAAAAAATTACAATATTTTGCCTTACTTGTACCGCACATCGAGCGACTGATTTACGAACTATGTGGTTTCTTTGCGTTCGTTGTGCGTTGGAGATGCATATGATTTGCGTATCCCCACTTTATTGTGACAGATGATTGCATATGCAGAGCGCAATCAAACCATACTCCGGACGCTTACAACTTATATCTACCGCATGCCTTGCGCTAAAAAAGCAAGCATATTCCGAGCACGTTGCGTCTTCACAACATTTTCAGTCCATTTTGATTTGTAGTACAAATGAGCTTAAACCGATACATTGCGTGTTAACCACACGCAGGAAAGTTTTGAACATGCAGACGAACAAGAAACGACCTTAACACAACCAAGGTGCGTATGAGTTGCGTGTCCTGCGTACGGCTGCGTATTTCTGCGTATGGGAGAAATTGTAATACGCAGCTCGTACGCAGTGAGTATACGCTGAAGTGTGACAGGGGCTTAACTGAGTGTTATTTTGCCCATAAGGACAAGCAATCACGTGATCTTCAACGTCAATGACCAACCTGTGTATACAGCTTATGATAATTACCGAACTGTAACCTTCAAAAAAGACTTGAAAAAAGCCCTTTTTTGGGCAACTCGGTCACGAACCAAGAACTGGTTCTATCAAACGTGTGTGTAAATGACTCGTTTGATATTGTTAAAGATGCGATTGTGGAGTTTGCCAAAGATAAGGAAGTAGAAATTGTGAAGATTCACTGCTGAAACTTTAGAAAGGGTACTATCGAACAAAAGCTGTATTAATTGCATCATGAAGGGTACAATCAAAAGAATGTTGTGCTCACGATATCAAAAGACATGTCATTATGTCATGTCGTTAGATTATGCAAAAAAGAACTGAACTGTATGAACGTATTATAGATGTATTTGACTTGAACTGCTTTATGAACTTGTCGGAAAATGACGATAATGCTGTGATCTCATTGATGCTTTGGGGGTTCCCAGAATGTGCTAAATATATCGATTTTGATATCTACATGTAGTGTAAAGTGATGTTCCTTGTTGCTAAGGTATCTGCAAATGTAAAACATTTTCTGTAAATTTCACCCTTCATCGCCTGTATATTAAATCTGTTGTAACTATTTGAATGTACTCATGTAATCTTCAAACTTGGAGGAAATAAGGACTATCTTTCCATCTATGGACTAATATCTCTGCTACAATAAGTAAAATAATTGGCGAGAGGGTATCACCTTGTCTTCATCCACATGTGATTTTGAAAATATCTGAGGAAATATATTTACAATAACGCATGTATGAAAAGTTTTAGCCTATGTTTGATAGATGGTCCCACAAATAAAAGTTTATTCATGTATACCATTATATTGTTAACCAGTCTTGTGCACTCTACAATATATCTGCCTTTCATATATTCCTTTTGATCTTCACTTATTAGCTTTGCAAGAATATTTTTGAGACGTGCCAATACTACTTGTGAAGCTAATTTATAGGAACTATTAAGTAGAGAAATGGGTCTAAAGATTTTTAAGTGTTCTTGAGATTTATCTTTCTTTGGTATACATGAAATACAGCCTTACTTTTGACTTTTCATTTTACTTTGGAAGGGAAACAAATGTATTCCGAGAAGAATTATCGGTTGTTATGGAGCATTTTTCACGTTTTATCACAAACTTCAAGCTGTCGTGTAAGTGTGAACACCTTTCAATCAATTTTTTAGCAAAACGACACTTTCACTTTAACGCTGCTTCTTTTAATCAAAACACATTGCCTTGCGCCTTGTAACATAATTAATTTTGTTTTCGTGAGACCCCTCAAACTTGCCACTGCCTCTTCAAAACATTGACACAGTCCATTTTTATTGAATTATAATCACGTTCTTACCAACACAAGATGAATGGTGTGTCCATGTCCCAGAAGTCTGACAGGTGATACTAGATGTACCATGTAGAGGTTTGTAGCCTGCTGTACACTGTAGCGTACACTTGTCGTTTGGTTTGTGAGATGTTAATGAGCAGTGGTAAGATCCGTGTGATACAGTTGGAGGACTCTGACATTTGATAATTGATGGAGCAAACATATAATCAATATCACATCTTACCCTACAAAACATAGTCACAGACTTAACATGATATATTGAGAGGGAGAATGTTTTCCTGAATTATATAGAGCTAAGGTCACATTCGCTTGCATTACATAATATATGACATTTATGAGCAATAGCACTAAATCCCTGTCTTTTACCATCTAACAAAATACGTCAAATGGCAGATTGAAGATATGTATTTGTGAGACCTACTTACGATTACAAGATGGCAGACTTGACCACTTGGATGCAGCACCACATGTACTGGTAGTGTGAGAGCTGCTGAGTTTGTATCCTGTAGCACAAGTCAGTGTACACGTGGAACCAAACTTGTGGGTGTGCTGCGAAGAACATTTGACCGATCCATGTTTAACAGCTGGGGCTTCTGAACACACGATATCTGGAAGAAGTTTGTAAGTGGACCTAGCACAGAAAGTTTAATAGAGAGCACACCACAATAGCAACGCAACCATATTTGTGCGAAAGAAATGCTACATAGTTTTCAAGATTGCCTCAAACAAAATACTTTTACCAGTTCCTTTTGAATATTTCTGATGAGCATATATCTTGAGAAGAAGAAACACCATTCTGAACCTCGAGATAAAGCATTTTATTTTGTATTAATACATTGACTGTAAGACGCTTTTAAACAAACACCTAGTGAGGATATTCTAAATCAACAGGGTTTTGAAAAGTGTATTTCTCGCGAAAATAAATTTACAATGTTTCCAAATCATAAATCAAGGTAAGTGATTTCCAGGAATACCATGGATTGAACTATCTTGCCATTTGGTTGTTTAAGTTTCTTTTTGACACTAGTTTACTAGAGTTGATTCTTAAATGTCAAAGAATTTACATTTAAGCTGAATAGGAAGTCCCTTATAAATTAATTATTGTTTGTATTGACAAGCACATAACTATTCATATTTTTATATACATACATATATATATGCGCAAAGAATTGCAATCCCCAGTTCACAATCTGTCCTATATACAAAATGCGCACAGATAATGAAGAGCTGAGGAAAATAAAAGAACGATTCTTTATTGATGGATATACCCCTTAATTGAACTAAATTGAACTAATATGAAATCATGTTGACGTCGCATTTACTATATATATTTTTAGTGGTATGCATATGACGTCATGAATTACGTCTCTTGTCATTGTTAACGCTATACCATTAGCAACACAATGTATAAGTTACCCTGATGATCACTATGTTGTGAAACCGGTTGGTAATGACCTTATATATATTTTATTTATAAATATGCGCCAAAATTGAATGGCAAAACATGATATTGTTTACATTATGATCACTTGTTGTCAAGCTTATTGTGACGTCATAGGTTCCTGTGTGACGTCATAATACTATGTACTGTGTGTCAGTTACTGCATTAAACGGCCTGATGAAGCAGGTACAGGATGTACCTGCTGAAAACGTTTGCCAAACTTAATTCAACTTCATCTTCTTCTTTTTAATATATATATATATATATATTTGAAAAATAAAATACTTCAGACGACACTGTCCAACACTAACTTTAGCCATCCAAGTCACACAAAGAGAAACATCCCGTACTGTCTCGCTAGAAGAATATGTGCTATTGTCTCAACTGACACTTACAAGAAGGAACGATTAAAGGAACTCAAGGATTTTTTATTGATTCAAAACTACCCTGAAAAGTTAGTGTTGGACAGTATAGAGAAAGCTGTTGCCTTAGACCAAAATCGGCTCAGAGAACCTAAATCTAACAAGCAATTGGATAAGCATATTATCCCGCTAGTTTCTACTTTCAATCCTAACCATCAGAGTGCTGCTTCAATTATTGACAAAAACTTACAGATTTTACATCAAAGTAAAACCATGGAAAACGTTGTGTGTAAATCCAAAATAGTAAACAGTTTAAAACAACCTAAGAATCTCCGCAAGCTATTAACTTCATCTAAGTTTGATTCAAGTGATGTTCAACCAACTGTAACAAAGTGCGGCGATTCCAGATGTCTGACATGTAAAAATATCATTGTCGGCTCTTCTGTGCCTATTACTGAATCTAAAGTATTTTCTGTGAGACAGAATCTCAATTGTAACAGCAAAAATGTTGTTTATGTCATAATATGCTCTGGTTGTAATGAAAAATATATTGGGAAAACTGAAATGAAGTTGAAATTACGCATGAATTTGCACAGATCTCAAATTAAGCATCCAAAAAATCGTACTATTCCATTAAGTACGCATTTAGCAGATTGTGGAAACGGGCATTTTTCAGTTTTCCCTATGTACAAGTTAAATTTTGATAACAGCAAGCTTTTAGAAACAAAAGAAAGCAGATTTATCAAAATGTTCTCACCAAGCCTAAATTCTAGAGCTTAATGTCTATTTTCCTTTCCTATTGTGACGTAATAATGTAATGACATCATGTTGTACACGATGACGTCGCCTAGCGACGTTCATATCCGTTATTTGTATATGGCCTGAAGATGCTCCTAAATTGAGCTGAAAGTACTAGCCAGTTAAATGGATTCATTCAACTTCTGACTTATCTTTTTAATATATATATATATATATATATATATATTTAAACAAGAAAACTTCTTCATAGTTCAAGTAATGAATAGATAAAACAAAAGTCTGGAAATGATTTTTAATCCCCGACCGGTTTCACACTATTCAGTGATCATCATGGGGTCTTTATGGCGTTACTTTGCTATGACGTCACAGAACAAGGGGCGCATAACTCATGACAGTCGACAATCGACCCACAGATTGGTGACGTCATTTCTTTACATCAATCACATATAATAATAACAGCAGTTTGTAAACATGGACATAGTTAGGTGAAATAAATTGTATTTAATTGTGGCTTGAAAAATCTAATGAAATAATGTTCTTTCATTTTGCTCTTTTCATCGCTGTTTGACATGACTTTGTAGAAGGGGAATATTTTGAAATTTGGGATTTTATCCCCAGCGCATCTTTCTATATGTGCACTTAGTGGAATGTAGCGGCAGCACGGGTCTCTGATTTGCTGCTTATGGACAATCACTCTTGATCTAAGTGTGTCCCCCGTTTGTCCTACGTAATCTTCGCCACAACCACTGCATTTGATAACATATATTAAATTTTGTGATGCGTATGTCATGTTTTCCCGTACATGGAATAAGTGGCCGCTTTTGAATTTATATTCTTTCCCTTCTAATATGTACGGACATATTGCCGTCAAATAAGTTAATAGAAAACACACTAAAACATGTCCTTACCCACACAGGAAGGATGGTGCGTCCATTTCCCGGAAGTCTGACAGGTGGTTCTACTTGTACTATGAGGTTTGTATCCTTCTTTACAATGGAGAGTACACTGGTCATCAGGTTTGTACGATGTCGATGTTGATGAGCATTTGAAAGACCCGTGCGATACAGAAAGTGCAGAACAGGTGACAGCTGTCGGAAAATGTCAACAAATATTTGAAGATAATCAATAATCAATTACAGAGATAGACTGTGACATAATTTTCTAAAAACAATGTCAAAGCACATTAATGAACTTTCTACCATACCATTATGTAATTGGAACCAACTGAAGCGTTTATAAATAATTTACATAGATTGCATGGAAATAAATGTTTCTTTAATTGTTATAATTTTATGTTACTTAATAATTTTATTGTAGTGTCTCCAAACAAACACTTTCATTACCCACGTGGTACTTCGTATAGGGGTTTCATAACAATTTATTATGACACATGAGATCACAACACCTTAAGTGATCTTATTGGCTAGTGGTGAACTTTGACATTAACCGACTACTTTATTCATTCATAAACGAACGTGTTTTCATTCACAAATTTGGAATGACAGATTGACCTTGAGTAATTCTTCCATCCTTCAGTTTATATTATTAATCTTTCATACCGCATTGAATAAATCGGAAAAAAAAAGAAATACAATAACAAATCTAACTGATATCTCAAGGCTCATTTTAAAAACAAAAGGTTTCGAATTCAGTACAAAAATGCTTGTGAATTTGCTCCGTGACCCTGCAAAATGACACAAAAACGCATTGCTTCGGCTTGTTATGATATCTATATGATATAAAGATAACTGAATACTGTTTTGACAACATTTAACCACAATAAAGCGCGTTTTACAATAATAATCATCTAAACTTACTTTGGCGATTGGTTACATATTTTGAGGCAGAGGGATTTTATTTTCACGTACGCTTCGTCCATGACTAGTCCTTATTCCTTACATTTTACCAGACACTTTGAATAAACGCGTGTAAGATTATTCTAATGAAAATCCTCCCAACACAGGATATGAGACCGTTTTCCACCCTACACAGCACTGATATTTGAAACAAGATGTGTTTGTGAAACACGAATGCCCCCGGATGCATCCTGCTCGCTGTGTCAAGGTCAAGGTTACAAGGTCAAATGTCATGGTGTCATCTGAAAGGTCTCATCACAAGGGATCCATATGTCATGTATCAAAGACCTAGTTCTGACCAATCAAAAGTTATGACCAAGGTTAAAGTTTTTGTGGACAAACGGACAGACGGACAGGTGAAAAACAATATACCCCCGGAATCTCCGATTCGGGGGCATAAAAATGTGATGTAATATTTTCTGAACGCCAATATATAATACTTTTGATGAATTGCTGGAGATGAAGGGCAAATCTGATGGCCTGGGGAATACACTGTTATAATTATTGGCTCTTCTATTCAGTAATTCAAGTGAGAAAATGGTGAAATGAGTTTTTAAATTGTTGATTCCTTTCATCTGTTCCTTCAAACACGAAGGCGTAAAATCTGGCCTCTCAAATTTGATTTGACGGGATAAGAAATACATATGTAATTTGGACTTGTCACTGATGCATTTGATTCAAACAAGTGGAAACAACTAATGTTTCGTCATCCTGCCTCATTTTCTCATTGAAATTTTATCGAGAAAGTGGCGAGAAAATGATTTGATTGGTTATATCTCAAGTCGGGCAGCGCGAGCGAATCTAGCTTCTGAGCCCTGGGTACAGGTTAAAGGAGTGGAGTAACGTTCGTACCCTGAGACAGGATGATGTTTCGCGATAAAAGCAAAGAGAAACACAAATATACATACAATGACAGTATGCCAGAGTTGACCATGTGCTTGTTGATTGACAATGAGTAGTTGTGTGTGAGTTGCTGGCTTTATACCCTTCATTGCACGTCAGAGTGCACTTGCTTCCGATCTTGTGGCTGTGTGATGAACATTGGATCGATCCGTGGGATCTTGATGGAGGTTTACAATTTGCTGTAGGTTGGTAAATAATAAGTAGCATGAAAATGTAAATTGAACAAATATATATATTTATTAATTTCTATTTCTCTGACACGATAGTGTAATATCACTTGAGATCATGAAATTGTTTAGATGCACAAAAGGGCAGAAAATAGGTCATCAACCAGGGATATCTTTCCTATTATGTCATATACCAATTGTATCTTAACCTTGTTCCTCTGTATTTTTATATTTCAGATGATTTAATGCAAAAAATGAAAATTATTGTTATCCCAGAGAGAATGTAACATTTGAAACATATGTATTCAGAACCTGAAATCAACAAAGTGGGGGAAAATTTGACCCTTTCTATAGTGACATTCGGACAATAAATGCCAAATTTGAATTTTGAAATCTTCACGAGATTCATTAATGAGGGATAGGATCGTAATTGGAATTCAAAACAAAGACACAATGTCACGACTTTTGAGTAATAGATGTAAGCATTTGTTGAACTGCTGAAGCTACAGACTCGCAAGGGAAAAGTTTGCAGGATGATAAAGCCGCCAGTGTCGGATATGTCAAGAAGCATACTTCATCTACTTAACAACGAGGTCAAACTACACATAAAGTGTTAGGTAGAGGTAAACCCCATGCACAAACTGCTTAACACACAAGAGGCAGTTGTCCATATTGTGGTAAGGAGAGACATGATAGAAAAGTTTAACCAGCAAAACATTTTTTTGTGCAATAATTGCAAGAAACTATGTCACTATGACAATGTATGCAAGTCACAGAAAGGGTACGTTATAGCTATTGATGAAGATGATTATGATTGTTGCTTTAATGAAGATTACTTACAGGAAACTGTATTTCTTGGATCCATCAGCAGTTGTACTCCAAAACAGAAAGGTCGGCGCTACGTATACATTCAAACAACAAGTTGATTGAAAGCTTATCACCCTTAAAGCAGATACAGGGGCATATGTCAGCCTAATATCTCAAGACGTTTTCAACAAGGTAGAGAGAGAGAGAGAGAGAGAGAGAGAGAGAGAGGAGAGAGAGAGAGAGAGAGAGAGGAGGAGAGGGAGAGAGAGAGAGAGAGAGAGAGAGAGAGAGAGAGAGAGAGAGAGAGAGGAGAGAGAGAGAGAGAGAGAGAGAGAGAGAGAGAGAGAGAGACACACACACACACACACTTCCAACAGTGGATCATACTCTCGGTCAACTGAAAGCTGCCAAAGTATTCTCAAAAATCGATGTCATACTTGAGAACATTCATGACACCATTTGGACTATACGGTTACAAGAGGTTACCATTCGGAATTACTTCAGCACCTGAGTAAGGTATCAAAATGACACAAGTTTCACTGCTTGGCCGAATACAACTACAAGAAAATGATGAATGATGATTGAACTAATCTATTAGTCTTTGATCAAAAAATAGCTCAGCTACCAGACTGTCGAGTGTTGACACAGTTACACGTTAGTAAATAATGCATGAACATTTTGTTCAAATTTGTTTTGAAAAAGGATTATGGTTTCATCTTTGTCATTACAGGCTTGGCATGAACTGACAACACCAATGTCTAGGGTTTTATATATCTCATGCTGAAATTGTAAATTTTCTTTTAATCATTAGTTTGTTTAAAAGATAATGCAATAATCGTAAATTGCACTTGAATCACCTATTCACATAATGTTACCTTTGCATTTTGTGTCTACAGGGTGGCAGGATCCGAAGAGGGCAGTCGACCCACACTTAAATGAATGGGCATCTGGTGGGTCAACCGAGAAGCCACTGTGGCACTTGACTTCACATTTACCGTCCCCGATGCCGGTAACTTTGCCATTCTTGATGGGTGGATGACCTGGAATGTACAGTTACACAATATCAACAACTTCTCCTCAATATGAAGCAGTTCCCTACAATGTAGGTGTGGAAGTGTCTGTGTCTCCAAAAGACCAACGTCATCGGGATCTGTAATATTCCCTGTTGGTCCAACACATTCAAGACGAAACATCGGTTGTTGATAATGTCTCTGGATATAAAAACCATTATCATACAATGGATAATGGCATAATAAAACCAACGGATATTTCGGTATTCGTTGGGGTCATATAGGGATAGAGATGTAAATTTCAAAGGTCAAGGTCGGAACTACTTTTTTAAATTCCGAAGACGTCACAAGCGTTAATATTTTAAACACCTTTAGTATCGGGGAGAAGCTTAGGAATTTAAATGATACAATGCATAGACATTAATTTAAGAATTAACAAAAAAAACTGTATAGTTTTTTACTAATAGCCTTTGTATGACTTGGCAGTGCAAAATCACTGCCATCGTGAGTTTAATGAACCGATCGAACAATTTTACTCATAGGTACCAAAGGCAGTTCAGTCTTAAGTTTAGAACATCCATTTATCAAACTTCAGTGTTCTTTACTTTTGGCTTGCGTAGTTTGAATTAGAGACTGCACAGTCTTCTAGTTTCGCTCTCCGCTAATGTTCGTTGTTCCAACGCAAGCTGCCATTGCAACCTAGCCGAAGGGAAGCAACTCTTGTCCTGACGTGAGATAAATTCACCCTCTTTTTCCCGTAAGGTGATAGAACGTATGTTCGAAACTCTTTAAGACACCTTGAAATGTTTTTCACTTGGAAATTAGTGTTTTTTGTGTTTTAAAAATTTTATGTTGTGACTACATAACCGAAACGGTATTAAAATACATTTATAAGGATGAATTATAGTTTGTCATCACTGTCACAGTCATTACACAGTTCATTTACATATATCAATGTGCACATCTTTTAAAACAATGTCAACTATGAAAACAGTATTATCAAGCATTTTTTTTGAATAAAAATTTAAAATGACATTGTATGATAAAGAAGTTATCATGCTCGTGTGTTTTGGGATCGTAAATATCCTGCAATAGGAATAAACACTATGTATTTAGCTCGCCAAGGCTCGCAAAATAAAAGGTTTATTCCTAATGCAGGATATTTACAATCCCAAAACATACTCGCATGATAACCTCTATATGTAAAATATTGCTGACAGTTGCAGCATTCTGAATTTCAACCGCATTCATAGCGATTGACAAGTATGAGTTCATCATTGCTCAAGTTGGGGCTACTGATGATCAAACTAGCTTATCAGTTTACGAAAGACACATTTTCATACTTGCATGAGGTTCGGGGTGAAATTTAGCTATTGAGAATATATATTCATCACTCGGTAAAAAAATCATTCGTCGATATTTTGATATAACATTTACATTTTTCTTATCAACAATATCATACTTATTTCAACGCCCAAAGCACAACACCCCTGCAAAAAGGCCATAGCATTTAACGAACCCGCTTTTGATGATGTAATCATTGTGCATGTAGGATTTACACCTTGTCGCAAATACCGTAATTGCGTTTGATTGGTATCTATGGGTATCAACTTTGGCAGGAGAGAATGCCTGATTTGGAGTAAAAGAAAATTAAATCTAGTCTGGTGCGCGAAAAAGACGGTTTTCAAGCGTATGATAGAAATCTGAAGTTGTGAGATGGGCACACTTGATGCGCCTTCATGTCGGCTGCCGTTTTGGTCAATTTTGGTAAAGTATCTCCTATTTAGTGAATTTTGGCCTGATAATCCCTAGGTTGGTCCACAAAATTTGCAAAAAATACAACAGTAAAATCACTTTTACAAATTTTGAACTCTGAAAATGGGTCACAGAAACTACTACAGAAACCTACAGTTTAAAGACAACTGCGCATGCATCGTAACCATCTTTTAACCAATGTATCTGTTACAACGCCTTGGTTTGTTAATGTGTAAGAGATAGATTTGATTATTGAGTTTTTTCATATTACAACAAACATGAAAAATTTACTCACATTTATCAAAGATGGAACCAAGTAACTCTTCGACACCTCTCTTCTGAATATCTACAATTAGAAAGTAAATATATGAATAAAACTTTCTTTGTTAACTCTATCTTTGTAAACGTTCTTATGAGAAAGTTAAAGTTATAGTTTTCACAGTTTTTGTGATGTGTTATCAATGGGATAAAAAAACAATTTCAAAACATTTGTATAAATGATGTTTAGGAAATAAAAGTTTAAAATGTTTTTCGTTCATTATGACTTTTTGGACAGGATACAGCATTTCCAACATATCTTATGATATACAAACAGACCAGATAAATATGTCCAACCTTAAGTGAACAAGTTGTTGCAAGATGACAACAATAAGATATATTTATCTTATATTAAGTCCAGAAAAACAAATGTGTGATACATAGGAGAACTTAGTTATAAGTTAATTTATTTTTATGTATTTAATTTAAATCATCATCGCCATTTTGATCGATAGAATTGAGCAGGAAAAATAAAACACAAGCATCTCAAGCTCAAGCACAATACCATTATAAGGCAGTCCAATGACATTCTTCACTGCTATTCCAACAAAGCATCCAATGAGAACTAAGAACACGTTCATTGTTGCTCCACCTGTAAAGATTGTTGAATCAAAAAGTATTAAATATCATACAGTTAAGCAATGAATAAACATCCCCCGAATCTAGAAACGTTCTAGTGCGTATCTAGAAATACACTAGAAGTTTTCATGAACGTATCAAGAAACCTCCAGATACGTTCTAGAAAATTTCAAGATACGTTCTAAAAAAATTCTAGAAATTTCTAGAAAGACGGTACTTTCTTTCTGGGTCAACTGTAGGTTGTAACAAATAAGGAAAACTTGCATTCATAGTTTAGTTCGGTTTAATATAATTAATATCTTATAAAAGAAACGCATGAACTACTGTTCAGTATATATTGCTGTTTGTTAAGAGCAAAACTACATAATTTTAATGGTAACAAAATGAAATTTAACAAGGCTGAAGACAAAGGGTTGGCAAACACGTAAACAACAGTTTTTGTCCTGTTTTTGTGTGTCATTAGTAATGCCGGAAATACTAGAAATTGCGTTTTGGCTTATATTTCTAAACAGGAGGTGTTAGAGTAATAAGAAGTACAAATATAAGTTTAACACTTATCTACCTAATGTAGACTTTTGCGATAAAATTTGTGACAAGTCGAAAAATACGTTATCCTACCTCATGTAAGAATCTCGATCTCTGATTGGTCCACGTGACCCTTGATAAATACTGATATCACCCTCTTGAGCGGGAGGATAAATTATTTATACCCCGGCGCATAAAAAGCATGAAGCAAAAAGCGTGCATATTGAGCGTCTTGAAATCTACAATGTATGTTACCTCAAACACATAATCAAGCTGGGTTCTTTTGATCAACCTATATCTAGCTTTGAACAAAGGGTTTGCGCAGTTTACGTTTTTCTTTATCGTCATATTATATGCGTTTTGTTTAAACATTCGGTAAGATAAATTCGTTATACCATTCAGAGGCGGGATGCACGGGGAGATAACAGCCTCTCGCTTGGTGTTATGCAACTCGTCTTCGGCTCGTCGCATAACACCAAGCTCGAGGCTGATATCTTCCCATATACCCTGCCTCTGAATGGCATAATTTATATTTGTGTATGTAAAAATACAAAAAACTTAAAATAAGGGGCAGTTGAAGACATTTTGAAACAAACAATAAATGCCTATATCATGTAATCGCCATGCGCTTGCGATCGCCAGGTGGAATTAACGCCTGAGCACATGCTCCGTGAGGGGTCCTCTCAAAAGGTGCATACTTAGTTGAGTGGAGTAAGCCTTCGTAAAATCACAAACTGATATTTTTACCAGGAAAATTAATTTCTAAAATCAACATAATTTGTAAAATTCTGGTTTAATAGTATGATGTATTCTGCATTTAAAAGAATGCTGTCACCTTCGTTATTAAATCATTTTCTTAGATTGTACAGTACTGATTAAGATTCTTTGCATGCTATTTCAATCCATTCAATTAGTTGTTGAACCTTTAAAAAAAGCATTATAGACATATCGAACAGACAAATTGTCAGTAACAACATGTGATTTTAGGGCATTTCTGGTACATGACAGTGATTGAAACAAACTTAACAACACATGTATGCGATACAAACATACATTTTATTCAACAAAACAGAAATCTATGAGAAAATACTGGGCAATACACTTAATTTGAGTCAAAAGAGCATGAATCTGTGTCCTCATGCACTGGGATCACAACAGGAGTCACAAGGCTGATGTTCACTCCGTCACGTTGTCGATATTGACGTTCAATGTCAAGGACATGATCTTCAGCTTTCTGCCAAACATCAGGGGTAATCCTCCTAAACGATGTATGGATCAGCTCCTTGAAAGAAGTGTTGTTTCTTGCTACGAACCCTTTACAGTTTGCTCAAATAAGTTCAATGGGATTAAGTTCACAATGCCTCACAGGTGAACGTAGCACAATATGACCATGTTTAGCGGCAAGCACGTCCGTCCTATACTGAATTGGTTTCCAGTTTAAGCGAATCTTCTCCATCAGTTGAACCTTGGTTTCGGTCTGTCTGTAGTTAACACCACAACTAGTGAGGAAATCCTGCATAATCATCTTCAGGCTGCTCATTGTCGGAGTGATGCTACAAGGTTCACGTCCATTATTATAGCTTGCATTGTCCATCACTATCGCTAGGCTCATCCCGATTGGGCAGCAGCTGATGTTCCATCCAATCAATGAAGATATCTCCATTGATCTGGTAATCACCACTGGACTTCTTCGCCTCAAACACCAAATCACAGCCCTGCACCAGTCCATTGTCCCGGCTTCCTGCATGGAGTAGGATGATTCGTTTCTCCTTGCCAGATGGTACCTTTGCTGCCCTCCGTCGGTCTGTTAGCAACCACATGTGTATGGTTCTTGTTCACCCAGGTTTCATCACGGAACACAATCTGGAAGCCAAGGGCACGGTTCTCTGCGATAGTTCTTAAGTAAGAAGATCTCATAGACACAATGGAGTACTTCTCCCTGAAGAAAGCTCTGTCATCTTCGCGAGCTGTGTGCTTGATCCCCATCTCAAGAAGGGCAATGGTGAGGAGATGTTGATGCTGTCCTTGATTTCCTCCCTGATACTTTTACATGTTGGCGGAATCTTCCCATACAGCTTGTACACGGCCCGTCTTATCAATCCTTTGTCAAAGTTATCGAGGATGATTTTACGTCCTGATTTGTCTTTTGAGACGGTCCCTACCTTGTTGGATTTGTTAACAATATTGTAAACTTGTTGTTATGACATACCAACTGCTCGACACGTTCTGTCATAAACTCTTTCTAAGCAAATGAAACGTTTACCTCTTTCTTTTTCAAGCACAAAAAAAACTTATATAAACTGGCAACAAATCAAAGGCCATCGTCAACAACATACACAAAAATTTGTAAGCACGACGGGAAATGTTTTTTATACGAAATACGTTTTAAACATATGTGTTTGTGTTTGAAATGATATAGACAAATACAGCGATAAAAGTTCAAAAGTTGAAACGATAAAGTTACATTGACTGCTTTATTTGTATAAGTATAAAGTCTATTTCAAATTTCTCTTGTTAAACTTTGAAAAAAAAATGACTTGTCATTTTGATATCGAATTCTCTCCTATAAAGTTCTAGAGATATGAACGTCATCCCTAAACTCATTGGAAATAAAAATAGGTAGACAAAAGAAGAATTGCTTTTACGGTTAAATTTTAATTAACCCCTTTTATTTACAACATAAAGCAAAAAACCATTTTTCTAGTATTTCCGGTAGTACTTTAGTCTAACATTTGGTGTCAAATACATTCTATTTTTCTGCAATAATTTAAAGCAATTTTGATTGGCATCTTTCTGAGAATGAATGGAAAATGTTATAAAGACTCATTACCTAAGTTCTTCCCCACTCTCCCTCATTGCGATGGCCAGTGTCAGTCATTGAAGTGTCTGAACGTAATGTGACGTTGACGTGCGTGTCAATAGAGTTCATATCATTTAAGGGGTTTAGATCATGTGTTTGAGGGAGTTTGTGCAGGACTTTGTCCTTGATGTTGACATAATAATGGATCGTGTGGCGTGTTGTATGTGAATTAACTCCGTCATGCTTGAAAACATCCCATCAGACCATCCTCCTGATACGTTCGAGGATGCTGTCGATGTACAGACCTTTTTGCCAAATTCTCGAAAAACAACACATTTGGCAGAATTTTAGCTCTTGATATTGTTACAAACACCGTTACACAATTTAAACCAAATCTTTCTTTCTTTCTTTCGAATAATAATAGACAGTCAAAAATAAAAATAAACGTTGTTTTTCATCTCACAGTTTTGGTTGAAATTGTGATTCATCACCAAACCGGAATTTTCTACAGGTTTTAAGATTGACCCTCCTGATTTTGATTAAACACCATTGACGGCAATTTCACATTTTGAAGTCTCTCAACTTGTTAACTGACTCAACACAACACAATATGACTTTAGTTGCACAGCATAAGTCAACGTGTTTGGACATCAAAATAACAGGATTTTATAAACGCCGATCACCCAACGTATTTAAATGTAGTTGCATGCATTGTTCCTTTTAATAAAGTCAACAACTTTTTACTTTAATATTGTCTTCTCTCCTAAAAGAAATCATTTGCATGATTTGAATATAAAGGACGATTAACATCGTGTGTGTCTAATTAAGTCGTCAAACGAATTCATTTTAATCAGTCGTTCGAGGTTGAGGACGAAATAATTGAACTTTTCTGTCGGATTGAATAGTATTGAAACGTTGGTTACTAACAGTCCATCAAAAATATAAGAATAAACAGAAAATATTAAGAAAAGTGGCTGGTTTTGTCGTCAAATATTCCTGATAATGCGAATAATCAATGTTATCAAATTTAACATGAAAAACCCGTAATTGATTTCTTATTTTAGATTAAATTGACTTACCCTTACAAACTATTTTCTGCAATTGTCAGCAATAAAGTATGAACCTCGACGCAATCTTGGCATGTGGCATACTGATAAGAGATTGATAAGAAAATAATGATGTTGTGTTGAGAAAATATAAAATTTAAAAACAGAACAAATTCAACAATACATTTATTCCAAAATATTACTGGCAATATATTACCAAAAACAGCCATTATTGCTTTTATAATTAATGTTCATCGTTCAGTCGCCCATGGCCTGATGTTCAGCTATTATAATTAAGGTCAAACAAATTTTATCGCCAGGCAACTTGGATAAATGTTCCTCTATTTGTGTTTGGATGATGATTCAAAATCTAAACAGCTTAACCCATTAAATCGTTAAACGTTTTGAGTTCAGTTGTGAATACTGCCAGGGAAAAAAAACACTATGAATAGCAGGATTTTAAGGAAAAGGCCTCCTTACAAAATATGTTTCCAAAACTTTTCTCAAGA
Source organism: Steromphala cineraria (assembly GCA_916613615.1). Classification (NCBI taxonomy): domain Eukaryota; kingdom Metazoa; phylum Mollusca; class Gastropoda; order Trochida; family Trochidae; genus Steromphala; species Steromphala cineraria. The sequence goes on from OU744735.1 coordinate 6,696,128, forward strand.
TGTATATCTGAAACACTGATACTCATCTATTTAAATATAGTTTGTATTCATAATCATGAAAGGGATTAAAATGATTTATTTCCATAATATAGTGTTACTGCTGTTGATACTGCAGTAAATGACATTGCATGGTTTAAGTTTTGTAATAAGAAACCCGGTTTGAATGCATTCTTATGTGTGTGTTATCTTAGTCCCAATGGTTCATCTTATTTCAGGTGTGTTGATGAATTCTATGAAACGCTTCTCAATCAGGTGTACGAGTTTCAGTGTCAAGGCATAGTTCAGGTGTGTGGTGACTTCAACAGTAGAGTGGGTGATCAAGCTGATTATGTGCAAGGCGTGGACTCGGTGCCGGAACGTCATGTGATCGACTTCACTGAGAATACATATGGTGAGAAACTGATTGGCTTTCTAGTGGATACTAACTTTTGTATGCTAAATGGCCGAAATAATAAGAAGAACGATTTCACTTGCATAAGTCAAAATGGTCGCTCAGTAGTCGATTATGTTTTAACACCTCATGAACAACTTCCTCTGTGCAAGGACTTTGAAGTAATCACGATGACACCAGTCATTGATCGTTTCAATGCACATGTCCCAAACAGCATACCTGACCACTCAATGCTGGTTTATTCGTTGGATGTTTCGGCTCTAAGTGATAAGAGATGTCAAGATAGAAGCAAAGAGAACACTTCCTCATCTACACCATTTAGAAGATGTCCGAAAAAACATAAAACAGCATATATTACCACTATATTTCCCATGGAATCTGAAACTATCACTAAGTTACAGGAAACTATAGCCAGGTTGGAAGCTGGTCTTGTAACAGTTAATGATATTGATGACATCTATAGTGACTTTGTAAGCTCTCTGCACTCTGAGCTGGACTCTACTTGTGGTGAGCCAAAGTTACATGAGCAACCGACTGGAAAGAAATTATTCCGTAAACCATATTGGAACAGTGAACTCCAGTCCAAATGGGAAATTGTCTCCGAGTGTGAACGGAACTGGCTGCGGTGTAATGGCAGTGCTCGTGAAAAATCTGTACTAAAACAGAAGTATTGTCATGAAAGGAAAGTGTTTGACAGAATGAACCGGAAATATAAGCGCAATCATCAGTCAATGAAACAGAAAAACCTCCTTGAGAAGCTAAATGATGCCGAGACTGACTTTTGGAAGGTAATTGGGAAATTGGGAATTGCCAATGAAAGGAGTCAACGCACATTAATGAAAGTCAGACTAAATAATGACGTCATAGCCAGCGACACTGAATCTGTGATGAACAAATGGAGAAGTGACTTCAATAGAATATATAATGAAGAGAATGACAACAGTGACTTTGACGACACAAACTATGAAAATGTTATAACGGAACTAGATAATCTGGTAGACTGTGAGGACAATCTTATTTTGAACAGTAGCATTACGAAAGACCAAGTGCAGTTTGCTGTGGATAAAGCAAAGAATAGAAAAGCCGCAGGACTAGACAACATCCCTGCCGAAGCTTTGAAAAACGCGCACTGTGTAGAGGTGTTACATAGGCTTTTTAACACATGTTTTGAGAAGAATGTTATTCCAAGTGCATGGAAAGAGACTATAATAAACCCAATACCAAAATCCACAACAGATCCATTAGATCCTTCCTCCTACCGTGGTATCTCCCTGATGTCAGTGCCATGTAAGGTTTATTATAATATTTTGAATCGACGAATCTCAAAGTGGCTGGAAATGAATGATATCCTTACGGAACAACAGAATGGTTTTCGTAAACAGAGAAGTTGCTTTCAACACATCTACAGTCTGTATAAAAATGTGAAAAATAGACTGGATAGCAATAATGAAACATTTGCCTGCTTCATGGATATGAAGAAAGCCTTTGACAAGGTTGATAGAAAATGCTTGTGGTTGAAACTTCGGAAAATGGGAATTAATGGTAAAATGTTTCAGACTATTCAATCCCTTTATGAGAACAACAGATGTGCTGTACGTGTAAATGAGTTTCTGACCTCATTCTTTGATGTCTCCAAAGGAGTGAAGCAGGGGTGTGTGCTATCTCCAACACTTTTTGCCCTATATGTAAATGATCTGGCTGAGGAAATTCAAAACAGTGAAAATGGAATCCAAATTGACACAGTTCATGTTGCAATACTACTATATGCAGATGACATCGTTCTGTTATCTCCAACAGCGGATAAACTTCAACATATGCTCAATATCGTTCATCAATGGTGTCGTAAGTGGAGATTAGAAATTAATAGGGATAAGACCAAGATAATACACTTTCGTAACAGGAATAGAGATAAATCTAAATACCAGTTCTCATGTGGTGCAGATATTCTGGAATATGCAGATGCCTACAAATATCTAGGGCTGTGGTTTGATCAACACCTTGATATGCGATTCAGTGTGAACGAACTCTCGAAGAGTGCAAAAAGGGCCCTATCTGTGCTAATATCCAAATATTACCAGTGTGGAGATATGGCATTTGATGTTTTAACGAAGCTCTACGAGGCGACCGTGGAACCAATACTGATGTACGCGTCACCAATATGGGGACTGACGTCACGCAGTTGCATCAACAAAGTACAGAATCGGGCCTGTCGCTTCTTCTTGGGTGTTCAGAGAACTACAACAAACATATCTGTTCAAGGAGAAATGGGATGGTCGTCATGCCTGACTTAGCAACGCATCAACACTATGGGAACATATCTGAACATCAGTCGTATGGATGACGTCAGACTACCAAAGAAACTTTTTATTGCCTCAAGAAGAAGAAGGAAGTCGTTTGCAACAACCGTTGAGAAGATATGCACACAACTCGGAATCGAAAATCTGATGGAAGCCAATGGATCTGTCAAGTCGATAATGCACAATGTGAAGCGTGTCCTTAAGCGAAAAGACGAAGAGAACTGGTTTACCGAATTATGGAATGATAGGAAAAATGTAAATGGTAATAAACTGAGAACATACAGGACATTCAAAAAAGACCTAGTTACTGAACCCTATTTAAAGCATATCATCTCACGACAAAATAGAAAGTTTTTAACAAGATTACGCTGTGGATCACTTCCTTTGCATATCGAAACTGGTCGTTATAGCAAACCCCCTACACCTGTCTGTGATAGAACATGCCCTTTCTGTGATAATGTCGAAAATGAATTGCATTTTTTAATTGATTGTGACCTTTATTTTGATCTTACATATAACCTGTTTGATATTTTACCAACCTGTGATATAACGGATAAAACTACAGTTTTTGTAAATATTATCAGCGCTCGTGATGCCGAAAGTGCCAATGTTTTAGCTAATGTAGTCAAAATATGTTTTTGAGGCGCCAACGTTTTATGTAAAAATATTTTGTATTCATATTACACATTTTATTTTTCATTTTTATCATGTTGTACATATGTATATTATTGTGAAAAGATAGTGTCTCATAAGCCCTATGTGGCTGGTTGTCAGTTTTTTTATTGTGCGGAATATATACATGTTTTAACCTGTAACTGACGAGTGACACTTTAATAAAATATTTCTGTCTGTCTGTCTGTCATAAGTGCAAAATTCGTTAAAGGATCAAGCCCAATGATCACAAGTAAATTTTTGACGGCTTAAGTCATAAGCTACTTTGTGTAACAATTGCCGTCTTTGGTCCTATGCAGGTCATGTTTTAATTGCAATCACCGACCACAAAGTCACCGTTAATGTTACAATATTATTGAAGCTATTCTCTCCCAAAAAAGGTAGACCAAGTCATGAAATGTTGATCTAGCAACTGTTCCAATATGCCAGGTTTGGGGGCTCGAATGGGAGCACAGGAACCCGATATCGTAAATAAAATGTAGGTAAAACGTAGGTAAGAAAGACCCGTTCCCTCTCTGTAATAGAGTAAAGGTTTAAACGCATCCATCTTGCCCATCTCGACTCGCTTCCGAGTTATGTCAAAATTATCGCTTTAAATTGGTGACATCTCATACACATACACAAGAACCTCTCATTTATACATTTCTCCGCAAAACTTGGCTTATTTCCAACACATGTCACCCTTCAAATAACTTATATATATATTTAAATTCGCAAAACGACCGCTAAACGTTAAACGTAAGGGCGATTTTCTCTAGATAATTTCTAAAAATCGCGCAAAATTTAAAAAGCGATTTTTATGGATGTTCAACCATTTTCAAGTCAGGTTGTGACAATGGAGTCAAAAGATTATTTATTTTGTTATGTAGAATCATTTTTGCACTAGGAGATTGGGACGGCCAAGTCGCTTGTCTTCACGCACTATAGAATTAATAAATGTAAATTTCCATTTCATTATCTAAAAAAGAGAGGTTCAAGATTTTCTTATCATCTGTATAATTACAGGAAAATAATGAATATTAAAATAATTCATAATACTATACTTTTACATATCAGTAAATTGTAATTGGTGTATTATTAGTTATACCAATATATCAGTGAATTAAACACAACCACAACATTGTGTTAATAACTCAATCTGTGGAAGGATAAGTTTATATTTTTTCTGAAAATTGTGATTTGATGGTTCATACCAATTCCGTTTTGTAAAATATAGCTTAAGCATATGTTTTATTAATGTCAATTTGGAATCAAAGAAATACTCTTTTATACAAAAACTGTGAAATGCATGTTTTTGTTAACTTGTACACCTAATGAGCAAAATACTGGCAATCATAAATACTTTTCAGACAGACTTGTTTCGTAAATGTTAATTTAACATTATTTCAGAATGAACAGCCTATTGTTAAAAGTATTGACAAAAGGTTTTGATAATTGAGGATGTTGTTGTACATGACACTGAAAACAAAAAAACATAAAACATCTGAAATTAATAATTAGATATTTGACATTGATATCTAGATAAATAACTGTGGGAAATCACACTTATGTTTCTTCTCATCACTGGACAGAAAGTTTGGCAATTCAACTTTGGTGAAACGTACATCACTGAGCCACGCCCAGTCCTGAAGAGTTTTGACATGTTCATTGACACTTTCTTTCAATTTTTACGTAAACAATCAAGACAGTATTACAGGTGCCTGTCTGGCCAATGATAACAACAGAATGTCCATTTTCTACTAAGACACAGCACTCTTCTGATCAGAAATCGATAGCGAAATCATTCCCGAAACATTGCACTGTCCAAACCACGCCGTTTTGTTTATTAAGCGATGCCTAAAATAAATTCGCCTAACGGACCAATCAGATCGCCCTAGAGGCATTTGGTGCGGAGCAACGTTCACCCCAGAGGTTTCTGCGGTCGTTTTGCGAATTTAAATAAATATAAAAGTTATTTGACGAATGACATGTGTTGGAAATAAGCCAAGTTTTGCGGAGAAATGTATAGCTGAGAGGTTCTTGTGTATGTGTATGAGATGACACCAATGTGAAGCGATAGTTTTGATGTTTGTTTACTGACAAGGGAAAGCATTTGTAGAATACCACCCAGTGAATGATTACTTTTTGAAATGGATCAAAGATATTCGGACAGAGGTCATAGCCCTCTCTCAGTTTCAAAAGGCTTAGAGTTCCGTTGTTTTCGATGTCACAGGGGGTACTCGACTGTACAGGTCAAGCGGAAGTTGCACCTTTGCAACGTCCAATTCCTTACTGTACAGTGAAAACAAAACAACCCCGACTCCACGTTCACGGTTAGTTCTAGTAATATTCACCTTCTGAGAGTTGAAACGTGTAAAATATGAAACTTTTAAATATTTCTCTACATATTTCTAAAGGCATAATTACGACAATTCTTGTCATACTTGCCCATTTCAAGTGACTGCCCGTTCGAAGCTAATGTAGCGATCGCGAAATTGACTGTTTAACTCATGTTGCGGACTATGTAGAGGTCATTTGATGATTGTTGTAACTTATACAGTAAAATAATGCCTATTCAAAGGCCCATGTGGTGTAACAATGCTTATTTCATTACTTTTAAAGAGAAACAAGACAAAATATAGACTGTACGCCCTGATGGACGTTGCACCGGCACTGTACGGGGAGTTACATATAATAACAGTTATACTGTACGGGGAGTTGGTACGTTATGATACATGTCCCCAATACGTTAAGGTAGATTTAACCAACCGAGTTTCGTGAAACTTTCAGGGATTGTAGAGTATGACCTAACTTAGAAATGCACGAGCCAGATTTTTTAATTTCGATTTTGGTTTTGAGTTATCTCCCCTTAAAGTCAAAACTTCAAACCTTAATTTCTCGGTAACAATGGGAGATAATTGTATAAAACTTTCACCAAAATGTGGGCAACATCATTCTCCATCGACTAAGCCCATAGCAGTTTTCTGCCGTATAAATAGATTTTTCTTTTTCGAAAAACTGAAATTTTTGGCTAAATTTCGCGGTTCAGACGGTACGCGTCTTTGAAAATCTTCTCCTCAGTAACGGTAGTGCATACAGACGCATGCTATAGCTCATTTTAAAGCTGTGGGATTGCTTCACATAAACAGGTCATATTAAGTTTCAATCTGTAGTGGTTTTTAAACTACAGCAGTTTCAAAAAGGATCTTTTGAAATAAAGGATTTTCATGCGTCACGTTCAAAGGGACACTTCTCGGTAAGGAATTGTCAAGAATTAAATCTGTTTGATGCATTCTGTTCTACAATGATAGTTCAACAAGTTCACTACAGGTCATTATCATATTAAAGTTAATATTAAAGGAAATATGTTGACATAAAGATATTTTATATATTTTTCGGCGAGTTTAACATTTTTCGAGGATTATTTTATTTTGAGAATTTTAGTTTGAAAACTTTTACAGATAGAAATTTTATCGTTGATGTTTTGTGAAGCAGATGTAATGAGTAGACAGAAAAAAATATCATTAAGCCAGGATAATTTTTTTTCTGTCCATGACCGGTCCTTGAATATTGCGATTTTTGGAAAATCCTCCTTTTTTGCACATTTCAAAATTCCACAGTTTCTTTATTAAGTAAGATATCTTTAAATTTACATAAAATGAATAAAATTACATGCGCTATTCCAAGCACAACCTTTGCTATGTTGCACTTTATCATGAAAATGTTGATAATTAAGGAGCTAGAGGGACCAACATGAAGTAGGGGTCTAAAACTAATCAAATTTCAGTGTTTTCAACAAAGTTCCAAAGTTCATTACTCCATTACTATTTAAGTTATCAAAACAAAACATACATCTTTGTATGTTGATAAACAATACCATCATTATTTCTGATATACCTTATGAGTGAAATATCAATAGTTAAAGTGTTAGGTTTCATTACATTATACAGGGGTCTGAAACAGTCAACTTAAAATTACAGCCTTTAATCACATGTATCTGGCAAACGGTGATAGATAATTCAACCAAATTTGTTTCTGCTTCTAGGAATTATATTCTCTGAAGAATGATGTCATAGCTGACATTGGCCAACATGGTGAATTTTTCTGAAAAGTCTTTCACACTGAATATCAAGTGAAATTTGGTCATTTTGATAATGTATTAGTTACTGTTTACCTCTTAGACAAAACGTCATGTGAAGGTCAAACACTGTGTGAAGGTCAAACAGGAATCTTGAAGACCTAAGTATTGACGCGTCAATCCTAGTTGAATTTGGACTTATTATACATAAGAGTTTCTCATTAAACTGACTTAGTTTCTTATTACAATAAACATCTCAGCGTTAATGGTTATATTAGATGAGTAACATTACAAGATACCATCCCTGGTGGGAAGGTATTATCTGGGGATGGAGGGCCTTATAAACGTAAGTAGGGACCTCATGTCAGGGTATTATCTGAGCTTATGAGGCCCTCTCATACGCATGAGGGAAGTTGCACGGGGATAAAGACTGAAGAAAACAGGTATTAAAACTACTGTGAAGTATATAATTGCACATAACGGTTTAACGTAGCAATATTTATCTTCCGAAAATGTATTAACATCATAGCATTTATTGTCGCATAACTTTATAAATAAAAGTATCTTCAATTTTATATGAACACATTCACCAATATCCGCCCGAAACTATTATGCATGTAAGTTCTGAACAGTGATTGATTGATTGCGTTGGTGTTTAGTGCCGCTTGAGCAATATTACAGCCATAAGTGGCGTGTGGATTTAAATGCAATCCTTATTTTATAAACATATGACAGTAACTGTTCTCGGTTACTCTGTAAATGCGCAACTTCCCGTACAGTCGGCATCCGAGACAGTCGCAACGTCCCTTCAGCGTACAGTTTAATTTTAGTCGAACTATTTGGCCGAAACAGTCAGAAATACTTGATTGGGCATTTCTATAACGATATCCACATTCTATCAACATATGGAAGGTTAATTTGAATGACTCCGTTCATCTAAATTGCTGTGATTGGCAAATTTAGACATATTTTCGTTAGGCTTTCGAACCCGATCTCAAGGACAGCTGAAAATCATCATTATACAGAGACCAAAGGTATGAACTACATTATAAATGCAGTAGTTTACAAAGCAGTAAAGCTTCATCGGTCCATCAAGACAGTTTAAATTTGTTATAAACAACGTATTAACTAGAACTAACCGTGAACGTGGAGTCTGGGTTGTTTTGTTTTCACTGTACAGTGAGGAATTGGACGTTGCAGAGGTGCAACTTCCGCTTGACCTGTACAGTCGAATACCCCTGTGGATGTATCACCCGCTGGACTTTCAATAAGGAATATCTGTACTAGAATTGCCCGCCCTTGATTCGGGTAAGCCAATAAAACGTCTTCGTCGATAGTACCTGCGCACAGCTCAAATATATTTTTAACAACAACCTTTGGTCTTTGGTGGAGGAAATTCACCTTCATTATTAAGATCCAAGGGGTAAATATCTGAACATTGTGCCCTTTTACCGAGTATGCTCAACCCTATCTATAAAACTAGACACATTAGTTCACTGAACTCCCACTTAAAAGGGACAGTACGTAGCACGTATTAAGGGTGATGTTAGGAAAAAAAGAAATGTTTCCAATTGTAAGACAATGTATTCAAACTAAACCAAGCAGTAATGAATACAAACAATAATGTAAAGTCTGTTTATGCGATTTCTTTTTCTCACACAAAATAAATTAAAGGTGTTCACACAAAAACTGGCCGCCAATGGATTGTATGTGAATCTTTATAATCTGTTCTCTGACTATGGATGATTGATTTAAATTGAAAATATAAAATTTCAAAACACTACTGCCCCTTTAAACTGAAAAGCTACATGTCGGTGAATACAGGATATGGAAATATCAAAACAGTTGCATGCAAAATTGGAAATTAGAATAAAATGAAAGTAGATGTTTGAAGGAGTACGATTTACAATATACATCCTAAAACCGCTTTGATGTTAAATCTCAAGGAAGAGTATTTCAATAGGGTGTTGGATGAACATGTAAAGCGACTTTAATTTATTTCCTTCAATGGTTTTTAGCTGTTATATCGCATTTAGCAATGCGCTCTTTTAAACAGGTTCAAAGTTAGGACAGACCATTTCTGATAAGATAACAGGAGATTGAAAGAAAGAAATTGGTCAGTAAAACGTTGCCATGTCATTGGGTTATCTAGATTGAATTGACCCTCGAATCACAAGGTTGAACATCTATCCTCATTAATATTAACTCCAAAAAGGAAATATGTCACTAACTGAACCGCCGACAGACCGATTTCTTAGTATCATAATACTCTCCTTTTTTACAAACCTTTTATAACGAATATTTATAGTTTTAATCATAAACCCATGACAAATTGTCATAGAATAAATTTGGGGGTGTAACCAACAAGGGAAAATCAAGGCTTTACGGGAAACATGTACATAAGGTTTGATGCAGTTGATATATATCATTTAGTATGTACCGATTGCTGAGCAGTACAAGACGGAAGAGCGAAAATTCGGAAAAGCTTGTGTATTTGACTTAATCAATATTTCAACGTTGAATATTCATTCAATAGAGGAAATTAATTAAATGGTCATGGGGAGGGTGGAACGTAACAACAATTGAAGACAACATTATATTTCCGTTTATTATTAGTCCATTTTGTCATGGGTACACCTGCAGCGAATGGCCAATAGTATAAAGGGGCAGTAGCACGTTTTTTGTAAATTTTATATTTTAAAATTGTCAATGAAATATGTATATAGTGCTAAATGTATTATTTTGATAGTGTCAAAAGTCTCATTACACAAACCACTTAGTCAGAGAACAAATTATATACAATATAATTATAAGATTCACATAAAGTCCATTGGCAGCCATTTTTGTGTTACCACCTTTAATTCATTTTGTGCAAGAAAATGAATAGCATGGCTGAACTTAAAATTATTTATTGGATTTATTACTGCTTCATTTAATTTAAATACATTTTCTCTCATTTTGAACCATTCATTTTCATTTTCCTGACATCACCTTATATTCCCCCTAAAACGTGCTGCTGCCCCTTTAAATGTGGCTATGTAATATGATCACTTTGGAAAAGTATTTATGGATTCTTTAAAAGTTTTCTGAGTACATTAATAAATGGTCAAATGTATGGATCAATACAAACTAGTTTATATTTGCTTTACATTCAAAGGCTACATTTATATGTGATATCCTAGTAGTAACAGTTCTGGCATTCCCAGAAAGAAGTATCGTGACAAAATGTGAAAATATAGATTTGTTTTTGTGTGTGTTTATCGGTCAGGGTAGTAGATATTGGTTAGAATATGATTTGTGATATTATTTTTTTCTCCAACAAAAACAAAAGCTGTGTTAGAGAATACATTCAGTTAGAACCGCTAGCAACGTACATTCTATCCTTATATATTTAAATAATAATAATAATGGGTTTTTTTAACGACTAGTGATATTACTGTACTTGCTCAACGGCACAATATAACTAACATATATTTTCAAGATGAAAAAGTTTCAAACAAAAACTTATTATCTATAATTCATAATATTTACTGACGTTGTTTTATAAGTGAAACATCCAATATATGAACACTTTTTATAATTTTGAGATTTAATGTTTTAAATATTAATAATAACTATTTTCTTCTAACTCACCCTATGATTTCCGTAAAAGTGTTGAAATAGGTCTCCGAAATATGATTGTCCTATCTCATTCAACAATCGGGTGAATGTCCAGTTCAAAGAAAGATAACAAGGCGATAGAAACATCTAATATAAATAGAAATAGGACAGCTTGAATTTTAATTTTGCAACAATAAAATATATTTTTACATCATATTGTAAACTTTAAGATTTCAAGTTCAATGAAAGTCAATCAACTAAGTTTAAACCGAAAATAATTTCGACGCCAAACTCATTGAAAATAAAGCTATCTTATCAGTTACACATTTTATTTCAAAATTAATTGAAATTTTTGTTTACTGATAAGATCTGTACATATTTTATGGTTGTTCATTGGTTGTATCTGACGTCGAGACCATTCTGTTTATTTCTTCATTGACTATTGATTTATGAAATACACTCAAGAGGCGTCAAATCACATAATCACGGTCATCGCATATGAATGGGCGGGATTATGTCATTTTATTCACTTGTACCAAACGCAGTTCAAGTCATCCACAATAACTACCAATTGTCACTATTGCCTACATTGAGCTATGTATTGTAAACTGTCATTTGCAAGGGAAAAGGGAAGCAACTCTTGTCTAGATTGACTCGCCCTTTACATAAAGATTAACGAACACGAGTTTGAATTCGCCAAAGGAATTTTGAATTATATTTTATTCAAAATATAATCCATTTTTAGGAATGTACAATACCAAAATGACTTTCCACAATAACCACAATTTATAATCAAAAGCAAAATATTGAGTAATTATAACCCTGTTCATTTTCATATATCATTACGCACATTTGAAGAAAATTTCGTGTACATGTATTACATCAATTTTATCAGAAAGTTTGCCTAAGGATTCTTATCAGCCTAATTACGACATGAATAAAAGTCATTCAGTCACTAAGACATAAATATACCAAATCAAATCTTCACTGATTTATTATATTTTGACTCAAGAATCAATCAGCATATCACCAACCAAAATCATGCAAATATCATTGTGCCATCAGTACGTCTAACATCGTCAGCAGTAGCAACAAAGAGGGTTTGCATTTCCGTCTCACTTATGTGCGAGTGATCTTACTTCCCCTGTCAACGTTTTGTCGCGTCGGAGCGCTGTCACTCGCTTCGTGTGCACTGCATACTCCGATATTTAGGAAAACTAAAAGTTACCTTCAATGGTTAGATGCCAAACGATCCCGTTATACAAAACTTTGGAATGTCAGTTCAAAAAGGCAAGAATTTGGCCATAAGTGATCTTTGCTGATGCGCGGAGATGTGCTCTGCTTGCGTCACGTAGGCCTACTGTTCTGACGGACATGGTCTCTCAAAGTTCCTCAAAATGTATTCCTTTATCTAATTTTTAATTTGAAAAAAAGGAACAGCAAAACACATATTTCGAAAAACAAGATCTCTAATCGAGGATTGTTTTCCTGCGGCATTTCAATGTATTCAATGTACATATATATGTCAACTGCACTTAAAGTGCCTTGGCATTGTGAAGTCACTGACGTTAAGTCACGCGCTTCCATATAATGGAAAGAATTTGGTCTTTGGTAATCTCATTGAAATGAGGTCGTTTATTCGTGTGTAATAAATAAAATACCAAACTAATCCCCATTGGATACCGTATTTATAATAACTCGTGGCTTGTTAAGATAATCTACATTTTCAACCCACTCGCTGTACTCGTTGTAATAGATACGGTATTCATAAGGGATTCGTTTGGTATTCTCGATTTAAGCAAGATTGATTGAGGTTTTCAGACTAAAGTCTGCAATATTTCAAAAAAAGGAAATGAATGAAATGTATATATTTATCAAGTACAAACGTGCATAATTCAAACACCTTTGCCTACCATGTGTTATCTATGAGCGCTAAGATCACAAAGTGTAAATACGTACACAAGGGTTTCAATGTAAATCGTCAATGTGCATTTCTGTAATGAGTCCGAAATACAGTGTAGAACCGCCTTGGAATCTGAGTTATACATGTATGACTGCGACAGTCATTTTTGCGCCATATTGAATATTAATGAATAACGGATTTCTGTGGAATATATTGTATGTTTACCTCAATCTTATAAGAGTTCCTTTCAAGGATCAAGAGTCAAAAGAAGGGGACATGTTTTCGACTATTGGAAAAATTGCACTCTAAACAGATCTAACCCAAATACAGTATGGTTGAGATGATGACCTACAGCCGAGTAGGTATCGGATATAACCTTCAAGCGACAGCGAGAAGGTTATATCCGATAGCTACGAGGATGTGGTCATTATCTCACATACACCACACGGCTTTAAAAATTTGCATTTAAACAAAAGTAGAACATCAACCAAATATTTAGTTACAATGTATTTGATAGTTGTTGATATATGGGGTAAAACTTAAATACACTCAACTTCTTAACATTCCATTTACACAATACGCGAATTTCACGTGCAGATTGATCATGTCATGGCGAAGTTGTCAATCAGACAAATCTGAGCTAGAAGCAATCTGTTTTTAGTTGTTTCGACCTACAAACACCAAAATTCTACTTTGAACTGAAATTAAATAATGTGAATACAATTTGTCAAAAACGTCATCGAAATTGTGATTGATGGCAAATGATATTCTTATGTTTAATACACTGTTCAGTCCATCAAATATTTCCCTCTTTATGAAGCAAAAGGTGTTGCTGCACGGACGTTGTCAATTTCATCTTGCGATGCACGGATTTTATGATAATATCATATCGCACGAGCTTTACACAATCGAAAGCACATGGTTTGAAGGTGGAGTCGAAAATGAAGTGGTCTCTTGTTTTGAACAAATTTATGGCCGCGTTTCGAGTTTTTTTCAGGAGGAAGTAAAGGTGAGTTGAATTTTTAAGTTTATTCATGTATTTGCTGTTGACTGTTATTTATGCATGGATCTACGAAAATGCTTAAGTATGTTACACAGGGTTTACACGGTATAAAACAAGCTGTCATCAACCAAGTTAATATTTAAGCATTTCGCTGTTGAAAAATGATTGTTAAAGAGACACAGAGTATGTTGATAGGATCACATATGTCAAATTTTGACATCGATGTTATTACATCGGGTACTACTAACTGTTACTGAAAATAACAAGTTAAAGGTCAATCAGTACAAGCGAAAATCCGGCCATTCAAAGTCGGGATTTTGATCGAAAACCGGACAATGTGGCTCGAGTGGCGCGCGCAAATTCGCCAAACGTAATTTTGAAACCTTGTCATAAGTTGACAGGAAGATATATTCGATTCGATTGTGTTTATTAGGTATTGTAACTAATAGGTAGATTAATTGGATGCATAATTTCTAATATTAAACGTTTTCTTGATTTTTCCATAAAATCAAGCATTTTAGAGATATTTTGCTTAAATGGATATATTTGCAAGTCCAGTGATGAGATATGAACTTCGATTAGCATTTTAGATACTTTGTAGCTTATCACAACCAAATATAATTTTAAGAAAGATACTCTGTGTCACTTTAATGTTATTAATATTTTCAATATCATTTAGTAATATATATAGCAATGTGTACATAATATTGATACATATTGTAACAAGGTGCTTATAAGCTTATTACTCTGAAATTAATTTAGCATGTTTCTTTCTTACAATTAATCACATTATTCGACAGTTATCTTTAAAACATGATTGGTCCATTAAAAAGTATACTCTAACAATATTCAAAAGTCAGATTCAAAATGTTTTGAAATAAAATTAGATAAAAATATATTTATACCTAGAGAGAGATCAACATTAAGAAATAAAGTCAAACATCGATAAGCAATTTACAAAGATCACCGATGTTAACAACTGACGATACACTTTGGTTTCAGGGACTACGTTGGACATTTGATTGACTATCCAAACAACATAAAAGTCGACCTTATTATGGATTATTCAACAAAGATCGTATGAATGTAACAGGGTTTAGCTTGTCAAAGGATTGGAAACATTGTTTACTTGGATTCTGTGTCCTACTTGCTGAAGCTTTTCAGCTAACCGAGAACGACGTGAATTTGTGTGTGAGTGTTAAGATGAAAATACTAGAAGACCTTGAGGTCTGCATTCATCACAGCACAAAATGATATTACCATGTGGTGTGGTGCATTTTATAGTTAAATAAGCTATTAATCTGTAAATAAACGTCGTTTCAAAATGGTTTTGATATTATGTATTCTTTCGTTAATATGTCTTTGATACAAAGTCAACATTTCAAGGTGTTGGGTACCTTGACGTACCCTAAAACACAGTGGTTGTAAGTTCTCCCGAGGTGCGATACCACAAAGAAGTAAGGCGAAGCCGAACTTGTTTGTGGTATCGAACCGAGAACACATCGACCAAACGCACATTGGATATGAAGAGGTAAGGTTATACAATATAACCATCGCACGCCTGGTTATACTGATAACAACGTCACGTGGTGTATTGGCCTATATCCTTATCATCCCGTTATCAATGGAGTGAAATACCAGATTTTGTGAAATACACACTAAAAAGATAGTGTAAGTATAAATATTCACAAGAACATGAAGAAATACATCGAAATGGTAAGACGAATAAACGCAAGTTCTATTTGTTCTGTTTTATGAGAATTTTCGTTCGGTTTGCAACATTTTATTTCTGTTTTAGTTTGGGCCGAACATTGAAACAATGACAATAAACATGGTTCTCGTAGGATGTTTGGTTGGAATAGCAGTTGGAACAGTTATGGGACTACCTTCTGTAGGTAATATTACTTGATGCTTACTTCGGGAGGTTCTGGATAAACACCGATTTAATTATTAAAAGCCCAACTCACACAACGTACTTCACTTCACACCACTATAACTTCGTGTCATGTTCGTGTTGATTGTTGCATGATCGTGTTCAGTCGTGTTACTTTCGCATGAGGATTATACACGCATCGCGCACTTGTCGTACAGACAACGTATTGATACACTACATTCTGAAAACCTGAGTACGAGTAATGTTATCGTATTATGATCGTGCGTAATGGAAGCTGGGCTTTAAAGCATATTTTTTTATCTTGCTACATGTATATTTCGAAAAGTCTTAAATTTGAATCATTGAAATCTTGATGGTGACACTTTGAACTCTTTCTTCATTATGGATCCTCAATGTTGTGTTGTTTACATTATTAAACAAATGAAATGATCAGTTATTAATTCTCCCATCAAAAAGAGTAGGGAATTTGTGTGCATTGTTTTAAAAGATTTTGCGTGGAAGATTCAAGAGACCTCTATATTAACATATTGTACGTGTTACCTTTTTTTTAAAAGTTATCGTCCTTTTAGAACATACATGTATTATCTTAAAATGCATGGCACCCTATTCATGATGTTTTTAGAGTAGCTGTTTTTTTCACTCAGTCTGACTCCAACATTTCTGTTATTTGTGTTCATTCAAGTTTCTTATTGTAGATGTACAGCGGAGAATGCTGCTCACAGGCACTAGTGAGTAAACTATTTTGTGCTGTTGAATGAATTAAAACAAGCAGCTGACAAGTCATAATAAGAACAGATGTTACAAATTTAATCGAAATAACCCTTTTTATCATTTTATATTCAATTACAATTTATTGCTGATTTTATGCCATTAAAGAAAAATAATTAAAATCATCTGTTGGGTGAAATTGCTGGAAACTGACAACATTTAAATTATATATTTCCAAACCTTTTTATCATCACATTTATAAAAACACTCTAGATTTAAACATTGATGTAACAGACATAAATGACTATGAACCTCGATAACAAATGCAATGAAAATGTTTATTATAAGTCATGAGCCAGGGGTAGTTATCTTGCAAATTCATAACTTTTTCAAAAATATCAAAAAACAATACAAAAATATACTCAAATCTCCTGGTAATGTTATGACACACTGTCATGTGTTTTCGCATTTCCACGATTAATTATGATTAAAATAGTTTGTTATGTTTGTTTGTTTGTTATATTAGCCGGACAAAATGTGCAACGAACGGACGGACTTACTTACGGAATATTTTAAAACAGTACCTGTAAACATTTTCCTGTTTGTGTATTATACATTAGATTTTGAAATTGTAAAAAAAAAACGTAATAAAGTATTTACGGTCACTCACAAAAACAAAATTTCAATCAACTTAGGCCTTTAGGTGTGTATATTTGCTGTGTTGCTGGCGATTTTTTGTTTCATTCTGCAAGAATAACAATGTTTTTGTATCAAAAACTTTAATCACCTTCACATTTTATATTCAATTTTAGCATGAGAAGAAATATGACCTTATCTAACAAACATATCATACTTATTTCAGTAGGCAGATAACAAATATTTCACTTTCCTTTGTGAGTTATTAAATATTAATGTACTTTAACTTTCAGATGTGATCACGGACGGTTCCTTTGCCTGTAGCGGTTTAACCTGCAGAGTTACCTGTCATGATGGCTTTTCTCCTAATCATGCATCTTTTACTTTTAATATACTAATATCACCAAGTCTTTATTCCAAACAAGCCAAATGCATGGGTAACTACTTTATCTATTATGATTAAGAACGCGATATTTGCTTTTAACAGAGTATCAAAGTATCAGAACTAAAAGATATTTTATTCTAAAACAATGATGACATAATATAAGTTTAAATAACACACTGTGCATACATTTCTTTTTATTTATTAATTTTATCAAATAAGTTTGGAAACCATTCATCACAACATCACGCTTCTCAATTCATGTTTAGTTATACAATGTGGCAACCCACCATCAAGACCTCACGGAACCCTCCACTGTTCATCATCCCACCACGAGTACAGAAGCACGTGTAAGCTGACGTGCAATAAAGGGTATAAAGCCAGCAACTCAAACACAACTACCCATTGTCAATCAACAAGGAAATGGTCAACCCTGGCATCTTGTGAAGGTATGTTACTCCATTTAATCGAACATCACCGGGTATAAGTAAATTTTATGGAAACCAAACTCTTTTATAACAAAAAGTCACCTGATTGAAAAACTGGCAACGCAAACCTCAACAAGTTTAACTTTTGTATTACCTTGCTTACATACTTTAAAACGATCTATTTCCAGAAATTCTATGTCCTGAACCCCCCACAGTTCCACATTGCTCCCTCAACTGTTCTTCGCAGCACACCCACAAATATGGTTCCACCTGTACACTGACTTGTGATGCAGGATACAAACCCAGCAGCTCGCAAATAACCAGTACTTGTGAAATTACATCGAAGTGGTCGAGTCTGCCATTTTGTAATCGTGAGAAATTTTTAAATTCATAAAAACACCGTTATTTCAGTACTATTTACAATAGAACTTATCCTATATAGTCATTGACATCATTCTGAATTTGGCGATAAAATGTAGTCAACTATTATTGAACTTAAATTTCATGATCACTTATTCAAAAACAACAACATATCGATCATTTCTTTTCCCTATAACAATTCAACTATTGACATACTCATCGCATCTGCTTGTTAAAGGGGCAGTAGGACGTTTTTAGGGGGAATATAAGGTGATGTCAGGAAAATGAAAATTAATGGTTCCAACTGAAAGACAATGTATTTAAACTAAATGGAGCAGTAATAATTTAAATATGTAACGTTCAGTTTAGCAATGCCATTCCTTTTTCTTACAAAAATGAATTAAAGGTGTTCACAAAAAAATGGCCGCCAATGGATTTTAAGTGAATCTTCATACTTTGTCCTCTGACTATGGATGATTGACTTGTGTAATGAGATTTTTGACACTGTCAATATAATACATTTAACATGAACTTACAATTATCAGAGAAAAATTTAAAATATAAAATTATCAAAAAACGTGCTACTGCCCCTTTAAATTCTGTAAAATGATTTTTCATAAATCACATATGAAAAACGGATCTAAAAATGCCGACTTGTCTCAAAGAAATCGGACTATCTGAGTTGATCAATATTAACAGTTAAACTGTCAACATTATACAGTTTGCACCGTATATGACACATTTGAATCACGTGTATTACTCATATTTCCATTATGTTTGATAACGTTCATATTAAAAAGGAAATCTAGTTGAAATCTTAAGCTTCATAATTGCGCCATCTGTGTGTATGCGCATGTTCAGAGTCGTATTGGCCCAGTCTGCTCGTATTGACCCATTTTTGCCCGTATTACCCCAGCTTACCTGTATTGGCCAAGTTGCCAAATCGTATAGCGTAGGCCGTATAGCTATAGATTGTTATAATGCCAACACTGTGATAGTTGATTAATTATTTGCTGTATCGTCTTTACGTGGTGTATTTGATCACAGTCAAAGCCAAAGAGTGTTTATTGTACGTAAGGCCTCTGGCTCATATACAGTTAAAATATATTCATATATACAATATTGTATACAATATAAACAATTCCGGATTTGTATAATGAGTACAAGAATAACCAGATTCATATTCACAGTCATGTTGCTGTACACAAGATTCAGGCAAATAATCGTAATCTTGATGTAAGAATTAATATCTAAGTAGTTCTGTTCTGTAATTCTGTATCATGCTATATAAACAATAACAACTTATATATAACAAAGTCCTCCTTTGATGTCAAAATAGAGATAAGTTCTGTTGCACTCGTTTTTCGAAGGAAACGTTAGGTATTTATTTATTTCTTAGTTCAATATAAAATTGTTTATCAAATGTAAAATGTATTTCGTGTTCAATAGAATCATTAGATAATGGACAGTCTCTGTGACCTTTCACGTGATCTGGTCAATGACAACAAATTAAAGAATCGCTGGTGTGTAGTCTTGATCAATATGGTGTGTTTGATAACGTTGATGATATCCAACCTCGACGATACCATTGTGCATTGTGTTTACCCGTTTTGTATATTTCACAACCTCAATACCGTTTAACCTACATAGAGAACTGATTACGTTGATAGCCACGAAAGACCCTATCGTTCTGGTGCACTTGATCGCATTAAAGGACTGTTGGTTAAACTTCAGTAAAGGTCTTTATGTTGGGAATCACATATGCAAAACGTCCAATAGTGTTGTCATTTAAGCGAGTTGCATGAAAATATGATTTTAAAGTTATTAGACTTCCGGTATGTGTAGTGACGATAAGAAGGTATGGACAGACAGACAGAAAGATTTTTTCCGTAATGTAGGCCAAAAAGAAGGTATGGAGTCAGGACTATGAACGAAAACAGGACAATGAACGCGTCATTTAATCAAACGTTATTTTGGAAACTTATCAAAGGCAATCCGAGTTACAGTTACTAGTTTATAATGTATGAAAATGTACAGCTAGTATCGATGTAAAATGTTTTGTGAAGTTGGCTTTCCCGAATATATGTGATACGACAACATTTTCATTGAAAAGAAAGTATTTATCCAAAAATTGTCATGAGTGGTTGAACATGTCCGAAATTCTGGATTTATATCTTAAAGGATGCCCTTAAAGTTATTCGCAACAAAAAATAATATTTAATGAAAAGCGCGGACTGACTATCGTAGAAACGAATTATGGTTTCAGCGCCACCCGTTGACTGTGAGGTGTGTTCTGGACCGTTGTGTGGAAACATGTCTAGTGATAACCCTCTAGTATCCTGTCCATTCGAATCACCTTACTGCATGAACAACGTGAAGAACTATATGGATGGAACAAAAACGGTCACCAAAACGTAAATTAAGAACTATTATATTTAGATATATACTTCAAGTCGTATAAAATCTACCATGTTGGAAAGTTTACACGGTTAATTGTTTACTTTGAAGAACAGTTGTTACAAATATATAAACACAACACATCCAGCCACTAAATATTTTTGTTAAATTCTAAATTAACGAATCTGTTTGTTTCAAAGTAAATACTGCCCTCTTGAAAATTATTACCTTTATTGTTTGCTGTTTCCAAAGAAATACCACTTTAAATTTTGTTTCCGGAAAAGACCTAAAAATAAAAGGCTTAGCTCATTGACATTTGGTTTATAGAAAAGTTATCATTAATAGATAGACAGATTTCCAGTTAAAGTTACGATACGGTTTCCAATGAAACTGAGGATTATGAACATGTATCATTTCTAGGATGAATTCATTATTAAGTATACGCAGTGATCTACTTAGGATGGGTTTTTTTATAAATGCAACCAATTTCATACATTTATTTGTATTTTTAAGGACGTTAAACGATGCTTCCAACCATTACTAACGTTTACTTCCAGATGCGCCTCTGCTGTAGAATGCAACACAAACTGGTGGCGAGACAAGACAAACTGTGTTGACTTCGACCTGAAAAGCAACTACAGCTACTACCTATCATGTTACTACTGTTGTACAGAAGATGGGTGTAACAGAGAAGTTGTGCCTGATAAGAAGACACTTTTCATAGGTCATGATTAAACTGATAAAAGAAAACAATAAATAAATAGCTTGTTGTATATGCTTCTAATTGTGCGAAAACAGTTATACTTATAAAATTACATTGATACATTCATGTCTGTTTTATCGTCTAAAACTAGTTCTGTACAATCAATGGGTTATTGTAAATGATTAAGAAACGGTAGCATATATACTATACATAATGCTGTAAAATACTGAAATCATTTCTTTGAAACTGCATTTGGCTCCTCGTACATTCTCATTCGGCATTCAATTGTTAGGTAGTTGAAGCCATGAGATAGAGAGATGGTTACATGTGTCATATAACATGCTACCACAAACCTTAAAGGGGCAGTAGCACGTTTTTAGGGGGAATATATGGTTATGTCAGGAAAACGAAAATTAATGGTTCCAATAGTAAGACAATGTATTTAATCTAAATGGAGCAGTTATAATTCAAATATATAACATAAAGTTTAGCCATGGAATTCATTTTACTTACACAAAATGAATTAAAGCTGAAGGTGTTCACACAAAAAATGGATTTTATGTGAATCTTCATACTTTGTTCTCTGACTATGGATGATTGGCTCGTGTCAATATAATACATTTAGCAAAAACTAGCAATTATCAGCGAAATATTTAAAATATACAATTATCAAAAAAACGTGCTACTGCCCCTTCAAAGGTACATAGATACTGATTTGTCCAAGTTCAACCTGGCAGAAGCATACTGTTGACTTTCGTTCGTCTGATACGAATTCTATACACTTTTTGCTTAAAAAATTTATCACATGAGTTTAGTATTGTATGAATTACTAAACCCTCATATAATTATTTATATGAATAAATCGTCAAAACAAGAATCAGCCGACTTGATACAATCGGAAACCAGCGTATAAATTTCAATGAGTCCAAATAAAATAGTTCGCTGACTTTTTAGTGTTTACACATGCCATACGCCTGTAAACATCAAAACAATATATTGTTTTAAAATATACATTGATAAAACAGACAATAAGAAGGAATGGAAATATTATTAGCTCGCAACATGATGTCATCAGATCACCACGTGACGTCAACGGAGAGTGTCCCTTTTCTAGGTCACGTAGGGCTCATTCAGTTCTGAAAAGTTGACAGTGTCAAAAGCAGGGGATTGACGGTAAGAATGGCAATGAAGCTTGTAAAGGAATTCGAAGCGCCATGTTACGGAAGGCAGAGGAGTTTTAACAACGCTTGCGAAGGCACAGAAGTAGACAAGTGATTAAGCGAATGATGAATTTGTTAGATAAAAATAATTTTTTTGAAATATTGAAAAAAACGCTTAGATAATGATTTTTCACATTAATTAATGTTGTTCAGAATGCAAAATTTGACAGTCGTCCCTAACAAGTCACGTGATTGGACGATGTCATGTGACGTTCGAAAGTAGTTCCGTTTGTTTGCACACAGATGTGTTACCAACTCATTGTTATCTAATGAGTGACCTCACCACGGTATTAGTAATAAATTGCTCAAATCAATCAACTTGATAGATGTAGCTCATATATGACATTGAGACTTTGCTTTATTAAACACTTCTTTTCTTGTGTTTATGCCGAAGCGTTTAAGTCCAGTCCCCTTTTTTCTGTCAAAGGCACTAAATAGTTACTCTCTGAAGACTTGAAATTGTTCGAAATTGATGCAATGATAATTGTTAAGATACAAGGGAAGCACGTTCCATTCACTTTTCCATATACTAATAGAAAGAAACCCATAGAAAACTGCCTTGTGCGGAACCGTGCATTTTGAAAGTAGATAAAAAAAGCATAAGGCTATGTATTTAAAAGAAACACGAGCTACGAAGCCAAATGGCTCAATCCCCTTTCAGAACTGGGAGTAACACATTGGGATTAGAATAAAACTTGGATAAGAATAAAAGTACAAACATATTGATGTGTACGTAAGTAGGATAAGGCGTGCTGTGAGTCAATGTTTGTAACATTACATCAAATTTGATTTTCTGAAATATTTTGAAGGTTGACATGAGTTTCAAAATGTGTACTTTCTGATCGAAAAACACTGTTTTCATATCGTGACTAATTAACGTTATGTTATATTTCAATGTTTGTGGTGCTGTTTCAGTTGTTTAAACTAATATGATATCAATATGAGTCAAGTCTGAAGACCCATCTTTTCTCCAAATACTACTTTTAGGAACTTGTACTGCGCTTTTAGCAACCAATTTGGATGGAAATAGCGCAAAACAAATGCACTTATTATTATTATTATTAGTATGATATAAGAATGAAGACCACTTATACACAGTCCCGTTCGGCACATTTTGAGAACAAAAATAAGGGAAGAAGAACTATTTAGAGACTACGAAACTGCAAATGTAAGATCCCTGTAAAGCTCCAAATTTTTGGTAGACACTTTAAACAAAGATAACTCCAATTTAAAGTGAGGGGCTGTGACTTTAAAGGGGCAGTAGAAGTCTTTGGACAATTTGATATTTCCTATTTTCACTATTAATTGTACAGTAATGCTTAATTTATTATTTTGAAAGTGTCAAAAATCTCATTACAAAAACCAATCACCAATAGTCAGAAGACAAAGTATGAAGATTCACATAAAATCCATTGGCGGCCATTTTGTGTGAACACTTTTTATTCATTTTGTGTAAGAAAAATGAATCGCATGGCTAAACTTTACATTATATATTTGAATTATTACTGCTCCATTTAGTTTTTATAGATTGTCTTTCAATTGGAACCATTAATTTTCCTCACATTACCTTATATTCCCCCACCAAACGTGCTACTGTCCCTTTAACGAGTGGGTTCATGGTACTCCTCTACACAGGGAAGGTTACATTTGTTTGATATGGATATTTTGTCGTTTGCGAGCATGAGGGTAAATTGTTTGTTTGTTTTGTAAAGGGTACATACATCTTACGCTATGAAGAATTTCAACTGGCGGCCTTGTTGACAATGAAACTTGTTTACTGCACAGAACTTACTCTTTCGTTTGCAGAACCTGTTACGTGTTAAAAAGAAACTGTATGGCAAACGTGTATACCTGTCATGAAGAACAGTCCTAAGACCATATTGATAAAAAGAGTGAGGGAGATTTGTTCCATTAATCATGATCTGTGGAATAAGTATAAATCAATTAATAGTTAAAATAGTCCGACACTCTCATTAAAATCATATTAAAATGTCAATAAGGGGAATTTGTTTTGTAGTCCGAATTTGATTAATGTGCCTTTAATTGGATTTTCAAATTATAACCACCAGAATGACCAAAGGGGATAAATAATGTTTTTGATTACTATTTCTGTATAAATACTTTCTCAGAATCTCAGATCAAATCAACTGAGACCCTTCCGCAAACTAACATGCTTCGTCTAGCTATCTTCATCTGTGTATGTCTACACGTCACTTGCAGTTATGGTAAGCTCTTATCCTCTTGTGTGTATGTCTACACGTCACTTGCAGCTACGGTAAGATCTTTTTATCCTCATCTGTGTATGTCTACACGTCACTTGCAGTTATGGTAAGCTCTTCTTATCGTCATCTGTGCATGTCTACACGTCACTTGCAGTTATAGTAAGCTCTTCTTATCCTCATGTGTGTATATCTACACGTCACTTGCAGTTATGGTAAGCTCTTCTAATCCTCATGTGTGTATGTCTACACGTCACTTGCAGTTATGGTAAGCTCTTTTTATCCTCATCTGTGTATGTCTACACGTCACTTGCAGTTATGGTAAGCTCTTCTTATCCTCATCTGTGTATGTCTACACGTCACTTGCAGTTATGGTAAGCTCTTCATATCCTCATCTGTGTATGTCTACACGTCACTTGCAGTTATGGTAAGCTCTTCTTATCCTCATCTGTGTATGTCTACACGTCACTTGCAGTTATGGTAAGCTCTTCATATCCTCATCTGTGTATGTCTACACGTCACTTGCAGTTATGGTAAGCTCTTCTTATCCTCATCTGTGTATATCTACACGTCACTTGCAGTTATGGTAAGCTCTTCTTATCTTCATCTGTGTATATCTACACGTCACTTGCAGTTATGGTAAGCTCTTCTTATCTTCATCTGTGTATATCTACACGTCACTTGCAGTTATGGTAAGCTCTTCTTATCTTCATCTGTGTATATCTACACGTCACTTGCAGATCCTCATGTGTGTATGTCTACACGTCACTTGCAGTTATGGTAAGCTCTTCTTATCTTCATCTGTGTATATCTACACGTCACTTGCAGTTATGGTAAGCTCTTCTTATCTTCATCTGTGTATATCTACACGTCACTTGCAGTTATAGTAAGCTCTTCTTATCCTCATCTGTGTATGTCTACACGTCACTTGCAGTTATGGTAAGCTCTTCTTATCCTCATCTGTGTATGTCTACACGTCACTTGCAGTTATGGTAAGCTCTTCATATCCTCATGTGTGTATGTCTACACGTCACTTGCAGTTATAGTAAGCTCTTCTTATCCTCATCTGTGTATGTCTACACGTCACTTGCAGTTATGGTAAGCTCTTCTTATCTTCATCTGTGTATATCTACACGTCACTTGCAGTTATGGTAAGCTCTTCTTATCCTCATGTGTGTATGTCTACACGTCACTTGCAGTTATGGTAAGCTCTCCTTATCTTCATATGTGTATGTCTACACGTCACTTGCAGTTATGGTTAGCACTTCTTATCTTCATGTGTGTATGTCTACAAGTCACTTGCAGTTATGGTAAGCTCTTCTTATCTTCATCTGTGTACATCTACACGTCACTTGCAGTTATGGTAAGCTCTTCTCATCCTCATGTGTGTATATCTACACGTCACTTGCAGTTATAGTAAGCTCTTCTTATCCTCATGTGTGTATATCTACACGTCACTTGCAGTTATGGTAAGCTCTTCTTATCTTCATGTGTGTATGTCTACACGTCACTTGCAGTTATGGTTAGCACTTCTTATCTTCATGTGTGTATGTCTACAAGTCACTTGCAGTTATGGTAAGCTCTTCTTATCCTCATGTGTGTATATCTACACGTCACTTGCAGTTATAGTAAGCTCTTCTTATCCTCATGTGTGTATATCTACACGTCACTTGCAGTTATGGTAAGCTCTTCTTATCCTCATGTGTGTATATCTACACGTCACTTGCAGTTATGGTAAGCTCTTCTTATCCTCATGTGTGTATATCTACACGTCACTTGCAGTTATAGTAAGCTCTTCTTATCCTCATGTGTGTATATCTACACGTCACTTGCAGTTATGGTAAGCTCTTCATATCCTCATCTGTGTATGTCTACACGTCACTTGCAGTTATGGTAAGCTCTTCTTATCTTCATCTGTGTATATCTACACGTCACTTGCAGTTATAGTAAGCTCTTCTTATCCTCATCTGTGTATGTCTACACGTCACTTGCAGTTATGGTAAGCTCTTCTTATCCTCATCTGTGTATGTCTACACGTCACTTGCAGTTATGGTAAGCTCTTCATATCCTCATGTGTGTATGTCTACACGTCACTTGCAGTTATAGTAAGCTCTTCTTATCCTCATCTGTGTATGTCTACACGTCGCTTGCAGTTATGGTAAGCTCTTCTTATCTTCATCTGTGTATATCTACACGTCACTTGCAGTTATGGTAAGCTCTTCTTATCCTCATGTGTGTATGTCTACACGTCACTTGCAGTTATGGTAAGCTCTCCTTATCTTCATATGTGTATGTCTACACGTCACTTGCAGTTATGG
Source organism: Steromphala cineraria (assembly GCA_916613615.1). Taxonomy (NCBI): domain Eukaryota; kingdom Metazoa; phylum Mollusca; class Gastropoda; order Trochida; family Trochidae; genus Steromphala; species Steromphala cineraria. The sequence goes on from OU744735.1 coordinate 6,723,316, forward strand.
TTAGCACTTCTTATCTTCATGTGTGTATGTCTACAAGTCACTTGCAGTTATGGTAAGCTCTTCTTATCTTCATCTGTGTACATCTACACGTCACTTGCAGTTATGGTAAGCTCTTCTTATCCTCATGTGTGTATATCTACACGTCACTTGCAGTTATAGTAAGCTCTTCTTATCCTCATGTGTGTATATCTACACGTCACTTGCAGTTATGGTAAGCTCTTCTTATCTTCATGTGTGTATGTCTACACGTCACTTGCAGTTATGGTTAGCACTTCTTATCTTCATGTGTGTATGTCTACAAGTCACTTGCAGTTATGGTAAGCTCTTCTTATCCTCATGTGTGTATATCTACACGTCACTTGCAGTTATAGTAAGCTCTTCTTATCCTCATGTGTGTATATCTACACGTCACTTGCAGTTATGGTAAGCTCTTCTTATCCTCATGTGTGTATATCTACACGTCACTTGCAGTTATGGTAAGCTCTTCTTATCCTCATGTGTGTATATCTACACGTCACTTGCAGTTATAGTAAGCTCTTCTTATCCTCATGTGTGTATATCTACACGTCACTTGCAGTTATGGTAAGCTCTTCATATCCTCATCTGTGTATGTCTACACGTCACTTGCAGTTATGGTAAGCTCTTCTTATCTTCATCTGTGTATATCTACACGTCACTTGCAGTTATGGTAAGCTCTTCTTATCCTCATGTGTGTATGTCTACACGTCACTTGCAGCTATGGTTAGCACTTCTTATCTTCATGTGTGTATGTCTACACGTCACTTGCAGTTATGGTTAGCACTTCTTATCTTCATGTGTGTATGTCTACAAGTCACTTGCAGTTATGGTAAGCTCTTCTTATCCTCATGTGTGTATATCTACACGTCACTTGCAGTTATGGTAAGCTCTTCTTATCCTCATCTGTGCATGTCTACACGTCACGTGCAGTTATGGTAAACTCTTCTTATCCTCATCTGTGCATGTCTACACGTCACTTGCAGTTATGGTAAGCTCTTTTTATCCTCATCTGTGAATGTCTACACGTCACTTGCAGTTATGGTAAGCTCTTCTTATCAAATGTCACATATTCAATGTTAATTTTTTACTACTTGATATTTCTAGTTGTAAATTAATATATGTATTCGAAAAAAGAACAATTTTACAATAAGGGAGAATACATGGATATGCTTAATTTTCACTAGATCAGTAATTTTAGAATTCGCAGCAAGAGAAGGGATAACAACTAGCAGCCAAACTTCTATGATATCAAATATCTATAAGTTACTATAATATATCATATTTTCAAACTAAACCCCCCCCCCCTATCTTTAAACAAAGATATTTTAAAAACACATTTACCAGATACCAATTATTTTAGTGAGACTACTACAAATGTGATTTATTGTTAATTAACTTAGTAAAACATATGTCTCTAAGATACTACGTAAGGGGAATTGTACTAATATCCTTTGATATAATTTGCCCAGAGGTATTGCTAAAATAGCTCGCTTGTTTGTTATTGTTTTGAAACTACGAAAGGTGATGAAATAACATAATTCTTTTCTTCGTTTTTTTCTACAGCTTACCACACTTCTGGGTCAGGAAATGACGAAATGGAATCCAATTATATAAAAAATGTAAATATTGCCATTTTATGCGCTTAACAATCCAGCTTTAGTGCTATTTGTCTATAATATCTACAAACTCTCTCCTGAGAGTTTTAAACACAGATAAGCAGAATCGGGAACCTTGCACTTTTGCACTTGGAAAAGATGCAGTTGTGTTTGTAGCTTAAATCACAGGGACATGTATATCTTATATACAGCGTTAGAAAGACATACATACTCCTAGACCCTACCCTAATACTATATAGAAGTATAGTATTAGGGTAGGGTCTATGAGTATGTATGTCTTTCTAACGCTGTATATATAAGCGATACATGTCCCTGTGGCTTAAATTGACTGCCATTGTGTTTGTGCGAATTTTCGCTGTCTCCTGTCTTTTTCTGAACCCATTTTGTCTGCTGATTTACACAACATGTTCAGATTGTATCAATAAGTTTCCACATTATTTATTTATAAGGAAAATATTATGTGAAATGAACGGAAAAACCCTTAGATAATAATCGTGGTTTTACAATCACTACCAAATTCTCTCCCCACAGAGGCAGATCAAGTCATGAAATTTTGATAAGTCTCTGTTCTATTACGCCGAAATCCGTGGGTTCCGGCAGTAACCCTAGCGGAAAACATTTCACCACAATGCATTTGAATATTTTTATCAAATGACAACACTTTTCGCATGAAAAGAATTTTGGAGTGCACAACTAACTTTGATTGCCTTCAATCAGGCAGCTCCCATTCTATCCAACAAAGTCGGCTTACTAGAAGTAGAACAGAGGTTGTATCAACATTTCATGACTTGATCTGCCTCTGTGGGGAGAGAATGTCACTACCATGGGTCAGTCAAATGATTTGCCTACTTTTATAATAACCAATTATATTGGAAATGATTACAGGTAGAGAAATCACAACCTACATATCTAATTATCTATCGGGTTTGTATTTTATTGTTTGAAGCTTCTTGGGTAACATCAGGAAGTACAACAGTACAACATATCATATTTGATTTTCGCTGATACTTATCATGTTCAATTGTTATATCATAAGTACAAATTGTTGTTTGTACATCAGTTGAAGAAAATCGGAATAAAGTCTCGACTTGCCGGTGATAATGATAAGTTGTTGGAGTTATAGCATTCATTTTGTTGATCACGGTTCATGATTCTATGATACCGTCATTCCCAATTTTCAATTTGTGTTTCTTTCTATGTTCATTTCCATTTAATTTTAAGAGGTTCATTCGTTTGTAGAAAGTATCACAAATCATAATATTTGGCAAGTCATTAAAGCATTTGGCAAAATGAGAAAATATTCCGAATCATTGTATCACCTATAAAAAGGTTTCGGTATTAAAACTTTCATGTTAACATTTTTAAACAATATTGAAATGTACCTTAAGCAATGACGTTGCAGTAAACAATGTCACGTTTATTTTAGAGCAACTCACAGCAAGTCAACTCAGCACCGCAGGGATCAGGTAACCATGACATTAATCGAACAAAAAGATGGTACAACAGGAAAGTGCTCGTCGCTAGACTGGAGGCGAAGGTTTGTGATAGGTGAAACGATAGTCTAGAAAATTAGCTGATATTTTTCATATTTTATGAGAAAATTGCCATGTAGATGTTACAGCGAGATATTTGGATAACACTATCTTCAATAATACAAATTCTTGAAATTGTTCCCATGCGGGATTAGAAGCCACGCCCTCGAAGTCAGGCAACACCGCCAGCAGCTAACCAACCCGTCAGTATCGCCATCATACTTGCTCCAACTACTTCATTTGATTCTTAATCTATTATGGCACTATTTGGATTGTTAATGGTACTTCCACTGTAATTGTCTATGTTTTATAAACTCATCGGCAACTTATTATTAACCAAAATTGCTTGACACAATGAAACCCGTTTGGAGTAAATGTAGGAGATAAGAATAAGAACAAACCATAACAATACCAAACTACTGAACATTTGATTTGACATTACAAATATGCGTTTCAGGCAGTCAATTTCAGTAGCGGCCATCTAAGGAAATATTATACGTGTTTATAGACATCGCATTTATGATAACATTTTTCAGTATTCAAGCTAAAATTGATTCGACGCTAGTTCATTATTATGAGGGTTTGGTTTTATTTAAACATGTTTTGTGAAAGACTTAATGTTAATCAATCAGTGACAGTACTTCCACAGTTAATTTTGATTTAGACATTGTTTTTGTCAAAGGTATATGTAGTCTGCATGCATCAAGTAATCGAGATATTGCTCTGATTCTATCTGTTCTAAGTTTTATTGTATGTCAGCTCATCTCGCAATATCGACCTTAAACCTTTACATAAATAACTTCATTTGTTGTGACGTCAGTTAGATTGAAACTAATATAATTTTCATGCATTACGGATACCATTGTTTTTGCTATTTGTGGTTGTCAAATATCTTCCTTATGTTTTTTTAAAACGAAATGTCAAAAGATACTCAGGAACTATGTTGATTCTTCTAACGGTTATATCAAAGGAGTAAGTGAATCTGTTGGAGTGTAACGCTGTTAAGGCATATATTCCTACGCCAAGGATAAAACGCCGGTTTTCGAAATGTCAGTTTTATGCCTTGCTGCATACCCTTGAATTGTCTGTGCTTGCTCTCAAGCTTACTATGAGAGAAAGCAATAGACCAATCAAAAAGTAACTGAAGATTGCTAACAATCGCCTGTAGCGGCGCTACTATCACCACAGAAAATTCAAGGGTGTGCAGCAAGGCATAAAACTGCCACTTCGGAAACTGGCGTTTTAGGCTTTGCGGAGGAATATGCTGTATAGGCAGTATTTCAGTCATTTAGCCGCGTGGGCATCAAGGTAAAATTGTTGATCAAGTGTCAGCGATTACCCACGTGTTTTAATTATTCACGCTTTGCAAGTGTTGTTCGTCATAGTGTTGTTGGTCATCATTAGAAGCCATAGTTTGACTTCTGTGTCACGTGACTTTGCGCTAATAGCAGAATCATCTGATTGTCACCTAGAACAAGTTCCTTTAAATATCCGTGAACAATTATTAATCAATAGTTTCAATAATAATATATCGGGATAAGGCACTTGAATACCGAAGTAAACTGTCAATATTTATATTCGACATGTTTCATAAGTTCAGTTCAAACGATCTCTTGTCGTTGAATTCAGCTTGGTATAGACGTATCAACGTATTATCAACTGTGTGCTCGCTACGGTAAGATAAATATTCTGAGTTTTATTTCAGTTAACCCAGCTTAACAAGCAGTACGAAGAGGTGTTGGCAGAGCTACAGGAGCTTGAGCAGCGCCATAAGAACGAAACTCTGAAGCTGAAGCAAGACATGGAAGAATTGAAAGCAGAGGTACAGATAATTAGGAGATAAATCCATTCTGGTTTTTTATATTGAGGTTGTATATTTAGAAGACGTAGTTCGGGGTTAAGAATCACTATAGACAACCCCAAAATAACAAAAAACACGAATGGTTTTATCTCCATTCTTACTACACTAATTTGTAAAATAATGAGGAACTATTTTCACTTGCGCACGTCAAACCGGTGTAGACCGGTTCCACTCACTTGCAAAACTACGGTTCAATCCTTTTTGGAAAGACCATACTCTTATCAAAATGTCAAAACATGCACAAGAACTTATTTTGATTCAACTCATCTTTATTACAGTGAGCGTAATAGCAGAATAAGACAGATTTAAATTTAGTCCGAGTTTGACGATGTTCGACGTAAATACATGTACATTGGTCGACCTATCACCCCCAACAAGGACCTACCCAATCAAGGAACGTTATTATAATCATATATCAAACGCCGGTCACAAATCTTTTATTGTGTCATATTGAAGACATTGCGTGTATCATATCAAGAGAAAGAGAATAATTATATATCTGTACGCAGAGATGTGTTTAACATGTATTTGCCAATATGTGACAGATAACGGATATTTATTTTATTAATCATATGATTAAATCCGTTTTATTTCGTCTACAGGGGATTATTTCCAGGTTGAGCAGTCGTTAGAAAAAGTCATCGTTTTAGTAAATTGTGATCCCGTATATTACCCCCAGGCCATTGTTACATGAAATCAAGTTCGTCAATTTCGAACTTATTGTTATTTTGTCTTTCAGAATAGCTATCATCAGAATCGCTACGAAGACCTGGCTCTGAGCTTTAATCAAAGTGTTGTGGGCCATGAAATCGAAACTTCCAAACTGAAGGACGAAATCGCTAATTTGACCGCAGAGGTAGAGAAAATTATTTATCAATTATTGTTAACATTGTTATATATACGACATTATACAAGTATTGACTTCAGTTGCTTATTGACCCGAGAACAGTTATGTTCACTGAGGCGACAGCCGAGGTGAACATAAGTTTTCGAGATCAATAAACTATTTGATTCACCGATAACTGAAGTCAACAACTGCATGATATATGAAGGTTTCAATTATTTAAAAATCTGTTTTTTTTTAAATTTTATGTTTCAATAGTACTCCTTATATAAGTGACGTAATTAATAAATTTAAATTTTAAAATATTGGCTGATGCTGATGTTGCCTTTCTAGTGTTCAGAGAATCTTTTTCTTAATCTGAATTAACCTTTTAATTTCTTTAACGTACGTCGGCACCAGCAAAACGTTTAACGCTAAAACTGCAAAGGGAAGCAACTCTTGCAGTGGCGATCTATTTTTAGCTCCATGTCATATGTTGACCTCGCGTGACGTTTCCCTTGGTATACATTGATTTTGATCCATGACCATCTGCCTCGGCCAATCAGAGGACAGAACAATAGTCTCTCGTATAATAACGAGAATTGAAGCATTGTGTGGTTTTAAAGTGCGATTCCACGTGCCGGGATATTGCAATGTCACTGAGTGGATAATTAAATTATAAATTAAAGTATAAACATTCTAGTTATGAAGACTCAGAAGCAGATATTATTGTTAAAAAGACAGGCCCCAGAATGTAAGTTACACAAGGCCGAAATAACATTTGTAATCAACTTTTCAGAATAGCATAATGGCAAAGCATAACAAGGTTTTGATCAGAGAGTTAGATGATCGTGATGAAGACCATGCCAATGAAACTTCCAAGCTGAAAACCGAAATATCAAATTTGAGGGAACAGATGGAAAGACTGCGTCAAAATGGGACCAATTCCGACGTTTTCTTTGAGATGGAGATTGCTGTCAATGGGGAGTCACTGAAAGTCTTTAGAACTGAAGATAATATGACCTCACCTTCACATGAAGCCTTCATTATTGAAGACATCGAAAACTCCACTTCAACAGTAAGTCTTCAAACATAAAGCCAATATGTCCTCACCATGACAAAAGAACAAGGTGATTACATGATATTCCAAATTGTCAAAAATGTTTCTGCCTGTACAATAACATATCGATAGAATTACATGTGTGTGTTTTATTTGCATACAAATTCAATCAAGAATATTGTTATGCGTTTATTTCTTATCAAGATTTAATTTCAAAGCCAGTAACATACTACTCAAAAGAAGTAAAGGATCAAAAAAATGTTTGTACGCAAGTAAAGAATATGAATTCATGAATGAACTACTGGGCTGCCTTCTCTCCCTACAGGATTTTAAAACAACGTCGCTGATTGTACAATTAACGTTGATTGTATCCAATCAGGCGTCTCTCATTCTATCCCACAAACTCGGCGTAATATAACAGAGGATGTATCAACATTTCTTGACTTGATCTGCCTCTGTGGGGAGAGAATGACTGGGCTGATATCTTGTTCAAATGGGTTTAGTATAATCCTGACGACCAAACGGTATACACAGCATATAACATACTAAAAACACAACGAGTACAACAGTCTCTAAAACAATCACCAACTCGTGGTCATATCAAGAGTTCATGAAAATGTTTGACTCACCCAACCGCAAGAAGATCTTACCTTTATGAATTGATTATGTCTATAAACGTGTCATATGCATTTTCCATGAAAACGTTGAGCACAAACATCACTACATTTGAATTTCCCCATGGTCAGACGTAAAGAAAACGATCTTGATAGATGAAGTTGTTCGGCAACAATCCTGCTACATCAGCGTATATGTCTTCGCGTTATGCTATAACCTATCCCCTGATACCCTTTGATCACATTCAGCCGTATTGTGTCGGTCTGCGGTATCCAATAGAACTCCCATAAGTTTATTTAAATCACACGGTGAGCACGGGAAACGAAGCCAAGGAACAAGTTTGCCGCTATCTCTGAAAAGGCATCGTTTGGTAGGCTTGCTATATATAGCGATATGGCTGAATACAATCAAACGTGGAGATTTATACGCTGATGTAGCATGATATTCGGCAATAAAACAGTTCCATTCTTCGACGGTGTCTCTGTGCAACATTCATCTGTGAGGAACCATCCTGCAGCCTATGAAGATGTCATTTAGAATATAGATTTGACCCAAAACTTTTTCAGCAGTATTCTACCCACATCTGTTCAATTATATATCACTCAACTGACATCCACATTTTATGTTTGAGTGGAATTAAGAAGTTTGAAACAACTAAGTACAAATTCAATGGGTTACATCGTCCTTTTCCTGAGAGTGAACTCTTTCGATACAGATTCCTGTATTGAAACAATATTAAGTAAGAAACAAGAATCCATTTTACTTCAAAAGAACATCAGTTACTGTTTCCATTTTTTAAGGAAAGATAAAGGAGTGTCCAATTTACAAGTGACTATATACCTTATATTTTACCCGGTTGCCAATATCAGGTCATCAATTAGATCAATAAGGAACTGGTGTTGCCTGACTCTGAGGTGCAAGCCATGTGCCGTAATGGATTTCTAGGTGTACCCGCAGTGCAAACCATGTGCCGTAATGGATTTCTAGGTGTACACACAGTGCAAACCATTTGCCGTAATGGATTTCTAGGTGTACACGCAGTGCAAACCATGTGCCGTAATGGATTTCTAGATGTACACGCAGTGCAAACCATGTGCCCGGCGTAATGGATTTCTAGGTGTATACGCAGTGTAAACTATGTGCCCGGCGTAATGGATTTCTAGGTGAACACGCAAGGCAAACCATGTGCCGTAATGGATTTCTAGGTGTACACGCAAGGCAAACCAAATGCCGTAATGGATTTCTAGGTGTACACGCAGTGCAAAACATGCGCCGTACCAGGAAGTCAAGATGATGTAAAAAGATGTTTCATGAAGATTGAGAGAAAACCAAAGCGTTTTGAGCAGCACTCTCTGAGTTTGATATTAGCGCTATGCAAACTAGAAAGTGTTTTTACTCGTAAAAACGGATGTCTCCCCCATACACCATTTCAGCTAAATTTTCTTTTTGAAAGTATATTATAGATTTTAAAAACTCAAAGGAAAACCATATTTTTATATGAAACATCATAAACGGTAAGTATTGGTTACATTTCTATTTATGGGAATCGTTAGTCAACATCTACGCAGTTTGTCATGAAAACTAACCCTTACCTTCAAAATGAGTAAGTCCAAACTATTGCCATGAAAACCCAAAAATACATGATTTAAAAGAAGTTGAAATCTCTAAAAGGCATATCAACATAATATGAAGAGGATGTACACCAAATGTGGTGCAGATTGGTCATGTAGTTTCAGTCCTTAGCTCCGGAATCTAACCCTTCCCTTAAATGACAAATTCAAAACTGAAAAGAAGTTGAAACCCCCAAAAGGCACATTTACATAATATGAAGAGAATATATACCAAATTTGGTAAACATTAGTCATGTAGTTTCAGAGTTATGCTCCGGAAACTAACCCAACCCTTAAAAATTACTAAATCCAAACTGTCATGGCATGGAATAAAAAAAATTAAAAGTTCAAAATTTACTAAATAACAGATTATGAATTTTGAAGTATTAAAGGGGCAGTAACACGTTTTTAGGGGGAGTATAAGGTGATGTCATGAAAATTAAAATTAAAATTAATGGTTCCAATTGAAAGACAATGTATTTAATGTAAATTTTACATTAATAATTCAAATATATAACGAAAAGTAAAGCCATGCGATTCCGTTTTCTTACACACAATGAATTAAAGGTGTTCACACAAAATGGCCGCCAGTGGATTTTGTGTTAATTGTCGTACTTTGTCCTCTGGCTAATGAGATTTTCGACACTGTCAAAATAATACATATAGCATTCACTTACAATTATCAGTGATCATTTTAAAATATAAAATTATCAAAAAAGGTACTACTGCCCCTTTAAAATGTGTTGTTATTATCGGCAAACAACATTTTAATACTTACAACAAATATTTCTAAAGTGCATAACGCCGAGTTATAAATGTGCTTTTGCATCACCAAATGATAACGAAATCACAGCATTTAACAGGTTCATTCAAATTCATTCAAATATTCGAAAATTTCAACAACAACAGAAACACACAAATTATTTCTTAGTACAGTATGAACAATTATTACCATTTTTTATCGACTAAAGTAATCATTTCATTGTTTCTATAAAGAACATAAAATATGAATACCTTTTAACAATTTTCAAGACAACGTTTTAACAATAACTGATTATTCATTAGTCGGTAAACCTTTTCAATATCATCCTCGATAATCCAGCGCTTTCGTTCCGATAAATCTACACTACAAGCCCTGGAAAACTTTACAAGGTTTTACCTCGAACCAAATTTTCTCCCTTTGCAACGACTCAGCAAAACGCTTACTTGATTAGTCGAGTTGTTAACGCAAGTAGTGTCTGCGTTTCGTTTCTGATTGGATAAACTTGGATGCAAAGGGTGGTCTTTGGTTTGAGGTAAAACCTTGTAAAGTTTTCCAGGGCTAGTAGTGTAGATTTATCGGAACGAAAGCGCTGGATAATCGAGGATGTTTCAATATATAAATTGATTTCATTTAAAAGAAACACATACCTTCAGTCCTTCATTTGTATAAGGCTAATTTTCACAGCTTTATAGCACACAAAACAAAGTTCTGATCCTGGTCTAGCTTCTTACCATATTGCAATTATGGTTCATTCTTGGCGCACTGACCATGCATGTCAGGTAAATAACGTTAGCCAACACTATCAGCACCAGAAATGTAACCATAAACACTCGGTCCATGTAGAAGGACAGGTCCTTCCACGTCATGATAGGTAATTTGATTGTGCTGTTGTCCTCCGTGTGGTCAGTTTCCTCATCAGAGTCCCCTTTCAAACATTTATTCACCTTGACAAAGTATCTGTTCCTCTCCTGAGGTGTAAACACGTTTTTGATGAACATTGGCATTTCTCTGTTCTCTTGATAAGTGGAGACTCTGAGTGTCAGCACTGCAAGACAGACCGACAAGGCACATATCAGAAGGAGAACTGTGAGGTACACGGTCAGTATGGAGGTTTGTCTTGAAGTCTCGGGCAGGTGGTCTCCTAGAAGGGTCAAGAACACCACGAAGGACAGCAGGATGGACATTGAGAAGCTCACCCGGTCTCCCTGGTCAGCGGGCACGGCAAACACCAGACATATGAGAGCCGAGATACAAATCATTGGCAGGATGAGGTTCAGGACGTAGAAGGATGGACAACGTTTGAGATGGAAGGTGACCACAACTGCTCCCGCCATGTAATGTTCCTGCTTCACACTACAGAGGGATATATTCAGGGTGTCCCACAGACTGTTTGAGGCATCTTCTGCTATGTAAAGAGTGTCGTATGTCTCGTTGATATGACACCCAACAGGAATTGGGGTAAGGCAAAGAGCATCATCTCTCATCATCCAGCTTGAGATCACTATCGTACACATCTGTGCGTCGAAAGGAAAGTATGTGACATCAAGTTCACATTTGGTTTTAAAGATGTCGCCTGGCATCCAGCTGACTGTGCCATCAGGAGTTACATAACATAACATGTCTGAAAAGCCAAGACTGCTGTGACGTTCCTGCAAGGAGTTCGCGACGTATAAGTCAGGGGTCCAGATGTCCTTTTGGTGGTAGTACACACCAGTAACGTTATATTCAGAGAGATTCCAAGCAAGCCTTTCGTCCTTCCAGAAAGCGTTGATCCAACCATTTGTCGTCAACGCTTCTTCTCGTTCGTTGATGTTCACCATAGAAATCAAACCAAACCCGACACTTAACCTCACTGGTTCATTGAATTCATTCGTTGGATGAACATTTCTGGAATACTGTAGTAATTTATCTTTCATCAGAGTCGTCCTTATGTGTCTTTCCTTAATCACGTTTCCAAATGCGCCATAAAGAAACAGAAACACGATTGCCCATGAGAGCCGCATCTTTGATGTTAAAGTTCTTAGTGGTAAAGTTCTAAGCTCTAGAAACTATGAGAAACTACCCAAGCCACCAGCATTCCAAATACCAATAGTGGTGGCGCTGGCGTGGTGAGGACGTTATTGGTAATGTGTTAACGAGCAAACAACAATATTCAAGAGACGTTGACGGAAGAGCTTGTCTCATATGAGATTATGGGAATATAGATAATGAAGTCTTTCTCTATGCAGAAGATGTTATGAGAAAGCTTTTAATGCGAATTCCCCGCTGATAAGATATCAGATGTTTAATCAGGTGTAAGCACTCCTCTCTGTCTTTATTGATTGACGTGTTTACAAGCGAGTGTCTGTTCTTTAGTTCCAGGGGATCCAATAATATCCATTTATACGTGATGACACCCGGATGTTTGTTCAGTGTGAACGTGACTTTCTGAGAACTGTACGAGACTCTGCGTGAGTTGTTGGTGTCATGTTTCCTTCACGGTTAAGTTGGATGACATTTATGAAGGAGCATCGCTTATCCTTAATGTATAATTATAACGCTTGTAAGACTTGTAGAATATCAATATAGAAGTCAAAAGGTCGGGTTTCTGATCTTAAACCTGTCAATCCATGACATTGTTGTTTTAGAAACCTATAAAGAGCGCATTGGAGATAAAAAATTATGAAATGGCTTAAGCAAATCCTTTTCCATGTAACATTTTGTAGATTAATCAGATGTTTGCATATAAACAATTGTTAGTTATTAACATTTTATCAAAGCATTTCCGACCAAACCTTTGACATTGAAAATAGGTTTTCAGGATACAATGAAATCTGCTCCTTGGAAAAAAATATGAAATTATAAAGATCAAAGACGCTTTCTGTCAAGATAAAAACAGGAAGTTCTGGTGATTTGAACATAGACAGGCATTTGCTTTTATTGAACTGAAGTGCAACAGAACAATGCCATAAACCAGTCGGAGGGCTGTAGGTACAACCAAGGATTCCACCAATATCCATTATGTTTCAGAGTACACTTAGAAGGTTTCAGCAGCATTGATTAACACGTGATTGATCTGGGTAAAAAGACTGGATGACCACAGCCATCTAGAATACGACTGTTTGTCTTGGTTACTTATGTAAAACGTTTGGGAGCTTTTGGCAGTCTGATTAAAATCAGCCTAGTTCCGAGGAATAAAATATTCAAAATATTAACTGCACGAAGATATTGAATTAAATAACATGTTCGATTCCCATAAAGTCAATTTTGTCAAAATTTCATTCCTCGGAACTAGGCAGATTTTAGTCAGACTGGAGCTTTAGGAATGAATATCAGAACATGTATTCCAACATACCTTTCAATATATGTCATGCAAGATTGTTCTGCTAAGTGACCGTGACCTGTTAACACAGACAGGTCTCTACTGTCATTTGACAATTCATTTTAAAAATCTGTCTCTAGCTCTGGTCCCCCCAGTCCTTAATACTAAATGATTAAATCTGTTTTCAGCTATGCGTTTCTTTATTAGGGTAGTATATCTTAACCAGCGCACACAATATACATTTTAGCGCATAAACCCTCATATAATTAGTATCGTTTACACGTAAAATTTGTAGTTTTTTCATCTGATTGTAATCTATTTCTGTTTAACATTAAATAAGAAACAGTAGCCTTTTAATACAGGGTGCATTATTTAGAGATTGATAAACAATACCAGGTTGGGTTGTATTTCACTCTCAATACAGTCATAAGATTAAGATAAAAAATATTTTTGTCATACAGTAGTAACAAAACTGTCGATCTAAGTTTCTTAGACTGCTAATAACCGCATTGTATGCATACATAACAATATCATAACAAGACAAAACAAAACGCATATGGACCAAAACTACTTGGGATATGAACATGTTTATTTGTTATGATATATAAGAGGATTGCAACAAAAATACAATAATCACAAAATTTGCAAACTGATCACTTGAAAAGCTATCCACTGTACAAAAACACCTTTACCACTAGTTATGTATATGACAATGACTCGTTATGGATTAAATCGGACGTTAAGCTCTTATTATGAATAGAACCCTGAGATATACGTATTTTTACACAATTGCCTATGGGTTGTTGTCACAATTATGTTCGTTGGCAACTATTGGTGGTATAATGAGGTCCTTATGGTTACAGTTGGGCGTGTCACAGCATTCCACATCATCGTACTCGTAACCCTTCACTATAACGCTCACGCCGTTCTTTGTCCTGTTCCGGAAAACTGCACATGCCTAAAAGCGAAAAGTGGAAGTAGAAGTAAAAGTTGAAGAGACACTTAGGTTCCTTTCCATTAAGAAAACAATGTTATTTTTATGAACGTTTATGATTTGGATGATTATCAATTTTAAGTCAAAAGCAAACAGTGATTAAATTTAGACTACGATGACGAACCTCTTTCAATCTTTTATACGAGTATGACAGGGGATGTACGTTCTTTAAAATCAAAACATATTTATAATTATATATCATGTTTCATTTCTTACCTCTCTGACCATACATGAAGCGGTGAAGTAGCAACCATTGTCCACCACGCGACCAGAGAAACAACTCTGTTGGTGTAAAGAGAAAATGTTTTTTTAAGTTGAACATTAATTAGATACCTTAAGTATAAAATTGCTGAGTGAACAGTTTATCAAAGGTTATTTGACGCATTTCAGAACAGAATATCCCTAACTTAATTAGTTAATTTCGTTAGAAACCAATTTAACAATTTATGTTTATGAAAGAGTTATGTTCCGTTACACGTTGAAAAGATATTTCTAATGATACGATGTTTCCGAATAAACATTAAGATCTTAAGTTCAAAGGTGTCAAAAATATGTATCAATGTAATGAACATGTCATTATTGAAAATAATTCGTGACCATGAGCTTAAAAATACAACATTAGCTTGTATTTGCAAACACTGTTGAGACCGTTACCAATACCTTCTTAATAAACTATCATCACAGTTTCCATTTCTTTTTACCGAGCTTTTAAGAACGATATGTGGTTGTCCTAAGATTTCAGTTTTTAAAATTTCTTCTGAGTATATTCTTTCATTGATGGATGTGAAGTTCATTTAATCTCATTACGGAAATATATATTGTAATATTTGTCTTATTACAATAAATCAAACTTACGTATTCCTTGTTTGGTGTGTTATAGTGTTCTCTACATTGAACAGAATGGTGACATTCATCCATATCCTTCTCAAACTGACATTCGTAGCAAACGGCAGGGGCACGTGTAGTTGTAGTGGTTGTGGTTGTTGTTGTTGAAGTTGTTGGTGTGACTGTTGTTGTTGTGACTGTTGTTGTGATTGTTGTTGTTGTGACTGTTGTTGTGATTGTTGTTGGGATTGTTGTTGTTGTGACTGTTGTTGTGATTGTTGTTGGGATTGTTGTTGTTGTGACTGTTGTTGTGATTGTTGTTGGGATTGTTGTTGTTGGGATTGTTGTTGTTGGGATTGTTGTTGAGGTTGTTGTTGTGATTGTTGTTGTTGGGGTGGTCGTCGTTGAAGTTGTTGGTTCTGTTGTTTGTTGGGATTTCGTTGTCGTTGTTTGTGTTGTTGTTGTCGAGGTTGTTGTTGTTGTTGTCATTAATGTTGTAGTTGTTGGTTCCATCGTTGTTGATTCTGTTGTTTGTTTCATGGTTGTTGTCGAAGTCGCTGAAATAAGTAACATGACGTTGACTCACGTATCTTTCTAGTAATTGCAAATCAGTTTTACTCCATATTTTTCCCTTATAAAGTTCAAATGTCAACCAGTTCATTTTCTATCAATGAAATATGATAAATGCGAAGGGTGGAAATCCTATATTTCATATGTTTGATTATAAAAATGTCGAAATATAAAATCGAATGTGAAGCTTCTATACTTAACCTATCCAATGTTAATAATACATCAAAGATAATCAAACGAACTTGTCAAATGAAAAATGCATTGCATGCTAAAAAACTATTGATAGCAAACTGGTTTATATTCGCATTGCTTTGAATGAAACAAAACATTCAGAATATACAGGCGGGTCTGCGCAACTTATTTACAAAAGAAAATATTTTAAATTAATTGTTATCTCCGAAAGCGAAAGAACAAACGATAACTGTAGGACTAACCTTCCTTTCCACACCACAAATTACAGTAATCATCCTTGCAACATCTCGAGCAGACAGCAGGAAAATCACCTTCTCTTTTGCCTTTAGATAGGCTTATTTGTTCACAGAGCTCGAAAAATAAGCGGAAAGTATGTTATTTGCTTTACGTTATTTCAAATTGATAAATATTTTAGAAGAACTCAACTTAAAAATCCAAACCGAAAAAAATTATATTAGAGTTTGGCACCAATATAAATAAAATTGGATTGTTAACAAATATGGAACTTTCTACGTAAATTTAGTTAGAATGGTTTGACACGATAATTTGGTCCCTGAATGAGGTATAAACGTAGATTAATGTTGCTGAAATAGTCATTCGATTGTAATTTTTAATTAAGATATTTGAGTAAATATTAAACAAAGAGCTCTCTCGAAATATATTTATTAATGTTACTCGTAAAGTAAGCAACAATAACACGTTAACCATGTATATATACACGGGAAGGTAACTAAAATAAGTCCTACTCACAAAGTTTTTCATACAGCCTAAGTTGTATTTCAATCTAAACTCGTCTGTTAAGACTTCTTCGATGTAACATTGCTGAAATGATAATAGACGACGTTTTAGACCTTGCTACTTTCAAAGAATGTTTGATTTTATTCACGTAAGCGTAGGCGTAAACCTCATTTGACTTAATTCATAGATATTATTAAATTTATTTTGTGCTTTAATGGTGGAGTTAAAAATACATTGACTGATAAATCTCCTAGGCAGTTGATGTTAAGGGGTCATTTTAGGATATAAGGCGGTATGGTGCAATAATATTACATTTATCGTGCACTTTCTTGAGCAAAGTAACATCAATCTTTCCAAAGATTTCATATAAGTATATAAGTATTATGAGAATATAATTTTATAATCCTCAAGAAAATGTTTTACAAGGTTACGATGCACATCGGCAGATGGTATTCGTGTTGTCCACAAAAAAAAACTTGACAAACAAAAAATATATAGATTACCTCATTCACTTGGCATGTTTTTATTTGTTCGCAGCGATGTGGATCATTGACATAATCACAATGGTAGCAATGCGTTCGACTTGGACCTAAACATAGCGAAAAGTAGTAAGAGTCACATTCTCTTGTGTACTCCTGTTCAGCTATTGTTACAAAGGAACCGTTGTGTTTTATCATATGCATCTGAAAATCTCGACAGTTTCAAATACATTTATCAAATATATTTGGATTATGGAAATTTCTTTAGCTTCTGATATCAAACAAAGAATTAAATTTTTAAAAAGCAAGCGCCTTTCAAAATGTTCAAAACATCGACACTCATTTGATTTGATAATTATCTGTTCATTTGGATGAACGAATAAATCTACTTCTGTCTTTTCTATATATACATGTATATATGGGTAATAACATATCATACGGATACAGTTTATTTGTGATGGCGACCTGAAGCTTTAACCAAAACTAATGTAAGGGCTTTTGGACAATTATGCATAGAAACGCGCTCTCATGATAATCAGATCGTTTTCGGCAAAAAATGTAGCCAACCTTGTTCTTTTCACGTACTTATAAAAGATGCAATATTGCATTATAAAGCCGTCAGCATGCACTACAAATACAGAAAAGTGATGAACTAATGTGAAAACAGTCTCTTAACGAAAAAAATGGTATGTATTTACGCATTAAGTGGCTTTTAAATTAAAACGTTTCGGAATCAAGTGCGAAATATATTTGCGTCCCTTTGCATGATTAGTAAACTTTGGTTTTCATCAAGCAACGGTTATTGAAAGCATACGTTAATGATTGATTATATCGATTTATAATATGTTGATTATATCGACGTTAGTGCGGTGCCTGTTTAATAGTGATTAACTAGTTGGTTGAAAACCTAAACTATGCTATGGAATTTTACATCATTTTCGTTTGAATAAACGTATTGCTAAGGACAACTTAAGCTTTTCATTGTTTTTTTGAGTATGTAATCAAACAAGGAGAGGTTGTATGTTTTTATTTGTGAACTAGCTGACATTTGAACTGTAGGCTTTGATTAAACGTACTAAAGAGACTATCTACATTGATAAAATAATTGATATAAAAAAATATTCTATATTATAATTAAAGGGACAAATCGTTTCCTTTCAACACAAAAATCATTAATAACCGCGTAATGAGATAAGATCAACGTCCTATTTCGATTAACTCATATGAATATATATCGTGACGTTATAAACAAAATCCTGTCGCATGGACGTTGGCCATTTGCTACAGAATTTTTAGTGTAATAGATGGTATACATAGTATAGTTTGAGTTACGCACAAAAGAACGCTGTATGACCGTTTCTGTATTTGAGTAAAGTTTTTTAAATAACTAAAAAGGGGATATTCTACTTAATTGATATAATCAAGGCATGTGACCATAGCAATAAATGAACGAAATTGATGTTGTTTGCCTTCTAAGGGGATCTGCAATTCTCCAAAAAGCATTGTTTACATATGTTATGAAACGTTTGATGGCCGCTAAACAATGCATTCTATGACCACAGTTTTGAAAATAGATAAAACAAGAAATATTTAAGTGGTATGCAATGGATGTCTTACGGCTAGCGTTACATCCCTTAGCGTTGCAAAACTCTCCGTCACAACACTCCTCACAGATGTGCACTTCCGGTGACAGTTGGCGTTTCCGGTTTGCCCCTTTACCAGTAGGTAGACAGATCTACAATATACGACACAATGATCTACACTTTGTTACCCTTAATTGCTCACGGTGAGGTCATAATGTAAAATACAAGGACTCGAGACCTGACATGACCAATCTTTGTTTTCATATAATGACCTCACCATGAGTAATTAAGTGTTGTTCTCTCAGATTTGTTGTGCATGTGTTTTATGTGTTACGTCAAAACAAAGCGTCGACGAGTCAATATCTCAGGTCAGTACCACAAATTTCTGTCACAAAACTGACCTCCTTACTAATAGCCGGGGTCATAGTTCAGATATAGTTTTCAAGCACGTGATGTTAACTGAGTTAATAGAGGTATATTAATCATATTGTACATACGGTCCATGAGTGTTTATCAGTCCTTGCATTCAATAAATTACCAAAATAATATGATATTTTGATTTTGTATTTGTTGTACATTTCTGACATTCCTTTCCTCTCGTACGTATGATATTGTTGGCCGCTGCAACATTTTTTTGCTTTTTGCTCAGATTTTGTAATTTGCGCCATTACTGTTTAGCGGCTATGGCCGCTCTCAATGATTACTAACCACACCACGAAAGAGTAGGATCTCATTTGAAATGTTTAAATAATATTATACGTTTAACGTAAAAAAGTCTTGGTTCTCTAGATAAAAAAATTGTCATTAAAAGGTAGGTTTTAGATGTGATGCACAGACGCAATATGACTCTTTTCCATGCCTATTTATTTCTTTACTTACACATCAGGGTTTTGCACTTTGGTGAAACCTTTAGCTACTGTTAATCCTGTACGTAAGTTTCAATCAGCTTAGTTCTATACTTTATAAGCCTTTTTCCCATAGTGTATTTTCGAACATTCCATCAGTATCTTTATGGTGCTAAACAAAACTAGTACTCTGTCAATTGCAGATCTTCACCTTGAATAAATTGTATGTTGAATGTTGTGTACTAAAAGACTAAATATGTCATTTGTATTTATCTATCAGATATTTCCTAGATGCTTTTTACCTTTGTCTATAAATTCAAATATAAATACATGTACTCACACTTTTTGCTCGACATCCGACACTGAAGAAGCTATTCCCGGCTATTGTGATGTACTTGTCTGTGAAGCATTTCTGAAATGTGAAGAATAGTACCAATAGGCAAACACTTGGCACTCCTAGCGATCGACATACAGTATTTATATGTACACAACAAACCTAAAGTGAATGTGACGTCATAGCTGACTTCGTTTCTTTTCCAGGTTATATGAGTGCATAAGATCAAGTAAAATGGGTAAACAAAATACAAATACTGGGTCGAAAAAAGAAACATTGTAATGAACCGTCGAGAAAAGAAACAGAGTTTCAAGAAAAATTGGAATAAATATGTTAAAACATACAAATACTTGGTCGAAAGTAATTTAGAAACATTGTAACGAAACATCAAGAAAAGAAACATATTTTCAAGGAAAATTTGAATAAATATGTTAAAACATACAAATACGTGGTCGAAAATAGAAACATTATAACGAAAATTTGGAATAAATGACTGTAGAGAGTAAACAAGTTCACCCTAAGAAGAATGAAGTACGGTTTACCCTGGATCTACAAATTACGAGATATTTTCATCAATCAAGCTGTTTTGAGAACAGTTTGGTGTAGATATCAATTGCTTTTCTCTGAACCAATGTCGATCAGTTGAAAACTACACTTGATTATGTAATCAGACATAGATTTTAAGTATTCTTCATAGAGTAGGAACATATTATGTTTCAGGAATGTGCTTATGAGGGATAATACTCAGCAGATACTGAAAACAGTGGTGGATCTCCTTGGTGTATATGTCGCCCAAGCAACAGGACAATAACACAAATCCCTACGTCTGCAACATTCACAATTAAGCGTGATATTGCGATGATGAGAAGATTTATTAAGAGCATAACCCTCGACGAAGTCGCATTTTTCAATATAATTTGCAAAGTCAACGTTATGCAAAATTTTGTTTAAAAAATGCTTATATCAATTTGTTATATTGTCTTTGATTAAATTTGGTATGGAAATGATGTTATATTAATCAAACTATGCTCAATAATAATTAGAACGTTGAATTACAAAAAATTGCCAATTTTGCCGAAATAGATTCCTAAAGGATTATGTACGATTGAAACAAGAGAGTGTCGACACTGCAGTTTTTTAACAAAGTATAGTGAATGTTATCTAGCTAGTTAAAATGCATATATTATAATGTGACGTGCGATAGAAACACCATACTGTACCTCATCCGCTTCACACTGTATGGTGTTCGTACAGTCGTATGGCTTACTGAGGCCGCCACTACAGTATAGACACTTAGGACCACGGGCTGGAAACGAAGATAAAAATAGTGAGACTTTTCTTAGGTTAAGTATGGACAATCAAGATAATGTAATTTTGAAGGTGAATTTCATTGATTAAATGGCCATTAAGAGCCTCTCTCCGCATGACGATGGGAGGAAGCTTATACAGCGAAACTCATGAATTTATGTACATGTAGGTAGAATCATTTAACTTTTGTAATATACGAGAAAAATGTAAATACTATATCTGATGCACTGTGACGTCCCCCAACCCACCATTTTATCAAACATTTTAGCCTCATTTGCCAGTTAAACCAGAGACAATTAAAAAAGGTAAATATTTTTTTCAAAGAAATAAGCCTAAGTTGGAGTAAACGTTACTCAGTCTATCGGTCTAGCAACATCTTAATTAAGTTATAATAAAAAGATTTTAAAATTGATTTAAAACTCAAAGGATTCCCCATTGTCAAAGTGAAAAATGACCATTTTTTAACTTTTTCGGAATCTTTCGGTCGTTAATCGAAAATGCGAATTTTGGAATAAATAAAATAAAGAGAAATATTTTGAAATTCGAATTTTCTTCAATTTCTATTCAATTTCAATATCGACTCGATAATTTCGAAACAAATCAGAATAATTACATTGACTTTGTGTATCGAACAAATACATGTATAACTTTTGTTCAAAATTGTTGATGAATGATCTTGAAAAGAAGAAACTACAAAAGCGTTCAACTTTATAAAAGTGTTGCACCTTGCTTTGATTATATGACATACATGTAAAAATAAGTTAATTTAAGATGACTCTAAGCTTTCTAAGTATTTTTCACTCGTTATTTTAAAGAAGGTAACTCAATCTCATTGAAATCAAATCATAGATTCGCTTCTTTGTTTAATATTACGTTGTTACTTGTCACAAATCTAAGATCTGACGGAATCCCGTAGAGACCCGTGTCCAGGTGAACTTTTAACAGGAAATGACCCCGAATATGATAGCCAATCACTTTGTAGAGGCGATCAAGATGCGACGAATCAGATTCCATCTTTCTCCGTCATTTCGGCGTATCGATGTAATAGCTTACCCCACTGTAGATGTTCTGTATTAGTTCATGTCCACAAAACCTGCGTATATTGCACAAGCTTTGGTGTGTCGCGTTGTCCATGGTAAAAAACTGTTTTGACGAAAATTCATAACTTGCATATCAATTTTATTTTATTGACGAGTTTTCCACTAACCATAAATTTTCCATTGAATAAAATACGTGCATGTGTGTTTGAAAGCTAATAACGCAACTGACACTGGCACAAATCTCCTAATTTCTTACAATTCTATACAAAGTCTGGAAATTTTAAGTCAATATTGATACTTAAAAACATTTGATGCAAAGAGAATAAAATTAGAAATTCATAATGACCAGTATTTAATAGTGCATGGATAAAAGATGTATGCGCTTTATGGACGTGTATTTGTAAAATATTTTGGAGATTTTGTATCTTCTAAACAGATCTTCGAACGCAGTAATTTTTCACTGCAAATATGAAGGACTAAGTTGTTTAAGTAAACGATATAATCAACAGTTTAAGATAAAGGTTCTACTTCATCGAAAAACAATGGTTTTTCATTAAATGTTACAATACCGTTCGTACCACTTGATCATTGTAAAGCTTGTATCAAAGGACTGCAAAATTTACAATATGCCTTTTTTAAATCTAAGATTAAGACATAAAGCTGATCTAGTTTCCGATGATCTTATTTAAAATAAATTATAAAACATTCAGATGATAAGGGCGTTAACAAACATATTGCTTTCATGCGGATGTAAGCAAATCAAGTGTACCAAAACATTCAGAAATCCTCGGCATTTTCCGTACCCGTATAGTCTTCGCAGCGATACATAGAAAAGCGATGAGGTTGAACCTTTGATCTACTTTCATAGATTTGAAAGCACGATCGTCACCGGTTGAAATCTTACTTCCGGTGGACACGAGTCTCTATGGGATTCCGTCAGATCTTAGATTTGTGACAAGTAACAACGTAATATTAAAAAAAGGATGCAAATCTATGATTTGATTTCAATGAGATTAAAGGTTATTTGGCTTTAAGAACACATTTTAGTGGTATGCAATGGCTGTCTTACGTTTAGAGTTACATCCCCTAGCGTTACACAACTCTCCGTCACAACACTCCTCACAGATGTGTACTGCCGCTGGCAGTTGCCGTTTCCGGTTTGCTCTTTTACCAGAGGGTAGGCAGATCTACAATGAGGCGAAATAAAGATGCATAATTTGCTACAGCATTAGTCCGATATACATTTATATAACCAACGTCTAGCCAATCAGGTAAATTATCATGTATATACATTAATCATATAACGTCCAGTCCATCGCATTCATTGAATTATCATATAAAGAATATGATATTCTGATTTCCTTTTTGGATACGGGTATTTCTAAAATGTTTCCAAAATGTGTTATATGAAAGTGTCTGAGAGTTTGAAGGGCTATTCCCTGTCCCACACTGAGACATGAGTTGAGGAAGTTGTAGTGTCACTCTGGGGAAGTCAATGATTTCGAAGAATATGTCACCCAGCGCTTTGAGCATGCAATGTGCATGGATGTATGCGTTATATAAATGGACTATTATTATACACATTTAGCAACAGCGCTAAAAAGATACCGAACAAAATGATAAATATCATTATCCTACCTCATCTAAGAATCTCGATCTCTGATTGGTTCACGTGACCCTGGATAACTACTGATATCACCCTCTTGAGCGGGATGATAAATTATTTATACCCCGCCATGAACCAATCACGTAAAAAGCGTGCAAATTGAACGTATTTATACCCCGCCATGAAAAAAAGCGTGCAGATTGAGCTCCTTGAAAAGTATGTTTCGTTGAAAACATTGATGTTACCTTTGCTCAAATAAAATGTAGCTTTATGCAAACTAAACTCAAAGTAATTGCAAGCTATTTAAATGCAAAAAAACATACATGTATATTGCCATAATTAGCTTATTAATCTAAGATTTGGTGTTTAAAATGTTTCTCGTCGAAATAAATGTCAATATTGTGTCGCGTTTTTCTTGATCCTTGCATATCAGAATCTGTTCACATTTATTCGAAATATCAGTATTCACTCACTGTTTCGTTGTGTGTCTTGCAAAGAAAGTGGTTTTACATCGAAATTATGCTCATAAAAAGAAATTGCACTGACACGATTGATGATGTAGTTTTCAAAACAACACTTCCGGTTTGTGACCCTGACCTTTGTCATGTGCCTAAGCAGTTTTTAACCATTTTGAATATGCGTTGTCTTTAAACATTCGGTAATATAAATTCGTTATAACATTGCTTAGCGGGTTACATAGGTATTTATTATTCCCTTGAAGGTTTTATGCAACTCGCGTTCCGCTCGTTGCATAAAACCTTGCGCGGGAATAATAAATACCTATGCAACCCGCTAAGCAATGTTATAACTTATATTATTCACAAGAATCAACTGCATTCACGCAAAATGAATAAATGTATATCAAGGATACACACTTTCAGATTTTATAAGTGATTGATTACATTAATATATAAATAAATCATAACCATAAAGAGCGACCATAAATCAGAACAAATAGTCACTCAATCCCTTGCAATCACCGTGTTTCCAATCTGAACATGTTTTATGTTTTGATTACTGAACATTTCTGGTTTTTCCGGCATCCCTTGAGTTAACAGGACTTGACAGGGTATTTTTATTGGGGCAAACATCGCTTCGATTCGAAATAGTTTTTACTTTATATACAGAATACTCACGCTTTTTGCTCGACATCCGACACTAAAGGAAGTTTTCCCCGCTACTGTGATGTATTTGTCTGTGAAGCATTTCTGAAATGTAAAGATGCATCGATGATGTATATGACACACTTACAGAGGATCGATGGTTCGGCGAGTATCTTCTCACTAATAACATAAGTGTGCCAATATGAATCTCCTATCCTTTACGCATGCAGATAGTATTATTCGAATTGTTTTATTGTTCATTGTTGAAATTTTGTATATTGCATAAGGTATCATTTTATTAATGAAAATGTACCAATTTGTCACAACAACATGTATCATTTCCAATGTTATGAAGCTTAGAAGGTTTATAAATATCCGAGAAGTGATGAATATGAAGAGGCATAACTAGGCGCATCGATTAAGGAGGTTGGATACAAAATATCGAGGTATTAAGAAATAGCTAAATTTGGTCTTATTTTGTTGAAAAATATGTCTTGAATCAAATTGTGTCATAAAAATACCATGTCACCACAGTTATTGTTCGAAAAAGGGCCCATCCGTTAGGGCACCCAATGATGAAAATACAATAATTTAAAAACTCCTTTTCAAGATAACTTTGGAATATAATTGTTATTTAAATGTTTTTCTATTAAGCCATTGCAGTATGTAAGTAAACTAAGTCGGAAAAAGGGAACTTGAAACTAATATGAAGTAAAGACATGCAAATAACCTTTTTCTTTGTATGATTATTTTTGTAAAATATTATTCTTTTATGAAAAAAAATCAATTTCTCGTATTAAGATTTTTTTGAAAATTATATATTTTATAGTTAATACACACTAGAATAAGATTAAAAAGAAAAAAAGATATGTCACCAGCGGATAACAGAGATATTCACATTCAATTAAGCCACATCAATGAAAATCAACATCCAGGGGAGATAACTCTTCATTGTCAACATTACCATTTTTAGAATTTTTCATTAGTTTTTAAGGTTAATTAGTGAAATAAATTTTATCATAAAACAAATACTTATGTTCACAAATACAACATAGTCATTGTTTTTTGTTAAACTAAATCATTATTTAATTTTTTAGTTTTTTAATCTCACACTTGCAGTGAAAAATAAACAAAATAGCATAAACTTTAAAAATAGCTCAATCTGATTATCTGACTGTTGCGGATGTGCAGAAACAAAGGTATCCAACCTCCTTAAGGTGATATGGTAGTCTGAATTGCTAAAACTTTTGGAGTACTCTGAGAAGTAAATATAAACCAAAAGTGGACACGACTTTATGATTATTGTAAAGGCGATTGTACTTTCGAATATTATGAATGAACTAGATTAGCGTTTGCGGGATACCGCAAAAACAGAGCAGCCCCGGAACTTGGGGTTTCGCCTTACCCTGTTCCGCCTTTTACAGGCCTCACCAAATTGGGAATTTTCTCATAACTTTGACCTTTGACACTCAAGGTCACACAATCAATGAACACATTTCATTGAGTATAACATTATTGTAATGAAATAAAGTGTTAAAAATTAAATTAATCCATTTTCTCCATATATGTTGACCTTGCTGTGACCTTGACCTTCGACAGTTCGTACCCAAAACTTTTTGAAAATTTTATACTTCTCAAGAGATAATATATACAAAATCTAAACTTCATAGCACAAAAACTTTTCAAGTTATTGTGTTTACAAGGAATTGCAATAACTCCTATCTCATGACCTTGACCTTTGACCTTCAAGGTCACACAATAATTGAACACTTTTTATTGAGTATAACAATCATGTATTGATTAAAAGTGATCATAGTTAAAATAAAGCATTTTCGCTAAACCATGCTTAAGTCATGACCTTGCTGTGACCTTGACCTTTGACGGATTGTAGCCAAAACCTTTTCAAAATGTTTTACTTTTCCAAGGATGATATATACCAAGTTAGAGCTTCATAGCACAAAAACTTTTCAAGTTACCGTGTTTACAAAGAATTTTGCGGTGATTTTATAACTCGTGACCTTGACCTTTGAACTTGAAAGTGAACATGTCATAATGATTCCCTGGAAGTATTAACATTTAGACATGTTTATGAGTTCTGAAAAGCTAAATGGGATAAAGTTATACCCAAATTTAGTGCATTTTGTAATAACTCATATCTCATGACCTTGACCTTTGACCTTCAAGGTCACACAATCATTGAACACTTTTTATTGAGTATAACAATCATGTATTGATTAAAAGTGTTCATAGTTAAAATAAAGCATTTTCGCTAAAACATGCTTACGTCATGACCTTGCTGTGACCTTGACCTTTGACTGATTGTAGCCAAAACCTTTTCAATTATTTTTACTTTTCCAAGGATGATATATACCAAGTTAGAGCTTCATAGCACAAAAACTTTTCAAGTTATCGCGTTTACAAGGAATTCTTAGAGTGAATACATATCTCGTGACCTTGACCTTTGACCTTGAAAGTGAACGTGTCAAAATCGTTCCCCCTAGGTATGAGTAGTAAGGTATAAATAAGAGTTCTGGAAAAATTAGTGGAAAAAAGTTATAGCTAGTAGTACGAGTGCGGCGGCGGCGGCGGCGGCGGCGATGGAAACTTCACAAAAACTGATAGCAGCCCCGTCCTTAGACGGGGCTGCTAATGAATGAATGAATGCGTGGTTCAAACTATATGTATAATTAAATGTTGTATTCGTCCTCTTAGTTAGATGCTTATTATATAAACTATTGAACACCCTACCTCATCCGCTTCACACCTTATGGTGCCCTTACAGTCGGAGGGCTGACTGAGGCTGCCATTACAGTACAAACACTCTGGCCCTGCTGGGGATGGGAACAAATATATTTACAGTGAGTCCTTTATTACTACACGATAAACATTTCGACTCACTATCAAATGAAACTATAACCTTGTAGCATTGGTTGACTTTGTTAAACTGAATCATGCTTGCCCAGGCCTTATTCTGATTACCAAGTGTGGTGCATTTGACATGGATGAATCTTGGTAAGCGTGTGCATCGTGAAACATCACTGTCATTTGCTCAGGAGAAGTCCGTGGACATCGTTAAAAATCTGATTTTGATGTCATTTGGATCTCCTTTTATCAGGGAAGTATACGAATGATTTTTTTATCTATATTCGCGTCATGGTTACTGGATTTTTTCTCAAACTCGTAGATTAAAGTCACAAGTTCGAACTAACTTTGGTCTAAGACATATGATATTAAATAAAAGCTATAAAATATGATAAGGCATTGAGTCAATGCTTTTGCCTAGTGGTATATAGTTTAACTTTGGTATTGAATTGAATATATTGATGGATATATAATATTTCGTTCATAAAGCAAAATTAAGTGAGACCCAAGCCTGTTTCTGTTATAGTGATCCAATTTAGAAAGGGGGACCAAAAGAAAGTTTGTGACGTTCACCAGTATGACTTTCAAAGGTCAATTAATGTACCTTGTTGAAAATTTAAAACAGAAAATACATAGTCTTACCTTGTCCCCTGACGTAGAGGATAAGACTGATGATACAAATAGCTGTAAAAGATAACGGGGAATAATTATGTCCTACTCCTTATTAGTTAACAACTACGGCTGTTCATTTTTGTAGTTAACCTTTGGTCAAAATCGTTATTTAATCTTATGGAACTGTTATTTGGTATTAACAGTGGGAGGAAATGGCTAATACCGTTAGACCGAACACCTATTTATAGCTGCTTATCAAACGTTTGTTTCATTACTTTGAATCTTACTGCTAATATCATGTTATATTGTGTTCATACAAGTTCAACCTATTCCATCAGTATTGCACCAAATGTTTAAAACTTTTGAGAAGATAAAACAAAATGGTTTATTCATCACATACTTATGTTACACATAGCTCTCAAGAAATATATTTAGCAGGGCTTTATGCAACACTGGAGTTGAAATGTCAAAGAAACATTTCTTGATTGTGTCATCAAATTGAAACATTTTCTTGTAAAAAAATGTAAGGTGTTTCACGAAATTGAATAATCTTGATCATTATTGTGTTCACTTAAACGTCCGTCCAAGTTAAAGGGGACAGCTTTTCTCAGAAACTATTTAAGATAGTGCAACCAAATTTGCTTCGTGTCTTCAGGGTATCAATACCTTGATGGAGTTCGAAAATCAAAACCGCAAAATTCTTTCTTACGGAGTTATTACCCTTTGTCCGTGTTTTTGGACTCTGTTCGAGGGTGTCGTCAAAGGGGACATCTTTTCTCAGAAACTATTTAAGATAGGTTAACCAAACTTGCTGTGTGTCTTTAGGGTATCAATACTATGATGGAGTTCAAAAATGAGGTAAATGCAATCTCTTATTACAGAGTTCCAGCCAATATAGGAAAATATTGGGAGCTTTAATGAAAACTTATTTGGCGGGGAATGTTTATGACCATGTCTTCTTGTTTATGAAATGTAAACATGGTTCATTAAAAACTTGATCCAAAATATTTTCCACAATATATATTGTTAAGAAAGTGTACGTGGTGATATTACATAGGAGAATATAAATAGTGTAATGAATTTTTATTAAGTTTTTATAACATTACAAAACCGCGAAGAGTGTTCTAATTTGACCGTTCGCTTTATTCTGTTGTCTAACATAAATGGAAAGATTTAATGACTTTATGATTTGATAATAAGTAAGTACTTGTGTACTCCAAAACGGTTTGCTTCTCAGATAAGCAGATCTAGCTTACAGGCAAACAAGTTCACACTTCAGTTTAATTTGTCATATGAAAGATTTACAATTACAAATATTTCCTGCTTAATGTCGTATTATTAAACTGATGAAAACAAGAGGTAAATCATCTTTAAAATAATTTATTGTTTTATTTCCTTTCATGAAAAGGAATTTTTATGTAATTTTTTTCACACATGTTGACATTTTAGACATAGTAGTAATGGTAGTGTAAATTCAATTTCTTAACACTGCCTTCATAAAACAACAATATTTCAACAAAGCATTAACCAGACACGAATTATATTTTCAAGCAGCTGCAAATATGTGATTGTTAAGCTGTGATAACTTGATAAATCACACGTATCTTAGACATTAAGTAACTTTTGGTTGGTACATCTTTGCCCGACAGGTTATTTTGTTGTAGTGCGGTTTATTTTTGTTAGTTGTAGACAAAAAAAGAATTTTTTTTGAAAGAATGTTGAATTTGAAATATAATATCGTGATATATTGCCATTATCCGTATATAGTTTATTATTACCCACGTGGTACTTCGTAAAGGGGTTTCATAACAATTTGTTGATTGGCTAGCGGTGAACTTGGACATTGTCCGGACTACTTTATTCATTCATAAAACGAACGTGATTTCATTCACAATTTTAACAATTTTCGAATTTCGGCAGGGAGTCGGAGTCATTTTTAAATTTTCTGTTTTTCTTATGAATCTTACCTACCGCATTGATAAGGAATAAATCGGAAGACAAAAGAAATACAATAAGACATCTGACTGATGTCCCGAGATTCACTTATAGAAACAAAAGGGTTTAAATTCATAAATTTGCTCCGTGTCGCTCCAACATGATACAGAAAGGCATTGCTTGTTATCTATAGGATATAAAATGCTCTGAATGCTCTTTAGACAACAGTTAAAGAAATTGAAGCGCGTTGTAACAATGGTAAGCATCGTAAACCTACTTTTTTAAGTCGGGTGTTTACATAGTTTGACGAAAAGATACAAGCAAATGGCGGCCGCCGTGACATGCCGTTGATCAAAGAAAGATAACTCTGACCTGTTCTCGTGCAGAGAGATTTTGTTTCACGTACGCTTCGTTCATAACCATGGTGCTTTTATCTTACAATTTACCTTACACTATGAATTGACGAAGTATATGATTCAGAAATGGAAGTATTTAACGTCGTAACATTATGATCTTTGAGGCTGTGACGTGGTTGGATATTCATCCGCCGTTCCGTCTCTATATATAGGCACAATAAAAACTTGTTTAAAAAAGCAATACATTATCTTAAATACGAGTTGGTAATAAATAGAATACATAACTCGTTCCCCTTTCATATTATGTTTATGTCCTTCGTGAAATAATTTTGTTTTGTCACTCGCCAAGGCTCGTGACAAAGCAAAATTATTTCACTAGGGACATAAACTTGATATGAAAGGGGAAGCTCGTTAGATATCCTATAATTCTTAATTTGATGTCTAGTCTATATCTAACATATATCAAACTAAGAACAACTATAAACAATTGCTTTCTTCTTTAAGTCTTGAAATTTGTTTATCTTAAAAATCTAAAGACATTTGCACTCTTATCACTATCAAAGTCAATGTCCACGTAGAAAGGTGTCAGCTTGTAAATTCACTCCGAGATACTGGCGTTAAATATGTTAATAAATACACTTACCAAATCTTACATTGTGACACTCCATTTTATATAAAGAAATCCCTAATCCTACTCTCCCATATGTTTCTCTCACACAGAACAAACGGCCCATGCTATTTATAATTTGCCTGTCTATATTCTTATCATTGATAAGTATTTCAGGTGGAGTCATTGCAATATGTCAAATAATCAAGCTTCTCTAAAAACAAACTTTTCTGTTTACCTTTACAGCGAGCAAGTCAAAACAGCGAGCAAGGATATAACAACTTGTCATCGGTTACAATAATGAAGATAAAGTTATCTACTGGGGATATGCAATGAATTTAAATTCAATATATGCTATAGAATATATTAAAGAATGCATTTTCAATGATGAATAATACATTGCTTAAATGTTGTGTTGGAAAGTATATGGTCAAGCAATGCCAAACATTTCGTCGTATTAAAATCTGTTAATAGAAATATAGGTAATTATGAATATATACGTCACGTGTTCATTTACTTGAAATCCAGTTTCAATTTATTTTGTTGTGTTCTTCTACTAGAGTTGATAAGAAATAAATAATTGTCATTCGGTTTTGGCTCATGTTATTGTCTGGTTGTCGTGTAGCGGAATTACATTCGAGAAGAGTGAAGGCAAGTCTCTCTATACTTGCTTTCAGGTGTACATGGGCATCGTACAGTGTTGAATGAAGCATACATAAACTGTGAGTTATTGTATGGGTTCCTGCTCATGTACATTTTGCTAGTTACTTGCAAGTTAGAAAAAACCCTGAAATTTATGATATGTGTTCAATACAAGTATCTATGGCGGTATAGATTGTTGAACAGTAGGAAACCTTCTAAGAAAGTAGTAGTAGTATTAGCACTAGTAGTAGTAGTAGTAGTAGTAGTGGTGGTGGTGGTGGTGGTGGTGGCAGTAGTTGTAGAAGTGGTAGTAGTAGTAGTAGAATAGTAGCAATAGTAGATCTAGAGGAAGTAGAAGTGGAAGCAGAAGTAGTAGTAGTAGTAGTAGTAGAAGTAGTAGTAGTAGTGGTAGTGGTAGTGGTAATGGTAGTAGTAGTAATAGTTATAGTAGTAGTAGTAGTAGTAATGGTGGTAGTGGTAGTAGTAGTAGTAGTAGTAGTAGTAGTAGTAGTAGAAGTAGAAGTAGAAGAAGTAGTAGTAGTAGTAATAGTGGTAATAGTAGTAGTAGTAGTAGAAGTAGTAGTTGTAGTTGTAGTTGCAGAAGTAGTAGTAGTAGTGATGGTGGAAGTGGTCATAGTAGTAGTAGTAGTAGTAGTAGTAGTAGTAGTAGTAATAGAAGTAGTAGAAGTAGTAGTAGTAGTAGTAGTAATGGTGGTAGTGGTAATAGTAGTAGTAGTGGTAACAGTAGTAGTAGTAGTGGTAGTAGTGGCAATAGTAGTAGAAGTAGTAGTAGTAGTAGCAGTAGCAGTAGTAGTAGTAGTAGTAGTAGTAGTAGTAGTAGTAGTAGTAGTAGTAGTAGAGATAGAAGGATCAATATTAGAAGTACAGTTCCTGACAAATGTTTGGAAATCATAGCTAAAGTATGTAGATGAAATACAAGAAAGGAAAAAATTCTTGCTCTTTTGATACTTGATCACTGCAATGAATCGAATATTCTTGATAATTTTTTTACAAATAGTCCACAAACAAAAAACAATTTTTGGTAGAATGTGAAAGAAATTCGATTAGCGAGAAGACTCCAGAAAAGTCCATGGAGAATCAATGTGGGCTAAAGTGCAAAGTGTCAAAAACTCTGCTCCACTCATTGATTTTGTTAAGTGACATTATGAAGGTGACAGATATTTTTTACATAAAATTGACAACAGAAAATAGTTTTGTGGGATTTGTTGAAATTGATGATGATTGATAGATTACAAAACTGCCGTATGTGTAAATAGGACATGTGATTGGGGTAATTTTAGATTATCATTTAGAAATAGCAGTTACTTATTTTTAATTTAGAGATGAATGTATGTAACACCATAAGATAGCACTTGTTTTTGTGTACATTTGAGCAAAGTTTGGTCCAAATTCAAGTCATATTAAGAACATTTCATCGTAGGAACACAATGAAAAGAACTGTTCAACTTGTACATTAAGGTCGCATCTAAAGAAAATTCTACAAAAACTAAAAATCTGGGAGAACATTGGTTGACACCAGCAGATAGCACTTGTTTTTGTATACACATGAGCAAAGTTTGGTCCAATCCAAGTCATATTAAGAAAATTTCATCGTAGGAACAAAATGACAATAACTGCTCAACTTGTACCCTACGGTCGCATTTAAAGCAAATTCTACAAAAACAAAAAATCTGAGAGAACATTGTATGACACCAGCAGATAGCACTTGTTTTTGTGTACATTTGAGCAAAGTTTGGTCCAAATCCAAGTCATATTAAGAAAATTTCATCGTAAGAACAAAATGAAAAGAACTGCTCAACTTGTACATTAAGGTCGCATCTAAAGGAAATTCTACAAAAACTAAAAATCTAGGAGAACATTGGTTGACACCAGCAGATAGCACTTGTTTTTGTGTACATTTGAGCAAAGTTTGGTCCAAATCCAAGTCATATTAAGAAAATTTCATCGTAGGAACAAAATGACAATAACTGCTCAACTTGTACCCTACGGTCGCATTTAAAGCAAATTCTACAAAAACAAAAAATCTGAGAGAACATTGTATGACACCAGCAGATAGCACTTGTTTTTGTGTACATTTGAGCAAAGTTTGGTCCAAATCCAAGTCATATTAAGAAAATTTCATCGTAAGAACAAAATGAAAAGAACTGCTCAACTTGTACATTAAGGTCGCATCTAAAGGAAATTCTACAAAAACTAAAAATCTAGGAGAACATTGGTTGACACCAGCAGATAGCACTTGTTTTTGTGTACATTTGAGCAAAGTTTGGTCCAAATCCAAGTCATATTAAGAACATTTCATACTAGGAACAAAATGACAATATTTGCTCAACTTGTACATTAAGATCGCATCTAAAGCAAATTCTACAAAAACTAAAAATCTGGGAGAACATTGGTTGACACAAGCAGATAGCACTTGTTTTTGTGTACATTTGAGCAAAGTTTGGTCCAAATCCAAGTCATATTAAGAAATTTCTTAGGAACAAAATGACAATTACTGCTCAAATTGTACCCTACGGTCGCATTTAAAGCAAATTCTACAAAAACTAAAAATCTGAGAGAACATTGGTTGACACAAGCAGATAGCACTTGTTTTTGTGTACATTTATGAATAGACATGTTTTGTAGGTCCGTATCAAAACCTAACCATTTGTCTTTTAATTTGCCGTAAATCTTGTAAATGTTTCCGAGGTTGGAT
Organism: Steromphala cineraria; assembly: GCA_916613615.1. Taxonomy (NCBI): domain Eukaryota; kingdom Metazoa; phylum Mollusca; class Gastropoda; order Trochida; family Trochidae; genus Steromphala; species Steromphala cineraria. Next base: position 6,757,862 of record OU744735.1, read on the forward strand.
ATACACACAATACTCACATTTCATTCATTGAAAACATGTTTTATTTTATTTGTATTCATATAACATTCGATAATGTGAACAGACACATGACTGGTTCTTTGTGATATTTAAATATTGATTAATAAACAAGTTTCATAACTTGATTTCTTTCAAATGTAAGGAATGTTTCATCAAAGCCGATTTCATTGTGAAACTGATTAATGTCAGTAAATCAGGAACAACATAATTTAGTTGGACAATTTTGCGGAGAACTACAGTTAAGTTAACTTCCCCTGTATAATTAATATTGCTGTTTGTTTTCTATGCTTGGGTAACACGTGGAATGTAAATGGCTGGTAACGGGTAACATATTCCGTAAATTCATGCATTTTTAAAAATCAAATGACAGTTTAAATGGCTATTTTTGTATTCTATATATGATGGAAATGGTGATTTATATTAATTTCACAACTAAACATAAAAACAATATTGGTGTTTATTGTCCATTTATCAACAAGCGAATAGTCTATAGACTAAAAGAATAATGACATGATGAAGGTTTTCTACACTTGAAGCGCATTTTTACGTCCTGTTTCCATCAATGAAGCAACTGTATCATTTTGTACAGTGTCCAATAAATAGATACTTGAATATCTACGTTACGTTCATGTGAGGAACGTGAAGACCCCCTCGAACATTGTAGCCTCGTGGTAAAACGGATGTATAAAACCGTTTGAGTACTACATAATTCAAATATCTCTTTTTCCTTCAATTGTGCGTGCGTTTTATTGGACGTATTCATAAAGTTACCGATATCTGCAAAAAGGAAACGTTTGCTTTTCCAAGATGTCGTAAGATCTGCTATGTGTCTGCAAACATTATTATGTCATGGGTGCAATTATCATGTTATGTTTATTACCGTAGTCGCAAAAATAAAGCAAATACTCAAAATTCTCCACATCAACACATAGCCAGCCCCTGTAGTACGGAACGTCATAGAAGAGCCATGACGTCAAAGCATTGTTTATAACATGACGTCACAATGATAGTGATATGTTGCCAAAGGGCTCCGTGTTGACTTTACCTAACACCTGCTTATATCTGTTTTAGCTTCAACTGTAACAGTTATATCTTCATGGTTTAAAGATTTGAGGTTCTCAGTACTGTCTTGGCCAGTGTCCTTGACCTTGACCTTGTCTTTGACCTTGATGAGAGGGATGAGGAGGAGAATGAATGCACTGATCGTTATTGCCATTCCTGGAACAAAACACAATAAATTCATATATCCATTATAGATCTTGTAGCGGCATTATAAACGATAAACCAAACCTTCAACATAAATTGCTATGGCATTATCAAAGAGAAAGATTATATAATGGAAAATAAAGCAAGTTACGACATTAGGATCTATGTCGAAAGGTTGCTTTCACAGAATAAAGAAGTTCATTATCCATATAATAACCTTCCTGTTTGATCATCACACCATCAAGTACCAATCAAAGATGCAATATGGTATTAGTTGCAATCGGATCAACTACTACATAGCTAATTTAGGTCAAATATATACGTTTCCATAAAAAATCCTACAGCTTTCAGTTATGTCCTTGAAACATTTGACCAACACATAACACGGGTAGGAAAAGGACACCAATTATTTCTGTTGCACTACTTAATATATGGAAATAAAAAGATTGGTGTTGGTATAATTGTTAGGGAATATATTCATCAAATGGCTTTGAGATTGACATTGAGAAGCAGCTGTTCAATAAGTAAATGGACACGTTTCACGGATCGGTAACACAATACCATACCCAGAATTAAAGATATTAAGATTTTCGGAAAATAAGCACCCTGCTGGCGCTTATTTAAAATCGATGACAACACAATATTTTTGTTATATAAAAACATTGAACTTATCATTTTATATATCGAATTGTAACCAAAATTTATATTTTCAAAATCATTTTTTTACTTACCACCAACATGGAATCCGAGAGCATAGGACCCGGATGTATCATATAGTATACCTGCAAGTTGAAACCATTAACAAAAACACACTCTTTTATGTTAAACTCTCGAAACCAGGAAGCACAATATGACGGTCTAATTCCAATATGAATCAAACTACAATGTGTGATTGTTTTTGGGTGTTTTGTCTGACTTTGTAACAAGATGTAAATATTTTTACACAATCAATGTATTTGTGACAATACTATTGATACAATGGTTATGCTGAAAGACCGTAGACAGTGATTTTGCGAGTTAAATAGATTTTCCTGTAGATCTTAGCCGTTAGAACATTACTTATCAGCCCTAGTGTATCAACTTCAATTTGATTGTTTATACAACTTTCTAGTGAAATCTTCATATAAATCACAACATCGGTGACTTTGTATTTGATGAGTCACTCAAATCATCATTCTCTCCCCCACAGAGGCAGATCAAGTCATGAAATGCTGATACAGCCTCTGTTACGCCGAAATCCACAAGTTCCGCCAGTTTGCACCACAATCCATTTGAATTATTTTATCAAATGACAACGCTTCTCGCACGGAAAGGGTGGTTCATATCACAATGCTTTTGTCATGATTCAGTAGCCAAAATGATGATTTGAGAACAGTGTCGCTTAATGCACAACTAACTTTGATTTCCTCCAATCAGTTATCTCCCATTCCATCCTACAAAATCGGCGTAATAGAACAGAGGCTGTATCAACATTTCATGACCTGATCTGCCTCTGTGGAGAGAGAATTATCTAAGCTATTCAAAATTTAAGTAAAATCTCTGCCCAGTTAACAGGAATAAAGAGTAGACGTTTCCAAACGAGTGCCTTCACTTTGTATTTATCGGGATGAAAACCTACCAGCAATAACAGGTCCAACAAGATATCCCAATCCTCCCCACATCATGATCCAACCGAACACGGTGGCCAACTTGTTGACCCCGAACAGCTGAACACTGAAAGGTGTTAGTGGCACCATGGACGCGGAGTAAAAGGTAGACATGGACACCTGGAAGACCATCAGACTCGTGAAGGACTTGGCGTAGAAGGGCATCAACAGTACAAGAATCCCGTAAATCCCTTGAGTTGAAAACATAAACACTAGCAGGTCCACACTGCTGTCATTACAGAAGAAGCCTCCTAGAAGCCTGGACACACTGAGGACAATCCCGAACACAGCCATCAGACTGGAGAGTTCGCCTTGACTCACACCACAGGACAGAGCGTATGATGGGAAATGAACGAGGTGTATGGCGAATCCTATCATACTCACCCCGTAGCTGATACACAAGATCCACCAGTTTGGGTTCACTAGGAACCATAGAAACGACTCTTTCCTCACCTTCACAGGCTTGGGTTCAGTTTGTGATCGCCTAATGCAACATCCCTTTTGTTTCTTTAAAGGAAAGTAAACACAGCCTATGACGATCATGTGTAACGACACAGCGGATAAAATGGAGAGAGCTAACCGCCACCCATGTGTCTCTACAATGCTCACTGTCATTGTGGAACCTATACTTATTCCTATACCACAAGCTGCTGTCGTTATTCCATTGGCTATTGCTCTCTTCTTGTGGAAGAAATGTCCCTGGGCAATGTTCAGGGGAGTATAAGTGATTCCGAATCCAATACCTGCAACAAATCAATGGTTGTACATCAAAGAGTCCGTCAATTTTGTGTCGAAGTAATGGTAATAAGATTCATGACAACTTTGAATCCTCTGTCCTACAGTCCGCTTTCATGTTTATCTGGGAAATATCACAATCAATCCTTGGCTTTGTTCATTTGTAGTGTTCATTGAAACTTAATTGGCGGAATATGCACACATTTTCAAATGATAAAAAATAAGACTTTGAAATAATGTCTTTTTATGATTTCCAAACTCATAACGCCGATGTTTGGCTTCTCTTCTCATTGCTGTGTGTCTTCTTTGTTTTGTTGTCAAGAATTAATCCAAAAAAATGTTGCATCTTACACAAAAAGATACCTTATTATCAATACCTTAAAATTGAAAGAACAATACATTGAGTGATTGGTCTCATGTTGCCTTACAGAATATACAATATAGATTAATATAGATGAAGGTAAGGTGAATGTTCCATTGAAATGTAAGAGCCAGAAATGTTCATATTGTTTTCACAATTCATCAATGTCACTTACTGATAGGGTTAATGATACTTAAATCGTACATAAACATCATGGAATAATATATATGTGCGTTCGAAATGCAAATAGCCATCACTTTTATGCAACTTCTAAACTTGTTAACTGTTTCAACAGTGCCAGTGCAGTCACCTGTTTGAAGACCGACGCTATGTCTGCTCAAAACCTCATCCTTTACCTCCAACTTTTTACCTTGGTAAAATAAGTATTTTTAATCAAACCTTCGATCCGTGCCAGTCCATTGAATTTGGACCTATTTTGGATAATTTGGATCGTATTATTTTACAATGAACGACTGATGGCGTAGTTAACATCTGTTCTTCTAGACTAGAGAAAAATTATATTGACCGAGGACGAAGTCCGATGCTTTTTTAGTAATACTTTTGCAATAACTGTCATGTGACCGGTTCTAGTCCGACAAATAGGAAGGCGAGATATAAATACATGCAAATTAATCGGAAATATTTAACAAATGCCTTTACATACGTAGATCTTGTACTTACCTCCTACAACGCTGTATATTGCTAGAAGATAGGTGACACTTGTAGCGAAACTTGCTAGGAAGAGTCCAACACTGACGATTGTACCCCCTGCCATCATGGCCGCTCTGATCCCGAAAATATTGCATATGGTTCCTGATACAGGACCTAAGAAAATGTGAGGAACGATTCGAGTTAACGAACCTCTTTGTATACATTATTGTTGGGTCAGGGCGGGAGTCGCTTTGATTCCCAATATATAACATAGGTCCGTGATACAAATCTTTGGAGAAAATATGTTTGGAATGAAGAAGACTTAAATGGGCAGTAGCACGTTTCTAGAGGGAATATATGGTGATGTCAGGAAAATGAAGATTAATGGTCCCAATTGAAAGACAACGTATTTAAACTAAATGGAGCAGTAATAATTCAAATATATAATGTAAAGTTTAGCCATGCTATTCCTTTTTCTTACACAAAATGAATTAAAGGTGTTCACACAAAATTGCCGCCAGTGGATTTTATGTGACTCTTCATACTTTGTCCTCTGACTAGGGATGTTTGGCTAGCGTAATGAGATGTTTGACACTGTCAAAATAATAGATTTAGCATCAACTTACAATTATCAGTGAAAAATATAAAATTATCAAAAAACGTGCTACTGCCCCTTTAACTAACACTTTGTTGACATTCATTGTTGGCGTCTGTAAAAATAGAGAATGGAGAATATGATTCCGAGTATATTGCCCAGGCCACCTGACACATGTCCATGACAGAAAACTATTTCAAAAGGATAGGTCTTGTCCAACCTTTTTGTTGATACAATAACTTGCCCGTGTATGCAAGATGGTTCCAGAAAAGAAAGAGACGGAAATTAATTTCGCATCGACACCATGCAATTATAACATTTGAAATAAGATTTAAAACAGGAATGTTCAATTGAATATCGTTTTAAGCAAAAATGATAAAAAAATACTTTCTTGCTTTTAGTTCATTTCTGATTAGAAAAGAAAGGAATTTGCACGGTAAAAGGTAATAGACGACAGCAAGCCTTCGATAGCTGATGGGGATAACTTGAACAATGTCTTGCGCGGGAAATTGGTATTGATGTTTAGGCGTATAACATCACAACATTCATATATGTATTCAAGCGTTCGTTCGCTCCCTCCAGTAGAAATTGCATTTAACCCGGACATTAAGTATATCAAGCAAATCTTATGACCATTTGACCTCGAATTGGGTATCTGTTCACCATGGGAAACCCAACAAAAAAATTAATTTTTGGGTAAAAACTTCAAAAATGATGTGAAAATTGGAAAATATTTTCTGAAAAGTTATCATTCGAGTATAACAAGATATTTTTTGTACAAAATAAACCTTCTGGGATAACTGTTCACCATGGTCATCCTAACCAAAGTAAACCTTTGGAAAAGTGTCATTTTGGGGTAAAAAAAAATAAAAAAGGTGTGAAAATTGCAAAATATTTTCTGAAATGTTATTAATCGAAAATGTTTAGACTCCCTCTCTCCCTCACTCACTCGATCATGCACTCATTCATCTATTGAAGACTTACCCATTGTGAGCTGCATGGAGATGAAGACAGAGGCCACGAGGCTGATGAGAGTGTTGCTGTCCTCGGAGAAATGGAGGAGGAACTGGGTCTGGAAGATTCCCACCGACACGGCAACCATTCCAGTGATTATCTGTCCACACACGGAGGCCAGGAGAACCACCCAGGCCCACCCTCTGTCTATATCGCGGTGCTTCATGTTCCTTTGTCAGCATCCATCTGGAATATACCATGACATTTAACGTACACTTCCCAGTGATGATGTGTATAAATAAAACACAGGATAAAAACCTTCGCCAACCATCTCTTGATATATATACTATACAAAAAAAGAAACGCATAGGTGAATGTTTTCCGGATAAATGAGTTTTCAAAACGAAATATGTCAATAAAAACTGTGAAACACATTTGGTTGTAGAAACATTTTGATTGTGACAATTTTGAATGTTCGAATCTGTCACTGATTTAAAAATTGTGAATTTGAACGCGTTTTTGACCAAAATGAAAAAAACATCGCAAAACGGAACCATAAGCACTTTGAAAGTTGAAACTATTGGAAAAATGCGTGTATTCACATTCTCCACAAAAGGCTTTCACCGATCACGAATTGCAATAGAAGTTTTACCGTATGAAGAGTAAATGCAAATTCCACGTTTTGGCACTGCAACTCGAATCACCGCAATTGGCAAAATTCAGATTGAGAGTCAGGAGACGCTATTTTGGCAATATGTTATGACGTCATAATCGTTCGCAACGTGTTCTGTGCTGTAAAAACGTTCAGGTCTGGAACCTAAGACATGGGAAATGTGTAATTCTTAGCAATGCATCAGGATTTCTTTTGCAAAGAGGAGATGAAAAAGAATTGGGTATACAGACGTGTACAAATGAAAGATACGCTCCAAACTGCCAAAGTCAAGTAGTTAAATTTTGGAAAGGGTAACCTGATGATGTGGGCAGCCATATGCTACACATTTCTTTCTGGTTTCATTCATTTTCAAGGCAGTCTAATGGGCTTATGTTCATAACACACTACCATCAAACGACACGTGATTCCGATAAATAACGTAGCGTCGTAACGTTGTCCACTACATCGAAAGAGCACATACTGTTGGTGTCACAAGATCATTTCTGACATGTTACAACATCAATGGGATCCCCTATCACTTACGTAATCAGGATCTTAACCTGATTGAACACTTTTGAGATGAACTGGATTGACCTCTCTGGCAGCGTTAACGGTTACGTCAAATGCTTCCAAACCTGGCTCAGTTTATGCAGGACAAGTTGGAGACCATAATCCAATCATCAATGTAGCGACTTATACAGTCTATGCCAAGGCGTTAGAAAATTGTTAAACGTTCACGTGGTGGTAAAAACAGACAATGACATTCAAGTGACCTCTGATTAGCTAAAGGAAGTTAAAGTCATATGGCGTGTATGATATCATAAAGAGCAATTATCCTGTTATCTCAGTGGGAAATTTCAGTTTGTTATACGCATTTACTAAAAGACAGTGTCAGTTCAAAATTGACTGTAACCACACCTTGAAATATCCAGCTATGCGTTTCTTTTTTTGTATAGTATATATAGAGAATCTCACCCAAGTGTCTTCTGATATCAAATTTCTCAACACAGGTAAATAAAAGTAACAAATATCCCAGGCTTACCGAGGATATATTACTTTTATCACCGAGTGTTGATGTATTGATATACACGAGGGTGAGATTCCATTTATCATTCAAAATCATGTTTCATCACACAAGCATGAACAATGTAGAGTAGAGCCGTGCTTTTCCGTACACCCGAGGAAAAGAACACTCGTGGCGTTATTTCAAATTATATTAACCTCATTATTAATTGATTTAACGAAGCTGAATGATCTCAAGATTAGACTCTCATTGTAATATTAACAGGGGGATTTATTTATTTAGTGTGTCACGAATATATCAGATATATCACTGTTCGAAAATTCAGCACACTTGGCTGGTAATTCCGTACACGAAGGCTGCCTATTCCGTACACGTGTCGAAATGTGTGATAATTTTATTAAATATACATAGATTGTTAAAGGTAATTGACCTAAACGAATCTTTAAAATGTATGCAACAATGTTTTTGTTTGAAAATATCTGACGAAACAGCAACTTTGTCTCAAAGACATATTTACGATACCATATAGTAAACCAACAGTGCTGATTTATCTCATTTTCGTGATAACTGTAAACATAGGACGTCAGTGACAATGTTTTAAAGTCACCCTTACTAAAGGTTTGACTTTATTTGGGCTGCAAACATAACCCCTATATATCACAAGCAACTGAGAAACATTTTTTGCTTCTTTTGACAATCTCAACTCTTTATTTGTAGCGGAACAATTAAATGTGGAATAGGCTCCCAGACTAACGGTTGGTTATTGACCTCTATTTATTGCGGTTTTTATAAGATATTTTCAATTTTAATCACCATGTATGACTATTTACACGAATAGAATCAAAATCAGATGTCATAACTGATTTCTTTTAGTTTTGATGCGAAATGTCTAACGAGGGAAAAGCTATGAACTTTGCATTTTCGTTTTAAAATTCTTAAACTGATACTATCCTGTCATTAATGTATGTTGTTAAGCAAATTAAACTTATTCAAAGAGCACACTTAGAAATAACATTTATAAATGAAAGTTTTAAAAAGTTTTATCGGTGAAAATCATTTTCTGCCTGGTTGCAGTGAGAGGGTTAAACCGAAAATCGGTGTACGGAATAACAAGCACCCTGCAAAAGCAGTAAATTCAGCTGCGTGCTATTTCGTACACTTTTCTTAGGTCTTATTTCGTTTTTAAAAATACTGTGTTTTGAGTCAGGTATGACTTTAGATTCTTTATCAAGTTCCAAACATGTTATTCTAATGATTTTATTCTATATAAAAGTTCAAATTGATTATGGAATGGCCCGAATAGCGTAAAGTTATGAACGACCTTGAATGACAATAACTATAAAGGTCAGGGTAAAAAAAATGGGCGTGACCAATGTTATTCAACTAATTACCATTTTTGACAGAAAATGACAACCTTAGTAAGTAGGTCTGTTTTCAAAACTGTTTTGGTTTGGTCAGGAATTTTTTGTTATACTTTTCAATACAAACGCGAGACGTTACGAAGCAAAATATCGAGGTGTACGGAATTAGCCGACTGTACGGAACAGCACGGCTCTACTCTACATCTTTGAACACTTCATAACCAGTGATGTCATAGCATTGTGACGTCATTGTGTTTATGACCTCATAGCATTGTGACGTTGTTGTGTTTATAACGTCATAGCATTGTGACGTAATTGCTGATGTTGTAAAACGTTTCTAATATCATGTATTTTCGATTGCAGGGCATTTTTCAAAATCTACTGTCAAAGCGATATCTCCTTTGAACACAGTTTTAGAAGATATATGTGCTTCATTATAGTGGGTCATGATCAGCATCCATCTGGAAATATACCACGAGATGGACACTGCATAGAATAACAAGCATAAGAAGCACAGACAGGACAGAAAGTCATAGTTTATCAGGGTCCATCATGTCCTAGACCACATGTCGGTAGTACCCGGTGGCTGAGATGTTATCTCTTGAGTAATAAACCCAACATCTCACGAACAACCTGCAGTTTGTCTTCCATTGACAAGTACCCCCTGCAACATTGATAAAGTGTCATTTAACGTATATGTATCTGAAATCACTATCGAAACAGCTTACACCCCGGCGATGATCTGTATAAATAAAAACAAAGGATAAAAACTTTGGCCAACCATCTGTCGATATCCCTGTTTGCAGCTTCCTGTTCCTGCAGCTGGGTCAGCATCCATCTGGAAATATACCATCGCCTGAAAAACTGTCCTTCAAGTGATAGGCATCGCGTTGTCTCTATGATTGTGCTGAGTAAGAGTTATGTCCCATATATACATATCCATAACAAGAGTGATGTCCCTTTAATTCAAAGAAGAGTAATTCATTACCTTTGCCATGTAATAAAACAATGATAGACTTCAGAATCATTAAATTCATTCATTAAATCATTTGACGTTGTAAGATGTGCATTCACACAAGATATGTATAATTTGTTCAAATAAATGAATAAATAGAAACTATTTTTCCAATTACCGGTATAAAACTTTCCAAATACGACGAATTCGTAACAAAAGATATATCTAACACTAGCACTATATATACTATATTATGATCATGTAAATACATTATATGTGATTAAGGCTTCAGTTTCCTTTAATGCAAGATGTCAAAAACTAGTAAAGTAAAGTAATTTTCAGTTTCTAGTGTACGTAAAGTTATCTAATGTGAGTACTCCCTGTATTAAGACCCGTGCCACTATCATCGAGTTCAAGTATTCGGTTGATATCTGCGAAACCGTAGAGGGTACATTGAACGAGTCATATTTCGAAATGATCTAGTCGTGACCACGAGTTATCAAATCTCAGTCTGATTAAAATCGACCGTGCTCCGAGGAATAAAATATCAAAAAAAATTCTCTTTCGGGGCTCGAACCATTCGGGATATCCTCGTGAATGAGAGGAAAGCCGGGCTGGGTGAGGTTCGAACCCCGCTAGAGATAATATTTTTACACTTTTTTCCTCGAATCACAGTCGATTTTAATCAGACTGTATCAAATCTGCACCACGAAATAGTAAATCGAGGCCAGGGGATATCATCACGACTCATCATCTCGGAGCCACGACTTGAAAATCTCAAAATATAACTCATTCCATATCCCCTTTCTGTTCCGTACTTACCTTGTGGAGGAAAGTGTTTGAATCGCTCAGAGAAGAAATTGAGAAGAGCTTTGAAATGGATATGTGCAAACAAGCAGCTGCGCATACCATTGCTAAGAGCAAGATAGATTTCTAAGTAATGTGAATCGTAAACAATGACAGTACGCAAAAATATATCACAGCTTCTAGACTCGACCAGATAATCGACCTGGCTATATTTATAAAGGCGACTTATGTTCTTGAGATAACTTCGGTGACATAGAGGGTCAGTAGCTTGTTAACAATTAGTCGAAATATCATGAACAAGTGAAAAGTCCTGCTATGTTACAACGTTGATTTGGTACGCTTGTTTACCTCTTAGAGAATAAGCGTGTATCGTAATAAGAGAACACGAATTAGGTTTAAAATACAGCGTGCATGGATAAATGCGACATTAAACCAAATTCATAATCGTAAATATGTTCAACAAACCACAGTGACAAAATGTCATTCACTATCTACAAATACTTACAGAAAGACTAGCACAACGTTATTTTAGATCCTGCTATACATATATAGAAGTGAGCTGTGCATGGGCCTTGCATGAGGACAAGACAGTCTTTCTTGTGTAGCTCTGAGCTCTTTATCATTCTATTCGTTAAGAGGTGTGTTACGTCGTAGCCCTTTAGATAACTGTATGAACATATGTGTTGCTGTATCTCTCGAGTACATGTATCTGTAACTAAGTATATATATATCCGACATCACCCGACTTACACGGAGCTAAGCAATCACCTTGACTGACACTGTGTCTTTAACAACTTAAATGATTTCAATTCAGGGGGCTAATTGGTAGCTTTACAATAAATTTTTAGATACGAAATCAGTTGCTTAAATTAACATAGATTTGGGTTTCAATTAGGAATTGCAATCTGAAATAAAGTAACGGTCAAATAATACATGAGGGACTTAAGAGCCACTAGGTTATCACCCTGCATTAGCGGTCACGAAACGTAGCAATAAAATCATGGGTCACTTTAAGGTCATGTAAAATCAGCAGTGATTATCTTAACAATGTTGCCGTGGGATTGTCTATTTCGCATTCTAGTTCACAGTAATAAAATTATTTGTTGAGTTAACGTTAACATGAACATTAAGTTAACGCATAACATAAATATACCAGTACATACAAATATGTATAAGTAATTATTCATAAAGATTCACAACTTACCGATTTCGTCAGGTACTAATGAATGTGCAAATGTGTTACATGTGTTAGAGACAGAAATAGCTAATTAGTTGACAAACAGACAGAAGATGGATAAAAAGCGTTGCGATCTAGACACATGAAAGGTAACATCAAAATGTATGATGGCCGAGGGGGGCCATTTTAATTTCGCGTTAAAGATCAACACATCAAAATGTGTACTTACACCTTTAAATCGTTAGAAAATAAACAGAGCATATGTACACAAGAGAGTTTTCCTTATCTCTATTTCCGTCGAAGGATAGTATTGTATACCTTCTTTTCAATGCAACCTTTTCATCCAGTTTGCACAATATACTGTAAATATGATATTCATGGTTTACAAATGGTTAAGGAGAAGATATGCAAGGGTCTTCCCCTTGTGTTCATTTGTAAAGAAAGCACTTTATTGTGTATACTTTCTACGTGATGAAAGACGACTGACAACTGTACTCTGTAACGATGTAAGGTTTTATGAAAGGCATTGATAGGCTACTGACAATTAAAACTTGAGTTACGTACAACATGAGTAAGATTGATCTATGTTAGTGATAGTTAAATGTCATATTGACAGAAACTAGGTTCTTTGTTGTTAAGTTTCACTGGATGAAACGTTTCAATTCGTCAAAGTGGTCAGTCTAAGAACTCCCATGACTCGAACCAATCGCTTTGTTAATCAGTTTACAAGAAGGTATCAAAGGGGCAGTAGCACGTTTTTTGAACATTTTATTATTTCACCGAAAATTGTACGTTAATGCCTAATGTATATTTTTGAAAGTGTCAACAATCTCAATAAACAAAGCAATCACTCATTGTCAGAGAAACAAAAAATAAAGTCCATTGGCGGTTATTTTTATGGGAACATCGTTTATTCATTGTGTGTAAAAAAAGGAAACGCGTTACTAAACTCTACATTATACATTTGATACATTACTGCTTCATTTGTTAAACTACATTGTCTTTCAATTGGAACCATTTATATTCCTGACATCACCTTAAAACGCCCTAAACACGTGCTACTATCCCTTTAAAGGCGTGATGCTAGAATGTCAATACGGTTGAAAAAGATCGTGCCGCAGCAAGGCTTTCCACACTCATATTGCAGATGAACTGTGTCACTTCGATCCGTTTCTCTATTTTTAAACTGGCATAAATATTACTTTCAGTTTCATTCCTCAACTGGATCATTTAACAATATGTTTGAATACCACGTATCTATGAACATATCTATATCGATATTTTCTAAAAAGAATATCATCTAAGGGTATACCGAAAAACTAAACTATGTCCTGAATTTGCTGACAACCATTGTGAAATACAATATATTTAAAATGAAACAGGAGAAAATCCCAAACTTTAAAGATATGTTGACCGATTTAACGCCTACACAAATTGTAAATATGACAGCTTTACGAATTTCTGGTCAATTTGTCATTATCTAGTCTGAATTATTAGATCAGTTTTTAATATCTACTATTTACCACCCAATGTCAGATTGAACTTTGAATATAAAATTGTCTATTCATCAAATCTTGTGTACGTTATTAAATTATTACTTGTATTTACGTGTTATAAGTTTGTTATGTATAGAGTTGTTATTCTTACATGTCCTTTTTCTGTATGGAGTTTTGAAAAATTAAAAATTAAAAAAAACCGTATCTATGAACACAAAGATATATCATCCAAATGAAAACGTTGACTCACCCAACATGTGGCCGGATCTATCAAAACATCCACGCAGAGCAAAACTATACTAACTTAGTATTACTTAACAGTATACATCACTTATATGAATTGAACAGTAGTCAATCAGAAGTCACCGGTTCATTGTATAACTCATAATCACTATTACAGAAGCATCCTATCAGTCAGTCACGTTATGCAGCATACATCATTATTTCTGAATGTACAACTGTTTGCCTTTGATAATTAGGTTACTAGGTCACACGACTTACACGACTTACACGACTTGTCTCTCATGCAAGCTCACACAGACAAACATTAAGTGAAGGTAGGAGTACCTGTAGCTCCATCCAGATAGTCTTACACTCAGACTGTAGTTAATATTATTTTGACCTAACAAAACCTCTATAAAAGCGACTCTAGATCTGCAGTGATCTGAAATTTCCAATTCTCCGAGGCTCCTTTCTTACATTTAATAAAATAGTTTTTGCGTTTAACATAGATGGTTTCAATACCGTATTACTCATAGAATCTTGAACTAAAGACTTATATAAATATAAAGTTATAGAATCACAATTGTGTACATTTTGTAATGTTGAAATAGAATCTATCATTCATTTACTATATAAATGCAAACTTGTCAAAAAGCTGTGGCAGGATCTACTACAATGGATTGAAAAAGAAACTGGCACCCATTTGGATCTAAATATAGAAACAAATTTTGTTGGATTCAAGGAAAGAAGGAACGATGTCCTCAATTTCATATTTATCTTAACAAAGGAATATATTTACTCCAGAAAACTTGCAGAGAGGTTACCTACTCTTGCAGAACTGAAACCTAAATTAAATTACAATTATCAGATACATAAAGCAAACACCTACACAGAATGTAGATATGATGTCTTTGTTTCATTTTGGTCGTCCTGCCCACGCTTATTTTCTTGAAATGTCAAATCGCCCCTTTTTTTGCAACGGCTTGTATACATTTGAAGAATGTCTTCATCACAATTTAATCGTCAGTAGTCAAATGTTGTATATTTTTGCACTACATGTATGAGCGTGCTGTACCCAGTTCAATAGAAATAAAGTGATAAAAAAAATAGTTGTTTTTTGAGAATTATTATTTTTCAGAGACTGACATTAAGTCTACCAGAATGCCTGTAGTCCATTATGCTGAGGAAACAAGGTCACTAACCTACTTAGGTGACACTCTAACCATAGCTTAAGGTTACTAAAAAAATATGATAACAAAGGCTCGTTCATGTTTCAAGGGCGAAGAACAACTCTCAATGCACCAGAGACTCCTTTTAGTATAATTTATCTCTTTGTTGAAACTAGTATGAGCTTGAGAACAAAAGGATGGCCCCACTGTTTCCCTATAATCAAATTAAATGACCAAAAATACACTAAACCCCAAAAGAAACTATCCATTTTTAGAATTCAAATATATTCTTAATTTACTTTAGCTAAATGTTAAGTTTTATGGAAACAGGTCGCCAAAACGTAACGTAACATTTCAGTTGTTCATCTCAGAAATTGATTAGGTACGTGGTTGTCATGACTTTTGTTGAAAACTGAGAAAACACGTTTTTCTTTGATCGTTGTTTCGCACATTCATTATTGAAAGTGAGTTAGCAAGCGATCAATTCAAATGAGAGCCAGGTCATATAAAACCAATTTTAAAATGCCTAGATTGACCCCAGAACAGCGCGGCAGGGCCTTGGGTATAAAGGATATGGGTGCTTCAAATGTTCTTATTGCAAGAACATTCGGCTGTCATCGAAAAACCATCGAAAATTTGATGAAACGTTATTGGGACACGGGAACAACATTAGATAGATCGCGTACAGGTAGACCACGTTTGACGTCACGTCGAGAAGACCGATACATCTCCGAAATCGATTCCTGACAGTTGCAGAATCGGCGTCTACGGCTCTCGGGAGGGTTCTTAGTCAATCAAGCGTCAGAAGGAGGTTAAACGCAGCAGGGATTCGGGCCCGTCGACCTTATTGTGGCCCAACGTTGACACGTCAACATCGACATAACGGATTAATCTGGACAAGACGTGTACGAAGGTGGCAGCTTCGTGAAATGTTATGTTCACCGATGAAAGTAGGTTTTGTTTATATAAGCATGGTGGCAGAGCCCGCGTTTATCGCCGTCAGGGTGAAAGAAACGCTCCAAATTGTGTTGCAGAGGTCAAGACACACGGTGGGGGAAGTGTGATGGTTTGGGGCGGTATCCGAGGAGAAAACAAGTCGCCATTGGTGATTGTTATGGGTTACATGACTGCGCAAAGATACATTGATCAAGTTCTTCGTCCTGTTGTGTTGCCATTTCTTCAGAATCACCCGGGAACTTTGTTTCAACATGATAACGCGCCTGCACATTCAGCAAGAGCATGCAGTGTCAACATTCCTGGACAACAATAACGTCAACGTCTTACCGTGGCCGTCACGTTCTCCTGATCTCTCTCCGATTGAACACATGTGAGAGCAAACCCTCCAGTCAACCTGAGGCAGCTGGAACAAGCCCTACAGGATGAATGGGCGAACATCCCTAACGCCACCGTCAGACGTCTCACGACATCAATGAAACGTCGAGTGTTTGCCTGCATAACAGCTGAAGGTGAACATACGAAGTATTGATTACTATGGACTCCATATTCCATAAATTCATTAACATATGATCAGAAACTTCGATTTCTAAAACATGGAAATTAACATTTCACACCAGTGTTAATAAAACGTTTCCTGGCTGTAAGATAAACGAGTTATTGCAAAACAAATGAAGTTAGATGATGAGCAAATGATTCAGTATTAGATAAAATGTTGTTAGGATAGAAAACCGTGTATTGTTATTTTTCAATGAAAATGTGAATGAGTTGATAGTTTCTTTTGGGGTTTAGTGTATATACAGCAAAGGAATACGAAATATTGTTCTTTTTTTAATCCTATTCATTTCATTTTTACCATTCTATTAACATGGTATATTTCAAGAAAATATATGACATTGTCTTAACAAACATTTAGCTATATTCAGGTTTAGAAAAACTAATTTATCCTGTCCCTATTTAAATACAACTGACTAACCTGAAGAAGCCAACATGGCTGAAAGCGCTAGTTAGCGAATGTGAATCCAATGTACCCAATTCCATAATACTATTTTATTTATATATATATATATATACATAACCATGAAGAGCCAGCTGTTTCGGTCTGTCGGACCTCGTCAGCATGGTGTGTGTGGAACATGGTTGAACTTTCAGCAATGCAACGTTATCAACGAAGCAAAGCAGTTTAAGAAAGTTCAACACATTTGCATAGAGTGCTCAAACTGTATTTCTACAGTGGGCTAGCGCAAGGCCGTAGCAAATGAGTGTACCATGTTAGAGTGCTCAATCATACCAAAATTATGGTTTGAGAGCTTTCGCATGAACAGCCAGCTGTTTCGGTCTGTCGGACCTCGTCAGTATATATATATATATATATATATATATATATATATATATATATATATATATATATATATATATATATATATATATATATAATATATATACATACACGATAAAACAATAACCTTAATACATAACTCATAACCATAGCCATAACACAATGTCTAAACTACGATATGCATTTCTAACACTATTACACTTTATAAAGCTCATGTACAGATCTCAGACACTTAACTCATAACTCAGTTACTTAGTAGACTTAGTTACTTAGAATGGAAAACACAGAACGTCAGCGGGACCGTCTCAAATATCTTTACTTCCTATTAAGTTGCAGTAGATTCCTGAAGGATAATGTACGATTGACACAATAGAGTGACGTCACTGCTGTATTTCAATAGAATGAAAACACAGAATACTATAAGAATAGCATTTGACATACCTGTGTAGCGGCCGGAATACAAAGTGCTGGTTCTAAATTGACCCCGCCTTATATAGAAGCTACTACAGGTAATCCATGTGTAATAATCCCTAAGCTATAAATTCATGATTGAGGTATTCATATCTGGCCCTGACATTAATTGTTAGATATGTATCGTTAAATGTTACTCAATTCACATAACACAACTGACTAACCTGAAGAAGCCAACATGGCTGAAAGCGCTAGTTAGCGAATGTGAATCCAATGTACCCAATTCCATAATACTATTTTATTTATATACAACCTGGGAGTAGTGTTTTTGTGTTTTAAATGTATATATATATTTGTATATGGCCTGAAGATGCTCCTAAATTGAGCTGAAAGTACTAGCCAGTAAAATGGATTCATTCAACTTCTGACTTATCTTTTTAATATATATATATATATATATATATATATAAGAAAGAGTAAACATCAGATGGTTCGGACTGGATCAATCTTCTTTAATACGATGAATTCATTTCGACCATTATGTGGGTCTTGTCAAGTATGATTACAAATGGAAGGTAACATGTACTTATACAGGAACAAAATAATAAATCAATTCATATAATCAACACATAGTTGTGTGCTCAGATTGACAGTTAAGAAATCAGTCATGTGTTGTCAATCACGTAATGATTGCCCCAAGCACTAATTGCCGGGTGCAGTTTGAATACAATAGAGTCAGTCAGCAATGACGAATCCGTGTTGTCTTATCAATCACTTGATGGTGTAATTAAACAAGCATGCTAATATATCACAATGGTAATCACTTCCTCATGTGAGCTAACTGTTCATGTCCCACTGTTTAGTGTTGGAGAATATTTTTTGATAAAAAATGTTTCTTTTGTTTCAAGATTCATAGTTTTGTTTTCTGATTTTGCATAAACCTTGTAGAAAGGGAAAATATTAAAGTTACCATTGCTACATTGTGCTATGTGTTTGCTTATCTTGAGGTGGCGGAGATTAGGGTCATTAATTTGTTGTTTGTGTACCCGTACTCGCGCTTGTAAATTACTTGTTTGTCCTATGTAGGTAAGATTGCATGTAGGGCAACGAATTGCATATATTACATCCTTAGATTTGCAATTCATTGTGTGTTTAACTCGGAAATCTTCTCCCGTTTCAAATTTAAAAACTTGACCTTCAATGATAACAGAACAAGTGCCGCACCTCTTGTCATGGCATTTTGTTACTTCAGCTTCAGTGTTGTTAGTGCTGAATATATATATATATATTGAATAAGGAGAGTTGGTTTCTCACGTGAAGAAAGGTTGTATGTGTTGATTATATGAATTGATTTATTGTTTTGTTCCTGTATAAGTATATGTTACCTTCCATTTGTAATCATACTTGACAAGACCCACATAATGGTCGAAATGAATTCATCGTATTAAAGAAGATTGATCCAGTCCGAACCATCTGATGTTCGTGATGATATATATTGTGTGTATTATGTTCTGCAAATAAACTTTGTATTCGTGTCGCTACACAGGTGTCTCCTGGGTCGTTTGTCTCACAGCCTGGGGATGGGTGAGTCGCCGCTGCTCTGTCGATGCTATTCCCCAATAGAAAGGAACCTTAAAAACCCCAAGACTTTCATCTTGTTAATACATGGTGCAGAAGAGGTTCCCCGGTACGTGGCGACTCCCAATCCTGAAGCTGACGACAAGACGACCTGCGTGAAGGACAACAAAGACGAAGACGTTCCCGACCCCAGTCAGACGAGAAGTCCTGCGTTGGGAGGTGTTATGTAAGTACGTCAACCCTGCCTTGAAGAGCTATTTCCCCACGATGTACAATGTACATGCCACAATTGGGAAATACCGTGAAGGTCAATTGTCGGGTGTTTAAAGACAGTAAAGTGGTAGAGAAGTGGGCTCTGGGTACATGACTGCTTGCTAACCTACCAACTCATTGACTGGGACCAGGACAGAACCAAACATTGAACTTGGAGCCTGAGCTGTACTTTAAAGCTGACCTACGATCAACTTATGGACCCGCTGTCATAGATATCAAAATCATAACTTAAATTGCAGATGTCATGGGCACCTCTACAAGAGAACACCTATGGCCGACATAAGACGCTGTTGGTTGATCCATCAAGAGCTGCCAGGATACAATCTTCAAGCTAAACAGTCTGAATGATATGTCCACTATGTATAAGTGTCACATCATGTAGATCGTCACAGTTTGATAGTGCTAGAAATTGATCTTACGCAATTTCACCCAAACCTTTTTGTGTTGTCTACATGTTAAACCGCTTATAGTCTATTTGTAAGTATTGGACACATCTTTCAGCGCTTCAAATATGTTTAACATTATTTGTAAAATCACTTGAATAATCTATGTCATGACAGACGGTCTATTAGAAAGCTCGGTTTCATTTATTTATCTTGATATTCACAATGACGGCCGCCTTGTCATGTAAACAAGAAAGGTGACCAGCTCCATTGTTGACGGTCTGGTTAGTTTAATAATAATTCCTACCCAAATGGAGATTGAAATTATCTATTTTTGGGCAGGTGACTAGATGATATGAATCTCTGTATTTAGCTGCTAAAATGTGCACCTTGCCTAGAGAGCTACTTCCCCACGTTACACATGTCACAGTTCTGGACGACCGTTAGATAGAAGGAGTTGGATAGTGGATGTAGATCACAGTGGTGAGAATTGGGCTCAGGGAAGATGCTAGTTGATAGCCACGATTATGGCCAACTTGTCCATGAGGCGGGACAGGTCACTAGCTCCATTGTTGACCGCCAATATATAACATGATTGATTCCCTGCCCTACTTAGAGATAGATATGATCTAAACTTGGGCAGGAGGCTCAATAAGGTGTGAATGTTCTTTGATCACCTAGAAATGTAATTGTATATCTGTTGTCATATCATGTTTATCCCACACAGCTGGCTTTCTAAATACATGTATATAAATTTCGGGACGAAATTGTTTCAGAGTGGGGGGTGTCATGGTTACGTGTACCTGATCGAGCTTGACCAATCTTCACACAAGAAAAAAGAAACACCCGGTTTAAACAGAACATTTATTCAATACAACAAAATATTCAACATCTTACAAAGGAGACAAAGACTTACACTTACACTTACACTGGCATGCCATGAAATAATTTACATCAACAGGAACAGAACAGTTACACTTTACTTGAAAAGTCACATCTTTAAAGTCACCTCCGCGTTACAAATCGCCGAGAAGATATCTGGTCACTATGACATCACATGTAGACAATTACAGAACAGATCACCACAGGTTGCCTACTCCAGCAAGATTTAGACAAGAAGCTCACAGTACAGTTCTACCATCAGAACTATACCACATGACCTCACAATGGCAAATGCCCTGATTCATACACACTCAGTCACCTTTATAGTGGTTCTGCATGCTTATCACTCACAGCATGCGCAACTCCCTGAGTATGGTGTTCGCTTGCTCTCACCTACATTCTGAGTTTTACTTAAGAAACTTGAAGAAATGACCATTACATGAAACCAACCTGACAGGGGGATTCTATTAACATGGTATATTTCAAGAAAATATATGACATTGTCTTAACAAATATTTAGCAATATTCAGGTTTAGAAAAACTAATTTATCCTGTCCATATGGCCCATAATAATATACAAAATCTCGTTCATCTGAAGCCCTGTCCGCTTGTGCAGGTGTAACATGCTTCATAGAGGGTGAAGAGTGCAGAGAATTGAGTAACTGAACATTTTACGATACATATCTGCCCATAACTGTCAGGGCCAGATATGTATCACTCAATCACGAATATATAGCTTAGGGATTACTACACATTGATTACCTGTAGTAGCTTCTATATAAGGCGGGGTCAATTTAGAACCAGCACTTTGTGTTCCGGCCGCTACACAGGTATGTCAAATGCTATTCTTATAGTGTTCTGTGTTTTCATTCTATTGAAATACAGCAGTGACGTCACTCCATTGTGTCAATCGTACATTATCCTTCAGGAATCTACTGCAACTTAATAGGAAGTAAAGATATTTGAGACGGTCCCTCTGACGTTCTCATTATTAGTTGGCAATATTTGATTACGTAACATTTCTTTCCATTTTCATCGAAAAACAAAATAACACGTTGAGATTAAGCAATTTTATTGAACTCATGTTTGACACAACGTGAACAATTTCCATTGAAAATGTAACCTTGTCAAGCGTTGTTCTCTAAATACATCTTATGTATATCGCAGTGCCTCTGGTATCCATCGTCAGCCTCAATCGTGGTGTTTTGTGTTAGTCTGTCGTTGTTAGGACGAAATGGATTCCAAGAAGATTGAGCAGTGTTTTTCAGTATATTTCGATGATTCTCACTCACAAGTATATTCCTGATCAAAATAATAGTTTCCTTCTCTATATAAAATATCTATATATCCAATCTAACAACATTTCACACAGTTGTCGATGTCAAAATTCCGAGTAATACGATATTTCACTTTTCGGATGAATTTCCTGAGAATCACATTCTTCTCCTCTGCAGTTATGTCTTTTAATGTTCTCTTGAAAGAACGTCTCCTTTCATGAAATTAGTAGGTTTTCCTACTTCGTCCCAGTTTTGCATGTTTATACAGTCCATTGTTAATTCCCGTCTTAGTTCTTTTAGATTATCTGAAACAAATTACTATCAACTCTTGTTCAGAAAATGTTTGAACTCTGCACTTACCATGTTGAGTTTGGATGAGACTTTAACAAAATGGGAGTGACAGCATCCCTGTAGTTCAGTCCCTTTAAAATATCCTAAATATATGTTAAAAACTTGGATAATATGGAACATTAAAATAAGTTTTCCAGAAACATGTTCTTGTAAGAAGACTTATTCACGAATATCAATTAAAAATAACACTAACGTTAATCATCAGTATAGTAGAAAGAAATATAACTTACCGTCTTCTACAGGTCATTTTGGTTTCACTCTTTGTGCAAACCGCCCGTTGCTTCCTTCGAATTCCTTTGGACCATGAGATGATATTCGGTTGTCATTCGATGAAATAATCTAGTCTTCGCCGTACATACATGTGCATGAAAACGATTTGTCCCATTCTGTGTGGTTTGAGTTAAAACATCATCGTTTGATAAATTATTATCATATTGAAGATATTCGGACGTTTTGTCCCTCCAGAGACACCAAATTACCGCACATAATGTCAAGGTATAGCAATTACAACGTCCCTTTTATACCAAACCTAAACGATTACTTTCGTCTAGAACCATTTGCACGTGCATTATGAATCTACTGGCTATATGGTTTGGTCGCACGTGTAAGAATGTTCTGGCACGGTGGTTATGACGCGTACGTTTTGAACAGTTTACACGTGCATTAAGAATGTACTGGTTAATCAGATTTGGGCATCTCAAAGGTTTTTAATGATAGATTTTATTGAACCATACCTCTTGTTTGATTGAATTCCTGTTAAATTTGAGTATTTATCACATAAAGTCAATAGTGAATGTTATGAACCTACATGTAGGCTGTATTTTAAGTCAGATAACATACGCGTAACCGCCCATTCGAGAAAAACAATGAACTCGCTGCTTCGCGGCTCGTACATTCTTTTTCACGAATGGACGGTTACTTGTATGCTATCCTTAACATAGTTAATTTACTGACTAAGTAACTGAGTGTCTGAGATCTGTACATGAGCTTTATAAAGTGTAAAAGTGTTAGAAATGCGTATCGTAGTTTAGACATTGTGTTATGGTTATGGTTATGAGTTATGTATTATGGTTATTGTTTTATCGTGTATATATATTGTCCGGTATTATGTTCTGCAAATAAACTTTGTATTCCGGTCGCTACACAGGTGTCTCCTGGGTCGTTTGTCTCACAGCCAGGGGATGGGTGAGTCGCCAGCTCTGCCGAAGCCTTACAAACTACTAGACTTTCATCTAGTTAATAATTCCAAAGCACAGTAAAATGCTATGTAAAATATGATATAACTTCATCTAATATGATCATTATGATGAATATCATATGAGAAGAAAAATTAAGGTCATACATCGAATTACAATTAATAGGATGAATATTACATGTGAAGGATAATAACGAGTATACTCACATCTATAATATGACCTTAAAATGACCTTTTTGGTCATATTTTATATAAAATGAATAATTTGCACTCAACTGGCATAATTATTCCACATGACTAAATTTCATCCAAAATTATGGCGATTGATTTTCATATATATCATATATATATCGTAGAATTTGTGAATAACTGTTTATCTCAAGTCCAGTCTTTGTAGGTCAAGGGGTCACTAGCTTATAACAACACATCGTGACAAACCTATTGGACGTTATACAATTATTGACTTCAGTTGAGGTGAATCCAATGGTTTATTGACCTCGGAACATAAGTTTCTGAGGTCAATAAACCATTGGATTCACCGATAACTGAAGTCAACAACTGTTTTATTATATGATCTATGAAAGTATCAGTTATATTGAAAACTTTTCAATTAGGTAAAGATTTTTTTGGAGCAACTCTTTACGGCGCTCCTCGTAATGGCGATCTATTTTTAGCTCTAGGTCATTGGATTGTTATGTTGACCTCGCGTGATGTTTCCCGCGGTCAACATAAGGGCTGCGTTCGTTTTGCACAGAGTGTGTCGCACGAGCGATGAATTCCTAATCGAACGACCATAGTGTCACTCTCGTGTGCACTCTAGAGTCACTCAATGTCCCTCCTGCTAAATCGGGGAGGGAGGTCGTGAGAGTGACGGAAGTACGTCAATTGACAACAGTGTTTATAACATACCACAGGCATACTTACTTAAATATAAGTTTGTTTTAACACATTAGCAACATGCCAATGTGAGGTTTAGATTTGGTTAAAAGAGATCTATAACATATCTGTGATTTTGGAGACCATGTGTTGTTAAAATTTAATCATAAATTGTTTGTGAAAAATTCAATTTTGCGGCCATATTGTTTACAGCCAGGCAACCAAGTGCGACCCTCAGAAGAGCAAACAAGTCGTTCGCTCTTAGTGGCATCCGAGCATGCGCAAGATTTATACTCGGGTGGGTCAAAACGAACGCAGCCAAGGTTTCATCATTGTTGATGACCACCTTCCTCGACCAATCAGAAAACAGATCACTCGTCCATCATATAATAATAATTGTTGTTACTTGTTACATTCATTAACATGTAAAATCAATACACGTAGAGCAAGTATATTTGGGGCGATTAATTGCAAATAAATATCAACTCAACGAGGAATTGACTGAATAAGTTCTGAACATGCGTTTAGTTGGCCAAATAAATGTATTTACTATTTAGAAGGTTAAAAAACTGTACCCACTGAAATGGCGGTTACAACGACATGGGTCTTTCGCCGACACATAAACAAAAACAAAATGATTTCTTCATACAAACATACAGAAAAAAAATTATACTGTCATATTCCTTAGAAAAGCATGTATATCTCATCTCACGAAGTGAAAATTTATATGTCCATTCGTTACAATACTATTTTCTACTTCGCACGGTGCGATATACTTGGTATTCGACGAAAAATGTCAAATATCCTTTTTCAAAAAAACCGTTAGGCTAGACCTCCATTGCCGTTCAAACCATCAGCATAACAATTTTGCTCTAAGAATTGTCTTCTATGGAAACCGGAAGAGAAAATAAGTATGAAACTGCGGCTGATGTTAAAAGCGTGCATGTTTAAACTGCATAGGCCACCTCGATAATTCACCCACTTCACGTGGCAACGACAGTTAATCCAGGGTAGATCTATATGGTTGGAGTTGTGCGGGCCGGACAGGGGTACAGGGGAACGAATTATGATATCAAAATCAGGTAATCTTTGAAGTAACTTCATACAATGCACATTCAAAATTTAACCAATGTCTGGCAAGTAATTTCCAGGTCAGTCGGGACTTACAGTGATCTAGTTTTGCTGTCATAAATACTTCAAGATTTATAGATCTCAATATTTTGTAGGTATTTCCTCTTCTGTTTTTGTTTTGTTGACAAATCAACATTTATGTTTTTGAATATTTTCATGTCCATCTTAGGAATGATTAATTAGAATTGATTCATGTCTTCTCAACCTCTTTACCTAATCATAGTCTGGTCTAAAAATAGCTTCATGTCATTTGCACAAATATGTTATTCTAGTTTTAAGTTTTTGGGTTTTATTTATAACAGAAAATCTGTGTGCAATTCATGAAACTGATTTGAAAATCCTGAATTTCGATTTATGGTTTTTTTCAGGCAATTTTCCTGAAATGGATAAATTAAAAGGAAACACATATGACACAAAAGTGCTATGAGTTGACTGACCAGCTGTCAAGAAACAAGGAAGGTTTTCACATTCGATTAATCTTTGTGAATTTATAAAATTCATGGAGAAAGAGACACATTATCTTGTGAGAGACTCTGAGGTTGAACATTTTCACTGAGTATTTTGTTCTTTTAATCAGGAGGAACTCCCTATGAGAAAGATATAAAATGTTCACTATTCAAGACTGACAATTTAATAGTAATTTTGAATAAAAGTTTTGACTGTATGTACCTCAACATAAATAAATTGGTTAAATAACAAGCAAGAAGTAGCTGAACCTGAAATTGTTATTAATCACAACTTTCATATTCATTTTGAATTTGGTTAATAACAAAGAAAATAGCATTTAAATATTATCTGAATATGAATATATATGACTGATATGAATATTCCATGAAGCTGTAGGAAATGCTGATTTCTTAATAAATGAGCTGATCTTTCATAGTGTTTCTTTTTTACAGACCGCATGACTGCTTGCCTTATTTCAAGTATCAAAAATGACAGAGATTGCATGCACACTTTGAAAATGACTTTATAGCCATTTAACATTTGAAAAAGGAAAACTGTTTCAATCCAGATTATCTTTTATAGTCAAACTTTATGATTTATAATTAGATGATTCTTAAAAGAATTTTTGTTAAACAAGGTAATTCTAAAAGCATAAATGTTTTTCCAATGGTCATATCTTTGATTTGATTGTATAAAACTTGACCATTTACAATTAAGCTTATTGGCCTAAGCTCCTTTAGATTTTCAAAGCAGAGTTAAAGATCTTCATATATTTTCCTAACTGTTATTTGATTGAATAATTTTTAATATCAGGGAATTCAGAGAGATGGGGAAAGGCAGGGGCCAAAGCCCGTGGAATTTTGAACATTTGATGAAAAGGGACCTTTTGAAGTTCTAAGTTTTCTATTTATATAAAGAGCCATGGCCAATTTAAATTCACAAAATTGCTAAACCCTAAATATGGCCAATTGTCAAAAATATCCAAAACCTTCCCTAGGTGGTGCTCCTTCATGAAACAGGGTTTTCTGTAATGATAAAAAGAATACCATTCCAAATCCCTGAAATATATGTATAGTGCAGAAAGGACTGGAATGTTTATTTGCGTTTCTTTTTTAAATCTTACTTTTATCATTTGGATAATCAAATATGAAAAAATTTACTGAAACTGAAATTATGTTATAATTAATTTATTGAATTAATTTGAGTACTAGTTTTGATTAAGTCTGGATCTAATTTTTGTTTGATCTTTATGTACATACGATTGGTTATATTTTCATAACCAAAAGAATATCTGCGAAGAAGTAAAGGCTATTTGTTTCAAATTAAAAACATTTCTCAAAAGCATTTCTTCATAAAAAATGCACGGAATATTATGTGATAATTTTCCAGGCTGCTGATATTTTCCGTTTAGCTTTATTCCAAGTTTAGCCAAACCATAGGTCTTTATTTCGAGTCAACCGATTTGATTTCAAAAGTTAGGTGAAAATCCGGGCGATGGAAATGACCATGCATGAGATTTGCAGTATTTGAGTTTCGCTGATGATAAACCTAGCGGTATGAAAAGAAAAATGTGTATGATTGTCATCTGCAATCAAGGTGAGAAATTGGGAACTTTGAGAGTTCTAAAAGACTGGTTGTGGCAAACATCGCCCGCGGCCGAACTGGGCGTTTTGGCATTCGTCGATGTCCGCCATTGCATCGCTTCCGCATTCCACAGGGACTTTTATCGGCTGAAAATAGACATTTACTTCCATATAAGGCATTATACTATTACAAAGACAACTGATCGTAATTGTTTTCATCGATGTCAGGCCCTCTTATGATATGAATGTTCGTTTTTCTTCACCGTTCAAGTTGCAGCGCGAGCACTGTAATTTCAGTGCTTGGGCCTTAACGGGGTTGAAAAATAGCATTGATATTTCAGTGCTTGGGCCTTAAAGGGTTAAAGATCCATTTTCAAACTGCAATATTCTTTTCTTTTACTGTATTCGTGTTTATTGTTATATATTTCGACCGACCATGAGAAGATCGGACCAAAATTAATTAAAAGGAGACAGTTAACCAAAATGACCGAAACGTAAGCCCCGGCATGTCGACATGAAGGCGAATCAAGTGTGGCCATCTCACAATTTCCGATTACTGATTTCGTAATATATGCTTGAAAGCCGTCATTGGCACGCACAATTACATTTTCTTTTCTTTTTTCCCCGCGAGTCAGGCATTAGTTGCCGCACACGTTGATACCCATCAGACGCAATTGTGGGAACTGAGACGCTTTGTAAAACCTACACACATAATGATGATGTCACCGAAAGCGGGTTCATTAAAAGCAATGGCACTTCTGCAAAGGGTACTGTACTTTTGATGTCGAATTAAGTATTTTATTGTTTATGAAATTTCTTTTCTCAATGTTAAGTTTCACCACGAACCGCATGCCAGTATGGTTATGGGGCTTTAAACATACGCCAAGCTTAAACTTCATTACTTTTCGATTTTCTTTCAAAGATAGTTTAACAAAACAAGAACTGGACTTGCTTTTTGTTAATTTATCCACTAAACACTTTTGATAAACCTTCAATAAGACCGCGTAATTAACGGCTGCGAATTAAACTGTGGGCTAGGGGACCTAAAACTCGCCCGAGTGTGACGAGTTAACTAGACTCTTACAAAGTGACACCTCATCGTTTCAACTCAATCAATCAATCTTTATTCACTCGAAACCACTGTGGCAGTGTTGAAATTGTATATATATATTATGATGAGTTACTCTTATTTAAGACAGTTAGAGTAATGTTGTATATATTATTTTAGCAATATGTTAGTGAGTGTCTTTAGAATTTGCCTTTCTCATTAGCTTATTAAGTTAGTGTATTTCATTAAGTCAAGGTATTTTAACATTAAGTTCAGTATTCTGCTGGCTAAAGGTTAAGTATTCCATTCTAGTTTTAAGTTTAATTATTGCCAACTACTGAAGTAAATCATGTATTCTTAGCTTTCTCAGATAATACTAACAATAGCCACTGCACACCAGGCCATGCCTGTCACCTGCACTTCACTCAATACCCAAGCTGTCTTCCTTTCAACTCTCTTCTCTCTTGCAGCCTCGCTTACAATCTATTGTCTAGAGCTGTTTATAAGGTTCAGGTTTTTACACTTTTAAATTAGTCAGTTACATTCGGTTGGATTGTCCTTATTGTGGTTATCTTCTGTGTTTCCGAGATTTGTGATTTCTTGGAGGATATTCTTGGATTTTTGGATTCTTCTTAGATTTTAACTGGTTATTTCCTTTACACCTTAACCAAAGTTTCTCATTCATGCATACATCATGGTAAAGTTCCTGTAAATCTTCATTCCAGAATGGCTTCTTCCTACTTCGTCCACTCTTACGACCATAAGGACCAACATACACCACTTTACGCGGGAGTTTATCGCACATTTCAGAGTTCACCAAATTAGTAAAAATTTCATAAGCGAGATTAACATCATCCTCGTTTAGGGCTTGTTCCATTTTCTCGAGAGATACTTGAGTTTTACTGTAAGCATTTTCATCATTAAAAAAGTCATTAGGGATATGAGATGTGTCAAACCGTGTTTCTGTCTTGCCTTGCTCCCTGTGTACACATGGAGATTGATCCACTTGTACATATATCGTCCACTCTATCACACTGTGGTCTGGGTTTTTATCACACGCCTGGATATCTAGCTCTTTAATCAGCTCTGATATGCGATTGACCTGAAACTAGCACGCCAATATGTACGAATTTAGGTTTAAGTGGAATAAACTCCGAAAACTCGCCAATATTTGCGGGTCAGGGCCGTTAGGCCGACGATGATACCTGACCCGCAAATATTGGCGAGTTTGAGGAGTTTATTCCACTTAAACCTAAATTCGTACATATTGGCGTGCTAGTTTTGTGATTACCACATCTACCAATATTGGCGTCCTACAATTGATGGCTGTATGATGAAGCGCGTGCATCGTAACAAGTGCACGAGGTCCATGAGCTCAAGGAGTATTGGACAGGTATAAATACTCGCATATTGCTTGCATTTCCTGTCACTCATTGGGCATCGTCTGTGACGTATGGAACAACAAATGAAATCTCTCGTCGTCAGGTAAGCCTTATGATATTCCTCGCTTTAATATCGCGTTAACATTCTAAAAAGCATTTATTGCATCATTACTCAACCGATTATCAGTAACTAGAAGACGAAGTTATCACGTATTGCGCTAAAACTGTATTCGGCCATTTCAGTACATTTTTGAGCATCATTGCAATGTGGGTAGGGAAAAGGTTCAGGTAACTTAAATGAAGAATTTAGTTCGTTTATAACTGCTCTTTGTGATTAAAAAAAAATACATTGCAAAAACATGTCGTGTAATATTCATTTTCGTTTGTTTCTATTTCCATTAGATCATGACTTTGTTTTCCTAAGAACTTGCGACTGTCCCATAGAACAGTTCTGTACCATATTGATCTAAAAAGCTGGTTTGAAAAACACTGATTAAAAACTAACTCTTGTTCAAATGTAATTAAGCAATGAACAAGTGCGATTCCTTACCACTTAATATCAATAAGATTGTATTAGTAGCAGTTGTATTTGGTAATGCAGCGAGAGATTGATTATGGTGTAATGATGAAATATGAAATGATGAACTAGAAAATAGATAGAAGTGTTAAATTCAGGAATGCATTACATTTAGATATCTTTAGAGCAACCCTAATGTAAACGAGTATTGCATTATCACAGCTAAGTAAGCTAACAGATATCTAAAATATACATATGGAAAAAAGTTAAGCACCCCCACGATTTTTCAGCTGCAAAAGTTGCCTGATAAGAAAGAAGGCGATGTGGTTGTAGAAATAATCGTATACATGTAGTATTATAAAACCATAACTTAGCAGTTCAGGGAAGAACGTTTCTTCCTGATAACGTTTCGCATCTTTTCGATATATTTGCGTTCATGAATTTGTTGTAGTTTTATGTCAAAAAACAAGTAACATTATTCTGAGAAAAGAAAATTGTTATTGGTAGTTGTGATGTGGGTAATTCAACTCTTTCAAGCCCTCCAGTCAAACATTAGTATCAATATTTTAGTCAAAAGTCACTATTAAGACCTCTAATAACCTTCAAAGTCGGAAATTCTCAAAAACCCAAATTCAAGGAAAATGGTTTAATAACAAAAGATGGTCAGTGTCGACTGTAATGACACCTAGAAATCAATGAAAAGTGTTTGATTGACAGATTGAACTCAAAAGAATCAAAAGATTATTCCAAAATCGTATGATTCCAGCCATTTCGACAATAATTGACAATAACTGTTGAAAAAGGGATGCCATTTCAACGACCAGTTACTTCATTATTTTGTAAGATAAGAGATGATTTGATGTGTGGAAGTCAAGTTGGTAACTTTATGTTAAAAGTAATGAATATATTCACGGTATACCGTAACTTTGCCATAGCATCATTTTTTAGTTTTCGAATTTAGGGGGTGCTTAACTTTTTTCCGTATGTATAGTTGAGAAATGGTTGTTAGGTTCAAATGTTATTAAACATTATAAAATTAAACATCAAAAGCGAAATCCCCCATGGTGTCAATGTTATATTTGAAACTGCAATCATACGGTAGATTACAATACCTATACAAACACACAAGGTACTTCTTGAATTATTAAATTTTTATCACAATAATTACCCTGAGCAATCTTATATATAATGGTTTTAGGTGATAGATTTTGTGAAGGGCAAACATCATTTCGAAAACGTTTTTATTTCCTTTCAGATTGAAGAGATTCACCAATGCTCCAAGAGGAAAGATTTCAACAGCGTCTACACCGTCTCAGAGCTGTTCAACTACATCTCAAAATGTTGCAAATTGACATGAAGAGATTTTCATTTTACTTCGAAAATACCATAAAATCCATTTACATTGTTTTTGTTGTATTTTTCTATCAAAGCATCGCACGTGCTAGTGTGGGGCACGTTTACACGTGCCGCCAATATTCCAAATTAGGTCGCCAATATTACAAACTAGGTCGCCAATATGCAAAACTAGGACGCCAATATGCAAGAAATAGGACAGATATATTGGACTTTAATTTTACGATTATATAAGCAAAATACACATAATGGCACTTAATATAGGTTTAACTACTCATATGGTACCACAACATAGACAACAACAGATTTCCCTCTGTAAGATACATGTGTAAAATCTTGATTTCCACATTCTACCGTTCAACATGCACATGTTACAGTTAGTAAGAAAGTCTATTAACAAGTCGCCATGACCATTCTCAGTCTCATCAAGCACAGTGCGTGGGGCGACGTGATCAACACCTGCAATAAAATCAGGATTACTGCCACAACGAGCATTAAAATCTCCACACATATACAGGGGACCCACATTTTGAAACTGGCATACATGAGCGTGCAAAGTGCGGGGAAATTCCTCCGCGTAACAAGGTCGAGTTGACCCAGCAGGGGGCAAGTAACACACACATACATAAAATGCAAATGAAGAAGATTTAGAATGAAACTTTAACCAGAGTATATTATCAACAGAATCATCTTAACCGGTCACATGGAATACATTTAAAAAGTCAATTAATATCAGTTATTAATATCTCCTAATTAGGAGAAAGTATCTCCTGATTAGATGAAATTATCTTCTAAATAGGCGATGATTTAGTACTAATTAGGAAATAGCTTTGTCCAAAGTAGGACTTAGTATCTCCTAATTATGTGATAACTAGGTCCTAATGAGGGGCTACCTATCTTTTAATTAGGAGTTAGTATCTCCTTATTAGGAGATAAAACAATTTTGAGTGTGGCATTTTACTTTTCACTGGGGATTGTGGGGGAAACCCTTAAAATAATTTTTACTTCCCCAAATATGATATAGATAAAGTCAGAGTTTCGTAGCACAAACACTTTTTTAAGTAAGTGTGTTTACAAGGAATGTTTTAGTGATTTTATTATTCGTGGCTTTGACATTTGACCTTGAATGTGAACACCTCAAAATAACTCCGGCGGCGGTGGAAACTGCACAAAAACTGATAGCAGTCCGGACTCCGTCGGGGCTGCTAATGAGTGGTCAACATCTCCTGAAAGTCGTTAATTATTTGGAATTTTTCTTGCATATTGTTCCAATAATACTATATATCACGTGAAAATGGATTCTGGTGTAGGTTGTGATAAAATTGATAATTATCTGAAGAATATTTGAGACTGCAACAAATGATACCAAACTCTACGACTTTAGGAATGCATAATACTGAAGTAATTCTCATAAAATACCAAACTATGAATTGTTTCATAAAAAGGCATATACAATGTTACTTAACCTTCTCTATCTATCAGATGTTGATAATTCTAGTGACAATAACACTTTACGTTGATCTATTCATACATGGAGATACCCAAGTATTCTACAGGTCATTAGTCAAGCGGAACGATGACTCAAATAGCAGAAACCCGGAACAACAGTAAGGCTTGAGTCCCTCAGATATATTAGTAAAACAGGCGAAATCTTACAAATGCTGTTACGCCTTTATTTCATATGGTAAAGCCATAAGACTTGTCTCTGGAACTATTGTGATCTGTACACCAATTCAGAGTAAATTAAAGGTAAGTCGAGTCGTTATCATCATGCTTGCAGTTGACTTCGATTGGATTTAATGCGGAGTAAGGTTGCCGGTGAAAATTTCTTTCTGCTTTTTAATGTTGCCGAATAATGTATAGCTCTTAATACACATGTCATTTCTAATGTTATCTAATGAATGTGCGTTCGTCGTTTACTTTACTTTATGTTGTTTACATACAATTCAAATACATCAAAATACAATAAATTCATTCTCAGAAAACACATGTCAAACCCCAATGCCCCCCTCCCGCCTCCCCCCCCCCCCCCCCCCCCACACACACACGCATACAGACAATTTTGAGCTTGGGTCCGCAATAGACTTTGCCCATCCAAAACCATTTGAGGCTTGTGGAACTATATCCAAAGAGAATGAATTTGATGGGGAACAGTTAATTCTCGTACGTGACGATTTGGGTCATCTTCACGCTTCAACGACATCCATAAACGTTTTGTGGGATATCACTGCAATATGATATGCCTTGCTCGCTTGTACCCAAAACTGTGGATAGGAGGAAGTGATACAGTCTCGTGACATGATATGTCGCCAGTTAGCCTACATTAGTGAATATAAATTCCTTCATCCATTCATACATTCTCTCCCAACAGAGGCAGATCAAGTCACGAAAGGTTGATACAGCATCTGTTGTATTACGTCGAGTTTGTGGGATAGAATGTAAGACGCTTTATTTGAGGCACTCAAAGTTAGTTGTGCAATCAGCGACGCTGTTC
The DNA here is from genome assembly GCA_916613615.1 of Steromphala cineraria. Lineage (NCBI taxonomy): Eukaryota > Metazoa > Mollusca > Gastropoda > Trochida > Trochidae > Steromphala > Steromphala cineraria. The sequence goes on from OU744735.1 coordinate 6,792,365, forward strand.
TTAAATCATCATTTTGGCTACTAAATGATGACATAGGCATTGTGAAATGAACCTCCCTTTCAATGCGAGAAGCGTTGTCATTTGATAAAGAAATTCAAAGTGATTGTGGTGCAATTTTTTTTCCGCCAGGAGAAACTGCCGGAACCCGCGGATTTCGGCATTATATAACACAGGCTGTATCAACATTTTATATCTTTTTTTTATTATTCACTTGAAATTGGCACGATTCGAACAAAAGAACTGTACATGACTACGTGACGAGTCTTCCAGGCGGTTTGCATATATTGTAAATAGTGAGAGATAGATGTACACATGTCATGTTAGATAATAACATTATTCAATGTTGTCACTAATGCCTCATCAAGTATATTTGCCTTGCGATATATATTCAAATAACGCTTTAATTCAATGAAGAAAATTTTAAAATTACATTTTATATTAATATGACTCGATGTGCCTCTGTGGGGAGAGAATGACATTCATAATAATATTTTATATTGCAACTACCGCTGTTCAAAGGCGGTAAGTGCTTTCCTCGATCATTGAATACCACTTCAGTACACATCCTTGTTCATTCTTTCTCTACGGAAGAGGAAGTCAAAATGTTGATTAAACCTCTTTGCGAAAAAGACCAGTTGTCGAGCTAGAATGGGACAAACCTGATTGGATGTAATCAAAGTAAGTTGTGCAATCAGCGACGCTGTTCAGAAGTCTTTATTTAGTCATTGCACCATGGACGAGATCTACCCTTTTCGTGAGAAGAATCTTCATTTTTAAAACTGTTTTAAATGTGGTACAATGTTTTGCCGCTAGGGAAACTGTCGGAAACCGGGAATTTGGTCTTATGCGAGAAGCGTTAGGGTCAATATTCCAGACTCGAGGTATCCTTGTTACAATGTCAACTCCCTGGGGATCATACAACATGTACAGTCACACCGAGTTCATGTCAACTCCCTGGGGATCATACAACATGTACAGTCACACCGAGTTCATGTCAACTCCCTGGGGATCATACAACATGTACAGTCACACCGAGTTCATGTCAACTCCCTGGGGATCATACAACATGTACAGTCACACCGAGTTCATGTCAACTCCCTGGGGATCATACAACATGTACAGTCACACCGAGTTCATGTCAACTCCCTGGGGATCATACAACATGTACAGTCACACCGAGTTCATGTCAACTCCCTGGGGATCATACAACATGTACAGTCACACCGAGTTCATGTCAACTCCCTGGGGATCATACAACATGTACAGTCACACCGAGTTCATGTCAACTCCCTGGGGATCATACAACATGTACAGTCACACCGAGTTCATGTCAACTCCCTGGGGATCATACAACATGTACAGTCACACCGAGTTCATGTCAACTCCCTGGGGATCATACAACATGTACAGTCACACCGAGTTCATGTCAACTCCCTGGGGATCATACAACATGTACAGTCACACCGAGTTCATGTCAACTCCCTGGGGATCATACAACATGTACAGTCACACCGAGTTCATGTCAACTCCCTGGGGATCATACAACATGTACAGTCACACCGAGTTCATGTCAACTCCCTGGGGATCATACAACATGTACAGTCACACCGAGTTCATGTCAACTCCCTGGGGATCATACAACATGTACAGTCACACCGAGTTCATGTCAACTCCCTGGGGATCATACAACATGTACAGTCACACCGAGTTCATGTCAACTCCCTGGGGATCATACAACATGTACAGTCACACCGAGTTCATGTCAACTCCCTGGGGATCATACAACATGTACAGTCACACCGAGTTCATGTCAACTCCCTGGGGATCATACAACATGTACAGTCACACCGAGTTCATGTCAACTCCCTGGGGATCATACAACATGTACAGTCACACCGAGTTCATGTCAACTCCCTGGGGATCATACAACATGTACAGTCACACCGAGTTCATGTCAACTCCCTGGGGATCATACAACATGTACAGTCACACCGAGTTCATGTCAACTCCCTGGGGATCATACAACATGTACAGTCACACCGAGTTCATGTCAACTCCCTGGGGATCATACAACATGTACAGTCACACCGAGTTCATGTCAACTCCCTGGGGATCATACAACATGTACAGTCACACCGAGTTCATGTCAACTCCCTGGGGATCATACAACATGTACAGTCACACCGAGTTCATGTCAACTCCCTGGGGATCATACAACATGTACAGTCACACCGAGTTCATGTCAACTCCCTGGGGATCATACAACATGTACAGTCACACCGAGTTCATGTCAACTCCCTGGGGATCATACAACATGTACAGTCACACCGAGTTCATGTCAACTCCCTGGGGATCATACAACATGTACAGTCACACCGAGTTCATGTCAACTCCCTGGGGATCATACAACATGTACAGTCACACCGAGTTCATGTCAACTCCCTGGGGATCATACAACATGTACAGTCACACCGAGTTCATGTCACTTCCAGTCCTAACGAGCTTTTCGTACCCATTTACAGCGGGTTGGATTTGGGTTTATACTTTATAGTAGCAATATGTTCACTACTCTTTTGTCAAATGCTACTAGACGTAGCACAACAAGCAACCAGACATCTTCACGTTTGCATGTGTCTACCATATGTTACCCAACCAACGGATTTGATTGATCATCAGGAAGAGGAATATTTAGTTTAATTCCTCTGTCAATGCTGTATATTCACTGTAAGACAGTCAGCCAATTCATTAGTCATTCCATAAGGCTCGACTTTGTAGTGAGATGTGGTTCAGACCTCAATTGGTGATATGATATAGTAAGCTATTAAAGCACAACAGAAATATGTGAATCTCAAATATACACACAAAAATAAACACCATATGTTGGACCAAATTAGATCGTGAAACTTCGAATTTTTTACGACTGTAACCGTTAGCGTGGATTAAATAGATTGATAGCCAACTTATCTTAAAATGGGTAGTTGCAAGGTTTCAGGTAAATGTATTGAAAATCGAAAATGTATGTTACACGTCGAAAAGACTTTCACTCAAAGAATGCAGTCCTATAACGAACGTAAAATGTTAAGTTATGCTATGTCATTCCCTTAATTTAAAGAGACACCGAGTATGTTGATAGGATCACATATTTCAAATTTTGAAATCGATGTTATTACATCGGGAACCACTAACTGTTACTGAAAATAACAAGTTAAAGGTCAATCAGTACATTAAAGCGAAAATATGGCCATTCAAAGTCGGGATTTTGATCGAAAACCGGACAATGTGGCTCGAGTGGCGCGCGCAAATTCGCCAAACGTAATTTTGAAACCTTGTCATAAGCTGACAGGAATATATATTCAATTCGATAGTTTTTATTAGGTATTTGGATGCATAATTTCGAATATTAAACGTATTTGAGATGTTTTCTTGATTTTTCCATAAAATCAAGCATTTTAGAGATATTATGCATAAATGGAAATATTTGCAAGTCCAGTGATGAGACACAAACTTCAACCAGCATATTAGATATTTTGTAGCTTATCAAAACCAAATAAAATTTTAAGAAAGAGACTCTTTGTCACTTTAACTATTGGAGGTGTTGTGATATTTAACAGTTTCTTCTACGACTTCAGATAATCGGGTTGGGTGATGAAAAGTTTGACCTTCTGAAGGTAGTACATGTGGCATAAACTAATATTGATTGAGATGAATTTGAACAGAAATGTTGTTCTTACCCTTTACAAACACGACCTTGATTTTTACTCACACTTTCGATCTTCTCAAGGTATATCACTAGTTGGGCAGCCTTCTTTAGTAAGGCAATGTGTAGACTTCTGAGTTGTGTGACTGTTTTACTTTCTTTGGAATAACATTCTGCGACATTATCGTTGACGCATCCGCGAAGCTCCTACACATACCCTGTTATCTATCGGACCCATAACCGCGTATGCTGCGCTCACGACCGGTTAATGGAGGCTAATTTAGTCTAATAAACTTCCTTTCTTCACAGAACGTCACCTAGCGGCGCCTCTGGTGGTAATCGTTTAGAACACTGCTTGTGAACAAAGTGTTAAAAACGGCAGTGTGACTTTAGATAGAGCTTTCGTCGCTTACCTTCTGGTCCCATGGCATTCTCTCCCCACAGAGGCAGATAAAGTCATGTTGATTTAGCCTCGGTTCTATTATGCCGAAATCCGTGGATTCCGGCAGTTTCCCCTGGCGGAAAAACCTTTCATCTAAATACATTTGAATTTCTTTCTCAAATGACAAGGCTTCTCGCATTGAAAGGGTGGTTCATATCACAATGCTTTTGCCATGATTCAGTAGACGATGATTTTAAAAACAGCGTCGCTGATTGCACAACTAATTTTGATTGCCTCCAATCAGGCATCTCCCATTCTATCCCACAAACTCGTCGTAATATAACAGAGGCTAAATCAACATGACTTGATCTGCCTCTGTGGGGAGAGAATGGTCCCATGGATACCAGGGCCGTTACTTCTCCTACATAAACGATATTGTAGTAGGAGAAAAAATTATCTGATCAAAATTAATTCAATTTTAAAATGTGTTCGTGTATTTCTTAAGGGGAATTAATTATCATTAGAATCTTGTAGTTATTAATGAAAAACTGAGTTAAAATTGTAAAACACAATTAATGCAGTTGGAGTAAACAGGGTCGTGTACAACACTGAAAAAGTCTGCACACAAAAATACAAAATAACCCATGATCAGATGTTTATTGCATTTATTATTTTTTCAGGATGAATTTGATGCAAATTGTCTTCGTGTTCATATTGATGCATGATTTGACGTCATCAATGGATGATGTCGTCACAATGGATGGTGACGTCATGGTGGGAGGGTTGTTTATGATCCAAGAAGGAGAAGATTGTGAGAGAATCAACCCTTTGTCAGTACAAGTCCACCAGGCTGTCAGGTGGACCATACAACAACAATATGCTCGGGGTTTTACACCAAACATCATAATGGGTATATATATACCTGGGCCTATATTTCCGAAGCTCTCTTAGTGCTAAGATAGTCGTAACTTAAGATTGGTCTACGACTATCTTCGCACTTCGAAAACTAGGCCCTGGTTTAAAGTTTTGCAAATTTCGATATCAACGTCTACTAACTGTACAAAACGTGATTGACTTTGAATTTGACTGTTTTACAGAAACATATGATGAATGTTTTTAAATTGCTCGTAATCCCTGAAAAGTTAGTTGAATTCCAAATCGGCAGACATGGTCATATTACCACTTTTATATGAATGAGATCATTATTTGTCAAAATCACTGAAGTTATTGAGTCGTTGAAATATTCGTTAACTGTGATATAATAATAACAATTACAATAGTCCATTTTTATAATACGTAATACCCATGCTAGGCACAACCAAAACGCACATTCTATATCAATACCCTGAAGGAATAGTACATACGATGCACAGCGCTTCACGCCCGTATAGATCCATACATTCCAGTGTTCAGGTAGCAATGTGTACAGCTGGGTAGACTGAATACAATGTTGATGAAGTGCCTTGTCCAGGAACACAGCACAGTTAAAGGCCCAGGTCATAAATGTCTGGTGCCTCCACCGTCATTCGAACTCGGGCCAGCATTTTCATCACTACATCAATGTATATTGATAACATTGTGTTTTAATGTAATGGTTATTTCTAAGTGGGCATATGCAATGTAAATAATCGTATAGTATGCTGATATTATAGTTTTGTAAATGAAACATGTATCAAAAACATCGTATTATTTATCTTTTTCCATTTGAATTACAACTTAACCAAACAAGACGGTATCGTAAAGTAAACAGAAAGCTGACCTTTTAGAGTTTAGTACTATCTCGGGGTTTCGTTTGTCTTACAGGATTGAAATCTTACAAAACGTGTGGGAAATCTGAACGAGCAGTGAAGCATGCTACAGAAATGCTGAATACAGTGGACACGAGGGATGAAGTATATGGTACCGTAATGTTTATCTACATATCTGTACCTTTGCTGTATACCATGGTACAAAGCATTACATGTAGTTTATCCTTTCCCTGAGGTTTCTTTGAGAGGCATTTAGAAGTTGGTTGATGAAAAAGAACAAGTTATTATGGAGAGTCAACTTCTTTATTGCGATTTAATACGACGTCTAGGTGTAGATACTAACGCCGTTATCTAGCATCTTGTATAAAGTATCTACACCGAGACGTCGCATTGCTTGCGTATTTAAGATATACACTAAATACAATACCACAGAATCATTACCATAATTGGCTACCTCTTCTGTGCACAGATCGGACTTTATATGGAACTAATGGCGGGTTGTGGAAGAAACCTTTTTATTGTAACTCATATCTATCTGAACTTGATAGGGGAGCTCCTGTTCATGGCAAAGGATACAACGAATTGATAAAATCCACACAATAGCCTGTGTTTTGGAAGTATGCTGTTTATGCCTTGCGTCGGGGCAGTTTTTCAACAAGACAATATGTCTTAGCGAAAAGCGGCTCCACTAAGGTTCAATAATTCCCAAATCATAGTCGTAAATTTTGGTTTTAAAATTTGCGTTTAATGTGACAGGAATATTGGGCCCAGAGAAGAGTTCTGAGATGCAGGCCGTGTCTCGGTTCTTGAGTTCTTTGGACAGGAGACAGAGTCTGGTACAGATGGGCTTCTCCACCACGTCCGCTACCCTCTCCGACACGTCCATCTTCTCCAACCTTTACAGGCTCATAGAGACAGACGCAGTCCAGGTCAAGGTGTGTAATCAGTAGCTATCCTCGAATACTCAGGCAATGCCTTCCAGGGTATAAGGCCCGACATCCCAAATTACCTATCGTTTAAGGTCCAACATCCATGATTACCCAAGGTGTAAGTTCAAACATTCTTAATTACCAAGGCAAGAATTCCTGATTACCATGGGTATAAGTTCCAACATTCTTGGATACCCAGGCATGAGTTCCACCATTCTTGATTACCATGGGTAGAAGTTCCAACATACTTGGTTATCAAAGATTTTAGTTCCAACATCCTCGATAACCCAGGGTATAAGGTCCTATATCTATGATTACCAAGGGTATAACTTCCAACATCCTTGATTACCAAAGGGTTAAGTTTTCAAAACTTCAATTACCCAAGATATATGGTCAGACATCCTCGATGACCCAGAGTATAAGATCCAACATACAACTGCGTACCTTAAATTTGTCTACTTGCTTTGTTTGCTTGGTTTTGCTTGGCGGTAATTAAAATATTCAGCAGATCCGAAAAAGGGTCAACCATTGTCCGTATGATAAACAAGCATCCTTGAACTTTAAAAGTGGGTCGTCTGGTCTCTGGTGTCAAGTTCCCATATTTTTTAAATTCCGATTTTCGTAAATTTCGACTAAAAAAATCCATATGAACTCTCTGAGAGAAAAATCAGCACGATTACATTTACTTAGTGAATAAAAACAAATATGACTTGTGTTTAGGGCTTAAACTGAATCTAAACTTAGTATTTCTTGTTATAGGTTATCGTCAATCTTCTTAAACAATTGAAATGGAACTACGTTGCAATTGGTTACGAGAACGACCTATATGGAATCAGTGGAGCCAACGCCCTCAAAGAAGCAGCACAAGCTGAAGGAATTTGCATACCAATATTCCAAGAGATCGGGAACATCAGCACCATCATCAGACTTCGTGAAGAGCTCGATGTTGGACAGCAAAGCCCGGTGTCAGGAATGGTCTTCATCGGTGGGGGGAGCACATTGACCTCCATCGTGGAGTACTTCGATCGGCATCTGAAAATGGAAAACTTTCGGCTCATTGTTTCCGAGGCATTGGCACTGGAACAGATGTTCTTGAAGGACGGTGCCAATGCCGTCTATGACAGGGCAAAGGGGTTGTTGGTTCCAACGCCTGTGTATTCTCCTATTGATGACTTCACGCTCTATTGGAATGGCCTGTTCCAAAATGAATCAGCATTCCGTAAAGAAGTGGGTTGGAATCCGTGGATCGGTGCCTATTTTGAATCGTTAACAGGATGTGACTTGACACCAAGTACTGACATTGCTGACTGCTGGGCTAAGGCACCCCTCAAATACACGATAGAACAGCAGCCCCTGTTCGTGTCCTATGCTGTTCTTGCAACCAGTATTCTAATACAAGCCCTCAAGAACGTCCATGAGACAGCTTGTCCTGGAACGAGAGGATCATGTGAAGCGTTGAGGACAAATGTAACGGTAGCCATGTTTGACGAAATGAAGACCTTGAATATAACACCGAGTGCATACCTGGACGGATTGTTTCCAATGATATCCTCTGCTTCATTTGAAAATGGGAAGATGAAAGGATGGGAGGGTGAAATGTACGAGTTGTACAACTTCCGGATGGGGGAAGATGGTAATTTCAGGTTTCTGAAGGTAAGACTAAATATGAAACGAGTATTGCAATAAATATGCAGTTCATGTTTATCATATCAACTCCATGTGCTCTCGTTTAATATGAAACAAGGATTTGAATTTAAACACAGTTTTGAAAGCATTTCTCGCATAGATTCATTTAATTCAGAGTTATTACAATTCAAATTGATACTTGTGTAATAAACATCCAAAAATCGAAAATATCCCAACAAAGCAATCATTACCAAACCATATAACCTTATAATATAACCAATATATGTTATATGTCACATATATGTTATGGCAATGTAAAGAAGAACTTATATTCATGTTTCATATGTGTGTTACAGGCTGGATACTTCGATGGACGGTTTAGATTTACCGGGAAATACACAATAAGGTCGTACAGTAAATCCGGGGAAGTTGTGTTTGCAGTAGATGGACAGTGCAAGGATGGATTTGATTGTTCCGAGTGTCTAACCGATCCAGCCAATCAGCTCGTGCATATACCTGGAGATGTTTACGTTGTTGGTCTCGTCCCTATTCATAACAGATACCCAGTACATGATGACCCGTTCAGCTACTTCAAATACGGCTCTCTAAGGCAGTCTATCAGTGTTGATATTGCTGAAGCTTTGATATATGCCATTGACAAAATGAACAAGAATAAATTACTCGGTTACAATGAAATAGGCTTGATTCTTATCGACACTTCAAACAATCCGCTCATTGTCAAGGACAGGGTCATTTCTCTTCATAAAGGTCAACTGAAGCTAGGGAAGGGTTTCTACAGTTCTGAGATAGTGAACAGAATTATTGGATACGTTGGCCCTGTGGCAAGTTCTATCAGTATCCCTATTTCACCAATGATGAAGCATCTGGATCAACTCTTCATTGCTTTTGGAGCAACGTCTTCAGAGTTGAGTGATCGCGAGGAACATTCAACTTTCATGAGAACTTCCTCAGCCGTCGACAAACAGGTCGAGCCAATGATGAAGGTTGCAAAGGAACTAGGAGCTGACTATATCCAAGTGTTGTTTACTGATGAACCGTATGGACAGTCAGGGAAGGATGCTGTTCTTGAGGGGGCAAAGACGTCTGGGGTTTGTGTAGCTCAAAGTCTTCCTGTGAACGAAGGAGTGGGCGAAGAGTCGTATGTTGGTGTCGTGAATGAGCTGAGGCGCTTCACCTATGCTCGCCTGGTTGTTGTGTTTGCTCGATCTCACACCGCCCCCGCTCTACTCAGTGCAATCAACAAGGAACTTGATCATCTTGGTGAGTTTTTTTTCTTTGGATCTGGCGAAGGATGGGCACAGCGGTTACACACAATTTCTGGCAAATTGAATCTCAGAGGTAGCTTCACAATGGCACAGACACTTCCAAATGATCCTGACTTTGTTTCCTATTTCAAAAGTTTGTCCGGAATCTCTGACACTAATCCATGGTTAAGAGAATACCTTGAGAAAAGAGGCAACTGCTTTTACCCTGGCAGTTTTCAAAGAACATCTAAGGTACAGTGTGTGGACCATCAACTCTCTGATGTCTATGAAACGGACACATGGGTTCCATTTGCAGCCAATGCACTTACAGCACTTGTGATGGGTTTCAACAAAAGTATGACTGGCGTGTGCGAAGGAAGTATTACTAAATGTGATATGCCTACGACGGATACGCTCATCCAGCACGTTAAAGAAGTCAAGCTCGACATATTCAGAGATGGGATTCTACGGAGAGTGTTTAACTCTGACGGCAATGGAGCAAGTGGGTTCAGGATCTCCCAGATCGTTCTGAACCAAAGCACTGGCGACCTTGTGTACAGAGATGTGAGTCATAAAACAATTCTCTAATTAATACTCCTACTACCAATAATAATAATCAAAATGTTAACGCCAAGTATCCAGTGTAATGACTGTTCGATGGCGGTACAATGTTTATCATTACCCTGAATTAATTGTACTTTGAAGTCAGCTACTAACCAGTTCGTGCGATCATACAGGTTCGTACTCCCCTCGTATTTAGGAACCATATTCATCCAGGTGAACTGAGTGCATTGTTGATTAAGGATCTTGGCGAAGGCCTGAGGCCTAGGCCGCAAAGTTCCGATATCTCCATATGGGTTCAAACCCCGGATTTTGGCATGAGAGGCCAGTATGCTGACCACTACACCGCCATAACATTAGTATTCTGTTTATTACTTTCCCTAAAAATCAGGCAAACTTGCCGAAAATGTGCTGAAAACTAACAGTTCCGCGACCCGGCACCCATTGTGACGAAGCGCTTACATTGTGACGTCACAACAGCTCACTTCTGTGACGTCATATTGCATTGTGATATTACACTAGTTTAATATTGTCGTATAAATATTACACTGCGGTATCTTACACGGGCGTGTAGTAAACATAGGAATATACAATAGCATGTAGTTATTCAGCCTGAGATATTGTGTTATGCATGGACCCTAATGCAAAATATTTTCTCTCATAAGGAAATTGCAATTTTGTAAATATTGCGTAAATTGATATTTCATTTTTTCACATATGATAGATATAAGGGTACTGCAGGAGGTTTTCAGATACGATACGCTGATGTAGCAAGATGATTTGTAGTAGCAACCGCCCGTTTTGTACACATTAACTGTAAAACATTACACTATAGTATGAGATCGAAGGATTTCGAACCGAATTGCATATCTTGTTGATGATCACGGCTACTTTATAGTAATTTATCGCATAAATTGATAATCCTTGGTAAGGGCCTACCCTATGATTATATGCAAGATCTAAGGGCTGACTCTTCTGGATACTTATAGATACTTCTAGTCACTTGAGCAGCTTAGGATCACAGGTGCGTCTTGGACAGAAGAAAACTATGATATAGCGACCACGAAACAATATCGGTTCCAAATTTATTTCAGATTGGCAGCTCGATTGGTGATAAGTTCGTATTTGACAAGTCTCTTCTATCCAGCGATGTCAATTATGCATCCAGGTGTCCCACCGACTACGAATGCAGTAAATGTGATATCGACTCGCCAACTCAAAGGTAACTTAAAGAGCCACTCCGTGGGTTGTGGTCCCATTTGAAAAACTTATCAAGTTTTAGTTGATCGAAAAGTATTGACTCTTACGAAAAGTATCATTTTAAAGCTAATAAACTGTGTTTAGTAAGTCGGGATTATGATCCATAATGACGCGAGACAATCAGTCAAACGTAATATTTTGAACTTATCGAATACAGTCAGAAAGTTGAAAATCTTTGATAGGTTATTTAACTAGTATTAACATAAATTAGACTTGTGATTTTGGCTTCCACGATTTTATATTCTATGAAACTTATGAAATGTTTATCATAATTATGATTGATTTGGAGATGAATATTAACACATAAAAACATTTGTATAGCGTCATTTTCTGACTATTGCCACTGAAATGCGCTTGGACTTGAGTCTGGAATGTATAACACATATTAATCATATAATGAATTATGCCTATTACGTTTATATTAATGCAAAACAATATATGATGAAAATCACGGAATGGCTCTATAATAAATAAGTTATTTTAATATATGAATGGATTACATCCGTCTTTCTGATTGGCCCACTTGGTCACTTGCAAGCATTGACGTCATGCAATGTCAACCTGTACGAGTCGCGAGAGGTTGATATAACAATCCAAGCACCTCTGGTGGCTAAAAGTAGATTTAAGAATTACGTCTCGAACTCCGCACAACCCATGTCACGCTGTTGATCAAGCAATATGCATCGCTACGTGACTGTGCTGAAAAAGAGTTATGTCCCTTGTAGTTTTAGGCATATTAGAGTGATGTCCCTTATTTGCACAGAAAGAAACGTTATTTTAGTACATTTTTCATATAATAAAACAATTACAGACTTCAGTTTCGGTTGATTCAATGATTGGTCGACCTTGGAAAATATCACGTGTCCAAGGTAGTTGAATAGGCTATCACATGCCAAGGTAGTTGAATAGGCTATCACATGCCAAGGTCAACACATCATTGGATCAACCTCACTTGAAGTCAATAATTGTTTAATATTGGATGCATAGGCCTATGTTTCTATCGTATGATGCATGTACAGTGCCAGCTGTTTGACGACCCCCCTGGTTGCTGCCGTTGCTGTAGAAGCAGTCATCATTCTGGTCCTCATAGTGGCCGTCGTTGTTATTGTTGTCAGATTCAGGAGGAATAGAAATAAACAAGGTACGTTACGTATGATATGTTAGATCTATGGTCTCTCTTTCCTGGATTTAGAATATTTCACACATGCTTCTTGTCAATTATCACAAGTTCTTTGGTTAAAGACCCATAGTAAAAGTGTAGTGAAGTTCAACGTTTTTAAAAGTATTTTACTGTATTCATTGTATCTTTTAGAAACTTTTGCTACCGACCTTTTCATAGACGGACCAAAATTAATTAAATAGGAGACAATTTACCAAAATGACCGAAACGGTAGCCGACATGAAGGCGAATCAAGTGTGGTCATCTCACAATTTGCGTTTCTTTAGCATGCGATTGACAGCTATCTTTGTCACTCACGACTAGATTTTTGTTCTTTTTCTCCGAAAAGGGTACTCGTTGCCGCTCACAATGATATCCATCGGACGCAATTGCGGTATCTGAAATGCGGTGTAAATCCTACACACATATTATTGATGTCACCGAAAGCGGGTTCGTGAAAAGCTATGGCACTCTTGCAGAGGGTATTATACTTTGGACGTCGAACTTAGGTATTTTATTGTTGATTAAAACATTTGGATATCATATCAAACTTTCGAGAAAAGTGTTTTCTACCGAGTGATGTATTTCTTTTCTCAATAGCAAAATTTTATCACGAACCGCATGCAATTAGACGATGGGACTTTAATGATCTTCCACCAGAAAACCTCAAAGAGCTATTCCGTAAGTTAAACGTTAACAATGTTGTCCTTGATCGAGACGCTACGAATGTTTCAGGGTCATTTGAGGCAATTCGTTCATGAAACACAATACGAAGAAATACTGTCCGGACAGTGACGTTCTTCAATAAGACAAATGTATTTCATGAAACTTATCATTTTGACAGTTAGGAGTTGGGAAAGGTTTCCTGGGAAATATAACTAGTATTCATGTTTATTTGACGTGTGATCGCGGCTCTCTGTCTCTTCTATGTTACGGGAATTGTGATTAGATAGTCGTATGGAAATCTTATCACTCGTGTCTCGCTCCTCTTGACCCGCGTACTGCCAAATAAAGGTCAATACTGAGTTCAACACAATACGACCATTTTCTCCAAATTGCCACTAATCAGTACGCTAACTGCATTCAGCTTGATGCTGATAAACCATTGAATCGAATTAGTTGTACTAGACCTTTAAGCATGTGACATTATGAATTCCCAACCGAGAAAAACTTTATAGACTGGTTAAACAGGATAAAGCGACATCGATGAAACGTTTCTAGCGTGAAGATTGAATTTTGGTTATGTTTTACTTTGTTTCTCGCAATTTACCGTTCTGGTTGCCTTTTCTTGTAACGTTACGATCGATTGTAAATGTTTTGTAGAACGCGACCCTGAATGTAATACAGTTGGCCATACACTTCTCGCTAGAATCATTTCTCTGATGCACGCCTCGCTATTTCCGGCGTCCATAACGGGGGCGTAGCTCAGTGGTAGAGTGTCCGCTCGTCACCCGGAAGACCGGGGTTCGATTCCCGGTCGCGTCATACCAAAAGACATTAAAAGGTGGGAGTTGTTGCCGTCTTGCTTGACACTCAGCATTGTAAAGGCAGAAAAACGCATTAACTGGCGCTGCACGGTGGCTGCCGGGTGCCATGGGCACAAAATAAATTTCCGATGTACTTGTACTTAGGACAATAAAGTGTTATTATTATTATTATTAATAAATTTCATTATAATTTCCTCGTGTACTTGCAGAATCTGACAAGTATCTGAGACCCTATCACTGCACCGGCCAACAGGGTTAGTCCAAATTTTTAAATGTTATCTGCCTCCACGGAAGATCGTAATATACAAAAAAATTGTTATTGTTATATATTGAATCATATTGACACTATCTACAATGCCAGGATTTAAGAATAAAACACTCTGACTGTGTAGAAAAGGAGCCTGTAATGCAGTCTAGGTCTCAATCCTGCAAGTCAAATAATATAAATGAACGAGTTTATTTTCTGGTTTAAAGCTCTTGAAGACACATTTGTTTAATAACGTTAAATATTCTCCGTATACTTTTTTGTTCGTTATTTATTGTTATATTTCGTCAAAAATTTCACTTGAAAAAATCATCATTTTCTATATAGAAACTTAACCCCGGTAGTACAAATTCTTTGACCCCAAACGTCTAGTCCCTTTTTGGATTTGAACGCACATCATAAACACCACCAGCAATGACCGTACAGCATCTAACCAACTCGGCCATTTCGCCTCGACATTTTGAATCCCGCAGTTGCAGATTCCATACATATAAATTTTATCATTAGATGTTGTAGAATTTATTATCTGGTTTTAGGCTCTTTGAAGACACAATTGTATAATAACTTTTATTTATTCTCTATAGAATAATGTTAACAATATTGTTGGCAGATCAACACTCATCAGGATATCTGCACGCAGTGTACCATACCCCATGTGATTCTCAGACATCCGGTAAGTGTTTATATGTTCATATACAAGTCACACCAGTCTAAGTTAACCTAGTCTCAATAATACTCGCTGTACTCCCATACCGAGTCAACGAGATACAGTAAGATGTCGCGTCAGCCAACCTTTCGGCGACCTATGACCCTCTAACGTTATATGTGTGAAAGCAGACTATCGCGGCATGTAAGCCGGGCCCTGATTGGTCAATTCGAAATGTCGGCTGACGCGAGCACTTACTACCCTAGCTAGACTCAATATCGGAGTTTAGGGAGTGTTATTGAGGCTAGATTAGACTGAAGTCACACGAAAATCATAGTAAATTCTTTTGTCATTATTTAGGTTTATCTAAACGATATCAAAAGAATTTATTCTTCAGTCATAGAAAGAACCAATTTGTAACTTTTATAATGCAAAATTTTGAATTTGTAAATATGATCCGTGTAACACCTGTTGTAAGAATCAGTATTGAACGTAAAGATATTATTCTGAAGTACGAAAAGCAATATTGCTTAAGGCGCAGCTGCTCACTAGTAGCAGCCGGTAATGTTAAAGCAACAAAAAAAGCTTAAACTGTGTATAGGAATTCAGTGAAATAACAGATATAGATTACGAAATATAAAGCTGTGTACCTTTAGTTTGTTTATTTCCTTGTGCGTCTTCGTGTAAATATCATGTAATTTGGGTTAAGTTTTTTAAATAATTGATTAAAAAACTCAGAAGAACTGACTATTGTCCGATTTCCTTGTCTTAAAAATCATTCTTTAACTTTTTTTCTCTTTTCTGGTCTCTCGTGTAAAAGTCAAATATTGGATGGATAAAATTGCCGGAAGGGTATACATATTTTTGAAATTTCTTAAATTTCGAAAAACATATTCCACATGTGAAAGTAATCGTTAGAATAACATTGACCAAGTCCAAATGAACAATATGACACGTAAAGAAGTCGAAAACCTATGAAGGATTTTGAAGAAAAAACTACAATAGAGAATATCTATAATCATTTCTATGACGTGCCAAAAATGTTACGATTAACCGTTTGGTATGACATACGAATATGTTAGCGCAAAATTAACCTTAACATCAGAAGAGAAATGTCAACATGAGCCGATTTATTTCCACAATGCTACGCTACATACAGAAATCCCATTAGGATACTAGGATAAGCAGACGAACGAACAGCTGAACCCTACCTTGTTGTAAAATTATGTGCAAAAACTGCCGAATCTCAGGATTGTTTGTATCCCCCCAAAAGGGTTACCTTATTTCTTATACATTGAATATGTCTGTATCAAGTTCACCCAGTCCCGCATCCTTTCTCCACCTAGAAAAATAGGGTTATATATAATATGTTGATCCAACCACAGAGGTTCGAATCTCGGATTGGCCCCGATAACATCTAAACTTCAAAATCTTGTTTTTTTTGCACTCATCTGTAGTTTTGATGTGTTGAGTTAATCCTCAAATTAACTTCAATAACCTTCAAATTTGAACAAAATGGTCAAGAAATAAAATTTCCAGGAAATGGTGCGATCTATTATATAGAAAACACGTGTACAGTCCGAGATTCGAATCCCTGTTGATCTAACCTCTGTTCAAATATTTTGAGTTTGTGGGCTAGAAAGAGAGAAAGGAAAAGCCTGATTGGATGCAATCAGCGACGCCGTTCAAAAGCCATTTGGCTACTAAACCACGACTATGGTCATGTGACTAGAACCACTCTTTCAATGCGACGGAGTTTTCATTGGCTGTGGCGCAATGTTTTGCCGCTATGGAAAACTGAAGTTTGGTCTAAACTGAACAGAGATTGGATCAACATTTTATAGGGGGAGAAAATGCTCTTATGGTGAACCTTTCGTTTTTTGCAGACGGTGCTTCCAACAACGGTTGTCAATCCACGGGGGAAATCAGTTTAGTAAACTAGATGGACCCATAGTGAAATGATTCCGAGTGGATTAATTTTGCGTTCACAGAATTGGACCAACAAACGCCATCGTTATGCTGCTAGTTCTTAACTTAGGAGATGCATTGTCTATACTATATTTGTTCATAATGTTATTAATCCGTGTTGGCCAAACCTCTGGTCCGAGTATTTTTCAATGGTTGGAGACGAAGGCGACAACATACGAAATACAACTGACGATACTACTGTAGCTCGGCCAATGCGGAAATGTCTGGTACTATACGGTTTTATTAATCTCAGTATATTTTACGTCCTTGCGCCATTAACGACATTAGTAGGTGTAGGAGTGTGGTGAACCGGTATCATTGTTGAAAAATGTTAAGTGCTAACTTTGGTCCCCCTCAAATGCGCATGCTCAGAGTCGTATTGACTTAGATTGACAATTTTACCTGATTCCTGAATTAGATCTCTTTTTTTAAATATTGGTCAAGATGACAAATCATAGGCCAAAACTATTCAATCATACCACAGATAATCATTTCATTAATTAGTATTCCTCAATAAAGTATTAATTAAGTGACGTCACGGAGAGAACGTACCTGACGTCAACTTGAAGAGTATCACTAGCAGTGGCCTTCTGTTAGAATAGCAACCAAATGTGCCAAATGTGCCAAATGGCTTGCAGAGGCCTAAACTTCAGTATCATTCAAACACACTGTTCATGGAAACGGATGATTATGTTCAGCAAGTCCGAGCATAGTTTCTAGTTGTGGTTGTAGCCGGTCACGTTGAATCCAATTGTCATTAACCTTACTTAACGCTGTCTATTTTTCGAGTTACGCTCAGGGTTTACCGTCCATCCCACGGTTCAGGATTTTGGCGAATATTTTGTGTTACACTTAATATTATTTAATAACGATGATCCTAAAGTGTTCATTAGGTTTGCATTATAGACGTAAATAGCGAGCCCCTAAACAATTCGATCGCACATAAAAAATATTTAACTTATCTTGCCTACGCTAAATCTGTTATATGAAAACCTTTGCTCTAAATGTAGTTACAATATTCTCCTTTAACATATATAATACATAGAGATTATTACCCGAGCAAGTATGTCATATGTCTTTTACGAAATGAATACGAATGTTTGTATTACGCGAGCGATAGCGAGGGTTATACACAAATTTGCACAAGTTTCGTAAAAGTCATATGACACAATTCCGAGGGTAATAATTTCTGTATTACCGATTCTATTCCGTTTTACCATCGTAGAAATGTCCAAGAAACGGACCGCTTCCCTTGCGACGGCCGGCTACAGTGACGTCACGAACAATGATGTAAGCGAAAAAATATGGGAACTCGCGCTACAACCATCGTTGCTAGGCAAAAGTGATATGTGCACTAGTGCTCATATTGAAAATATGTCACTACTTATTTTCAACCATATGGGTAATAAGGAAGTCCTTATAATGTCCTTATCCAAAGATAACGAACTACTGGGTGTGAGCTTGACCACAGTTTATTAAAGAAGTAATGTCAAAATCCCTTAAAAACAGGAGTGAAACTAATTAAAATATAATCTAACATATTTACATAATGGTCGTGTACTAAGTCTCAAGCTGACACATTATATTTACCAACTATAAATGTAAAAGAATGGTCATCTTTCATATCAAATTATATTATTTGGATGTGAATAATTACATCACATCATCTCGATACATAACGAACATCACGATATATAATCATAAAACATTATCATATGTATAATCATTACATATATCAAAAGCATTTACAAATATATCAATAAAATTCAAATATTACATCATGTTGTCATGTATATCATAAGTATAGATAAAAAGATGAATAATTCTTAATTAATCCTTCACATAGGGGAGTCCATTAAAGCGAAATTTTCATAACGTTGAAAGTTCATTATGGTTTAGACCGCTGTCATGGAGATCTTGAGAGCATTATCAATTTAGACATTAATAATACAACGGAACAATAAATTTGATTGCATCAAGCTGTTTTTTGACGATAAACAAATCCCATATCAAACTGACTTATGTTAACCGAACATAACCAAAAACGCATCAAATATTACTGTTCTGTGATAAGAAATATGATTTAGCAGCAATATTGTATGATTCAAAACTTATTTTTATATATTTATTCCAAATTTGTTGATGTTTAACTCACTGTTGTTTATGTATTTTGTGAACATGTATATTCCCACAAGCATCATTCTCATTGGCTGGTCGTTAAGTATACTTCTATATCCTGCTCATGTTATTTCATATCTGTAAATTTTTACTAAACAACGATAATAAACTGTGTCTGTTAGTCTATTATGAAACCTCACTCTCTCATTTGCAGTGAGAGAAACTGTACCTTGAAAGAAATACATCTATTAAAGGGGCAGTAGCACGTTTTTAGGGGGAATATAAGGTGTTGTAAGGAAAATGAAAATTAATGGTTCCAATTGAAAGACAATGTATTTAAACTAAATGGAGCAGTAATAATTCAAATATATAATGTAAAGTTTAGCCATGCGATTCCTTTTTCTTACTCAAAATGAATTAAAGGTGTTCACACAAAAATGGCCGCCAATGGATTGCATGTGAATCTTCAAACTTTGTCCTCTGACTATGGATGATTGACTTGTTTAATGAGATTTTTGACACTGTCAATATAATACATTTAACATTAACTTACAATTATCAGTGAAAATTTTAAAATATAAAGTTATCAAAAAACGTGCTACTGCCCCTTTAAGTGAAGCGTATGTAAAATATTTTCATAGCTTACTGTTTACACTAGAACATTACAGAAGTTTGTTTTCAGGTAGTGTATTAACCCATATATTATGCCAAACCAATAATTCAAATAATACGAGAGAAGTGATAGGTGTGTTCGATTATTCCTGAACTCTTGATTATGTTTTATGTGATATACAAAGTTCTACAACATAAGTACTGGGATGAGTATTTGTGTTCATGTTCAGTTGGCAATGTGTTCATGAATGAAAATGCCCCAATGGCAATAAGGCAACTTTCGTTGCATTAGAAGTCCCCATGGTACTTTGTATATGTACAGTTGGTAACTTTGAAATAAAAATTATACTAACATTACGTAGTAAACTGAAAACACATGACTGTTACATGATTCTCGTTTTGGCCAAACAAAACAACAGTTCTTCATTACTAGAGAAGTAAACCTCAATGCAAAAGAAGGTATATCCCATAACAGTGACGAACAAACAAATACCAACGAAGATCATGGTCAATGAGAAGTTGCAATACAGCGTGCATTGATGCCAAAGGTGCCAATGCGAAATATTGATGAACTCTGATTTTGTTATCGTGTCTTTCACGCACTGTGTATAACCATACACTGGAACTGAAATGTGAGGAGCTAAAATCGAAAGTAAGGTTATATAATATTTTAGATTCTGACATAATCAAAATCGTGCTGGATTTTTAACATACTCCACTAATCTGTACCTTGGGCTCAGAAGCTAGGTTCGCTTGCGCGGCCCGACTTTGGATAAAAGCCAATCAAATCATTTTCTCTTTGAAATTTTATCGAGAAGATGGCAATTAGTGGAGTTAGCGTAACGTTCGTACCCTGAGACAGGATGGATTTTTAAGGACACATGCTACCTCAATGAATGTTCATATCTTTCCAGTAGCAAAGGAATGATCAATCATGTAAAATTACATTGCACATACTTGCTATCCTTACCTATAAAAATGATAACACAGTCATAGTCAGAGCTATAACCATGTTACTCATAGAAAAGGATGACAAAATAAGGATGAATCGCTTTGTAAGTGATCCCGTCTGCAGAAAAAGTTTACTATCAAGCTCAGGAACATTTCTCCGCCGTACACTTCGCTCGTTCCAGTGTACGATTATTTACAATACTAGATGTATTGCTGATTGACTGAAAGGTGACAATCGTGTGTCTGTTGTTTTGAGAGCTCATGATCCTTTGAAATTGGGCGTTTTACAACAACAGTTCAACGATGAATTCAATTTATCGAGATTATCATGATTCGTGCTAGTTTTTTTCAACTCTTTGAACTTAAATATTTGGAGCAGGTTTTATTTTATGCCAGGTCAAGATGAGTGTTATACTTTCCACTGCCGATAGATTACATTAATAAGCGTCAGAATCGAAAAATGGGACTTTAAGTTATTTTATCAAGGGAAAGATTGCCTACATCTGATATTCTTTGTAATAATATGACCGCAATGGGCGCAAAAAAAATATTCCTATGGGGTCCGGAATAAAAACGGTCGTTTTAGTTCATTAGTATCATCTTCTTGCATATTCTAGTAATGAAATATAAAGTAAATGAAAGTATAACGTTACCATATCTATTGCAGCTGTTGCAAGCGTTGTTTATTTCTTGTAATTGATATTCATCTACCCACTAAGTGACAAGACAGAAAGACTACCTAAGGTATCAATTAACATCAACCATTTGTGATGATTGTTTAGGTTTTTTTTCCAAATACATGTTGCAGTTGTTAAATGTATCTATTATTGCTATACAATAAAACCTCAGGGCAGTGATAATGAGTCAATACTTTGCAAAACATAAGAATAACCTCACCTTTTGTGGTAAATACTAGTAGACTTACAAATAACAAAATATCATTTGAAAACAAAAGGAATATGATGGAGTTTACCTTTCTATTCTTATTGTTAAAATGGATTAAATTGTTAGAAATTTCAGTGTAATTGATTTTTATTTAAATGTAATTATACATTGTACATTGTTAATGTTTCCCTACTGTCTCAAATTTGAATGTTTAAGGTACGACTATCTACATAATGGGACACCCTTTGTTATCTATTGTCAATTAACTATTAAAACAGAGATTAGATTAACGACTATAGTTAATACAGGCATGTGAAAGATCATTAAAATCACAGATTGAACATCAGGGCCCCCTTTCACAAAGCACTAAGGTGATCGTAAGTCACTAAGGTAACCTTAGCCCAATGTTAAAGAATGGGAGTTAAGGTTAACCTTAGTAAAGGTTGCTTTGTGAAAGGGGCCCCAGAGCATTTTACCGCGACCTAGAAATTAATCTGCAGTCATTCAATATATAACGGAAAAGTGTTAGAAAGTCGCTCGTGAATATCAAAATAAAAACAACAGCTACGACACCTGTTCCAAATGCCCCAACTCCAGTTGCAGAGGGGCGTGGATCAGACGCACTTACTCGTTTCCTTATTGTAGCTGATAAGGTGGCTTTATCGATGGTAAGGTTTCGTTTCATAGCGTTAATCCATGCTTGCAACCCATCCAAGTCGAAAGCTGGAAACATACAGTTGCATGTGCACAACATTGATTTAGACGACGTCGATGACTCTGTTGTTTGCGGAGTTGTTGCTGTTGCTTGTGGAGTTGTTGATGTTGCTTGTGGAGTTGTTACTGTTGCTTGTGGAGTTGTTGATGTTGCTTGTGGAGTTGTTGCTGTTGTTTGTGAGGTTGTTGCTGTTGTTTGTAAGTTTTTTGGTGTTGTTTGTATGGTTGTTGCTGCTGTTTTGAACATCGATTGTACAAGGTCAGAAGACCTTGGTACAGATTCCATCGTTACTAGAATCAAAGGCGAGAGATCTTCATCTGTAGCTGGAATTGATGGCTTCATGGAAATAACCATTTCGGAAAACACATCTAATTGTGACGACAGTAATGTCATATCCAATGTTGTACTTCGTTGAAAAGACATAACTGTCGGATGTATAGCGGATATTGAAATGCCATATGATGACCTAGAGTCAACGTACATATGCGTGGCTTCGGTAAAAGCAGAAATTGCTGAGGTTGACATCTGCAGTTCATTGACCTCAGATTGCTCATTCACCAAAGTCTCTGGTGCTTTAAAAGCAAGTGCATGGTAAGTGCTGTCATGTACTGATCCTTGATTTTCAAAATTGTTCACGATTGATTTGCTTGTGGACAAGTGAGTCCATTGAACGCTGCTATCACTCTGAGCCCCGGATGTTGTATGATATGTAGGCAACAGTGAAGACGTATCCGAGTCGTCCCTGGGGTTCGGGAGATCGGTGATTCCTACATTGTTTCCAATCAAGGTCGTCTCCTGCTCAATCGCAACAGTGTTCTGCGTTGATGAAGATTGTAATTGGAAGTTATATACATTCGTTGTTCCTTCTGAAATCGTGGAGTGAGTTGATGGTGATGTCATTTGCGAGAGCAACGCTGTTGATGGCCAATCTTCACATTCATCTGTCAAAAAAACATTCACGTTATTTCATTATTGTCACTTTTTTATAATTCGTATTGTACATGTATATGGTACAAAGTATGTCATACGTTGGCAACCTACCAATACATCTGCAAAAGCCAAAGTGCTCACGTACACAGAAAAAAGATGGTTTGGCAGTTACTACTCATTGGTTTATATTTAAAGATATTTAAAGGGGCAGTAGCACGTTTTTTTATCATTTCAAATTTACAAATTTTCCCTGATAATTGTAAGTTAATGCTAAATGTATTATTTTGACAGTGTCAAAAACCTTATAACACAAGCCAATCATCCATAGTCAGAGCACAAAGTACGAAGATTCACATAAAATCCATTGGCGGCCATTTTATGTGAACACCTTTAATTCATTTTGAGGAAGAAAAAGGAATCGCATGGCTAAACTTTACGTTATATATTTGTAATATTACTGCTCCATTTAGTTTAAATACATTGTCTTTCAATTTGAACCATTGATTTTCATTTTCCTGACATCACCTTATATTCCCCATAAAAACGTGCTACTGCCCCTTTAAGGAACATTTGTATATTGTCGTTAAGATACTAATGTATACAGGCATAATTATGTTATGAATATTTTCTAATCAAATACTATGAGTGATGCAGTTTTTGTTATAAACTTAGATGTGAGAAGCACAGTTTGGGTCAAAATGGTTTCAGGTTACAAAACGATGCAGCCTTGACGTGGCGGATTTATTGCTGTGGAAGTGATATCCCTGGTATAGAATAGCTTTTAGACGTGCATTAAGAATTTCCTTAAAATGTGATGAACATTTCTAAAATGACAAAATTTACAAAACTTCAAAAATCTTTAAAATTCACAAATCAGCAGCCCCATGTCAGGTATGTGTGTTTGGTATGCTCAAACCTGCTTCGTTTAGTTCAAATACATTGTCTTTCAATTGGAACAATTTATTTTCATTTTCCTGACATCACCTTATATTCCCCCGAAAAACGTGCTACTGCCCCTTTAAACATTAAAACTTACTGCAAATGATAAATACTCCTAGGGTGACTAAACTAAACTTTGTGACTAGCATATATATATATAGCAGATATCCTCTATATATTTACTATGATTTCGATTCCAACACCTAAAATGTGTTTTATTTGTTAAGCGTCTACAATTATTGGCAGTTCGTCTGTTGTGTTTACTTTGAAATATTTCTAAAACCAAATACCCCTTTCTAACATAGCAACTCTACTTGAACCTTGAACATATTTACTTTTTCGACAAACTCGAGTTATTGATAAGGTTCGTGTTTATAGTGTCTACAATATATGTCGCGCTGCACACGTCTACTAATAGTCACACAATATCACCATGAAAAACTTTAGTCAATGAGGTATTTTTACTGTTTTTTTTTTTACTGTACTTGCATTAATTGCAATGTCATTTACCATGCATATCACGTATCGCATATTTTTTTCAAAAAGGTATATTCAGTTTCAATTCGTGTCACGCCTTGGTGGAGAAGAGATGCTACTATTCTGATACACAACATCTCTACGTGAAGTACTTTGCCGAGGAAAAACATTTTACTGGTGAACCGCCGGCAAGCTATAGTGTTGATTGAATTATTGTTTAGCTCCGCTTGGGCAATATTTTAGCCATTAGCGGCGGGCAAGCTATAGTATTGAGTGAGTGAGTTATTGTTTAGCGCCGCTTGGGCAATATTTCAGCCAATAGCGACGGGCAAGCTATAGTATTGAGTGAGTGAGTTATTGTTTAGCGCTGCTTGGGCAATATTTCAGCCAATAGCGACGGGCAAGCTATAGTATTCCAGTTTACTAAATCCTAAGACGATCATGTAGATAATATGATTCACGACATAACGTACTGTTTAATGAATTGATTTATAAATTTTAAATACTCTGTTCTTTTTAACGATGAGAGTAAAGTATTTATTTATGTATTTTCAGTGTTTTTATCGATAAAAAAAACTTGTACATTCAGGTCATTGATTCCAAAACAGAACAGATGCTACAGCGGACAAAGTTCATAGAAAAAGATTCCCTTGCCAAACTGCGCTATACTCTTGTTTCTCTGTGCTCATTGTGGTGAACGTTTAACTTTCTTTGTAAATATGTCGTTATTTTGCAAATTATGTTCATGTTAACGTATCAACGATATCTTAACAATAACCATATGCTCAATGCAAAAGGCGTCGTAGACAAGAAAATTTTATTTCCTAATCAACGAATACCATGTCAATTCTATTTTTGTGAGTAAACAAGGTACGAACTTTAGGCGAGACCTGATATCAATGCCTTGGAATATACTTACACTAAGTTCAAACTTATATACTTAAAGTTCTTCAAAATGCTCACCTGTGCTTATGTTCCCAACTGTCCATGGTATTCCAATATGTCCGTAAATTGCATCTAAAGAAAATCCAAAGATATTTATTTGTAACGCCACATCAGTCACACCAATTGTACTGACGGCGTTCGGCACAGGGATGAAGTAACCAGATCTGTTCATGCTGTGATGATAGAGTCCATCATCACATAAGTCCCTGTCATTCAACCACGGTTTTGTTAACCCAGTGTCTACGTAGAGTTGACAGTATGAGGTAAATCCTGTTGGTGATAACACCCTAGATGCATTGCCTTTTAATGAGGCTGGTTGCATTATTATCATAGCTTTAGAAAATAATCCCTGAGTGTCTGTAAACAGCATCGCTATTAGAACGCTAGAGGACGAGCGAATTGTTCTAGTTTCTGTAACATTTTCAATGTCAAAGTAATCTCCTTCATCAAGTGTATACGCGTTTCCCTTATCAGTAATATTGGTTCCTGTGTATGTTCCTACAAGTCTGTAGAACCCGTATGTATTAGGAGGAAACGGCGGTAAAGTGTATTCAGACCCCAGGTTACGTCTTGGTGGAATGTGTTCCATGGTAACGTCACACTCCTTGACGTCCTCGGAGCAGAAACTGCCAGAGAAAACGTTGATAGGGAAAGCTGTAAAAACTTCACTTCCGGATAAGTCGCCATTACCCGTGAAAACCTTTACTTCCAACTTCATGACCGAAATCGAGAAGGAGTCACCGGTTGCATACATAGCTCCTTCCACCGTCATGTTACAGTTACCCCTCAAATTGACTATAACTCTGAAACTATTCATAATTCCAACAAGTGCAATGAACGAATTGCATGTATCCGATTCAGGACAATGAGTCACCAATCTGTGTCTCAAATATCCACCAACCACGTCGGGAATGACGTTGAATGCCGCTGCAGATGACCTTGACTTTGTAATGACGTTAACGGAAACGGTGTCATTTGATGATAAATGGACTGCCTTGAGTTGACTTGTGTTGTTCCATAGAGAGACATGGTAATGATAGCTCAGAGTGATATTTAACCCCCCGGACTCGTCAATAGTGTCACTGGTAACAAGGTTTGGATCCTCTGTTTTCAGTTCTACGAGGGTTCCTTCCTCTCCAAAGACGGTGATATAGCTCTGTTCATCATCACCTGTGGCCAGTAGTGGGAATATAAACGAGGTCCCTGTAGTTTCCCATGAGTCGTCTCCTATAAACACATGTTATTGTATATTTGCAGTCATTTATTGATCATACTTCAAAGGGGCGTAGTGCGTTTTACACAAAAAAAAACGGAAAAGCCCAAAATACACACAAACGAAATAATTTCTTTTAATTGCAAGACAGTGTTTTTTAATTAGAAATAGCAGATTATCATAGTCGGTAAGTTACCAGAATCAATTTCCCTCAGCTTTAACGATAAAACTGTTTTTTACACAAAAATGGCCGCTAAAAGTTTGCAATGAATACTTGATATTTTATTCTGATATGACGGATCATCGTTTTGAGATATGAGATGTTTGATCTTTTGTAGAACATAATTTCATATACGTTTATATGCTATATAAAGAACTACATTTTCAGAAAAACTTTCGATTCCCCTTCTTGTACCCTTTTGTATTAGAAATAACTTAAAGGTTATTCGGGGTTTTTTCAATGACGTTAATCATTACGTGAATCTGGTCGTTAACTATTTTTAGTGTTCATTAGGTGTGTGAAAAAAAGAATAGCTCTCGTTATTTATTCGTCAAATGACATAGTCAATTCGTAAAATATTGTTGAAAATTGAACGTGTGTACAACTCACCTTGTAGTAAAAGCAAGAGGACTGGAAGGACTTTGTACATCCTTAAATATGATCAATAATATTGGTGAATGTATTAAAAAGTTTAGATATGATTACAATTATAAACAATTTTCATTATATTCTGCATTTAAGAAATTATTTAAGAATATATTTCAGTTTATATAATAAAGCGATTGTGATATTTCCGAGATTTTCATCAGAATATGCATACGTAATTTATTTTACTGTAATGAAACTATTTATATTATTATTGAACATATCATGAAGTTTCTTACCTTAAAGAAAACATGTCTTGGTTTGCTGATGAAGACTTATGAAGACAATATTCAATTGTTAGATTCACTGTTATGATGGTAAATTGCTGCAAATTAACTAAAGTTTAGCAGAAGCAAAAGGCTGTGACATTCAAGAATCTTCAATCAGTTATGACGCTATGGCTATTGTGTATATGTTCTCGTACGACTAGTGGAAAAATCTTCGATTTCTCTTTACTGAATTCAAGCTCCTCTGAAAGACAACATGTTCATATTTGACTTGTCATTAAGTCCAGCAGGTAAGGTTTAGCTTGTGTCAATATAAGGACACGAGTTTGTTTGCTTGAGAGATGATAGCGGGTCTCGGTATTGTGTGATCCTGTATTGAACATATGACTACCGAAATCAGCGGAAGAATAGATAAACAAAATACAGCACGCCCGTATTATTTCACGTCATATTGTCATCATATTCTGTTGGAAGATTAACAACACTCGGTCCTTCCATTTTTAAACAAATTTGAGTTTCTCTGGAAGCTTCGATTAACCTTTGTTCATTGGTAAGAAATCGTTTATGAGGACATAGACATTTGTGTATTTTTTTCCTTTTCAGTGAGCCAGGTTTGAAAGGGTTTTTATTATTCTTCTTGAAGTCCATTAATTATGTTTGAAACCGTTGTTTGTGTTCACTTTACTGTATCGAATATGCTGTATTCATATTATGAATTATGCAAGGCTTTATTGGCTACACATGTAATGTAAATGTGATATACACCACAACAGAAAGATGATTGATAATTACTTCTTTTTCAATAATTATAAGCTAATTCCTTCATTACATGGAATGTGGGAAATAACAGATTTGGTTGTACTCAATATGTACTTGTCCCTTTTTTTGTTATTTCCCACATTCCATCTACTGAAGGACTTTGATATAGATTCAGCATATGCTGGGATATTTTCACAATACATTTAGTTCTTTTTTAAAAATACTTAAGAATTATTTAAAAAAATAAAGCTTCTGGATATTATTTTTTTTTGTCTTACAATTGTTAAAAACTTACGTTCTTTCGATTGAAGGAGTAGTAAGTTGTTATGATCCTCGATGTCTTGTTTAAATCTAATATACAACTGTTTTGTTTTACTCAATTTTAGTCACTGAAATGAAAATAGGGTCAAAATGCCAATTTTTCTTATTAAGAAAAAGGAGCCTACTAAAGAGAGAGAACCAAACTGCTTGGCTATATTTCTACTAATGTGCCTACACATGTAAATATCTTATCACTCTCCAGTCACTAAGAGGTTAAATGACAGAAGTATGTATATATATTGCCTGCAGTCCCCCTCCCTTGACCCCCAACTCCCCCTACCTTGAACCCAATCTCCACCACCTTGACCCCCAGTTCCCTCACCTTGACCCCAACCTCCCCCTACCTTGACCTGAGTCGATCACTTGTTGGGTTGTGGAGCCTGTAGCGATGCCAAAAACGAGAAATAGTACTCTGGCTATCACTGAAGTCTCTTGACTGACTGACTTTCTCGCTGACAACTCATAGACGTCCATTGGCTCTTATTGTACATTATTCCTTTAGTCTCAACATGTTGAAAGTGGCGTATACCGATAAGCAAAAAGTGGTTCGCAATGGGACGACAATAGTTTTACACCCACCGATATCGGGCTTAAATGCCCGTATTTGTACGTGTAACATACCTACAGATTTTATCCATGCTCGTTTTTCGACTTGAAATTCAAGGTGTGGTATTTTTTTGAAAATTCTTCAAATGTTTTCTTTGAATGCAATCAAGTCTTGTAAAGACTCATTTTGCAATTAACAATGGCATCTTTATTGAATATAAACGTTACTCTTAAAACTATTTTAGTTTGAAAATCAAATTTTAGTTATGCGTTTCTTTTTTGGGCCACAAATAATTTTGGAACATCATATTCAAGTGTAGTAAGAATGGGTGTACCCCAAAGACAAAATATACAGTATTGTGACTATTGTCATATCACAAAATATATCTTGATTAACAAAGACCAGGAAATGTTTTTCTTGAAACTGTGGTCCATTTTATACATCATATTTAGAATTAATGATTAGACACTTTTTATTATTATTGTACATGTTTGACTCTCTATAGATATATATAATTCTATATGTCCTTGTATGTCACCTTGTGTATTACCCTGTATGTAAACCTGAAAAAAGGGGAAATATAAAAATATATCTTAATATCATATTCTTTCTATCGACATGCACTTCTTCTTGACAGTCATAATCTGATTCTAATTTGTTACAATCTTATCTTCTTAGAAGTAAAAGAATGGCAATCAATTCTCTTAGGTAAGAGTAACTTATATATCCACTGTCGAATTTGTATTAAGCATACCAATAATTGTTTCAAGAAAACCATATAGGAAAAGATTATATTATCAATCAACTGGATCGATTATGATAAGCTATAACCATGAGAAAATGATATATTGCGTACTTGGTATGTAAAGTTGTTTTACCTCAATAGTCTACGCGCACAAGCATTTTGTTATCCTATCTTTGAAATCTACCTTCGTGCCTACATTTTCAACCCTAATTCCAAACATCTAATACAAGTTATAACAGAAATGGATATCTTCCATAAACGATAGAGTCGCTTGACTGATACAAATGATATATATATATGTACCTCTTAAAGGGACAGTAGCACGTTTTTTAATAATTCTATATCTTTAAATTTCACCGATAATTGTAAGCGAATGCTAAATGTTTTTTCTCATTACACAAGCCAATCATCCATAGTCAGAGGACAAAGTATGAAGATTCCCATAAAATCCATTGGCGGCCATTTTGTGTGAACACCTTTAATTCATATTTTGTAAGAAAAGGGAATCACTAATTCTGAATTAATCAGCAAGTAAACGTATAAACATTTCTGATAAATATGAAAACATCACAATTAACGATAAAAGATAGGATTTAAAAACACAACCTTTTCTTAAGCCTATATGGCAATCAAAAACTAAACGTTATAACCAGAATGTTCACATGTAAACACATTGATTTTAACGGCATAATCCTGTTTTCCCTGAGACCAGCATTGTAAATAAAAACGAAATTGCGTCATCGATCCACGGAGATGTCTTCAAAAAATCAATAAATAAGATAATAATATATAACTTACGCTTAGTTTACGTCGATATAACGAGTTTTGTTAAGGAGCATATGTAAAACTTTATGGTCTCATGTTGAATATTGAATGCGATTCAGAATTGATCCAGACCTTCTTTTTTTAAAGGTTGAAGGTCGATATTTAAATTGGATAGAGTTGAAAACCAACAAAATGTTGTCCTAAGTAACAACTGGGTTGTGTTATAACATTATATGTTTTGATTGTTATGTCCCCTTGAATTTCGTTTCCACAAAATAAATCAAATAACCCCGAAAAATCTGTCCCTTTAAAAGGGGCAGGTGTGTATTTGTAAAGAAATTTCACACCTTCAAAATTTTCAACAACAAATGTCCATATGGAAAAAACTTAAGCAACCCCTTAATTCAAAAGTAAAACATGGCACGGAAACATGAGTGACGATGCTTTAGATGACATTTTCACTCATAAAATGTAGATTTTGTAAATAATTTGTCAATGTTGACATTAAGGCAATAACAACTGAAATCATAATGACACTGAATTTGCAACAAAAATAAGTATTTCTCTAGTACAGAGAGTACGTTATAAACATTTAGTTTCGGATATCAAAGACAACATTTGTGAAACTATCTTGACTTTCACGCTTCAAAGCATCCTTTATTTTGCAAAATAAGGAAATAACATGTCGTTAAATGGCTCCCCTAATTTCAAATATTATTTTCACATGTTGACAAAAGTGGCTTCAAACATATGGTTTTCTCCCTTTGCAGGTAAAAAAAAACTAACTTTTTCCCATGTGTATATCAGTTACTGATAAATGTATCTTCATTCTGTGAGAGACTGGTCTTGATGTTTCCTCTTAGGGGCCACAGGAAGACCAAGATCATCCCAGAAGCCAGACCCATCAGGTGTTGTTTACCGCATGCAACTTTGGTGACTCCTATGTTGGCGAAACATCAAGACCACTCTCTCACAGAATTAAAGAACATCAGGCCTCAGTAAGAAAGAATGACTATAAATCCGCTATCGCTGATCACATAAAAGCCAACCCAGACCACACCATCAACTGGCAAAACATCAAAACCATCGAGAAGAATCAAGCTGACTTCAAAGTAAGAAAACTTCTGGAAGCTGTCAACATTAAGAAGATAGGCCCCGCCATTAACAGAGATGAAGGATATTACATCCCCAATGCCTACCATCAACTTATCGCGTAA
Source organism: Steromphala cineraria (assembly GCA_916613615.1). Classification (NCBI taxonomy): domain Eukaryota; kingdom Metazoa; phylum Mollusca; class Gastropoda; order Trochida; family Trochidae; genus Steromphala; species Steromphala cineraria. The sequence goes on from OU744735.1 coordinate 6,824,370, forward strand.
TTTTTTCAACCATGCTTGTCCATCTCACTCAATACCATGTACATCAATCTCATTTATTGTATCTACATCATTTATCCATTGTATAAACATCATCTTTCTATGTACATCATCTCATCACAACTATATCATGGCCTGTACATCAACCTCGTTTAATGTATAAACAACTCACTACAAAGTTACTGTAACAACATCTTGTTTACATATATATCCTCTTTACTTCAACACTCGCATCACTTGCTTGAGAACGACATTAGTATATCCATAATATTGCCTTTATCTTCTTCATCATCACAACTTCTAGAATGCCCATCAAAAAAGAAACTCCAAACTGTTGCTATGGGAACCAAGAAAATTAAATTGAAAAAAGGTTGAAACCCCCAAAAGGAAAATCTACATCTACATCTACGATATTGATGAAGATTGATCAAGTAGTTTCAGTGTTATGCTCCAGAAACGAAATGGGAACGCGGACGGGAACTCCAAAACCAAAATGTCTCCAGACCCTTCGGGGGGAGACATAATCACGTGATATTTCTTAATTCTAGAGATGAATAAATGAGCGGACAGACTGATGGAGGGATTGATTGACTGGAAATATGAACGAGTGATGAATGAATAAATTGTTGAATGGACGTTGGAATTGTCCTGCATTTTTCTGGACGGCTCAACAAAATTCGGGGGCAGTGTCATCTCCATGAATGGATGGAGAGATGGAGAGATGAATGAATGAATTATCAATATGAAGAATGTCTTTATTTCCATTATAAACGAACATCACATAAATTTATTCACATAATCACGGATGAAAGCAATACAACAAAGACACACAAAAATCAAATATGAAGCTTTACATTTAAGATGACTGCAATCAAAATGTAAAACAATGTCTGTTCTTTTTTGAGGGATACCAGGTACCTTATTTACTCTGGATAGAGGTATAACATCATCATCAATCAGTTCACCTTTAACATAAAATTTAATAGCAACTTATCAATAACATTGCTGACAAAATTAGTTTTCGTTGACGCACTGCGAGTAGACGTTAATGGGACAGTAGCACGTTTTTTAACTGTTTCGGTGTATGCCAAATGCATTTCTTCAGATAGTCAAATTTAACATAACTAAACCCAAATGACATACATGTGGTCGTGTATGTGATTAAGTAGCAAGGAAAACTTCTGAAATTTTGTGTGAACATGTTGATTATTTCTAGAACGTCTACTTTTGATATGTAAACATCGTCTTGCACTTATTATTTTTTTTTATTTTCACTCTATTTATCTAAAACATTTACCTGTCCCTTTGTTAGTTTGTACAAATTCCCAAGAAGGATACCCGAAATCGCAATTATCTTGAAGATAAGTTCAATCGCACGTGATCAATATCATTATATTTTAACATTTGAGCAAAAACAATTATCACTTCAAACGCTTCTCGGAAAATTATTTACATCACCGTTGAATTAATGCTATTATCATTTATGATATGTATATTTTTGTATATTTTTATATTAAGCAATTAGGAACACACTTATTAACTTTTAAAAATTGAGGTTACTAACAACAATAGTATGAACATTTAAATTCAAACAATTTCCAAAAAGTGTAATTTAGAAAACAATAAATGTTAATAGGTGAGAAACCAAAATGCTGAAAGCTAGTTGCGACATGTATAGGTCAAGCTTGTGTGTTGAATGATTGTCATCAATTGTCCATACAAAATACTTAATATAAATAAGAACGTCCGTAAAAGACATCACATATTTAGGTTTCTGTGTAGGTTCATATGAACTTGAATAGTACCATAACAAAGAGTTAACGTGTTCAACCAAAACAAATCATCAACTCACATGATAATACATATAGAAAACCAAAGACAATGATTGAAATTGCAACATCGGTCTGATTACTTATTATGCACTATGACAGATGTGTCGATGCGTGATGGTCAACTTGGTAACATAATTGCTCATTATTTTTAAAAAAATATATCATTTATAAAAAAATATTTCTTATGATCTTTTAACAATTTTGAGTATAAGTAGAAACCAGATTAGTTCCGTTAATTTTAAAGCATGAACATGACACAGAGTATTTTTCGTATGTTTCCATTTGCTTACATAAATATAGTAAATGCCTCATAAATAACACACATCTTGGGGTAGGTACAAATTAGTTCGGTAAAAGGCCCTAGACCCTAAAAGACCGAAATTATGAAATTGACTTTGAATTGAATTTTCAAAAACGGCAATTGCAAATTGACGATATTCTACGTAAAATATGTGTACTAGTAATACAAACAATACAAAACAACAACATACATCAACATATGGATTACATAATCAAACACTTGCAACTAATGATCGTCTTTCTGGAAGGTATCACAATGTGATTTTTCACTTTAATGATTTGATGAGCGCTTAGATGGTACTTTCAGTTACATATCTGTATACATATAACAGTTACATATCGATGCAATAACATCATTTATCGAGTTTTTTGCATATTAGACCAAAAAAGGACATTTATTTCTTCGTGTCACTGAACTTAGAGCATTATATTTTATTCAAATTTCAATAGCAAAATAAACATAGAAGGAATTTTCAATAACACTTTTGATTTCTCGTTGCAAAACATCATTTATATAGTATTTACACTAGACTCAATAGACTTTTATTTGTTCGTGTCACTTAACTTATAAAATTGTATTTCATAATACTTTCAATAGCAAAATAAACACTTATATTATGTAATCTACAGTTAACATCGCAATGGGATTGCAAAATACAACGGAATCGCACAGGTAAAGCAGTTACAGGTAAAGCAGTTACAGGTAACATGGACGTGTTTTCAATGGACACCACTGTCTCGAGTCACAGTTCACAGATTCTCTCCCTCTGGGGTAAATCGAGTCACACCTTCAGTCAATACCTCTATAACAAAAAGGCGACCTTCTAAGCTAGAAATAACTAATCCTGATTGGCGGCATTCACAGATATTTGTACAATCGATGAGCACTGAGTTGAGGAGATTTCAAGAGTATTTCACTTATAGCACGACTGCTAGTGTTAGTGCAGAGAGAAATCCCGCTACACTATCGAGGTTATGGATTGCAGTGAAACCTGCGAGCATCGGCTGGAACTAGAGAATCAAGGGCGGTACTGAGCTGAAATTAAGTGTAGCGTAGCACCCAACACTCACTTCGTGTAGAACAGTTCTCTACTGCAGACAAAGTAGCCACTGGCGGGATTCGAACCACAGACATAGGCCTCTTGTACAATCGGTTATTTTATTTCACACTGGGCAATGAAGCAATCCAGTCACTGTTTAATATAATGAAATGTGCATTTCGCACAGATCTTTTATAAGACAAGAGACGGTCGAAAATAAATCACAATAATTGATGAACATAAGTATGGTTCCTGTTTCAATTTCAAAAGTCATAGCTGTATTTTTTTAAATCGTGAACAAAACTGAAAGGGACCGCTAGCCGATTATACTTAATATACAATCATCATAATGTTTAAGGGTAGTTGAAGCGCCATGGAGCTTGGATAGAAATGAAATGCGTTAACACTGGACAGAAGGGCAGTCACAGGAATCTTGAATGATATTTCACCACTGTGAGTATTTGCTAAGTGAGATTTACATAATCCAGCGGCGTTCGTCTAGGTTGATTCTTTTTTAGTGATACAGCGATTGCCACGCTTTCCTCGTCCTCCACGACTGCCAGGTATAAGCATACTGGAAGGTTGGCTCGTGTGTCCTGGAGAGCAGAGTCATGATCGTACAGTATCTTAGCTCCTGCTTCTCGATTCCTGGTAGATCCAAATGAAACTGAAACTGGATGTTTTTGAAATAATTCACAAACTTGGACGTCGTTAACAATTCGAGAAGATCGTACTCACAACCCTCACAGTTAATGGTGAACAAATCAATAGGAGATTCTTCAACACGGAGCTCTTTAATAACCATTGATATCTCCCTTATATGGGCAACTTCCTGTGTTGTATCTTTGGACGCTGCCTTGGCTCTGAATAACGATGTAGCATCAGAGTCTATGTTGAGATAGAGTGTCTTATTCTCCTTTCCAATTCCTATTCCAAGCACTTGAAATTTCGGATTTTCTTTAAAACGTTCCATCAAGATCTTCTGGAAGCGTGGTATCGGTTCCATTGCGATGTAGCGGGGGTCATACTCCCTGATGAGCTTTGCAGCATCTTCCCCCGTATACCCCCCGACTTCGAGAACTCGACTGTTCCTGTTTAAATACGAATGACTTTTCACTCGAGCTATTTCCATTTTAGGTCTGTCAACAATCGTATTCTCAAATCTCAGTTTTGGGAATTCCGCTACACATTTTTTTATTTCACTTCTTTCCTTCTGAGTGAAATTTTTGACAGTTGTGTTAGACAAGGACGGCATAAAGTGAGTGATAGCATGGTCGTAGTCAGAGGACCACGCGTATTGCGATTCAGATTTGGGCAGGAGGACGAACAGAGCCATCCCAGCGATTGACAACCCACATAGGACCAGAGACACGCGACGGCTGCACGCCATGTTGGAGATGGCTCTTGCTGAAAGAAAACAAATAACAGTTAGAAATTGAATCGTGTCTTAAAAACGTTAATTATACTTTTTCGTTTCTGTTGTCTTGTAAAGGGACACAACTACAGTTGGAGATGACAGTATACACATGTGTGACCATAACAGAACCAAGATGCGATATTCAAACGAGAATAACATTTTAGTCGATTTGACAGCTTGTAAACGAAAACAACGAGAAGTGAAGCCATTCGTCGGCGCAATGAGTATGAAAAGCCTATGGCAACAAGGCATTGGTGGTTAATTTTGTGAAAAATCATTTGTAAATGAAAGGATATCCTTTAAAAACTTAGTTGATTTTAAAATATTGAAAAAGCAGATTCTTTCATGAAATTCCCGGAACTTTTATGGGATAGTCTATCGGGGTACTTTGTGGAAACGAAATTCAAGGGGACATTCGAGTTTATACATTAACTGTTATATCGCAACCCAGTTAAACATGTTAATTTGGGTATATATTTTTTAAATAATATTTAACAACATTATAAGGAGAACGCACCCTCGGTTGAAAAAAACAAAAGTAATAAGAAATGACACAAATCTTTGGCGCTAAGTCTGAAGTTGCAAGGACAGGGCACTTAAGATGGCGACCCGGATGTCGATGGGACTGGGCATTTAGATGGCGACCCGGATGTCGATGGGACTGGGCATTTAGATGGCGACCCGGATGTCGATGGGACTGGGCATTTTAGATGGCGACACGGATGTTGATAGAACAGACACTTTAAACACTTTACTACTAACTAAACAAGGTACTGCTAACTTAGTGAAGGATTCATTTAAAGACGCTAGGTCTAAAAAAGAGCGCGACTCTGCACTCAGCTTGTCATACAGTCAGGGGCAAAAGAAACGATTCGATACAAAAGGCATGATAGGTTAAGCTACCAGTGATAGAAACGCCTCAATGTTGATTCATGCCCTCATGAGTAAACTAAGTTTTTAATTTTAAAGCGATATCCGATAACGATGTTGAAATACACGCCTCTCAAAACACGCCGTGCAAAACTATAGACGAGATAGGATAGTTAAAATGGCCCTTTTACTTTTTTTTAAAACCAACTTACAGACAAAATGCGTGAACGTATTACCTTCTACCAGAGTTGTTCATATTGATAACATCTTACATTTATTGGATTGTTACATTTCATATTTTTTCATTCTAATTCCAAAGAAAATATTACATTGAAAAGCTGTTTTGGACCCCTCGTGTATTTGATCAGTCTTACAATAATAATATCATACTTTGATGTTATAAATTGTTAGTACTTCTTCACAACTGATGTGCCTATCACAAGGCTTCGTAGTCGCATTTCATTTACAACAGGAATGTGTGTGTACTCTTTTGAAAAGTTGGTATCGTTTCTTTTTCCCCTGAGTGTACCTGTAGATTAGTCACTGACCATAAGCCTACTCTAATGCCTCACAAGGCAAGGGGATCATTCAAGTTATGAGACCGGATGCAGGTTATTATCAACTTAATAATACTACTAATAATAATAATAATAAGTACACTTTTAACATAATCGCAAACTTCCAGTACTTTATTAAGATGACCGTTGATAATGTTTTATCCAAAACATTACTTACGCTACATTGCCAAAGTGACGCCGTTTCGACCGGAAAATATAAATGCAAGTGCGTTGCCAAAGCAACTGCGACATTGACAATGGCAACCGTTTATTACCGCGTAAAGTTATTAATTCTTTACACGAACTCAGGACTGTAAAAATTATGGACATTGGAAGATTTTCAAATTTTTAAAAATGATTTCCGGTTACAATTTCCTCGATTGTATGACACTACAGCTCGTTGACTCACTATAAAGCTTGAAGAAAAAACGTACATTTTGAAAATATAACTAAATGAAAACGTTACAAGTTCTTATGAATACTTGATATTATTTCTTTTCTGCGACTGACTAACAAACCCGATCATAGCAGAACGCAATACAAATCTTGGCAGATTTGTATGCAGGAAAATCGTTCTTTTTTGTTATCTGTCTCTGGCTTTTGAAACCATTGTATTCCAGGCCTCAATCTTGAAGTTTTCAATACCCCAACCCGTATTTGTTTCTTAAGACAATGCATAGCACGTCACTTCGCAAATGTCATGACACATGAAATTGTACAGCTAAAATGCCTGAAAATAGATTATGATGATGTTTTGAGATCCATTTAGCAGATGAAATGTGGCAGTTTAAATAAGAAGTGCATCTGTGTTAGGTATCGGCAAGGAAGATAATAGATAATAGATTCTCAATATATAGATGATACTTAATGTTGTTTTCCAAATACCAGGTTTATTTCATCGAATGTCACGGGTAAAGTGGTACAGTGACGAGTGAAATATCAACTTTAACCATTTCACGAGATGAAATAAACCTGATATTTGGAAAACTACATTAAGTGTTCTATTAATTATATGATGATTTTTAATGAAAATTATGTAATTAAAACATGTTCACATGGTTGAAAGTAGTTCCGGCACCCGACCAGTGACGATATAATATACCGTCACTGGTCACAGTGAAAATATAATATATCGTCACTTTTACTTGATAGCCAGTTTATTTCACTGATAAACCCCAGTATTCCACCGCCTGTCATATTATAAATCGCAATCGTACAAGATGTGATTCAACCAACATGAACTACGACCAAGCCCATTAACCGGCGTAACCTGAACTGCCAAAATGCAAATACATAAAAGTAAAAGTCAACAAAACATTGATGAAATTTGGGATACATTTGCCTTGCTTGCCTATAAATATTTGACTTGCAAAACTGAGAGAGTGACTAGAGACTGTTTGTGGTGACAGCATAGTATTGAATAATGTTTCAAGGGAAGCATTATATAACTGATTCGCAATATGTCAAGACCCATATAGTAATGCGATGGCGATGCATCTTTAATAGGATTGTAACAAAGGTAATTCCCCCAGATAAGCAGTATTGACTGTTCTATCATAGTGAGAGCTCCGATCTCTGAACGATACAATCGATGTCATGAGCCGAAAGATGGCTCTTGCATTATTGATAATGTCACAATGAATGACAAGACTAAAGAACGCATTTGGGCGCTTAAATTTACTATTTTGTAGAAAACGAGGATATTTACACACATTTCATCTCAATTGAATAAAATACAGTAGCCCTGCATAAACATAATATAGCCATTGGCTTTGTAGCTCATCAGGCTTTACATTTGAGTTTGCTTTAGGGAGTGGTTAATGTGGTTTCCCCCCTTAGTAGGGGCCACAGGATCACAACATTTATAAATATTAATCCTACTAGTCAAGGAGTCTGTATACAAAGTTACAGCTTTCTAGGCATATACTTCTGGAGAAGAAGATGGAAATACGTTTTAAGGATGTGGCCCCTGTGGCCCTTATTAGGGGTCTCATGGCCATCAAAGCTAGAATTTTTAATCCTCACTAGTCAAGGAATCTGTACACAAAGTTTCAGCTTTCTAGGCCTTATGGTTCTGGAGAAGAAGATGAAAATAGCTTTTAAGTATGTGGCCCCAGTGCCCCTTATTAGGGGCAACAGGGCCACCAAAGCTACAATCTATTATCCTCACTAGCCAAGGAGTCTGTACAGTTTCAGCTTTCTATGCCTTATGGTTCTGGAGAAGAAGTTGAAATTCCACAAAGTTTACGGACGGATGGAAGGAAAATGAAAACGGTCGAACTCGCTAAGGTATAAATTCCTAATAATCGGTGCACAAAATGGAAACTTATTTTGTTTAACCTTAATTACCCCACTACTAGATCCAATTGACAGAAAAGCTTCATTTTCATAATGTAAGCTCATAAAAAAAGGGAAAAGGCAAATCCAAAATTTTATACCGTTACGACTTTTGGGAACATTGCGACAGTAATCGCAAAATATCAATACATTGAATAACGTTAGTATGAATTTATTTTGGTCAAAATGATTGGAAACATAGAAGTTTAGGGTTAAAAATACACACACAAGTCGCAATTGGGATGTAAAGTGATAGGTAGTATCGATATTTATGTACACATTGTGTTACATGGGAGAAAGACAGAAAATATACAGTTTGTTACATTTTGTCAAGCAAAGTATTGAAAAAGTTGTCAATGTGTAGTCTAGGAGTTGGGAAATTGTAATTGTAATATTTAGTTGGGTAAGATATAGAGATTATTACCCGAGGAAGTGTGTCATATGACTTTTACGAAACGAGTGTGAATTTTTGTATTACCTGAGCGAGAGAGAGAGGGTTTTAAACAATTTTGCACGAGTTTCGTTAAGGTCATATTCACACTTCCGGGTGTAATAATACATTCTTTATTATCGATTCGATTCCACTTTAGCATCTTAGAAATATTCAAGAAGCGGGATGCTTCCCTACAGTGACGTCACGAACAATGGTGTTATGACGTCACAGGCGAAAAAATACGGAAACTCGCGCTACAACAATCGTTGCTAGGCAGAGTGATATGTGCACTAATGCTCATATTGAAAATATGTCACTACTTATTTTCAACCATATTGGTAATAATATCTATAATGACATCAACCATGTCTTAATTACTTTGTTACATGTTCGAGGGATTTTTGCATCCGACCCTGACTATCATTAATAAGTAGGGGAATCCAATTGCTGAACTAATAGTAATGAGCTAACTAAAAGTAGCGTGACAGTTTACTTTAACTGTAAATAGCTCCCCCATCACACACACACACACACCAAGACAAATAATGTTTCTAAAGATTGTACCACTGCCTCATCAATGATCCACTTACAGTGAAAGATACCAAACAGTAGTAACTTCAGTTTTGTCCAGCCCACATACAATGATGGTCGGTACAACGTAGGAATGTTTTGATGTCTAGTAATATGGTTCATAGAGGATAACATTGCATAAATAAAAGGGTATGATCAGGAAGTTTCATTCTCTTAACACAAGATATGAAAACCTAGACTGTTCCTGACACTTTTGACATACCGTACATGTTTTGTGCATCAAAATGTCAAATGTCATTGGTCAGAGAAGAGCATCTTGAACATTTGAAACGATGACATAATCAGTATTAATCACATGCTCTGCATTTGAAGCTGTAATAGTTCAATGAATTATTTCTTGCAGTGCTTGTCAGATATATCTGTTCCTGTCACATCTCGTCATATGTATTCTATTGGAGACGGTCCCTAGTAGAATTACCATTTATCAATCCAAACTTCTCCACCAAGATAAAAACTCGCGTTTGTTTTAAGGGTCCTACAAATCGCTACCCTTATCCCGTCAAACACCAGCATTTGGAGAGAGGTCGATTACATACAACATAAATACAGTAGAACACAGATATAGCGAACACGGATATAGTGAACACTCGGATATAGCGAACAAATTTTCAAGTCGGATAATTGTGCAAGAATGACTTGACCCAGCGACGTGGAATCGACGTTGGATTTTAGTTGATATGTGGTCGCGACGTCGTTCAACTTAAAAAAGACGTTGTTTCCACGTCAGTAATTTCGACTTCGATAAAGACAACGTTGCTTCGACGTTGTTAATTTCGACGTTGATGTTACAACGTTGTTACAACGTCGCTCATTTCGACGTCGAAAACAACGACGTGGCCCCGACGTCGGTACTTTCGACGTTGACTGAACAACGTTGTTTCAACGTTGGTTATTTCGGTTAAGGTGGCGTTGTTTCCACGTCGAGAAAATAAAGATACACAACGTCGTTTCAACGTAGCTTTTTCCGAGGTCTATGTCTATGAGATTTATGTTGATAAATGACTTAACGTTGTTCCGATTTTACAACCTACGAATTATATCAGATGAAAATAGGTTTGTCTCTTGCGAAAATATTTTCGTTTGTTAGTTGATCATTCATTAAAAACGCGAATAATTCTAAAATTGTGTGATATTCGCCTATAAACTTGTAAAGAGCGCCCCGTTATGGAAGGACTAACTAACAATGCAATGTATAGATATGAAATCAGTAAAAAAAAGTATGCAAAATATACATTAATTTATGTAAAACAGTCATAAATCTAGATATCAATGAATAAATGAATAAATATATCGTTTTAAAAGCAATGTTTCATGAATAGGCTAGCACTTGAAAATCCAGGAACGAATTCGTGAGCACTTTATTCATAAACAATATTTGCCGATAATTTGTTTCCCTAAACGGCGTATGCATATGAAAAAAGTAGTTTTGTTAAGAGAAGTACAAACTATCTTTTGTTTCGTGTAACAGATTATCATTCTCTGATGGGCTTCACTTAAACTAAGCAAATGATGTGTGAAAAAACCTTGCAAAGGGTTCTTGTGACAAGTATTTTAAAAAGGTAATCCTGTTATTAAATTGTCTTATAGAGTATGTTTTTAGCTAGCAAAGATACTGCAACCTATGACAAACAGTACATGTCAAATGAAAGTATTTTACATTTAATATAAAATCAGAATGTAACATTTATACCACTTGTCATCAATACGAAAATGTCTGTAATCATTATATTTTTCTTTTAGGGGAAACACGTTACATCAGTTGAAATTGCTAAACCGACATTCCAGAAACAACAATCCTGTAGTCAATTTTACCCAAAAGATGGAGAACAAGTAAAAGTCACAAAACGACCAAGAAGCACACCATGCATGTCAACCTAATGAACCTTGAAATAAATCAATAGACCGCTTTTATCATGTGTTTTTTATTCCTTTAGTAAGATTAACCAGTTTTGAACAATTTCACGGTGTTCGTCCCAATGTTCCCATATGGGAACAATCAACTTTAACGATTTGTTTCGCCTTTATATTTTACTTTTCTTACAAACTTTTTTGGATATTAGTGTAGCACCATCATTTGTCTTTCAAACAAAATTAACTAAATGATGTTTGAATTTTTTTAAATATATACACAAAGAACTTAATTAAGCACCCCCCACTTTTTCAAACAGATGAACATTGCTTATACTAAACAAAACAAATATACAGGCAAACAAGAAGGATTAAAAGAACGATCATCAGTAATGTTGAAAGGAAAACTTCATGCGGTTGACGATTCACTGTCACTGAATAACTGGCTTTACAAAAACTTGGTATTTTTTAGTCAAAATCCAAGTAACCTTAAATTTGAAAATGAAAATCAATATTTTTTACTGCAATGTGATTATCATCATTCTCTTGAGTGAGTTGATGACTTTTCAGTAAATAACTCCATAGCAAAAGTCAATCGTTAAAGCAGTATGAACCTTCAAAATCACAAAATTATCAAATATCGAATTTAAAGAAAACTGCATAAAGACATAAATTGGTCACTGTCAAAGATAATGGCTTATCTAAAGGAAGGAGAAGTGTTAGATCAACAAGTTCTCAAGGAATCTCAAATTTACTCACAGATTTTAAGATTATAGGCATTTTATCAATTTTTGATAAAAAAAGTACTGAAATTTCAATGTCTTGCTATCCTCATACCATGCATGATAAAAAGGGTTTTTGTGTATAAATGTCAACTAGGGATCAAAAATGATATTTTTAATTCACAACATCCAAAGTTTAATGTGTAGTTTTTCCCCAATGACAATAGTTATATTTGGCCAAATTTCAGTAGTCTCACAGTTTTTCTCATATTTTCATTATTTTTTCACATTAGCGATATTTAGTTCAATATAATAGTCAATAACAAAGCAATTGTTATATCTGGAGCGATCAATACATCAAATTAATCCAAATAGTCCAAGAACACCAAAATTCCTTTTTCAAAATAGGGGGTGCTTAATTAAGTTCTTTGTGTATATATACCCTTCTTAAAGTTTTTGTCTAAAAAATTGATTTTTAACCATTTTCGGGACATCACCATTTCACAGAAAAAAACATTCGCAAGCTTTCTCTCCCTCCCAAATAGTAGGGTATTATGTCAGTTTCAACATGACGAAAGCAAAAGCCCCAAACGTTACAGGAGTTTGAAGGGAACACTGGGAGGGAAAAGGTTAAATCAGTTTGACTAGGAATATTTGATGTATTGAATGAACTATAATTTCCTTTTCAAAAAGGATAAGCTTTTTTAAATTCTTTATCGAGATTTCAGGATTTCACATACACATAATAGACATGACGTTCTTATCGATAGAGCGACTCCTCAATGAACTTCGTAATATGTTAATCTATTAATATATGGCGGAAGTTAATACAATATCACAACAATCACTATGCGAACAACTTGTTGCTTCTCTCTGGATGAACATTTTCAAATGCAGATCCAACCTGAATTGTTGTGTTTGATCGACTATGAAGACCGGAAGGAAAGAGCACAAAATCCAAATTTCTGAGGCTACTTCAATATATTTGAATGACCGATAATTTGATCATGGAACATCGGTCTATACAAGACAAAAGTACAGATTATCAATCTACATCGTCAAGTTGTGAAAGAGACGGAGAGCTGTTGGTGACTCAGTTATATTCATCGCATGCACATGAGCGCCGGGTCACATCAGTAATGAGTAAACACGCTCACAACGCTTCCCAAATTACAGTCTAAATATAGCTAAAACAAAGCAAGCAGATGGTTAATTCAATGTCATGTTCACGAATACCAAGTTAAAGGGTTAAAACACCAAACCTGTGCCAGTCCTAGGTTGTATAATGAGGAAACAGACGTCAAGAACTGATCTTATTGTCGTCTGCTTCTCGTCGCCATCTTGGATTTCTAATGGATGCTATTTCTGGCAATCCATATTAGTTCTGTGCCTACGTTCTGGAGAGACCGTATGTACAGCCACTCCTTCACAAAGGGAAGGCAATAGCGTTAATAACAGCGGCCTTCCCAAGCGCGAGGAGCTGTATCTGCTTCAACAGCCTAACCAGTCTCCTGTTCTCTTCCTCATGTTACCGTTCGCTTTACAAACCAGCTACGCCAGTTGTTAAGACCTATTAAAAGTAAATGTTTGATAAGATAAACAGATTTGCATTGTAAATTTTAGTTCAAATTCTTTTTTTTAGTGACTAACCATCAGATGCCTGAGTATTTGCCGCGCTTGTCTGCCGGTCATCTCACCTCGTAAAATTTATAATAGTTCACACCAACCTTTCTCCCCCTATAATGAGATATTTAAATAATGAAATATTTAACTAAATACGTTATATAAATACACGTCCTTAATTAAACAAGTAGAAGATATGAATGTAACTATGATTAGAAAGATCGGAGAAATAGTAACTACCTGTATCAGGAACAACCCACCATTGAGATATTCCCATTCTATCAACCCTTTAGTTGTACCATCCGTATAACAGTCAGCAGCTGGGTATGAATAATACATCGACCAGCCCGTTGTCACTAGCTCAGCGCTTTCATGGACGATAGTCGAACAAAGAGTTTGGAGATAATGAATCAATACTTTTATTCTGATATGCTTCATTGAGGTGGGTCAATATGTTCGGGAACGTCTGTTTCTAAAAAAAACGATGTATTTGCAACGAAAGAGAAACCGGATTAACAAGCGAAAAAGTGAGCGTGGCTCACTAATATCGGTCGCATACCTATTCGTCGAATTTCAAGTTGTAGGATAGAAAAATCTATTCGACGGATCGGTACTGTGATTTTAGTTGTTGATTGGCTTACATAACGTCGGAACGTTCCAAAATAAGACAAAGGAGGGTATGGTACTCTCTTTGACCACTTGAAGTTAGGATGATGCGAACATATCTTTATTTCGATTAAAATATGCTCTACACTTTTAGATTTGGCATTAATTGGGAACAACAGAAAAACTTGATTATGTTGATAAATTCTTGTCAGATTTTGTGTTTAGACTTAGAGTAAATTATGAACAAGAATGGTACACATCACTTGTGGATAACATTACAATAATTATTACATTTTGATGAATTGGCTATATATCACTAAAATAAATTGTGCTGCCTGATCTTATATTCGTTGTTTTACAACAAGTAAGAGTGCAGGGGATCCCTCTATGGGAATCAAAGACCTCCTCGTAATGCTTTTAAACAACCCGTACACCCGTATAATATCCACCCTCGCCCCCCATAGTGCATCCCAGACTAACTAAATTTATGCTTACTTCCAAAATCTAGACAACCCATTATCCAGATCATTAATAAACATCTATTTCACAGAATTGGACATCCACAAATAAAAAGAATTGGATGCATTCTGCAATAGGTCAGACAAATTCTGATTTTTGAAAATGGTTGAGTACAAAACATAGAAATTTGTAAAGAAAATGACAAATTCAACCAAATCGGTTTTTATACGGCACTGCACCCCTAATCGTTGGGTAGAAGACATGTGCTTAATTTAAAAACAAACTGGTGAATAGTTTTTCTGCAGTTGGTAGGACAAATTCTGATTAAAAATTACTATGTACAAAAAATAGAAATTAGCAAAAAATTCAAAAATACACAAAATCGCTTGTAAATCGGCACTGCACTCCTCGTAGTATGTAAGAAGAAGCGTGCAAAATTTGAAATGAATCGGATGAACTGTTTTCCTACAATTGGTCGGACAAATTGTGATATTTGAAAACCACTAAAAGTACAAAACATGGAAATTTGTAAAAATTAGAAGAAAAAAAACGTAAATTGTTTGCAATCTGGCACTAGCTTCATAAAAGGATAGAAAACATGTGCTTAATTTGTAAACAATCGGATGAATAGTTTTTGTGCAATGGGTCGAACAAATTCTGATTGAAATTGACCGAGTCAAAAAATATAGAAATTCGGTAAAACAAATTCTAAAATAAACAAAATCGCTTGTAAATTGGCACTACACCCTTCCTAGTGTGTTAGAAGTATGTGCAAAATTTAAAAAGAATCATGGAAATCGGATAAATAATTTTTCTGTAATAGGTCGGACAGAAATGTCCTCGGACGGACGGAATAGATTATATATATATATATATATATATACATTCGACCTTTGGTCGGGGGTATAAACATCGTTATTTCCACACCCAGCGGGATTCGAACTTGAGGCCTCCGGATTGAGAGTAAATACACAATCTATCGATTTGCCTAAAGATGTCTCGTTGACCGAAGCAATGCCCTGTCAAAATGAAATGATTAATTCTCGAAGGTCACAAAAAGTGACAAAGTACAATAGGAATGTGCATGTTAGATTATAGGAGTACAGCTATACGGGTTTCAACATAGTTAGTGCTCAAAAAGCAAGATATCTAAAGAAGGACTATTAATAATAGTCTGGAAATAATTAGTATTTTACAGTGCGTAAACTTGACATTACAAAATGAAGTTAGCTTCAATTGTACTTTTAGAACATCTATAATATATTCGTTCTTCTTTAAGCTGTTGTTAGGCTGGGTGATTATTCTCTCTCCACAGAAGCAAATCAAGTCATGAAGTGTTGGTCTTGCCTCTGTTCCAATTAGCCTAGCTTCTGGGTTAGAATGGGAGATAGCTGATTGGAGGCAATCAAAATTAGTTGTGCAATCAGCGACGCTGTCCTGAATCATCGAACCACCCTTAACATGCGAGAAGCGTTGTAATTTGGAAAAAACAATTCAAATGGTGCAAAGTTTTCTGCAGGAGGAAACTGCCGGAGATCACGGATTTAGTCTAAGAAGTACAAAGAAGGTCAATAATTTATGACTTGATCCACGAGAACGAGGTGCATGTGTTGAGCGCTGATATAGTGAATGGTAATATCGATAAGTAAATACGGCAACATTGTTACATTTATGTACGTTTACATTTTGCTCAACCATGTTAAAAAAAAATGAACTAAAAAGAGAATATGTGTGATTCAATCATGAAATGTTTCAAAGCAAACAAAAAGTATTAATTATATAACTCATCAGGCTTTACATTATAATATATGTGTTAGAGTTACTGACTTTATCATGTTTCAAGAACAACATTATAAGTGAAATTATTTTTAATAAGATTTATCATTTCGAAATGGATTGGCATAAATATTTTGAGGGATACCTATTTTTTAAACCTTCAATTGATATTTTGAATTAACAAAACATTTTGTTCCTGGAAATAATTTGAAGAAAATTGGATCAACTTTATTTATAATTTTATTTCTTTTTAGATACATGAACAGATGTTACATATTACATGTAAACTGTACATATTTTCAATATAATTACATACAAACATTAGTACAGTCAAACTGCAGTAACAGTGTGATTATGGAGCATAAATAATAATACTTCTGGTCCTGGCATTTTTATACATTCATATAAGTTGCAGTGTAAGTTATGACATACTGACCAGAATTCCATGAATTTAGAACGATTGCAGTCTGAATAGCCGGTAAAATTATCAGCGTCATAAACATTTGTTTAATCTTGTTTTATGAGATCAAGTCACGGTAGGCATGCTTCCTTTTAGTTTTGATATGTAATATCTAAAAAACATATTGATAACCAGACGGAAAACATGCAGAGGCCGATTGAGATAATTATTTACAAATGTCCAGAAATACCTGCAACATGACAGTCGCTATATAAATAATGTTACTACTTACACATTACCTCTTACACAGCTGCAACCATTTCCCTGAGTCGAGTTTAGTTTCAATTACAACTGGTGTTTGTCACTAACTGTAATAGTCCCCGCTGTTGTGAGATATTTTATATTAACTAATATATAACTGTATTGTTGAAAATAATAACAAGATCACCAAAAATGACTTGTGGTTGAAGACAGTGCGTGCAATGGTTATGTGATATTACGTTGACAAGAACCCGGACGTACGGACAGACTGACGGACATTAGGAAAGCCGTTGAATACATGTACAATGTCCCTCGATCGGCATTGCTTCGGGGGGACGAAAAAGGTGTAAAACTGTCAAAACATTTATGTAATGAAATATATTTTGTCCCAATAGAAGGTTTTCCTGAATTATGTAACATTCCCATGACTGTCCCTGACAAATAAGACATTTCACGCAAGATATTTATTCCTATACTATATGAGAGGAAAAGGAAATAGTACCGATATCAAATCATGATTTTTGCAGTTAGGGGCAGATTGAGTAAAGTGTAGAATCAAACTTCATAGGCCGTATGATCGTACCCAGTCTAAGTAGACAAAGTTTTGGATCAAACTAGGTTTTGTTAAACTCAAACCGTATTATGAAGACCAAGTTTTAGTAAACCAAATTTATGGACGAGGTTTAAAGGTATTATAACAATTCGTTTCTTAATTGTTTCTAAAAGTGGAAAATCCAGTTCTTGAAATGTGTTTGATGTGTTTTTACAAAGTAATTTTCCACAGTCTTAAATCTTTGCTAAACTACCCCCTGGCAGGTTTACATTTAAACCAGGTGGTTTAGACCAGGTTCAAGTGCGAATTTGCTTCGATACTACCAAATCGGTTTAACCAACTAGTTAGACCAAGTTTAGAGCTTAACTACCTTCAAACCATGTACGACCATACGGCCCCATATGTCCATATGTCCAGCTTTGGATGTCGCTTAAAATAATAAAATTCACAATTTAATAAAATCACAATATAAATACAAGTTCGATGAAGCATGTCGTTTAATTGACGAGATGATATGAAATATAATATTAATATAGATGGTAACGAGTTATCTCTACTTACCCAAATAAACCTTCTACTGTCCCTTATAAGCTACAGTTTGCAATCTGAGTGTAACAAGCTTCCTCATGAAATCAGCCTATCAGGTTGATCGAAATGAAACAGCGACGGATTTAGGATTTATTTACGCAAGTATCATAACCTCAAACCATAAAATCGAAGCAAACTTTACAAGCATAAATTACCAGGTTCAGTACAAGCCTGTGTCACGATAATCCCCATAAAGAGACATCCACTTGGTACATTGGTAACCACGAAGAACTATCAAACTTCAAAAGGTTTGTTTGGAATGAAACTTTATTTTTATAACTGTTCGACTCGTGTGATTCAAACCAAAATTAAACCACATTTCAAAAGCCCTTGCCGTGTTTATCCATATACAGATTTGTACAAGTTTATGTTTATCCACATCATGTACGTCAGTGTATGGAGTCATGTACTTATTTTTTTTATAAAATAAAGAATATATAAAGATATAAATCACAACGTGAACTTAGTTTTTTAGCAAAGCTTATTTTGATATGATCATCTTTAAATTCGCATCGGCTATAGATGTATTGATAATAGACTGTTATACATGTATCAATAGCTTATTGTAATTATTTTAAATGAAAATATCTTACATATCCAAGCACATCTATGAGATTTTTCACCAAACAATTTCTTGTAAGTTGCAATTTAGATTGAAAGCAATAAAAAAAATTATTTAAACTTTTATTTCAAAATTCAAAGGCTATCAATCACATAAATCATTTATATAAACAGAAAGTGACAAGACGACCAGAATCTATAGATATGTACTCGAGCATACCTTTCAGCAGTACATTTTGTAACAATATAGTACTCACGGATCTATGATTGGAAGGTTGGCAGCCAATGAATTTATAGAACATATGTACTCGAGCATACATGTCAGCAGTACATTTTGTAACAATATAGTACTCACGGATCTATGATTGGAAGGTTGGCAGCCAATGCATTTATAGAACATATGTACTCGAGCATACATGTCAGCAGTACATTTTGTAACAATATAGTACTCACGGATCTATGATTGGAAGGTTGGCAGCCAATGAATTTATAGAACATATGTACTCGAGCATACATGTCAGCAGTACATTTTGTAACAATATAGTACTCACGGATCTATGATTGGAAGGTTGGCAGCCAATGAATTTATAGAACATATGTACTCGAGCATACATGTCAGCAGTACATTTTGTAACAATATAGTACTCACGGATCTATGATTGGAAGGTTGGCAGCCAATGAATTTATAGAACATATGTACTCGAGCATACATTTCAGCAGTACATTTTGTAACAATATAGTACTCACGGATCTATGATTGGAAGGTTGGCAGCCAATGCATTTATAGAACATATGTACTCGAGCATACATTTCAGCAGTACATTTTGTAACAATATAGTACTCACGGATCTATGATTGGAAGGTTGGCAGCCAATGAATTTATAGAACATATGTACATAAGGTTGGGAGCCAATGAATTTATAACCTGAGTTTACAACATCCCTGTGTAATAAAGGCCTTATTTATCAATATTATTTGTATTTCTCCACCAAATGATTTATGAACAAGTCAACAGTTTAACTGCACCTATAAAAGTGTCTCCGGGAGCTTACCTCAAGGTATTGTATATGCTTCCTTCTTCAAACGTCCCCTCTGGCGTTCTAACTCCAAACTGCAGCCTTCATTGTCCAGTGTTTGATATCATTGACATCACTGCAATTATAAAGTTATTTCATTTTAAAGACTCACTCCGTGATTGTTAAAGGGGCAGTAGCACGTTTTCTAGGGAATATAAGTTGATGTCAGGAAAATGAAAATAAATGGTTCCAATTGAAAGACATGGTATTAAAACTAAATGAAGCAATGATAAATCATTATGTATACAGTCATGCTATTCGTTTTTCTTTCACAAAATGAATTAAAGGTGTTCACACACAAAAATGGTAGCCAATGGACTTTTTGTTAAAACTCATAATTTCTTCTCTGACTATGGATGATTGGTCTGTGTAATGAGATTTTTGATACTATCAAAATAATACATATGTCACAGTGAAAATATAGTATATCGTCACTGTTTCCTGGTAGACAGTTTATTTCACTGATAAAACCCAGTATTTTATTGCTGATCATATAATAAATAATAAATATATGTTTTCAATGAAAATCTTTAAAAAGTCAGAAATACTCGCAGAAATTAATTTGTAAAGATTAAATGAACACCAATTTTAAACCTATCAACTGCCATTCTGGCTGCGTTTAGAAAGTTTCCAAAATAACGTTTAAATGTTTTACGCGGGTCATTGTCCGGTTTTCGATCATCATTGCAACTTTAAAATGATACTTTCCTGCAATAGGCCACACTTCTCGACAAGATAAAACTGTTGGTAAATTTTGGCAAGTATGATCCCCGAACACTCACGCAGTCGCTCTTGAAACTCCTTACTTTTTAATTATAATCGGTCAACATCATTGTGATTGCACAGCATTGAATGCAACACGAATGCCGGTTATTTTACCTTTATGACGTCATACACCTGTTGATGAAGTAAACATTTACTTCAAAGTGTCGTGTATTCACATGTTTAAAACACCGAAAAAATTGAATTGGAAAATCATGATTAATTGCATGCTCTTTATGTTCTAACATCAATGAGGATTTTCTTGCAGATAACCATGTCTTGCCAATATTTTAACTTACACCTGCCGTTGAAATAATTGAAGTTCCTTTCAAGTTTTAAATACGTGTAAAACGCTGCTTTAATTGACCCTTTTTGCGTGAAAAATATGGTTGTACTTAATATATATGTGTTTTTTGTTCTCATTAATAATCGTATGTTTATTTTCCGTACTTTTTAAAAAATATTTTATAATCCATGTTCCTTCATTTAATATCTCTCCGTTGGAATTGCACATATACTTTTAATCAATCATGAACAAAATGTGTCAATTTTGCATATATTGTGAGACGTTAATAAACAATCTGCCTTACTTTGAAACGTTGTGGTTTCACAGCAAAGAAGTCATTCCAAAGTTCTTAAGGTGCCTTAAGGGGTAACGGCAAAGTATATGTAAATGATATTTTGAGTAAGATGATAATGTAATGCTAGTCTATGAAAGATAAGAACAATCTAATGCTATCATGTTCGCCAGCCTTGTCGAGTCAGCTCCACTGGGGCTGGTTGCATAAACAAACTTAACACTAAGGTTAACCTCAGTGCCACCGTCTAACATTGGACTAAGGTCGCCTAAGAGTGGCTTAAGGCTACCTTAGTATTTTATGCAACATACAATTATTGTTTTACTAGAGCAATTTCATTCGTTTACGTAAGAAAGTGCGATTTATGTTACTATCATTTACCAGACACCACTAAATGAAGCAGTTTTAACCTTTAAACTCATAAAGTGAAGTGATGAATTTAAAAAAACTGCCTTGTAAACAATAAACGGTCAAGTGTAAAATTTTATCAAAAACAAGGACGTGTGTTTACGCAAACGATTTAACTCACGCATTTATTAACCCTTTCTGGACCATAGCTCTTGACTGTTGCAAAAGGGCTAGAAATATTTTCAGTCCCTGATTTAATTCGCATAAACCGTTATTTTATGAAATATTAAAAGGAGTCCATTTGGCTATTTCAGAGCGGCTGCAGGGTAGTTAACTACTAGACTTGCTCTTCAAGAGGTCTTAAAGGGGCAGTTTCACGTTTTTTGATAATTTCATATTATCAATTTTTCACTGTTAAATGTAAGTAAATACTAAATGTTTTCTTTTGACAGTGCCCAAAAATCTCATTACACAAGCCAAACATCCATAGTCAAAGTATGAAGACATTAATTGTTGTTTGTCCTCAGCTGTTTAATACCAACAACACCAAATCAATGGCAAGCTAAAAATCAACTTCTTTCATTTGTGATGCCATATTTTTTTAAATTGACCAAAACAAATAATGTGATCCTCATGTGGGAAAAAAATGTTTAAATTCATCAACATCCCGCATTTATGAAAACACAAATTGTACACGTTCTTTTCGATGACAATTAAAAATCTGAGGGGAAATCGATTGTATTCTGGTGATAAAATCCCATAATGAATTAATTAGTCGTTGAATAGATCAGAATGACAGTTTCGAGTTGATAATGTTTGATATATATAGGCTAAAAAACAGAATTCATGTAATTTTGTGGTGTGAATTTAGTCTCCGCGAATACAAATGACTGTTTTACGATTTTCATTGAAAACAAGTATTACCACATAATTGGGTTATGAATATGTGAGAAATTGTGAATTTGTATCATGAATCATATGAAATATATTAGGAATCTATTAGTTGGATATATTTTACTGACGGTAAGCATTGTAAGACCTTTTGCTAATATCAGATGGAATCTATTAGTTGGATATGTTTTACTAACAGTAAGCATGGTAAGACCTTTTGTTAATATCAGATGACGCAGTTACCATGAAGGAACATTGATCTGCAGTTAGTATTGACAGCAGACTAGTTTATGACATTTTGTCCTGAACATAACCTTTTGAAGAGCAAGTCTAGATCTGCTTTGAAATAACCAACTCAACTGAATCTCTGGCCTGTTCCGCTTACTGTAGCGCAAACGCAACAAGCCCAGAGGTAGCGCAGGGTTATCGCTTAGTTCTACGAAATGTGCCTTGACACTGTCATTAATTCAAATATTACATACGGGTATCCATACAACAAGCTGTCAAACATTTATTCCTCCGGTTATGTTATACAGCTTATCACAGTGATAACATCGCATTCTGTATAAATACTTTCATAAGCGTTACAAATTTTATTAAGTTTATTTAGTTTTCAAGATAAGCTTATGTCCTGTTTGCTAGGAGTTTCGAAAGTAGTTCCGGTTAAATTTTAAATTGTAGGAAATGTCGTTGCGACACTCGGTTGACTTTCAATTAAACATATCATGGGATGTACGTTTATCATATGTCCATCTCAATCTTAGAGAAACACTCTTACATATTCACGACATTGAATTTGCCTTAATACGTGCCTAAAGTCTTCTACCAAATAAAATATATCACGAATAAACTCTGATTTTTTTTAAATATATCACATATAATATTCTACTCACATAGGTAAAAAAAGGCAAATATATGAATACTATAAATATTGTTAATTTTAATCAATAACACGTTTTTCAATTCATGTCACGCACGCAGACAGAGGTACATTGTCCGGATTTCGATCAAGATCGCGACTCCGTCTCTTTATTCTGCACTTCACTGACCCGATAAGTCCTTGATTGATATTTACAGTAGCAATGATAAAGATAAAATGACACATTTGTTACGTTTGACATATAATACATATTCAATTTTCTCTCTCATATCATTGTGTTGTTTTGTATATATGTTTTGTACGTGGGTCTAAGGCCTTTTACCGCTATAAAGAATTGAAAAACATGAATTTGACATATATATGTCACTCCAACTATTCATGGGGTATAATTTTAATATCAAAACTGTATATATCTGTACGAACTGCTAGCTCATAATTGAATTACTGTACTCGTTAAAAGTAACATACTTCTGGTAAATACGGCGCTGAATAAACAAACATCCAGGAAAAGACAGGTTCGCATGTTGTTCTGGCGTTCCACTAGACAGTGAAGATTATTAACATAATCAAGAAAACTGTACTTAAAAAAACGTCGACCATGAGGACATATTTGCACAAAATAGAGTTGGCCTCCCAATCGGCTTAAGATTGAGCTATCAAAATATTGATTTAAAGGGACAGTAGCACGTTTTAAGGAGGAATATGAGGTGATGAAAGGAAATTTAAAATAAGACAATTTATTTAAACTGAATGCTGCAGTAAAACATCAAATATATAATGTAAAGTTCAGCCATGGGATCCCTTTTCTTACACAAAATGAATTAAAGGTGTTCACACAAACCTGGCCACCAATGGACTTCATGTGAATCTTTATAATTTGTTCTCTGACTATGGATTACTGGTTTGTGAAATGAGATTTTTGACAGTATCAAAATTAAACATTTCGCATGAACGTAATATTATGAGTGAAAAATTGAAAATATAAAATTTTACAAAAAACGTACCACTGCCCCTTTAATGGTCGAACTAGTACAACTGTTAACAGCGTGACAAACTCACCTTAATATGTGCAAGCACACCCGCGCTGGGAATGAGACAGTTTCCCCGTATCAAGTTGTTATATACATGTATATATATCCGCCCAACTGAACTACTGTTAGGTCATCTTGACCGCCTCCGTTAAAAACATCTACCCTTTTCCAGCCCTCGAAACCTTTTTGTTTAATTTTATATCTCCATACACGATAAGACATATCACAGAGTCAATTCAGGACATAGCAACAGAATAAAACGGAAATATGTGAGCAGATAGATACATCTATGTAAATTTTGTAACTCTAATGTAATTGAAGACGAGGTTCATTTTCTTACTACTTGCACTTTATATTCAGATATACGAACTCCTCTCTGGAATTACTCCTCGTCTATAGATCAAAATTTTCCCAATTTTTCGGCGAACGATCAACTCGTATTTCTAATGAATCATCATAAACTAAATTACTCAGTTGCCGCATTAATAAAAAAAATGTTTAGATTAAGACTCTCACAAAATACCTCATAAATATGTATTCTACACCTATGTAACACCTATGTATATATGCAATAATATTTTAGCACCATAGTGCTTTTACTTGTATACATTTTAGTACCTTAGTGTCAAATAGGCCCAAGTTGGCCGGGCGATGTTTTAAGTTATGTGTTTTACTGTCTTTTACAACTGTATCGCTTGACACTTAAATAAATTATTTTTCTTCTTCTTCTTTCTTCTCTACATTGAATATGCTAATAGTTAAAGTGATATCAAAAAAGGTTATGACTAACCAGAATTTAAGAAAGCTTGCAGTTTGAATACACACTAAAGGGGCAGTAGCACGTTTTTTGATAATTTTATATTATAAGTTTTTCACTGATAATTGTACGTTAAGGCTAAATGTATTATTGTGATAGTGTCAAAAATTTTATAATAAAAAGCAATTATCCATAGTAAGGGGAGAAAGTATTAAGATTCATCCATGGGCGGCCATTTTGTGTGAACACCTTTAATTCATTTTGTGTAAGAAACAGGAATCGCATGGCTAAACTTTACATTATGTATCTGAATTATTACTGCTCCATTTAGGTTAAATGCATTGTCTTTCAATTGGAACCATAACTCTTCATTTCCTGACATCACCTTATATTCCCCTAAAAACGTGCTACTGCCCCTTTAAAGTGGTCAATGTAATATGCTGTCCTATGTCCTCTTTCCCACGTATAAAATTTGATATCTTTGCCTGTAGTTTCATTTTGTAAATATTGTATTTACGGATAATAATTATCAAATTAATGACACAATTTATCTTTTCACAATAACATAAAAGGATGTTTTTCTTCAAGAATTTAATATTACTTTCTGTTTTATCACAAGTGTGTTCTTCGAGTTTTCTCAAAAAGGTTTGATGAGTTTGTGTTGTTGGATTGACAGAAAGTACAAGCATTAGATTCATTTGTTGTCAGAAACCTACCGGGGTATGTATCATAATGTATTGGAACCAAGAGTGTTATTCAAATGTCAGTTTTCTATAGTCTACAAGGTTTCCCATCAGTGGTTTTGTTTAATTATTGTTGCCATTTTTCTCGGTATTTTATCGGTTTTGGATTTTTTTTCAGCTATGAGTAAATCATAGATTTCTCTACAACCCTTTGGTTCTCCAACTATGTTTTGTAATAGATATGGTAAAATTGATAAAAATAGCTTTTTGAATATGTACATTATTCTATAGATTTACAGTAATATTTGATGGATTCGATTATTCATTGATATTCTAGAAAAAATAGTTTTGCATTCAAATAGTTTTTTTTATTTTTTCCACATTACCATTATTATCAAACATATATCATTGATGTAAGTTATTCCTTTAATAAGGAAATGCTTATAGTTGATGGGATTTCTATCTTTTTTGATATTGATATTTAGCCGTAAAGATTGTGATCAAACATCTGTTGCATTTTTGGCATTTTCTGTCCTTTTTGGTTATAAATTTACCAAATAAATATATATATATATAAATCCCTTTTGATTGTTTTTAATAATTGAGGGCAGAACTGTTTTTATTTTGTTTTCAATAGTTGATGATCCAATTTTAGCAATGAAATTGGTTTTTAGGTTTACCTTTTTTGGAAAGCAGATTATAACACCTTGTTTTTGAGTCAAGAACAATTACCCCTTCTCCTACACTAGGTTAAATTATCTTAAAAATTATTCATGAATATATGATCCAAAAAAAATTAAATAACTCTACAGTAAACCGTTTTTCATTTTTTTGAGGGTATTTAAAACTTCTTTATATTCATATTTTCCCCTAGATTTGCCTGTTCTTCTCTTGATAGTTTTGGAAGGTAAGTGTCTTTGTACAATTCTTAGTTACTTTGTCACATGCCTCAGGTTGGTATTGATTTTGATGAAACGAACTAGTTTCGTTAATCAGATCTTTTTCCGCAAGAGTGTATTTTTGTTTGTTTTCAAGTCATATTGCTTTGTTCAAGAACGTTTCTGTTTTCTAAAGATAAGAAAATGTGATGGGTTTTCTCCTTCTTTCCATTTGTATTTACATCTTAATAATAGGCCATCTATTTTATTTTAATTTATCAGCTCTAACTCCTTAATTGTATCATCTAAACTTTCTTGTAGTTTCGTTTTGTATCATTTGTATCACTTTTTCTATTTCCATGTCATCTATTATTTCTTTAAGAGCATTTTTATTTTCAAAATTTCCTTTTTCTTAAATGCTAAATGCATATCCTCTAATCATTAGCATAAGGGTTTCAAAGAACAGCTGATCATTAATCTTGAAGACATATTTTCCTGTTTCATATAATTATGTATTATTTATAGACAATTGTGTTATGCATTTGTATCTTGGGCCTTCGGCCTATATACTGAATAAAATGTCTGTCTGTCTGTCTGTATTATTTATATTGTGATTTAGTTTCATTGATTAACACTTACATTCATATGGTTTGTCATAAAGTAAAGAATTATTGAATTTCCAATAGTGTTTTCTTCTTTCAATTTCACTCATTCAATCCATACGATAGAATGATAAGATCTATATGTTGCATTCATACCGGTGTCATGAACTGAACTCTCAAGATTTTGGATGTGATAAAATAATCAACTCTTCCCTGTTTGACTGGATATTTCTGTCTCCATGTATATTTTTGACTTTCTAAATTTTGTTCTCTCCACGGGTCTGTTAAGTCATTTTATTCCGTAAATTCAACCCAGGTTTCTCTCGCTTTTGCATGGTTGATTTTGTCCTTTATTAAAGTAATCTGATTTTGGATCTTGTACAAAATTCCAATTGTAACATATAGAGAAGCGGTCAAATTGTAAATTATATAAGTAATTATTGATATGATTTCATGGTAAAATAATGGTTTGTCGGTGTTTGTTCATATATTGTTATCAAAGTAAATGTGTAATTCATGAGTTTCATTTATAATGCTACATAATTGGCACTTTTAGCATTTCTAAGTTCTTCAATTGAAAAGTCAAAGGTGTCATTTATAAGAATGGCTGTCCCTCTAACATTGCTTAAAAAAGGAAAAGAAACACTATATATTTAGATCCACATCTTTAATTTTACTTTTCCAACTCGGTGTATCTTTCATGCAACCAATGTTTGCTTACGTGACGAAACACATCTGAGCGCTTTCGCTAATCCTGTCGAAACCTGTTCTGTTCTGTTCACTCAGACTGTTTGTCTGTCTGTCAGAAATGCTAACACATCTACCAAAACAAGTATATGGTTGATTGCACTTCACGCTCGTACGCCTCCCTGTATACTACCCCTCAAATGGAATGGGAAAAGATACACGGGGTAACAGGCCGGCAAGGACAACACAAAAAGGGGGCTTTGTTAAAAAAAATTCAAATATGAGAAACATTACCCTTCCATAGCAAAGTTGTAAAAAAATACGATAATATTTTTATTTAATGGAAAATATAAAATTGATGAAGAAAATAACATTAATGTGATAAAAAAAATAATATTTTAATTGCAAAAATGATGAAGAAAAAAAGTTATCAGCTTAAAATAAATCATATTATGAAAACGTGTTTCATAGTGTTTCAAAGTAAATTCTAAATGAGACAGATTTCCTACCATAGCGTGTTACATTGGCCTGGTTAGCAAGTACACAAAAAGCTTTGTGTCTTGTGATCAATGTCTCCTTGGTGGAATACGGGTCTTTATGCGTTCACACGGGCAATCGGGAGCACTTTTAAATCACTCTTGAAAGTTAGACGGAGCGTTTTTAGGTAATACGACCCAGACCGACAAGCTGAAGGCGGCCGTGCATGTTGCAAAGGGAGATAAGCGAGCAGACTTTTGGATGCGCTTAAAGGGACCATTCAAGCGGGGTATTTTTTGTGGAAACCAAATTTAGGAGGACTACTTTCCTGTTTACAATTATAAATGATTTTTACATGATAATTTCACACTTAATATCAAATATGTTTGTGAGGTTAGCATTTCAGTTGTTCGTGATTAAACAATTTGCCAAAGAATAAAGTGTATCGCTCAAAAAATAAAAACATCGTGAAATAATTACAAAATGGATTTGTTACACTAATTTCCGGGATTCTGATTGGACGAGAGCGCTCAAAAACCCGCTGCCATTTCTCGATGAATTTGCAACCATACCATGTGCATTCATTCCTTGTGACGTCACAATCACCTGACGCAAAAGTCCGGTTTTGACAGTTGCGAGTTACGTTCTGTTGCAAAGACAGATATAACATATCTTATCACTTCCCACCTGCGTTTGTAACAAGTAAATACATTCTTCTCCCTAACACAATCCATACATTCACCGGAAAGACTGCATTTAAATAACTAAGAGTCCTCAAGCTTGTTCGCTCGGCAAACGGCGGACATTTTGAACGTCGTGTGATATGCTAATTAGGGTTATTCCGAAAATGCGGATTCCGGTTAAAACGAATTGTGATTGCATGGGTGTCAATGGTTGCGAAAACGAAATTAAATCTTCGGCCGTTTTAGTTTATGGAGTTCTCAATTTTGATTCAACTTTGTATTGTTTCGTGTAACAAACCACAATTTCACGACATTGATGACAGATTTTTTGAAAATAATTAGGAAAAACTTTGTTAAAATGTTGATTTTGTAATTATAAGGATTGTTTTACATGTTTTGTGCCTCTATCGATGTATAACAGCAACAAATTTTGTATAAAATCGCTACGCTACGCTACGCGATTTTATACAATTTGTTGCTGTTATACATCGATAGAGGCACAAAACATGTAAAACAATCCTTAAATGAAGCCAATCATCGAAGCTACGATCGTGGAATGCATTACAACGACAAAATGCAATCATACCTGATAACTTTTATAATGAATTATTTGTAAATATGCTCCTCTCCTATCAATCAAGTATTCATTTCTTTATTTTGTTGATAAATTAGCATAATACAGCACATTTGTTTTCTCGCAATGCTAACGTTTCAAAATGGCGGACGAAACGCGATCGTGTGGTGCCCTTAAGTCTAGCAAATTGTCGTTTCTGCATTACGAGTAATGACAAATTTACCCACGAGTACTGCATCAAATACACATACAAATTAGGAAGGACGAATACACACTTAGCTGTGACTCTTGGGATGCAAAGCTTGGTTCATGGAGCTTTTTGCTTATTTTTCAAAAGAAAAAAATTTCAAAAGACTCATTGAAACCTGCTAGTACTCACGCGACTTTGTGGTAGCGAGTCCCTGTTCTGTTTAACATTGTATCATAAACCAAACAATGACGAAAAGTCCATGTGATTGTTTAATTTGTGGCACTTAAATGAACCTTTACTTTCTGTCCGTATGCCTGTTATCGCTTTATCAGGTGAACCTTAACTCCTAAACCTCAGACATGATACTAGTCTAACAATAAGACTCTGAAATAATTTTTTCATAAAATCTGAAATTTGGAAAAAAAGGTGACTGAGATTTCTTCATTTTCAGAAAATTGAGCTCTCAAGTCTTAAAGACTTGCTTAGACTTGCATTGTATTTAAGGGTCTGGCTGACAGACTAACATGATAGTATTACGAGCTATACGTGACGTATAGCGATTTGACATAGAGGTTTTATTTTTGGCCATTAAGCTTGGGGTGTTTGTTAACATGATTGTAAAACCATAAAGGGTGGTTTGTTCATGTTTGCCCTGTCCCTCGATGTGTACTTCTTGTAAACAATTTGAACACCTAATGGCTTCTTGACCTTCGGTTAGTCATATAGTTGGCCATATTTCAAAATATCTGAATCTCAATGAACATATCTATCAAAATATTCCGACTGATACATGTTACTGTGAATTAAGATATCTAGTGAATGTATTTATTTAAAAGTCGGTAGTTTATTTAAACAAGTAGTTCAAACTGGCGTATATTTAGGAAAACATCGGCTTTGACAATGAAAGTTGGGAGAACGGCATATCGTAAAAATCGGCTACATGCAGCTTTTTTGGACAATGTAGTTACAAAGTTGCTTGTTTTTCTGATGTTTCATCTGTACACGATATATAAACAACAATGACAAACTGTCAATTTAGTACATGGCATGAATACACCAAATACAACAAGGGTTCGGCAACACGCAATCATGCGTGTAAATTACATGTCGCCATTGCGGTTACTCGTTGTAATCAATAGTCGTCTATTTCTAGTCTACAAATAACTTAAAATAGTTAATAATTCAATATCTAAAACACTGGTCAATGTAAGTTTGAGTTGAAATTTCGTCACTGATATTTCTCAGAAAGTAAATAAATAAATATAGCACAATAGATTTCAAATTAAACAATGTATCTAAATGCTGAAGTCCTGTATGAATAGAACATAGACAGAAAAACATAAACTTGACTTAAATCTAACTCACATGTAAAATACAAAAAACATATATACATTTTAAAAGTACGCGAAAGTGAGCCACTCATTAAGGGTTATGAGCTTCTAGAATGTTAAAACACAAAACTACAAGAACATATATTCGGTTGACTTTCAAACCTACCACGTATCGATGTTGATCTTGGCCTGGTAACCAACCAAGCAACGTATCCGGGATTATAGTTACAACTCGACTCGTCTCCAGCGAATATTTCAAAATATGGTGGACAATATTCCCGATCTGCTTCGCAGCTACCCGACCCTTCAATGCCGGACCACTCGTCCATGTATTGAAGTTTACTGCCTCTTGTGAAAACCAAGTGACCCTTGACCTGGTTTCCCTTAATTGTCACTTAAAGGGACAGACCTATCGGGTATTTTTGTGGAAACGATATTCAATGGGATGTGGAAGTTTATATGACAGTGCCCTTGCAGGCAAATGGGCGGAATCAAGTTTTCTGCATTTTTATTTATTCAAATATTTCACAATAAGTTTTAGCTTATGTATTACATACAGAGGGTTACACTATGTCATAATACTCAACACGTTGATCAGAAGTCGTAGGAAAAGTATTCAGAGAAAAATCTTTGCGGTTATGTTGGTGTGAAAACCTTTTATTCATTTGAAAATGGATTCGGTAGATTAACCGAACACGATTTGGCTTGGAAACTAAAACATTTGATTTCAGAGCAATGCAAATTGCCAATTGACATCATTTATTTTCGTTTTTGTGAGATCGATCCATAAACCGTATAGATTTACCAATTTCTCCTTTTTACCACAACTTACCATTTCAAACGAAAATTACATGATATGTCGATATAACCTTGAATCCCATAGAGCACAATGTGACTGAAGTGTAGATTTATGACAGTGAAAGAGTTTTGAC
Source organism: Steromphala cineraria (assembly GCA_916613615.1). NCBI lineage: Eukaryota > Metazoa > Mollusca > Gastropoda > Trochida > Trochidae > Steromphala > Steromphala cineraria. The sequence continues at coordinate 6,856,501 of OU744735.1, forward strand.
TGCTGCATATGTAATGATTTGATAATTTAATAATCTCAATCTATAGGTAGTCATTTATAAACATTCTTCATATTGTTCCTGAAACATTACTTTTTCATTTGCCAACAATATAAGAATATAAGATAAAACTTGTATTATTGTACTCATGGATTGAAGTCAAAATAATGAACTTTGCTGTGAAGATGGGGCAGATGATGATATATATAATTATATATATACAATATGTATATCAGGGTAAGTGATTCCATCAGCTTTTGTAAACAACGTCCATTTGTAATTTGTTTCTTATTGAGATAAAAATAAATAAGTTGACCTCGATAGTCTTTGAGGTCAATTTCTGGATATGAAACGTAAAAGGCCTTTTAACGAAACATTCAACGAAACACCCGATGGCCATGGGTGTCCGGTCTCAGTTTAATTGGCCGACTTGACATTGATCGAGTATTGTGTTCACATAACTAGACTGGACTCAGAATACCTCCTTGAGTTCCACCTAAGGCTATGAATTTGGGTTAATTGAATTAATTAAACATGTACATAATAAGAGATCTACTTTAACCGAGCAGCAGTGACAAAAATCCCGTCTTTCCTGCCTTTGAGTCCAATCTTTGCCGCTTGAAGTAGTGACAACGGAGAATGCATGAAGAATGGATTCTCGGAAAATAACAAATGAGCCCTAAATACATTATCATTCTTAACCAATGCCTCACTTGACTGTCATTACGAAATGGTCTACATGTAACAAAGAATGATGCAATTTCCGGCGCTCATTCAATACCGCCCTAAGACATTGAAATGGGTACAACAATGCGCGGGAATTGCAATTCTTTCACGCACCATGGTGCGATTGCGACTCATGCCCCGCTACATCATTCCAGAGGACAGTATAAATTTATAAATTGTGATTATTATTCGGACCTTAGATATGATCTTTGGCAGGATATATCCAGTGCTCATCCCAATTTCCAATATATGTCGTCATTGGAGAAAATGATATTTCTTTTAAATAACGAGAAATATGTAAAATCCCTAGCCGCCCTCGTCTACAATATGTTTAGAAGACGAAATATGTCGACTGACTAGTCGATTTTTATTCTATGCCATTTTTATATTTTGCTTTTATGATATTTATGTGTATGTGCTAATGCGTGCGTATGCATGTCAGCGTGCGTGCGCGTTTTAATGTGTGTGTGTGTGAGTGTATGCGTGGTTGAATGTATCTGTGCATGCATGTGTGTGGATATTTACAATCATTCTCAATGAAAGTGCAAAATTTAAAAAAAACGACGTCGTCTTAATAAATTTTATAAAATGTCATAAATACAACGTAACTATGTCGTACTTTTATATCAATACCATCGGAAATTGTATTTTTCACTAGAAAATCAAGAAAAAATATAAATATACTACTTCTCATATTTATACAGAAGTCTTAATTGCTACGGAACATGCCAAATTGGTAATGTCCCCCACAAGAGGTATTTCGTTGACAAGGCAGCTGAAATGCAGGTATAAGTCTTGGAAGCTATAAAAAATGCTCAAGATATAGAAAAACCTGTTCTCTTTAATTTTTCAAGTGATCATATAAGAATAGCTTACTATACTTTTCCAAAAATGAAATTTGGTTAATGTCGCTGATTTTATATAATTTACGTTATGCGGGTACTTTAAAATTAACTTGAAATCAAGGTTATGAGCAGTGAACATGAGTAAATATGATTTTCCCGTGAGTTGTATAGTGATTTAAAAGAAAATTCAAGCAATTGTCACTGTTAACATAGTTGCTGGTGTTTATGACATTAATATCCGCTAAGGAGTAGGCGTATGGTTAAGGCTGTAATCTACGTTATGTAAATATTGAAAATAGTAATGTCCTTCAAAAATATTTGAAGATGTAAAATGTTCTAAAGTTTGCTTGTAAGTAAACAAAATCCCTCCAACACAGCCATAATATTTTTTTACTCGAAGAAAACCCGCTTTGTAATTTACGTTATGCTTGCAAACGTTATCTGTACCAAATTACCAAATACGGGTGGGTATTGCAGAGATTGAAACGTCTGTTGGACCAGAAATGTAAAAAGGAACATTATAATTAAAGTTAAAGCCACTTTCTTCTTAAAAACAGATTTTAATGAAATTCACGTGTGAATTAGGTATTAATCTACGCTTTAGGCCTTCTAAATATGTAAAATAGGCTAGAAATGTCCGAAAACTGGTAGTTACACGAGATAGGATAATATTCAATGTTCTGTCTGTTTCTCAATTTTGATTGCAAATTTGGTAACAGCCAAACACAAACTCGCACTCTGGTTATGCAAAACGGTCTTGTATTTAACGTTATGAACCCGCGACGGTCGACCTCTTCGACCACGGGCCGATCAAAAACATCAGTTCATCAAAGTCATACAATATAGTTCTTATCTATTGTATTATATGTGTAAAGATGGTATTGTTACACGTAATAATAAGAACCAAAGAGCTTATTTCAGGGCTTATATTATATAGCGGGTCAAAGAATAGTGTACTACGCCGTTTTTATCTTCAGTATACCGGTAAAAAGACTTATGATTTTCGTTTTATAGATAATTAATACTGTTAATCAAAAGTTAAAACAGTAGAATTTTAAGTTTTACTGAAAAATAATGTCTAGTTCTTGCGAGAGAAGTTATATGAGTCATTCTCAAAAGTTGCAGCTTTTTCACGTACCGTAATAGAAATCGGTAAAATATTGACAGAACTTTGTCAGAATTCATTTCTTGTTAACTTCTAACTTACAATCTAACTGGCAGGTAGTTAAATTGTAACCTAAATGACCAAATCATTTTTTTTCGGTTATTTTTGTAACCAAAAATATGCTTTTTGGCTTGTATCTAGGTGCAAAGTCCAGGAATCGGATGTCTATGTTTTTCTTATCCTAATTTGAATATATTTTTTTCTGCAGGTATTCTAAAATGTAGTGCTTTTCCTCATTCCTGATAGATTTTTACAACCTTTATGTGAAACTTTTATGTGAAAATTTGAATTACTATCTTGTATACGAGAAAAATGTCTTTCCTGTAACATGTATATAAAATTCAGAAAAAAAATATGATCCATTATATTTTGAAAGAAAACACTTCTGCCATGCTGATCATCAACCATAGGTTTAGAGTATTGAAGATGCCTTGTTGACTCCAAAACAACTTGCTTGCTGAAAATATTGATAGAAAAGTAAAAAATGTTGAGTATTTTTTATTGGCGTCTTTCAGATAACGCAAATTATCAAAAAAATAAGCATATTTCAAGAGATGCCTCTTTCTCTATGCAGGCTGCACCAAAAGCACTACACAATGATGGTGTATAAAATGGGACAAGGACTGTTCATTACGTTTCAATTGATGAACAAATGGAATTTGTCTTTCATATAACAGTCTTTTCTGTAACAGATGTGTTTGTTATTGGAAAGACCATTATTGTTACTGCAAAGACATATCAATAGATATTTGCATCTTACTTGTTTGTTTCAACAAGAATTTGATTGACAGTTACAATGTAGGATGTCCCATTAGCTTCTTTACCAGAGGGGATGGAAACATCCTTTTCTGCAGTCAATCAGACAAGTTCTTGTCAAGGGTTGTTATTTAAAAGACATTATCGTTACTGTAAAGACAATTGAATATTTACTCGAAAATAAACATTATACTTGGTTGTTTCTTCCTTCTAAATTTGTACTGAACTCATGACTTGTCTTTGAGAATCATATTTTGTAAAACACTTTCATTTTTTTCTGCAACAATATGTATATTTTAAGTCTATGGTATATAGATGTTACATGAAAGACATACTGTGTTACTGTAAAAGACATCCAAGAAACTAATACTTAATTTGGGAATTTATTTGTCTGTGCATTAAAATTTTCATTAAATGTATGGAATAACTATGCCTTTTGCTCTACTAAGAGGTCTGTGTTTTAGCCACATATCATCAAATTTACTTCTTAAGACTGTTATTTGAAAGACGGCATTGGTGAACAATGCTGAAATATGGCATATAACCAGATAATTTTATTTTTTTTAAATATTGCATTATAAGCAATGGTATTTATTTGTACATCATTTATGTGGCATGACTATGGAAGGGAAAAAAACCAAAAACATAAGATTTCGATGAAACTTTTCAAAATTGGCAAGATTTCTTTACTCCAACAAGTGATAATATTTTGTCTTTCCTGTAACAGTCAATGTCTTTAACATAACAAGCAGAAAAATTTCTTGGTCCTGTTTTAGTAAAGTATTAGATAAATAATAAGTAAAATTTTCTGAGGATCTGATGTGAGAAACATAAAACCTACCTGCCTTGTGCAAAGAGGTCACATATTTATGTTTCATTAAACAAACTTTTTTACTTATTTGAAGTATTTTCTTTCCAATAACAATTTGTGTCTTTTGAATAACAGAACTGTCTTTCATGTAACATGACCAAAACGTAATTGATTTATCACCTTAAAGGTAAAAATGCTTGCCATAAAATGTCAAAAAAACTTAAAACGTGATGACATGATCTCTTATAGCTATCTTCATTTTATTCTTTATGTTGAGGTCAATTGATAGGATATGAAGAGAATTTGTAAGAATCAAAATGCTTAATTTTTTCAACCAACTTGGTGTACAAGTGTTTATCATATGAAAATATTACTTGATATTTTTCTTTTTACATTTGAGCAACAACACATATGCTAAGGTAGATACTACAATGCAACATCTTTACATACAAATGTTTTTTAAAGAAAACACACAAGCATAACTATCGTTACTGGAAAGACATTGTCTCTTCATCCTCATTAGCATAATAAGTGTTAATTAAGATATCATACATAATTAAGCCTCAAATACATTTGAAATCTTATGTTTAAAAATGTACCTTACCATTTGTGAAAGAAAAAATCTAGAATCCTTATTTAATTTTTGTTGTCTTTTATACACAAAAAAGCTGCATCTTTTGAGAATGACTCATATATTTGTTTTGCAAGGGTCACAATCTGTTCAGCTTGTAAAAGTGTAGATAGAAACTGAATTTATCGTAAGTGACTTTGTATTGGTAATGTAAGTTACGTTATGGTCAGATGTTTTCTAGCTCATGACAATTGAGTATTACACATACATATTGTTACTTTCTGGTCGTTTTCAGGAATACACAATCGATTTGTTTAACATACTAAATAAACCTTTGTTGTTGACACATTTTCGAGATTTTTGTTTCTTTTTCACAGATTCTTTCATTAGAAAAGGCGGGAAATTGATAAATATTTACATAATCTATTATTTACTTTTGTCAAAATGTATTATCGCTTTAACACTAAAATTTAACTTGTTGACTTGATAGCTACAGTGTTACTTGTCTAAGTCTAATGGAAATTAATTACATTCGAACCGTTTGTTAGTAGGAGGTTGATTGATGTGGTATCAAATTATCAAATTATAACCCGCTTGTATTCAAATTATCACATTTTACTAAAACTGCTCTAAGTCTTTTCTAAACCAAATATATTGTATATCATGAACGATTACTTGTATGTTCTCTATATCATTCTGTATGATTCATGAGAATAAAATTCTGTTCTGTTCTGTTCTGTTCTATCAGGGTCCGTTACAAATAGCATTACAACGTTAAATTCTGAGACATTGACATGTCATGTTTGGACAGCGATAACAATAAATCTGGTTGGAATTATTTGATGAAACTTCATAATCATATTCTATGTTCAAACAACATCAATAAAAGAGTCTGATATTGACTTTCGATTTTTGCAAAAAAATAAATATTCAATTGTGCACTTTTATTGAGAATGAGTGTTTAATGTTTGAATTATGCCCGTGTCTCATAAGCCTGCAAGGCTGGATGTTGTTTCTTAAATAACTGATTTTAAAAATGTCTTTCAAATGCTTGTATAACAACATGTGACACGTTAATAAAATATATTTCTTCTTCTTCTTCTTCTTATCTATAAATATACAACACAACAAGCAGCCTAGATGACGCATGCTAAAGGAAAGTTTTTGTAGATGCAGAACTTGAACACTTAAGAGCACACACTTGGTATATAGGACAACCACAACAATTAGAAGTAAAGACGTCCATCGGTGATATACGAATGAGAGAAAAAAGGCTTGCTATGACAGTCATTATTGTTTAGTCTCATCATATATCGATGTTAATGCGCAGATAACCTGTCGATACATGTAGTTTATGTTCAATAAAAGCTTTAATTGATAAAAGAAGAGCATTATAATTATTCAAACAAACAAGATCGCGGACCGGCTGGTACATGGACTAAGCATGTGCACCTATCTACCAGTATCTATCATTGATCATGGAGTGATTCTTAATTAAATTACCAAATCCCGAACAAATAAAATGTTACATTTATTAACATATTTGAATTTTAATGTAAAATAATCTTAAACTAATAATACGTATGCATAAATAATAACTTCGGATGAATTCCGGGTCCAAAACAAATTCCTAATGGGACTGCCCTCTTATAGGGGCATAAGCACGTTTTTAAGGGGAATATAAATTGATGTCAGGAAAATGAAAATAAATGGTTTAAAGTGAAAGACAATGTATTCAAACTAAATGGAGAGTTATAATTCAAATATATAACGTAAAGTTTAGCCATGCGATTACTTTTTCTTACACAAAGTGAATTAAAGGTGTTCACACAAAATGGCTGCCACTTGATTTTATGTGAATTGCCATACTTTGTCTTCTGACTATGGATGATTGGCTTGTGTAATGATATTTTTGACACTGGTCCCGTTATGCAGAAAGTTCAGCACAGAACCGAGCCAACTCGGGAAAGCTTATGTAACTAAGGCATTCACATCACATACACATGGGTCACTTGAGCGACAGAGGCTGTAGAAGAAGATGATTTGATTAGCGTCTCCCTTGTATACAAAGATTTATAAAAGAGCACAAATACATCAAACTCGAATGCATTAAAATTATTCAACCAATCGCACAGCGATTTATGAGAGACGATGTAAATATGAATAAGTGAAATCGTTCTTGTCTAGATATACAGTATACAGTAAACATTAAAGCTACATATACAAACTACAAATCCTAATAAAATTGGTTTTAAAAAGTCACTGATATACAATATTTCTTCGAGTAAATAAAATGTAATGGCAGGTTCTGGCACAGTAAAAGGTGAGGTCAACAGATGATAAAATCTTAATGTATTTTCCTTCATTTGTCAGCAGTGTAAAATCCATAAACTAATGCACATGCTGATAAGGGTTAATAATGCTGATTAGATCTATGCCAGCGATTAGGATGAAGAGTATTTTATTAATGGGTCACATGCTGTTCATATATATATATATATCACAGTATAAAAAGCTGTTAAAAGTCAGCACCCAGCCATAAGGCTTAAGAGACACAAACATACAGTTACAATTACAAATTCATAACAAATACAACAATACATTAAATTTTGCATTCGTCAGATTTCGCACCACCTTTCACCACATTACCCATCGTTACCCCACCCCACATACACTCTCAATACATTACTGCATTCATAAGAAACCACGATATACAACGCATCCGCATACAATACGTTATTCTCTCAGTCAAACATCAGACTCACACAGTACACATTCGCCCCTCTCTCCCGCAGACACACCCTTTCAGTCAAACATACACAGACAGTACCCACACGACTCCCGACCCCCATACATGCGCACACAAACTCACCCATCGCTTACTCTTTCGCTCTAGTTACGGCCCAAAACTGATTCATACCAAATTTAAAACCAAAAACAACACTCATACCCACTCTCAGTCTCACAGACACTAACATACAAATACAACACATGCTAATAAAACAATTCATGTTAAAAGTATTATAAAAAATGCCTTACATTTATGATATTATTTGTTGGAATGATTGTTATTATGTTTACAACCTCCTCGAACGACGAAGTTGGAACATTCTGCTTACAGTAGCGACTAAAGATTTAGATAGCTGAGAATTTTGCATTAAATATATTATTTTATCAGTGGTAAACAAGGGAACATCACAATTCAAATCTGTAGCTTGCTTCCATAATCCTGAACGGATATCCTTATATAGATGGCATTCTCCGAGAAAATGGATTTCGTTTTCCACAACATTTGCATCGCACAATAAACACAAACGATCATGTAACGGGGTAGGTGGGCGATTAAATCTTCCAACCTCAATTTCTAAAGGCAAACTTCCACATGTCAATTTAGCCAACAGGCTTAGGGTTAATAATGGGGGTCACCTCACTTGTCACACATCTATTGTTCAGAGTTCAGATTCACTGGGCCATGACCAACTGGGGAACAATAGGGGATTAAGTTACAGTCTGTTCAAAACTTAAAAATAGAGCCACGGGCTCGGTAGCTCATCAGATTTTTGATGGAAAAAGGTTTTGACCCCTGTGACCCCATTTAGGGTCATTGGGTCACAAAATCTACAAGTTTGAATCCCCATTTAGAATTCCCAATTGCCCAGGAGTCTACACACAACTTTTCAGCTCTCTAGACCTTTTGAAACTGGAGAAGAAGGAGTAAAATATTTTTTTAAGGCTTTGACCCCTTTGACCCCAATTGGGGTCAAGGGGTAACCAAACCTAAAATTTAGAATCCTCATTGGCCAAGGAGTCTACATACAACTTTTTAGCTCTCTCGACCTTTTGGATCTTGAGAAGAAGATGAAAATAGGTTTTTAAGGTTTTGACCCCTGTGACCCCAATTGGGGTCATGAGGTCATGAAATCTACAATTTAGAATTGCCAAGGAGTCTCCACATCAAATTTGAGCTCTCTAGAGTCATTGGTTCTGGAGAAGAAGTCGAAAATGTGAAAAGTTTACGGATGGACGGATGGACGGACGGACGGACGCCGGACGCCATGCCATGCCATAAGCCCATCGGGTCTTTCAGACCTGATGAGCTAAAAATCAGATGTGGGACAAGTGAGGTTAAACTCGTCATTTGGTAAAACTTTTAAAATGTTTGGTGAACAAATACACAATACATATGCATATATTTATTCAAAATTTACACTCATATACTAAATATAGTAGATACAAATGGAGAATAAAAAGCACTTTTGATATTTGATAACAGTTTGATTTATCAACATTTAGAATCCAACAACATGTACAACATTGTCCAGGTATTGGATGGGAGTCTTTGCACCAGTTGCCAACAAGTCCTTCTTTTCAGAAATCCGCTCTTCAAGTCGACGGAATTTTCGTCCCTTTGGGGCAAGTCTGCCCCCCCCCCCCCTCAAGTTGCTTTATGGTAATTTCTATGTCATCTTGTTCAGCTTAATCAGGTCTAGGAACTTGAAAATGTTCGGATGACCAGGGCCTAGCTTCTTTAATTTGCCGTGCTAGCCTTCAAGATGATTTGTGGTCCTTGATAGATGAAGAAGAAGACAGGGAGAAGAAAATTATTTTATTACAAAAGTGTCACACCCTGATACAGAGTCGGGCCTACATAGGCCTATGAGACACACAATAAAACAATATAAAAACCCTTAAAATATTTGTGTTTAAAGTTTCAGTGCAGTCAACTTTCATACCCCCACACCTATCATACACTGCACTAGACACACACTGGCACACACAGGTTCATAACCAACTACTACAGACAACTCACCAATACAAATATACATTCATATACCGGTAATTACACACATATACTGTCAACTTCACTTTATTACCCAACCATCATACATATCAACATCTACATCCACATACATTAACTTACATGCACCTAATTACACCGCTCTGTAATATCCAACAATCTTACATACATACATCTACATCCATATTCACTAACTTACATCCAAATAACTACACCCTTATGCTGTCAGTCTCAAAGAAGTAGGCAACAAACTAAACTGAAGAAAGTAAGACTCTAGAATTAGGGACGGGAAAATAATACACTATAAACATTATTCCAAGATAGGGATATCATACATAAATGATTTGCTTAAAAATTAGGCAATTTCTAAAAAAGGAAAGGAAACATTATATGCGAAAGTTCATTTTGAAATGAAATTGAAACTCCAATTCTCCCCTATATACTACAAAATATAGTGGGAGATCCAAAAGGATGTAGGAATGTATATGACATTCCCATATTGAAAAAATAAGTAGAAAAGCTTGAAGATATCGAGAAAAATGGCAAATGAACTAAAAGAAAACATTGACGAATAAATTTGGAAAACGAAAAATATGCTTTTATCATATATTAGTCATATTATAGTGTAAAACCATCTTGGTTCCAATACAGTGTTATTCATAGAATTCTGCCAAAAATGGTTCACTTACAAAGATGAAATGCATAGATTCAAACAAATGTTCACTGGGAGAAATGTTATCAAAGGATACTGTCAAAAGAGAAACTTTGTTTTAAATAAGGTTACGTCAATTACTAAGTATGATATGTACAATATGATACAAATGGATAGATTGCCAAATCTAAAACACCAAAAGCACATATCAAAAAAAAATATTAATTTGAGTTTTGTAGGAATAATTGCAAATTTTGTTTCCACCAAAGTATTTGATATCTTAATCCTTTTATGTTTTTCAGGAGAAGCATTTATATAGGCATTTGCTGCTTGTTTGCTTATCCTTTCCCCTATTGTATATATATTATTCTGAATGTTGTTTGTTTTGTATATGTTTTATGGAAATAAAATACTGTTTAAATTATATAAAAAGAAATTACCGTGTTGGCTGCTATAATTCATATTCATGTATGATGACATAAAGTTCTGGTCAATATATATGTCATACTAGTAATCTATGTTGTTACTTGATTGTCACATATGGCAATGGTGGAACAATCCACTTTGCTCTCCACTGGCTCCGTATTCGTGAAAGAATTGACTTCAAGATTCTCTGTCTAACCTATCAGTCATTCTACAACTCAGGCCCTTCTTACCTCCAAGATCTACTGACTCATTACGCCCCAGAAAGAACTCTTCGTTCGTCTCAACAATTGCTACTAGCTGTCCCGAGTTACAACTTAAAATCATTTGGACGAAGAACATTCGCATATGCAGCAGCATCTCTGTGGAACTCTCTCCCTTTAGAATTAAAATCAAGCCCGACCCTGTGTTCCTTCAAAAGAAAACTCAAGACTCATTTCTTTCTCTCTAACAAATGAATTTAAAGCTCTCACTGCCTGCATTCTGTAGGACTCAGGAAGCGCTCTGAGCATATCCTTGTGACGTGGAAAGGCGCTATACAAATTGCCTATTATTATTATTATAGTGTGAAGAATGTTTAACTTTAAGCCTCTGAACATGAAGATGTTTTGATTAGACTGAAGGTATTCTTCCATGTAGGCATGAGTGAACGCCACCATGCCAGCAGATTTTTGGTTTCCCTTGTCTGTTATCGTTATTTCAATTCTAAAATCGCATGTAGGAGTGTATTGTAAATATCCTGCATGAACAAGGTTCACTTAGTAGGAAGCTGCATGCTATAATGGCTCCGGTTGTGCGATACTTTTCAGTCTTCATAGAGAGAGAGAATTTGTTTATTAACGTCTCATCTCGTACACACATATATAGGTTACACGCATTTAGATACAATGTAAAATGTAAAAGCCGCAACTATTTATAAAAACAAGATGTGTTTGTAAAACACGAATGCCCCCGGATGCATCCTGCTCGCTGTGTCAAGGTCAAGGTCACAAGGTCAAATGTCATGGTTTCATCTGAAAGGTCTCATCACAAGGGATCCGGGGCTACGTTCGTTTTGCACAGAGTGTGTCGCACGAGCGATGAAATTCCTAATCGAACGACCATAGTGTCACTCTCGTGTGCACTCTAGAGTCACTCAATGTCCCTCCTGCTAAATCGGGGAGGGAGGTCGTGAGAGTAACGGAAGTACGTCAATTGACACAGTGTTTATAACATACCACAGGCATACTTACTTAGGTATAAGACTGTTTTAACACATTAGCAACATGCCAATGTGAGGTTTAGATTTGGTTAAAGGAAAACTATAACATATCTGTCATTATGGAGATCATGTGTTGTTAAAATTTAATGATAAATTGTTTGTGAAAAAGTAAATATTTCGGCCATATTGTTTACAGCCAGGCAACAAAGTGCGACACTCAGTAGAACATACAAGTCGTTCGCTCTTAGTGGCATCCGAGCATGCGCAAGATAACATTCGAGTGGGTCAAAACGAACGCAGCCCAGATGTCAAGTATCAAATACCTAGCTCTGACAAATCAAAAGTTATGACCAAGGTTAAAGTTTTTGTGGACAAACGGACAGACGGACGGACAGGTGAAAAACAATATACCCCCGGAATCTCCGATTCGGGGGCATAAAAACTCCGATAAAGAGTCTAGCAAGATGTAGTAGCGGCCTACAGAATTGACCAATCAGGGATCGCCTGACCTAAGCGCACTAGTCTGCATTCGCACTTATACACCTCTGGTGACGTCATCCCTTTGTTTAGCACCGTTCCGTAACCTGGAGGTAGGACCTTGGCTACATCAAGTCAAGTCTATCTGTAACTTACGGACCTCGTTTGAGGTCTATCTGTGATTTAGAGACTTCATATGAGGTCTATCTAGGATTTAAAGACCTCGTATGAGGCCTATCTGTGATTTAAAGACCTCAACGTTAGATTTTAAACTAATTTCTTTTCAAATCTCAAACATTTCCCATTATAAAATTCATATAATTTCCAACACAAGAGTTTTCCAAATATATCACTCGAAAGTCGGGGATCGAACCACTGGCCTTTCGATTTGTAACCAAACTTCCATACCATTAGGCTACGGAGCCAGTTGAAGTTAGAATTATTTTTTCATGACCAATTGATTACACTATTTCATTGCCTCTTGTAAAATTGCCAGTTTCTGCATTACTTATTAAGGATTCAGCCTTTCAGGCTGAATCCTTATTGTTATTGGCGTGTTTTATTATTATTTTTATTCCACGAAACTTTGGACCAGTTTTTAGCAAAAACGGCACAAGCAAATGCAACCAAATTTTACAGACGTGTAGTCCTTACCCCATTCTCTCCCCACAGAGGCAACTCAGTTATACCTGAATTAGCCTCTGTTCCATTACGCCTAGATCCTGGGGTTCCGGCAGATTGCCCTAGCGGCAAAAAGTTTTAACTTGAGATAGCTCCCTTATCTGCAGCCAATGAAAACACCTTTTGGATAACAACGACTTTGGGAATTCTCAACGGTCGGACAGTGACTTTTGAAAGTATCATGCCTTTAGGTTTATTTTTCATTAACAGTGTGAGAGGGAAAATATTTAAAAATCAGATATGGATAGGGTTTTTCATAAGAAACATACTGTTTTATAATTGTGTAAATTGTTCTTTGTTTTATGATAAATTTTATTTTAATAATTTACCAAATAAAAACTAATGAGAAGGTAAAAAAGCGATGTTTTGTTGAAGGAAGAGTTATCTCCCCTGAATGCCGAATCACCGGGAATAGCCGGGAATAGCTGGGAGTAGCCGACCTTTTGCGAATTACCCCTTTTGAAACGGCGTCGCTGATTGCACAACTAACTTCGATTGCCTCCAATCAGATTTCTACTTTTCTGTCCCGTGTATTAGCCGTAATAGAACAGAGGCTAATTCAGGTATGACTGAGTTGCCTCTGTGGGGAGAGAATGTCCTTACCCTGGAATCGCGCTAACCGCTAACCTCGACTTTATCACTTTTCGATTTACTTTCAAATATATTTCAACTAAATAAGAACTCGGTAAGCTTTTTGTCAATTTGACCAATAAACACCTTTAATTAGCCTTTTATTAAGACCGCGTAATTACCGGCTGTAAAAAACCTACCTGGGATAGGGGCCATAAAACTCGTGCGGGTGTGACGTAATACACAGACTATACAGAGTCGCGCATCATTAATGTAACGGATATACCGCCTTAAATAATTGTTTATTTACCAGTGTTGTGGATATCTTTATTACTTCAAACGCTTAATAGTGTTACATCGTCAAATGACTTATGCAACTGAGTGGTTAACAATGTCTGAAAATCGTTTATTATTGGGTTTTACTTGGTGATCTCGTTATGATAAATGTATAGAGCTCAATGCAATCATTCTGTATATGACGTCACAAAATGGGCGTGTGACCAGTCATGCATTCACTGGTCTGTCGCGAGACAGATCTAGCTGCCCATCAAAAGTGGCATTCAAAAACGGCTTTAATTACTAAACTGAACATAATTGAGTAGCGACCTTTGACGCACTATAAAACATTTAATCAGACATTCATATATTCAAAAGAAAATAGTAACATATGTTTGTGGTTATATGATGTTTAAGCTTTTGGGCCAAATCGGCTCAGTCATTTTTCGCCTATGTAGGCGTAAAGTTTGAAATTTTAACATGGGAATTTTTTTCAAAATGCACTTAGAGACCTGATTTTTTTTTTAAAGATGCGCAATAAAAAATAATGAAAAAAACGAAACATGGCAAATTCGTAGGTCACGTGGTTTGGCCGCCATCTTGGTTTTAGTGCATTTTTGGCAATTTCCGACCCCAACCTACTTTGACAATCTTCTCCTCTGAAGATACTTCCACTACAGAGCTCAAATTCATACTGAATGTAGTTGAAGTATTGTTCTCTTGAATTCCGAATTTTTAAAGACTTAACCTTAATACTTTTTTGGCTGTGACCTTTCAAAGTTGATCAAAATCTAGAAATCGCAAATTTCAAGGGCAGATAGGTCAATAACCCGACCGTAGAATTTAATGATTTTTGCATGAGAGTTAGACATTAGCAAGGTCTCTAAGATAAAAGAATAAAATCGCTCGCGAACAGTCATTTCCGGCCGCCAAGGACGTGTCAAATTACGTAAGATAAGTCAAAAAAATCAAAATGGTCGTAGAAACATAAAAGTTATACCAAACGAAGCGCAATGAAATTTCAAGCAAAAAAGTCTGCTATGAGACACATGTAGGTAGCATAGTTTTCGCGCAGTGAATGAGTTTCGTTTCTAAATTTTAGCCAGCAGTAATGCTCTCTCGTGTGGGCTATGTGGGTCAGGCAGTGGCAGAGTTGAACTTTGACCTTGCATACGGCGGTATTCCAGCGAATTAGTGGCCCAATTTTAGCCAAAACGGCTAAGGCTAGGACAGTGAACTTTGGAATGCTGATGCACCTTATTAAGGAGAAGCCACAATAAGCTTTTGGGCAAAATCGGTCGACAACTTTAAGGTCTAGGTCGAATCCAAGTTCGAAAAATTAACATGGGCTTTTTTTTCAAAATGCACTTAGAGACTTGAATTTTTTTTTAAAACATGTGCAATCAAAAATGCTGCAAAAAACGAAATCATGGACAATTCGTAGGTCACGTGGTTTGGCCGCCATCTTGCTTTTAGTGCATTTTTTACCATTTCTGGTAATGTGACTTCTACAAAGTCCTAACGTTTATACTTTTCTTGCTGTGAATTTTCAAAGTTGACCAAAATGTTAAAATCGCAAAATTCAAGGGCAGATAACTCGAAAACCAGACAATAGAAGTTTATGATTTTTGCATGAGAGTTAGACATTGGCAAGGTCTTTACGATAAAAGAATAAAATCGCTCGCGAACAGTCATTTCCGGCCGCCATGACACATTTTCCTAACATGGGGTCAGCTCCGACAGAATAATGTAAATGATACTTTCCAATGCTGCTATAGCTTATTGCTTCACGGGATTTTCATGAAACTTTCAGGAATGATTGCTAACATTACTATCTTTATGACGAATATGTTAGATTTACGGCTGAATCCTGTTGTCGCCGCTTGCGGCTATATTTTTTATTATTATTAATGTAGCAATGTGCAAAAGGTCTTGTAACTATTGAAATTGTGTTGTGTTTGGGATAACTTTGATCATGTTGTCATTGGTCGAGCAGTTTAGTGTGCAAGCGTGTACATTTCAGCATTAAGCACAAGTGTCACGAAATGCACGGGCACAATGTCACGTGATCGGCTGCGTCGCCTGATGATGACACTAATATTTACTGTCAACTTTTTGTTTGTAATGTTAAAAGAAAATATTTTTTTCAGCTTTTGATTACTTAACACATAACTAAAATTCGTTTTTAAAACGATTGTTATTAATGGTTTCCAAATCCTGTCACAAACCTATGAAGTCATTTGGACCAGTTCATTTTCATAGAGGGGTGTGAGTATGTTTGAACTGCTATATTTTTGTTTTATTTTTTAAATGCAATCTTCTCTCAGTTCATAAGCCGGTTAAGGTACTCAGACTCGGTCTTGGTGCCTGTAGATAGACCGCAGGGGGAGTCAGGTAACTACAGGCACCAAGACCTCGTCTTCGGACCTTAACCTTTACATATAGCACTTGAGGGTCATACATGTAGGTCGGCCGGGGCCGTTGCACAAAACGACTTAACACTAAGGTTGACCTTAGTGCCATCCTTTAACATTGCACTAAGGCCACCTTAGTGACTTAAGGTCACCTTAGTGTTTTGTGCAACTTGTGTATCTTGTTAGACTCAATATCGGAGTAAAGCGGGTATTATTGAGGCTAGGTTTGCGGGTATTATTGAGGCTAGGTTTGCGGGTATTATTGAGGCTAGGTTTGCGGGTATTATTGAGGTTAGGTTTGCTAAGAGTGGAAAACTGGGCACATAACTAAAAAATTACATTCATTTTCAACACTGTTAAAATTACAATCTGTATATATACGGTTTAAAAGAGGGCGGGTAAAGCGACGAAGCCCGCTTTGGGGAGGTAGGGTACAACAGTAGCCTGACAACAGCGAAATATATCTTAAACACTTAGTACGATGTTCCCTTTGTGAGATACATTTGACATTTTTCATTGGAATGGTGAATCCGGCTGTTTAGACTAACATTTAGTCTCAGAAGTAATTTTTTATCAATATTGACAACATTTTAGACAATTCATGTATAATTAAAAAAATGGAGCCCAGAAGAAGCATTAACTTCAGAGCTGAGCGATCTAGACTTGCTATACTTTTCTAGACTGGGTTGGTCATCAATTATTTTTTTTTCTTTAGGGTCTGGATGACAGACTACCGGCTGTTCCACAGCGGTGAAATGCTCGGCTGACTGCCCGTCTGGATGTGAAGGGATCGTATACATGTTGCTATTTCAGTGTCACAAATAGTCCCGCATTTCAAGAACACGCTTATTCAGCTAATCAATCAAGTTTATTTCGTAAAAGGCCTTAGAGCCACAAATAGAGTGCAAAATAAACAAAGATGTGATTACACAGTGCTCAGTGGCATTAAGTACAGTCATCTATGTAAATAATCTACTGACGACTTAGTTCAATGTCAACAGGGGCCTGAAACAAGAGTGCATTTTTTCTCCTCTGGGGATTGTAACTCGAAGCAGTCGCTATTTCCGCCCCTAACGCATACCTTATGACCCCTTTATAACCATCCTTATTTTATTTTGGTAGTGTAACACAAAGCATTCGCTAACCAATCCTTAACCGTTCGTTAGACGTTTCAACGTTGAGCGTAACTCGAAACATAGAGGGCATAAGGTAAGGTTAAAGACAATGGGATTACCATTGACACACCAAAACACAACATTGTCCATCAATGCGTGCTAGTTGTTTCATTGATTACTTGTCTGGTTATTCAATTTTGAAAAATAAAACTTAAAAAAATTATCAGTTTAGCACCCATTATTTTGTTACCTTCGACCATGGCATGTTATGATGAATTGGCCGCATACCGATCCATCGAATATTTACTTTCAGGGTAGGTAACACTATATAAATTAAATGATATAACCATCAGACTAAACAATTATTTTTGTATCAACTAATTGATTAAAATAAACACTCTTTTTATGCAAATGATTAGAGCTGAGAAAAATTGGGTGTAGGTGTTATTCATTTAACTCAAAAGGACTATTTGATGAAATGCATAATAAAATGAATGAATTGTTAACACCATTCTTTGAAGATGGCCTTCATGTATTAAAACATTATAGTATGCATGATTAGAGGTTTTCCAGCCATTGAATTTGAGTCCTTTCTTAAGTGATAAGATATGTTAATAATTTTGCGATTCTTTTGAGTTCCAATATTTTCATCAATCTCTGATAAGCCACATTCTCTCCCCACAGGTGCAGATGAAGTCATGTTGATTTAGCCTCTGTTATATTACGCCGATCTTGTGGGATAGAATGGGAGATGCCTGATTGGAGGCAATCAAAATTAGTTGTGCAATCAGCGAAGCTGTTCTGAAAGGCACCACTCGATCGCGTTTCATCCGCCATTTTGAAACTTTAGCATTGCGAGAAAACAAATTTGCTGTATTATGCTATTTCTTTAACAAAATAAAGAAATAAATACTTGATTGATAGGAGAGGAACATATTTACAAATAATTCAAAATAAAAGTTATCAGTTACGACATCATTTTGTCGTAGTAATGCATTTCACGATCGTAGCTTCGATGATTGGCTTCATTTCACGAAGTTTTATTTTTTGAGGATACACTTTATTCTTTGTCAATTGCTGTTTCTGAATCATCATTTTGGCTACTAAAAAAAGGCAAAGGCACTGTGGTATGAACCACCCTTTCCATGCGAGAAGCCTTGTCATTTGATAAAGAAAATCAAAAGTATTGTGATGAAAGTTTTTTCCGCCAGGGGAAACTGCCGGAACCCACGGATTTCGGCGTATTAGAACAGAGGCTAAATCAACTTGATCTGCCTCTGTGGGGAGAGAATGGATAAGCCATTGAGCTAACAAGGCAAAAGTGAGCGCAGCTCACATACCCCCGCCTGTAGTTTGAGCGCCTTTCTTTGACAAAAATAGTGAAAAGTCATATGTTCATAAGTCCTAGGATTGTTACCGTATTTTTCCATCACATGATATTAATATTTAAACTTTAGTTTGTCTGAATAGGTGTGAACTGGTATAACTATGATAATAAATGTTTTTCAACAAACTCTCACCTTCCATTCAGTTCCATGTAGGTCAATTTATAATCCAATATATGTATTCTTTTCAGTGGTATCAACATCAGTCATGTTCTATGTTCATACAGTGTCCATATGAGTATCACAATAGGTCACACTCCCTTTCTTTTGGTTACTTCCCAAAAGATAACTTGAAGACAAAACAGTCACATTTACAATGTTTATACGGTATGTGTTTGTCATTAGGAAATATATTTACAAGCTTGATCCTCAATCTACTGTTTTGGGACTATTTTGGTTCAAAATTTCAAAAATTATTTGAACTTTGGAATTAAAACCCCTAAAAGGCACAACAGCATAATATAGGTTACTGTCATACCAAGTTTGAAAATTCCAAGTGGTATAGTTTTTAAATTATGCTCCGGAAACGAGAAAGTCCAGAAATCGGACAGTTTTTGGTCAAAATTTCAAAAATTATTTGAACCATTGAGATGAAACCCCTAAAAGACACAACAGCATCATATAGGCTACTGCCATACCAAATTTGAAGTTTATAAGTGGTATAGTTTTAGAGAAAGGCTCCGGAAACGATTTCGGACGGACGCACACACGGACGGACACGCGGAGCGCTAAATACCCCCGACTACGTATGGTTAGGCATGGGTAAGGTCAAATTTGATACAGAGCGTTCGTTCATGTTTACACATAATAAAACGCACTTGTCCAACGTTGTTACACTGACTCATTGTATTATTATTCGATGATAAAAAATCGTTCAACATAAGGGAATTGGTTGTCATTGCCGGCAGATCTTACCAATTTGATATCTACTCATAGACTTGCTTAATATATATGTTTTTATCTTATTTAGGGACTGGCTGACAGACTACCTTAGGCTATTTTGTTTACCTTTCCAGACAAGAACTGAAGAGACTTCTTATAGTCACTGTGTATAACCGTAAACCGAAACTAACGAGGTGTACGGCGGAGAAATGTTACTAGCGAGGAGACAAAAGACAAGTACGTTATATCTTGCTTTAAAAATCTCAAATAGCATCATGTTGTTTTTTTAAGCACACACACTTGGTAAAATGAACGTTCTTATCGTTCCATATACCAGAGACATTAGCCAGGGAGTAGTAAATCATAGACTAAAATTGCACATTTTGCTTTTTTTAGTTATGAAAATGATATCACATTCCACAGTTATGTTTCCGAAGCTACTAACATGCTACTCACATAGAAAGGTAGACAAATCAGCGATTTGTCGCTTTATGAGTGATCCCGTTTGCATTCAATTAACCTTTTTGCTGGAAACACTTCCGCGGGTCACTTAGCTACTTCCGGTGTATGGTGTTACACAGTGTCAGTTGCGCAGAAATGTATTTGCATCGACATATCGACCGTGTTGCCAGAAGTTGCACAGATCAAATGGCTACATCGTCATGTTTTCTTATCACGGACACTTACCGGTATATATAATAATTTTCACTTGGCCTCATTTTACTATTCGTTAGGTGTCATTAATGTTTATGGTTGGATATAAAGACCAAATTCATCTGTGTCTGTAGGCCTATGTTAAAAGCTAGTTCAATGGTTGAATGGAAACACAGCAAAAAAATTCAAGTTCAATAACGAAGTCAAAAGAATAACTATTCAAAGAAAATATACTAAATTTTTTTTGGAAAATGCCTCCTATAAAGTTCAAGAAATCATGATAATCATCAACAAAAACAATTATTATCATTTGTCGATCATGTACATGAATCATCGATGAATCATCAACCATCCATGAACTACCTTTCAATCAAGCATTCAAGCATTTACCAATTAGTCACTCAACAATCATTTATCTTCAATCATTAATGATCGATAACATCATTTGTCAACCATTTGTCAATCATATAGTATCAATCAATTTTCGATCATTTATCAATCGTCAACCATTTGTCAATCATTTGTAAACCATTTGTAAATCATTAATCAATCATTAGTCAACCATTTTTTCAACCTTTTTTCAACAATATGTCAATCATTATCAATGGAACTAATACAAACGAAATTTGAGAAAACACTGTGGGGTTCGTTCTTACACCAGGAAGAGTGTAACAACAAACACATGAAACTTGAGTCGCCTTCGTGCGAATTTGAACCTGTAACTAATTACTTGTAATCAGAAGTGCGTGATAGCTAGTTTCCTAGTTTACCTAGTTGATCCTTTGTTAACAAAAACAGTCAACATTAAAACGTGCCGCCTGCCGACAATATGCAAAAGCAGATTTCTCAAAAGACGACGTCCTGCGAAAACCCCGACTCACAAGCACTTGATGCATGGGCAGTGCTCATATACTATATATAGTATACGAGCAATATCCATGCCCCAAGTGCTTGTGTTATATATAGTATATGAGCAATATCCATGCCCCAAGTGCTTGTGTTATATATAGTATATGAGCAATATCCATGCCCCAAGTGCTTGTGTTATATATAGTATATGAGCAATATCCACGCCCCAAGTGCTTGTGTTATATATAGTATATGAGCAATATCCACGCCCCAAGTGCTTGTGTTATATATAGTATATGAGCAATATCCACGCCCCAAGTGCTTGTGTTATATATAGTATATGAGCAATATCCACGCCCCAAGCGCTTGTGTTATATATAGTATATGAGCAATATCCACGCCCCAAGCGCTTGTGTTATATATAGTATATGAGCAATATCCACGCCCCAAGCGCTTGTGTTATATATAGTATATGAGCAATATCCACGCCCCAAGCGCTTGTGTTATATATAGTATATGAGCAATATCCACGCCCCAAGCGCTTGTGTTATATATAGTATATGAGCAATATCCACGCCCCAAGCGCTTGTGTTATATATAGTATATGAGCAATATCCACGCCCCAAGCGCTTGTGTTATATATAGTAAATGAGCAATATCCACGCTCCAAGTGCTTGTGTTATATATAGTATATGAGCAATATCCACGCCCCAAGTGCTTGTGTTATATATAGTATATGAGCAATATCCACGCCCCAAGTGCTTGTGTTATATATAGTATATGAGCAATATCCACGCCCCAAGTGCTTGTGTTATATATAGTATATGAGCAATATCCACGCCCCAAGTGCTTGTGTTATATATAGTATATGAGCAATATCCACGCCCCAAGTGCTTGTGTTATATATAGTGTATGAGCAATATCCACGCCCCAAGTGCTTGTGTTATATATAGTATATGAGCAATATCCACACCCCAAGTGCTTGTGTTATATATAGTATATGAGCAATATCCACGCCCCGGCCTCTATTCGAAACCCGGTGTGCATTCGAGGAAATACGGTAGTTAACGAAAGGTAGGACACAACACCAGTGGCGGTGCAACAGTAGGTAAAGGAAGGAACAAGGAACAAAAGGAACAGTCCTATCAAGGTATTTTTGTGGGAACGAACAAAGCATAATTGATTACATGATGTTATATACATGTAGCTAAGAGGATTTCTGTTTTAAGAAAATCTGTTTTAGTTTCAAAAGATAATTTTTCAAAGGGTAAATTAATATTTGTCAATTTATTACATAAGTATGATACGTATGTTGATGTATGCAGGCTTTAGTTTGAATACCATGACTTGCAAATGCAGTTAACTTATGTTACTTGGTATGTGACACAATCATAATCTGTCATTCTTCCTTTTGGGATATCAGTTTCTGAATCTATTTATGGTCACAATCAGTCACAACTATATCTATGTCTTTTTATTTTTTATTTTTTGAATGATGTTTCCAAAGAATGTTGGTTTGCAGAACCGCAACTCAAATATGTCTCCTGAACATAGGTCTACTTGAACAGACGTTAATGCAACTTTCATAATCATTGTTATATATTTTTAACACCTTTACCAATTGACTTGGAATCATAGCCGTATGTTCTATTTCATGTACAATGCAATCTGATCTGCAAAAGAAACTTATCTCTTTAATTGGTTTAATTGTATTAAACATTGTATTCGCAATTTAAGATATTTGACATCTTTGTCATTATGAATCATAACAGCATTGATTAACAAATCGTAGCTCTGTTATTGTTTGGTAAGATATATCTGTTTAAAGTAGAGAGGGGTAAAATACAAAATTAACACCAATATGACTGACCCCTTTATGCTTAAACAGGTGTAAATGTGTGTAAAACACGGAACATTTGTTGATATTTACGTATAATATATCTTAAGAATCGATGCACATTTTTACTGTAAGCGAAGTTGAGATTGTCATCAAAAGTCTCATTATGAGTAAATGTCACCTCTGTATTATCCTTTGAAAATGCTTTTTAAGGAGTGATTGTATTTGCACACGCAGAGATCTTTGGATTTGCAATTAACGTCTCATTTTATGTTTTTCCTAATCGGAAAGTTTTTCTGTGGTCACCTCCACCTCCATTGACACATGCAAGCTCCCTTCTTCTGTCGAAATTTCTATCAAATTCATTTCTAAATCTGAGAAGAGAATGTATTAAATTGAGAAACTCACGAAACAGCGGAGCGTACTCGGTAAAGCAGCGGAACTGCAACTACATTACTCGGTAAAACATCGCAACGTATTATCAGAAGTTTCAACTAAAAATAACAATTAAAATAGAGATTAATTACGCGTTTCTATTTGATAGGTCAATATGAAATAAATATGTCGTGATCAAACCTTGATTCTAAAATTGAATGACAGAAAGCCAAATTTCTCTGTTTTCAGGCCAAATTTATCACTGATAATTCATTTCATCCTAAAAGCTTAATTGATATTCATAGTAAATTTGCGTAGTTGGAGAAGAAATATTTGTCTATGTATTTCATTATCTGTTTTGATATGAAAAGATGTTATTGACACGCAATATATATAATAACCTCGTCGCTACCGCAGATAAACTCGCGTACAGATGTAACATTACTTAAAATAGTAACAAAACTCGGTAAAATGTCGTTTTAGCTGGAACAAGCTTCCCGGGAGTGAATATAACACATATAGTGTCCTATAGACTCGTCACATCCGCAAAATAATGTGAGCTTTTTCTTCAAAGTTATGTTTTGTGCCAATTGATTTCCATCTACTATATTTTCGTAACAATGTGACATCCGTAATATAATTCAAAATGTATATATTTTACTCACTTTTCGCCCTTAAACATACGCCAGTCAGGACAGGACGTAGTCGAGGTGGTAATCTGATCTGTAAAGGCCTAGTTGAAGACACGCACCAGTAGAATGACGGCTGACGCGTTCAGTAAGGGCTTCAGCACGCATGCTGTCTTAAGAGATTCAATGTGTCCACGGCCTATATAAATCTGATCACATCTCACTACTTCCTCTTATTCAGTAAGAAATGTTTCGTTTGTTATTTGTATAATTGGGAAACAAACATTCGTTCAGGATATATAAAAAGAATTAAATTAAGAATGATATTTCTTCATTGATTACCAAATATGAAAAATGATATTTTCCAGAACTTATTTTGTCAAATATATATCAACTTTTTATGAAATCATGTGTATTTTCCCTCATATTTGTTTTTTTTTCTCTGTCCTTTTTTTTTCAATTTAATTTCTTTTAGACCGATTATCTTTATGACATTCTTAGTGTTACACTATAAGCTATATTATACATTCTAGCCAGATGTAGTAGCGGGTCGCGTCAGCAGATCTATCGAATTGACCGAACAGGGAACATCTTACCAAGCTGCAATTCGTACAAATAACGTTGGATAATCATAGTTGGCGAAAGGTCGCTAACTGCTACTACATGTTGCTAGACTCAATATCGGAGTTTAGCGAGTATTATTGAGGCTAGCTTTACTTGACTGATAAATTCTTGTCCTTTTTAGTAGCCGAGTCCCAACCTCTCAGAGTTAGGCAACACCGCCAGCAATGACCATACCATCAGCTAACCAACTCGCCCATTTTACCTCGATATTTGATCAAAATTATCAGAATGTTGTATTTGTTCACTATCTGAATTGAATGTACATGTATATTTATGTATTCACATGCTTTCACATGGTATCAAACTATGATACGTTTATCTGTTTTGGGTTGTTTTTTTTGCATTTGGTAAATTATATCCGGGTAGTGTTTTATCAATTTGATAAACGTGACACGGATATTCGTGTCTTAATTACAACAAAGTAAGACTTGCTATTATGGTTTCACGTGATATCAAAGTATGATATAATCTGTTTTTTGGTATGGTATTTTCCGCGAATGGGATGATGTTACAATATGATATTTATGTATGATAACAATTGAATATAGTAATTCAATTGCATGGTGTATATTATGGGATATCGTTTTTCAAATACATTGTGTTTATCTATACCTTTTTGAATAACATGACAATCGTTACTAGATATGACTATCTCACCTGTTAGCCAGTGCCATGCTTCCGTTTAAAGTTATTATAACACACATTATATAATATTCAAACTAAACATAATATACTTACATTTATCAGAAATATCCATATCCATGCTACACAGACTGCTTGTCACTGTCAACAAGGCATACACGCTTGCGACAGTGTACGCTACATGTTTCACGTGCATCACGATAATATCGATCGTGTTAAGCAGGTGCTGTCAGCCTGCCACTTAGCCTACTCACATCGTATAATATCACTTGCAAACATGTATTCTCCATATGCCTTCAGCCGATAACAATATATCACCTCTTTTTCCCCCTTATTGCTTGGTGCCCCAAAGGGCACCAAGTATTATGATTTGATTCTCCTAAAACTTTTCTGAATTCTCTCTATATTACTCTTGATATTTTCAAAGGGAAGCCGCGCCAATCACATGTGTTGTATCCAAATCAAAAGACCAATGAACAGAGCTGTAGCAAAAAATGCATTACGTCACCATGTGGGTAATACAAAATATTTGGCACATTAAACTGTGGAATATGATTTCGCTTTAAATGTCTTGTTAAAAGAGAAACAATATTTTCTATTAAAGACGCTGATAAATGTTAACAGACTCAATCAAAAACATCTTCATTTGATGAAGAGTCTGCATTTGTTCCAGATAAGAGCATTATTTCGCATTCAATAATCGCAGAATCCACTTTTTTATAACCCACATACTTAACGATGTCACTAAATGTTTACGTTGAAAACATGTCTTTATTATCAGAGCTACTGAAATTGACTCGTGCTATATTTAGAATATGACCTACATCGCTGGTTCCATACGGTTACTATAAGGCCTCGGCTTAGCTCAGCGGAGCTGGGTTGAAATCCCGTCAGATCATCGGAAAGTATTTTGTTTATTATCTGTAATACTACAGTTAATAATTAACCAGCATGACAAGGAGATATGGTTTTGGCAGTACGTTTGCACAATTTCCTGTCATTGTCAACGCTACATGGCAACCAATGCAGTGCTTTTACTTCATAAACTGTCACTGTCACATCACTATCTTGAAAATCTAGTGTTGTTGTGTTCAGAGATTTACATTTTTTTCTCTGAGATCTCACAAAAAGTGAATTTGAATGATAAATAGAATTTCACCCTCGTGTGTTTTGATTTGAAATATACCAACAATCGTTGATGAATGTAAAAAATATTCATAACTTTCAGCAATTCGTGTTGATAGAAATTAATTTTGTGAAATTAACTTTGAGTAATACTCGTGTTAATATTACTGCTGTAATCCAGTGTTGTATATATTATCACCCAAATTGTTCGACAAATCATAATCTCCTTCATCTGCCTATGTGGCACCAAGCATGCATTTTTAAAGGCTTTTCTTGTTATCAAAGTCTCCACATCATTCATCAAACGAGATGTTTTCTCCTCTTCTCCTTTTTTTTCACTCGCTTTTTTTTCTCTCAATCAATCATCACATATTTTACTTCAAATCCAAGCCTCCGTCTTTGAGTACACTGTAAAACTACAAATTATGCTAGATCGTTCTTACCGGACAAAGTCAAATTATGGAACTCCTTCAGAGACTCGCCATCATTATCGAGCTTTTCAAAATGAACTTCTAAAGGATACCGACACATACAGCCACTTTGATTTAAATTACGGTACACGATCTTGTCAAATTTCACACTCTCGACTCAGACTTGAATGCAGTGACCTAAATGCTCATAAATACGAAAGATTTATTTCTCAAACACCCGACTGCTCGTGCGGCTTCAATTATGAAGATTCATACCACCTGAACTGATCGAATCATGTAAACATTAAAATGGCCGCATAAAGCTTTTGCTTGAAAGTGAAACTTTATTTTCAGATTACGAATAATTAAATGGTTTTAATTGGTGTGGCATGTGGACACTTTTAATCAGCGTTTCCAATTTGGTCAAATATGTTCACATTAACAGACAGATGCAGACAGACAAATGTTGTTAGTATATATGGCCCGGAGACCAATAGTAACATGTAAATGAATTTTACAATAGAAACAACGCTACCATGTAATAGGATAAACTATAACATCAAAACAATATCTCAGTAACATCAGAGGTTTACAAATGATGTCAATTTGATCGGTAACGATTGATGTGTAGTATAGGACTAGCAATAGTCTGTACAAAAGCCGGATATTGTTTGTAGTTAAAAGGGAAATATACTTTTCTGTAGTTGGGTATTTACAGAATTATAAAGGTAAATATTTATATCTTAAACATGTGTATTGAGGACACTCCAGAAGTACATGATAATCATCCTCCGTAATAGTTACAGATGGAGTTTTCATTATCTGGATCTTTTGAGAATCGTGCTGCTTTTACCTTAAAATCATGACCATTACATCTGAACAAAGTAACAATTCTACGTAGGTGCAATGGAGATAAAGAGGATAATACAGTTCAGGCTTAATAAATGTTTTAAATTCAGCATAATAACTAATACTTGTTGACGAACTAACAACATAGAACCATTCCTGTTGATATATGTCTTTACAACTTTGCTTTCCTGTCGCCAACATCCTGTGCGATCCAAACGTGGCCAAAGCCGCATTGAAACAGAAATTCACGCACATTTGAAACCCAATTGTTATCCCCTTTGCCATCTAAAGCCTTTAAAAGTTCGTAACTATTTCGGGATATTCTGTTCATGGGTTGCCTTATTAATCTTTTCCAGAACGATATTGCTCTACATCGGTTATTGATAAATAAAGGGAAAACGGCCACATTCAGCCAGAACAATCTTATTTGAGGATTTGTATCCACATTTTAAAACAAACTTGCAAAATTTAGTCTGAACTTTTTCTATGTTCTTATCAATTTTAAAACCCCAAACTTCAGATCCATACAAAAGTATTGGTTGGATTTTTCCATCAAATAATTTGAATGAGGATTAAATAGGCAATTTTTTATATTTACAAATAAAACGTTTCATAACGTGCAATGCTCTTTCTGCCTGCATGGCGAGTGTCTCGCAAGCTTTGGAAAAAATATTTCTACATGAGAATACAATACCTATAGATACTTATAGTAAGATACAACCTCTATTTGGTTATCGCCTATAAACCATTTTTCTTAATGTTTATTGCAAGTCCCCACTTTAAACAGTATTCCTTTAAAACATCAATCTTTCGCTGTAAATTAACCACAGAGTCCGCAAATATCGCAACATCATCGGCAAATAATAACGTTGATATATCATGAATAGTTTCATTAATGAATATGCCTCTTGAATCATTTCCAAGTTCTTCTATATATCACAAGAAAAGTATAGGTGACAAAACGCAGCCTTGTCTAACACCAGAGTACGTATCAAAAATAATCTGTCATTTCACGTTTAATAGTTCTCACAGAAGCTTTTACTTTATCGTACATGTTTCTTAATAAACGTTGTAGTTTCCCGTGGATACCAGACTGCATCAAAGATAAGTTTAGATCTATTTACAGAATCAAATGCTTTGTGAAAATCCACGAATAAACAATAACACGTGCCTCCTTTCTTTCGAAACTATTTATTTGCAAGACTGTGCAAAGTAAAAATATGATCAAAGGTAGAGTGTTCTTCTCCACAATTTAATTCGATTGTCTATAACAGTGGTAAATATCTTGTTTAAAGTATTCAGTAGAGCGACCCCCCTGTAATTATTTGGATCTTTCTTATCGCCAGATTTATGTAAAGGTAAAATTAAGCCAATATTCAAAGAATCTGGGAACACACCACTCTCTAAAACGTGGTTAAATAAACAGCTTATATAAGGCAAGAGCAATGAAGCAATTTCTTTATAAACTTCTACGGGAATGCCATCTTCGCCTGGTGATTTCCCGTTTTTCAAGCTATTAATAGCACATTCAATTTCACTATCATCTTTACCGCTTCCCAAAAAAATTATCTGCATTAATGCAGTCTTCACACTCTTGGGAATTATGGAAATTAAAGTAAACTGAGACCCATTCTCCAAAGTGGTCATCGACATTAACAGTCTTATCATTGAGAAGTTCTTTAAAATAATTATACCATTCATCAACTGTTATGTTCTGTTCAACGTTATCTCTACGGAAACAGTATCGTTTGATAGCTTTCCAAAAGTACTGGCAGTCTTTGAGTTTTGCAGCATTAACTATTTCATTTACAACACTTTGTTCATATTTGTTTTGTTTTTTGTGCGACATAGGTCCCGATAATCTTTTTTGGCTAGTAGATATTGTTTACAGTGGTTTTCAATCTTTGTTTTTCTATATGTAAGTCGTTTTGCTTGTTCACATTGTCGATCGAACCAGGGAGGATGAGTGCGTGCTGGGGTTGGGGTTGACCTACATGAACGTGTAGCATGTCGATCTGTGTGTGTCTCCTCTCAGTGCATGCATCATCAACATGATCTTGTACACAGTTGTAAAAGTCATGACTTAGACTTTCGATTTTGTCGTTTATGAATTGGACAGACTCAACCTTTCTCGCTGGGTCCCATCGTTCTGACTCGATAGTGGGAGTGTGCGAGTGTGAATGCTCGTGCGATTCGTTGTCACGTGGTGTGTCATGTGATGTTTGTATACTAACTGTGACAGGTAAATGGTCTGATTCGGTTCTACAGAGAATATTAAAGTTTATAAAGTACTCATAGAGACAGGTTGATACAATACAGTAATCAACAACACTACTGCCTTGATGACCAATAAAAGTAAATTCACCTCTACTACCGTTACCAGCTCGGCCATTTAGAAGATGTAGGTTGAAATTGCGACATATATCTAGCAACTTAATTCCCTCTGGGTTAACTACCTTATCTTTTGATTTTCTATCAATATTAAAAGTATCGTTTACATAGTCAATATCATCAATGGGTATATAATTTGTAGAGTCATGCTCTATAAAGCATTGTTTATCACCAACAAAAAGCGCAATAGCTGCATCGGGGTGTTCTCTCGATAGTTCATATAACCTATTTTCTAGGAGATCTATACCAGATTGGCCTAACTGTGCAGAGTTCTCACTTTCTGTCACATACACAAATCCGAATATGTTCACATTAAAATGATCTTATAAATATATGGGACTATGTGAAGATAAACAAAATTCAACAGTGTCTTCGATGTCGGTGGCGTGTACATCACATCAAAGTCGGCGAGCGACAAATTCATTCTTAAATTTAACGTGAATTTCTCCATGTACATGTCTTCATAATCTCTATAATTTTAGTAAGTTATTCGGGTTTTTTGCTACCGTGTTGATATGATTAATTACAGTACGCTCGTCATAACTAAGAGGTTTTAAGTAAATCTACATGGCATAGGGTAGTCAGTCAGTTTGTGAAGATATGACGAAAAGGAATATTTATAGATGGGAATTTAGAGTTACAAGATCTCATCATATTTTATTCATGAAATACACCTGGTAGGATCGGCCAACAAACTCAGAAGAACTTATTTTAAGGCCGCTTGAATACAATTATGCATAAGTGTTTTTGAAATGTCAATTAGATCAGATTTTATTATATCATGAAATAAACTTCATTTGGTAGTACCCCCAAACCCCTACAACCCATTTCCCCTACAGCTTATAAAAACAAATACATATATGTAACAGATAGGATTTACGCTAAAATGTTTATTTCTTGACCGATTTCGTTCAAATTTGAAATGTAGGTTTATCTCAACATATGGAAACGATATATGAGTGCAACAGTTTGAATTTTTTTTTATAGGATCCACTCCGAGATTCGAACCTCTGTGATTGCACTGCTATTCTCAAGTCATGGCAAAGTCTTCATTTTGCTTAGATCATGGTTATTTAGCGATGTACATCCCTGTTATAGCGTGTTGGTAGTAATTCGTTTCAAACAGAAGAATGCATGCCGTCTTTAAGAGCCACGCCGTGATTTTCATCACATATTGTTCTTCTTTAATGCAAAGATAAATTGCAAAATTTCTTATATAGATTAAAATTATTTCACATCTTCGTTCCCAAAATGACAAATATATGATAAATACAAGTTTCGATGTAAAACAGTCATACATATTTCCGGAGGCCAAATTCACAGGTACAATTCCCATGTAAACTAGTCATATAACCTATGAAGCATTATCAATTTGTGACTGTCATTCTGGTCGCTTCAGATAAGTTTCTAAATTTTTCTTTGACTAACTGACGCGCGTCATTGACCAGTTTTCGATCATCATCGCGATTTCAAACCGTCCCGTTGTCAAAATGCTTAAACAGAGACTCTCTTGCAACAGTCCGTATGACACTTTTGGTAAAGTTTGGCATATATCACCTCCAAAAATGCACGGAGGGGTTTTAATTCTCTCTCTATATATATATGCCCTAGTGGCATGTGAAAAAATCATATATACGGCTTTTCAAACTGTAATTGATATGCCTGCTAAACTGATCGGCATTCTAATCTTCTTCATGCTGGTGTATGTAGGCCACCAGCCCCATAATACAAATAGCCTTTAACAACGAAGCTAGACTAAAATTTAGTCTATGAAATATTTTGAATAATTACTGTACCATTTATGTTATTTTATTTCTTGAGGCTGTATTCAGTCAATCTAGACTTGCAGAAATAGGATCTAGACTATACAAAAGGCTCATATTTATTACACAGTCATGAAGCAGGACTACAACGAAGCCTGAGGCGAAATTCGTGCACCATAATTAAGATCGAAGACTGTATTATTACATGTGATGTTAAACAATCCGTTAACCTGTAGTTATTTACTTAGGATAAGTCAATATTAAAGCGAGCAGTTTTGGCTAATTGAGGCTTATATAATGGAAAAGTGTTTCTGAATCTAAATATACAAATTGTTGTAATTGTTATCGGGAAATGCCGACTGATATTTGTCATTTTAATGTAAAACGGTTCAGCGTTGTCCTAATAAAATAAGACTTCGACTGGCACTCATTAAGTTATTAAAGGGGCAGTAGCACGTTTTTTTGGAAAATTTTAGATTTTATTATTTTTACTGATAATTATAAGTTCATGCTAAATGTATTATTTTGACAGTGTCAAAAATCTCATCACACAAACCAATCATCCATAGTCAGAGGACAAAGTATGAAGATTCACATAAAATCCATTGGCGGCCATTTTGTGTGAACACCTTTAATTCATTTTGTGTAAGAAACCGAACTTTATTAATTTTATTCTCTACATAAGAGTTTCGTATTTGAGTCATTCTCAAAAGATGCAGCTTTTTTGTGTATAAAGGACAAACAAAACTAAATAAGGATTCTAGATTTTTTCTTTCACAAATGGTAAGGTACATTTTTAAACATAAGATTTCAAATGTATTTGAGGCTTAATTATGTATGATATCTTAATTAACACTTATTACACTAATGAGGATGAAGAGACAGTGTCTTTCCAGTAACGATAGTTATGCTTGTGCTTCTTTAAAAAGCATTTGTATGTAAAGATGTTGCATTGTAGTATCTACCTTAGCATATATGTTGTTACTCAAATGTAAAAAGAAAAATATCAAGTAATATTTTCATATGATAAACACTTGTACACCAAGTTGGTTGAAAAAATTAAGCATGTCGACATTGACTGTTACAGGAAAGACAAAATATTATCACTTGTTGGAGTAAAGAAATCTTGCCAATTTTGAAAAGTTTCATCGAAATCTTATGTTTTTGGTTTTTTTCCCTTCCATAGTCATGCCACATAAATGATGTACAAATAAATACCATTGCTTATATTGCAATATTTAAAAAAAAAAAATTATCTGGCCATAAGCTATATTTCAGCATTGTTCACCAATGCCGTCTTTCAAATAACAGTCTTAAGAAATAAATTTGATGATATGCGGCTAAAACACAGACCTCTTAGTAGAGCAAAAGGCATAGTAATTCCATAAATTTGATAAAAATTTTAATGCACAGATAAATATTTTCCCAAATTAAGTATTAGTTTCTTGGATGTCTTTTACAGTAACACAGTATGTCTTTCATGTAACATCTATATACCATTGACTTAAAATATACACATTGGTGCAGAAAAAAATGAAAATGTTTTACAGAATATGATTCTCAAAGACAAGTCATGAGTTCAGTACAAATTAAGAAGGAAGAAACAACCAAGTATAATGTTTATTTTCGAGTAAATATTCAATTGTCTTTACAGTAACGATAATGTCTTTTAAATAACAACCCTTGACAACAACTTGTCTGATTGACTGCAGAAAAGGATGCTTTCATCCCCTCTGGTAAAGAAGCTCATGGGACATCCTACATTGTAACTGTCAATCAAATTTTTGTTGAAACAAACAAGTAAGATGCAAATATCTATTCATATGACTTTGCAGTAACAATAATGGTCTTTCCAATAACAAACACATCTGTTACAGAAAAGACTGTTATATGAAAGACAAATTGCATTTGTTCATCAATTGAAAAGTAATGAACAGCCCTTGTCCCATGTCATACACCATCATTGTGTAGTGCTTTTGGTGCAGCATGCATAGGGAAAGACGCATCTCTTGAAATATGGTGAAAATTTGCTATATCTGAAAGACGCCAATAAAAAATACTCAACATTTTTCACTTTTCTATCAAAATTTTCAGCAAGCAAGTTGTTTTGGAGTCAACAAGGCATCTTCAATACTCTAAACCTATGGTTGATGATCAGCATGACAGAAGTGTTTTCTTTCAAAAGATAATGGATACTTTTTTCCCCTGAATTTTATATACCTGTTACAGGAAAGACATTTTTCTCGTATACAAGATAGTAATTCAAATTTTCACATAAAATGTTCACATAAAAGTTGTAAAAATCTATCAGGAATGAGGAAAAGCACTACATTTTAGAATACCTGCAGAAAAAAATATAATTAAACTAGGATAAGAAAAACATAGACATCCGATTCCTGGACTTTGCACCTAGATACAAGCCAAAAAGCATGTATTTGGTTACAAAAATAACCAAAAAAAATTATTTGGTCATTTAGGTTACAATTTAACTACCTGCCAGTTAGATTGTAAGTTATAAGTTAACAGGAAATGAATTCTGACAAAGTTCTGTCAATATTTTACCGATTTCTATTCCGGTACGTGAAAAAGCTGCAACTTTTGAGAATGACTCATTTAACGTTTAAAGGGTCAGTAGCACGTTTTTAGGGGGAATATAAGGTGATGTCAGGAATATGAAAATTAATGGTTCCAATTGAAAGACAATGTATTTAAACTAAATGGAGCAGTAATAATTCAAATATATCATATTGAGTTTAGTCATGCAATTCCTTTTTCTTACAGAAAATGAATTAAAGGTGTTAAAAAAAATAGCCGCCAGTGGATTTATGTGAATCTTCATACTTTGTCCTCTGACCATTACTGATTGGCTTGTGTAATGAGATTTTTGAAGCTATCAAAGTAATACAATTAGCATTAACGTACATTAATGAGTGAACATTTTGAAATATGAAATTATCAAAAAACGTGCTACTGCCGCTTTAGAACTTTATAAAGATAGACTAGATGAATATTCTATGACAATTTACTAATTAAACATGTGCATTATCGTGACTGTCAACAGCTGCGTTTTGCATAACCATGCACGAAATGTATCAATGACTTTTTTGATACATGATTTAAAGGGGAAGAAGCATGTTTTTTTTATAATGTTATATTTCAAATTTATCACTGATAATTGTAAGTTAATGCTTCATGTATCATTTTGACAGTGGCAAAAATTTCATTACTCAAGCCAATCATTCATAGTCAGAGAACAACGTATGAGGATTCACATAAAATCCATTGGCGGCCATTTTATGTGAACACCTTTAATTCATTTTGTGTAAGCAAAAGGAATCGCATGGCTAAATTTACGTTATATATTTGAAATATTACTGCTCCATTGAGTTTAAATACATTGTCTTCCAATTGGAACCATTATTTTCATTTTCCTGACATCACATTATATTCCCCCTAAAAACGTGCTACTGCCACTGTAATGGGTTAACAATTCCCCTAAAAGATTGTTTGTATTGATTTTATTACATTTGTCGTTGCTAAAAGTAAATGGCTTCATTCACGCTTGTAAGTCTTGATTTGTGAACAATGCGGGAATTTCCCTTTGTCGGTTGTTGGTCATATAACAAATAGCTAAATTGCCAGTTTGAGCAGAGTAACACTAAACCCACAGTAATAAACATCAAAGTAAAACATTTTCCCTTAACTGCTGTTGAAAGGTATGGATCGCAGATATTTTGCCCTAATTGGGCTTCGTTCCACAAAGCATTTGTAGCGTTAGATTCGATTGTAGTCCATTTTCATTGATTACAATCGATTGTAACCTTACAATGTTTTGTGTTTTGACTTTTGACCCCGTGACCTTACTGCACAAGGGGCGTTGGAGGTGGCAGCAAACATCATATCTAATTGAGGTCAAGGTTATTCCTCAATACGCACTAATTGTTGACAATGAGAATAACGAATATTTAGAGGTTATAATATGTCATTTTTTCATATCATATCCCACTTCAGCCCGAGACCTCCGTACAAGCCCGAGGGCCGCAGGCCAGAGGGCTGATTTTGGGTATGATATGAAAATTACATATTACAACTTTTTTATCATTCATCAAACATTAATTTCTGGTAAAAACAGTTTTAAGGAAATTATTTATAAAACCAGTCATTCTCAAACACAAGCAGATCAGTGTTCTATCCAGACTGATTCCACCTCACGCCACGACCGAACCTTCTCCATACCTGTAATGTTCGGAGATAGCTACTATAGATCTGCTAAACGTTGCCGCTGTCTTCTCCAAACTCTGGTTGAAATATCAGAGATAATCGAGAGATAATTCAGACTCATTAGACAATATTCAAACAACTCCGTGAACAACACAGAACCACAAGCAAACTGCAAGGGTAGTCCAATCGTCATCCTGAGAAGTAAAGAGCATTAAAACACATGGTACGAGGGGTGTCCAAAAGTGTCCGGCCTGATTCAGTATGCCTGATACGCAAACTTACTTAGCGTGCATGAAGAACATTCGTTGGCGTGTAAATGGCATGAAAATCACGAGATGCATACTCTTCAATTGCATATAATAGCCTGTCCTTCAAATGTATCCTCACATCGTGAACCAAAATGGAGAAAAGTGAATGTAGAGCTCTTATCAAATATATGGGTTTAAAACAATACACTCCAAAGGAAAATTATAAGGATATGTTACAAGCATTAGGGGACTCTGCTCCTTCGTATATCACCATTAAACATTGGTGTGCTGAATTCAAACGGGGTAGAGTAAACACTGAAGACGAACCCCTGGACGTCCATCTGATGTCACCACGGGGAAAACATTGAGGCGTGTGGCCATCAGATACTTAGCTGCTACTCACCACATCAGTAAAACAACAGTTGAAAGAATTATACATGAACATTTACATATTAATAAGGTATCGGCACGCTGAGTCCCCAGGATGTTATCTGAGGACCAAAAGCGAAAACGTGTCATGGTGGGTCAGCATCTTCTTCAGGGGGAAGGTCATGGCTTCCTTTTTCTGAGACTTAACACAGGGCGTAATAATGATAGATTATTAAAGGAAGGTTCAACAATCAAGGGCACTAATGACTCAAATGGACTACGACAATTAGAAGAGAAAAGAAAGAGCTATTGGCTCTGTGGCTTGCTGTACTTTTCTAGACTTGGTTGGTCATCAGTTAAATATTTTTGCTAAATATTTTAGGCTTCATATTCAATTATACTGTAGAGTGTGGCCAATGTGGTCCAAGGGGCCACAGGGTCACAAATCCTAGAATTAAGTATAAAAAGGATGTGATTTCAGATACCAATAATCAATTCAGAAATGATAATTGCTCAAATATTTAATTAATAAGGGTAAAGGGTAAAAGATACAAAGGTTCGCAAAGTCCTTTTAAGGGGCCATAGGGTCACAAAAGCTATAAATTACAATTCTCATTAGTAGGAGTCGCTACCAGCATATCAGCCTTCTAGTCCTTTTGCTTCTGGAGAAGGAAAAAACAAAGGTTTTAGGGAGTGACATCTACAGCCCTTATAAGGGGCCACATGGCCAACAAAGCTAACTACATCTAACTAGTCAAGGAGTCTGTACATAAAGTTTCAGCTTTCTAGGCCTTATCCTTCTGGAGAAGAAGATGAAAATAGGTTTTTTGGGTGACCCCTGTGACCCACATTAGGGGCCAAAGGGCCACCAAAGCTACAATTTATAATCCTCACTAGTCATTGAGTCTGTACACAATGATTCAAGATTTATAGGTCTTATGCATTTGGAGAAGATGGAAATAGGTTTTAAGGCGTGGCCCCTGTAGCCCTTATTAGGGTCCATGGGGCCACCAAAGCTACAACTTTAATCCTCATTAATCAAGCAGTCTATACACAAGGTTTCAGCTTTCTGGTCCTTTTGCTTCTACAGAATACGTCAAAATAGGTTTTAAGGGTGTGGCCCCTGTGATCCCTATTAGGCGCCACAGGGCCACCAAAGCTAGAATTTTTAATCTTCACTAGTTAAGGAGTCTGTACACAAGGTTTCAGCTTTCTAATCCATTTGCTTCTAGAGAAGAAGAAAATAGGTTTTATGGGTGTGGCCCCTGCTGCCCTTATGAGGGGCCACAGGGTCATCAAAGCTACAAATGTTAATCCTCACTAGGCAAGGAGTCTGTACACAAAGATTCAGCTTTCTAGGCCTTATGGTTCTGGAGAAGAAGTCGAAATTCCACAAAGTTTACGGACGGACGGACGCCGGACACCATGCCATGCCATGCCATAAACCCATCGGGCCTTACACAATATGAGCAAAAAATAGAGCGATTGGCTCTGTAGTTCATCAGGTTTCAAGTCAATTTTGCTTTAGGGTGTGGCAAATGTGGTTCTCTCCTAAGTAGGGTCCACAGGGTCACCAGATGTACAATTTAGAATCCCCCTTATCTAACTTAGGAATCTGTAGACAAGGCTTCAGCTTTCTAGGCATTAGGCTTCTGGAGAAAAAGATGAAAATAGGTTTTTAGGGAGTGGCCCCCTTTGGCCGTTATTATTAAATCTACAATTTTTAATCCTCAATAGTGCAGGAGTCTGTACACAATTTTTCAGCTTTCTAGGCCTCATGGTTCTTGAGAAGAAGATGAAAATAGGTTTTTAGGGTGTGGCCCAAGTGAAAACTGTTCTCATGAAATTGTTTGCGAACAGTTTTTGTGGAAACATTGACCCCATGCGAGGTACAAAAGTTACCGATCTTGGCTGGGTGTAATTTCTTGTGTCGTGTCGCAATGTTTGCAGCAAAAGATGAATATCATTATGTTGCTTTGTTGACCATATAACTCCTTCACATACCCTGATATCCATCATATAACATCAAATCATTGA
Organism: Steromphala cineraria; assembly: GCA_916613615.1. NCBI lineage: Eukaryota > Metazoa > Mollusca > Gastropoda > Trochida > Trochidae > Steromphala > Steromphala cineraria. The sequence continues at coordinate 6,895,269 of OU744735.1, forward strand.
TAGCTTGTTGTTAAATGCTTCTATAGCCTGCGCATTTTTAGCCAATGCGCCAAGATATATCAAACATAATCACCTTGTCATTCGGCGTCTATTCGAGACCCAGTGTGTATTTACTTAAAACAGCCATACCCCCGGCCTCTATTCCAGAACCGGCCTCTATTCATAGCCTGGCGTCTATTCAAGGAAATACGGTACTTGTGTGGGTGATAAACCCTGATGCATGATGGGAGAACAAAAGGAGAGACATGAAACTTCACACTCTTTAATTAATTCTTATTGTATTAAACATAAAAGTTACCATGGTAACAGACAAACCAACAATACAGAGGAATATATGGATGCCAACTTCTTGCGACGTATCAACATAGATGCTTGTGTCATTCTCAAGCTTATCCATATGTTCCTCTGCATTATTGTCATTCCAACTTCTAAAATGCCTCTCAAAGAAGACAAACCGCCACCTTTAAATAATCATGATAATTAATATAAAGGAACTTCAATAAATTGACAATTATATTCTTTGCAAATGTTAGAAAACTTTCATAAATAACTTGGTGAAAACATGATAAATAAACCATATATTACTTGTGATTTTTTGTTCATTCATAAAGCATATAATTCTAAAGGTATTGTAGAACATTTTTTAGCTTGAATTTGCAGTTAAATAACAATGAATCCCGGAAATTTTACAAACGCAACTATTTATCAATATTATTACATGACATAAGTTATTAGAATTTTAAGAGCGACCTCTATTTTGGCGATGGAAATTTTGAATTGATTTAGCAACTGCTTCATTTTTGTTAGATGTATAAACAGGCCAAACAAAATGGGGATTCCCAGTGTCAAAAACATTAAAAATATTGTAGTTATATGCAAACTAGTTGAACTTGTAACAATGAGATCTTTTAATTTTCACTGGGACATTTTTGAGGGAGAAAGCAGTTATAAAATCCATTGACCAACGGGGAATAAACCCGAGTAAGCAACACGAAACACTATTGTTGCTATGCATTGCAGTGAAACTTGTGAGCATTGGCTGGAACTAGAGAACCATGGTAGGTACAGTGCTAATATTCATGGTGGCATTGCATCCAAATATGACTGCAAGAAGAACAAACAAAGTTGCCGAGGGATTTGAACCCCAGAACTCTTGATTCAAAGCTGAACGTGGTAATCACTACTCTATCCGGACCCTGTTTAGGATGCCTTTGTTTAATCAAACTACTTGTATTATCTACAATTTTATGAACGATGCTCAAACTCCACAGAGACTGATTGGAGACTCATGCAATGATTGGGTAGGTTACTGACAATGAAAGCTATTTAGAAATATTGACTCTTCTAGAATACAATCTTATTCCATTAAGGGTTTTCTCTTAAAAAAGAGAGGACAAGTTGTATCCGGTACTAAGTGTCAATATCTAAATACATTTGTAAATGTTTTCCTCGAAAAAAAGGTCAAGATAACAAACTGTGACATCATGTATAGCAAGTTGTGAATCATATTTAATAAACATCAATTAAACATAAAACATTTAAAGGGGCAGTAGCACATTTTTTGAAAATTTTATATTTTCAATTTTTCACTGCTACTTGTTTGTTAATGCTAAATGTATTATTTTGATAGCATCAAAAATCTCATTTCACAAACCAATCATCCATAGTCAGAGACCAAATTATAAAGATTCACACAATGTCTATTGGCGGTCGTTTTTGTGTGAACACCTGTAATTCATTTTGTTTAAGAAGAGGAATCGCAAAGCTGAACTTTACATTTTATTTTGGATTTATCAATGCTTCATTAGTTTAAATGCATTGTCTTTCAATTGGAACCCTTTATTTTCATTTTACTGACATCACCTTATTTTCTCCTTAAAATGTGCTACTGCCCCTTTAAGAAAACAAACAAATCAAATAAATAATTCTAAAAATGTTTATCAAATTAAATCACTAGGGTACGTCTTATCAAGTTTCCTCATAAAACTGCACATTTTTCCGGAACTTTCTATAATTACATACCGGTATGTACATATATTACAAATAACAGCATAACAATTATATCAAAAAGTTAGGTGGAAACTATTTACATCATAAAAACATAAATCATGTCAACAGACACAATTACATTCGGAAAAGGTACTCTTATCAAAATAATAGTAAGTTCCACAAATCTAAAAAACATGTTACCCTTTGTTGAATCAGATACATGTATTTTGAAGTTTATTTCAAAATCCTATAAAAAATATCATTAAAATAACTTTTTCACAAATTTAAGGGTTCACATTTCACAGGTTTTCCTGGTATGTCATAAATGTTTGGTTACAAAATACTTTTGTCATTTCATAACATTCAGTAGAAAAATAGGTGATATGAAATAAAGTACAACATAATTAATGTGAGAATATTAAAAAAATGGGTTTAAAATACACATGTGTATGTATGTATATGCAATTGAATTTGAATGATGATATACATACAGGAATATCTCCATTTAAATTACAGGGTAAGTCTTTTTTTAAAGTACAAAGAGGAATCATTCGCCCCAGGCTATAAGAATAGTCATAACGAAATTTAATGTTGAATACACTTTGCATATACAAATTGACCAATTAATTTGGCTCAACTAGCTTTAGATAACACTTCACACAGAACTGACAACAGAGATTGCCCAAAAGTTTTCATAGTCTACAATTACACACAAAACACAATGTATCTTTATTACTCAAAAGAATCTATGGAACATATGTTTTGTCCGTTACATACTTTTTGAATAAGTGGATGGTTTATTATGCACGTCAAGCAAGAAAGTCACATGACGTCAGATGGTTCAGGGTCAAAACTTCAAGGCTTTTCTCTTAGGATATTGTATTGTGTTCGAAGCGATATTATTTGTAGTGAAAAGCTTGATAAGAACATATTTATACAAAATGTGGTTGAAATTCCAAAATTGCCACACAAAAAACAAACTCTGTAAAGTTAAGAAAATGGTATTTCAGGTGCCAGGTATGCATATACATGTACCTGAGTAAAAACTACAAACAAATAACTTCTTTTTAAGCTTCAGACTCTAACACTTGATTGTTCCTTAAATTGTTTTGAGTAGCATACATACTGGATTTCAGCTTTCTTGGGCTTTTGGTTAGAATTTCTATTCTATAGTTTATTGGTTCTTTAGGGCATATGACAAAGAAAATGCAAACTGCATAATAAACTTAACAATTGCAAATCTATCTAATTTAACACATAAAGAACATTGGTAAAACATAACTTTCCTTGTTAAGTTTTCTTTCTCAAAATAAAACGCATGTTGGGACTCTATGAAAATATATAATGAATATAAAAGTGCTTCATCATAAATAAGCATGATAAAAGAACATAAAAATATATCTATCTACTTTATAGGAAAACTTTTAGTCAGCAAAAACATGTTTTTAACAAACAATTAACTGGAATGTTTACTGTGTAAATTAAGTATAAAAAGTCCTGTATTGTAAAGATACCCTTTGTTTACATGACAACATTTTAAATTTTTCATATAGAAAATCTGAACTTCAAAACTTGCATAGTACAAGAGAAGACAACACTTACACATGTGTAAATTTAAAAACATGAATAGAATGCTGCAAAATGTTGCATAGTTGGACAAATAAGTGAATTCAGTCTCAAGTATTCAGCATTTGTTTGAACTGACATTCTTGAGGTATTATTTAGGCTAATATCTCATTAGGGATGTCACAATACACAGATGCAGTGGTGGATCATCATAGATCAGTTCACTATACAATACACAAGTTAGGTAACTTTGTAGTGACACAAATTTTAGCAAATTTTGATCCAAAAGTTAGTAACCTCCAGAAAAAGAGCTTATGCAAATACTCATTGAGGACGCGTTTCTGTTAAAGTTTAAGTAATAAAATAAGATGTAAAAATAAGCTTGTTTTGGTGTTAAACTGTTGCTAACTTGTTTGTTAGAAATGTTGAATTATGATCAGTGAAATGGTATCTCCTAGTAAGGATGGGTATCGTTCCTCATTTCTCTATTGCAATATATTGCAATACAGAAAAGCGTATTTCAATACGTATTGCAATATATTTGTACTTCTTTAATTCAAGAATGTGAATGCTATCTTATCTTAAGATGAGCGTTAAGAATGATCATCATTGCTCAGCTATGAGCCGTTTATATTTTTTTTCAATTACTGTTTTTGATCTGTATACATGTTTGAGCTATTTTAACAACACAACTTCACACCTTGTAAATAACCCATGATTTTCAATCATGTTTTATTTGGTTGCGTTTTTTTGCAATCTTAGATGGAAACAGCTCATCTTAAAACGTTTGATATATTGGACATTTTCAGAAGGATGTACCGATTCGTATCACGTTGTTCCTGTATTGCAATATACCGATATATCGATAATACCGCGCATCCTTATCTCCTAGCAAGAATTTCATATTTACATATTTACTTTGTACACTCACATAAATGAACAAATTTAAACAATAGAAAACAAAAATACTATCACAGTCTAAGCTTAAGATATTTACACTTAAGTCATTAACATCATGTCAAAACATCCCAAAAATGTGTTTGAGATTGATGATTACCCGGTAAATCTAGGAATACCTCAACCTGTCTAAACATGTACATGTCTAAACAATTTAAACCATAACTGTTTTAGTGACATAAAACACTGCAGTTCCTATGAAGAGATGATGTTCAAACCACATTAGATTCAGAGCATTATTAATAATGTTCAGATCTGTATTCAGATCAAACCATAGGATGTACTGTTAACAAGTTTCAACTATGCAAATGTAATGATCTCCTTTAATGAGTTTTACTAAATTGGAAAATGATCATATCCATTCAGTTCTGCTTCAATATAAATGGAACATTGTACTGAGAAGAAAAGCCAGTAAAAAATTCTTAAAGATTACCTGCCTACAGTGGACTAAAAGCTATCTGCAAAGCATTCAATATTGCTAAACATCAATTATTACATCACTTTTATCTCAACTTATCTCCTTTAACACCGGTCAATTCATTTAAAAGTGACAAAACATATTTAACTTGTTTGGACTAACTAATATTCTGTCAAACATCGTCTATGTCAAGGTCACTTTATCTAGACGAGCGTATTACAAAGCCATTGATGATTTGACTACATTTCTCTAACCTTCAAGTAACGTTTAATTGCAAAGCTCTGTATGAGTGTAATAAATATGTTACAATGAAAAATCATAATCATTAGGCACAAGCTATTAGCACTCCTCTTGAATATTGCTACATTAACATCCCAAATCGATGAAATAATATCAAAACATTGCCAAGTAAAAGAATTAGTTAAAAACTTAACGGATTAAATGAACACAAAACATTGGAACATCTGAAGTAAAGAGGGCCATACCATGAGACTTAAGCTTGATGGCTTAAAAAAAGAGGTAAAAATAAAAAATCTGTTAAATATCTTGGAATGAGGTTCTGAAAGTGAACACTGCTCTAGCACAATCATTTCCAATCCTTTGATTATTTATAAGCTTAAATAGTTAAATGATAATAATGATTGATCCATTGATTATATGAAATAGTTCAAGATTAATTATCATTACTTATCCCTTGATTAATATGAAGCCTGAAAGCTTAAAGACAAACAATGATTACTTATACCATGACTATTTCAAAGCCTTAACCCCTTTCACCCTTACAAACCAGAAGTTAAAGCTTAAAAATGTTTTTTGTTGCTGTTGTTTAGGGGTGAAAGGATGATAAAAGGTAAATAATGATTGCTTCCCTCTTGATTGTTCTGATTGGGTATCCTCGGCTTGTTCTGCTGGTAAAGGGTTAATATTGACAACTCTCTGGTCTCTCTTTCGTGCACAGGATATCACTGAACAGGTAATCAAATGCTCCGTAGAAGTTGGTGAGGCTACAGTCATGAACACTCCCGTTGAGGAATGGGGCTCGCAGGTCGATAAGTAGCATTATGCTTGCATACAGTCGCACAAATGTTTCCTCATCGAGACACCTCAACATGACAATTATCATGGACAACATCTCGTCACAGCATGGTGCCGGTCCATTTTGATTCAGATCTGAAAGCAGGTTCCCAAGAGATCGGAATACTTTTGTGAGACGTCGCAGTTTTTCAAGAATAGTTTTTGCATCAAATGAAGCTTGTATGGATAAGGTGGCTTCACTGAACATTTCTGATAACAACTCTCGTGGGTCAATACTGGCTTCGGATTCAAAGGTGAGGTCAACTTCATTGTCATTCACATCACTTTCTTCTTCCTCAGCTGTCGTATCTGATGTGTCACTGACAGAAGGACTTCGACTGCTGACATCAAACATGTTGGGAATGCTTCCTGAAAGTTGGCCACATTCTTTGTCAGCCATGTTGTACAACTCTTCGAGTGTGCACTTTCTGATTTCTAAACTCACACATGACTTTGACATGTCTCTGATGCTTGCGCTCAAGAGTTCAAACTCCTCATTACTTCCTGTTGATAAGCGCCAAGGGCCAGGATGAGGGGATGTGTGAATGCCATATTCTACCCCTCGGAGAATAATCGTCAGAAGATTTTCTTCAATCAGATTGCGAAGGGACCTGCGGGAAACTTCTCGGAACAAATTAATGCTCTTAGCTGCATGCGTGAGTTCATACAGATCACATAGGTAAGGTAGTATCTCAAGATAGAAGACATTCTCATATGAAACCCATATCTTATTCTTGTGACGCTTTTCACACTCAGGTATGCTCCTTATCAAAAGAATACACATGATTTCCATTTGAGATTTGATATCTTCCTTGATTCCTTCCATTGACTTCCTCAGGGCTTCCAATGACATAGAACTCATGTCGTCAACTAAATGTGGACTGTATGTTGTTGTTCTCTTATGTCCTGACCTTGGTCGTCTTGCTGATCTTCCTACTGTATCAACAAATTGCATTTCAGTTGAACTCAAAGATTGCACTGTCAAACAGTCATTGCTCTCTGTTGAAGCTCCAAACATTTTGGTATCATCTATTGCACTCTTGATCTTATCCATAATCATTTTGCATGCATCGTGGTGCTTGTGCGATGCCTCCGAGGATCTGTCTTGGAGCAAGCAGTACACTTTCTCTTCAAGGGTTTTCCAGTCATCTGGTCTTCTGCTGAATCCAATGATGTCAAGAGAAAATTCACTGCCGTCTGTGTACCTGACAGGACATTCTTCATCTTCAATAGCTCTTAGGGTAGAAATATTTGAAAAGATTGCTTCCCTTACAGATGAAATTTTTACCTTTGACAAGCATGCTCTTTGCAAGTCATCTTTTTGCAATTGCAACCTCTCATTTATTTCAAGGTAGATGTCATGAAAAACATTTTCTTTAATCTTGATTTTCTTAATTTTCTTCTTGCTGAATGCTGATGGACGGTGGAGAACATTGCGCAAAGTTTCTCGAACTATTAGCAAAGGCTGAAGTAATTCATGGAATTCATCGCGTTGTTTTCTCAGCTCTCGTAATTTTAATGTTGTTCCTTCCGTGACATTGCAATCTCTGTAGTTGTTTACCTGCATTTGGATGCCCTCAAGTTCTGAACTCAAACGCTGCACATCCTTTTCAACATCTTTATACAAGAGATGAAGAAATGCTTTCTTACAAGTCCACACATAGAGTTCACTGTCAAATTTTTCGTTTTTCAAGATACGAGTTCGAAGGTTTTGTAAAGAATCGTCAGTTACATCAACTGCCTGTGACTTCTTTATTATTTCCACCTCTACAACATTAGATTTACTTTCAATTTGCCTCATTGCTTCTTGCAATGATGGAATGTCGTCCTTGTTAAACTTGATGGCGGGAAATATGTAACAGTGAAGTAACCGTGTAACCTCTGATCTAAATTCGGTCCACATGATTTTCTTATCAGCATACTGGATCATTATTTCAGTGGCCCTGTCAGCAAGTTCATCAATTGTTGGGTCAAAGTCATATACATCAATGTCACTATGCAACCTCTCTGACCCAGGAGGAACAAAACTCTGCTGTGTTTCAATTTCATCATCAATAGTTTTCAAAAGCGTGTTTTCTTTTCGTAACCAATACACATTTCGTGTATCACAATCAATGTAAACAGAATCAAGTAGCATGGTTTTGTACCAGAGGGCCGATTCGATGTGAAAGGTACCTTCACTTGTGGAAGCTGATGGAGCAATGCCATCGACAACGGGAGAGTATCCATTTTGTAGTGAAATATTTTGGACACTTTCGATCTGGGATCCAAGTTTTATATAAATTCGCATGGGTGACATATTATTTGAGGAACTATCTTCCTAGAAACTGCGTATCGACTGTAAATAATCCATAAATACCGCTTTTGTCATCACGGGTTTCCCTGACAGCTTCAAACCAGGAAGTGAGGTTACTTGACCTTCACCTTGCTCTTAGTCCCACATAGCAAAAATAAATATCACCAAAGCAACTTTAAGGAATTTTATAGCTTTTTAAAGTCTTTAGATACCAATGCATTACACCGAAAAGGATATTAACGATTTACAGTTTGTAACTTCGAAAATGCAATCGCTTTTAGGGATTTACATTTATTTTATTTGTTGTAGGCCGCAACGACGCATGCGCAACGCTTCTAAGAAAAAGAAAACCGCAGAATTGTTGACTTTGATGATTTATCAACGGTAGATGTTAGATTGTAACCCTCACAGTCTGTTTTTGGGTTTAACCAGCTAGGCATGTATGAATATTCATGAGATGGCAAATGATTGACAGATGTTCGCGTCGCGTGGTAGAGGCTACCGTAAAACATGTAATAAATATCTCTTGCTGTTACTTTTGGCATGCATGGTGTAAATCTACCGGTAGAGGGGTAGAGGAACGCATTTGGCTGTAAGTGTATATTTAATGCTTTTTAGATGTACAGATCATACATTGATGAGCTTAAAAAATCATTATCTACTTCTTTTGAAATATAAAATATAAATTCTAAGAAACCAATTTTAGGAATACAGTGAATAATGACATGTTAACGCATTATCTTGAAAAACGGTGTTTGTTTTATCCTCATTTTTTAAATTAAATATGTAAACTTTGGACTAAGAAAAAGATGCTAACTGGGTGAAATTTTTAAGATGTCAACATTGACAGTTTCAAATGTTAAAATATTTTTTTGAGTTTTTACAATTTGTTTGTATCGTCATTTTGTAGTGAGAGCACAAATCTACCATTATTTAACGTCAGCATTCTTTTTTTGAATACCCGTATACTGGTTTACTCAATTTAAAAACACACATAAAACAGGCTAAACTCAACTCCGTTACAATAACAAATTTATCAATATTAGTGAACTACGTATACTGCCTTAATGAACCTATGTCATGTTGATAGTCATTTGGCAAAAAGTATCTGAATTGCTCTTATGTAAATAGAAACCGTATGTCATGTGATACCAATTTGTTATCACAGAAGTTATGCTTCATATTAACGACCTTAAAAACATAGAATACTTGCCCTTAAGATTCTATAAACACAGTAAGAAATATTTTGTGGTTCCTTTACACTGACGTATAATTACTAAATTCAACATTACAGTATTATGATCTTTTGTGCCGTTCTTTTTGGATAAAATGTTAGGTAACGGAGTTGATTAGGATGTCTTGTGTGTATTCATGACACAACACTAAATCAGGACGTAAAAGTTTGCAAGTTAATTGAATGTGAAAGTGAAAAGTATTAAATTCTTAAAATTCTAACGTCACAAACAACTCGAAGACAAGTTTTGAATTGTCTTCAAACATCAACTAACCTCGACCTAACCACTTCTCGAATTTCGTTCAAAGATCTTTAAAAAAAAAAAAACTGGACTTAATTTTTGTTAGTTGGTCCAATAAACACTTTTAATTAGCCTTTCATTTAGACAGCGTAATTATCGGCTGTGGAAAACCCACCTGGGTTAGGGGCCATAAAACTCGCGCGGGTGTGACGGAATAAACAGACTATATAGAGTAAGTACTTTCAGAATAAGAAAGTGCTGTTTTACAAGTGAAGTCATGCTGGTTTTCATGACAATTGTTATGTTTATAAAGCTAATTGATTCTAAGGTAACCTCTTGTTGGTCTACTTTATATTCTCGTTAAGTAATCCTAACGTTTTAAACGGTTATGATTTGGCATGTCTGAGTTTTTGGAATATTACATGAGTGTCACCAATTAGTTATTTAAATGGTTTATCTTAAATTAGCCTAAGATTTCATCTACTTAAATCACTGTCATTGTCAACCCTTTATCAAGGGATTTAGAATTAGAGGTAGTCAAGATGTCTACCTTTTAATTGAAGATTTACTCTGTCATATTGCACTTTGAGGTAAATATGTTTGAGAAAATTTTTAATTTCTACAATATTGGAAAAATGCTTTGATTGTCATTCATGATAAATATACTTATTTCCTTGTTTTGAATTTTAATGGAAATTTTATTAATTCGCTAAATGAATGACATATTTCCTAATTTTTAGCTCATCAGGTCTGAAAGACCCGATGGGCTTATGGCATGGCATGGCGTCCGGCGTCCGTCCGTCCATCCGTCCGTCCGTCCGTCCGTCCGTCCATCCGTAAACTTTTCACATTTTCGACTTCTTCTCCAGAACCAATGACTCTAGAGAGCTGATATTTGATGTGGAGACTCCTTGGCCAATGGGGATTCTAAATTGTAGATTTCATGACCTCATGACCCCAAATGGGGTCACAGGGGTCAAAACCTTAAAAACCTATTTTCATCTTCTTCTCCAGTTCCAAAAGGTCTAGAGAGCTGAAAAGTTGTGTGTAGACTCCTTGGCCAATGGGGATTCTAAATTGTAGATTTCATGACCTCATGACCCCAAATGGGGTCACAGGGGTCAAAACCTTAAAAACCTATTTTCATCTTCTTCTCAAGTTCCAAAAGGTCTGGAGAGCTGAAAAGTTGTGTGTAAACTTCATGGCCAATGGGGATTCTAAATTGTAGGTTTCATGACCTCATGACCCCAAATGGGGTCACAGGGGTCAAAACCTTAAAAACCTAATTTCATCTTCTTCTCCAGTTCCAAAAGGTCTAGAGAGCTGAAAAGTTGTGTGTTGACTCCTTGGCCAATGAGGATTCTAAATTGTAGATTTCATGACCTCATGACCCCAATGGGGTCATAGGGGTCAAAACCTTAAAAACCTAATTTCATCTTCTTCTCCAGTTCCAAAAGGTCTAGAGAGCTGAAAAGTTGTGTGTTGACTCCTTGGCCAATGAGGATTCTAAATTGTAGATTTCATTACCTCATGACCCCAAATGGGGTCACAGGGGTCAAAGCCTTAAAAACCTATTTTCATCTTCTGCTCCAGTTCCAAAAGGTCTAGAGAGCTGAAAAATTGTGTGTAGATTCCTTGGCCAATGAGGATTCTAAATTGTAGATTTCATTACCCCATGACCCCAAATGGGGTCACAGGGATCAAAGCCTTTTTCCATCAAAAGTCTGATGAGCTACAGAGCCCATGGCTCTATTTTTAAATGGTTTTAATGATATTTAGGTAATATCCAGCCCATGATAGATTCTCCACATGTGTTGCAAATCCATTTAATGCACCAATTCACCCTCAGAATTTCTTATATGAAAAAGAATCAGGAATCGATGGAATCTTCATATGATTTCACATCATTCACTAATCTGAACTTCGTTATGATAACTTGACTGTCACGGAGTTGTGTAACGGAGTTGAGAAATCTTAAATCAAATGGGAGGTTACTCTAGTAGTGCATGACGTAATGAATCATTCAGGTTGCAATTGCTTCAGACGATAACACGGGTCGCTGCTGAAGCTTATATCACAGAAAAATTATCCCGACGTCATCGGCGAGGTTTGTCAATGTTTCGATGTGGAGTTGCCCCTTTACACGTTGAGACAGGCCGATACAATAACACACCCCTGTAAAGATGTTGTTGAAAATGAAATATGTTATCTGTATGTTCAACGGTAAATACTAGTTTTGTGAATTTTCCTGATGTGGAACAAGTAGCTTTTATTATCTTTTTAAACAACAAGAAACCTCATAATTGTTCCCATGTTAATTGGTAAATATGTACAGAAAACATTGTCAACTTCAAAAAACACCAAAAAACGTTTTCATCGGTCCTCTAATAACAAAGATATCGCCCTTCAAAGTGCGCAAATTTTAGGCTTCTCAATTTGACAGTCTGAAAAGGGATTCTACCGGGTGAACGATATTGCCTTTACTGCGCATGCGAGAAAGGGCGATGTCATGTGGTAGGTAATGATTGGCTGAGAGAAGTTTTACAGATTGTGTATTATTACATCATATACAGAACGGAAATGGGCCCAATCAATGTAAATATAACAGACAATGGTGGTAAATAAACAGAATAAACATGTTTTAGCACGATTTAGAAGCTTCATCTGTCCGGCAATAAAACAGAGTAGTAATTAAACAGTTATGGCACATCGTAACTGATTGTGTAATTACAGGCCTAGGGAGTCGCGCTTGGGATATTTTCTCACTCTTTGACAATGTTGTTACAAGAATTAGGGGATGTTGTTTTAGAGATCAAGCATGTCTGGCTATCTATGACACGCCCAGTTGTCAAAGCACTAGTCATCCATTGGTCAACAATAAGACAAACTAGATTCAAAAATTAAACATTTAGAATTTATCATATGCATTGCATCTGTCTTGAGATGAACACATTCAGTACACATGAGTTTACAGTGACTTCAATAAGGTAGGCTTTGGTCACATGATATGTAAACTAAACTTTGTGCATTCAAACTTATATGTATACGTATTTGTTTTTTCAGGCAGTTGTTTGCGTTAGAAGTTTACAAATATTTAAAATTTAAAATAACATTATCTCAAACAAAGATATAGAAGGGTATTTATTTTACGCTGATGAGTTGTCTCTTTGTTAACTAACATTGTTTCTTTATTTGATTGAGAAACGCTCAAGACATGATGAAACATGGTGTCAAAAGGTGTATATCCTGAATATCCTTGTATTGCGAACTTAATACAATTTCATGACATGATGCCTCAATGACTCTCTTTCCGAATATTTCATAGTGTGTATATAGCAAAACCTTATTCAGATTATATAAAATTACTTCAGGATTATTCATAAGTTCCTTAAAACATTTCACTAACTTGTTTAATTTTTCTTCAATTTTATCTGGCCACAAAATGTAAACTAAGAACTACTAAATTCAAAACATAACTATACCGTAATATCTAAGAGATTTTCAAAACATGATTGAATATTAAGATTTTGCCTTGATGAAATATCCTTATGTTTATACCATTAATGAAGATATAACCTTAGCATTTAATTGCTTTGTTGTATGTTTTCGAAAATCTTGTTTCAATACTGTCACTGTATATGAGGGAACGGGCTAAAACGGCGTAGAACCAAAACGGCGAAAGGGGGAAACGGCGAAAGATTGGCGGAAACGGCGAAGGAATATCGGGCGAAAACGGCTATGAATTTTATAAAGTGAAATAAAGTATAAAAGTATTATTTAGTTTGTTTTTATTTTCGTTTTAATCCTTAGATGTGATTTAATGTGACTTTTACAGTATCGTTTAACCGTGTAGTGAAGTTGCCGACAGTGTTATGATTAAAACAACACTGTTCGCTTGGATGTTATCACAAGAAAGTGGATGAACTCAAACTCCGGCTTAATGTGTAAGTGGATGATCTCAAACTTAACTAGGATTGACGCGTCAATACTTAGGTCTTCAAGACTTCTGTTTGACCTTCACACAGTGTTTGACCTTCACATGACTTTTTATCTAAGAGGTTAACAGTAACTAATACATTATCAAAATGACCAAATTCCACTTGATATTCAGTGTTAAAGACTTTTCCGAAAATTGATCATGGTGGCCAATGTCAGCTATGACATCATTCTTCAGAGAATATTATTCCTAGAAGCAGAAGAAAATTTGGTTGAATTATCTGTCACCGTTTTTGAGATACATTTGATTTAACGCTGTAATGTAAAGTTGACTGTTTCAGACCCCTGTATAATGTAATGAAACCTAACACTTTAACTATTGATATTTTACTGAAAAGGTATATCAGAAACAATGTTGGTCTTGGTTATCCACATACAAACATGTATGTTTTGTTTTGATAGCTTTAAATATAAATTGAGTAATGAATTGTTGAACTTTATTGAAAACACTGAAATTTGAAGATTTTTAGACCCCTACTCCATATTGGTCCTTCTAGCTCCTTAACTATCAACATTTTTAGGATAAAAGTACAATATAGCAAAAGTTGTGCTTGGAATAGCGGATGTGAAAATACAATCAATTTAAAGATATCTTTCTTAATAAAGAAACTGTGGAAGTTTGAAATGTGCTAAAAATGAGGATTTTCCAAAAATCGCAATATTCAATATTCAAGGACCGGTCCTGGACAGGAAAACATTTATCTGTCTACTCATCACATCTGCTTCACAAAACATGAACGATAAAATTTGTATCCCTAACATTTTTAAAACTAAAATTCTCATAGTAAAATAACCCTCGAAAAATGTTAAAATCGCCGAAAAATGTAAAAAATGTGTTTATGTCCATATATTTCCTTTAATATCAACTTTTATATAATAATGACCTTTAGTGAACTTGTTCAGCTATCTTTGTAAAACAGAATGTATCAAACAGATTTCATTTTTGACATTTGCTTACAGAGTTTTGCCTCTTTGAACGCGACGCGTAAAAATCCTTTTTTTCGAAAGATCGTTTTTGAAAGTGTTGTAGCTCAAAAACCACTGAAAATAGATGCCCACATTTTGGTGAAAGTTTGCTGTCCAGATGTGCGTCAATCCACGGACCTATTGTGGATTGAGTTCTGTAGACTGTTATGCCCTGAGATGACTAGCGGCATGAAAAGACAAAGTGTAATAAGAGTGCTATAGACCCCTACAAGTGCTAGACGAGTGCTTGGCCATCTGACCTGAAATCCGATAAATAAATGTGTGTAAATAAAATCATGAATGACAACATTGTTTTATGTTATTCATCTATTGAAAAATAGTATAGACGTTTTCGCCAGATAGTTTAGACGTTTTCGCCAATTTTCGCCGTTTTCGCCAGATATTCCTTCGCCGTTTTGGTTCTTCGCCGTTTTAGCCAGCACCCGTATATGATATGTGTACTGATCTGTCCATGTTTACGTTACGTCACTATTTTGTTTCTTTTTTAAAAATAGATATGCGAAACATAGTTCTATGACAGGGCTATGACATACCATGTAGTCTCATTGATGAATTGACTTTAGATCCCTCTGTAGAAGCCGTGATTAAGCTATCAACAGTCAAAAAGATTCAACCAAAATTAGTAAATGTCTTCAATATATGTCTCACTATCTAACCGTCATACTGGAAAGTTGTTTTCTTTGTTTGTATAGTAATTATACGCCAAGTAAGTAAGTGACCGCTTGACTCAATACTGTAAACAATAGCTATGGCCTGACCAGTTTGGCGAGAAAGGGCGATGTGATGTGGCAGGTTATGATTGGCTGAGAGAAGTTTTACAGACTGAAAATATGATGTTTGTTTTCAAAGTCATTAAATGACTATTTTGCGCATGTTTTTGAACAAACAAAATATCGATGTTATCTCAAGATATCTTTATGTATCCATTTCTGCATTGTGTACCCCCTCGGGGTTACATGTTGTTTAAGGGATAGAGGATATATTTTGTTTTGAGTGTGATATCACTTATCTCTCATCGAGTGACGGGGTAGAGCCAGTATTTTCACGAGTGGCGAAGCCACGAGTGAAAATATAGGCTTTACCCCGTCACGAGATGAGAGATAAGTGATATCACACTCAATACAAAAGATATTCTGTTTATTTTATGCCTCTGTGGTCGAAAATGTGGTAATTTATGTCCGAAAGGTCTTGAATCGAGAGTTTTCTGGCGACGTCATACCATTGTTGATCGTAACTTAGCGACGGCGATGACGTCGCGTTGATTGTAGAAGTGACGTCATACCATTGTACACATGACGTCATCCCCTCTGTGATATTTTCACTGACTTGAAAAAGTGATATCACACTCAGTGGCGAGAACACATTTCTAGAACTGAGAAAACTCAGTCTCTCACCGCTTGGCATATAATAAAACGTGTTATCAGTCACTAGTGACTGATAACAACAATGGCCTGACGTCATCGAACAATGCTCTGACGCAATGACACGCTCATGACGTCATGTTGTTGCTTAGGCGACGGGCTCGCTCTGGAGCCGACTCAACGTAAATGCGCTTCAAGTTTGTAAGAAATCCAACGATTAAATCATAAAATAAATAGAAAATTTGTGTTTTCTTGACAAATACCATGTTCATCTCATCTCGTGATGAAGAAAAGTTATATATTTTCACTCGTGGCTGCGCCACTCGTGAAAAAATAAACGTTCTTCCTCAAAAGATTTTAAATTAACCATCGAGGCATGTTTCTGGTAGGGGTTAAAATCGTTGCCTCTCCAAGCTTTACAACAACACAGTTATGTATAGTTGTAACGCATGTAAGATTTGTTGAAATTGATAATAAAAGGGCTGCTTTTTGTCTCACTTTACAGTTTAGGGAAATCTTGCAAGCTACAGACCTCGAGTAAAGATGACACAACACAGAAATAAGATTGATGATGGTATATTCAGATAATAATATTATATTGTTTTCGTGACGAGTGAACAATATATATTTTTTCCAACTGTTATTTATAAACAATAAAGTGTACGCTTCAATTGGTGTTTTCACTTGAATATTGATTAATTTGTTTGAAAATAAAATGATCAATCGAATCGGATTACAGGGAAAATAATAAACTTAAAGGGGTAGTAGCACGTTTGTTGATCATTTTATATTTCAAAATGTTCACTGATAGTTGCAAGTTAATGCTAAATGTAATATTTTGACAGTGTCAAAAATATCATTACACAAGCTAACTATCCATATATAGAGAACAGTAGGAACATTCACATAAAATCCATTGGCGGCCATTTTCTGTGAACACCTTTAATTCATTTGGTGTAAGAAAAAGGAATTGCATGGCTAAACTTTACGTTATATATTTGAATCATTACTACTCCATTCCGTTTAAATACATTGTCTTTCAATATTGGAACCATTAACTTTCATTTTCCTGATTTTTCTTATATTGACCCTAAAACGTGCTACTGTCCCTTAAATAGGACACCTCAGGCCCAGATTTTTGAAGCTCTCGTAGTGCTAAGATAGTCGTAACTTAATGCTAATGTATGGTACATACAACTATCTTAGTACTAAGGGGGTTTCCAAAATCAAGGCCCTGAGCTTAATATTATTAAGATTAAAAAGGATAAGATTTGTGTTGATTGTACATCAATATATAAATACAACCGTTATGTAGAAAGAAAAGAAAACATCATAAGAAATGTTACCTACCAAGTAACTTTAGTAAAACGTAAGGAACTTAAAATACAGTAGTAGGATATCAGTATTCAATTGTAATGAATTTGAAGGCAACGGACAACAAATAAAAACAATGACATATCGTATAAATCATACAAATATTTACTTCAAGGGGGCACCATTAAAGTAAACGGTGATAATGGATACACCATTGGGAAAATGCACACACTATAACAAATGAAAATGACAATATTGTGAAATGTTAGGGACAACAATGATAGGAAAAACAGTAACATAGTCACATCATGTGGTTAATGCAAATATTTAACAACATTTTATGGTTAACATTTGGATATAATGTGATGAACAAACAACAATGATTCAGAGGAACTGTTCTTACTGAAGTATTTCTGAAGGGGTTCTAATATGAAAAAGAAAGTTATAGCTAAAACAACAAGTCAGCTGATGGAATGAAATTTAGGAAAACAACAGTTTGTTCCATGGGTGTTTCGCCCAAGCAAAGAATAAGTGTGCCTAAAATAGGTAAGACTTGTGCATTTTATAAACCTTATCCCTACAATGTCTTTGTAAATCCTGCATGGTAATAGGCAAATCCAAATTGGCATATCTTAAAGGGGCAGTAGTACGTTTTTAGAAAGCTTATATTTTCACTGATAATTGTACGTTAACGCTGAATGCATCATTTCGATGGTTTCAAAAATCTCACAACACAAACCAATCATCCAAAGTCAGAGAACAAATTATAAAGATTCACATAAGTTCATTGGCGCATTTTTGTATGAACACCTAATGTGTAAGACAAAGGAATTGTACGGCTCAACTTTACATTATATTTTATTTATTACTGCTTCATTTAATTTAAATGCACTACCTCTCAATTCGAACCATGTGTTTTTGTTTTCCTGGCATCACCTTATATTCCCCCTACTGCTACTGTCCCTTTAAAATAAAACATACACATTCTCTACATACCACTCTGAAACAAACGTGTCTTTAGCTGTTCAGAATTTCATATCCGATTTCAGCATTTTAAGGTTCACAAAACATTCAACAACATTGATTCACCTTACAGTGTAAATAATACAAGGTGCAGAATTGTGTAATGCCGTAAACAAAAAGTATTGTCAGTTTATGTCAGATATATGCATGGTGTCCTGATTGATAATTAGCTGACGTTATAACGTCTCTGATATTATTCAAAACGTTTTTCTTAATTCTAGTTTTATTAGACGATCAAGATATTTACGTCTTTTGCATGTATGATACCCTTTTTACCATTTCCTGCGAAACATGTTCACACGCATCAATGTGATAAGAAAAATGATTTCCTTCTACACATGTCGCACATGGAATTACAAAGTCATTATTTCAGTTTTGCAAAGCAAATATTAATGCACGCCTGGCAAAAATCTTCGATTATCCGTACACGCTACCATAACACTCAATTGTACTGTCGAAACAAATCGATATTGATATCGTATTTTAATAATCTCCCTTTGCTAGCCATGCATTCTCGCTGCAAGCAATCCCAAAAGCCATAATGGTTTAAATAAATACAGACTTTGACATTGACCATACTCTGCCATTCAGTCACTCACATTGACATAAAGCTTACCATGAATTGAATTTCCAAAAACAAATAGATCATAAACTTGTTGAAAACGCCAAAGAAATGATTAATGTAATACGCTATACTCAGGGACTTAAGAAACAATACCAACATTTCAAGGGTAAAATATAAAATCCTCTGACTAGTGAAATGCATCAACGAACCCCTGCGATAGGCTTATGAGTTGAAAAGTAGTTACCAAAAATGTATTCATCCGACTATGAAACTTTGATTGTTATGACTATTCAAATTCGCTTGGGGCAATCAAATAGCCTTTTAAATGTGCTTTCTGACCAGGGTGTATGAAAAAGTTATGTTTTGCAGAAGTTTTATAAATAAAAGATGATCAATATAAATAACCTTCATGGCAAAAAATTGTTTACGCATGTTAACTGAATAACGCTGGAAAGCAAGCCAAAAAGACAATTTTCACTATCCTATCTCGTCTAGTTAAGGAGATCTTAAAACAACAATTTTTAAAGGCGTATTTTTCAAAATCCTTGGATATTCCCTCAAAATCACAACTTGGTTCAGGATGTTGTTAAAGACATGAAGTAACTTTGTTTCCGTCGTAATTATCAATTCTGGCTTAAACTATCTTCCATTTTATGTGGTATCGTATCTTTTGCCCTGGGTGTATTTGCCTTGTATGACTACTTTATTGCTTTCAAACTTAGACTATGAAATGAGGCGAACAATCTCTTTGATGACCTATGTATTTAAATTGTAAAAAGTATTGCAAGAAAACAGATGTAATGATGACTTGGAAACTATTCCAGTAACGGATACACTAAGCGTTTTCATGATGACGCAAACAGACGACACTGCAAAACCCTGGATGGGAGAGTTCATCATACCACCCAAGGAATTGTCCTTTTCTTCCTTTCCCACCCCAGAAGCCAGGACCTTCCTCCTTGAATTGCTGTCGACAACTTTCACATTCAACTATGCTGAATGGTTTGAAGAACTGATGGTTGTTCTCTTGCAGCCAGAAGGACTTCGGCTTGATGCCTATGAACACAAATGAATAACCATGAACCAAAACTAAATAATTTAATAAATAAGTGAGCCTAGGTGGTTTTATTCATTGTATGTTCCATCATCTAACAAATTTGTTTTTGTGAATTTTTTTTGCCAGAATTGTATAACCTTTCGTTTAAGTACCTTATTGCAAGAAAATACTTATTTGATATTATTGGTATTTCATCAAAAGGCGGTAATTAGGTTGGCAATGTGTTAACCTCTATTTAGCAATACCTACATCTCAAACAAAAATTTTCAGAACTTTCCTTAAATGTCAATGACCTATACATAATCTCACAATTTACAGTTTATGCTTTGCACAATGTATCCAAAACTTAAAACAGTGAATAAGCACGTACTCAGAAGCCAAGTCAGGTGGCATTTCCGTTGGAAGGACCGTTCTGTGCAGATATTGTGGAACTTCTTGCATACCAAAGAAAGTCTAAGATATGCAGAATCCCCAGCCATGAAGATGACTTGTCCACACACGATATCCAGGACCTCTTCCGGAAGATCGAGCACAGACATCTATCAAATTGAAAAGAGTAGTTATAGTTTTTGTACTATTCTGCTAACAAAAAAAATGGTAGTAATCTAATGAGTTTAAGGTCATGACTTTAAAAATGATGTATCTCTAAGCTGTATATAGATGTCAGAACTAATAGATATATCTCAAATAATTGATACATACCTGACAGTCACGGCACTTGAAAACTGTTGGTTCCTTTTTGCTCTTCTCGCCAATACAGTTTGGGTGAAACCAAAGATTGCAACCGTCACATTGCCAGTAAATGGCACCATCGTCCGTCTTCTTGCATACACAATGTATGCTTTTCCGGGACCGAAGAGATTGATACGTGAACCCCTGTTGCTGTTTCTGCAATAGAAACGATTAAATTAGTTTTCTTACTTGTATGTGGACATCTTGCAGTAATATACAACTTTTCATTGAATGTAGCCTTTTATCTGACCTTACAACCTCTGTGACCCTGTCAAAACATGGATAATTGTCAGGTTCATGTATTGATGGAGTAATGGAAGATACCAGCAAGCGAAAATGATGTAAACATTTATTGCAACAATGCTTCATTTCAGTCTAAAATGATTCAGTTGACTTGAGTTTTGAAAGGTTTTTTGAACTTACCTTAACTGGATCCTTTCTTAGATTGTATTGCCTTTCTACAGCAATAGGTAGCCTTACCGGGGCCGCCTCTGTAAAACATGACCAAAACATAAATTTCCTAAAAGATTTCAGTTGAAAACTTTGACAACAAAGATACATCGTGACTTGAATGTAACACCATAAAGGTTTTCAACCCACCTATATTTGATAAAATTGTGAGAGCAATTTGCCGTCGATATTGGACGAGAGCATCCTTTCCCATGTTGAACATCAAGCTATTACCACTCAAGTATTCTTCTGCAATCTAAAAAATATATTACAACATTTATACTCTTTTGTGAGCTTTAAAATTAATGTTGATTTTGAATCACTCATTGAAATGTATGTTAGATTTATTTATACATTCAAAATAATAGCCTTAATTTGAAAATTATGTTTACCTTCAGAACATATACCCCGCAGGAGACGCTATCAGTCTGTTTTACATGCGCCGGTGACATGACCGCCCAAATGCCAAGTTTTTCCTGATCAATTCCAAATTGATATCTTCTTTTCAAGAAGCCACTGAAAAATCATCACCATAACTATTAGCATTTACCGAAGGAAGTTCATATTGGGTGACAAAACAAATGTTATTATATCATCCCTACAGACAACTTGTACATGTCTAGATGGTTAACATCAACTTATATCATCACTACAGACAACTTGTACATGCCTTGATGGTTAACATCATCTTATATCATCCCTACAGACAACTTGTACATGCCTAGATGGTTAACATCAACTTATATCATCACTACAGACAACTTGTACATGCCTTGATGGTTAACATCAACTTATATCATCACTACAGACAACTTGTACATGCCTTGATGGTTAACATCAACTTATATTATCACTACATACAACTTGTACATGCCTAGATGGTTAACATCAACTTATATCATCACTACAGACAACTTGTACATGCCTAGATGGTTAACATCAACTTATATCATCACTACAGACAACTTGTACATGCCTTGATGGTTAACATCAACTTATATCATCACTACAGACAACTTGTACATGCCTTGATGGTTAACATCATCTTATATCATCCCTACAGACAACTTGTACATGCCTAAATGGTTAACATCAACTTATATCATCACTACAGACAACTTGTACATGCCTTGATGGTTAACATCAACTTATATCATCACTACAGACTACTTGTACATGCCTAGATGGTTAACATCAACTTATATCATCACTACATACAACTTGTACATGCCTTGATGGTTAACATCAACTTATATCATCACTACATACAACTTGTACATGCCTTGATGGTTAACATCAACTTATATCATCACTACAGACAACTTGTACATGCCTTGATGGTTAACATCATCTTATATCATCCCTACAGACAACTTGTACATGCCTAAATGGTTAACATCAACGTATATCATCACTACAGACAACTTGTACATGCCTTGATGGTTAACATCAACTTATATCATCACTACAGACTACTTGTACATGCCTAGATGGTTAACATCAACTTATATCATCACTACATACAACTTGTACATGCCTTGATGGTTAACATCAACTTATATCATCACTACATACAACTTGTACATGCCTTGATGGTTAACATCAACTTATATCATCACTACAGACAACTTGTACATGCCTTGATGATTAACATCAACTTATATCATCACTACAGACAACTTGTACATGCCTTGATGGTTAACATCAACTTATATCATCACTACAGACAACTTGTACATGCCTAGATGGTTAACATCAACTTATATCATCACTACAGACAACTTGTACATGCCTTGATGGTTAACATCAACTTATATCATCACTACAGACAACTTGTACATGCCTAGATGGTTAACATCAACTTATATCATCACTACAGACAACTTGTACATGCCTAGATGGTTAACATCAACTTATATCATCACTACAGACAACTTGTACATGCCTTGATGGTTAACATCAACTTATATCATCACTACAGACAACTTGTACATGCCTTGATGGTTAACATCAACTTATATCATCACTACATACAACTTGTACATGCCTAGATGGTTAACATCAACTTATATCATCACTACAGACAACTTGTACATGCCTAGATGGTTAACATCAACTTATATCATCACTACAGACTACTTGTACATGCCTAGATGGTTAACATCAACTTATATCATCACTACAGACAACTTGTACATGCCTAGATGGTTAACATCAACTTATATCATCACTACAGACAACTTGTACATGCCTAGATGGTTAACATCAACTTATATCATCACTACAGACAACTTGTACATGCCTTGATGGTTAACATCAACTTATATCATCACTACAGACAACTTGTACATGCCTTGATGGTTAACATCAACTTATATCATCACTACAGACAACTTGTACATGCCTTGATGGTTAACATCATCTTATATCATCACTACAGACAACTTGTACATGCCTTGATGGTTAACATCATCTTATATCATCACTACAGACAACTTGTACATGCCTAGATGGTTAACATCAACTTATATCATCACTACATACAACTTGTACATGCCTAGATGGTTAACATCAACTTATATCATCACTACAGACAACTTGTACATGCCTTGATGGTTAACATCAACTTATATCATCACTACAGACAACTTGTACATGCCTTGATGGTTAACATCATCTTATATCATCACTACAGACAACTTGTACATGCCTTGATGGTTAACATCATCTTATATCATCACTACAGACAACTTGTACATGCCTTGATGGTTAACATCAACTTATATCATCCCTACAGAAGCTGTAAGTACAGTAACATACAACATGTACATGCCTTGATGGTTAACATCATCTTATATCATCACTACATACAACTTGTACATGCCTTGATGGTTAACATCAACTGATATCATCTCTACAGAAACTGTAAGTACAGTAACATACAACATGTACATGCATTGATGGTTAACATCATCTTATATCATCACTACAGACAATTTGTACATGCCTTGATGGTTAACATCATCTTATATCATCACTACAGACAACTTGTACATGCCTTGATGGTTAACATCAACTTATATCATCTCTACAGAAGCTGTAAGTACAGTAACATACAACTTGTACATGCCTTGATATTTTTCATTTCGTTTTAAATTGATATGCGTTTGTTCCAAATTGCATTTCCAAATATATTTCTGCCCTTACAAACATGTATATCATGATCAGATCTTGCCGAACAGGGTATCTTTCATAGGCGAATTAAAATATTTCTACTTATGTGTTCCAAAATTCAAGGTTCGCGTTAAAGAGACGAAATTCTCTTCTTTACAGAAATGTATTCAAAATTACTTTAACACAGTTACCCATTGTTCCTGCAACGTTTGAAAATAGCGAAAAACTGAGGAATTCTGTGACATGCTTCGCTGATCACGAGTATCTTCTTAAATGGTGGTTATTCGTAACAGTGGGAGGTCTTTAATTATGTTTGCATTGTAATATAAGCTTGAAATGATTCCCTTCCTAGCCAAAGTGTTCCAATATGTATATATCTATCTATATGATAATATATCGCAGGCAGCAAAAACCCCAAATCCTCTATTTATTACTTATTCTATATGCCTAGTTGTTTTGATATATGTACTTTTATGTAGGATGTAAACTTCTGTCTCTCGAAATATCTATAATTGCATAGCCGCAAACAGGTATCCAATCCAACGGGGTTGCAGATAAAGCCTCTTGTAGGGTTATGTATAAACACTTCACAGTCAGCTTAAAAAATTTACACACATGTACCATTAGTATTAATCGTCACTTGATCTGTAAGTGTTAACTTTAATTAATCGTTTTGTAGATAATTGACAAGCAATATAGCATAACTTTACGTATCATCAAGTGTCATGGGCGTAGGTCCTTTCGTAGGAGGATCCCGTTCGTAGGAGTAAATATCGGTCTTTTCGTAGGATGATTTTTATGTCTTTTCGTAGAAGTGGAAAATTTCAATGAAATATTTGGGTGAAATGCTGAGTGTTGTTTTGTTAATAAATTCTTTAACCAGGTAAGTTTCATTGTCAAAGTTTAAAGTTCACATAACCACAAACATATTTCCCTATTTTCTTAAACTTAAAACATTGTTATCACAGACTTCCAAAAGAAACTGATAGATGGTATAGAATTGCTAAAGACCATAAATTATTATTATAGTATTTCATTCCTACGAAAAGACCTCTACACGAAAAATGCACTGCTACGAACGGGATCCTCTTAAAATACTCTCGGAAATAGAAACAAAATGTTTTTTGGCGTTTATTTCTTTCTAACTCGACGAACATATAAGTCATTCTTGCAGATATTCAAATATCTAAGTTTTTCCCAAATAGGCATTTTGAAATCTTTGCAAAAATATACTTTAAATTGCCTTTGTTCAGGTAAAACTGCCCAAAATTTAAATATATCAATACATTTCGAAACCTACTATAGCTTACGTCACGCTCAGCAGTGAGTGTGACAACAATCCTGCAAAGCTCTTTTCACCTGAATTTGCAGCTGCAACAGCAACTCTGCAATGGACAACAGGAGTTATGAATGAACTCGTAAGAATTGCAGTTTGTAACACGCGATTATGTCTGTAATCACGTTCTTTTTTTTTTCAAATTATGTTATGAATTTTTAAATCATATAAGATAGGAATAGTAGAGGACTTAAGATAATATAGTATAAGATAGGAGAGGACAATAACATTATTGTAAATAAAACAATGTAATTTTAACGGACGGTACTGAGATTACAGATCATTTACATACTATTGCTTGCATCAGAAACGTACATTTCTACTTGAAATAATTTCAATGCGTGAAAATGGCACGTTTTTCTCTCCTGTAAATTCATAAATTTCCGGAGATTTTACAAAAACTGTCTGAAACAAAAGTTGGGGAAAACCACTGTGAATGAATATTTAGAATAAAAATATCCAAAATATAGAAATAATCGCCAAAAAACATTTTGGTTTAAACATATTTTATTCATGAAAATATGAAACGGATTGGCAAACAAGCATGAGGCTTATACAAATGCCGTTCCGATACAACTGTGATGATTCAACCAAAGGACATTCTGATGACATGAAATACGATAATACAATCAAGAAACACAATTAACAATATAAATAGCAATTTCATTTCAATGGCTTAGAAGAAAACATCTTAAACTCTTTTTTTCGAATCTATTAGAAGTGGTAATGAAGAGGTAAACAGATTTTAAAATATCTAAGTTGTCAAGATCAGATATATCATGGTTTCCATATAAAACTGTTTTTAAGCTGTACCCTTTATGGTAGTATAATGCATCATTTCTTAAGTGAGAATAGTTTGGGCAAACCAGTAAATAATGAGTAGATCTTCTTGGTTAGCGCCGCATGAACAAGTAGGATCGTCTGAAATATGCCTTTCATATCTATGAAATTTTAGATCGCTACAGCCTAAACGAAGCCTACAGTGCATAATTTGACAAAATCGGCTACCGTAATTCTAATCTAATCTAAATGAGTGTCCTAACTAAGGGGTAATTTTTTTCAGTTAAGACTTTTTGGGATTCAAAATTTGTTATGACATTTGGTAAAGCATTCCAAAGATCTATTGTACTTGGTAGAAATGACTTTGAATAAGCAGATGTTTTTTCTTGAAGATTCACTAATTTTGATGAATTCCTCAAAAGCATTTTATTTCTATTACTGTGAGTACTATACGAAAAGACAGCAGGGCCTATATGCGGCTGATTACTGCATTACGAACAAGAAAAAAACTAACAGACTATAATCAAACACTAAATGTCATATACATGTATATAGTTCCTTTCCAACTTAAATTTATAAATTTATACATAGTCCGAACCATCTGATGTTTACTCTTTCTTATATACAACCTCTCCACGTGAGAAACCAACTCTCCTTATTCAAATATATATATATATATATATATATATATATATATATATATATATATCAATTTCATAGAAGACAATATACTAGAGCTTTTATCTTCGTTCATTTTTATTATTATTGTAGGTACTACGGTATCTTCAACTGTTGACAGCAGAGGCTTCCTCTCGGGTTGAAGAGTTCAGCCAGGAACTCAATGAGGCGTGGCTTGATACCTTCTGTGCTGTTTAACATGCGCTGCTGGTTAACAAGTATCACCAACCTTTATCAACAGGAATACCACTGCATTGGAATTTCACCCATAACAAGTTAATATATCAACTGTCGAAGATATTCTTCACCAGAAATATTCGATTCAACAATGATTCCATGGATTTAGTAACGCTGGCATGTTGCAGTTTGATTCAGTTTCAAAACTTACACTGATCATTTGGATTTGACAGCAGTCGATCTGAGGCTATTAGCTTTGGATTTAAATAATGGCGGAAAGTAACCAGTCAGACGACGATTTGAGTATTCCACGAGCTGCCTTGAACAAAATGATAAAAGAACTAGTTCCAAATGTTCGTGTAGCAAACGAAGCACGTGAACTCATATTGAACTGTTGCACAGAATTCATCCATCTCGTTTCATCTGAAGCGAATGAAATATGTAATAAACAACAAAAGAAAACAATATCTCCTGAGCATGTATTAAATGGTTTGTATTATTACATTATGTTTAAGTTATTGTCACAGTTTTACATGGCAAAATAGCAGGTCAGCTGGATTAGCCGTCATAAACTGAACTGTCAAACTGTCCATCACTAATTTAGAGAAATCCTGAAATTGACGTATTATACGTCAATCGTCATATAATAGTCAGATCCAGGTAGAAAACCAAACGTTTGTTAGATGATTACTGTAAGCCATTTTCTGAGAATTCGGCAGGTGCCTAATCAATTAATCAAACACCCTATTTATCACTTTGTAATTTAAAACATAAAAACTTCTTCTTGGAAGGAAAAGACATCACCACGGTCCGTAAACAAAGTGTCAAAACACAAAATATGTACACAAAAACACAACCATAATGTTTTCAAAACTAACATAACTGCAACATTGACTTTTCATCAACATCTTAAAACCGGAAGTTGTACTACTCTTTCAATTAGTGTATTTTGATGGCAATTAAAAATGTGTTAAAGACTGGAGTTCATGCCTTCATTTATCAAACAATGAGTGTTCGCTCCGTTCCAAGCCAATTGACTAACAAAGTACAGAGCAGACATGAACTCATGAAATCACCTTTAGTCTTTATACATATTATATATATGAGTAGGTTATTGACCCATCAATTTGATAAAGATGCTTGTATGCAAAACTTAAACAATGACTTTAAAGTGGCACTTGGGTTTTCATTTCATAACATTTAATGTTTCAAAAATGTTTTCATTTGGGTCCTTGTAGTATCCTTGGATCCTTATCAATTGCCAAATACATTAACTCGCTTGACCCATTGAGAAGTGCCACCTTAGATGTTTTAACATTTTCAAGTGTGATTTTTAAAATCATTGTTCCATTGTGAATGTTTCAGCTCTTGAGAGCCTTGGGTTTGGAGCCTACAAGGAAGATGCTCAAACTGTTTTACAAGAAGCCAAGGCTGTAGCAGCTAAAAAAAGACGAGGTAGTTCTCGTTTAGAAAATCTAGGCATTCCTGAAGAAGAATTACTACGCCAACAGCAAGAACTCTTTGCAAAGGTTTGTTGTTGTTTACTATGTAATAATTTATCTGTAATCTGTGGAATACTTAATATGACGCTTTGTAGGTTATTTTTATTCACAAATGAATGTACCGGATAGGTGAAAGATCATGACATTAAATACTTCAAAATCAACAATTCTTTGAATTAGTAGAACCAAGGTCTCCAGGGTTTTAACGTATTATTTCCAAGGATTGATGTGCTACTTTGATTTTAACTTTATGCAACCCTATACTGCCTCTCAGTTTATTAAATGTTTTCTATTGGATTGCAATCATTTTGAACAATCTCAAGATAAGGAAAGACACAACAGAAGTCAAGCTTTGTGAACCATGTTAGGAAATTACTGAATGTTTGTCTGACTTAACACATCCTTTCGATTTCCAAAGTGTACTCAAACGTATCGTTTTTGTGGCTTCCTCAACGCCGGGGTATTTATTTGACCCATTTATTTGACAAGATATTAGTGTTTGTTTGCCCGAAAAAGTACCAGAATCTGTACTATTCAAGATAGTGTAATCCCAAATATAATTTTGTTACATCTTTATTTATGCTTTGACAGTTTAGTTATCATCTGATACATGACGTTTATTTGTTTTGGTCTAAGTGACAACATTGGACTAAAATGTCATTGTGTACCATGTAAAATTTATCTTACTTAACAATTCTGGTTATTTTTTAAATTCAGGCAAGACAAGAACAGGCTCAAAGAGACCAACAACAGTGGTTACAGATGCAACACGCATTGCAACAGCAACAACTACAAATGCAAGTGCAGCAGCAGCAACAACAACAGCAGCAACCAAATGCAGATAGTCAAGACGACTACTCCTAACTCAGTGTATTCATATTTTTGTGGACTTGAAGACTGAACATAAATGCAGGGTTTCAATACTAGAGACAAATTCCAGGAGAGGATGCCAGAGGAATTCCTTTTTGGGCAGCCTCACTGTTTTGGGTCACAATATCTATTGGATCTGAACCAGTGATAGTTGAATTTGTGAAGGTTTAAAACTTAAATCTTTGAGATCAAATAATGCAGGATTGTCATTGGCGAGTATCAAATGATTGCTGATACTTGCCGTCCAAAGATTTGAACTTTTAAAAACACCAATGACAAAATCAGATCACCAATCATAACGTCAACTATAAAGGACATTTATTAATGATCACTGTTGTCTCAATCTAAATCATTTACCAGGTTTTAGTTGAATCCTCTCTGCATTAGATTATGAATGATCAAATATTTAAATATTTAGTATCCATATAAATACTTTTTCAAGTTTCTGTATTGGTGATGTCTTTGAAGGCAATGTTTCACTTGTTTGGAATTTATTCTTCTTCCAATGGAGTTTTATGGAATACTTTAAACACAAAATGTTTTAAGTGTTATGAATATCTGTATTGACTTTCTTTCTGGATTGAGGTGACCTTTCCTCACAAACAGAATAGAACAGGGTAATCCACAGACAATGACACATTCTTTTGGAAATTGTCCAAAAAAGGGAAAGAGATATGATTTGTAATAAGTGTTAGAGAAGTTACCGGTATATAGCTAGTGTTTATTTAGATGTTATTTTTGCTCTGGGACATACAGAAGGTACCTTGTATATTTTCATTTGTAAACTTAATTTATTGTCATAGTTTGGCATTTGGGGATGAAAATGAATCGTCAGATGTCATGAATGAATATCATCAGAATGTTTTTTTTGGCCAAACAATGTTTCACGAAAATCATACTGATCACAAAATTACCAGGTTTTCTAAAAATACATTTTGTATCTTTAAGGTGCATGTTTTTGAGTATTTTACTATTTTCAGTATTATGTTTGGTGTTAATGATATATAGAAACTAGTTTGCTTGTTGATGAATAAATTATTGAATGAAAAAGTAAATTTCTATGGTTTAATTTTTCGATTGTTTATGTAGAATCTCTTGGCTATCAGATTCCTCCTAACTTCACCAGAAAGATGACGGAAGTTCGATGTTAAATGCCAGGCACATAATGAAGGGGAGATAACTGGTGAATGCTCACCACTAGTAAATTTAGAAGAAAAAGATCTGTTTGAGGAAAGGGAACTTCTATCCAGAAACTTTTCTAAAAATACTAACCAGTACAGGTAAATGTAAATGCAGCGATGGGCAATATGTCAAGATGCATTTGGATTTATAACTAAGACTGAGATATTGAGTTTATGATTTACTGGTTTCATACATTGTCAAACTTGAATTTGAAAATGAGTTAGACTCCCATTTGTATGAATTTTAAATTCAATTGTTGAATGTTTCAATGCATATGTTGAATAAAAATATGAACATTTGTCATGCTTTTTATGACTTTTTTAGCTCATGATGCCAGAAAGGCATGATGGGGTATGGCATAAGGTCTGGCATTCATCAATCAGTCCTTACACCATGGTCTTTATCATCTTTTTCTCCAGAACCAAAAGGCCTAGAAAGCTGAAATCTTGAGCACAGACTCTGTCCTGTAAGGCCCGATGGGCTTATGGCATGGCATGGTGTAACCATAAACTTAGTGGAATTTCGACTTCTTCTTCAGAACCATAAGGCCTAGAAAGCTGAAACTTTGTGTACAGGCTTCTTGGCTATAGAGGATTAAAATTTTTAGCTTTTGTGGCCCTTTGACCCCTAATAAGAGCCAAAGGGGCCACATCCTTAAAACCTAGTTTCATCTTCATCTCCAGAACTATAAGGCCTAGAAAGCTGAAACTTTGTGTACAGACTCCTTTGCCAGTGAGAATATAAATTTTAGCTTTGGTGGTCCTGTGGTCCCTTATAAGGGCCACAGGGACCACGCCCTAAAAACCTATTTTCATCTTCTTCTCCAGAAGCATAAGGCCTAGAAAGTTGAAACTTTGTGTACAGACTCCTCGACTCGAACTCATCCTGTTTCGAGTTCCTTGGCAGGCCCTTTATTCACATTGCGATCAGTGCACCCAGCTGATAAAGAACGAGGACTTGAAAACAGTATTTACTAACTCACATGGTCACAAGTAGCGGCTGTGGATGTACAATCATTCAACAATGACGTAGCTAGCGCTTTGAGCATATTTTTGATTTGGAAAAGGCGCCATACATATATCCACATTGTTATCTCTCAAAGTTTTTACCTTCACATAGTTGATCAAGGGGTTTGCAAGTTTATTATGTCCCCTGCAAAGCTTTGCGGGAGACATAATGTTTTCAGTTCCGTCCGTAATTCCGTGGTTCCGTAAACCCGTAACGCTTTCGTTTCCGAACCATATCTCCAAAACCGTTCAATATTTTTTAATGAAACTTGGTATGTGGTTAGATCTAGTACTGGAGTGGTGCCTTTTGCTATTTTGGTTATTCTGAATTTTTTATTTTTTCTGGTTTCCATGGAAACAGTTTGTACTTAGTGCATATTGGGGGATGCTTTCGTTTCCGGACCATATCTCCAAAACCGTTCAATATATTTTAACGAAACTTGGTGTGTGGTTAGATCTATTACTGGAGTGGTGCCTTTTGCTATTTTGGTCATTCTGAACTATGTCATATTCCTGGTTTCCATGGCAACAGTGTGAGCTTAGAACATATGGAGGGAGAGGACCATTTTCCATAATGGGGGTAGGGTCACTTTCGGATTAAACGTTAGCGGGGGACATCACAGTGCATCACATGCACATATTTCTAGTTTTGAATGAGAAGAAGACAATGAATATTTATCATTTATTACCTATAATTTCACATGATCATATTGTATATGTTGATCTTTGATCACATTTATAAATGCATAGATTTTCAACATAATATATTAATAATAATTGAATGAGTAGCAATCAATAATTCTAGTACTAACTGTTTGGTATTCAAGAAGGGTAATAAAGTATAAGATTTTATAATCTATTTTTTGCACAGACCCCCCCCCCCCCCCCCCATGAGGCCAACAAAATGAATGTATGTGATAATGGCTAAAACAACCGCAAAAGCCAGTACCGGTAAATACCAAGTTACAATCAATATTTTCACTTCTGCTCTAGTTATCCAAAACATTTTCACTTTTCCAAAAAGGATTGAATGCCCACATATCTTGATAATTATGATAAACACGTGTCTTTCTCAGATATGGCTTCACAAGATACAAATGAATGACATCAAAGTGCCAAGTGTACAAAAGAGTAAAACATTTTTGTCAATAGTTAATGATAATGCAAATAGCTTGATCCTCATATCATACAAAAGCTGTTTTATTCCCTACGTCCACATAACCTATAAATAACAATTAACTTGTATACAAATTTTATCCTTTTTTTCACAGCCAGTACACTTGTAACACCGTCCAGCAAATTAAAATAGCAACTTGGCTTACATTTCTGATGAATAAATATAACACAAGACACATATACTCAAGTCAGCACACATTCACACATGATAATTCTTCAACTATATCTCTTGAAATGAATCTAATAGACATAGATTGGTCTTATCTTTACCATAGAATCTTTAATAGTCGGACTATTATCCTTACTGAGAGAAATCCATGGAAGGTCAAACCAGAGCTAGTAATTTCTCAAGTCTGTATTTGTTCTTTGGTAAGCCAGACCAGTGTTTGTTGATTTCATGTTTTCACCTTGATATTATAAAGGTCAAGGTCTTCCTTAGCGACCTCTGAGGGAGCTCCACTCATTGGATCCTTGCCGTCATGTGACTTTGGGAAAGCGATCACATCTCGTATGCTGTCTGTGTTACAGATGATGGACATGAGACGATCTAGACCTGACAACACATGGAGGAGAAAGTTATAGAAAATAACAACACAAACAAAAATGAACTCTGTGAATTTGCTGTCTTTTGATCAGAATACTTTCCTATATATTATAACACCTACATGTGAACTACAGGGTTACTTTCAGACCTAGTGGAGAGGGTCTTATATCTTTTTAAAGCTTATATTTGAAATTTAGTCCTCAGTCAGATAAAGTTAAATCACTATCCTTGTCAAAGCTTCCTGCACAAATTCAATCTTGCCACTATGCTTGTTTACTATGCGACTCGGGAGGAAACCATCCACCATATCATCTTTGACTGTCAAGCTGCAAGGACAATTGACACTAGTGCTACCCTGTCTGAACTTCTGACAAATCAAAACAACTCATGGAAAAATATTGTGGACCTATTCAGAGAGAGGGAAAAGAGGATACGTGCCAGGGCGAAAACTGGCTGATGTACGAACCAACTCAATAATAATAAATTACAAATTTTTTCGACACATTCTCACCTAGAGCTATACCCCCATGAGGGGGACAACCTGAATCCAAGGCTTCCAGTAGATGCGTCAGCTGGCTTGAATCCTCCTGGGCAACAAAACACAGGTTCCAGGTAATAAACAAGTCCAGAGTTTTGTTCTCATTGACATTAAAGGGAATCAACAACCTAGCTTGTGAAACCTAATTGACAATCGTTAATGAGAGCATCCAGACAGGTAAGAGGGGTCACATGACACAAACTTGTTAATGGCTGTCAGCTTTAAGTGGTTTGTAACCAAAAATTACCAAAGTTGTACCCATAGCTATTAATAAATGATCAAGTTTCTAGTCTTTTCTTTTTGGTCCTTAGTCTATTAAGTTTTCAAGAGCAGGATAAACTACTGTAAGAAGGTTTTCTACTCTACCTTAAGGATGTTCTGTAGAACGTGAGTCTGTAGACGAGAGTTATGAATCCTGATTGATCCGCCCCCAATCTCCGCACCATTCAGCACCAGGTCGTAATGTTGACTGCGTGCCTAATACAAGGTGAAAGTGAACATATGTCATTGGTAGAGAATACAAATAATTTCCAATTTATAGTCATTTTTGTGAATCGTTTGGTATTTACGAGTGAAAGCAATTTAAAGGGGTCTTAGTTAGTATTTAGCAGCCCCGTCTAAGGACGGGGCTGCTATCAGTTTTTGTGAAGTTTCCATCGCCGCCGCCGCCGCATTCGTACTACTAGCTATAACTTTTTTCCACTAAGCTTTCCAGAACTCTTATTCATACCTTACTACTCATACCTCGGGGGAACAATTTTGACACGTTCACTTTCAAGGTCAAAGGTCAAGGTCACGAGATATGTATTCACTCTAAGAATTCCTTGTAAACGCAATAACTTGAAAAGTTTTTGTGCTATGAAGCTCTAACTTGGTATATATCATCCTTGGAAAAGTAAAAAACTTTGAAAAGGTTTTGGCTACAATCCGTCAAAGGTCAAGGTCACAGCAAGGTCATGACGTAAGCATGTTTTAGCGAAAATGCTTTATTTTAACTATGAACACTTTTAATCAATACATGATTGTTATACTCAATAAAAAGTGTTCAATGATTGTGTGACCTTGAAGGTCAAAGGTCAAGGTCATGAGATATGAGTTATTACAAAATGCACTAAATTTGGGTATAACTTTATCCCATTTAGCTTTTCAGAACTCATGAACATGTCTAAATGTTAATACTTCCAGGGAATCATTATGACATGTTCACTTTCAAGTTCAAAGGTCAAGGTCACGAGTTATAAAATCACAGCAAAATTCTTTGTAAACACGGTAACTTGAAAAGTTTTTGTGCTATGAAGCTCTAACTTGGTATATATCATCCTTGGAAAAGTAAAATTTTTTGAAAAGGTTTCGGCTACAATCTGTCAAAGGTCAAGGTCACAGCAAGGTCATGACTTAAGCATGGTTTAGCGAAAATGCTTAATTTTAACTATGATCACTTTTAATCAATACATGATTGTTATACTCCATAAAAAGTGTTCAATTATTGTGTGACCTTGAAGGTCAAAGGTCAAGGTCATGAGATATGATTTATTGCAATTCCTTGTAAACACAATAACTTGAAAAGGTTTTGTGCTATGAAGTTTAGATTTTGTATATATTATCTCTTGAGAAGTACAAAATTTTCAAAAAGTTTTGGGTACGAAATGTCGAAGGTCAAGGTCACAGCAAGGTCAACATATATGGAGAAAATGGATTAATTTAATTTTTAACACTATATTTCATTACAATGATGTTATACTCAATGAAATGTGTTCATTGATTGTGTGACCTTGAGTGTCAAAGGTCAAGGTCACGTGAAAATTCCCAATTTGGTGAGGCCTGTAAAAGGCGGAACAGGGTAAGGCGAAACCCCAAGTTCCGGGGCTGCTCTGCTTTTGCGGTATCCCGCAAACGCTAATCTAGTTTATTTACCATATCCCACTTATATTGTGATGTCATGCTCTGTGAGCAACTTTATTACACAATTTGCTATAACATTTATATAGATTTATCAAACAACAATATTTTCAATGGTCATAAAACTGTGTCTTTAGTTTGCTTCATATATAATTTATTTGAAATAAATATAGGCAAATATTTATGTTTGCATGAAATTAAATTATATAAGTAATGTTTAGAAAAATGTTTAGATTATCAAATAACACACATGGTTGGTTTCATTGACAGGGGGAATTCACTTACAAAAACTTTCAAATATCATCATTTCATCATTGTATCTCTATTGCAAACATCCTAAAATAAAATTATTGTTATAATTTTTCATTTCAAATAAAATCTAACTTTTCAACTATGATTAAAGTTAAAACGATAATGATTATGCACAAAAACAATAAATATCATTTATAATTTGTATAAACTCAACCAAGAGAGTAAAAAACAACCCAATTAAAAGTATAAAATGTATCATTGAAAAATCTTTTTGGATGGTCCCTAACTAATTTTGTTGATTATGTTGACAAAGCAAAAGTGTTGCAATGATGTTACTAAGGGCTTCCACGGATCCAAAATACGGTATCCTTGCGGGTATAAGACAAAACAAAAGACCACCTCCCCTTTTTTCAGGGTTGAGCAGGTTGGATCATTCTCGTTATAAGCCCACCCCCTAATTTTGACCATTGGATCAAGTAAGGTGTCGATATTGACTCGGACCAGAGAACTCAAAATCCTTCACTGTTCTCATCAGCTTATGTTATTGTTGTTCAACCTAGATATTAACATACATGATAAATAATTATGTCAACTTTAACATGGCCATATAAAATATATTTTGACATAAATCTCCTGAAATGACCATGTTGATCATATATCTTCACCCATTAGAGACAAACTATCTTTAATAACTTAAATAGTAAACAACAACCTTTACTTTTCGAGTCCTTGAGTTGCAAGAAAATTGACTTTAGGCTAACTGGACCTGACTCTGTCTCGAGTACCCTCGGAAGCCCTGATTTTAATTATAATAGAAACCTGTTTAGAAAATCAAAATCATAGTAACCTGTTCAGGATGTGTGAAGAGAAGGTGTTCATCATCAGGATGTGGGGCCGTGAACGGATGATGTGCAGATTCTACCCCCTCTGTAATGGATTATTCAAAAATTATTACATCTTTATGATATACTTTGTAGATAAGATACTAAATGGTTTGAGTGGCTACGTTGGTAGTATGAGGCAGACAAAAGAAAACTTGAAAACGAATAAGGATCCATACCAATGTGAATGTCATTTGATTCCTAGGAACACTATGATACAATTATCAGTGAAAATCTTAAAATATAAAATTATAAAAAAACGTGCTACTGACCCTTTAAAGGCGCAGTAGCACGTTTTTAGGGGGAATATAAGGTGATGTCAGGAAAATGAAAATAAATGGTTCCAATCTTTAGACAATGTATAAAAACTAAATGGAGCAATAATAATTCAAATATACAATGTAAAGTTAAGCCATTCGATTCCTTTTCTTACACAAAATGAATTAAAGGTGTTCACACAAAAATGGCTGCCAATGGATTTTATGTGAATCCTCATACTTTGTTCTCTGACAACAGTGATTGGTTTGTGTAATGAGATTTATGATACTATCAAAGTAATACATTTAGCATTAACTTATAGTTATCAGTGAAAAAATGAAAATATAAAATTGTCAAAAAACGTGCTACTGCCCCTTTAAGTCCCATTGAAAACATTACTGACAGAGGACAAAGCCTGAGGTTGATGATATTGTTTTCTTTGGGTCAATAAAACAGGTATTGACAAAATCAACAAGTCCATAATTGTTTTATTATATTTCACCTTTGAAACAAAAGGAGAACTTAATATACAGTCACGAATGGCATTTCAGTTCAATTGTTATCGAGGACGTGCAAATGACATGACACAACGGTTTGATGTTATCAGGCCTATTTTCATAAACTCAAGCCCATATCTCTTTTGATCAGACTTGGGTCAAGTAAATATGTATTCTGCAGACTCACACATGATAGTCTTTTGACCAATGGGATTGCTGGATAATTAGTTTACATAATAACACATGTAATCATCTACCTGTACCATCTTCTTTTGGCAGAAAAAGAGGGAAATCTTCTACCCACAGAAAATTGTACATATCCTCCTTCCGTACCTTAATACCTGGCAACAGAAAAATTAAAGTGATAAATTGATCAAAAACATTGGCTCTGTAGCTCATAAGGTATTGTTTATTTCTCTCTAGGGATGAAAACCTATTACTATCAAAACTTTGCCAATATCTCTTTTATAGACTTCATTTTTCTAAAATTAAAGTTTCATCTAAACAACGAAGTTGAAAATATGTACATTTACTTAAAAAACCCATGAATTTAGATTTTTCATTTCTAAATCATTATTTCATATATATATTTATAACTCTCAGTTGTCAAAAACTTAATTTATACAAAAATATCAGACAAATTGGAAGACATCTTCATGTGCAAGAAAAAAATTGAGTACCGGTAAGTGAATTATTGTTGCTGCTTGGGCAGTACATCAGCCATTTCTTACATGAAAAATCAATAAAGACTAGACTTAAACTCACTGTGACCAATGAAAGATATCACTCAATTAAAATTACTCAAATTAAAATACAAAAGCATTTGAAGATTTAGATAAAGTCAGTCAAGTATGTTAACCAATCTCCAAAACATTGAACAACTGGAAATGTTATTTTACATAACCTGTAATGTGAAAACAAATTTAGGAACTATTGCAATTCTTCAGAAGTTTCTGTGGACAGTATTTGTCAACTTTCAAAGGTTTCTTATGGTTTTGTGAACAGACTATTAATGTTCAGTAGATGTTTTATGTACAGTGGTGATGATCGTGGCACAGTCACATGATTTTCACATTTTTACATTTTTTCCAATAAAAGGTAAACAGTTGTTCTTTACAAGTACAAATTCACAAATTTAGGGATAAAGTTCTTTTAATACGATATTTACTGTCAATCTTTATATAAAAAATGTTTATGACTTCAGTTCAAAAGTGAAATCTTTCTTTTGCCGATGAGTCTATATATGTCAGATGAAATATTATCCCTAT
The DNA here is from genome assembly GCA_916613615.1 of Steromphala cineraria. Taxonomy (NCBI): domain Eukaryota; kingdom Metazoa; phylum Mollusca; class Gastropoda; order Trochida; family Trochidae; genus Steromphala; species Steromphala cineraria. Next base: position 6,934,548 of record OU744735.1, read on the forward strand.
CAACCATATTTTACTCCTGCCTATAACTGTAACATTTTGTTTAATAATTGACAATGCAAATATCTACAAAGGTCATCTTGACCTATAGCTTCATTAACCTAATTATCCATGCACTAATTATGAAACACAAGCAAGTGTTATCAAGGAGAATGAAATGTGATCCTGTAGTTTGTCCTTAGTCCAGACTACACATGATATCCGATACATTTGTATTGATACAAAATGTCTTGCTAACCCTTAAACCTGCAGTTTAATTCTCACAAGGCAAGACTGAACATTACAGCTGATATTTTCAATTCAATTCTTTATTTTGGTAAAAGGCCTTAGGCCCAGGTACAAAATATATATATATATACAAAACAACACAATTAATAATATAAGAGAGAACATTGAAACTTACATTGTAAGTTAATTTGATGATAAACAGCGTAGAGCGATGAGCGTAGAGCGAGTGCATCTCTTATAGAACATAAATATGATGAAAGGATTTCTAAGTCTTGATGTTGTAAAATATTTTGAAGGAAACACATGTATATGATTTTTTCAGGTAAATTTGGGATATATTTTGATATATTTGATACATTTGTATTGATACAAAATGGCTTATTAACCCTTAATCCTGCAGTAAAATTCTCACAAGGCAAGACTGAACATTACAGCTGATACATTTGTATTGATACAACATAACTTGTTAACTTTTAACCTGTTGAATTCCTCACTGATTTAAGTCTGTATATGATATCCTAAACATTTGTATCTTTTTAATCTTTAACCTGCAGTAATTCTATTCAATTCTAATTAGTTCAAACCAAACATAATTGTGAATACATTTGTACTGATATAAAATGTCTTGTTTACTTTAACCCATTTGTGCATGACGTCCCATAAATGGGACGCTAATTCAATGGTCTGGTTCTCTGTTCATATACAAGATAAATATTTGCTGTAAGCTGTTTTTTAAAGGGAAGATGTCGTATTTATATGTCAACAAAGTTAAATAGTTGTAGATTTAAATATGGTGAAATCTGACAACCTGAAACAGAGAAGATACTAATTTAGCAAATTGCCAAAGTTTGAGGTACCACTGAATAATTGAATTTTCCATTTGAACTAAATTGACTTGTTTTTCATGTTTTTCAATGTTAAATAGTTAAACTAAAAATAAGAGTGAAAGTCAACTAAATTTTTTTCCATGCTCAAACTCTCGTCAAATTAGCGTCCCACTTATGGGACGTCATGCACAAGAGGGTACAGGTTTTTTGGTCATTCTCGGAAATTATTCTTGTGAAGAAATATAATTTCTTGTCTTGATATTTATTGGAAAGGATAACCTGAAAGGTAATAAAATTATAAAAAAAATTATAAGTGACTGATTAACCCTCTGCTGATATATAATTATATGGACATATCCGAATTTTCTGCTGCCACAGATTATATTGAAGATTAGGATGGTTTTAAGGATGAAATGAGTAAATCAGAGCATTTCATGTGCTATAGAAGTACCTCATGAAGAACCAACATGGTGGTCAATGTTCCTTTTCCCGCTCTCTGGAGAAATTGTTAATGCTTGAATACTACATATACTAAGTTTTTCACGCAAAATTTGATTTATTGCTCTGCTGAAGTACACCTGAAATCGGAAATTCTGAAATTGTTTGCATTTCTGAAGGAGGAAGTCCCCAAGATGTTGTCAAACTAAAATTTATTATCTGTCCAAAAATTTGGTTTCATCATGTGCATATAAAAAACCTGTACCCTCCTGTGCATGTCGTCCCATATATGGGACGCTAATTCAATCATCAAAATAACACGGAAAAAATTACTTGAGGGAAAAATAACAACTGATTCCCTTCATTGCAAGTTATGAACTATGAATTGTCACAATTAAATTAAAATCTGAGAGGTCATGCATAAATGGGTTAAACTTTCAGTAAATCTAACTAGTCTAGACTAGAAATGCCTTACCATTATTGAATGAATATATGTCTTGATATATATTATTGATACAAAAGGAATATATTCTGTGATAAAAATTATCATCAGATATTAGAATTTATAGTTTCATCTTATCCATATGGGAGTTACTAAAGTTTGTACTTGAAGAAGACATGTTTGTAATGTAGCTCTCAGAATAATGAAGAAAGAACTAAGGAGCAAGACCATTTTCCCATTGAACATGTCTGGCCTTGTCATACAAGGTAATTTAAATCAAAACTGTTGAGGGGGTTCAATAGCAAGAGGGCACTAATTGTGTAGAATGATGTGATTATTTTATGCAGTCTCACCTTTTGATTCAAGTGCTTCAGCAAATTTGAGCCTCAGGTGACCAAGGGTTGAATGCTAAAAGAGAAAAAAAAAACAAATATCTCATGCAGGGTCAAAATAATGATAGAAAAAGAAAGAATTATTTTCATACATATTTAAAAAAAAATTAAATAACTGAGTTCCTGACAGAGAATACCTTTCCCTGGTCTCAATCAACGGTCAGTCTAACTCCTGTTAACAATACTTTGAACATGATCACTGCCAGCGGTGTTATAAGCGAGATGATGTGATTGGTCTACTAACGACTGGGTTTCGGCTGCACTTTACTGGTCTTAAACCAGCGAGGTACAGGGATGCAGTCAGACCTAGTGTAGAGGATTCAATATCTCTGTGCAGTTAATATTTTGAATATTTTATTCCTCGGAACTAGGCCGATTGTAATAAGACTGTCTAGGTTAGATTCCTTTATCAACTTTTCAGCGCAAGCTTAATGCACCCTGACCTAAACTCCATTGTTCCATCAGAATTTTTGAAGTGGGAGGAGAAGTAGTTTTATGGATGATCAACTTCTTTATTGTAGACAGTGGCAACGTTTCAGTACATACTGTTTGCAAGCATCATGTCTCCTTGATATTCCAATATTCTTTCCATCAGATATAGCACAAATCATGAAACCCTGATCTAACCTCTTGTAATAAATGCAGTTCTTGGGCTTGAAACAGAAAAGCCTGACTGGATGGAATCACAGTTAAGTTAGTTGTGCAATCAGCAAAGCTGTTTCAAAAGTATATTTGGAAAGCCTCAGTCACTACCTAACAAAAAGATTTAATTTAAGAAAAATCTTATTGTCAGCTTGACAGGGTAACATTACTTCGTCACTGAATCATAACATACGCCTCGGTGATAACAAGCAGGCTTTCAGGATAAAATCTTTTGTTAGTTAGCAGAAATATTTCAGATAGTTTGTTGAGCAATTTTTTCCACTTGGTATAAGGCCGGAAGCTATGGAAACGGTTGTATCTGGATCTGGAGAATGGTGCAATTTAAGCATGAACAGCTGCAAGGCCTCTATTAGCCAGTGACAAATAATTCCAGATCAATCATTAAAGTTAGTATTGGAATTCGCACAATTATTCACCATGCTACATAAGTGTTAAAAGTAGTTCTAAATCAACAAAATCTTTAACATTTAAATTTTTACTCACCGGTTGATGGTTATCGCCTGTTGCCATGACGACAATATCTCCTGGTTGAGCAGCAATGTGATTGGAAACACACTTCATAGCTTCATCATCAATGGTCTTAGCCACGCCCCCTTGCCAGATTCCATCATCTTTAATCTTCACTGAGTAAACATTCTGTGAAATGGTGAAATTTGGTAAAGCATCTTTCAAAAGGACAGATATTTTACTATCCATGATCACAGATAATGTGATCCCAAATATATTAGTGTTGCATTCTCTAACGGACGGACGGACACCATGCCATGCCAGATCGGCTAAAAAAATAATATCTTCTAAAAATATACTAGTAATACAAAAGTGTCATTTCTAATTGTTCTTTTTTTGGACATGGTGGTGATTTGTTGAATAAAGTTTCTAGACTGAACAAAAGGCTCTTATGTCATACACAGTCACGGAGCATGACACAGATTCATTACATCTCGACATCATATGACATCAGATTTATTAGACAACAAAATTTTCTAAAATTTCTCAAGGTTCATTTAATGGATTTCTTGACAAAATAATGTTGAATAAAGACCTAGACTGTATAAAGGCTCGTATATCATAAACTGTCACAGAGCAGGACACAGATTCATTACACCCAGATCATGTCATATGACCTCCATCTTATGTCTGGAACTGATGCATGCTATCTCCCAATTACCTCCCCTATCAGAGAGGTCAGGGGTCAGAGTTGAGAGGTCAGGCATGAGGAGGGGCAAATTGTACGTGGACTGTTTTATTATACACTGTCATTTACTTAACTTGGAACCCTGACATCCACACTGGAAGAGAATCTGTTACTTATTGGTAGGTATATTTTGATATTTATTTGTTTTAAAATATATGTTTTTTGTTCTTATTGATTATTTTAAGGGACTTATTTCTTAAGAGATTTAGTATTTGATTATGTCATATAGGGAAATTTCTATGACCATTGAAGGATCAGAATGAATTGTATGTAATGTATATCCTAAAAAAATTTCAAACTTTTCTGATTCCCATTTTTAAAAAAAGCATTTATATAAATGTAAGCATGCCCTTAATTCTATTTCACTCTTTTGTACTGGATTGTTTACTTGAAGCACATAAAATATATGAATTAATAGTTGTGGCAAACATGTAAACAAGAAATATTAATAATGGAAATTTTGATTTTGAGTAAAGTTTGTGGATGTCTGATTGACAAATTAAACATTATGTGAATAAATTAATAATGAATTAAATAGTGTAACGCAAATAAAATAAAACAAAAGCATTTCATTCATTACTAAAATGTTAAGAAAATTTGTAATCTGAAGTTATTCCTCTGTACAGAAATAGCAAGGCTAAGATAACATATTGAACTAATTAGAAGGAGGGGACCCATTAAGCTAACTAAGCATTCTTGTAGGCTGTGCCACACCCCCTCCATGATAACTGCAGACAAGGTTCCATAACAAGCCCATGTTATCAATCACTGTTTGGTACAAGTTAATCAATGGTTTAAGAATGCTTAAGTGGAGATTTTTACATTGTTATGATCTTCATGCAATTATCATACTAGAAGATTATATCTAAACTTTTAAAATTGCCTTTTTTACGTAACTAATTTTTATTCATTCTTTAAATAGGATAATAAAATAACAGAAATGTTTCTATTCTGTTGTTTTAAATCATTTTGATATATCCATTATCCACTTGAAATTGTTTTAAAATAATTTGATACATCAGTTATTCTCTTGAAATTGTTTATTATCATTTGATATATAATCAGTTATCTTCTTGAAATTGTATAAAATCATTTGATGCATCAGTTATCATCTTGAAATTGTTTAAAATCTTTTTATGCATTAGTTTTTTTCTTGAAATTGTTTAAAATCATTTGATATATCAGTTATTCTCTTGAAATTGTTTTAAAATAAATTTGATATATCAGTTATTCTCTTGACATTTTTAAAAATCATTTGATGCATCAGTTATCTTCTTGAAATTGTTTAAAATCATTTCATACATCAGTTATTCTCTTGGAATTGTTATAAATCATTTGATACATCAGTTATCCTCTAAAAATTATTTCAAATCATTTGATACATCAGTTATCTTCTTAAAATTATTTAAAATCATTTGATGTATCAGTTATCCTCTTAAAATTGTTTTTTTTAAAAATCATTTGAACTATCAGTTATCTTCGTGAAATTGTTTTTAGAAAAGCATTTTGTCTTTTTAAAACTACATTTAAAATATTACAATTAAGTATTGTCTCTATTCTCTAACTTCGTAAACCTTTTTAATCAAAGATAAATTTCTTATTTAGTGTGGATTGCCACAGACTTGAAAATGAGGTCTCCTGAATATTTTGTTATTTACATTGCATACGTTGCATACACCATTTGATTATATGATTTTTAAAAACAAAAACACTGATATCACATATAATACCACTTCCCCATAAGTTGTCATGACAATCAAATACATGTATTTTCCCTATCCTTAATTTTTCCATTGAAAATTAAAATTCACAACAAAATTACTGAAACTGATATGATTCATATCAATATCAATTTGTTTCTAATTTTCATAGAATAATTAGAACCATTCTATTTTTGTTCATAGTTTTGTAACCCAAGTTTTTATTATTTCACGTGCAATGCAATCTAGAAAACTCAGTGTGAAAATAAGCTATAATGGAGCTAAAACAATAGAAAAAATAATACCTGATAAATGCCAAATTAATATTAATATCAAAAGTAATATTGTTAATACATGTTAAAAATTCTAAAAGAATCTGACGAATAAGTGATTGTTTTTTGATGATCTGATGGACAAATTCTCTTAATGACTAATTACAAAACTTGGAAAATTGTCATTAAGACAATCATGGAATTGTTTATTCTGACACTGCCCCTACCATGTAGAAGATATAATCTAATTTGAAATGAATCAAATAGAAGGTTTCCTGGAAATGGTTTGACTGAAAATGTCTTCAGACTGAAGGATTAATACACAATGTGATTAACATTAATCTTTTATAACGAATTTTTTTAATTTAACTATAAATTATCATTATGATTCTCTTTCACCTAATTACTAATGAGAATAATGCTCGATTGGCTAATAAGAGATAAAACAATAGGGCCTAACTAATATCCTAAATTTCAAATTAAAAAAAGCCAACAACGCTGGATTCCAAAAAATTCACACAATTTAGAAAGCAGCAATCATGAAAAGAAATTCTCTGTCTGTTCACACCAATAATTAAATCAGCAAGCTTTACATCGTGTCAAATTAATAAAGTAAGTTCAAATAACAAGGATAACACATATCAATTACATCATTGTATATACCGAAAAAGGTAAAGAGCACCACAACTTATAAAGGTAATAATGTATTCTACAATTCATATAATGATTTAAATGATGCATGTTTTTGGTGATCCCCAATATATGTAGCATCATCTCAATCTTGGCATTGAAATTAGCTTTGAATTATTTCAAGCTCAGCGCAAAAGCCCTGTAATTTTGTGATTTCATCTAACGATTATGCTCATTATATCTTGCAGATGCATGGTCAGGACACCATGACGGCAATGAACAGCCTAGTCCTGCTCCTGCTCCTGTCCTTCCTCCAGCCATCATCTGCCGTCTGTCCGTCTGTCTGTCAGTGTAATGGGGAGGAGACTGAAGTCCAATGTGTGGACCAGGTCCTGTTTGATGTTCCTTCCATTCCCAAGTCTGTCAAGCATTTGAACCTCTCTAAGATTCTTCTTGGTCCTGATCTGTCAACTCCTCTGTCATCATTGAGACATCTTACTCATCTTGACCTGTCCAGCAACATGATTGTCAGAATCTCAAACTCAACCTTTCATAGACTTCATAACTTGACCCATCTGGACCTCAGCAACAACAGACTAAGGTCACTGCATGATGACATATTTGAGGACAATCCTTTATTGGAAGTTCTGGACCTCAGTGGTAATGCTCTGACCTCCCTCGAAGAGGTCTTCTATCGACATCTGACCAATCTGAAGGAGTTGTATCTCTCCAGGAATAACTTCTTCCAGTTGAAGCTTGGACTCAGATTCCAGGTCTTGGATCAGCTTCAGGTTCTGGACTTGTCTTACAATGACTTTGGTGATGTTGAAAATTATGCTTTTGAGTATCTTGATCATTGGAGTAGCAATGTGAATAGGAGCTTGAGTCTTGCTCATTGTCAGATATCTACAATCCAAAATGGAACATTTTTGCCGTTTGGAGGTCTTCACAATCTGAACCTATCAGGAATCACCACCATGGACCAGGGAAACTTGACCTTGATAATGAATGACCTCCAGCATGTGAACACCAAAGTGCTTGATATGTCATTCATGAACTTGGGAAACGTTGACACAGTTTTTGCAAGTGCTTCAAAGCTTTCACTCTTACAACTGAACCTTACCTATAACAATTTAGAGAAAGTAGCCATGAATGCATTTCAAAACATAGGAACTCTTCATTTTCTTGATGTAAGTCATAACAACATAAAACTTCTGCCACCATCATTCAGAAGTTTTGGGAAGCTAAGGTATCTGAATTTGTCTCATAACAAGCTGAGAGCACTGAATGGACCAAGCATAGGACGGTGGGTTAACCTGGAACACTTGAAGGCAACACATAACTTGTTTGATGACAGAAATCTTCTTCAGTTTGATGACCTTCTAAAACTCAGAATCCTGGACTTAAGCTACAACACTCTGGATTCATTGATCACAACAGGGGACAACGCAAAATTAGAAGAACTCATTCTGAAAGGAAATAACATTTCAAGCCTTGACATGATACCAGATGCTGGAAGTCTGAGAATACTGGATGTAAGTGAGAACAAATTGACGACCCTTGGTCCGTACCTATTCTCCTCCTCTCTCAACATAGAGACAGTTGACTTCAGTCAAAATGAGATTTTTGTCATTGACAATCTTGCATTCCTCCCTAACTCAAGTATAGCCTATGATATCAATTTGTCAGGGAATCAAATAACAAGGCTTGAGTATGGTGGGTGGTCAAGTGCCCATATCCTCAACATATCATCAAACAGAATATCTCAGGTGGACTTTCATGCATTTCAAGGCATGTACAACTTGCAGACTTTGGACCTGTCAAACAACTATATTCTGGAACTGGATGATGAGCTTTTCACATATTTGCATAAACTGGAAACTCTAAAACTTGACCACAACAAGCTGACAAGTCAGAACACGTTCATGGATCTCAAGAAAACGTTCAGACCAGTCAACTCTCTCAGGAATCTTGACATGAGCTTCAATGAAATTTCCCATCTGGACAAGAATGTCTTCATCAACAACAAAGTCATAGAAAATTTATCCTTAGCAAACAACAAATTTTCAACCATCCTTCCTGGAGTGTTAAAAAAATTGAAGAATTTGATGACACTTGATATATCCAGTAACCCCTTCTCCTGCAACTGTGATCTGCTTCCATTGGTTGACTGGCTAGAAAGGATTGATCCTGCAGTCTTTGGAATGTCAGTTCATGCTTACACCTGTGTGGGCCCAGGTGATAGATTTGGTATGCAGATTTTCGACTTTAAGCCACCTTTCCTTGAGTGTGACAATGACTTGCTTGAACTCATTGTATTTGGATCCCTTGGAGCACTGACCATCATTGTTGGTATTGTCGGGACTATTGTTTGCAGGCTCTACCATAAATGGAGTGAAAAGATAATGTTGAAAAAGGAAGAAAAGAGTGCAAAGAAAAGCAAACCAAAGAATACCTATATGATGGATGACATACCATTTGAAGTCTTCAATGAACTTGATCATAAACTCAAAATGAAACTGCTTGCTGCTAAACAGAACGGATACAGACCTATTGCAAATGGAGAACCAATGTATCACAAGGATTACAAGAAACCAAACAAGAAAACAGAAAAGGAAAAGAAAAAGGAGAAAGAAAGTAGAAGCTCATCAAAGTCAAGATCCCGTTCAAGGTCAAAATCAAAAGACGACAAGAAGTCAAGGTCACGGTCAAGGTCAAAGAGCAAGGATAGATCTCACAAGAAGGACCAGGAGAAAGCAGAGAGGAGACAGAAGGAGAGATTGAGGAGGTTTGAGAAGGAACTCCGATACACGTTAGCTCGATACAACCCAACAAGTCGCTGGGACGCAGATGGAAGGGACAGATGGGCCACAATGGAAGGAAGCAGGAGGGAGTACAATCCAGAAAAGGCTGACAGATTCCACACCATGCCTTACTACAGACACCCCAGGCAGACTCTCCTGGATGACCAAGAGCTCAAGAAGAGTGAATACAGTCACGTCCAGAAATCAAGGCATGGGCCAAAAGATGACAGGAGAAGAGAACATGCCAGGGGGCATCAGTACCACAGGCTATCTCCAACTCAAAGGTATGACATAGTCAGAGTGGCTAGGAGAGATGACAGAGACAGACATGAAAGAGTTCCAACTCCCCATGATCACTGGGCATCTCAGAGAGGAAAATACAACATGGATGCACAGGTCCAGTACTTGAGAGACAGACAGCATGCTGAAGTACAGTGGACCAACACAGTGCCCAGAGCTGGAAGAGAGAAACCAGACTACAGAAAATATACCCAATTTACAGATTCAAAACACCAGACTCTTCCAGAAAGACGGTATGTGGAACTTCCATTTCCAGATAGGGAGAGACAACACTCCCTAGATATTTACAAAAGAAGGGACAGGCCACATGAACTTGAAGAGAGAAGGGAAAGACAAATTAAATTTGAGATTGAAGGTAGAAGAAGCAGATCAGTACCGAATGATATGGAAGTAAGAAGTCAACATATCCATTCTGATAGGGGAATCTCACATCAAAGAGGATATTTTCCTAATAATGTTGAAAGAAAACAACATGTGTATGATGAAGGTATGAGGAACAGGCCACTGTTGACTGACATTGAAGATAGACGGGGGAGACAACCCTCATCTTATGATGCAGCCCAAGGCAGACGACTCTCATTGGATAATGAAGTCAGGACCAGATACTTCTCGGATATTGAGGACAGAAGGGGTAGAGAACTCTCATCTGACACTGAAGCTAGAAAAGGGAGAGAACTTTCATCTGACGATGCAAGAAGGGGGAGAGAATTCTTATCTGATGATGTAAGAAGGGGGAGAGAACTCTCATCTGATGATGCAAGAAGGGGGAGAGAACTCTCATCTGATGATGCAAGAAGGGGGAGAGAATTCTTATCTGACATTGAGGCCAGAAGGGGTAGAGAACCCTCATCAGACATTGAAGATGGAAGAGGCAGACAATACCAGTCCCAGCATGAGATGAAGAGTAGAGATAATTACATTGATGCTGGTTACAGACCATCCTCCTCATCAGAAGATGAAAGAAGACGCCAGATTCCATCCAGAATGGAAGACGAGAGAGAAGTTTCACAGGAACCAATGGATCCGAGAAGCAGACAACTGGCAGTTGATAACCAGCCACAAAGAATCAGAAGTTATGGACCGATCGACTTCAAGGCCAAGAAAAGAAAATTTGAAGAAGGTTTAGAAGCAAATGGGAAGATCATGAAAGATCCACAAAGGATGGACACTCAGGAGGATGTCTCTGACAGGAAAGATATTTTGGACAAAGGAAACCTCAATGAAGTTAAAGCTGAGGTTCACCGAGAAGAAGGTACAAAAACCCCAGAACCTGACTACCCTGCTGATAATGTTAAACCTTCAGATTGGGTGTGATACCTGGTACAAAAGTAGCAAACATATCTGTAAATATTTCCTCTTCTTGGTTAGCATTAGGACAACAGCATATAATATGTATCACTCTAGTTATGATTTCCTGTTATTGTTGCTTTTCAAACTTATGTTTTCAAACAAGTGACTTAATATTTGAATAAAATCATATTAATAATGAAATACAGTCATATATTCAATGATTATGCATGTGGCAAAGATGTGAACCTTAATGAATGAGGAACTGCAGCAGTTTGGTTTTATTAGTTTGAGGTCATGCTAAAAATAATTTGCTGATCATAGAAAGTGAAGGAGGGCTCTGTTTCTTAATGATTTTAGTATTGACATCCTGTTCTATAATGGAATATATATCCACAAAGCACCTACAATCCCCTGACTGCCTTCACCTGATCTTTCGTTATATCGTGCCTACATATATAGAGGTTATAACCTGAGAAATTGTGTCATATGACTTTCACTAAACATGTGCAAATTTTATTATTTCCCTAATAGGGAAGCTTTGTAAAAGTCATATGACACGCTTCCTCGGGTTATAATGTCTTCATTTCTAATTAGAATCCAATGGAAAAACCTTTAAGCGATCTGTATCAATTTCTATGAGCCTCTTTAGGGCCGTCAGGCAAAATGCTTTAATGATGTAACAGACTACAAAATACAATAACTCGCTCTGAAACCATCGTATTAAGACAAAACTAACAAATGCACATGTGCTCATATTAAAAATATGTCATTACTTATATTTTACCACATAGGCACAAAACAACCAATAAATAACATGTTGCTCAATTTTAAGTAATTTTTATGTTATCAACATGCAATATGAGTCAACTCAAGTAAAGGCAATCAGGGATAAATAGATCCTTAAAGACACTGTCCAATCAACTCCGTTCCTCGATCGTGTTACTTTTGAAAAAGTGTCACAAAAACACTAAAATTTACATCTTATTGAAGGTAAACTATTGGTATTGATAGAATATCCACACAAACGATTAATCAGTGGATAGATTTAAGAGCAATGACTAATAATGCTGCAACATGGCGTTTCACTCTCATAGCACCGATGAAAGGCTTCCGCTCTCATTATTGTTGTTTTTGTTTTTCTGACTGTGGACTATTCTTAATGAAGTTGTCAAACATAAATCAACTAAAATGTTACCCCCAGTGACCCATTCAACTGGGTTGTGTTATAATCATGGACTAATGACATTATATGTATAAAATGGATTGTCCACTTGAATTTCGTTTCCACAGACAAACAATGATAGAACTGTCCCTTTAAAGAGCAGGATGGAAGGAAGGAGAATTCAGGTTAAAGTTCATATACTTCAAGATATTCAACCCTGATAAATGTTTGATACAACCCCCATTCAATAAGTAAATGAGTAAGGATCGGCATTGTTCCTCATTTCTGTATTGCAATATAATGGTACTTTTTAAATTAAATAATTTGCATGCCGTCTTCTCCAAAGATGAGTGTTATGAATGATCATCATTGCTCAGCTATTAGCCATTTGGAGAGGGGTATCTTTTATCCCTTTGTTCAAGAACTTTATGTAACATCATGTATTATTTGGTTGTGGTATTTTTCAATTTTAGATGGAAATTGCTCATTACATAGAATAGTAAGAAAGTTTGAAGTTGAAGTCATGATAGAAAACCGGACAATGATGCACATCAATCAGTCAAGCATAATTTTTGAAAGATATCTAAAGCAGTCAGAATGACAGTTACGAGTTGATCATGTTTGATATATATATATATATATTAACTTCCACGAAAATAATATGACTGTTGTAAGATTTTCATTTAACATAAAAATTGTTAATATTATTGCCATTTGGGGATGAGTATGTGAGATTTTAAAAATTCATATCATTAATGAATCTTCACCATACATTATTTGAAAGTTGATAATTTGATACTTACCCCTTTTGACAGGTTTTCTTTACTTGTAGCGATAATGGAGTCAACTTCCTTGTTAGAAAAATACTTCTGCAAAAAAATATATTGTAAGGATGGGTGAAGAGTGATTGAGATATATTGTTATTATTGACAAACAATATATGATTATCCAAACACAATCTTATAACTGCAACAATCAGGAAGAGTAATTAATATCCCCCTCAAAGTGAGAAAAGTGGGAAAACTTATTGAACAATAATTACAAAAGTGTATGTATTCATTTATGACTCATATATTAGTAGAAACTTTTCTAAGCAGATAACTGATATGAATTCATCCTACACAAGATATTTGTTGTACATCCTAAGTTTTATTGTGCTAGGCATTAGGGTTTTATGGTTCCGTCCTGAAAGAAATATCCATAAAAACAACAGAAATTAAAATTTGTAAGAAAATAACCCAAAAAATCCAATACATATAATGATTATTTTACCTACCATGTTTAATTGAGCAAGACCTTATTCCTTTTTGAGTTCCTGGTCCAGAAACAAAAGAATTCCATATCCCCTAAAAACTTTGGATTTGAGGTGTTGACAATCCACAGATCATGGTGAGATTGGGTTATTTGTAAAGTGGGCTTTACAAGAATATTTAGTCTTACCAAAGCTGTGGTTGTTATCAATCAATGGCAAAAATTATCCACTGTTGAAACTAAACTCTACATAACAGTTATAAACTAGACTGTTTACACTTTACACCTCAGAAGGATTAGTCTGCCATCCAAACCATTAAGCAAAAATATTTAATTGATGACCAACCCAGTCTAGAAATGTATAGTAAGTCTAGATTGCTCAGCTTTAGTCAAAGCATCTCCTGGGCTTCATTTTGTTATAACACATGATTTGTTTAAAAATATTGTCAATATTGAAAAAAATACTTCTGAGACTAAATGTTAGTCTAAAGGATTAAGCATAGACAAGCTTAAAGAAAGGGAGGTAACTCAAGTGGGATACTCACAGATGCCTGCGGAACACACAACGCCTGCACACTTCCACTGTCTGAATGAACTGCTTCCTGTATGGCTGGTACAGGGCAGGATTGTAGATGTTTCGAGATGTCACACAGCTGAAAATCAAAAATCATCATTTCATATGACATTCACTTAATTAAAGCCAAACACCTTTAAAAATTCCCCAGTTCCCACGATCATATTTCTTAAGATATAGAATATGTTGCTACAATTCAACAATGTATTGAGATGTCAATACTAAAAACTCATGTTTCTCTTTTTCTTGGAGAAACAATCAACTTTGTTGCTAATAATAAAATGCAACGACAACAGACATGTTAAAGTAATTCCTTAAAGTTCGAACTGGTCTTAAACCACAAAATACTTAATTTCTGATGATTCAAACACAGTTTTCTAAATCATTCAATCATTACTTGATTTTATCAATCTCTTAACAAAATTTGCTTACTAACTAAGTGTCAAAGAAATATAATAAGTAACACATAGTTCATACTAGTTCCAAACACAATACACATCATTCAAAGCAGAGGGTGGTTACCTCCATGCCAAATCTTGTGTCTGGTTTATCAACTCCAAACCGTGACATGACCTCCTCGTAGGAGAGTCGAGGGAAGGGCAGGGACAATTTCCCTAGCTCAGCTGGCCAGGAGTGTTGCAAAAGCCCCTCAACCATACTCTTCACTCCTTCCTGGTCCACAAACGACATCTCTATATCTACCTGCCAACAAAGAAACATGCCATCTGATAATGAGAATATAATTTGAATTAACTTGAAAAGTAAAACTAAATGAAAAGTTATCAATGGATGAGGGATGATTGACAATGTACACATCTCTATAATACTAATGACAATAATAATAATAATGGGTATTTATTGGGCGCACATTTCCATCAACTCGTGCATGCTCAAGGCACTACCAACAATATTACCCTGGTCTAACCCAAGCTGACATGATTGTCGCTAAGATCACCATAAACAAACCTCTATATCTACCTGTGTACAAGAAACATGTTATTTGGTAAGAAAATAAATACCCAAAATAATTTGATATGATAGACAAGAAATGATGAGGCTAGATAGGGGCAGCAGATGACAGACAACATCCTCAAGGTGGAAGCTAGACAGCCCTTGCTAAAAGCACAAAAAGTTACACAATGTTTTAAAACAATGTATGGGACTGTAAGACCCAAAATGAGATTTAAAAGGGGGGTTATGCTCGCCGTTAGGGTGTCGACATCAAAAGTTGCAATATGGAGCTTACAGCATCATACAGGAAATAACATGAAATTGGTAAAGGAGATTTTATTGCAATGTAAAATCTCGAAATCAAACAAATTTCATTAAACAAATTTATTCCTCTTATGCACTTGATACCAAGATTCCTGTTTTTTAGAGTGTTCTACGAGGCAATAAAATTATCAAAAAGATCAAACATTTTCATAAAAAGAACCACACCTGAGTAAACTCTGGCTGTCTGTCAGGTTTGGCTCCCTCGTCTCTGTAACACCTGGCGATCTGGAAGTATCGGTCTATACCTCCCACCATCAGCAGCTGTTTGTACTGAAACATACATACATACTGTAAATCCTTGAATAATCCCCTGACTTAAATAATCACCTGCCCTAAATAATCACCAACCTAGTATAAGCGCTGGGTCAAAGGCCTACCGGTAATTGAAATAATGGAAACTGATTGATCAATGAGAAAAAACTTTTAAATAGAATCTTTTTCCATTTACTTCTGGCAATTTACTATATTCATGAACACATAGCCATTGGTAAAAGACTCTTTTTCCAAGTTCAAGATAAGACATTCCCAATGATGATAGTTTCGATTCAGTATCTTTTAAAATTGTGCCCATGTTCAGACCTTGGTAGGAATAATCACTTGCCTCGAATAATCGCTAGGTTAAATAAGTGTTTGACAAATATAATCGCCAGGCAATCATTCAAGGATTTACAGTTTCATATCATACAGCTGCACTTCCCTCAAACACTGACAACCCTCTTGTCCCCCTCTTGGGGGGGGGGGGGAATACCCTTTGGTGCATGAAACTTAAAGAGTTATTTTTAATAATCTTCTTTTATGAACGTGATTCTTTCATTTCCCTGTATATCACACTTTCTATGAAAACAAAAATCACATTACAGCAACAACACATTATTGGGCTATTTCAACATGATACATATATTAACGTGTAACTTTTTAAACACAAGACAAAGAAAAAAAAAGAAGAATACCTGTTGTGGACTCTGAGGTAAACTGTAGAATCTTCCTGGCATACGACTAGGAACAATGAATTCTTTAGCACCCTGAAATGAGTCCAGATTCAATATTTTTTATTATGTTGTCTCCCTGCTGACTGCTCTCGACAAGTAACACGTTCTCTCACTGATCAAGGTGGGTACATATCATATGCAGCACACTCACTAGAGTGACATATTAAAAAAGATTTATGATAAATACCCTTTATTTTGTGTAAAATTTCTATAAAAAATGATCAAATGGATATATCTTAATTGTAATAGCCTATTACCTCACCAACAACATACCATCATGACTAATAACACAGTACGCTTTCATTGATAGATCTTCATTATTCAGTCTGATTAAAATCAAACATGCTCTGAAGAACAAAAGTTTTTAAAGTTTGTCTCTGTCTTAGTAAAGATGGGATAATCTCTCGCCACAGTCAGGATGCAGCCAGCCAAAATTGCTGTTGGCAGTTTAGCATCATGTCGTCGTTTCAAAATAGCATTTTGCAGCAATCAAGTAGGGCAAACTGACCGGGGTTCGGACAGTGTTCCGATCCAAATACTTTCAAAGATCGTACTGTACATTATCATTGGAAGAAAATAATTTTAAGCCAATTATGCCATTAGGAATGAAATTTTGTATTGTATCACGATTTATTTTTGTAGAAATATTTGTAGATTAACTGAAATTAACGGGTTTAATTGTGTATATCAACTCGCCCGGGGTTCGGACAGTCTTGACCTAACCTCGGACAGTACCACTCAATGTTCTCACATACATCACAGCTTTAATATATGCCTCAAAAAGGTTAATTTTATCACCCAACACACATTGACTCGTTTATTTACAATGAAAAACTGATAATTTGCAAATATGATTCAATGTTTTGATAATACACAGCTTCCTTTCCGAAGATAAACTTCTCGGCAACTCCCGAATGCGCCGCTAGAATCTGATGACGTCACAATGGCATTTGCATGCATTGCACTAAAACACTGTACAGGCTAAATTAAATGATTTAGGAGTAAATAATTTTGTAATATGTGTTGGTTGAATGTTTCTCTATGTTTCCTTAGCAGTTGTTTGATAATTTATATGTTTTTCAATACTCTATAAAGAAAATTTATAAGTGTCCGAACCATGGTCAAAACTGTCCGAACCAAGGTCATTTTCATATATTTCGAAAATACCTATATTTAATTCTAAATAAACTTTTTAATTGCAAATATTTATCGAAGTTTGATTATGTAGTAGTTTCTCTTTTAAAACAAAAAAAGCATATGATCTTTTGGCGCTTCTTACATTTCCTGAAATTTGTGCAAACATTTACATGAAAACAAATATTTCGCCAATTTCCTCCATGAACCGGTTTATTGCCCCTGTCCGAAAAAGTAAGTTGGGAAATAGGTATGATAATAAAATGTTTTTTTAAGAGAAATATATATCAAGACAGATTGCAAAGAAACATTTTGAAACAAATGACATGTAGTTTTTTCACGTATAACTGCGTCAGCTTCTAATCAAAAGTGTCCGAAGTTCGGGCGACTTCGGGTGGTGTCCGAACCTCGGTCAGTTTGCCCTATAATGAATGCTACACTGGAGTTACATACCCCTGGCATGATATCGAAAGCTTTTGTCGTCGTCCTTGCAATTGGTGAGATGAGCCTTTGTCAGAAACATGCGACAAAGATAATAATAATAATAATGTGCACACTAATATTGCGCCTTTTCCACGTCCTAAGACATGCTCAAAGCGCTACATTATTACCCCGAAGGAATGTACTTTCACAGCTTCTTAGCGCTAATCATGACCATGTAGATCAGTACATCCAATTTTCAGGTACCCCGGTACCCATTTTAACAGCTGGGTGGACTGAGTGCAATGTGGATGAAGTGCCTTAGCCAGGGACACAACACAGGATGAGACCCAAGTCACAAATTTTTGGTGTCTCCACCGGGATTCGAACCTGGGTGTCCGGCGTGAGAGGCCAGCATGCTAACCACTACACCACTGTGCTACACAAGATAGGTGCATTTAGATTGTAGCAGAGAGAATATCCAAACTTGTGGAAACCCTGATAGAGACAATATTTTTACTATTTTATTCCTCGGAACACAGTCGATCTTTATCAGACTTTCTCAATATTTTATTGACAATTATGTAAGCAAGAGATTTTATGATAAGTATGATAAAAAGTACCGAAACTAGAATCTTGTCTTACCCCTGGTGTTCTCCGGAACAGTGTTGGAGTTTCCACATCAACAAATCCTGATGAAAAATAAAAAATTTACACATAACAAAGTCTAGAAAATAGTTCTTTAGACACATCAAAAGGTCTTTGAAATTAGTAGTCTACAACACATACTGACAGAATGCTGTTATTACCAGTTTTGAGGGTAAGGCCCTTTTAATCAGACTTTTCCTTTCAAATCAAATTCATTTATTAGTAAAAATAGACATTGTCTTTGTAACTGATTAAATGAAGCAAGATTTATCTAGGGCTGACATGACATCCATAAAATATGAAAAACCTTACTCAAACATGCCATTGTGGTGGCATACATACATACATAACTACTTTTTTCGCAGTTTGATTTTTTTGTATCAAAAAGTAAAAGATTGCTTACAGAGACAGAGAGGTTTTTTTGCACACTGAGACTAAAAACCTCACAATATCATAAATTTTCTTTAAACTTCTTATTTTTTGAAATGACAAATATCAATAACATTGTCTAAATAAATTATTACCATACCATGTTGATTAATAAGAAATTCTCTCATGTTCATGATAACACTGGAACGCAGTCTCAGATTCCTCTGCATGGCTGGTTGTCTGATGTCAAGGTATCTATACTTCATCCTCAAAGATTCCTTTACCTAGAACAAAACAAATTTCATTCTTGCCTGAGTTCTTTTGAATAAGATAAATGCTAGGTTGCTGAAATTTATGATGTCGAATAAAAATGAATCTCAGAAATTTTACAAACACAACTATTTATAGATATTGTAACATAACATTACCGTAGGTTATTAGGATTTAAGAGTGAAGTAATTACTAATTATGCTGTTCAGATAGTGATTAACCATCAAAGAAATGTTTTCTCAAACACCCAAACACTTTATCAAAGATATTGTTAAGAATTTCCATGTTAAATTTATATCTTAAAATAGTTTCCCTTGTTTGTATATGACAGTGACCTTAACTAAATTACACTATGTTTGCAAGCTGCAGCAGAGGAGCTAAATGAATTTTAATACAGTACAAGATAACACAACATAAAGCTGACACCTTGAGGTTAAATACAAATATCTTATTAAAATAATATTAATAAAGATCAATATAAATAAAAATACCTCATGGAACTGTTTAACTTCAAATGGCAGATTCTGCTGACATGAGTTGAGGATTTGAAGATTCTTTACCAACACCTCTATCTCTCCTGTGTCCATTTTCTACATAAAATAGATCTACAATGAATTCATTGTCAACTGTCAAATCACTATTTGAAGTTGCATTTAGTCTTGAAGATATCTAAGGTCAACCCCTTATATACAAGTATATACAAGTGTAAGATTTTTGTTTTTTTGTTTTTCTGATTGTAAGTTACCGTAGTCAGAGAGATGACTCTATCAGGGAATTCTTATGAATCAAAATTCAAGGGGACATTTCCGTCGAAAGATATCTGTAAATAATCAACATTAGTACCCTTCCTTGTGAAACATGATACAAATTGTAACAATTTTGAATCTTTTAATTTGAATAATATCAATGAAAATAGCTAATGATAGATATGAAATTAGAACTTTAGTCAATCATCAAGATTGACAAACCTTAAAACAGCATGCCAAAACTATCCTTTTTTTATTTGTGTAGATTTGGGGAGATTTAAAAAATTGTCTTATATATATATACACAATAAATCAATTAGTTGCATGATAATCAGGGTATTGGGAAAGATATTTTTGACAATGAGCCATTTCTAGACGTGTTGGTCATCTTTGCAACTCCAAAAGGCAATTGCACTTTTTTTCAATAGAAAACTTAAAATATCAATAGGCCATTTTTTATCTGCCTCCCCAATCCCTGCTTTTTATTATTTCAGATAATGTAAAATGAAAACAAAATGGCATATCCAATATCACCAATAGATCTCTCTTTTTAAGGTACCTTGTTCTCCTGTCCCTGTGGTCTCTCTCTTACTGTCCCCTCAACTTTCACCACACATTCTTGGGGCAGCTTTGTAACATCAGTGACAATCTTTGCTTTCTGTGGTAAAACATTATCCCTCTATTAACTGAATCTTATGATAAGAGAAAAATAAAAAAAATTAAATGATAAATAGCTTAATATCTACCTTAGAAGGACAGTAACACATGTCTTTTATCGGAATCCTCCATTTAAATATTGTGCAAACAATTGGCACTTAATCTTTAAACTCATGAGTTAGAAACAAATCTATCCACTAACCTGATCCTCACTTATAACTGCTTGAACAAGACCTTTCCAGTCTCGGAGAACAAGAAAAGATCCCATTCTCTGATACTGCAGCCACCCACAGAGTACAACATCTTCTCCGACATTAGACCTACTAAGTTCGCCACATGTGTGAGTCCTTTTTGAAAAAGACACTGCTTTTGCCGATTCTGAAAAATGCATTTTTTTCGTGACTAACACAGGGATTGGGAATGACATCTTTGACAATTGGCTAATTTCCGACTTTTTAGTAATTTTCTGAATTTTCAATGTGCCTTTGCCCTTGTTGCCCCTGATAAACAGTTCATCCTCATATTTAAATATTGACTTTGTCCAGTAACAGTTCATGTAAATTTTGGATAGTTTAGGACTGTTCTTGTGGGGTTTTTGCTTTGGGCCTTCTTTCCCTAAACCCTCTCTGGCAATATTATAAGTTTTGTAATTGCATAAAACAGGCAACATGATAAATGGTAATACCATATTATGTGTGTGATAGCCAAATGTTGAATACTTGGACATTTAACAGAGTCGCACATCATGAATTTTATTGATTTTAAGTCAACATTTATAAGATGGCTATTCATGTGAATCAATTTCATAAATTCCACAATCTGTTAAAAGCCAACTTTGGAGGAAATAAGCATGATTAATAACAAGCTGACAAAACAAACGAACACGTCTGTAGCTCTAAGTCACATGTTCTCTCTTGCCAAGATCCCTGAAAGTAGTTTAATTGACAAAATACTGTTATCGGCTTGTTAAATAACTTGAAGAAACATCTATTCCGACCACCTTGTACGTTACTTGTCGACAGATATCGTTTCCCACAGATGCAAGGCCTAGATTTCCGAAATATCACATCCCTCAAAATCAAGCAGACGCTTTTCGACGCCATGTTTAAACCGGAAGAGGAAGTCAGGCCACAGGGCTGTTGTAAAAGTCTGCTTCATAATAATACGGGCATTGATCTTAATCATTCAACGTCAAACATTGTCCATGAAATGGTTAATATCGGATAGTATATATTCAAATCTTTTGAAATAAAATTGATTTATTGACTTGGATGATTAAATGAGGGAAAAGGTATGAAAAAGGAGACATGGTTTCAAAACATGTCTTTGATCTTTTCATTTAAGGTGCAATACACAAGTAAATAAATCAGACACAAACCAACGGCAAATTAATAGCAAAACAATTAGGTAAAACTATATGAAGTTTAGGAAATTCATAAATTAAATAATTTGCATAATTCTTATTTCAAATCGTGTAGAGAATATATGTAAAGTGATAAAAAAATGGATTATTCCTGCTGATCCGTTTTCGTTTCATTTTACGTTTCGTGAATTGGAAGAAATCTTCCAGATGGCAGAAGCAAGTAGGCCGTAACAAAAATAATTTTAGCTGCTTTTGAAGAATATGAGGATGATACTATTGAAGAACAGTTGACAACATATGTCATGTGCAATCCTGAATAATTCAGAAGAATGTATTACCTATGCAATGTGTCAAAGGGATTGGAATCTAAACAAATGAACTCCTCAAGGCCTGTTGATGATGTTCAGATGATGAAGTTTGACAGCCGCTGTTGATCACGTTGACTGTCTTGTGATACCAGACCTTCAAGACTATCTGTGTCATTCTTCATTGATTAAAATGTACCTCAACTGTTGACATTTTTAATCAAAACATCATCAATTTACACAAAATTCAATATTAAATATTGATTTTCAATCTGATTTGAATAATCTGCTGGTTAAAATATTTTACAATGCTATCAAATTCATGTTGATGATTGATGTTTTATACAAATTTTTTTGGACATTTTAATTGTTAGATTATATTTTATTGTAATTGAAACACAGTCAACGAAGATGTCGATTTTTAAACGATTGCTTGGTGGATCAAACCAAGACCTGTCCAAGGCTTCCCCACCTCAAGGCATGCAGGCCATGGGAGCTCAGCTCCAGAGGAAATTTGCAAAAGGAGTTCAGTATAATAGTAGGTTTACATTATTAAATGTCATTTCATTTACTTGAAATAAATCTAATTTTGTCATTTATAATCAGTGAAAAATATACCCCCAAGCTCTGCATCAAATAGGCTACCCATTAATACTGGTCAATAGAAACTAGAAAGGACCCTTATATTCAAGCTGTGAGTGATGGGATGCACATTTTTTCATTGTTATATTTCCTTACTTAGACTCTCTTAAATCTGCTCTGACTCACAAAACTTTGTGGTAGCTAGTCCCTTGTTCCAGCAAGTCATATCTTTACTTAATTCGTAGTTGATAGACCATTTAATGACAATAATGTTATGTTGTTAAGTAGCTTGTAACAGTAATATATATATGTTTCACTTTGATGTTTATGATTTTGAACAAAACCGCCCTAAAGCATGCAAAGCTAATAACACGCTTGTGTTCCATATTTTACAGGTTGCTTAATATTCTTTATAGGAGTTTAGACAAGCAGTATCAAATTTTCACCCAATAAAGATTATAGATACTTAGCACTTTGAGCAACCATTGAGTGAATTGAAGTATTTTTATTACTTGCTCGTAATGTTTATTAATGCAATACTTTTTTTCAGTGAAGATAGTTATAAGAGGGGATAGAAATGTTGGAAAAACCTGTCTTTTCCATCGGTTGCAAGGACAGCCTTTCAAAGAAGAGTACATGCCAACAGATGAAATTCAGGTTCGGTATAGTTGAATAATATTGCAATGACCTTACAAGTGGAAACATATTGGACTGTTCCTGAAATGCAGATTCCTTTGGTACCTCTGTCAATGTCTTTTGTTCTACTTAAGTATAATAAGACATTTATGTTGTCCTAGCTGTGTTAAGAGGAAGAGGAAAAGATGGTCATTTTCAATCCAAATTCTCTCTCAAAGCTAACTACAGCTATTCTCAATCTGTCTTATTTGAACATAGCTGCTTTGTGCAAATATTGTGTTTTGAGGGCAATGTCCCCATTTAAACACCCTCCAGGATTAGTTAGCAAGCAGAAAGATCTGGCAAAGTTATTCACAAAACGAGTGAAAGCTAGATTTATCAATGATGGAAACTGGAGCTTATACTCTGCAAGTATTGTAAATTTTGTAAAAGGGGCTATAATAGCAAGTATAGTATGGTCAGTTACATTCCTTGCTGATTCCACATGATGGGAAGTCAGTGTTGTTCCTAGGTCTTCAGCTGATCAGGTCATTGCTGCGTCAAACTGTGTTTTTAATAGAGTACTTCACTCCTCCAGGTAGCAAGTATACACTGGAACTACCGGGCCACAGACGATGTTGTAAAGGTAGAGGTCTGGGATGTTGTGGACAAAGGAAAGAAGAAACGTAAAATGGACGGCCTTAAACTTGATAATAGTAATCAAGATGTAAGTATAAGAATCAAAGGTCTGTGCTTGTTGTGTGTAATTCTTGAGTGGCAGATATTCTTGAAATGTAAATTATAACATAGTTATATTGATGGTTATTAAATTCTGAACTGCCAACGTATGACATTATGCAGAAAAGAATGTGTTCAGCAGCAACAATATGCAGACTGAAAACCTTAATGATCATGTCGAACTAAGAAATTTGAATATTGTCCATAAAACTCCACTGATACAATGTTTTTTGTTACATGTTTCTAAAAACATGTCACTTCTCGCTGAAAAAAGATTCAAAGCCCTTAACGATAACTTAACAATCACTCTTTTCACAACGGTTCATTTACATCCTCTTGTTTATTCACAGATGCCAGAAGAGCCCTGTCTTGATGCTGAGTTCCTGGATGTTTACAAGGGAACTCATGGCGTCATCTTCGTGTATGATATAACCAAACAATGGTAGGCCACACCAAGTTATTGTAACATGTCTTTTATGAAAACATTTCTAATTACTAAAAAACTCTAAATTGGATACTCTCTCTAGTGAATTTATTTCTCAGTTGTGACTTCTAAATTATACATATAACAGACGGTTATTCTTTTTGCTGTTTCTCAGGACATTTAATTATGTGGAACGAGAGATAGAGAGGATTCCTACACACATCCCGGTGATAGTCCTCGGTAACCACAGAGATATGGGCCATCATCGCACAGTGTCCGAGGAAAAGGCTTGCACCTTTGTGAACGATGTACAGAAAGACAGGTACATTTCCTCATAGATTCTGCACATGCAAGGAATTTGAAATTTTGGAATTTTAAGTGTCCATATGGAAATGCTTTCACCTATTTCTGTATCTTAAATCTGAAGCTGCTTTATTTTGCCATTTTGTTCCATTGATATGTTATACCTTAGGGTAGTCATCTGTCCATTTGATATCATTTTCTTTTCTGGAGCATTTATCCAAAACTGTAAGACTTAGCTAAAAGAAACATCAGTCAGCATTTGCAAAGGTGTCTTTGGGGATTTTCAACTTATTTGGTGTTTTTTAATGGAAACATTAAGAAATGTGGACAATTAAAAAGTTGAAAACAGATCCATATTTTACAATTATTTAGATGACATGTTCCTTTTATTTATCTTATGATTTTAAGATGAATATTCTTATTTATTGATATTCATCAATTTTGTCTATTGGCATAAAATTTGGTATTTTCAGAATTTTGAAAAAGTCTTTAAAATGGGATGCTTTCCTTCATATCAGTATTTCAAATCAAAAGCTGTGTTTTTTTTGGTAATTTTCAGGTTTATACAAATAACAATCACAATTTGTACTCCGTTTGCATGTTATTTTAGATTTCTGAAATGTAACTGTCTATGATTTGAAATGATTTATTTATATGTAAAGCATCCTGTTTGATAAAGCAATAAGACATAACAATGAAGTATCGTGTCTACTTAGCATAATCACATTGGAAAACATACAATTTGATATTCTTTTTGAAACTGTTGAGTTTTGTTGACTTAGCGATAAAATTCAAATATTTCATATTTTGTATTCCAGGACTGAGGAGGCAGCTCAAGTAAGATACGCAGAGTGTTCAATGAGAAACGGTTTTGGTCTCAAGTATCTACACATGTTCTTCAATCTTCCTTTCCTTCAACTCCAGGTAAGATTTCAACCTCTTACAAACAGGTTTAAGGTCTATAGATTTTGCTCACCGGAAAGCGTGGTAAGACAGTTATTTATCTGTTAGTAGATCAGAAAGTAACATGTGTGGGAATAAGACTTTCTTATAGAATAAACTAATATACTGTTAGCTGTCAGCCTGCAACAGTTATGTATTTCTATGCCAATTATGGAAGATCTTCAAGGTTTTTCAGTAGCTTCAGGGTCCTAAATCTTTATGGTTTGGTATATTTTAAATTAGCTGATTCTAAGGTGAATGTATGTTGCATGGTCATACATAACCAAAGCCAATGACAAGGTGCGATTTAATATTGTAGTCTATGGGAATAAACAAATAACAAAATCTTTATGCATTGATGATCTTACATCAGCCCTCAGACTTTTCATTCATAGTTTTGTACTCACATTAACTGCACTTGAATCTTGTAATCAAATAAATACAGGATTTGGCAATTATTTGTCTTATAGCGAGGTGTTTGACTCATCCTATTCATTGACGATCATATGTTGACAGGCCCTGTTCACATTCTCATTAATCATGAATATTAACTCTCTCATTGTTTGTACAGAGAGAGACACTACTGAAGCAGCTGGAGACCAACAAACAGGACATGCTGTCTACCGTGGAGGAGCTCAGTATACACGAAGAGTCCGAGGAGCAGAACTATGACATGTGAGTATACATGAGGAGCAGAACTATGACATGTAGGTACTCTCAAGGAGTCTTAGGAGAAGACATCAATAGATAACTTCTATCAATATAAGTAAACATAGCCTTAATAATACTCGATACACTCCCGATATTGAGTCTAGCAAGAGGTCATAACGGGTCGCATCAGCTGATCTATCGAATTGACCAAACAGGGATCGTCTTTCCAAGCCGCAATAGTATGCATTCGCATATAGAACGTTAGAGGTTCGGCTGACGCAACCTGCTACTACATTTTGCTAGTGTGATTATATTGTGAGTGTAGTGAATACTATTTAGGCTAGGTTTACTTAGAATGTAACCTCTATCTGTATGTTTGGGTTATGACAAAGCAAGTTGTTCTTCAGTCAACACAAATAACAAATTGTCTTCATGTAAACTCTTGAAATGTGCTACTCAGAGTAAGACTTGAATAATATCTGTTGATCATTATCAGTAATTAGGTGAAACCCATTATGACATCATGCTCTCTACAATGATGCAGTGAAACTTCATTTAACTCAGCTTCTGATGTTACAACTAAATGTTCATTTCTCTTTTCTACAGATTTTTAGAATGTTTGACCACAAAGAGACGCAAACAGCAGGAAAACCTAGCACAGAAAGCCCTGTCTGAATCGCACCTGAAGCAGGATGAGACAGGAGCCATCAAGTCTGTAGACGATCAAGACATTCCATCTTCTACCGCCTCAAAACCAGCCGCTTCAGGTTAGTCTAGCTACACTGTACTTCAATCATGTTTTGTAGACTGTACTCCATGTTTTGTAGACTTTACTTCATGTTTTGTCGGCTGTACTTCATGTTTTGTAGAGGGTAATTCATGTTTTGTAGAGGGTAATTCATGTTTTGAAGACTGTAATTCATGTTTTGTAGAGGGTAATTCATGTTTTGTAGACTGTAATTCATGTTTTGTAGGCTGTACTTCATGTTTTGTAGGCTGTACTTCATGTTTTGTATGTTTTGTAGGCTGTACTTCATGTTTTGTAAGCTGTACTTCATGTTTGTAGGCTGTACTTCATGTTTTGTAGGCTGTTCTTCATGTTTTGTAGGCTGTACTTCATGTTTTATAGGCTGTACTTCATGTTTTGTTGACTGTACTTCATATTTTGTCGGCTGTACTTCATGTTCTGTAGAGGGTAATTCATGTTTTGTAGACTGTAATTCATGTTTTGTAGACTGCACTTCATGTTTTGTAGACTGTTCTTCATGTTTTGTATGTTTTGTAGGCTGAACTTCATGTTTTGTTGACTGTACTTCATGTTTTGTCGGCTGTACTTCATGTTCTGTAGAGGGTAATTCATGTTTTGTAGACTGTTCTTCATGTTTTGTAGGCTGTACTTCATGTTTTGTAGGCTGCACTTCATGTTTTGTATGTTTTGTAGGCTGTACTTCATGTTTTGTCGGCTGTACTTCATGTTCTGTAGAGGGTAATTCATGTTTTGTAGACTGTAATTCATGTTTTGTAGGCTGTACTTCATGTTTTGTAGACTGTACTCCATGTTTTGTAGACTTTACTTCATGTTTTGTCGGCTGTACTTCATGTTTTGTAGAGGGCAATTCATGTTTTGTAGAGGGTAATTCATGTTTTGTAGACTGTAATTCATGTTTTGTAGGCTGTACTTCATGTTTTGTAGGCTGTACTTCATGTTTTGTATGTTTTGTAGGCTGTACTTCATGTTTTGTAAGCTGTACTTCATGTTTGTAGGCTGTACTTCATGTTTTGTAGGCTGTTCTTCATGTTTTGTAGGCTGTACTTCATGTTTTATAGGCTGTACTTCATGTTTTGTTGACTGTACTTCATATTTTGTCGGCTGTACTTCATGTTCTGTAGAGGGTAATTCATGTTTTGTAGGCTGTTCTTCATGTTTTGTAGGCTGTACTTCATGTTTTGTAGGCTGTACTTCATGTTTTGTAGGCTGCACTTCATGTTTTGTCGGCTGTACTTCATGTTCTGTAGAGGGTAATTCATGTTTTGTAGACTGTAATTCATGTTTTGTAGGCTGTACTTCATGTTTTGTAGACTGTACTTCATGTTTTGTAGAGGGTAATTAATGTTTTGTAGTAGTTCATGTTTATCTGATATATCTGTGATAACATAGAATATTGACATTCCCCTGTCTGCTCCTAATCTTTTCGCTTTTTGAGCATCACACCAAAACTTAATGTTTTGTAATAGTTAATTTTCATCATTCCCATAAGCTTATCAAGACAAGAAATCTGGTGATGTGCATTCTTCAAAAGAGAGTTTCAACTTTCAAATATAGTAAATGTTGAGAGCAGTTTTTCTAATTCATTCTCCCTGGGCGAATTTCCAACAGTTCAAGTTCTTTCTCTGATCATCATGGGCAGGTAATGCCCAGAACATTTAGTACCTATGTGTTTCGACTTGCTTAAGTGGTGATATCGATCGACTTACTCGTTGGTTATGCTCGCTTGCAGGTAACCTTCTGATACCCAGAAGGTTCAGACCCCAGTTTCAACAAGAAATTCTAAATATTATGCGAAGTTTTTCTACCAATTATTTCTACATACAACTTTTTGTTGCCAGTTGGACTATCATATGTTTTCCCAGTGCTTGTTTATGATTTTTGTGTTATGCTCAGGATTGTAACCATCTGATGTTTGTCACAATACTACTCATTTGTTCTAGTTTGCTCATGTGACGTATACCTATTATCAATGTATATTATTTCTTTGTATAAAATCGCTGTTAACGGTAGTTTGTGTGTGAGTCAGTGACACTTCAGCTTAACAAAGTCTGCCTCCTACTAGGGGTGAAGATCAACCAAAATGGGTATCTATTTATTGTTTTTAAAAATGACTTGATAAAGTACTATCAGCACAGCAACTATTGCTATAAGTCCGTAGTTTGATCTATCGTTACACCCTTTTTCCTACAGTGCCGAGGTCAGTCTCACAGCCGTCAATGCCGCGGGTCCCCTCGACACCAAAAATAGCTGAGGCACCCCCACCAACACCGGCTGCTTCTTCCCCCACCCCGGCTGCCACATCCCCCACCCCACCAGCCCAGACTGAACAGAAGTCAGGGTTCATGTCTCGTCTCTTCAAGAGGAAACCTAAAGAGAATGCAGACAAGGCTGAGAACAAAGAAGGTCAGGATTCACTTTGATTTACCCTTATTTTGAAAATTCAGGAAATTTGTCATGACTCTGATGTTGTTTCACTAGGTGTCCTCTTTTATATTCTTTATTCAATATTTGTGTCATGGAAACATAAGTCAAAAGAAGGTTTGGTAAAAAGTTAAACTTTAGTTTTAAGCTCACCTTTACAAAGTAAATGTGAGCTTATGTCATGGCGTTTCGTCCGTCGTCCGTCCGTCTGTCCGTCCGTCCGTAAACTTTCACGAAAAAGACTACTCCTCCTTAACGAATTCAGATATCATTCTGAAATTGTAGTATATTATACCCATGGTGATTCCCCACAGAAAGGTAGACGTTTCAGTTTTGAGAATCCAAGATGGCCGCCATGACAGCCATATTGAATTTTCAATTAGATTTCATGAAAAAGACTACTCCTTCTAAACGAATACAGATATCATTCTGAAATTGTAGTATGTTATACCCATGGTGATTCCTCACAGAAAGGTAGACGTTTCATTTTTGAGAATCCAAGATGGCCGCCATGACAGCCATATTGAATTTTCAATTAGATTTCATGAAAAAGACTACTCCTTCTAAACGAATACAGATATCATTCTGAAATTGTAGTATGTTATACCCATGGTGATTCTTCACAGAAAGGTAGACGTTTCAGTTTTGAGAATCCAAGATGGCCGCCATGACAGCCATATTGAATTTTCAATTAGATTTCATGAAAAAGACTACTCCTTCTAAACGAATACAGATATCATTCTGAAATTGTAGTATGTTATACCCATGGTGATTCTTCACAGAAAGGTAGACGTTTCAGTTTTGAGAATCCAAGATGGCCGCCATGACAGCCATATTGAATTTTCAATTAGATTTCATGAAAAAGACTACTCCTTCTAAACGAATACAGATATCATTCTGAAATTGTAGTATGTTATACCCATGGTGATTCTTCACAGAAAGGTAGACGTTTCAGTTTTGAGAATCCAAGATGGCCGCCATGACAGCCATATTGAATTTTCAATTAGATTTCATGAAAAAGACTACTCCTTCTAAACGAATACAGATATCATTCTGAAATTGTAGTATGTTATACCCATGGTGATTCTTCACAGAAAGGTAGACGTTTCAGTTTTGAGAATCCAAGATGGCCGCCATGACAGCCATATTGAATTTTCAATTAGATTTCATGAAAAAGACTACTCCTTCTAAACGAATACAGATATCATTCTGAAATTGTAGTATGTTATACCTATGGTGATTCCGCACAGAAAGGTAGACGATAAAGTTTTGAGAATCCAATATGGCCGCCATGACAGCCATATTGAATTTTCAATTTGATTTCATGACAAAGACTATTTCTCCTAAACCAATCTAGATATCATTTTTATATTGTAGTATGTTATACCTTTAGTGATTCCGCACAGAAAGGTAGACGTTTCAGTTTTGAGAATCAAAGATGGCCGCAATAGCAGCCATATTGACTTTTCAGCTGCAGATGACACATCATTATTATTAAATTTTAAGTTTTCATCAAGTGATCACTGGCACCATATAAATTCTCTAATTTGAACTTACTAATCATAATATTATCTTAAATATGGAATATTTAAGATTGTCGTGCAAGTTGTTCTATATTTTTAAGTGTTTCTAAAAAAAATTAAGATGAAAGACAAACATAATTGATTAATTTGTTTAATATCTTTATGGCAACTAGCTGCAAAAACCAAATCACATTAAACATGTTAAATTTTAAACAATGGTATCTCCCTTATATTCCTTTAAATACCACACATAAGGGGTCAACCAGAGTTCAGATATTACACTATGCTGTCTAATACACATCCCAAGGCAGGCTGCTAGCATCACAGTGTCAGCTGCTAGTCTGTTGCATAATCAACCTGACCCAATTGATATGGTAGAGCATTATGCTATATGGCCATGGCCCATGTGTATGCAATAAAAGTTATGGACTTGTATTCTCATGACAGTGATATGTTCTTTCTAAGAATAACAACTTACACAAAACTTGTCTACAATAAGCTTTGTGTTTAGCAATCTACATGATAAGTTGATGTGGAATAAATATGCAGATGAAAATCGAAAAGGGTTTAGTAAGAAAAGTAAGGAAATTTGATTTGTCATATCTCTCTGTTGATTTGACAATGCAAAAATGTTTACCATTATAGTACTGTATGAGTGTTAAATAAATTGATACTTTAATGAAAGACATCTCATGGTCACTTGACATGTAAATATTATGTGAACAAAATAAACGTGTCTTATGCATTGCTGTGTTTATGACTTTCCTCTCAATCAGTCATTCATTTTCCTTGAAAAATCTGTACTTTTGGGATTCTCAATATCCCATGCAGCATAACCATCAGTGAAATAATCTTGAAATCATATTACTGATTCACTACAAAACAAATGTAAGTGCCCACCATCCTGTAAGTAATGAATGACATTTAAATGGATACACCTAAACCAATCAAGATATCATAATGAAATTAATATGGATGCCCACATAAAAGTAGCATTTTGAAGATTAAAAAGTACAAGATGGTCACCAATTCAGCCATAGATATACAAAAAAGTTATACAAAAACCTACTGCTTGTTAACTTATCATGATTATATCATTTGTGTATTAATGTTTGTTCAAGCTCTAGTCGTTTCCAAAAGAAGACTAGTATTTTAAAAGATAAAAAAATCATGATGGCAGCCATAATCAATTATATAAAAGATGGTTACATGTATAATTAAACCATTTTACCACATCATTCATTTTAAGGTGAGCTTCTGTACCCTCGGTACTTTTATTTGTTTTGTCAAACAGTTTATCACTTTCTTTTTAAGGCTTTTTTTTATGGTTATTTCTTTCATAATTTTTTTATCATCATAGATTAAGTTTTGTACTGCAACTGCTTAAAAAGGTAGTTTTCTTGTTCTCAAAGATAAAAGATGCTGATAATCAAACATTTTTATTTTAACAAAAATGCCAATATTATCATCTACAGAAATCACAGTTATGTGCTGATGTCTGAAAAACATACTGTAAATGCTATGTATCACTACAAGCCTTAACATTCTTGATGATGGTTTTATTTTGTTTGAATATAGAATGCAACAAGTGTACTGAGATATTTTCATAATAAATAAAATTAAAACAAATAAGAAAACCAGTGGGTAAAAAAAGTAAGGAAAACAGCTGATCAAACAGTAAATTCTGCATGCATCATTGCCATGTGTTTGTTTTGTGACACCTCATTTGGCAAAGAACTTTTTTCTTGGCAGCTGAGTACATGAAATTTGTACACTACAAGAAACAATAGTCGTCGGGTACATGAGATAAATTGAATCAATCATTAGCATAAATCAATGAGTGTAAAGTAAGATTATTCATCCTTTCAAGCTACCATTATGCATAATTCTTAACAATTATGGTATCACGGGAATAGATCATCGTGAAATGTTATTACTTCATAGATTTATCAAACTACTCCTCTTCATGGGTAATACGAAATGCAATTTTACATCAGAAAACCACTCATCAGCTGGCGGAGAGAAGATGGTGAAGAGCGTGGAAGACTTCGTGCCAGACGCTGAAGGTTTAGATAGCAACTTCCTGGACGACGGCAAAGATGTCACTGCTGGAGGGAAAACACAAGGAGATGGGGAGACGGACAGGTGAGTCACAGATTGTAGGGTTGACGTTTCAATATTATTATTCTCAAGTGGTTTTGAAGTAATAACTAGTGGTTGATAGGGGTAGGGACAGAAGGCTAAGATGGTTTTAACCCTCTTTTGAATTTGTTTTTTTAATCGCCTGTAAAATTACCTACCTTGAGGGTGAACCACTCCCATATGCATTTCTACTGAAATTCTGAACACATTTTATCTTGGTTAATCAGATTAATCATATAGCTAATCCCCTTTTTGTATCCTGTGAATCATTCATTCAGAATGGTAGAGCTCTGTTTTGTGAGCAGGTATTTTGTGTGAATGAGGTCTTCAATTTTGTATGGAGGATCCTGCAGTTGACATAATTGTTTGGACGATAATAACCATGAAATAACCATGTATGTTAATGATCTATAATGATTTCTATGACAACTGTTTCTCAGTGAAGAGGAAGGCTATAACCCAATGGTAGCTGGTTTCCAAGACGACCTGGACTCTGAAGATGAGAAGCCTCACACTGGTCATGTAGTGGCTTCCGCTAAACCTGACTATGATCTCAGCAGCGATGAAGAGGATCACATCAAAGTCAACAAGAGCAAATCTGATGTGGAGGAAGATGATGATGAACCCAGCCCAGTGATTTCCAAAGATGTGGACATATCTTCAGATGAGGACTCGAAGGTCGTCCCTGTAACCAATGAACCTACGAAGAACAGTGCAATGTCTAAGGAAGTGCCTGTGACAACAGAAGTTTCAAAGGTCACGGCAATGTCAAAGGATGTTGCTGCAAAGTCAAACGAACTTCCAAAGGTCAGTCAAGTTTCAAAGGTCAGTGCAGCAAGCGTGCAAGTGTCAGAGTCAGAATCGGAGGAAGATGTTAAGGACAATGTGATATCGTCGGATGAAGGGACAGAGAAGTCGCCCAGTGTTACAGTGACACCAGCGGTCGAGGAGGTTGAGGAGGAGAAGGAGGAGGAGCCAGTTGGTATTGATGTACCACAGGAGGACTTCAGTAATTGGCTTGACCAGCTGGAAGAGAAGGTAAGTACTCTTCAGATACCCAAAACCTTTTTATTATCTTTCTCATCTAGTAAAGTATAGGTTCAGTAGGTCAAACCCATCTCCCTTTTTGGATTTCAAAAACATCCCAGTAGTTTATCCATAAGGGTGAAGTCGCCCTTACTTCTCAATAGGTGGCCTCTCCACATCCTTGCAAAATTCAACTTATGATTGTCAATTGGCCAATAATCATCTCAGAAGTTGTTGTATTTCATTCATTCTGCAGCTAATGGATAATTTGTTTTATCAGTTGATTATCCCCCTTGGTTATCTCTCCTGTCTGTATCTCCTATCATCACTTGAGAACGACATTTGTATTTATGTCGAAACGTCGCAAACTTGAAAAAAATAAGTTGTATATCCAAAACATTGCCTTGATCTTCTTCTCCTATCTGAACTTGGCCGAATAAATGACCATTACTTATTACGTGTAATAAGCCATGTGCAAAATCTTCAAATAAACTCCCTGATGTAAACATACCATTAAGAAATGGACAGCAAATAAAATTTACAGTATTATGTGTTGAGCTCAAATTTACAGTATTGTATGTTGCTCCCAAAATATGTTTTCAAGTGTCCAGAGCTCTAACAATGTATAATTGCCTATCTTCAGTCAACTTCCAAGCCCAAAGGCAAGACGTCAAGCAGGAGCAGCAAGTCGAGGGAAGTGAGGAAAGTGTCTACTGATAGTGATGATAACGCTGCTGTCAGAGTCAGTGAGTATTTACGTCAGGATCCATTAACTCTACAAAGTGTGTTTATTGGATCTTAAAGTTTTGACCCTTTTTCTCCCGGTTCACTCTCTTTGGATTAGGGCTGCAACGATTCACCTAGACAACTTTGATTTGATTTTTAGCTCATCAGGTCTGAAAGACCCGATGGGCTTATGGCATGGCGTCCGTCCGTCCGTCCGTCCGTCCGTCCGTCCATCCATCCGTCCGTCCGTCCGTCCATCCGTAAACTTTTTGCATTTTCATCTTCTTCTCCGAAACCAATGACTCTAGAGAGCTGAAATTTGATGTGCAGACTCCTTGGCAAATAGGGATTCTAAATTGTAGATTTCGTGACCCAATGACCCCAAATGGGGTCACAGGGGTCAAAACCTTAAAAACCTATTTTCATCTTCTTCTCCAGTTCCATAATGTCTAGAAAGCTGAAAAGTTGTGTGTAGACTCCTTGGCCAATGGGGATTCTAAATTGTAGATTTCGTAACCCCATGACCCCAAATGGGGTCACAGGGGTCAAAACCTTAAAAACCTACTTTCATCTTCTCCTCCAGTTCCAAAAGATCTAGAGAGCTGAAAAGTTGTGTGTAGACTCCTTGGCCAATGGGGATTCTAAATTGTAGATTTTGTGACCCCATGACCCCAAATGGGGTCACAGGGGTCAAAACCTTAAAAACCTATTTTCATCTTCTTCTCGGGTTCCAAAAGGTCTAGAGAGCTGAAAAGTTGTGTGTAGACTTCTTTGCCAATGGGGATTCTAAATTGTAGATTTCATGACCCCATGACCCCAAATGGGGTCACAGGGGTCAAAACCTTAAAAGCCTATTTTCATCTTTTCTCCAGTTCCATAATGTCTAGAGAGCTGAAAAGTTGTGTGTAGACTCCTTGGCCAATGGGGATTCTAAATTGTAGATTTCATGACCCCATGACCCCAAATGGGGTCACAGGGGTCAAAACCTTAAAAGCCTATTTTCATCTTTTTCTCCAGTTCCATAATGTCTAGAGAGCTGAAAAGTTGTGTGTAGACTCCTTGGCCAATGGGGATTCTAAATTGTAGATTTCATGACCCCATGACCCCAAATGGGGTCACAGGGGTCAAAACCTTAAAAGCCTATTTTCATCTTCTTCTCCAGTTCCATAATGTCTAGAGAGCTGAAAAGTTGTGTGTAGACTTCTTGGCCAATGAGGATTCTAAATTGTAGATTTCGTGACCCCATGACCCCAAATTGGGTCACAGGGGTCAAAACCTTAAAAGCCTATTTTCATCTTCTTCTCCAGTTCCAGAATGTCTAGAGATCTGAAAAGTTGTGTGTAGACTCCTTGGCCAATGGGGATTCTGAATTGTAGATTTCGTGACCCCATGACCCCAAATGGGGTCAACACCATAAAAGGCTATTTCCATCTTCTTCTCCAGTTCCAAAAAGTCTAGAGAGCTGAAAAGTAGTGTGTAGACTCCTTAGCCAATACCGATTCTAAATATTAGTTTTGGTGACCCCTTTACCCCAAATGGGGTCACAGGGGTCAAAATCTTAAAAGCCAGTTTTCATCTTCTTCTCCAGTTCCAAAATGTCTAGAGAGCTGAAAAGTTGTGTGTAGACTCCTTGGCAAATGGGGAATTCGAATTGTAGATTTCGTGACCCCATGACCTCAAATGGGGTCACAGGGGTCAAAACATATTTTTATCAAAAGACTGATGCTCTACAGAGCCCATGGCTCTATTTTTTAATTTGTACAGCTCTATTCGATTTATTTCGATTCGATTCGGCCATATTGCTCGACCGTTGCCATGCAGCGCTGCTAAGGCAAATGTATAAACCACGCTGATTGGCCGAGAGCTTCGAGGATGAGGATATTAACCAATCACTGATTACGTTACATATTGTAGACATATTGACATATTGTAGACTTGGTTTCCGGTTTAAAAACTTTATGTGACTTGTTAACACTCGCGAATGCAATATATCAAGATCTAATTTAGGTAAAATTTTGATTATTTTTAGCAAGAAAAATTAAAAGTGAATCGAATCCAAATTTTGAATCATGAATCGATTTTCGATATTATAAATCTGAATCGATTTTCGATGCATCGTAGTGAATCGTTGCAGCCCTACTTTGGATGGTAACATCCATGTATTGAACATCCTGTCTCAGGGGACGAAAGTTACGCTACCTCCACTAATCTGTACCATGGGCTCAGAAGCTAGATTCGCTCGCGCGACCCGACTTGGGATACAGCCAATCAAATCATTTTCTCGTTGAATTTTTATTGAGAGGGTGGCGAGAAAATGATTTGATTGGCCGAGCAAATCTAGCTTCTGAGCACAGGGTACAGATTAGTGGAGTTAGCATAACGTTCCTACCCTGAGACAGGATGTGTATTGAATGGCTGAAATATTGCTGGACAACATGGCAAACTCTGTACTTACTCATTCACTCAATTTAAATGCAATGAGTTATTT
The DNA here is from genome assembly GCA_916613615.1 of Steromphala cineraria. Lineage (NCBI taxonomy): Eukaryota > Metazoa > Mollusca > Gastropoda > Trochida > Trochidae > Steromphala > Steromphala cineraria. Next base: position 6,972,239 of record OU744735.1, read on the forward strand.
TGTAAATATGCATGTTGAAAACATTCAGCAGCTGTAACATAAAGTTTGTTTGTCTGTCAACTTGCAAAATGATGGCTCTTTTAGATTCACTAGAATTAAAAAGTTGTCCATAAATTCACTGTTGAAAGCTTTTCAGAATTTAAAAATCAATTTTAGTTGAATTATGTGATTTAAAGAAATAAAAACATGAAAAGTATGCCATATCACTTATTATTACCCTTAAGATAAATTTCTCGAATTCTGATTGGTCAATAGCCAAAGCATACATACCCGTGTAGTTGGATTTGGCAGGGTGTACGAAGTGTACACCCCGTCAAATTTGTCACGTGACATACCAAACGGGTCATACGGATGACCTTGACCTCAGCTGGAATGCGGAAGTAAAACGGCCGCTCGACTGACAATTTCAGAATCAAAATTTACAATGACCAACATCAATTGAGAGATTCTAATGTTATGTCATTGTTAATATCCATTGTCTTATTACATTCATTCAATATGAACACATGTTTCTCTTTAATTATTTCATTTAAGAACACTTTTAATTCGGATATTTTTAGTCACAGAGTTATCTCCCTTTATATAACTGCCGTTAGCTCCGTACCGCGACTCTTGATGTTCACACTGTGCTGAGCTTGGACCGCAGTCTAGTTAAGACTTATTTCGGTCAAAATGAGTAAACTGTGTTGAAATAAAAGATCTTAAGGGTAATAAATTCGTTACACAGCGTTTTGACAGGGTGTACGGGACTGTAAGACCCTTGTACATTCTGCATTTCCTTCGGCTCCGCCTCAGGAAAATACAGAATGTACAAGGGTCTTACAGTCCTGTACACCCTGTCAAAACGCTGTGTAACTAATAAAGTTTGTGTGTAACCCTAATTTCTGCTAGGGCAATACAATATTTCACATTCATTATGTTATTCCTATTTGACTCAATGCCAGGTAATACGTCTTTTACTCCGTGTTGTTCCAGAGGTAGCAACTTCTGATGTAGAGGAGGCCCCTGTGTCTACTACCAAGACAAAGAAGAAGAAGAAAAAGAGCTCAGAAGACAAGGTTCATCATTTTCCTCTTTCTGTTGTCTTAAAATCATTCCTCATTTGGCTGACTTATTGCTTCTTTTCTTGACTTGCTTTTTGCAAGATCTCAAATAATTAATGATGTTTACACCAAATTGACCACCAGTTCTTACTTGAACTTTATGATTTCTTTTACAACTACAAAATATTGGTTAAGATATGAGATATTTGACCTTCTGGAAATAGTACATGTGGGGTAAAACAAATATTTATCAGGGACAATTTGAAAAATAAAACATAAACAAAGTTATTACTCGCCCGTGGAAGATACGGCAGTATGATATTTATACAGCAAAATTCAACTAGTGTAATACCACAAATCAAGAATGACGTCACAGTAAAGTGTTGTTGTCACAATGTCTGTCTGATCGCAGAAATGTTAATTTTATTGATTGTCGGCAAGTTTGCTTGATTTTTAGGGCATTTTTATTCCATTTAATACTAGTTTTTTTTAACCTCATGATAGTTTATGCATCAAACTCGCTTTCTTTGTTTTATAAAAATCATTAATTTGTTTAATAAATATGATATTAAATGTAAGGTCGTTTAGTATCCTCTATATACTCCTTCCCCTTTAAATTCTCTGCATTTAAAGATTTGCACCCCTTTAAAACAGGAAGAGAGTCAGAAGAAGACAAAGAAGAAGAAGGAGAAGGACAGTGATGGAGAGAAGAAGACAGGAGCCAAGAAGGAGAAGAAGAAGAAAAAGAAGAAGAAAGAAGAAGAAGAGTTGAATGAACAGCAAGAGAAGGATGATTTGGAAGCTTTCCTCGGTGAACCAGAATCGGGAGGGGCTCAGGGCGGGGATTATGAGTCTTTATAGCACAGAGAGGATATAAAGTGTCAGGGAATAGGTGTGATAGTACTCAATGAAATAGAAATGAAATTCTTTTTGGCACTTACTATTTATTTCTGAACTAAATTTGAATTTGAATGATAAATACTTCTGAAATTTCATTTTCTCAACATTGATTCTTGGTAGTTTTGATAAAAATCCTTTGAAATGTATGAGTTTACATGAGAGCAAATAGTGTCAGTTTTACATTTTGAAATAATTTCAAAGTCAAAATGTGTGTTTCTGATGCAACCTTAGTAAGTACTTGAGCTGATATCTCACAGTAAATTTCACTCCTATTCAAAAGAGTTTATTCATTCGTGAAATAAATAATTTTTGTTCTGATTAAATAGTTAGGGAGGGGTTTATGAAAGTCAAGTCTTGTACATATTTCATCTCAAGTTTTGTTTTCAGTATGTCATGTGAATTCGTGGAATGAAATATTTATCTGAAGATGTGCTTTGTGTTTGTAGAAATTAGAAGACATTTAACATTTGAGTAATACATAGTGAAATGTTGGTTATCAAAATCATTTTGAATGAAATCTTCATGTACCACTGACTTGCATCTCAGTTTCATCAATGTTTTGAAGGTTATCATTATGAAACTGTCAGACTCGAATGAATGAATAATAATAAGTTTGCCTTCTGCATATAAGAATATATGTATCTTGCAATAGTTAATATTAGTGAATAACACTTGTTTTAAGCTCTTTTCTGAACACAAAGTATTACACAAAGGTTTTGGGAAGTAGATTTAGTAATCAGTATGAACAAATAAATATTTACTTCTGGTCTAGTGGAAATATTATTGATTTAGTCAGAATTTCACTAATGAAATGAAGAAGATATATTTCACAAATATGTTTATATACTCTGCTTGACATGTGTACTAGTTGATCAGTAACTTAACAACTATACTATACTCAACAAGATAAGATAAGGACCACCCTGTTTTCAATGTAAGGATATTCTATAATTAATAAAATGATCATTAAGAACTTACAATATTTGATATATTGGTATTTTTCTTTTTTGTACTCTAGTATAAAGATTATTTATGTTTATTCATCCTTATAATAAGATGTTAAGAATTCAGATATACCGGTAAGTAACTGTCTTTGACATAACACAGGATATCAAGTGTCTATGAGGTCAGTGTTAATTCTGTACAGTAAGGTAGCTTTTTTCATTGTTTAACAATGTACAAAATGATCTTTTGAATGAATTGACTCTACCTGATTTCATGGTGGATTTTGTGATGCATTGTAAAGTTTGAAAAAAATTCAATTCAATGTGTCGATATTTTTCATTTCTGCTTATGGTTTATACATCATTCTATCTAAAATGAAGTAATGAACTACAAATGAAAAAAGAAAATCGATAAATTAAATTGCATTTTAAATTTGATTGGAAAAAGATATGTTTACAGGAAATTGTTATAAAATCATGCACTGTTTGCCAGTCTATTGATACAAGGGGATATTTATTAATATCATATCATTTTAATGTTGATTATTTTCAAATTCCTGTGTTAATAACAATTTCCCGGAATTTCTTCATCATTTCATGACTCAAACATTATATGGATACCACACCACCAAAGGCTGAATATTACCAAAGTGGTGAAAATCAAATAATTTTTTGTTCACTCAGAGTCCTGTATGTCTTTGTTACTATATTTTGTTACGCCTAAGCTGATTAAGATTCAGATTGGTGATGTTTAATGTGGTGACAGAACATTGTCTTGTGATTTTTAAATATATATTGAAAATAGTATATAGCCTTTCAGATGATCGATCAGTTTACGTTTCTAAAACTTGCATTGGTCAAGCAAGTGACGCATTTACTATTGATGATTATGGTATTGATTTGTTTTAAGTTTGCACTTTAGGCGCCCTCTCCTTATAAGCACCTTAAACCAATTTTTTGACTCAAGAATATTTGACCAAATGAGTACCCTCTTCCCAAAAGTTCATTGAAGCAAATAGGTTTCATTGAAAATGTTAAGAGTCTCGCTTTTTGGTTTTTTCTGCCATCAATTACGCAACTTTGTTATCTCTCGCCTGCATGCTACTGTTATAATGCCGAAATGAATTACCCGGTATGCTCTTTTTAACAGTCATAAAGCCGAATTGAAAACAGTGATAATATAAGATTGATTGGTAGGGTAATAGGTTTCACATATTGCATATTGATCTAGTATATGAGACAATGTTATTTTCAATCAAATTGTAACCCATTAAAGAGACACAGAGTATGTTGATAGGATCACATATGTCAAATTTTGAAATCGATGTTATTACATCCCGAACTACTAACTGTTACTGATAATAGCAAGTTAAAGGTCAATCAGTACATTAGAGCGAAAATACGGCCATTCAAAGTCGGGATTTTGATCGAAAACCGGACAATGTGACTCGAGTGGCGCGCGCAAATTCGCCAAACATAATTTTGAAACCTTGTCATAAACTGACAGGAAGATGTATTCGATTCGATAGTGTTTATTAGGTATTGTAACTAATAGGTAGATTAATTTGGTGCATAATTTCGAATATTAAATTTATTTGAGATGTTTTCTTGATTTTTCCATAAAATCAAGCATTTTAGAGATATTATGCATAAATGGATATATTTGCAAATCCAGTGTTGAGATATGAACTTCAATCAGCATATTAGATATTTTGTAGCTTATCAAAACCAAATAAAATTTTAAGAAAGATACTCTGTGTCACTTTAATATGTGTCCCCTCTCTCCCCCATCAAACTCCCACCCCCACTCATCGATTTTCTAAGCTTCCAGGGTGCTTGATAGGTAAATACAGTACTTGTTCCTGAAAGCTGAGGTATTGTTTGTATGTTCTTACAATCAAACTGAACCATTGTTTGATGACATTAGCCTCATCTTTCATATCTCCATGCACTGTTATTATGATATTGATTTGTGAGAAAATTAAATAACTGTTGTTTCTTGAGTGTTTGTACATATTAATTTAGAGAAGAGAAACCTGAACAGCTGTACGTTATCACTGTTTTATTAACAACAATTTAATGTTTAATTTATATGTCAATGACATCCTGTCTCAAGGTACGAACGTTACGCTAACTCCACTAATCTGTACCCTGACTTTATCCAAAGTCGGGCCCCGAGTGAATCTAGCCTCTGAGCCCAGGGTACAGGTTAGTGGAGTTAGCGTAACGTTCGTACCCTGTGACAGGATGATGTCAATGAATACATGAATCATCATTGAGTATTGTCAATCCCAAACTATTTTTCTCCAGTACGTAAACATGACAGTCTTTATCTCAAATGTCATTGGTTTTATATGCATGTAAAGGTTTTAAAGGTGTGTTGTCTGAAACAATAAGTTTATGTTTGTAACATATAACTGTCTCTTCAATATGTCGAGTATGTGGTGTGAGTATGAGTATTGTTTTCTCTATGGTAACCATGTTGTTGCCATGGAAATGTTACAGCAGTCATGAGATTGTTGTACCTATGCAACAGATGTATAAATAAAATGTAATATATGAATCATACTTATCTCTGGGTCATTATTACAAACCAAAGATATAATTCTCCCAGTCAGGTGTTTGTAAGTTAATTTGAATTTCACTGAAATCAGATTGACCTTCCACCTGTATATTGCTGGGTCTCTCATATGAGTACTGTTCCAGGGGTTACATCAGATGACCTTGATCAGTGATGAGAAAAGTGAGCCATCAGCTTGATTTGATATTCTACTATTGATGTTCAAAATACTTCTTTCTGATTGACTAGTGTGAATAATCAGAGGGTTAACGTGGTTATACATTGCTCTGTTTACTTCGTCTAATGTGAAATAATTTGATTATTGCCTAGCAAAGTCATTCTCTCCCCACAGAGGCAGATCAGGTCATGAAATGTTGATACAGCCTCTGTTCTATTACGGCAGTTTCCCCTGGCGGGTAAAAAATTGCACCACAATCCATTTGAATTTCTTTATCAAATGACAACACTTCTTGCATGGAAAAGGTGGTTCATATCACATACTTTTTGTCATGATTCAGTAGCCAAAATAATGATTTTACAACAGTGTCGCTGATTGTACAACTATCTGTGATTGCCTCCAATCAGGCATCTCCCATTCTATCCCACAAACTCGAATAATGAGAATGGAGGCTCGATCAACATTTCGTGACTTGAATTGCCTTTGAGGTGAGAGAATGGTTTCTGATTAGCAAGTGTGAAAAATCAGAGAATTAGATTTGTTAAACATTGCTCTGTTAATTTTGTCTTATGTGAAAGAATCTAGTTGTTGCCTAGAAACAGTAATTCTTAAATAAGCCATTATGGTGGTTTTATCCACAATATTTATCTGATTTAATTAAACTTTCCAAATGTTAAATGGCTGAATGCTGTCAAATCCAGTAAAATACGAGACACTGGCAACAGTTCAGATTTGCTGTTGGCAAAGTCGATCATTCATAGACCGAAACAACTGTGGTAGAATGCTACCTCTTGCAACTAGGCACGTGCAAATTGTGATCCCGATACGCGAAGCGTCGAGTGATTTCATCGCACGTGTCTAGGGCTGCGTTCGTTTTGACTCACTCAAGTGTAATCTTGCGCATGCTCGGATGCCACTAAGAGCGAACGACTTGTATACTCTACTGAGTGTCGCACTTGGTTGCTTGGCTGTTAACAATATGGCCGAAAACTTGAATTTTTTTACAAACATTTTAGCATTTAATTTAAACAACAAATAGTCTCCAAAATCACAGATATGTTATAGTTTTAGTTCTGGTATGTTGCTTATGTGTTAAAACAGACTTATATTTAAGTAAGTATGCCTGTATGTTATCAACACTGTGTCAGTTTGACGTACTTCCGTTACTCTCACGACCTCCCTCTCCGATTTAGCAGGAGGGACATTGAGTGACTCTAGAGTGCACACGAGAGTGACACTATGGTCGTTCGATTAGGAATTTCATCGCTCGTGCGACACACTCTGTCCGTCCGTCCGTTACACTTTGTGTCCGGCTCATAACTTTCTAACTAATCAACCATTTTAATTCAAATTTGTTATGGACATGAAGAAACATGTAATAATGTGTCATGAGAAACAATTTTCTGAAAATCTACATAAAATATTATTATTTTGGAGAAAAAGTGGTAAATTTTGTAAGAAATCTGATACAAGTCCCGTCCGGCTCACAACTTCTAAACTAATCATCACATATTGATAAAATTTGATATGGAGATACATAATCATCTGAAGGTGTGTCATGAAGAACAATTTTGGAAATATTTTTATAAAATTTTGCCTTTTTTGGCAAAAAATGAGGACTCTGTTGGAAAACTGTTACAAGTCCCGTCCGGCTCACAACTTCTAAACTAATCATCACATATTGATAAAATTTGATATGGAGATACATAATCATCTGAAGGTGTGTCATGAAGAACAATTTTGGAAATATTTTTATAAAATTTTGCCTTTTTTGGCAAAAAATTAGGACTCTGTTGGAAAACTGTTACAAATCCTGTCTGGCTCATAACTTCTAAACTAATCATCACATATTGATCAAATTTTATATGGAGATACATAATCATCTGAAGGTGTGTCATGAAGAACAATTTTGGAAATATTTTTATAAAATTTTGCCTTTTTTGGCAAAAAATTAGGACTCTGTTGGAAAACTGTTACAAATCCTGTCCGGCTCATCACTTCTAAACTAATCATCACATATTGATCAATTTGATATGAAGATACATAATCATATGAAGGTGTGTCATGAAGAACAATTTTGGAAATATTTTGATAAATTTTGCCTATTTTGGCCAAAAATGAGGACTCTGTTGGAAAACTGTTACAAATCCTGTCCGGCTCATAACTTCTAAACTAATCATCACATATTGATCAAATTTGATATGGAGATACATAATGATATAAAGGTGTGTCATGAAGAACAATTTTGGAAATATTTTAATAAAATTTTGCCTTTTTTGGCAAAAAATGAGGACTCTGTTGGAAATCTGTTACAACTAAACTAATCACATTTTTTATCAAATTTGTTATTGAGATACAAAATCATATGTTGGTGTGTCATGAAGAGCAATTTTAAAAATATGTTTGTTTAGATATGATCAAATTGATCTTAAAGATCCAAATACATAATACATATATTCATTCGTTTGTTTTTAATTTTGTCAGTCCAATTATGCCCAACAATGAACATAAAGTTGGTATGATTTAGTTTCTTTATTACAACAGTTTCTTTCATTTCCTGGAAAGTTGTGTTAATTTGTGCGACAAAAATTAATCGGCAATATGATAAGGAAAACCTATACATATTGTGCAATTTGCGGGGGATATAGCTCGACCATGTCAGCTGCTTGTTTTAATTTTTAAATCATATGTGTTATGAATAGTAGAGGACATAAGACATAAAATTACTGTACATTAAACAACGTATTTTAACGGATGGTACTGAGATTACAGATACTTTACATACTATAGCTTGCATCAGAAACGTACATTTCGACTTTCAAATAATTTCGAGGCGTGAAAATGACACATTTTTCTCTCCTGTAAATTCATATATTTCGGTCGATTTTACAAAAAATGTCTGAAACAAAAGTTGGGAAAAACCATTGTGAATGAATATTTGGAATTAAAATAACCAGTTAGTTCCAAATACAGAAATATTCGACAAAAAGCATTTTTTTCTATTTCCGTGAGTACTATAACATGCATGTTATTTTACAAATCATCGCCACTATGGAAAACAAAGGAATTATAGTTTGTTTGTGCGTAACTTACTTGAACACCTATATGTTCACGAAACTTACCACCTGAGCACGTGCAAAAAGGCGATGATCAACTTGGTTACATACCTTAAGAGAACAATAGAGTTGAATTTATTTGTTGCATACCATATTGTGCTTGAGATTGTTCTATTTACCCAGCACTCTCCTATTTATTGGTTTCGTCCTAATCGCCCTGTTATCAAATTAGCACATGGCAAGGTTTAGTTGGAATAGTAACTAATTCAAGTTTTTCCTTATTAACAACGAACATATATGCTTTATAACAATCGGTGAATACCTGTGACAAAACATAAAGGTATTACTAAGCGAAATTTGTGATTGATGAAAGAGTGAAAATAGGTTGAAAAGTAAAAATTATAACAATCAGTTTACATTTCTTTGAGCAGATATATAACTACGTTAAAAGCTACGTGACTAAAACCTATTGTACAAGAGAGACAGTTTTCAATTGTTAAATTTTCAAAACTCAAAGGTTTGATTTATATCTCTTATTAATACAACCATATACTTAATCTCTTTGTATATGAGACATAAAAACATTAGTTATTCGTGATATAACCTGAAAGACCATGAATACAATAATAAATAATTGTATTAATAGTGGAGTAAATATTTGATATTTAACGAAGCTCACGATGACAATTGCTTGAATTATGACTTCTGTCTGAAGATCCAAAATATTTTTATAAAGGCTCATTATCTGTCGATATTTAACGCATAAAAAGCAACACTATGTTTAACGTAAAGCACAAAACTACGTTATGATACGTGAATTAGGAGATAACATAGAAAGCATAAATCAACTATCCAATCGGCAGTCGTTATCGTTATCGTTATCGTTACCTACGTGTGAAATAATATCTAAAATTTGCCCGCTTGATATGATTTTTTAGTTTTCGCATTGAATTTATCATTTTAGAGATCGACAATTCTAATTTATCAATATACTTATTCCATTTCCCATCGGCTGAAAATGTCACAACTAAGTGTTTATGTTCATTTACATTTCTGATTTCGCACCCTCAAGATACAGTGTTATGTTTTTACTTTCTTTCTTAAGAGTAAAAATGATAGCTTCTGTTTTATTTAGATTGTATTTGACTAGCCAACGCTTTCCCCAAGAACTAAGCTTTTCAAGGTTAGAGTTTAAAGTATACTCAAGTAATCTATGGTCAATTGATGAAAAGCCAAGTGATGAATCATCGGCAAATAACCTTGTTAAACAATTAAGTTCATCAGCAATGTTATTTATAAATACAATAAACAGAAAGGGACCGAATACTGAGCCCTGGGGAACACCGGTTGTCAAATATACAGGCTTTGACAATGCACAAAATCAGATTGACTTCGATTGGTTATATAACTTGATAACCTCTGAAGTATACAGTCTTTTAAACCATACATTTCCAATTTACTCATAAGCCCTCTATACGATAAACAGCTTTCGAAACAACACAAAACACCATGCAAAACATTTCCATATTATCTAACGATAGGCATACTTGATTGTACAATTTAAACAATTGATGTACAGTTGAGTGACCTTTCTGAAAACCAGCTTGGTACTTATAAAATAAATCATTACAATGAAAATAATTATACAAAGGCTTATAAACAACTCTCTCAAACACTTTTCCAACACAACTTATAAGAGAAATTTGTCTATAATTTGAAGCAATGGAATGATCTATTGTTTTAAACAATGGTAATACATTTGCCACTTTCCAAACATTGGGATAAGTTGATGATTGTAGTGAATAATTAAAAAAGACACTTTGCTTATTGAATTAGCTGTGTTCTTGAGGAGCTAATGACTTATTCTATCTGGACCACATGCCTTTTTCTCCGGCAAACATTTAATAATATCAGATATTTCATTTGGAGTGATATTGATATCACACATTTCCTTATGTGTGCGGTTCCCAAAGTATGGTAAAAGCTTGTTGCCAGCTTTCAACGTAGACACAGATTTGAAATATTCATTTAACTTTGTGGCTTTATCTATATCAGTAAACAAAGTTGTCATCAGTGTCATTTATTTTAAGGGACGGTATATCTGACAATATTTCAGACTTGACGCAGAATGTTCCAGTATGATGATTTATTTACTATATATAATTCAGTAAGATATTCGTCAAGATTTGCATAAAATGTCTCTTTAGCAAAGTACTTCATATTAGTTACTTTGTTACGCTGCTTTTTGTATAAAAAGACATCTGTTTCATTATCAGTTCTTTTTGCTTTTTCCTTAACCTATCTCGTCGTCTGCATTCACGTCGAAGTTCTGAGTTAAACCATGGTTTGTCGTTGATAAATGACATAATGACATCTCTCCCTTGCAGGCGACGTGCTTTAAATTAACATTGTTGATATAAGATAATTAATAAAGGAATTTCGTCTTGTATTGTTACAAGTCCACATCAATGTGATAACTACTAGTAATCACATAATAATCAAACAAAATCTATGTCAACACCGTCATGTCAATACAGGCTATAAGTGATCTAGTATATATGTGAAAGACATCATGGCGCAACATTGCATTAGTCAACATTTATTTCTCTAATGTTTCACGGAATGAATGATTGGTAGTAATGCAGTATGTTGTCAAGGGGCTCTGGGGGTGAACCCATGGTGGTTTAAACACAAAGAAAATGATTGGGAACAAGTTGTCTAACTTAGAACACCCTCTCCTTGGTATTTACAATTTTTAACATGCATGTGTTTATACACAAGGATGACAAACACTGGACAGTAAAGGGGTACAGAAGAAAGACAATGACAAGAAGAGAACTGTATACACTTATACCTGTATTACTCAAATCGTTTGGGTATAAGTGTATACAGTTCTCTTCTTGTTATTGTGGTTAAAACTGATATGTGTTATATAGTAAACAGGACATCGGCCATCAACTGAGCTGTAAGTGTATTGGTTGGCTCAGCGACCCCGTCCTCCATCCTGCTTGTGATGAAACCACCTAGAAACAATGGAGGCCAGCCTGTTGTCGACTACAAGATCGAATACTACCCACAAGGACCATCTTCACAACGTCACGGGCGAAACGAAAAAGTTTCTAAACCTTTCCCGTTCCTCCCTTGACATCACTGGCCGTAATTTCTGTGCTAGCATTTCAACCCACTGCACGGAAGTAGCATAGTCCAATCAGAAGACAGCTTGTTAAATGAACTTCAGCTGTCGGTAAATATTGCAGCGATACATTCCCAATGACTAAACGAGGACATGTTTTTTTAATACATGGTTTAAAGTGTATTAAATCACAATACACATCAGAATGACACCCTTTTTTTTCTTAAAATTTCATGCAGGAACGTATTTCAAATAAAGCTTATAATGCAGTGTGTGCATGATCAATCGATTTTTCAGCGTAAATATAAATAAACCGACCTTAGGTTTCAAGTATTTAAACTTTAGTGTTTATTTGATATGATTGTTACATGTTTTAAAAAATATCGTGAACAAGGAATAAAATGCGTATATAGTAAAAACATTGATTGCTATGAATAATTAACCTGATTTTTTTGTTATCTTTCAAATGAATATGTGATATACATTTTTTATATCGTGTTGTAAGGAATTCTTATTCGTACACATCATGTACAAGTTCTTTCTTGTACATAAATCAATTTTGGATTTTATGTGAAAAATAAATGATTTAGACGTGATTATTTATCAAATAATCCGATTAATAGGCAAATATGTTTTCCATTCAATTCAAATTGAAATAACTGAAAATTTGACAAAATTTAGAATTTCAGCAATTTAGTAGAGTAAAAATAAGCTATTCTTAAAACAAGCCGTTTTGAAAAAATACTTTTGTATGGATTTTACAAGGGAGAGAAACACTTTATTTGAGTGATACATTAATGGTTATTTTCTCTGCATTCTCGATGCTCATAGAAAACATGAAAAAAACATAGGGACTGAAGTTTGATATCAAATTTCACTCGGATAGTTTACAAAAAGATCGTCTGTTTATAGTATTTTGAATTTGTTCCGGATGTAAACGGCGATTTCATTGGCTATTGTTGAAAGAGCTGGTAAGGGGCGTAACTCGTAATCACGTTAGGTGTCGCTGCTCTGGATCACCGGTTTTCTATCTTGTGAAGGCAAGGTCTAAAGCGAGGAGAGTTGCTCGATACGTTTTCACCTTGCCGTGGGAAGATGCACAAGGACAGAAGGACAATGTTTCTCAAATAACTGTAGATGTCAGTCAGTATTTCAAACATTAATTGACCGTCGACAAGTGTATACTAATCCTCCATAGGAACCAACTCCAATTCCAATTGAATTCATAAATATTACTTTTGATTCGGCTGTTGGGTGTACCTGGTGCATTATTGATTCAAATTTCCTGTCATTCGTAAGCTCCTTATTTGAACATGTCTAAGGGTGTCCTTTTATTATACAAAACGTTAATGTGAAATTCGGTGCTTAATATTTTATCACAGGCATTTGTCTCTGATAATTGTATAAGTATTTTGTAAAAATTTGATTTCGAAATTGGCCCTTAACCTTTTCTAATCTTCTTCCCAACTTCTGTGCAATGGCCAATGTCTGTTGTACTTTTTCTACAAGATCTCAGCCCATCGAGTCCACATCCCGATCTGTCATCAGCGGCCTCAAGGCTAAAACTGTGTATGTCATTACTGTTTGGGAAAGAAACTACTACTACTACTACTACTACTACTACTACCACTACTACTACTACCTACTACTACCTACTACTACCTATACTACTACTACTACTACTACTACTACTTTCCCTCGATCATTGGATATCAGTCCTTACGACACTTCTTTTACCATCTCGACTCCCGGGGGAGCATACAACACGTTCAGTCATGTGACGTACAGCGTTAATGTCACTCTCAATCCTTACGAAGTACCCATTTACAGCTGGGTGGACTGGGACACATAGTCACAGTATTTTGTCCACGTATACTGCACGTTGCTGTACCCGCAACTAGGTGTCTGCATTTTCATGTTGCCACCATCTGATCATTTACCAACGGATTCGTGGGTTCTTTTAAGTGCACAGGGTTGTGTACTGTACACTAGGGGTTGTGACAACACTGAAAGAGTCTGCACAGAAAGTTGACTCCAAAGTTTTTACATCTGGTCACAGGCGGGGCTCGAACCCGGCACGTCAGGCTTGCTAGCCTGGCGCTTTTGTCGACTCGGCCACCGCGCCCCCGAACTCGGCCACCGCGCCCTCGATACGGTGATAAGTTCACCCTCTTCCAGAAAAGATCGCCTGTCAGTACGTATGTCTCATTTCACACTCTTTCATTGCATCGTCCTTTCAAAACAGAGTAAGATCAGGTAATTAAATGTTGATCCAGCCTGTGTTCGAATAAGACCAAATCCCAGGTTTCCTGCACTACAATTTGAAAACTTTCAGGAAAAAAGTGTTCATATGGAAAGGGTGCTTTTCATCACAGGTCGTTTGCCATGAATCAGTTACTAATTTAATTTAATTTAGAAATAACAATACTTATCAACATAATACTTTCACCTGAAAGTTAAATATATACCTGCACTTTGTAAAAACTATTTCCCAAATGTGATTTTTTTTTGATTATTTGAAATGTTGAAAAATTTATTTGGATAAGGAATGATAATTTGGCTTAATTCAAAGGCACACGGTTACCACTATTCCCAATATATGTACACCATGATGTATCTACTAAGGAAAGTGTAGCACAACTGCACACAAATCCAGCGAGAAGGCCATGTCTGGGTTTTACAGATTGGTTTTATTCTCGTTGGTACATTACTCTCAGGCCGGTGTTACATTCACATCTTACGGGTACACGACAGTCATACCATGACCTCTTCGTGCTGCTCCCAGTGGCCTGGTGTCTTAAACGAGTCTTTCACCCAATCTCCTCTTGAACTGAAGTTTTAATCATATTTAAGCATCATTATACAAAGCAACAATTACACGGCAACACAATAGCAACATACAACATACGGTAATCTAACAGGTTTATAGATTATTAGGCTACAGATTTAATACTGGACAACGAGAGTCCGGACTATATGGTGAGCTTATAGCTTATAGAGTTAATGACACAATTACTGACCATGTCTAAGGCTATTTAGCAAGAAGCATAACACAGAAACCATAGTGTTTCAATAGTCATCTTTACTTTTGTATAAAAGATTGTGCCAATTAATTGTTTATATGATTCCTGTAAAATAGGACATACCAGTAATCAATAATGAGAGCAAATAAGAAAAAAGTTACTAAAACGACTACTTTTGAACAGCGTCACTGATTACACTTTATTTTGATTGGATCCAATCAGACTTTTCTCTTCTGACCCAAACTCTTATCTTAGTAGAACAGAGGTTTCATCAACATTTTATGGCTTGATCATCCTCTGTGGGGAGAGAATGAGGCGGCGTATGCAGAACTGCAGCTTTTGAACATATTTTAGAATCTAAGAGCACTTGTAAATTGCTTGTAAAATATCATAGCATACCAGTGCACCGTTAAGCTGTATCTTATTCTTACAGACATATTAGAATCAGGTACTGAAACATTTTATGGCTTGATCTTCCTCTGTGGGGAGAGAATGAGGCGGCGTATGCAGAACTGCAGCTTTTGAACATATTTTAGAATCTAAGAGCACTTGTAAATTGCTTGTAAAATATCATAGCATACCAGTGCACCGTTAAGCTGTATCTTATTCTTACAGACATATTAGAATCAGGTACTGAAACATTTTATGGCTTGATCTTCCTCTGTGGGGAGAGAATGAGGCGGCGTATGCAGAACTCCAGCTTAAATAGTATTTTAGAATCAAAGAGCACTTGTAAATTGCTTGCAAAATATCATTACATACCAGTGCATCGTTAAGCTGTATCTTATTCTTACAGACATATTAGAATCAGGTACTGAAACATTTTATGGCTTGATCTTCCTCTGTGGGGAGAGAATGAGGCGGCGTATGCAGAACTGCAGCTTTTGAACATATTTTAGAATCTAAGAGCACTTGTAAATTGCTTGTAAAATATCATAGCATACCAGTGCAGCGTTAAGTTGTATCTTACAGACATATTAGGATCAGGTCCTGAAATCGACCAAAATTTCTTAATTTGATGTCAGAATATGAAAGTCACATGCTGTCAGATGGTTCAGATTTAAAACAAGATATTTTTGTTTGTTTGATAATATTGCTTTGAAAGTAATGTCTTGGTAGTGAATTGTTTGACAAATCTAAAGGGATATTTGTCTGACGCTGTTGGTCGCTTATGTGAGTATTAGAAGGAAAATGAAAGCTGGAAATAAAAAAATCACGTCCCCGAGTTGTCAGAAGCGTTAGATAGTGGGGCATAAAATACGACATGGTATATTAACTTGAATCATCACATTTTAAGTGCAAAACACAACATTATCAGTTTTTTTCGCTGTATCCAGCTTATAGACATCACAAATACATATTTTGTTACTGATGTGCATGTTTGTGAACTTTTCGGATGCAGCAGGCAGTCACGTTGGAAAGTGCAAATAATAGAACTTTAATACACCATCATCCTACATAAGTATCCCTCTTTCAGTATCCCAATCTTCGTATGTCACATCTGCTGACTCAGGTGTTTAATTTAGGCAATCAATCACTCTTATTACTCTCAGTTTATTAAGCTAAAGGATCACCCATCCATCTGTCAAGCCACGCCCACAGCTATGTACGTGCCTTCATCGCTCACACCCATCTTTTACTTCTGTCTCCTTTATAGTTTGGTGTCCTCTAATAGTAAGTTCCACATTTTAGGGTGATTCTTCCAACATATACCGAGTCTATCCAAAAGAAGCGAAGCAGTTGCTATCTTCTCTACTAATGTGTCATTTCTTTTGCACTTCAAAATGTTTTTCAAACCAACTTTTCCTACGTTTGCTTTGAGAGATAGAATGCCACTAACAAAGACATCATCCATGTCCATTGAACGAGTGTCCTCAGAAGCTCTGTACAACGCCTGCCATGCTTTTGGTGAGGCGATGTAAGCGAATCCTAAACAAAATGGCGGAAACAACGGAAATGGGTACTGTTCCTCGGAGGTAAAGTATTTTCCTTTCGGCTGTCTCTTCGGACCTTGCCCCGAACAGACATGGCAATGTAATACCATTTCATTGGTTGGTTCGTTAACTAAAGAATCTATCAGGAGAAATGGGTTAACAAAGATGTCATCATCAACTTTCAAAATAAAATCCGAGCGGCAATGGTGAACATACCAGTGCATGCCCATGATGTGTTTTCTGCTAAGGTGTTGGTACGAGTCGTGAAAATTGGCTTGCACGATATCGCCGAAGGCTTTGGATTCATTATTAAGCGATTGTTGTAGTTCTTGTCGAACGACTGAGCCCAACAAAAAAACAACCCCGAGTTGTCTCCCTTTATACGAGTGCACAGAACCGTACGTTGAACGAATGATCGTTCTCTTCTCAATGTGTTTTGCCCCCGAGTGCACAACTATCACGAGAAATAACTTTCTTCCAGTACAGATATTTGTATTCAGTGAAAAGTTATATTGGTGAAGATTGACAAACCTGTTATTGGTTTCATTTTCTCTTAATGTGAAGAAGTCAACGATTGCTGGATTAATGTCGGTGTTGTTCACTAGAGTTGGTGGGAACGCTGTAAATCGTTGCCGTTGTGAAGGTTCTTTTGACGTATATCCATTATTTCGGTCGTCTGATGGCAGTTTGACAACATTAGGGTCTCCCAGCCTTCTTTCCACGAAAACCCGGCCCTTATAACGCTGTTGGTGGTCATTTTGTAAAGATAATAATCCCATGATTGCCATGTTCAAAACGATAATGACGATTCCACACATGCAGGCAGCAAAATACCGCGGTAGTAATCTCATCTTTACGATGGGGGTAACTGCAAGATGAATATGTAAATAATATCAATATCATCACTTATTACATATTTATTAAAACAATAAATTAATATATAATTAAAATATATACATACAAAATCTTAATATTCATTGTCCTAAAAAAGAGGGTATCTTCTGTTTTCAGTGTTATAATACTTTTCTGTCATCGAATGACGAACTAAGAGCTGTTTCGTGACACTCTATGAAATAAACCTGTTTCTTGATTATATGATTTTTATGTAATTGAAATTACTTTAAAAAATTAATTCCATTTGTACATGCATCTGAAAATTGTTCCGGCACGTGACCAGTGACAATTTACAGGCCATCTGAGGTTTAAATATATAAAACATGCACGGTCTATGTAGCTCATCTGGCCTGAAAGATTTTGGTTTTTTGCGACTGTCCATCTGTCCGTCCGTAAGCGTTTTGGTAAACTGGTACGTCTTCAAAATAAGAAAAAGGCATAAAAGCTGAAACGTAATGTTTTTAGCAGCTTGGAATAATGATTTATGGATTAGTAAACCTGACTTTTAAAATCGGGTTCGGGGGCCACGCCTAAAAATCGTATCCAGAAGTAAAAGACCAAAATAAACTTCAGACATTTTAAGGATTATTATTCATAAATGTGGTGACCCTGGCCCCTCATAAGGGACACAGTCTTAAAACCTAGTTTCATCTTCTTCTCCTAAAACAATGCCTAGAAAGCTGAAACTTTGTGTACGGACTCCTGAATTGATGATGTTATGATCTATACGTTTGTTGAACCTGTTGCCCAAAAATAGGACAATAGGGGCTAGGCCTCAAAAACCTATTTATCGTTCTTTTCCATAAGTAAAACCAGTTCCTAGAAAGATAAGCTTCATGCGCCGATAAAACGTTTTGTGTTAAAATTGTCTTGTGTTGCTCTTCATATTGAAACTCTCATTTGTATAGTCAATTAGATAGCTGCAAAGCCAAAGAATTCTTATTGGACGATTAATGACTAATTTCACGATATTAGATAGAAAATAAATGAAACAATATTGAATTTAGGATTTCATTATCAGGTATAGAATAAGTTATTTTATTTTTCCCATTAGGGATTCGAACCCACACCTTCAGAGTCAGGCTACACCGCCAGCTATGATCATACCAACATCTTACCATCATGTGGATGGTGAAACGGATATTTGTACTTACCAAATATTTTAATGTGTAAAAAGACATTCTGGGATTTCATAAAGACTGCCTTTTAACAAAATTCGTTAACAGCGAGTGTGAATAAACATAATTCTCCATTTTTCTACAAAAAGCATCTCACTTCTATTTCCGTGAGCATTTTACATGGCCCTCATTTCGGAGCAGAATACCGCAGTTATCATTGCTCACTCATTGTTTAAGGGACTGCAGCGTAGGCCATGCCACGAATGTACGTGCTAGGCATGTTTTCAACGTGCACGTTATGCTTTACCCGTCAATGAAAATAAAACAGGGTTTCATACTGACCAACAATTGTCAAACTTTCCATCCGAAGCCTTATGGATAAAAGCGGTGGTTTGCATTTTCGAATCGACACTGTCAGATTTTCAGAAGTAAATCAAAGAGTTTAGAAGAAAACCAAAAGCAAATAGGCTCTGTCAGACCATATGTGCCCAACCTTTAAAGTAGCAGTAGCACTTTTTTTGGAAAATCTTATAATGTACGTAAATGGTAAATGTATTTTTATGATAGTGTCAAAAGTCTCATTTGCAAAAGCCAATCACCAATAGTCAGAAAACAAATCATTTAGATTCACATAAGTCCGTTGGCGGCCATTTTGTGGGAACACCTTTAATTCATTTTATGTAAGAAAAGGAATTGCATGACTGAACTTTACATTATATATTTGATTTATTTCTGCTTCATTTAGTTTAAATACATTGTCTTTCAATTAGAATCGTTTATTTTCATGTTCCTGACATCACCTTATAGTCCCCCTAAAAACGTGCTACTGCCCTTTTCCTAAGCATAACAAATTAAACCATAGTTACCTAAACTGTATGAGCAAGCCTTCTCGTTCGTTACTTCCTTGTTACAGCACGTCGAGGCTGCTATTGGTTGCTTGAACGTTGGCTATAGCTAGAACATATATCCAACTATGCGACATATGTTCTCACCTTCTATAGTACATTGTAACGATTATCATGAACACGTTTCATTCAAATGTAAGGACTCTATTGTTAAGCCAATTGTTAGGGCAATACGATGAACACTCCCTAGGCGGCAGGTGTGATTTAAATCTGCATAGATTATCAAATCATTACAGAGCCCATGACGTATTTGTGTTTTTTATTGGATTAGGGATTTTGTTTATCCACTTCTCAAAAAGTACCGGATAGACTGCGCTATTCTTCCAAACATGCTTTATAGGTATCCTAAAGGTGTGCACCTTATATTATGTTTTGGGAATTTATAATTTTCTACATTTTAATGGATGTTTGAACTTAAATTAAGCTAAAGATGTGCATCTCTTTTTACATTCTATGGTTGAAAACATTGAGAGCTTTTTTATTAGCTGGGGCATCTGTGTCCCACGGACAGAAATTTTCTAGTTTGACTTTTACTTCCGCGTAATACTTACATCAAACTACCAATGTTAAGACGAAAGTTGCAATAGAATTTTCAGTAAATTTTCAAAAACGCTGACGTTTATTGTGATAAAACGTATATTGAAATCTAGTTAAATATGTATATTAAAGTTTTATTGAAGGAAATTCATTTATAACATTCATTCCTTTGTAAAATTTGATTGTGATTGATATCAGTGTGATTAAAATCGGCCTAGTTCCGAGGAATGAAATATTCTAAATATCAACTGCACGGCAATATTGAATAATCAACTCCAGGACTCTGCTGAGAGGATACCTATCGAAGTGACATGTTCAATTCCCATAGAGCTAATATATTTAACTTTTATTCCTCGGAACAAGCAGATTTTAACTAGATTGGATTGATATGAAATGATGACATTTGAATATATAGCAATAAACTATAAAACCATCAGTGAAGACTTAAGGTGAAATGCACGTTTTAAGTATTTATATATTATGTCATTTCTCAAGACACATTTTCGCCCAAAAGAGGGCAAGATTTTCGCGTCAAAGAGTCCGACTCGGGCTCGATTACCTGTGTACCCGTGGAAGGCTTATTCACAGATATTTCATTGTTGTATTGTTGTAGTATACGTGTGTTATGAAGTCTTATTGCAAAAAAAAAACCATTTGCAACACAAAAATGTTGTTTGTATACAACATTCTTATAACATTCGATTCCGAATTGTAACTATTGTGAAAAATAAGGAAGTCCTTCTTATGTTGATAACATCTGGAGTGCATGTCAGCCACCGAGAAAGTGTTAAATCTATACTTGTTGGTATATACGTATATAATTGCATATTTCCATCAATAAATGTAATCTACCCTTTGTTATTTATTGAGTCTTGCTTTTTGGAACTGTTGGGAACTTGTGCAGACGCAGCGATGGTCGATCGAGATCGATCGAGATCGAGAGAGAGATCGAGAGCGAGAGAGAGAGAGAGACCAGAGAGAGACCAGAGAGACCAGAGAGAGACCAGAGAGAGAGAGAGAGAGAGAGATCGAGAGAGAGAGAGAGAGAGAGAGAGAGACCAGAGAGAGAGAGAGAGACCAGAGAGAGACCAGAGAGAGACCAGAGAGAGAGAGAGAGAGAGAGAGAGAGAGACCAGAGAGAGAGAGAGAGAGAGAGACCAGAGAGAGAGAGAGAGACCAGAGACCAGAGAGAGAGAGAGACCAGAGAGAGAGAGAGAGAGAGAGAGAGAGAGAGAGAGGGGGAGAGAGAGAGATATAACCATACAACAATGGCTGACTTGAAATAATAATAACCTTTGTCGTATTTTGATTTCGAAGACCATGTCGAATGATAAACATTCCTTGCCGAGGAAGGGTGTATCACAACATCTAATAGTTAAAAATCAAGTAAAACTCCCAAAAGTGTTCATCTGGTTTTTTTTAACGATGAATAAACTTTATACTCAAATTCTTTAAGAGGTTGTATATATACTAATTCCTTTTCGTAGTTTGTGTTCGGAGACCATGTCGATTCATAAAATGTCTGTTGCTGGAGAAGGGAATCTCACCACAAATGATAGTAAACCTCCTTTCCAGCAGCATTAGCGTTACAGAGGTTACAACAGTGTTCATCTTTGGTTCAACAATATGGAAATAGAGAATCTCAGCAAAACCTCCTCTGATATTACATTTATCAACACGAAGTTAACAATCTCACATTATAAACCAGAAGATGGTGAGATTCTTTTCTATCAGCTCAATCCATTTTTATTTAACAATTTTACTACATGTACCCTTAGACTGATAATCCATTGTTGCATAGCATTGTGATGTCATAATATTAATGAAATCATAGCATTGTGATGTCATTACTTGATGATATAAAACAATTGTGTCATGTAATATGCATCGTTCAAAATCCTCTTTCCAAGAGATATCGCTTGTTCTTCCACAAACAATATATCCCAGGAGATAACGCTTGATCTTTAAGCAATATATCACAGGTTCGGATAAACAGGTGTTTCACAGATGAAATAAAACGAATCACTGCACCAAAGATCGAGCCAGCGATAAGAAGCACCAACGTCCATTGCCACACAGTTGTCTCCTTGATTATGGTCGGGGTTTCCGTCTGTCCACCGACTGTCTGTGAGGAGTGACCCATCCGTCCAGTGGAACTCTCCTTTAGGGTACGTCTCATCACTCAAACCAATAAAGATATTCTCCCGAACTAAAACGAAACAAGGTATAAATTAAATTCAACTCTTATTTATTTAACGAGAATCCGTCCTCGTTCACAATATATACAAATTACAAATAACAGTCCCGCTGTCGGGCTTAATGGTTTTGTGAGTTTTCTCCACATATAGGTATGTTTGTAAGGCTACTCTTAACGTTTGACGTCCCGACTCGAGCTGTCAACCTTTTAATTTCCGTTCCCTTAAATGACAAAATCACAGCATGAGCTTGTCGAAAGTGAAGATGCATCTCCTGCATCTCTTTACACAATTTCACGAGCTCTATGGTTTTGTTTTGATGTCATATACTCGTGTGACACGGCCACCGTCATATAGTTCGTAATCATTTCAACAAATGTTTTATCAACTTGAATTATTAACGTTGGAAAAATGTCATTGCTTAGAAAGAATAGTTAAATATTAACTACTGCAAGACACAGAACACCTGCTAAACCCTTTATCTGTTTGTTCGATAGTTTTTGACCAGACAAGTCATGTCAACTAAACTTATCCAATTTAGATTCTCTTGTCAAATTAAGTTTTTTCCAAAGAGGGTATCACCATTTTTACCATGCGTTTATTATAAAGCCCCGTTTATACGCCGAGAGTTTGCATATGAGTAAATCATTACACATATCCAAATTTGCTCATATGAGTAAAATTCGACGTACGCACGCATTTGCACATATGTATATTTTACTACGGTAAGCAATTTTTTCACTACCGTAAGCAAATTTGCACCTAGTCAGGGGCAGGTATAAATGCCATACTACCGTGAGTAAATGTCGAAGTGTTTACTACCCTAAGTAAATCTCGTTGTTTGAACGTGTAGCAACTTTGCTCAGGGTTAGCAAATTTTATTAATTCCTGGAAAATTGTACAGCATAGGGAATGGTGACTATGGGTAGTATACAGTAATACGATACCAGGATAAACAAAAAAAAAATAACAAAAAATAACCTAGAGCATTAACATTTTTCATACACACTATACACAGGCTAGAAGCTATGTAGACAATTATAGTAGAATGAAATTTCTGATAGAATTCGATATGTTTTGATTTGCAAAAGTGTCCATTTATTTCTATCTGATAGTAGAATTTCACCTCGTTTTGAAAATGTTTAATGTGTGGTAGACTATTTTGGATTTTCCATCTATATGTGTGGAATTTAGCTAGTAAAAGTATCAAATCCAAGATATTATCACTTTCAAAATTTGGAGAATATCCAAAAAGGATTAAGTCTACTAAGAGATCTATATTACGTGCATGTTGGCACTTTGATTCAAACCATTCTGAAAATTTGTTCCAAAAGGTTTTGCTTCCCCTACAGTCCCAAAAAAGATGTTTTATAGTTTCTGTTCCAGCCTTGCAAGAGGTACATCAATTATTGTAAACTTAACTTGTGCACCTTAATTAAGAATGTATTTACAGGTAGAATTTTATGGAGCAATCTGAGCTGAAACCATCTCAGTTTAAGGTATGGGGTAGTTGTAAGTGCTTTAACAAAAAGGCTTTGCCAGTTTACAGTGATAAAGAGTTGTTCTTCCCATTTTTCGATGCTTTTCAGATTATACTCAGTTTGAGTTATGACATAATAGTATTTCTTTGAACCTTTTTTGCAAGCAAAAAGATTAGTTATAGAAAGATTTGTATCATTTGTTATTTCAAAGTTTGAATCCTTTTTAAGACCCAATTGTGTCAGGTATTTATTCACTGATCTTATAATTCCATAAAATTCCAGAAAGTTAGCAAATTTCGCCTTAATCTTACACCAACCCTTTTTAGAGCTTTATCGCAATTGTAACCTTTTTTCAAGATCTAGGGGCTTTTCCACAGTGTGAGCTGAAGGCGACAGATCGTCTTTTAGTTTCCCGCAAATCATATGCATAGTCATTCTGAAGCAACTCTGAATCATTAATATGATTCATAACATCTTCAAACCACTTACTTGATCGCAGTTTTCTTCGACATTCCCTAAAATTGGCCAGGCTAAATATTAGACAAGCACTAACGTAAAATGAATATTTACTGTGTCTCTGGAAAGTTAGAAACCCCTTACCCTCTCCATGATTATTGGCGGATGATTTGTATCATAAGCACTGAAAACCCAACTGCTTAGGCGACACAAAACCCCTATGAACGCATTGCAAAAAAACTTTTACACACGTGTGTATATATACTACCCTGAGCAAATTTGCATATATGCAAAGGTCCCCGTATAAACAAGACTTAAGTGTTGTTTAAGAGTTTATGTCTGTTTTTGTTAGGTAACCCATTCATTTTCCATATAATAGGTCAAGATTATTTCTAAAATCCTCATTTCTTCGCCGATTGTGTTGAATATCTGTTTTTCTCAACAAATAAAAACTCATTACAGCATGCCAAAATCATCGACGTTTTACCTAGGACAAGGACGGCATTTTACTTCACTGTATTGGCATTACAATTCACAGCGTCCTTGTTAGTTGATCTTCAATATTGTTCAAAACACGTTAAACACCAACTCACTCACTCACTCACTCAGTACAAACATATAAAAAAGTGCAAATTCCCTTCGTAGTTTGCTTGTGATAAAGATCCATGCACGCTGGTAAATCCAGCAAGTCCACTTTGACAAACGACAAAGAAGTTTCCAATCAAAATGTCCTCCCATTCTCTCCCGAAAGAGGCAGATCAAGTCATGTTGTCGTTGATTTAGCCTCTGTTATATTACGACGAGTTTGTGGGATAGAATGGAAGATGCCTGATTGGAGGCAATCAAAATTAGTTGTGCAATCAGCGACGCTGTTCTTAAATCATCATTATGGCTACTGAAACAAGGCAAAGGCATTGTGATATGAACCACCCTTTCCATGCGAGAAGCCTTGTCATTTGATAAAGAAATTCAAACGTATTGAGATGAAAGATTTTTCCGCCAGGGGAAACTGCCGGAACCCACGGATTTCGGCGTAATAGAACAGAGGCTAAATCAACTTGACTTGGTCTGCCTCTGTGGGGAGAGAAGGATGTCCTCCATGCTTTCAACATCTAGCTCAGTTGGTACAACTTGGTAGGGATTCCGACCGTCACCCGGAAGATGCGGTTCCCTGTCGCGTCATGCAAAACAACATTAAAAGATGGGAGTTGTTGCTGCCTTGCTTGAAACTCAGCATTGTTAAGAATGAAAACGCATCAAAGGGCGCTGCACTGTAGCTGTCGGATGCCTAGGCACAACCCGAATCTTCTTGTACTTGTACTTGGGACAATAAAGTGTTATCATTATCATTACAAATAATACTCACAATTGTTTGTCTTGAGATAGGTAATGACAGTGTTGATCTTAGCGGTTGTGTGGAGGTTCACGAGATGTCCATTTTGATCTCCTGAACATTCAGTCGTTGCATCTGCATGATTCTTCTTGTAGGCATCGACGATCTTCACACACATGTTCACTAATGACAGGAGGGTGTAGCCGGCTATTGGACATTTATGAGTTTCTGAAAGGACAATAGAAAAAGACGTCAAAGTCCGGTAACTGTAGGCCTATATCAGGTGACACTGGATAAACCATAGTTAGTCAGAAATAGATTGACAAGGATACGGACACAAAATTTCAACGTTTCTTGAACGAATTTGTTATTTTTGGTTCGCATCATGAATATGAGTGATTTGTATTTGCATAGCTCCCACAACATCATGATATCTAAAATGCTAATTATCTTTACTGGAAAATTTATGAAAATATATAAATAGCCCAAATATGTAGAATTTCCAACATCTTTCAAAATAGAAAAGTGAATGTGAGTGAAGACACTCCATATTTCAACCGTGAAACCTTCCCTGTTGATTAACTTTTCAAATGACAGATACTTTAAAAGTCAATATCGATAGAGCTGTTTATGGTTTTTGAAGGACAATTTCAGTATGGTATGAATTTAGGTGGTCTTTCGATGCACTCAGGTACGATTAAGCCTTAACATCAGTAAATATAGGGTGTGTTCTTTTGAATTAATTGACAAAATAGACATTATTGTTGATAATTCTATGCGCTATATTTGTAAATGATTATACTATATCTTATAAGAATAACAAACCATTTTGAGTAAACGTTTTTACTGTTTTTCTCAACATTACGATCCACATTTCGCAATTCGCAATATAATGAAAATATGTCTGCTGTTTTATACCCTTCATTCCACAATGAAGGTTTTAATCTTGAACATTGTTTATTCATGACAATGGAATTGGGTACAAGTTATATGACTTGGAATAGAGTATGCATTACATATTTATATGATAAAACCAAAATAATCTGGATAAGATGTTAATCTATCTGAGACTCGTTATGATTATATTTTCTAAGATAACTGAGTATCAATATATAGGTAGATTGAATCCAACTTTAAACAACAAGAAACCTCATTATTTTTCCCATGTTAATTGGTAAATATGTACAGAAAACATTATCAACTTAAAAAAACACCAAAAAACGTTTTCATCGGTCCTCTAATAACAAAGATATCGCCCATCAAAGTTCGCAAACTTCAGGCTTCTCAATTTAACAGTCTGAAAAGGGATTCTACCGGACGAACGATATTGCCTTTACTGCGCATGCGAGAAAGGGCGATGTGATGTGGCAGGTTATGATTGGCTGAGAGAAGTTTTACAGACTGTGTATTATTATATCATATACAGAACGGAAATGGGCCTAATCAATGTAAATATAACAGACAATGGTGGTAAATAAACAGAATAAACATGTTTTAGCACGATTTAGAAGCTTCATCTGTCCGGCAATAAAACAGAGTAGTAATTAAACAGTAATGGCACATCGTAACTGATTGTGTAATTACAGGCCTAGGGAGTCGCGCTTGGGATATTTCACACTCTTTGACAATGTTGTTACAAGAATTAGGGGATGTTGTTTTAGAGATCAAGCATGTCTGCCCATCTATGACACGCCCAGTTGTCAAAGCACTAGTCATCCATTGGTCAACAATAAGACAAACTAGATCCAATCAAAAATTAAACATTTAGAATTTATCATATGCATTGCATCTGTCTTGCGATGAACACATTCAGTACAGACACACGAGATGGAGTATTTTGCGTTTACAGTGACTTCAATAAGGTAGGCTTTGGTCACATGATATGTAAACTAAACTTTGTGCATTCAAACTTATATGTATACATATTTGTTATTTCAGGCAGTTGTTTGCGTTAGAAGTTTACAAATATTTAAAATTTAAAATAACATTATCTCAAACAAAGATATAGAATGGTATTTATTTTACGCTGATGAGTTGTCTCTTTGTAAACTAACATTGTTTCTTTATTTGATTGAGAAACGCTCAAGACATGATGAAACATGGTGTCAAAAGGTGTATCAAAATGTATTGCTTACTTAATACAATTTCATGACATGATGCCTCAATGACACTCTCTTTCCGAATATTTCGTAGTGTGTATATAGCAAAACCTCATTCAGATTATATAAAATTACTTCAGGATTATTCATACGTTCCTTAAAACATTTCACTAATTTGTTTAATTTGTCTTCAACTTTATCTGGCCATTCATCACAAAATGTAAACTTAGAACTACTAAATTCAAAACATAACTATACCGTAAAATCTAAGAGATTTTCAAAACAAGATTGAATATTAAGATTTTGCCTTGATGAAATATCCTTATGTTTATACCATTAATGAAGATATAACCTTAGCATTTAATTGCTTTGTTGTATGTTTTCGAAAATCGTTGTTTCAATACTGTCACTGTATATGATATGTGTACTGATCTGTCCATGGTTACGTTACGTCACTATTTTGTAAGGGAGCGGCTTAAATATAAACATATACCCCGTTTCTTTTTAAAAAATAGATATGCGAAACATAGTTCTATGACAGGGCTATGACAGGGCTATGACATACCATGTAGTCTCATTGATGAATTGACTTTAGATCCCTCTGTAGAAGCCGTGATTAAGGTATCAACAGTCAAAAAGATTCAACCAAAATTAGTAAATGTCTTCATTATATGTCTCACTAACTAACCGTCATACTGGAAAGTTGTTTTCTTTGTTTGTATAGTAATTATACGCCAAGTAAGTAAGTGACCGCTTGACTCAATACTGTAAACAATAGCAATAGCCTGACCAGTTTGGCGAGAAAGGGCGATGTGATGTGGCAGGTTATGATTGGCTGAGAGAAGTTTTACAGACTTAAAATATGATGTTTGTTTTCAAAGTCATTAATGACTATTTTGCGCATGTTTTTGAACAAACAAAATATCGATGTTATCTCAAGATATCTTTCTGTATCCATTTCTGCAGTGTGTACCCCCTCGGGGTTACATGTTGTTTAAGGATTGATTCAAATAAAAGGTTGAATTTCATTTGAATTTCAGGTTGTAATTTCGTCATACGTACAATTACAATATATTGTTCAAGTATATTAATCCTTGGTTTTCAAGTCATTTATCAATTCTGTTTGTTTTATAGCCTCGTCAATGGTTGGTAAAATGTTCCATATTAATAAATGTAAATGTGTGAATTTATAATTTATGAAAGATTCCAGTATAAATGATATTCAAGTTGAAAAAATAAGAGATATGTTTAACAAAATAATTGTGAATTCTGATAATCAAAAAGAGGAATTGATTTCATGTAATGATTTAATTCAGTGTCATAAAAATACCAATTAAAATTTATATCGAGTCTAAAAAAAATACCTAACGTCTTAACGGGTCAGCAGCACATTTTATGGGGAATATAAGGTGATGTCAGGAAAATTTAACAAATCCAATTGAAAGACAATATATCTTAACTTCATGAAACAGTAATAAATCCAAAACATTATGTAAAGTTCAGCAATGGGATTCCTTTTTCTTACATAAAATGAAATAAAGGTGTTCACACAAAACTGTCCGCCAATGGACTTGATGTGAATCTTTATAATTCGTTCTCTGACTATGTAATTTGTTTGTGCAATGATATTTTAGAAAGATACATTTAGCATTAACATTCAATTATCACTTCGTTGATGGGCATTCTAGAAGTTGAACTTCTAAACTTGAATATAGAAGTTGTATATCCATAATATTGCCTTTATCTTCTTCATACAATTATCAGTGTAAAAATAAAAATACAAAATTTTCACAAAACTTGCTACTGCCCCTTTAAAATTCCCTCACCTAGTGCATGGTAGTATCCCCAGTTGTCTTCTGTCTCCAGTCCAAAACTGGACTCCTGGTGTCTTACATCTGACAACAGACAGAGCTTGCTGTCGTCTCTGTAGAAGACTGACCTGCAAGGAGGACGACACAATGCAGCACAGCCAAGTTGACTGCCAACTTTTGTAATGTTCCCTTTATCCGAATGAACTAGATTTTCAAACATTAACTGAAACATTATTTGATTGAAATGAACCATGATTACAACAACGTATTGCACAAAGTAACGGTGTACCTGACTGTGGACTCCTATCCCTTTTTGAGTTTATTGTTGGATCAATTCCTGTCTGTGTAGGTGTATTCAATAATGAATTATGTATTTCGATAGAAGATAATTGTAGTCTCCAACGATCGATTTTCCTTTTTCTGAGCCCACAGTTACATGACAGTGTTACAAATGAATTTGGAATGAGCGAATGTCCCCATTCAAACCAGCAATATATACAATAATATAACAAACAATCTTACATTGTAATTACAAATTAATTCATCTACTAATTCACAAAATGTTTTAGGGTAAATATCAAGCTAATACTAGTTAATATCAAATGTCAAATGAGTAACACTTACCAGCTAGCCAAATATATTCATACACACATTCAAAATACTTGATTTAGTTTCCTACATCAAATCAATGTGTTATAAAACCAATTTCTTTTTTCTGCTTAAAACAAAATAACTATGCAATATAAAAATCTTATTCAAATTTTTTGGAATTCTACAGGACATTTTATCAAAAATATATTTTTAAAAGAAAGAATGAACTGATTGAATATAACAATTATTTACCATTCTACCATAAATGAGCAAAATACTGTTTTCTGATTGGCTGCTGTGAAAAATCAGAGGGCGTATAATTTTGTTATACTGTGCTCTGTTTACTTCGTCTAATGCGCAAGAATTCATTTGTTGCCTAGCAACAAGTAGTTCTGAAATATTGCTGTTTTCACAAAATAGATCTATGCAATTATTGCGTTGTATGTACATTATTTATAGAATTTATTCAAACTTTCCACAAGCTTAACGCTTGCAGTCTGTCAAAAACGGTAAAATACACGACACTGAGTCACTGACAACAGATTTCCTGTTCGCACGGTCCATCATTATGTAGCGTTAGACCAAAACGGTCTCGACAAAGTTTAACCAGCCAGAATTTCATACGAATATGTACGAAATGCGGCATACACTAACCTTATATTTATTTACAACACCAATGCAAATAACCGACGTCAGGTTTGTGAAAATATGCAGAACTGAACATAACGCTAAAAACCGTCACGAAATAATAAATAATAAAACGGCTACTGAATAGAGTGAGCTCCCTTTGCAGCATTCGGATATTTGTCGGTAATCTCCGAGGTCTTCTGTAACGTCATTCGAGATAACCAAATCCGTCAACACTGTGTGAATGTCGCTCCGTGGAAATCGTGCACGGGCATCATGACACAGCACACCTGAGTCAATGCGAAAGAATATAGTTCAATTTTAAATCGCTATTGTGGTAGAATGGAGATAAACATACTGTGTTTGGAAATCAGCGGCATATAACAGAATTATTATAGCTCTAAATTATCCATTTAAAGCCTCACGCTACGCGTTCGACTTTAAATTAAATTTAGAGCTATAATAATTCCGTTATATGCCGCTGTTTATCTCCTAAGTATTAAACGGTTAATGCTTAACGTTTTTAGTCCATCTTATTGAATGTACATCTTGAAATGTTGAATGTCTAACTTATTTTTTGAAACCATTGGCCCTAAAAAAAGACGTCAATATTGAAACAGACAATATGACGCATCTGAAGTTTGGGACAGACATATATTAGATGCAGAGGTACGTTTATCCTCCAAGTGGGTTTTAATTATTCAGCAAACATGGGGTTTCAAGACAATTATACAGACATTTTGTTATTAATCTTAAGCAAGTAATATCACCCAAGAGAGATAGATAAACTATTTGAACATTTCTGTAAATTTTGGAGAGCTTAAATTACCCACGTTATGTACATTTGATATAAAGATAATGAATTTGTAATGGCTCACCTATCAAAGTGGCAGGTAAGAGATTTCTTGGAATGATAAAAATATCCAAGAGCAGATACTGATATCTTCTTTGAAGGCTTTGTGGAATCTACCAGAAACCTTTCAATAGGATCAACTTACTCTTTGATCTTATCCAAAGCCTTCGGTATTTTTTTATTTGGGTAAGGCTTTGGGGCAAAATTTGGGTAACGTCCGGATATACTGGTTTATCACCGAAAAGTACCTGAAAACCCTATACATGTGTATGGCAGTTATTTTGATGAGAAGTGCTTTAAAACGAATTAAAATTATTATGTTATGAATGATAATTGATATATACTTTGAACTGAAAGTTATTATTATTATTTTTATTATTATTATTATTATAATGAGCGGGGTGATTTGTATACCCGGCCATTAATAAAAAACATTAACTAAGCATGCAGATTATAAGCGTCTTAAAATGTATTTTTTAGATGTAACAAATTGGGATTACGATAGGAAGCTTTTAACAAACATTATTTTTAGAAATTGCAAGCTACACTTATGCATACAATGCACATTTGTATTACATTACCGCATTTACATACATAATTCACTTTTCACCATTGTGTAGCGACGATTTGGAACATTCAAGTGTCAACGTATTGACATTTATATATATAATATACATAAATTCGTTATAACATTCCGTCGAGAATGTATAGGGATATATAACCCACTTTGGTTTCGGCACTGGGATAACCCTTTGCACAATCGACGGAATGTTATAACTTATATTGTCATCATTATTTCATCATGATTATTATTGCATATACATGAAAGTTGAGGCTGACCTGTATATCACAGCTAGTGTGGAAACTCGTTTCGTAGTCTCTTATCAACCTCTTATCAATGTGACAGACGGACAGATTGAGTTGGAATACACACTAATGACGTTTATCTCAACATAGACAACTTTTTCAAAACGATTTTTGTCTCACGATATTACAAAATCTCTCACAAAGAAAGGTAAGACGACATTATGAGAACCATGGTGAAAACATTGACATGTAGAATGACACGTCAAAGGAAATTATGAAACTGTGTGTATTGTTAAATAGAGAATACATAACGACGTCCTCTTTAATAGCATTTTTGTGAAACGAGTGAATATTTGTGTATTTATTGAGCGAATTATAATACCCATACCGTTCACGAGTTTCATATAAATGTAATTAAACGAGAATGAGTTAACCATTTCATTTATTACTAGCTTAATTAATGATTATGACGTCAATATGACGCCACGTCACGGTTAGAGTGCGATCTTAGTATACACTGTGTAATAACCTTTTAAGATTTATTAAACAGGGATATCTTTAACGGGCGACTAATTATTTCATTTATGTATTTATGTATCGATTATAGTTAAGAATGTATCTAGATTTTCCTGGAGGTCACGGTCTATTTTCTTACTTGCTTAACAAGTATGCATTAATTGCCTTAAAACAACTTCAATAACATATGGTCTAAAAAAATCTTTATTTCAGGAAACCATGATCATTCACTGTCTTTTCATTGGCTGCTTCGTTGGAATGATAGTGAAGAGCATTGTAGGACTACCTGCTAAAGGTATAACGCTTTGGTTACACCTTCACATTCCCTTTCCACAAAGGTAGAGTTAGTCTGATCCAATCTCCCTTCGAATAATATCATACGTTTCCAGCAGTCTCCCCTCGCGGCAACATTTTCTCAACAAACCATTTGAAAAATTCAGCACAAAAAACACTTCTCGAATGGAAAGGGTGGTACTTGTTATTCTGCACGAAGCAGAATAAAATTGTGACTCTTGGACTGCGTCGCTGACTGCATAGCTGACTTTGATTGCAAACAAGGATTTGGTCTTATTGGAACAGAGGTTGGATCAACACGACTTTCTCTACCTCTGTGTGGAGAGATGAGGAGCAGCTTGCCTACTGAAAACAATATTAACGTGACATGATTTTTAAGCCAAACCTTGTTCGTCTGTTTCAATATTGATGATACATAAGTGTTGAAGATAACATACAATAGGAATGTAGATGCATGGAATTAATGTTGCATATATCCAAAATCGAGGAAGATCTTGAAACTGTGAATAGAATAACAGTGCTACATACATAATTGAAAATATAAGTCGTTTATTTGAATAAGTCTATTACAACATCGTATGCAATAATAATAACTGTTTACCTACATAAATAATTGCCGCATATATGTTATTTTTCGTTCCTTCATTCATTCGTTTATAGCTGATGCAGAGAAAAGGTTCGTTGTACAGCAATATCGTAAGTAAACGTCCAAAGTTACTCGATAAGAGATAATTTCTACAATATAGTAAAATGAAAATTAGTTTTGTCTTTATAGCTATCATTCGAAACTAACTGTATATTTATTTGGTTTTACTTGTATAGTTCGTTTTAAAAACGAAAACACATTTTTAAAGTGAAAACAATGATCATGTCAATACCTTTATATTTATGAATATACATTTCTAACCTAAAAAATTATTTTTACCAACGAGCAGAATGTTACACTTCCCTTGTTACAGAACGTTTAATTACACATTTTCTCAAAAGCTTGAACAAAGGACAAACATGAAATGTTGCCCATCAAAACTTCTTTCACAACCTTGTATTATTCAGCAACAAAGCTTGGCTGTGCATATAACTGATCGACTATTAAAATGGTGTTACCTAACATAAACACTGTTGATCTAAATTTATTAAGATTCAATTTGCATTTCTAAAAGTGGAATTTTTTTTGGATACATGTATTTATAATAATTTAGCATATAATATGTATATCTTTCAGATGAAAAGTGTGAAACCCCACCCGTAAGACTTAACGGAGCAATTTCCTGTTCATCAATCAACTTCGAGGTCGGAAGCACCTGCACTCTTACATGCATGGCAGGATACAGGGCCAGCAACTCACACTCAGCTACTCATTGTCGGTCTTCAGGCAAATGGTCAAATCTTGCAACTTGTCAACGTATGTACCTGTTTGCTGTCCATTTTGTTAATAATAATGATAATAAATTGAAAAAATAAGTGTTAAATTTATCAAATGTATGGACTAACATCTTTTTCCTACTGCCATCAAAGGAATATGCTTGAGTTTGCTTGTAGTTAATTTTAAAGCTTTAAAGATGCCTTTCATTTTATCTGTCTCTTTAGGGGTTTGTTTAGAAAAATTACAATACGATAATGACGCGACTTAAGTTTCTGAAATCAATCGATGAACATTATAAGCCTTTTCATAACCAATGGAAATAATAGCCTGATCATTGAAACATGAATCCGACTGTTTGACAAAAGACAGGGCCTATCCATAATTCTCAGCAAGAAAACAAATACTATAAAATCTTCCTTCTTGATTGTCGTTTTAAGGTATATTTCTTTTCGATAAGACAAAGTTATTATGACAACATAATTTCTTTGTGACGCATGTCCCGAGAAAATCATATACACAATGCAAAAGAATTCATTACCTTGGATCTTCATGTCCTGTCACCACCTTCAACATTGGACTTTGACCAATTCTTACACACCATCGACGGTATGGTGCAGGAATCGAGAGCATCATCTTTGGTGACGGTTGAACGTCTTTCTCAAGGAAAAATCCTGATTCAACCTATCCTATTCATATAACTGCCAAGCGGTTTACACTATGTTGAGGCTTATGTCATTATAATTAAATTTTTTGGCCATCCCCTATGATATTTGATAAAAAATAACATGTTCAGGGCAACCTGGTTTTTGTTCCATGATCAGTTTGATCTCCTGTCATACGCTTAGCCATACTCACAGGGGTTGTAATATCGACCCTCAGTCACGGTTCTGCCATCCTCGATAATCCAGTGCTTTTGTTCCAATAGATCTACACTACAGCCCTGGAAAACTTATCGGGGTTTACCTAAAACTCAATTACCTCCATTTGCCATGACTTAGCAAAACGCTTGCTTTATAACAACCAATGAGATCACTTCTAAAACCAGCTCTCTATCTCTCCCTATGCCTTTGTTTCCGTCTTTTTCCTCATCCTTTCAATCCCTTTCTCCCTGATCTGTCTACTCTCTTTTGGATGGCAACATCCACGTGCTAAATAGCTGGACAATTGCAGTCAAAACGTTAAACACCAACTCACTCGCTGTAGTGTAGATTTATCGGAACGAAAGTGCTGGGTTATCGAGGATGGCCTACCAACAAATATAGTTCCACCTGAACACTAACTTGTGCAAAGGGTACAAACCAAGCAACTCTCACACAACCAGTACTTGTGGAGCTGCATGCAAGTGGTCAATACTCGTGAGGAAGTGGGTTTTCGTTTTCTAGGGTCTCAACATAATATACATTGATTCATAATTTTCATATTTTCCATCAAATCCATATGCTATTTTGAATAATTTACGTCGGTATTATATCACTTAGCTTCAGGAGAAGCTTGTCAAGACCTTCCGAAGATCACGAACGGCAAATACCACTGTCCTAACATCTCCCAAGTCCACAGACAACATGATGTGTGCGATCTACAATGTGACCCTGGATTCAAACCAGACTCCTGGATTGTTCACACAGAATGTTCTAAATCAGAAACATGGACCACTTCAGCGAAGTGTGTAGGTAAGAATGCTTTCATGGAGATTTTACAACCTTTGTTTCGCATGTTGAGCAATTTGTAGTGTCGTCGTGCATTGATATATCCTTATTATTCGAGAAAAGGTGTAACTTTTATAGGCAGCTCTGTCATTGGTTTGACTATGTCTTACTTAATGAAAAAAATAACAAACCTTGAGTCATAAACCGTAGAAGTTGAAGTACGTTTATCCTATACTTCTTATGCAGGTATGGATTATTTAAGTATCATTGTTTCATTTCTGTCTAACCGAGTTCTGATAATGTTTTGTTGGTTTAGCAACGACAAACTCTTTGATACCCTTTCTTCAGAAAAACGATGTCAAGACCTTCCAAAGATTAAGAATGGTACATACGTTTGCCCTAACAACTCCCAAGTCCACAGACAACATGAGGTATGTGCTCTACATTGTGACTCTGGATTCAAAGCAGATTCCCAGATCGCTTACACCGAATGTTCTAAACATGAAACATGGACTTCATCTGCGAACTGTATTGGTAAGGATTCTCTCATCTGTTGGTCATTGTATGATTAGTTGCTTCTGTTATGGTATTCTCCTCTTGATTATAGAAAAAAGAAGTTCAAAATACTATTGACAGTTGTTACGAATGGCCTGTAAGGCCCGATGGGCTTATGGCATGGCATGGTGTCCGGCGTCCGTCCGTCCGTCCATCCGTCCGTCCGTAAACTATGGGAATTTCGACTTATTCTCCAGAACCATAAGGCCTAGAAAGCTTAAACTTGGTGTACAGACTCCTTGACTAGTGAGGATTTAAAATTGTAGCTTCTTCTCCAGAAGCATAAGGCCTAGAAAGCTGAAACCTTGTGTACAGACTCCTTGACTAGTGAGGATTATAAATAGTAGCTTTAGTGGCCCTGTGGCCCCTAATAAGGGCCACAGGGGCCAAGCCCTTAAAAGCTATTTTCATCTTCTTCTCCAGAACCATAAAGCCTTGTAAGCTGAAACTTTGTGTACAGACTCCTTGGCTAGTGAGGATTATAAATTGTAGCTTTGGTGGCCCTGTGACCCCTAATAAGGGCCACGGGCCACGGGCCACTCCCTAAAAACCTTTTTTCATCTTCTTCTCCAGAAGCATAAGGCCTAGAAAGCTTAAACTTTGTTTACAGACTCCTTGATTAGTGAGGATTATAAATTATAGCTTTGGTGACCATGTTGCCCCTAATAAGGGCCACGCCCTAAAAACCTATGTTCATCTTTTTCTCCAGAAGTATAAGGCCTAGAAAGCTGAAACTTTGTGTACAGACTCCTTGACTAGTGAAGATTATAAATTGTAGCTTTGGTGGCTCTGTGACACCTTTTAAGGGCCACGGGCCACGCCCTAAAAACCTATTTTCATCTTCTTCTCCAGAAGTATAAGGCCTAGAAAGCTGAAACTTTGTGTACAGACTCCTTGACTAGTGATGATTATGAATTGTAGCTTTGGTGACCCTGTTGCCCCTAATAAAGGCATCTTCATCAGAAGTAAAGGCCTAGAAAACTGAAACTTGTCGCCTATATATACTGAATTTTATGAATGGTGACCCTGTGGCCTCTACAAAGGGGGAATCACATTGACCACACTCTACAGCATAATTGATGATGAAGCCTGATGAGCTACAGAGCCAATGGCTCTATTTTTGATTTTTATACTTTAAGTGTTTAACAAGTAAAGTGTAATATCCAATCAAAATGACAAATACAATAACCATTGATAATCTTAAAACCTTATTTGTTATAGCATTGACCTTTTCAACTTCATTTTTGCGCCAACAAGTTACTTGTTTTTGCATTTTACTTTTGAATTTGTTTGTGCGCCAAGCCGTCAATGAAACTTTATTGACTGTATCAGAATGACTATTCCCGGATCAAAGATCGGATATGGAAAATAATGCTCTCAAAATACCTCAAATGAAATATTTGTGGGGTTAACCTTTACACTATAGCAAACTAATTCAAATGTATATACATTTTTCCTTCAGAAATACAGTGTCCAATCCCACCGAAGGTCTTGAACGGCAAATACCACTGTCTAAACCAGTCCAAGGTCTTTAAACATCATGATATATGTGATTTACAGTGCAACCCTGGTTTCAAACCAGATTCATGGAAAGTTCACACTGAATGCTCTAACTTGGGAACCTGGACCTCCTCAGCGGCCTGTGTTGGTAGGTGTTGCTGTAGAATATACTGCTCAAATAAAGAAACGGGTAGCTGAAAACAGACTTATACATTTTGCATTTTGCATTAGTGAATACCATCCAGGCCAAGGTGTAAAAAAACTAGAGTCCACCTCTGTTAGAACTCTATCAGTGTCACCCTGGGGCCCTAGTGTGTAGTGCAATAAAAACTTAAAAGATCCCACGAATTCATGTCAGTGGCTGAATGGAAGATACATGAACACGTGCATACGCCGAGCTCGGTTATCAGCGTCAGCAGTGTTGGACAAATTGCTGTGACTATGTGTCTCAGTTCACCCAGCTGTGAATGGGTACCCTGTGAGGCATAGAATGGTACCTAACCTGAGCGCCACATATGGATGCCGGTTGAATACTCCCCAGGGAGTTGAATTGGAAAAATTATCGGACCGTGAAAGAATACCATTGACCAGGGGAAACAATAAGCGCCTTGAGCAACCACGAATGGATAGATATGCGAGCTATGTAAATATTCGTATAATAATAATAAAAATAATGCTGGCCTGACTTAGGAAAACATTGTTGCGCTTGTATTGTCAAATGATTGATTAGTAGAGACTTGGCAGAACACAAAGCATGTGTGAAAAGGTCAAAGTTACTAAGCTGTGAAAACATGTATCTTGTGCGATCTCAATTAGGGACATTTTATGCTTGACATTCTCATCCCATAGCTAAATTCAACAAAATATCCTATTGCAATGTTTTGAAATGTTCTGATATTCTTCCCCACAACTCTCAATTGCAAGCCTGTTACATCATAACAATGACCGGCTGTCGTATCAAAAATGGATGTAGTCATTCGAAGCATCTTTACCCAGGATAATCTTGGAAATGCATTTTTAATGACAAAGGATTCAAGCTTGGAATGGTTGGACAAAGCGTTCTTCGGAGAACTAATGTTTAGATGCAAACGTGAGATTCATTTTTAGCTCATCTGGTCTGTAATTACGGCCCCATGGGCTTATGGCATTGCATGGTGTCCGGCGTCCGTCCGTCAATCCGTCCGTCCGTAAACTTTGTGGAATTTCGACTTCTTCTCCAGAGCCATAAGGCCTAGAAAGCTGAAACTTTGTGTACAGACTCCTTGGCTAGTGAGGATTATAAATTGTAGCTTAGGTGGCCCTGTGACCCCTAATAAGGGCCACAGGGGCCACGCCCTGAAAACCTATTTTCATCTTCTTCTCCAGAACCATAAGGCCCAGAAAGCTGAAACTTTGTGTACAGACTCCTTGGCTAGTGAGGATTATAAATTGTAGCTTTGGTGGCCCTGTGACCCCTAATAAGGGCCACAGGGGCCACGCCCTAAAAGCCTATTTTCATCTTCTTCTCCAGAACCATGAGGCCTAGAAAGCTGAAACTTTGTTTACAGACTCCTTGATTAGTGAGGATTATAAATTATAGCTTTGGTGACCATGTTGCCCCTAATAAGGGCCACGCCCTAAAAACCTATGTTCATATTTTCATCTTCTTCTCCAGAACCATAAGGGCTAGAAAGCTGAAATTTTGTGTACAGACTCATTGGCTAGTGAGGATTATAAATGGTAGCTTTAGTGGCCCTGTGACCCCTAATAAGGGCAACAGGGACCACGCCCTAAAAGCCTATTTTCATCTTCTCCTCTAGAACCATGAGGCCTAGAAAGCTGAAACTTTGTGTATAGCCTCCTTGAAGAGTGAGGATTATAAATTGTAGCTTTGGTGGCCCTGTGACCCCTAATAAGGGCCACAGGGGCCACACCTTAAAAACCTATTTTTATCTTCTTCTCCAGAACCATAAGGCCTAGAGAGCTGAAACTTAGTGTATAGCCTCTTTGAAAGGTGAGGATTATAAATTGTAGCTTTGGTGGCCCTGTGACCCCTAATAAGGGCCACAGGGGCCACACCTTAAAAACCTATTTTCATCTTCTTCTCCAGAACCATAAGGCCTAGAGAGCTGAAACGTTGTGTACAGACTTCTTGACTAATGAGGATTATAATTAATAGCTTAGGTGACCTTGTGGCTCATGATAAGGGCCTGAGCTATACCCTTCAAACCTATTTTTGTCTTCTCCAGATGCATAAGGCCAGGAGCTGAAACATTTTATACAGACTCCTTTGAATTCTAAATTTTACATTTGGTGACCCTGTGGGGGGAACCACAACTGTCACCCTTATGCAAAATTGCTATGAAGTCTGATGAGCTACAGAGACAATGGCTCTATTTTTAAACATTGCATGGAACAAGAATGGTCATTCGTTTCTTATTGTGCGCCGTATATTCGATTTAGGTGAACTGCTTTACATCACACCTGAACAGCAAGTATATTCGATGTAGGTGAACCGCTTTACATCACACCTCAACAGCAAGTATATTCGATTTAGGTGAACCGCTTTATATTACACCTCAAAAGCAAGTATATTCGATTAAGGTGAACCGCTTTACACCACACCTCAACAGCAAGTATATTCGATGTAGGTGAACCGGTTTAAACCACACCTCAACAGCAAGTATATTCGATGTAGGTGAACCGCTTTACATCACACCTCAACAGCAACTATATTCGATTTAGGTGAACTGCTTTACATCACACCTGAACAGCAAGTATATTCGATGTAGGTGAACCACTTTAAACCACACCTCAACAGCAAGTATATTCGATGTAGGTGAACCGCTTTACATCACACATCAACAGCAAGTATATTCGATTTAGGTGAACCGCTTTACGCAACACCTCAACAGCAAGTATATTCGATGTAGGTGAACCGCTTTACATCACACCTCAAAAGCAAGTATATTTGATTAAGGTGAACCGCTTTACATCACACCTCAACAGTAAGTATATTCGATGTAGGTGAACCGCTTTACATCACACCTCAATAGCAATTTATCGTGTGTGAGCTATTTGTAAAACTTACATAGAAAGATGTCAAATTCTCAGGATGGTTTAATTTTATGGTTATGTTTTTCCATTTCCTACACTAAATTGGGAGGTGAAACGTTTATGTGTGCGTTTGTTTGTGGCTGTGTGTATGAATGTATCTGTGTTGTATGTTGTCTGAATGCTATAATCTTTCATCAGTCATAAGTTTGACTACTCGAACGTTCCGTGTTTGATGTTTTTTATCCTCTATTTCTGTCCTCAAAGTAGGACTGTCACTGATTTGATTTAGATCTTTAAAGAAATCCTGCTGGACAAGATCATATATTGTTTTAAAAGACACCATTGTCTATATTTGATAGAGAAATGCATGCGAAGGCTGTTTAGTTTAAGCAGAAGAAATAGTAAAGATGAATATTTGTTGGTGTAAATTTGCACTCTTGTTATGATAACATAGTCTTCTGCTTCTGAAAGGATTCTAATGACATACAGAGATCCATAAGTAAAGTTTCCGTTTCATTTTATGGATTTTGCGTTTAGGTCAGACTACAATCCTAATGGTGTGTTCAGCTCGGAATTAGATCCTTATCATTTGTTATCTAACATGCTTTCAGTGGAACCACTAGATTGTGAGGTGTGTTCTGGAGCATCTTGTGGAATCACTTATAGTCCTCTTGTAACCTGTCCAACAGACCAACCTTACTGCATGAACCATGTGGATAACAAATCGGATGGAAAGAAAATTTTCACCAAATCGTAAGTTACGTGTTTCTGTACAAAACAGGTGTGAGTTTGATAAGGTAAAACATTGATGATTAAGAGGAAGCATTCATTTTTTTTTTATTCGATTTTACTTCTTTCTAAGGAGAACGTATGATGTAATGATATCTCTATTCCTAAAATATCAACAGTCTGTGTTTATCTTTCAGAAAAGGTTTATTATCAATTGAAATAAATAGATGAATAGATGTCATAACTCGGCAGATTTAGGCTATGTAGTGGTAATATTATAATTTAGTATTTTTTGTTGGAGGTATAATGCGTTACAATGGTCGTTTTACATTCAGAATATTGTCTCAAAGTATGTTAAGTTGGCCCCCAATTACACAACTTTCTCACCATAAAATATCATTTGTATATAAATCGTGAATGATATGGTATCAATCTTGCTTCATCTCGTTTTATACTGTAAATGTTTCTCAATTGCATAAATCATTAAAAAACACATTTTCTCGTTTCATAATTAATTTTCAGATGTGCATCTGCCGTGGAATGTAACTCAAAATGGTGGCATGGAACCTCTGATAAGAACGAATGTGTTGACCTTGACCAGACAGTGTTGAGATTCAACTTCACTTGTTACTACTGCTGTACAGAAGATGGGTGCAACAGACCATTAA
The DNA here is from genome assembly GCA_916613615.1 of Steromphala cineraria. Taxonomy (NCBI): domain Eukaryota; kingdom Metazoa; phylum Mollusca; class Gastropoda; order Trochida; family Trochidae; genus Steromphala; species Steromphala cineraria. The sequence goes on from OU744735.1 coordinate 7,015,024, forward strand.
TGCCCGTCCGAAATACACTGTTTGTTGGTCGTGATTAAACTTACTTTGTATAAAATGCTTTTATTGTAAAACAGTGGAAAGCACAAATAAAACTGTAACCTGAGTATTGCGTTGCGTTCCATTGTACATTTACACTTATTCAAAATGTCTAGAGGAAAGATAACTTTGATTGTCGGAAACTGTTACTTTGCCTTGATAATCCGTAGTTGATGGCCATGAGAGATCGTATTTAGTCAAAAGCTATTATACGGGATAACAAATGTCCCTGTGTATTCTCTTGGTTTGGTGATTTATAATATGTTCAGCGGTGAGAGACAGAGTTTTCCGAGTAATAGTACAGAGTTCTAGTCATTGAAATTTACAACATATTTTCTTTGAAAGTATCACAGAGGGGAGTAAGTCATGTGTTAACTGGTTTGAATTTACAGGACGTCATAGCCGTTGCTATATAACAATGCAAAATTGTATAATCACATTAACTGTTGAGCTTATATTGCATACCCTGACTTTAACCAGTCACACGATGAAAGATTAGTAAGATCATATTGACACAAATCCTCTATATCCTTTTCTTTGTACGACCACGGGAAAACCTTATTGCTATGTAAGGGTATTCATATCTGTGCAAGGCTATTAATCCCCAAGGATGTTCATGCAAGGTAAAGCCCTGCATCGCCTTACAAAAGTTAGATTTGTTATGACAAGCTGTACCAAAGGGTCGCAAATTTTCGTCTGTGGCTTCCATTGCTATGTTATCATTCTGTATTGGGATACTCTTCTGACATATCATATTACTTATGTGTGCATGGCTATTAATACCATTTGCTTATATGATATTCCTGTGGCATTTGAAAATGAAAACAAAATGTGATACAACCTGCCAATGTTGTACATAATGCTTTTGTAATCATCTCAAACATAAACGCCCTGAGATGCCTCCGTCTACCAACCATTTCTGTAAAAAAAATCCATTTAACCACGAGAGTCTTTTGATGTCAACACTATCATTAGCAAAATTTTATTTAAAAAAAATATATATTGAAATGCAATGGGGTGTCATTTCTGATGCAAAGCGTTTGCGGTGTCATGTAGCTGCTGGTGACAGGGCATTGTTCAAAATCTACTGTCAAGACGATATCTCTTGTGGAACACATATTGGAGAATAAAAGGAAATTTTACAATAGTTATCAAATTTAGGAACTATTTTTGTTTTAAAAGAACAGTAAGTTTAGATGATTAGCGTTACAGTGGAAAATGTCCCCAGTCAAACCAGAAAAAAAATATGACAAACAATTAAGTAAAAGGATTACAGTTTAAATAATCAAATTATAAACAAAGTGTTTAAGGTTACAATATCAAGCTAAGGCAGGTTAAAATACAATATTAAAGGAGTCACATTAATAAGTCATAGTAATACCTTATCCGATGTAATATGCACCCTCTCCCTATAAGCGCCCCCTAACTGTGCTTTTAACTCAAATAACATTAAGCGCCCCCTCCCAGGAATCCCTTACATGACAAACCTATGACATTTTACGTTAATAAATGGTTTGAAGACTTTATTTAGTCCTCCTCCTTTATAACTGCAATTTGATTTGTAACTTTTCGCTAAAAACCTATCTGCAGTTCGAGAATATACAAACATTTCTATCATTCAACTAAATGATTAAGACATTTTTATAAGCGCCCCTTCTTTTCAATTGTTTTTACCGCCCAGAGCGCTTAATATGTCGAATACGGTAAGTTATTCCCCAGTCCTTAGATATCACACCGCTGATGAATGTAGAAACAGTTAGTGATAGGTGAATCCAACTTGTAAAGGTATCAGAACAGTGTCTCGGCAGATGATCATGAATCAATCATAAGAAGCAAGAGGATCTAGAGTTTTAAAGCCGACCTCTATATTAGTGATATACCATCTAGAATGTTCATGAAAGTTGCACGACAAACTCCAATCAGAACAGTCCATCTCAGGTATTCGTGAAATAGATAGAACATCTGAGAATAGAAGATTGTAGTCATTGCTAGTTTACATACTCAGAGCAAGTGTTAGTGTGACCCGCTAAACAAAACAACAGTGTTATACAATGTTAAACTAGTGAATGATTACATACTCATAACACTCTTCGTCTTAAGGAGAAGAAAATCTTTCTGTTGTAGTAATAATAAGTCATTAACATTATAATATTTCAAACACAATGAGAAAGCATAATACAATCTTTGACAATATTGGGATCGATCTGACTTAGGTCAGTTTTCCCTATAAACAATGTGTAACATAAACATTTTCTATCATTTCTACATGTAGGAACTAGTATTTTCCTACGATTTAAACCAAAGGGGTTTGGGTCATGAAGATAGACATCTGTAGCTGATCATCTTTACATGATTTGTCATCAGATGAATAATGAAAATAAAATGACCGATTCATAAAAATGTTAAGGATCACAACCAACAAGCATCAATGTTCAACTAGTAATGGTATGACAATACAAGCAGTCTATATTACAGTGTAAGGTCAAAGGCATTCCTACTGGCTTCGGCTGGAGGGATCTTCCTTTAGCCGTACAGGTAGAGTGTCTGACTCCCATCCTGCTGGTTCCGGGTTCGAATTACGTTGGAAGTGAGAAAACATGGGATTTTCACTCCTGGTACATCTTCACAAGATTTCAGATTGTCAGTTATTTATTGGAATAAGTAAAAATGGATTAAAATTGTGAATCGATGTGTTGTTTTATGAATTATGCTACAGAACAAATGGCGCTATTATTTCATAACTCTTGAACTAAATAAGCAAGGGAAATAATTAATGTTCATGTCATAATGTTCATAATTTATGTCATCTCCAACGTAAGCACTGCTAATATTGTGCATATGTTGTACTCCACATTTTATAATATTTCATATCAAATCAAAATAATGTAGATGTTGTAACAACTACAAACCATAATATCTAAACGTTTACACTTATTTTCTTCAATATACTCATTTGATTGCTGTCATCAAGATGGATATCACCATGACCAATTCGTTTTATAATCCTAAACATTTACACATGCGTTTCATCATTTCTTAGCAATCTATAATTGCCTCTCAGAGAGCTGTCCAATCTTCCTAGTAAAAGGTCATTGCCAGACCCTATTCAAGGGCCAGGTAGTTGGCATCTCATCAGGGATTGACCCCAACATACATATACCTGTCTTTGTTACTTGTTAAACTTAGGGGAAAACATGAAATTTGGATTTATTGTTTTCATATGCCAGTTTCAAAAAGAAATATTTCTGGCAGGAAGGAAATTGACGATCAAATATTGGTTCATATGTCAAGCAGTCCTAGTTTTAGTGTTACCACTTCTGTAGCCCTAACAGTTATATTAAGAAATTCATGCAAACAATGAAAAATTATCATCTTTGAATTCCCAACACTATTTTATATGAGTGTAAGTATTTTATAGTTAAGAAAAAATGCAATGGCAAAATACGTGAGATATTCCAATTTTGTCACTTTTTACCCACAAAATGATTTTTTTAGAGTTATCTCGTCTGTATGTGATAAGACTGGTATAAACTAAAATCATTCCAAATTTCATGCTTTCATCACGAAATGCACAACTATTTCACTTATCCGCTTTGCAAATATTTAAAGCATCAAAAATGTCATTTTATACTTTGAAAAGTGTATCAGCACAGACTTTTTTGCATGGTTTAACTCCACCTTAAAAGTATATATTTATTGTCAAAGGATTTTGATCAGTAAGGACTTCAAAGTACACATCAAAAATAATCCTCTTTTACAATGTACATAGGATAAAAAATGATATAACTTGGTAACTTGAATACTTTTAGCTTAGTTGGGATCGTCTTATTGTCTTTTGAGATTTTGCGATTGTCTGGGTCATGTTCTTATCACCCTGTTATCAAGTAGCACATGGACAGGTTGGGAAGAAGGAATACTTGTTCACAACATAGACATTTTCATTTAAAACATTTTCAGAGCAGTATTTCTTTACGGCGACAAAAAGACATAGAAAGGTAAGCTATAGAATTTGAAAAATGGAATCAGTTTATCAAAAAAAGTTATCAAAACATTAGAACTAATTTTTGAACCAATACATTTTTCTTGTTATCTTTGAAAATTAATGAACAAAGATTTGCCGTAGACAAGAAGTTTTACTTAAATATGCTGTTAGAAATTGAAACAATGACTGAATTCGCTTCTACCTGATAATTTATAATCAATGTATCTTATGAAGGTGTATTCATCAAATTGTACTCTCATGATCTAGTGATGCTAATATTATATAGTTTCTCTCATTTTTATTTAAGAACATGAAACGAACGAACATGAACATAACTGTCATCAGATGTTTACTTGGAACAGCACTGGTTAGCGTTTTAGGGCTACCACCACATGGTAATACGCTTTATATGGTCTGCCGTTTTACTTTTGTTTACGATTTTTACTTTCGAGCAAAAGCAAAGCCTCAATTTAGTTTCTTTTTTATGAATGTTTTTGAACCATAATGTTTTTTGAAGGGGATTGCTCAACAGTTACACCTTAAAACCTTTTTTCAGAACAATATTCATAGTGATTTAAGTGTCATACATCTATTTTCTAGTATATTCTTTATACTACAATGCTTCCTTCTTTAAACATTTATTGAAACCCAACGTGTTCTGTCACATTCCTATGGTGACTTTGGTGACACGTATGGGGCTGTTTTCAATTGGAGAATATGTATACCTTTCTTGAGAAGAAAAAGAGTGCTTGAGTAGACTGCTACATTTGTTATTGAAACAGTATGTTAATAATGTGAATGTTGTCACTTCTTTGATCATCAAATATTTGATTTTTTTCACTTCTTTAATCAGATTATTTCACAGATTATTTCATTGTTGTATTGTTGTAGTATATGTGTGTCATTATATTCTTCTCCTGTTGTTATTGCACCCATTTGCAACACAAAAATGTTGTTTGTATACAACATTATTATAACATTCGATTCCGAATTGTAATTATTGTGCAAAAAAAAGAAGTCCTACTAATGCTGATAACATCTGGATTGACATTCAGCCACCGTGAAAGTGTAAAATCTATACTTGTTGGTATATACGTATATAATTACATATTTCCATCAATAAAGGTAATCTACCATTTGTTATTTATTGAGTCTTGCTTTTTGGAGCTGTTAGGGATTTGTGCAGGCGTAGCCCTTACGTAAATACTCCAAACAGATCTGCTATGGTCGATCGATCGAGAGAGATGGATAGAGAGATCGAGGTCAAAAGATGATCGGGAGAGTGAAATCGAGAGAAATCGAGAGATATATCGAGAGAGAGAGAGAGAGAGAGAGAGAGAGAGAGAGAGAGAGAGAGAGAGAGAGAGAGAGAGAGAGAGAGAGAGAGAGAGAGAGAGAGAGAGAGAGAGAGAGAGAGAGAGAGAGAGAGAGAGAGAGAGAGAGAGATCGAGAGTGAGAGAGATTTCAAGAGACAGAGAGAGTGTGTGACAGAGAGAGATATCGAGACAGAGACAGAGACAGAGACAGAGAGACAGAAAGAGAGAGTATGCACTATTTTGTAGTTTGCTTTCGGAGACCATGTCTAATGAGGAACATCTCATAGTACAAAATCAAGTAAAATCAAGTCGAATTCTTTAAGAGGTTGTATATATAGTAATTCCTTTTCGTAGTTTGTTTTCGAAGACCATGTCGATTCATAAATGTTGGTTGCTGGAGAAGGGAATCTCACCACAAATGATAGTAAACCTCCTTTCCAGCAGCATTAGTGTTACAGAAGTTGCAAAAGTGTTCATCCTTGGTTCCACAACAGGGAAATAGAGAACCTCAGCAAAACCTCCTCTGATATCACATTTATCAACACGAAGTTAACAAACGGTTATACAAATATCTGAGGCTTATCTCAAATTATATACCTGAAGAGGGTGAGATTCTGTCTATCAACTCAATCCATTTTTATTTGACAATTTTACTACATGTACCCATAGATTGATAATCCATTGATGTCATAGCATTGTGATGTCATAATATTAATGAAATCATAGCTCATTCTGATGTCATTACTTGATGATATAAAATAATTGTGTCATGTAATATGCATTGTTCAAAATCATCTTTTTCAAGAGATATCGCTAACAATAAATCCCAGGAGATAACGCTTGATCTCGCAATATCTCACAGGTTTGGATAAACAGGTGTTTCACAGATGAAATGAAACACATCACTGCACCAAAGATCGTGCCAGCGATAAGAATCACCAGGCGCCATTGCCACACAGTTGTCTCCCTTACTATTGTCGGGGTCTCCGTCTGTCCACCGGCTGTCTGTGAGGAGCAACCCATCCGTCCATTGGAACTCCCCTTTAGGGTACGTCTCATCACTCAAACCAATAAAGATATTCTCCCGAACTAAAAGGAAACAAAGTATAAATTAAATTGAACTCTTAATCATTTCAACTCCTAATTTTTTACAAATACAATTTTTTTCACAATATATACAAATTACAAATAACAGTCCCGCTGTCGGTCTTGATATTCTTGTGAATTTTCTTCACATTAAAACATATGTTTGTAAGGCTACTCCTAAAGATTGACGTTCCGACAAAATCGCTGCATCGAATCTTGTGCGTCTCTTAACACACATTTCACGAGCTCTATGGTTTTGTTTTGATGTCATTTACTCGTGTGACACGGCCACTACCATATAAACTAAAGTACAAAAGAAAGAACACACCCACAGATTTTCGTATTATTTGATATTCATTTACAAAGTAGCATTTTTTTATGCTGTACCCTTGTGTTACGAATGGAAACAATGAAATCATATCATCAAGACGCATCCGAGGCATATAAGTTCAGGTAAAAGTGATTTTTTCGAAAATCACGTCTTTTTTTAAATTTCTACATGACTTGGGCGCGCTAAGAGTATAAAAAACACTGAATTCTACCATTAACTACTAGTGTTCCGAAAAAAGCACGAGAAATTGCCACGTTTAACAGCAGCAGAGCGAGAAAGAGTCGTTGGAATGTCTGAAGTTGGAGATTCAAACAGCCTCCCTTGGCTACAGCATGAGAAAGCACGCGTGACGAGCTCTCAGAAAAATGTCCTACTACTCTTAAAAGAGGAAGAGTTATAACTGCATGAGACAACAATTTTGAGTTAACATTCTTGTGATTAACAAAGCCCTAGCAATATTTTGTGACTTACTTCGAGAAAAAAATTCTCACTCCGACAAAAGTCAGGTCAAAGGTCAATCCTACGACCACGTTGTTTTTTTGAGTAGGGACTCTGTCGTTGAAACATTCTCCTACATTCCCAGTTGTCAACATGCCTCCCAAGAAACCTATCATGTCCCATGAGATAGAAGAGATAAGAAGTTTTCTGTCTGAAATGCCGAAATCGAGTGAATTAACTGACCTAATCAAAACCGCTGTTGATACGGCAGTAAAATCTCTCCGTGATTCTCTGAAACTCGAGATAAAAGAGGCGGTGTTGAGAGAAATAGGCTTCGAGAAACTGCAAAATGACTTTCTAGTTCTTGACATGGAAAATAAAAAGTTTCGGTCAGACATGAATGAACGAGAAAAACAAATTGAAGAGCTACATGTAAACTTGAAACTTGATGGTGTATCGGATAAGGTTAATCACTCATTCCGCCTGTCTAACCAAAATGAACAATTTTCTAGAAAATGTAACATAAAGCTCTTTAACATGGAACAAACAGACGGCGAAGACCTGTAAGAAAAGTTTTCTGATTTCATGGAAACCATGTTATGCAGGAATTCAGGTGAATATTGACGAAATCTCCGCAATCCATAGGATCGACCATGCAAATAAAGCATTGTTAAACCAGTTCTTGTGAAGTTTATTTCAGTGGTAGCCAAAGCCAAAATTATCAGGGCACGAAAACAGATAAAAGAAAAATCGTGTGTTCGCCTTGCTGACGACGTCACTAAGGCAAATGTGGTCTTAATTAATAGACTGAAAAAACATTGTGACATTATGAATGCCTGTTATTTTAATGGCAGGGTTTACGCACTGACAAACAATGGAAAGAAGTTCAAATTCTTCCATTTCGACAACATTGATGCTGTTATCAACCAAAAATAGCTAAGGCAATAGTTATTTAGTGATGTCTCCATTGTTGTGAAAGACTATTATGGATATATTACGAGCGCTTCACCGACCTACTGATGTAGTATGCCATGGTGTGCCTCTTTAGAAGACATGACTGACAATATCCGCACTACAGATACACTATTCTCGCTGATTACTTTTAACCAGTCCGTGGTTCATTTAGTTACTTGAATATCTACAGCACATGTCTGAGAACACTCAACATATCATCTTATTTCCTTGGATAACTCTACATGTGTTGACTTTTAACCAGTAATGATAATAAGTCATTAAGATTTTGTATTTTCCATTTTTTGTCCAGACATTGTTGATCATAAGTTAAACATATGTCTACACTTTGGTTGGAATAGTAATCAGCAAGTGTAGCTGAACATCCGCAGTTAATGATTATGAACAGTGAACACTTAATTATTTTTCCTGTACAGGAACTATATGGGTTTATTTTTGTGTGGGTTTTTTTTTGGTTGACTTTTTCTATATTCGGGAATTAGAATTTATTACTATGAACTTTCCCCCTTATTTTTCCAAAAGAAATTCTTTCAAAACTTTGTACAATACTTTTGCAATGAAATATATTCGCAAAGTGAATCTAACGAATTTTATCACTTTTTGAAATAAACCCTCTGACTCTGTTTCCTTATTTTGACCATTACATGGACATTGTAGCTTAAGGAAGCATGATTTCCCGTTTTTTATTTTTATATTTTCTTCTTTTTTTCACTTGCTTTCATCCAAATCTCCTATCTTTCCACTATACTCTTTCTATTTAACGCCATGTAAAACATTGGTTTGGGAATAACATACACACTTCACTTTTCAAATCCTATTTTTTCTAAAATGTGTTCACAATGTATAATGTAAGATTTTTATCTATGAATGTAAGGGGCATAAACAAGACTCAACAAAACGCAGAGACATATTCAATTTTGTTCGTAGCAAAAAAGCATCAATAATATTTCTCCAAGAAACTCATAGCACAGTTGAAGACGAACTTGTATGGGCAGCAGAGTGGGGGTTTAGATGTCATTTTTCACATGGTTCAAGTAAAAGTTCAGGAGTAATGGTTCTCATAAATAATAATTTTGAATATCATATGCATGAAATAATAGTAGATGATAACGGCCGTTTTATAATTCTTGATATCCAGTAGAGGATATCCGTCTTTCACTTGTGGATATATATGGACCAAATATCGATTCACCGGAATTTTTCGATGATCTTGCAAATGAATTGAGTAAACTTTCAGGTTCAATTATTTGGGGAGGAGACTGGAACGTGGTGCAAGACTATCAAATTGATACTTATAATTATAAACATAAAAACAACCAAAAAGCCCTTGACAAAATACTAGATATCAAAGATCAATTAGAACTTGGCGTCAACCCAATCCATTGAAGCAAAGTAGACTCGACTACTTCCTTATTTCTGAAGATATTTTATCTCTCGTAAAGGCAGTATCGATTGGAATAAGTTACAAATCTGACCATTCTTATATAATCCTGGATTTAGACCTTAACCCTATTGAAAGAGGCCCTGGATATTGGAAGTTTAACTCAAACCTGCTTTGCGAAGAAGACTATGTAAAACTTGTAAAGGAAACTATAAAAAATACTTTGAATGATGTAAAAATATCGGGAACTAGCGATGATATTTCTTGTATGACTTTTAAAATGAATGACCAGTTTATTTTTGAAATATTAAAAATAGAGCCATTGGCTCTGTAGCTCATCAGGCTTCATCATCAATTATGCTGTAGAGTGTGGCAATGTGATTCCCCCTTTGTAGAGGCCACAGGGTCACCAATCATTAAAATTAAGGATAAGGCGACAAGTTTCAGTTTTCTAGGCTTTATTCTTCAGGAGAAAAAAATGAAAATAGGTTTTTAGGGTGTGGTCCCTGTTGCCTTTATTAGGGGCAACAGGGCCACAAAAGCTACAATTCATAATCCTTACTAGCCAAGGAGTCTGTACACAAAATTTCAGCTTTCTAGCCCTTATGGTTCTGGAGAAAAAAATGAAAATAGGTTTTTAGGGTGTGGTCCCTGTGGCCCTTATTAGGGGCAACGGATCACAAAAGCTACAATTCATAATCCTTACTAGTCAAGGAGTCTGTACATAAAGTTTCAGCTTTCTAGGCCTCATGGTTCTGGAGAAGAAGATGAAAATAGGTTTTTAGGGTGTGGCTCTTGTGGCCCTTATTAGGGGTCACAGGGCCACCAAAGCTACAATTTTTAATCCTCACAAGCCAAGGAGTCTGTACACAAAGTTTCAGCTTTCTAGCCCTTATGGTTCTGGAGAAGAAGATGAAAATAGGGTTTTAGCGCCTGGCCCCTGTGGCCCTTATTAGGGGTCACAGGGCCACCAAAGCTACAATTTATAATCCACCAAAGCTACAATTTATAATCCACCAAAGCTACAATTTTTAATCCTCACTAGCCAAGGAGTCTGTACACAAAGTTTCAGTTTTCTAGGCCTCATGGTTCTGGAGAAAAAGATGAAAATAGGTTTTTAGCGCCTGGCCCCTATGGCCCTTATTAGGGGTCACAGGACCACCAAAGCTACAATTTATAATCCTCACTAGCCAAGGAGTCTGTACACAAAGTTTCAGCTTTCTAGCCCTTATGGTTCTGGAGAAGAAGATGAAAATAGGTTTTTAGGGTGTGGCTCTTGTGGCCCTTATTAGGGGTCACAGGGCCACCAAAGCTACAATTTTTAATCCTCACAAGCCAAGGAGTCTGTACACAAAGTTTCAGCTATCTAGCCCTTATTAAAATAGGTTTTTAGGGTGTGGTCCCTGTTGCCCTTATTAGGGGTCACAGGGCCACCCAGTCTGATTTAAATAAACTGTGACTCGAGGAAAAAAGTGTAAAAATATTATCTCTAGCGGGGTTCGAACCTGACCCAGCCCGGCTTTCCTCTCATTCACAGTCTGAAGGCAACCCTATTGCCCGCATGTTCTGACACAAGCTCATCTAGCCAATCGAAAGGAGCGCAGTGAAACCTTCGGTATCCCTCAGGGGCAGGTAACTCCATTGTACCATCGTTATACATAATCGCCGGTAAACGCTATTTAAAAACGAGGATGTGATTGGATAGCTTACGACTGGGTTTGTCTGCGCTAAACTGGTGACAGCAACACGCGATAGAGGTGGGTGCATTCAGACCGAGACGGAGAGGATATCCCGAATGGTTCGAGCCCCGATAGAGACAATATTTTTTATATTTTATTTCTCGAAGCACGGTCGATTTTAATCAGACTGCAGGGCCACCAAAGCTACAGTTTATAATCCTCACTAGCCAAGGAGTCTGTACACAAAATTTCAGCTTTCTAGCCCTTATGGTTCTGGAGAAGAAGATGAAAATAGGTTTTTAGGGCCTGGCCCCTGTGGCCCTTATTAGGGGCAACAGGATCACAAAAGCTACAATTCATAATCCTCACTAGTCAAGGAGTCTGTACATAAAGTTTCAGCTTTCTAGGCCTCATGGTTCTAAAGAAGAAGATGAAAATAGGTTTTTAGGGTGTGGCTCTTGTGGCCCTTATTAGGGGTCACAGGGCCACCAAAGCTACACTTTTTAATCCTCACAAGCCAAGGAGTCTGTACACAAAGTTTCAGCTTTCTAGCCCTTATGGTTCTGGAGAAGAAGATGAAAATAGGTTTTTAGCGCCTGGCCCCTGTGGCCCTTATTAGGGGTCACAGGGCCACCAAAGCTACAATTTTTAATCCTCACAAGCCAAGGAGTCTGTACACAAAGTTTCAGCTTTCTAGGCCTCATGGTTCTGGAGAAGAAGATGAAAATAGGCTTTTAGTGCGTGGCCCCTGTGGCCCTTATTAGGGGTCACAGGGCCACCAAAGCTACAATTTATAATCCTCACTAGCCAAGGAGTCTGTACACAAAGTTTCAGCTTTCTAGGCCTCATGGTTCTGGAGAAAAAGATGAAAATAGGTTTTTAGCGCCTGGCCCCTGTGGCCCTTATTAGGGGTCACAGGGCCACCAAAGCTACAATTTTTAATCCTCACAAGCCAAGGAGTCTGTACACAAAGTTTCAGCTTTCTAGCCCTTATGGTTCTGGAGAAGAAGATGAAAATAGGTTTTTAGCGCCTGGCCCCTGTGGCCCTTATTAGGGGTCACAGGGCCACCAAAGCTACAATTTATAATCCACCAAAGCTACAATTTTTAATCCTCACTAGCCAAGGAGTCTGTACACAAAGTTTCAGTTTTCTAGGCCTCATGGTTCTGGAGAAAAAGATGAAAATAGGTTTTTAGCGCCTGGCCCCTATGGCCCTTATTAGGGGTCACAGGACCACCAAAGCTACAATTTATAATCCTCACTAGCCAAGGAGTCTGTACACAAAGTTTCAGCTTTCTAGCCCTTATGGTTCTGGAGAAAAAAATTAAAATAGGTTTTTAGGGTGTGGTCCCTGTTGCCCTTATTAGGGGTCACAGGGCCACCCAGTCTGATTAAAATAAACTGTGACTCGAGGAAAAAAGTGTAAAAATATTATCTCTAGCGGGGTTCGAACCTGACCCAGCCCGGCTTTCCTCTCATTCACAGTCTGAAGGCAACCCTATTGCCCGCATGTTCTGACACAAGCTCATCTAGCCAATCGAAAGGAGCGCAGTGAAACCTTCGGTATCCCTCAGGGGCAGGTAACTCCATTGTACCATCGTTATACATAATCGCCGCTTAACGCTATTTAAAAACGAGGATGTGATTGGATAGCTTACGACTGGGTTTGTCTGCGCTAAACTGGTGACAGCAACACGCGATAGAGGTGGGTGCATTCAGACCGAGACGGAGAGGATATCCCGAATGGTTCGAGCCCCGATAGAGACAATATTTTTTATATTTTATTTCTCGAAGCACGGTCGATTTTAATCAGACTGCAGGGCCACCAAAGCTACAGTTTATAATCCTCACTAGCCAAGGAGTCTGTACACAAAATTTCAGCTTTCTAGCCCTTATGGTTCTGGAGAAGAAGATGAAAATAGGTTTTTAGGGCCTGGCCTCTGTGGCCCTTATTAGGGGCAACAGGATCACAAAAGCTACAATTCATAATCCTCACTAGTCAAGGAGTCTGTACATAAAGTTTCAGCTTTCTAGGCCTCATGGTTCTGGAGAAGAAGATGAAAATAGGTTTTTAGGGTGTGGCTCTTGTGGCCCTTATTAGGGGTCACAGGGCCACCAAAGCTACAATTTATAATCCACCAAAGCTACAATTTTTAATCCTCACAAGCCAAGGAGTCTGTCCACAAAGTTTCAGCTTTCTAGCCCTTATGGTTCTGGAGAAGAAGATGAAAATAGGTTTTTAGCGCCTGGCCCCTGTGGCCCTTATTAGGGGTCACAGGGCCACCAAAGCTACAATTTTTAATCCTCACAAGCCAAGGAGTCTGTACACAAAGTTTCAGCTTTCTAGGCCTCATGGTTCTGGAGAAGAAGATGGAAATAGGCTTTTAGTGCGTGGCCCCTGTGGCCCTTATTAGGGGTCACAGGGCCACCAAAGCTACAATTTATAATCCTCACTAGCCAAGGAGTCTGTACACAAAGTTTCAGCTTTCTAGCCCTTATGGTTCTGGAGAAGAAGATGAAAATAGGTTTTTAGGGCCTGGCCCCTGTGGCCCTTATTAGGGGTCACAGGGCCACCAAAGCTACAATTTATGATCCTCACTAGCCAAGGAGTCTGTACACAAAGTTTCAGTTTTCTAGGCCTCATGGTTCTGGAGAAAAAGATGAAAATAGGTTTTTAGCGCCTGGCCCCTATGGCCCTTATTAGGGGTCACAGGGCCACCAAAGCTACAATTTTTAATCCTCACAAGCCAAGGAGTCTGTACACAAAGTTTCAGCTTTCTAGCCCTTATGGTTCTGGAGAAGAAGATGAAAATAGGTTTTTAGCGCCTGGCCCCTGTGGCCCTTATTAGGGGTCACAGGGCCACCAAAGCTACAATTTATAATCCACCAAAGCTACAATTTTTAATCCTCACTAGCCAAGGAGTCTGTACACAAAGTTTCAGTTTTCTAGGCCTCATGGTTCTGGAGAAAAAGATGAAAATAGGTTTTTAGCGCCTGGCCCCTATGGCCCTTATTAGGGGTCACAGGGCCACCAAAGCTACAATTTATAATCCTCACTAGCCAAGGAGTCTGTACACAAAGTTTCAGCTTTCTAGCCCTTATGGTTCTGGAGAAAAAAATTAAAATAGGTTTTCAGGGTGTGGTCCCTGTTGCCCTTATTAGGGGTCACAGGGCCACCCAGTCTGATTAAAATAAACTGTGACTCGAGGAAAAAAGTGTAAAAATATTATCTCTAGCGGGGTTCGAACCTGACCCAGTCCGGCTTTCCTCTCATTCACAGTCTGAAGGCAACCCTATTGCCCGCATGTTCTGACACAAGCTCATCTAGCCAATCGAAAGGAGCGCAGTGAAACCTTCGGTATCCCTCAGGGGCAGGTAACTCCATTGTACCATCGTTATACATAATCGCCGCTAAACGCTATTTAAAAACGAGGATGTGATTGGATAGCTTACGACTGGGTTTGTCTGCGCTAAACTGGTGACAGCAACACGCGATAGAGGTGGGTGCATTCAGACCGAGACGGAGAGGATATCCCGAATGGTTCGAGCCCCGATAGAGACAATATTTTTTATATTTTATTTCTCGAAGCACGGTCGATTTTAATCAGACTGCAGGGCCACCAAAGCTACAGTTTATAATCCTCACTAGCCAAGGAGTCTGTACACAAAATTTCAGCTTTCTAGCCCTTATGGTTCTGGAGAAGAAGATGAAAATAGGTTTTTAGGGCCTGGCCCCTGTGGCCCTTATTAGGGGTCACAGGGCCACCAAAGCTACAATTTTTAATCCTCACAAGCCAAGGAGTCTGTACACAAAGTTTCAGTTTTCTAGGCCTCATGGTTCTGGAGAAAAAGATGAAAATAGGTTTTTAGCGCCTGGCCCCTATGGCCCTTATTAGGGGTCACAGGGCCACCAAAGCTACAATTTTTAATCCTCACAAGCCAAGGAGTCTGTACACAAAGTTTCAGCTTTCTAGCCCTTATGGTTCTGGAGAAGAAGATGAAAATAGGTTTTTAGCGCCTGGCCCCTGTGGCCCTTATTAGGGGTCACAGGGCCACCAAAGCTACAATTTATAATCCACCAAAGCTACAATTTTTAATCCTCACTAGCCAAGGAGTCTGTACACAAAGTTTCAGTTTTCTAGGCCTCATGGTTCTGGAGAAAAAGATGAAAATAGGTTTTTAGCGCCTGGCCCCTATGGCCCTTATTAGGGGTCACAGGGCCACCAAAGCTACAATTTATAATCCTCACTAGCCAAGGAGTCTGTACACAAAGTTTCAGCTTTCTAGCCCTTATGGTTCTGGAGAAAAAAATTAAAATAGGTTTTCAGGGTGTGGTCCCTGTTGCCCTTATTAGGGGTCACAGGGCCACCCAGTCTGATTAAAATAAACTGTGACTCGAGGAAAAAAGTGTAAAAATATTATCTCTAGCGGGGTTCGAACCTGACCCAGTCCGGCTTTCCTCTCATTCACAGTCTGAAGGCAACCCTATTGCCCGCATGTTCTGACACAAGCTCATCTAGCCAATCGAAAGGAGCGCAGTGAAACCTTCGGTATCCCTCAGGGGCAGGTAACTCCATTGTACCATCGTTATACATAATCGCCGCTAAACGCTATTTAAAAACGAGGATGTGATTGGATAGCTTACGACTGGGTTTGTCTGCGCTAAACTGGTGACAGCAACACGCGATAGAGGTGGGTGCATTCAGACCGAGACGGAGAGGATATCCCGAATGGTTCGAGCCCCGATAGAGACAATATTTTTTATATTTTATTTCTCGAAGCACGGTCGATTTTAATCAGACTGCAGGGCCACCAAAGCTACAGTTTATAATCCTCACTAGCCAAGGAGTCTGTACACAAAATTTCAGCTTTCTAGCCCTTATGGTTCTGGAGAAGAAGATGAAAATAGGTTTTTAGCGCCTGGCCCCTGTGGCCCTTATTAGGGGTCACAGGGCCACCAAAGCTACAATTTTTAATCCTCACAAGCCAAGGAGTCTGTACACAAAGTTTCAGCTTTCTAGGCCTCATGGTTCTGGAGAAGAAGATGAAAATAGGCTTTTAGTGCGTGGCCCCTGTGGCCCTTATTAGGGGTCACAGGGCCACCAAAGCTACAATTTATAATCCTCACTAGCCAAGGAGTCTGTACACAAAGTTTCAGCTTTCTAGGCCTCATGGTTCTGGAGAAAAAGATGAAAATAGGTTTTTAGCGCCTGGCCCCTGTGGCCCTTATTAGGGGTCACAGGGCCACCAAAGCTACAATTTATAATCCTCACTAGCCAAGGAGTCTGTACACAAAGTTTCAGCTTTCTAGCCCTTATGGTTCTGGAGAAAAAAATGAAAATAGGTTTTTAGGGTGTGGTCCCTGTTGCCCTTATTAGGGGTCACAGGGCCACCAAAGCTACAGTTTATAATTCTCACTAGCCAAGGAGTCTGTACACAAAATGTCAGCTTTCTAGGCCTCATGGTTCTGGAGAAAAAGATGAAAATAGGTTTTTAGCGCCTGGCCCCTGTGGCCCTTATTATGGGTCACAGGGCCACCAAAGCTACAGTTTATAATTCTCACTAGCCAAGGAGTCTGTACACAAAATGTCAGCTTTCTAGCCCTTATGGTTCTTGAGAAGAAGATGAAAATAGGTTTTTAGGGCCTGGCCCCTGTGGCCCTTATTAGGGGTCACAGGGCCACCAAAGCTACAATTTATGATCCTCACTAGTCAAGGGGTCTGCTCACAAAGTTTCAGTTTTCTAGGCCTCATGGTTCTGGAGAAAAAGATGAAAATAGGTTTTTAGCGCCTGGCCCCTATGGCCCTTATTAGGGGTCACAGGGCCGCCAAAGCTACAATTTATAATCCTTACTAGCCAAGGAGTCTGTACACAAAGTTTCAGCTTTCTAGCCCTTATGGTTCTGGAGAAAAAAATTAAAATAGGTTTTTAGGGTGTGGTCCCTGTGGCCCTTATTAGGGGCAACAGGATCACAAAAGCTACAATTCATAATCCTCACTAGTCAAGGAGTCTGTACATAAAGTTTCAGCTTTCTAGGCCTGATGGTTCTGGAGAAGAAGATGAAAATAGGTTTTTAGGGTGTGGCTCTTGTGGCCCTTATTAGGGGTCACAAAGCCACCAAAGCTACAATTTTTAATCCTCACAAGCCAAGGAGTCTGTACACAAAGTTTCAGCTTTCTAGCCCTTATGGTTCTGGAGAAGAAGATGAAAATAGGTTTTTAGCGCCTGGCCCCTGTGGCCCTTATTAGGGGTCACAGGGCCACCAAAGCTACAATTTTTAATCCTCACAAGCCAAGGAGTCTGTACACAAAGTTTCAGCTTTCTAGGCCTCATGGTTCTGGAGAAGAAGATGAAAATAGGCTTTTAGTGCGTGGCCCCTGTGGCCCTTATTAGGGGTCACAGGGCCACCAAAGCTACAATTTATAATCCTCACTAGCCAAGGAGTCTGTACACAAAGTTTCAGCTTTCTAGGCCTCATGGTTCTGGAGAAAAAGATGAAAATAGGTTTTTAGCGCCTGGCCCCTGTGGCCCTTATTAGGGGTCACTGGGCCACCAAAGCTACAATTTATAATCCTCACTAGCCAAGGAGTCTGTACACAAAGTTTCAGCTTTCTAGCCCTTATGGTTCTGGAGAAAAAAAATGAAAATAGGTTTTTAGGGTGTGGTCCCTGTTGCCCTTATTAGGGGTCACAGGGCCACCAAAGCTACAGTTTATAATCCTCACTAGCCAAGGAGTCTGTACACAAAGTTTCAGCTTTCTAGGCCTCATGGTTCTGGAGAAAAAAATGAAAATAGGTTTTTAGGGTGTGGTCCCTGTTGCCCTTATTAGGGATCACAGGGCCACCAAAGCTACAATTTTTAATCCTCACAAGCCAAGGAGTCTGTACACAAAGTTTCAGCTTTCTAGCCCTTATGGTTCTGGAGAAGAAGATGAAAATAGGTTTTTAGCGCCTGGCCCCTGTGGCCCTTATTAGGGGTCACAGGGCCACCAAAGCTACAATTTTTAATCCTCACAAGCCAAGGAGTCTGTACACAAAGTTTCAGCTTTCTAGGCCTCATGGTTCTGGAGAAGAAGATGAAAATAGGCTTTTAGTGCGTGGCCCCTGTGGCCCTTATTAGGGGTCACAGGGCCACCAAAGCTACAGTTTATAATTCTCACTAGCCAAGGAGTCTGTACACAAAATGTCAGCTTTCTAGCCCTTATGGTTCTGGAGAAGAAGATGAAAATAGGTTTTTAGGGCCTGGCCCCTGTGGCCCTTATTAGGGGTCACAGGGCCACCAAAGCTACAATTTATGATCCTCACTAGCCAAGGAGTCTGTACACAAAGTTTCAGCTTTCTAGGCCTCATGGTTCTGGAGAAGAAGATGAAAATATGTTTTTAGGGTGTGGCCCCTGTGGCCCTTATTAGGGGTCACAGGGCCACTCAAGCTACAATTTATAATCCCCACTAGCCAAGGAGTCTGTACACACAGTTTCAGCTTTCTAGGCCTTATGGTTCTGGAGAGGAAGTCGAAATTCCACAAAGTTTACGCACGGTTGGACGGACGGACGGACGCCGGACACCATGCCATGCCATAAGCCCATCGGGCCTTTAAAATGAAAATAGAAGTGAAACAATAGCCTACACAATAAAACAAAAGAAATGTAATGATAAAGAAGAAAAGACACTTGAAAATGACATAAATGACCTAGAATCAAACTATAACAGCCTTTCGGGTGATAAACTACATGAATTAAATGAAAAAAGAGAAAGACTAGAGACCATTCGAAAAGAAAAAATAAAAGGAATTATATTTAGAAGTAAAGCAAAATGGTACGAAGAAGGTGAAAAAAACACTGAATACTTCCTGATCTTGAGAAAAGAAACTACTTGAATAAACATATGAAAGAAATACTTGACTCAAATGGCAAGAGTGTATCAAGCATAACTGACATTGTCAGTGAAACTTCAAAATTTTACAATACCCTTTTCAGCACCCAGCATGAGGAAAACTGGGAAGTCTGCGCAGACCAATTTATAAATATTGACGTCAAATTAAACCAACATGAGAGAAACAGCTGTGAAGATCCTAGTACTCTAAATTAATGTGCTTTTGTCCTGAAATGTATGAAAAACCGAAAGAGTCCAGGATCAGAGGGTTTCCCAGCCGAATTCTACAAGTTTTTCTGGCTTGATATTGGGGTTCTTCTCCTTAGATCGATAACGTATGCTTTTGAAAATGGAACCTTTTCAAAATCAAGGCATTATTTCTTGTATTCCAAAAGAAAACAGGGATAGGCGATATCTTAAGAAGTGGCGACCAATAACACTATTGAATGTAGACTATAAAATAGTATCTGGAGTCATAGCGAAAAGAATGAAAAATGTTCTCCCACATATCATTAGCGAAACACAAACAGGTTTTCTTAAGGGTCGTTTCATTGGGGAAAATACAAGAATATTATATGATATAATGAATTACTGCGAAGTACACAAAAAAACAGGACTTTTGATAACTGTCGATTTCGAAAAAGCTTTTGATACTGTAGAATGGAATTTCATAGACAAAGCTCTAGAAGCATTTAATTTTGGGCCTATTCTTAGACGCGCGATCAAAATCTTTCGGTATAATAGCAATAGCGCGACAATAAATACAGGCCACATCTCTGATTTTTTTAAACTTGAAAGAAGTTGTAGACAGGGCGACCCTATTTCTCCATATCTATTCATTTTGTGTATAGAATTACTATCTATATTTATCAAGAACAAGGAAGGATAAAAGGAATTGACATACAAGGTGTCGAATATCTTACTTTCCAGTATGCTGATGATGCGAATTTTACTTTAGAAGGATCACATGGGGGACTTTCAGAACTTATCGGGACCTTGCGAGACTTTGCTTTTGCTTCGGGTTTGAAGATTAATTGCGACAAAACCAAAGCTATATGGATTGGTTCAAAAAAGAACTTTGATAAACAAATTGATAAAACTATGAAAATCTGTTTCTCCTGGTCAAATTTTTTTTAACATTAAATGGTAAAATCACAATTATCAAGTCGCAAATTATCCCTTTATTTACACATTTATTTTCAGCTCTTCCACTGTCAGATAAAAAATTCTTTAAATCGCTTAACTCAATCTTGTTTAAGTTCATTTGGAATGGAAAACGAGATAACATAAAAAGAAGAATGTTGATGAATGATTATTCAGAAGGTGGACTTGGCATGGTTGATGTTGAAGCTTTTTGTAAATACATGAAAATGAAATGGATTAAACGTATGATAAACAAAGATGGCCTCTTGCAACATTTAGCCAGGTGTTCATTGGTAAATCTTGATAGTCTCTTTATTCTAAATTTCCCAAAACATCAAATAAAAAGGATAATCAAACATGTATACAATGATTTTTGGAAGGATGTTCTTATATTTATTATGATTTACAAACTTCCGAGATAAAGGACATTGTCGAATTCAGAAATCTTCCATTTATGAGTTACGTCCAATATGAAGACTTTAAAACATATCTTAAATGGTATCATTGTGGAATAAGATCTATTCATGATCTAATGACTACTTCTGGACATTTAAAAGACTTCGACGTTTTGAAAAGGGACTTTTGTTTAAATGACAATTTCATCTTATATTTCTAATTGGTGAGCTTTTTACCTAATTCGTGGATTACAATTTCAAAGGGTAAGCCAGCTGATGAAAAAGAAAATGGTACTAATTGTAAGATTCTAAGGGACATTATTGCTTCACCAGATTGTAAATTGTTATACAAACTTATTCATACAAACGGTGGTAAATGTTCTCTTCAAAACCTTACTTCGAAATGGAACTCAAAACTAGGAGTTCAAATATAAGAAAACTACCTTTCGGAATGTTTTGTTACAATACAATGTTGTGTGACTGACTGTAAGACAAGAAACTTCCAATACAAATTTTTACATCGCATCATACCGACCAAATCATTACTCTTTAAAATAGGAATAAAAGAGGATAATTTATGTACATTTTGCCAATCTGAAAATGAAACAATCGAACACTTATTTTTTTTCATGTGAAAAGGTTCAAATTTTGCTAAGCGAATTCATTAACTGGTATGAATCAAAAACGTGTCGAAAACTTATTCTAAATCTTAAAAGCTTCCACCTTGGCGATGCAAAGTTGAATTTTCTTGAAAACCACCGTTTTATAATTACAAAACGTCATATACAAAATTGTCAATACAACAATTCTACTCCAAATTTTGTACAACTGCAATCACAAATTATACATTATCACAACATTGAAAAATACATATTTGAAAACAAAAGTGATTTTGTAAAGAAATGGGCCCCATTGCAAATAAAATGAAATCATTGATTCAAACCAAACCATTGTTATTAACATTTAAATGTTCTTTCCGGCTTTCAATCACCCTAGGGTAGAACCTAGGGTAGAACAAAAAACAACCTGGTGTATTTTGATTCAGAAGATTCAAACAGCCAAATTGCCAGAAGGTTTAGCTGCACCAGACAAACGGTCATTCGACTCCTTCAACGTCATAACCAGACTGGCCAGACATCGAACCGTCCTAGAAATGGAAGACCGAGGGTGGCGATCCCCGCTGAAGGCCGTTATCTGCGCACACTGCATCTGCTCGACAGATTCGTCACAATGACGTCAACAGCATCGACAGCTTTAGGACAGAAACACTGTCATGAGACGTCCCCGAGCTGCCGGTATTCGGGTTTACCGACCGTTCCGTGGAATGACCCTGACTCGGGAACATCGTCTGGACCGTCTACGCTGGGCAAAGAGAGTGAGACGCTGGCAACGTCGTGATTGGGCAAGAGTGATATTCAGCGACAAAAGTCGATTCAACCTCTTCACAGCAGACGGCAGAGTGAGGGTATACAGGCGAAGAGGCGAGAGACAGGCTGCAGCGTGTGTCCAAGAAGTGGTACCCTATGACGGTGGCAGCGTCATGGTTTGGCCGGGATCTGCGGCGACCAGAAGACAGATTTGGTGACAACCAGTCAACCTACAACAGCTGGAACAGGCACTACATGAACAGTGGCAACATATCCCTTATAACGTCATCCGACGTCTGACTTTCTCAATGAGGAGACGTGGATTTGCTTGCACTAACAGTAATGGGGATCACACCCGATACTAACTCAGACCACGGAATGTTGCAGAAACAATGAGTGTAAATTACCCCTAGTGGACACTTTGAGAAGTAGAGAAGTGATGTGTGAAGTGAGAAGTAAATACCTGTCCTTGCCCTTTGAAAATGGTCACTATTAATGTTATACCTTTGAAATGTTGGAAATTTTGTCCTGTTGTCTTTTATTAACAAATTACTTGGGTGTGTACTTTCTTTTGTACTTCAGTTTAGTTCGTTATCATTTCAACAATCTTTTTGTCAACTTGAATTTTTATAACCTTTGAAAAATGTCAGTAGAATAGATAAACATTCACTACTGGAAGACACAGAACACCTGCCATACCCTCTTATCTGTTTGTTCGATAGTTTTTGATCAGACAAGTCATGTCAACTAAACTTATCCAATTTAGATTCTCTGCTCAAATTAATTATCACCATTTTTACCATGAGTTTATTATACGAGTTCTTTACAAGTTTCGGTCTGTTTTGTTAGGTATCCCATCCATTTTCCATATAATAGCTCAAGAGTATTTTTAAAAATCCTAATGTCTTTGTCGATTTTGTTGAATATTTGTGTATCTCAACAATAATTACAGCATGTCAATAACATGGACGTTTAATCTAGGACATGGACGTCATTTACTGTATTGGCTATACAATTCACAGCGTCAATATTTAAAAACTCTCTCTCCTTGTTAGTTGATCTGCAGTACAAAAATATAAAAATTGCAAATTCCCTTGGTTCACAAATAGTTTGCTTGTGATAAAGATCTCAGCAAAGTTAACTTTGAGAAACGACAAAGAAGTTTCAAAATTTCCTCCGTGCTTTCAATACATGGTTAAAACATATTTTTATTTTCTCAAAAAGAAATTTGGATTGGCGAACAAGCCTCAAGGATTATTTGAACGCCTCTCCAATACAACACACATACAGCTGCATGATTTCAAAATAGAAACTAGGACTGCCGCGGCAGTACTTAGGTCTTCAAGATTCCTCTTTGACCTTCACATACTGTTTGACCTTCACATGCATGTTTGACCTTCACATGAATGTTTGTTAAAGAGGGTTCAAACATACCCAGCAAAACACCACTTTTTAAAATGCAAAGTTTGACCCTTCCTCCTGACCGGAAATGACTGTTCGCGAGCGATTTTATTCTTTTATCTGAAAGACCTTGCTAATGTTTAAGTCTCATGCAAAAATCATTAAGTTCTATGGTCTTGTTTTTGAGTTATGTGCCCTTGAATTTTGGGATTTTGCGATTTTGGTCAACTTTGAAAGGTCACAGTACAAAAAGTATTAAGGTTAGGTCTTACAACTTTACGAATTGAACTCTACGATACTTTAGCTACATTCAGTATGAATTTCAGCTCTCTAGTGCAAGTATCTTCAGAGGAGAAGATTGTCAAAGGTGGGTGGGGTCGGAAACGATGAAAATTGCACTAAAAGCAAAATGGCGGCCGAACCACGTGACCTTCGAATTTGCCATTTTGTCCTTTTTTTCATTTTTTTTCATTGTGCTTCTTTTAAAAAAAATTTTAAGTCTCTAAGTGCATTTTGAAAAAAAAATCAATGTTAAATTTTCGATTTTTTGGATTCGAACTGGACCCTTAATGAATGAACCGATTTTGCCCAAAAGCTTCGCACGTCGATTCCAGGGTAAGGGCTATCTGCATGCCAAGTTTTGTCAAATTTGGAGCAGCCGTTTGAGCTGTAGCTTATCCACAAAAAAGTATAAATAATAATAATAATAAGAACTTGAAGAAATCGGATAAAAACAATAGGTCTTCCAGACTACAAAAAAGTATAAATAATAATGATAATAAGAACTTGAAGAAATCGGATAAAAACAATAGGTCTTCCAGACTTTGTCTTGAAGACCTAATAACAATTTAATATGAATATACCAAATTAATAACTAGATAACTGATATACATACATATAGTCCTGACAATGTCATCTATACATTTGGAAGTTGAGCTTGCCGGTTGTAATGTATTGCTGCGGTTATGAGAAACGACTTTATTAACTTCTTTCAATACATAGCTCATATGGTAGGGTGCCCGATCGTCCGATTCGATTACAGGTCGCGCCATATAAAGCAACGTTAAAGATGGGAGTTGGGAGATGAGAGATCCACCGGCGCTGCACTGTAGCTGTCGGTCACCTAGGCACTACCCGTAATTCAAATGTACTTGTACTTGGGACAATAAAGTGTTATCATTATCATTGTTAATAATACTAACCATAGTTTTTCTTGAGATAGGAAATGACAGTGTTGATCTTAGCGGTTGTGTGGAGGTTCACGAGATGTCCATTTTCATCTCTGGAACATTCAGCCGTTGCATCTGTATGGTTCTTCTTGTAGGCATTGACGATCTTCACACACATGTTCACTGACAACAGCAGGATGTAGCTGGTTATTGGACATTTTGGAGTTTCTGAAAGGACAATAGTTAAAGACGTCAAAGTCCGGTAACTGTAGGCCTATATCAGGTGACACTGGATAAACCATAGTTAGTTAGAAATAGCTTGATAAGGATATGCACACATAATTCGTTTCTTGAACGAATTTGTTATTTTTGGTGAGTTACATGAATATAAGCGGTTTGTATTTGCATAGCTCCCACAACACCATGATATCTAAAATGCTAATTATCTTTACTGGAAAATTTATGAAAATATATAAATAGCCCAAATATGTAGAATTTCCAACATCTTTCAAAATAGAAAAGTGAATGTGAGTGAAGACACTCCATATTTCAATCGTGAAACCTTCCATGTTGAATAACTTTTCAAATGACAGATACTTTAAAAGTCAATATGGAGGGAGTTGTTTATGGTTTTTGAAGGACAAGTTCAGTATGATCTGAATTTAGGTGGTCTTTCGATGCACCCAGGTACGATTAAGCCTTAACGTCAGTAAATGTAGGGAGTTTCCTTTTGAATTAATTGACAAAATAGACATAATTGTTGATAGTTCTATGCACTATATTTGTAAATAATTATACTATATCTTACAAGAATTACAAACCATTTTGAGTCAGCATTTTTACTGTTTTTCTCAACATTGCGACCCACATTTCGCAATTCGCAATATAATGAAAGTATGTCTGCTGTTTTATACCCTTCATTCCACAATGAAAGTTTTAATCTTAAACATTGTTTATTCATGACAATGGAATTGGGTACACGTTGTATGACTTGGAATAGAGTATGCATTACATATTTATATGATAAAACCAAAATAATCTGGATAAGATGTTCAACTATCTGAGACTCGTTACGATTATAGTTTCTAAGATAACTGAGTATCAATATATAGGTAGACTGAATCCAACTTTAAGGATTGATTCAAATAAAAGGTTGAATTTCATATAAATTTCAGGTTTTAATTTCGTCATACTTACAATTACAATATATTTTTCAAGTTATTAATCCTTGGTTTTCAAGTCATTTAACAATTCTGTCTGTTTTATAGCCTCGTCAATGGTTGGTAATTAATAAATGTAAATGTGTGAATTTATAATTTATGAAAGATTCCAGTATAAATGATATTCAAGTTGAAAGAAGAAGAGATATGTTTAACGAAATAATTGTGAATTCTGATAATTCAAAAGAGGAATTCATTTCATGTAATGATTTAATTCAGTGTCATAAAATACCAATTAAAATTTATATCAAATTTAACACCTAACGTCTTAACTGGTCAATAGCACATTTTATGGGGAATATAAGGTGATGTCAGGAAAATAAAAAAAATTCAATTGAAAGACAATATATCTAAACTTAATGAAACAATAATAAATCCAAAACATAATGTAAAGTTCAGCAATGGGATTCCTTTTTCTAACATAAAATGAAATAAAGGTGTTCACACAAAAATGTCAACCAATGGACTTGATGTGAATCTTTATAATGTGTTCTCTGACTATGTAATTTGTTTGTGCAATGATATTTTTGAAAAATACATTTAGCATTAACATTTATCAGTGAAAAAAATTAAAATACAAAATGTTCACATAAACGTGCTACTGCCCCTTTAAAATTCCCTCACCTAGAGCATGGTAGTATCCCCAGTGGATTCCTGTCTCCAGTCCCACACTGGACTCCTGGTGTGTTACATCTGATAACAGACAGAGCTTGCTGTCGTCTCTGTAGAAGACTGACCTGCAAGGATGACGACACAATGCAGCACAGCCAAGTTGACTGCCAACTTTTGTAATATTCCCTTTATCCGAATGAACTAGATTTTCAAACATTAAGTGAAAAATTATTTGATTGAAATGAACCATGATGACATCAACGTATTGCACAAAGTAACGTTGTCCAGGACTGTGGACTCCTATCTATTGTTGGATCAATTCGTGTCTGTGTGGGTATATTTTCAATAATAAATTATGTATTTAAATATATGATATCTGTTATCTCCTTGACAGAGTTACAAATGAATTTGAAATGAGCAAATGTCCCCATTCAAACCAGCAACATAATATTATAAAAAAATATGACAAACAATCTTACATTGAAATTACAAATTAATTCATCTACTAATTCAAAATATGATTTTTGGGTAACATATCAAGCTCATACTAGTTAATACCAAATGTCAAATGAGTCACACTTACAAGCTAGTCAAATATATTCATACAAAATATTCAAAATAGTTGTGTAGCTTCCTACATCAAAGCAATGTTTTATTAAACCAAATTTTTCTCTCTGCTAAAAACAAATTAATAATGCAATGTAAACTAGATTAGCGTTTGCGGGACACCTGTTCTGCTGCCTTCAAGCCTCAGCAAATTGGCATTTGCCCGTGACCATGACCTTTGACATTCAAAGTCACAGAATCAATGAACATTTGAATTGAATTAAAGTGTTAATAGTTAAAATAAGCATTTTTGTTACAACATGCTTAAGTCGTGACCCTGCTGTGACCACCACCTTTGACAGATTGTAGCCAAAACCTTTTTTGTACAGAACTTGTGTACTCCTACAAAGATGATAAATACCAAAAAAGAGCTTTATAGCACGAACTCTTTTGAAGTTATCATGTAAACAAGGATTTTGCTAGTGATTTCATAACTCGAACGTGACCTTGACCTTTGACATTGAAAGTGAACTTGTCAAAATAATGCCCCAGAGATGTTAACAGTAACACAAGTATACTAAATGAGTTCTGAAAAGTTTAATGGGATAAAGTTATACCCAAATTTTGGTGTACTTTGTAATAACTCGTATCTGGTCACACAATTAATGAATACGTTTCATTGAGTATAACAATCATGTATTGATTAGAAGTGTTCGTAGTTAAAATAAAACATTTTCGCTAAATCATGCTAAAGTCGTGACCTTGATCTTTGACAGATTGTCGCGGAAACTTTTTACACAACTCCTTTAGTCCATATCATTGAATACATCTCTTAAATCATTGAGTGTCTAACTTATCTTTGTGACCATTGGGACCAATTAAAAAAGACTATCTGGAGCGGTATTCAGATAAGCTTTGAGCTTGTTTATCAATCCAGTTTTTCTAGAAAAGAAATAAATATGTTTAAACGAAAACAGACGTCAATATTGACAGAGACGATAAGACGCATCTGAACTTTGGGACATAGATATATTAGATGCAGAGGTACTTTGTTCTTTTAAGTGGGTTTTAATTATTCAGCAAACATGGGGTTTCAAGACAATTATACAAACATTTTGTTAAGAATCTTAAGCAAGTAATATCACCCAAGAGAATTCGTTTAACTATTTAAACCTTTCTGTTAAGTTTCGGAGAGCATTAATTACACTCATGTACATTTGCTATAAAGATAATGAATTTGTAATGGCTCACCTATCAAAGTGGCAGGTAAGTGGTTTCTTGGAATGTTAAAAATATGCAATAGCAGATACTGATATCTTCTTTGTAGGATTGTGGAATTCGGTATTTTTCTTATTTGGGTAAGACTTTGGGGCTAGATTTGGGTAACGTCAGGATATTTAGAGGATATTTGTGTTTTCTTGACAAATACCATGTTTATCTCATCGAGTGAGGAAGAAAGTTTATATTTTCACGAGTGGCACAGCCACGAGTGGAAATATATAACTTTTCTGCCTCACGAGACAATATTGAAGGGCATTTACTTTGAGTCGACTCCAAAGAGAGCCCGTCGCCAAAGCAACAACATGACGTCATGAGCGCATCATTGCGCCAGAGCCTTGTTCGATGACGTCACGTCATTGTTGTTATCAGTCACTAGTGACCGAAAAGTACCTTAAAAACCTTTACATGTGTATGGCAGTTAGTTATAATCATCAACAATCATCAATCATCAATCATCAATCATCAATCATCAATCATCAATCATCAATCATCAATCATCAATCATCAATCATCAATCATCATCAATCTTCATCAACCATCATCAACCATCATCAATCATCATGAACCATCATCAATCATCAATCATCAATCACCACCAATCATCATCAATCATCAATCATCAATCATCAATCATCAATCATCAATCATCAATCATCAATCATCAATCATCAATCATCAATCATCAATCATCAATCATCAATATTATTATCCTAAAGAGCGGGGTGATTTGTATACCCGGCCATTAATAAAAAACATTAACTAAGCATGCCGATTAAACGTCTTAAAATGTATTTCTAGACGTAACAAATTTGGATTACGATATGAAGCTTTGAACAAACTTTATTTTTAGAAATTGCAAGCTACACTTGTGCATACAATGCACATTTGTATTACCGTGTTTAACATACATAATTCGTTATTTTATATGATTTTGTCGCATATCAATCACTTTTCACCATTGTGTAGCGGCGATTTTTAACATTCAAGTGTCAATATATTGACATTTATTTGAATTCATTTGTGTTTCTTGCACGGGAACTTTTTAAAGTATAAATTTTGCTACGGGCAACTGTAAAGGATATTTCTTAGGCTAGAAAAGGACACTGACGTGACTTCCGGTTACATAAATTCGTTGTAACATTCCATCGAGTATGTATATGGATATATAAACCACTTTGGTTTTATGCGAACGTGATCGGGACTGTGATACCCCATCTTCCTACGCAGAGCCTAAAAGGCCAGTTTCCGAACTGTCATTTTATGCCTTGCTGCAGAGACTTTACTTTTCTGTGCTGCTATAGTGCCCCTACAGACTAGAGAGCAAGCACAGAAAACTCAAGGTTATGCAGCAAGGCATAAAACTGACAGTTTGGAAACTGGCGTTTTAGGTTATGCATAGGAAGATGGTGATACCCTTATCATCCTCCCACAGCAAGATGAAAACGTATCGAGCAACTCTCCTCGTTTAGACCTTGCCATCACAGCATTGAATACCGGTGATTCGGAGAAGCAACACCTATCGTGATCACGAGTTACGCCCCTTAACAGCTCTTTCAACAATAGCCAATAAAATCGCCGTTTACATTAGGAACAAATTCAAAATACTAACAGACGATCTTTTTAAAAACTATCCGAGTGAAATCTAATATCAAACTTCAGTCCGCATGTTTGTTTCCATGTGTTTGATGAGCACCGAGAATGCAGAGAAAATAAACATAAATGTATCACTCAAATAAAGTATTTCTCTCCCTTGTAAAACGCATACAAAATTAGTTTTTAAAAATCTGCTTGTTTATTATTTAGAGTAGCTTATTTTTACTCTACTAAATTGCTGTAATTGATTTTGTTTATTTATTTCGGTTATTCAATTTGAAATATATAGAAAAATACAAGCGGCATAATTTCCCAGTAGCCTAAATTTGCCTATTAATCGAATTATTTGATAAAGAAATAGCATTTGTACATGTGATGTACGAATAATAATTCCTTCTTACCTGATATAAAACGTTTATATTGCATATTCATTTGAAAGAAAAAAGAAAGAAAGAAAAAATCCTGTTATTGATAGCAGTCAATATTTTAACTGAATACACATGTTTTCATTGTTCACGATATTTTTGGAACATGTTTAAATCCTTATCAAATAAGCACAAAAGTTAAATACTTTAGATGCAACAAAATTGAAGGCTAAGGTCGGTGGATATATATTTACGCAGAAATATCGATTGATCACTCATTGCATTATAAGCTGGATTTGAAATACGTTGTTGCATGAATTTTAAGAAAAAGATAGGCGGTCATTATGATATGTATTGTGATTTAGGACACTTACCTAATACTTGAAATTATTTATTTAAAACAAATCATGTCCTCGTTTAGTCATTGGTAATGCATCGAATGATTACCCGACAGCCGAAATACAATTAACAAGCTGTCTTCTGATTGGACTATTCTACTTCTGTGCAATTGGTTGAAATTCTAGCGCAGAAATCACGGCCAATGATGTCAAGGGAGGAACAGAAAGGTTTAGGAACTTTTCGTTTCGCCAATGATGTTGTGAAGATGTACCCCTATTCACAATCGACGGAATGTTATAACTTATATTGTCATCATTATTACATTATAATTATTATTGCATATACATGAAAGTTGAGGCTGACCTGTATATCACAGCTAGTGTGGAAACTCGTTTCTGTTCTCTTATCAACCTCTTATCAATGTAGCATATGGACAGATTGAGTTGGAATACACACTTAGGACATTTATCTCAGCGTACGCATAACACATTTTGTCTCACGATATCACACAAACAAAGGTAAGATGACATTTTTGACATGAATAATGACCTATAATACACATCAAAAGAAATTATAAAACTATGTGTATTTTCTAAATAGAGAAAACAAAACGACATCCTGTTAAATAACATTTTATGAAACGAGTGAATATTTGTGTATTCATTGAGCGAAAGTTTAATACCCATACCATTCACGAGTTTCATATAAATGTAATTCAACGAGAATGAGTTAAGTATTTCATTCATTACTAGCTTAAATATTGATTATGACGTCAATATGACGTCACGGTTCACACGCGATCTTATTATACACTGTGTAGTAACCTTTTTATTTTATTAAACAGAGATATCGTAAACGGGCGACTAGTTATTTCATTTATGTATTTATGTATCAATTAAAGTTAAGAATGTTTCTAAATTGTCGTCGTGGTCTGTTGATCAGTTTATTTTCTTACCAGCTTAACAAGCATGCATTTATTGCTTTAACACTTCAATAACATATGGTTCCTGGGAGCCAAAATATGATTTACTTATCCTACTGTATTACAATCTATCAAAAACCTTATGGAAGTCTAAAAAAATCTTTATTTCAGGAAACCATGATCATTCACTGTCTTTTCATTGGCTGCTTCGTTGGAATGATAGTGAAGAGCATTGTAGGACTACCTGCTAAAGGTATAAAGCTTTGGTTACACCTTCACATTCCCTTTCCACAAAGGTCGAGTTAGTCTGTTCCAATCTCTCTTCAAATAATATCATTGGTTTCCAGCAGTTTCCCCTGGCGGTAAAATGTTCTCCACAAACCAATTTAAAATTCAGCACAAAGAAACCACTTCTCGCATGGAAAGGGTGGTACTTGGTACTCGGACCTTAACATGACGCAGTAGAAAACTGTGACTTTTGGACTGCGTCGCTGATTGAATAGCTGACTTTGATTACAAACAAGAATTTGGTCTTATTGGCACAGAGGTTGGATCAACACGACTTTCTCTACCTCTGTGTGGAGAGATGAGGAGCAGCTTGCCTACTGAAAACAATATTAACGTTACAAACCTTGTTCGTCTGTTTCAATATTGATGATACCTAAGTGTTGAAGATAACATACAATAGGAATGTAGATGCATGGAATTAATGTTGCATATATCCAACATCGAGGAAGATCTTGAAACTGTGAATAGAATAACAGTGCTACATATATCAATGGAACTGTAAGTCGTGCATTTGAATTTGCCTGCTAGAAGATCGTATCCAATAATCGACGATAAATGTTAACCTACATACAAATTTTGGCGCTATGTTATTTTTCATTCATTAATTCATTTGTTTATAGTTGATACAGAGAAAAGGTTCGTGGTACAACAATATCGTAAGTAAAACCCTAAATTTACTTGATTGGGTATATTTTCAACAAAATAGACCAATGAAAATTAGTTTTGTCTTTAATTAATTATTCGATACTAATTGATTATTTATTTGGTTTTACTTGTATAGTTGGTTTAAAAAAATGATTCTGTGAACAATACTTTTATGTAAATGAATATACATTTCTAACCCAAACAAAGGATTTTTACTATAATAATAATTATTTAACGTACTATACCGTCTCCGACTCACCATAGCCCATTGATTGCCTATCAATTATCTCTCGACCCATAACACAGAAAAAACAATACAGGAGTTACCTGCTCATCCCCGCCGCGCCACCTATGGTCACGTGACCTGAACCTCAGAGTCACGGGATAAAAGGGGCAGGGTCACTCGTTGGATTGGGCAAGCGCCACACGCTTTGCGCGTGGCTGTGCGCTTCCCTAGCGTCTACTATCGAGTAGGCGCTTGGTCGGACGTGCGCTTGGCCGCCTCCTCGCGCTCGTGTTTCTCACTCTAAACTCAGGGGAGCTTCCCTCTATGAGAAGCGCCTGAGGGGGGAGGTGATTGACGCGTGTTGCTTTGTATGTGCTTGAAGCTCGGGGCTACGGATTTGAGTAGCGCCACATGCTTTGCGTGTGGCTGTGCGCTTCCTAGCGTCTACTATCAAGTAGGCGCTTCCTTGGACGTGGAAGGTGAGGCTATTTCCTGACTATTATTGTAAATATCCTTCTTTAGATAAGTTTATATCATTAAAGTCATGTGAGCATTAAGCTCTTCATTGCTGTTATGCATCTATGTCAAACCTGTCTACGTATGCTCCCATAAACCAATCTGTATATTTGTATTGTTTCTCTATGTCACTTTTTTGGTTCCTCATGAGAATTAACCATTCTTTCACTCACTCTCCGTGTCGTCCTTGGAATTGCGTCTGACGCTGATTGGTTAGCTTGACGCTGATTGGTTGGCGTGTCGCAGATACATTAGCTTCATATTCATGTAACGGCTTACAACCATAACCCGATGTTTATCGGCGGCACAACAAGACTAATTAAGTACTGCTCTTTCCCGTCTCCGGGGACTCTACATTACCTCCGCTTCGTCCGGGGGGGGGGGGGGTCGCCACTTTTCAGTGAAACGTGCCACCGTGAGGGATATCTTTCGTTCTGTGGCAATTCACCAGAGTGACTCGGGCAGTTGTCCTATTACTTCACCATCACGATGTACAGTTCGCTCGTACCTGGTCGACGGTTTCAGTCATCACCGCTCGTCAGCGGGGAGCAGCGGGGATTTGTGATGGGCCTGTTCAGGAGACTGGGGTGGCTGGTGAGCCTTCCAAGTCGGACTTACAGCCCTTCACCTCGCTCACCTTCCTGGGTGTTAGACTGGACACAGTTCAGTACAGAGCGTTCGTTCCCCAGGAATGGAGGGCCAGGATAGACAGTCTTTTAGTACGAGGTCTCACGGGACCGCTTCTGCTCCGGCAGTGGCAGCGGACCCTAGGGTTAATCAGCTCAGAACCTCTCCGCGAGGGGACGGCTGGGGATGAGTCCCCATCAGGGTTTTCTCAACCCTCACGTCAGGGTTGAAGCGTGCTTTCAAGCCTTCCAGCTCTCCCAGTGGCTAGTCCCTCTCCTAGCCTGGTGGAGTGTGTAGGTGAACGTGTCTTCAGGCCTTTCACTCAAACCTCCGGTGGCGACCGCTTCGCTTCGTGGACACATCCACACAGGTTGGGGTGCCCACCTGGGAACCGAACAGGCACCGGGCTCTGGTCGTTGGGCCGGCGCTCATGTTACATCAACGAGCTGGAGCTGGAAGCTATCAGGCTGTGGCAGTCTGTCTCTGGTCCGCTCTGCTGTGGGGTCTTACTTGTGCACACGGACAGCTTGGGGTGCTAACAAGCTAGGTTCCACCAGGGCAGTCGCATCCTCCAGCTCGCATTAGTTCTCTTCCGCCTGACGTACAGGCTGCACATGTCGGTTCGCGCGGTGCACATTCCGGGGGTGAGGGATGTCTTGGCGGACGCTCTCTCCAGGCCGGACTACCGATGTCCACGGATCGGGAACTCCTCCCCCTTTTTTATCTAGTGGGACTTAGACGCTCTGTTTTTCCGAATGGGAGGGAAGGGACGCTTACACCTTCCTCCCCCGAGAGTTCTCACCCTAGGGGTGGCGGAGTTCAAGGCGGCCGCTTTATCAGGCTCTTCTTGATGGCTCCCCTCTGGCCAGCGAGGCCGTGGTTCGTACCCTTTCGGAGGTTGTGCCAGGAGGATCCAACCCTCATTCCTCTCAGATGGCTTGTCTCGACAAGGGGCTGGAACGGGCGGGCTTCTTGTAGGTAGTCGCAGCAGCGGGTTCCTCCGCCCAGCGTGTCTCCGCTCTCGCAAGCTGTACGACGTACAGCGGGGGTCAATTGCCACCTTCTGTGCTGACAAGGGCTGGGACGTCCAGGTAGCGACGGTCCCCTGGGTGGCGGAGTACTTAGTGTATCTCTGGGAGGAGAGGGGGCTTAAGGCCTCCTCTATTTACACCGCTCCTAGTGGCAATCATGTCGGTCATGCGCAAGCGGGACTCCTCTGTGGACATCTACGTCCTTAAGGAGGTGGTGAGGACTTACCGTCAGGATTGTCATCGAGCACTTTTGCTCGGACTTTCACGAGCTCCTGACGGAGTCCATCCTTCTCTGACTGACGGTCATGACCGCCTTCCTGGTGGCATTGGCTTAGGCCGCCAGGACCTTATAATAACACGCGCTTCTAGCCGTTTTGCTCAGGTTCGTAGCGAGAGATGGGAGTAAGGCCACGCCGGGACTTGATCCGGTCTTCGTTGCAAGAAGCAGGGGTCGGACGAACGGGGCAGGGTATTTCACTTTCCCGCCCTCTCAAGTTTAGTCTCCCCCTCGGACTAGGAGAACAGACTCCTCTGTCCGGTCCGAGCTCTTCGTGTTTACGCAGTACGTACGCGTTCGCTCTGCCAGGGGAGGAAGAGACTATTCTACCTCACTCCCAGCGTAGCACGAAGGAGATAGATACGTCTCTTGGGCGTCTATCTGCGGTCCGCTATCCTTGACGCCTACAAACCAAGTAGTTAGCCCCGCCAGCTCGTGCTAACCCCCCACGAGTTCAGTGTGATCTCGGCCACTATGGCTTTTTACAGCAACATAGCTGGAAGTCCGTCATGGTACGTAAACCATTACCTCCGAGAATTGTCTACGGATGACCTCGCGGGCGTGCACTGCACTGCACTGCACTGCGGTTTCTGCTCCCCCAGGGGGTCGCGGTTCAACGATAGGTCCTGTTTTGCGTTCTGTTTTAATCATTAAACTTCGCATCGCACTTCAGTGTCTCGTTTGGCTTTGCTTTCGGTTTGGGGCGAGCTTCCCTCCTTGCAGGTTACCTGTGCACCCACCCTAAGCTGTGAAATAGTGGGGGTGAGTATCTGCTCTTCTGCCGCCTTGCTCTCGCAGCCCTCCTTCCTCTGTGGTAGTCTGGGCTATGGTGAGTCGGAGACGGTATAGTACGTTAAATAATAGTACGTTTTTGAGTAAACGTCATTATTTGTACTTACCGTCGACGACTCACCAATCTTTATTTCCCACCCATGCCTCCCCTCCTGCGAGTAGGTTCGCTCTAGCGTTCACTGGCTCCAGGTAGTTGGATGAGGTTCAGGTCACGTGACCATAGGTGGCGCGGCGGGGATGAGCAGGTAACTCCCGTATTGTTTTTTCTGTGTTATGAGTCGAGATATAATTGATAGGCAATCAATGGGCTATGGTGGGTCGTCGACGGTAAGTACAAAAAATGACGTTTGCTCCAAAACGTACTATTTTGCAAGAAAGCTTGGCTGTGCATATAACTGATGAACTGTTTAGATGGTGTAACCTTAATCTTGATCTAAATTTATTAAGATTCAATTTGCATTTATTGTGTAAATTTTGCATCAATAGATTTATAATAATTTAGGATATATATGTATATATATTTCAGCTGAAAGGTGTGTAAAACCACCAGTAAGACTTAACGGAGCACTTTCCTGTTCATCAATCGAGGTCGGAACCACCTGCATTCTGACATGCATGGCAGGATACAGAGCCAGCAACTCACACTCTGCTACTCATTGTCGTCGCTCTACAGACGAATGGTCAAATCTTGCAACTTGTCAACGTATATACCTGTTTGCTGTCCTTATTGATGATAATAATGATAATAATAAATTGAAAAAATAAGTGTTAAAATGATCAAATTTATTGAGTCAAGTCTTTTCCTACTTCGATTCAAGAAACATGCTTGAGTTTGCTTGTAGTTTATTTTAAAGCTTTAAAGATGCCTTTCATTTTATCTGTCACTTTAGGGATTTGACTCGACTTCAATAGCTGAAATCAACCGATACACAACATTATAAGCCTTTTCGTAAGACAGTCTAATTTGCCACATCATAACCAATGGAAATGATAGCGTGATCATTGAAACAACAATCCGACTGTTTGACAAAAGACAGGGCCTGTACCTAATTCCCAGCAAGAAAACAAATACTATACATTCTTCCTACTTGATTGTCGTTTTAAGGTATTTTTTTAAATATATAATTTCTTTGTTACGCATTTCCCGAGAAACTCATAAACACAATTCAAAAGAATTCACTACCACATAAACTTCATGTCCTAAAACACACCACTTTCAACATTGGACATTGACCAATTCTTACACACCATCGACGGTATGGTGCAGGAATCGCAAGCATCATCTTTGGTGGTGGTGGAACGTCTTTCTCAAGGACAAATCCTGATTCAACCTATCATTTTCATATAACTGCCAACCAGTTGACACTATGTTGAGGCCTATATCATTAGATTTATATTTTTTTGGCAGTTCCCTCGTGATATTTGACAGAAAATAACATGTTTAGGGCAACAAAACGTTAAACCCCAACTCAGTCGTTGTAGTGTAGATTTATCGGAACGAAAGCGCTGGGTTTTCGAGGATGGCCTTCCAACAAATAATTATTGGTTCCACCCAGTCTGATTAAAATCGAGTACAAACCCAGCAACTCTCACACAACCAGTACTTGTGGAGCTGCATGCAAGTTGTCAATACTCGTGAGGAAGTGTTTTTTTCTTCTTCTAGGGTCTGAACATAATATTCATTGATTCATAATTTTCATATTATCCATCAAATCCATATGATATTTTGAATGATTTATGTCGGTATTATATCACTTAGCTTCAGGAGAAGCTTGTCAAGACCTTCCGAATATCATGAACGGCAAATACCACTGTCCTAACATCTCCCAAGTCCACAGACATCATGAGATATGTGATCTACATTGTGATGCTGGCTACAAACCAGACTCATGGATTGTTCACACAGAATGTTCTGAATCAAACAAATGGACCACTTCAGCGAAGTGTGTAGGTAAGAATGCTTTCATGGAGATTTTACAACCATTGTATCGCATGTTGAGCAATTTGTAGTGTCGTCGTGCATTGATATATCCTTATTATTCGAGAAAAGGTGTAACTTTCATAGGCAGTTGTGTCATTGGTTTGACTATGTCTTACTTAATGAAAAACAAAATCTAACCTTGAGTCATAAACCGTAGAAGTTGAAGTACGTTTATCCTATACTTCTTATGGTGGTATGGATTATTTGTGTATCATTGTTTCATTTCTGTCTAACCGAGTTCTGATAATGAGTTGTTGGTTTAGCAACGACAAACCTCTTTGATACCCTTTCTTCAGAAAAACGGTGTCAAGACCTTCCAAAGATTAAGAATGGTACATACGTTTGCCCTAACAACTCCCAAGTCCACAGACAACATGAGGTATGTGCTCTTCATTGTGACTCTGGATTCAAAGCAGATTCCCAGATCGCTTACACCGAATGTTCTAAACATGAAACATGGACTTCATCAGCGAACTGTATTGGTAAGGATTCTCTCATCTGTTAGTCATTGTATGATTAGTTGCTTCTGTTATGGTATTCTCCGTCCGTCCGTCCGTAAACTATGGGAATTTCGACTTCTTCTCCAGAACCATAAGGCCTAGAAAGCTTAAACCTGGTGTACAGACTCCTTGACTAGTGAGGATTAAAAATTGTAGCTTCTTCTCCAGAAGCATAAAGCCTAGAAAGCTGAAACCTTGTGTACAGACTCCTTGACTAGTGAGGATTATAAATTGTAGCTTTGGTGACCCTGTTGCCCCTAATAAAGGCAACAGGAACGTCCTTCAAATCTATTTTCATCTTCTTCATCAGAAGTAAAGGCCTAGAAAACTGAAACTTGTCGCCTATATATACTGAATTTTATGAATGGTGACCCTGTGGCCTCTACAAAGGGGGAATCACATTGACCACACTCTACAGCATAATTGATGATGTAGCCTGATGAGCTACAGAGCCAATGGCTCTATTTTTGATTTTTATACTTTAAGTGTTTAACAAGTAAAGTGTAATATCCAATCAAAATGACAAATACAATAACCATTGATAATCTTAAAACCTTATTTGTTATTGCATGGACCTTTTCAACTTCATTTTTGCGCCAAACTTGTTTTTGCATTTTACTTTTGAATTTGTTTGTGCGCCAAGCCGTCAATGAGTTATGAAACTTTATTGACTGTATCAGAATGACTATTCCCGGATCAAAGATCGGATATGGAAAATAATGCTCTCAAAATACCTCAAATGAAATATTTGTGGGGTTAACCTTTACACTATAGCAAACTAATTCAAATGTATATAAATTTTTCCTTCAGAAATACAGTGTCCAATCCCACCGAAGGTCTTGAACGGCAAATACCACTGTCTAAACCAGTCCAAGGTCTTTAAACATCATGATATATGTGATTTACAGTGCAACCCTGGTTTCAAACCAGATTCATGGAAAGTTCACACTGAATGCTCTAACTTGGGAACCTGGACCTCCTCAGCGGCCTGTGTTGGTAGGTGTTGCTGTAGAATATACTGCTCAAATAAAGAAACGGGTAGCTGAAAACAGACTTATACATTTTGCATTTTGCATTAGTGAATACCATCCAGGCCAAGGTGTAAAAAAACTAGAGTTCACCCCTGTAAGAACTCTATCAGTGTCACCCTGGGGCCCTAGTGTGTAGTGCAACAAAAACTTAAAAGATCCCACGAATTCATGTCAGTTGCTGAATGAAAGATACATGAACACGTGCATACGCCGAGCTGTCGGTTATCAGCGTTCAGCAGTGTTGGACAAACTGCTATGACTACCAAGCTAACACAGGACGTAGATACGACGTTGTAGTAAGGTCGTGTTTTGGTAACGTTGTTTTTGGACGTCGCTGGTAGGTACTTCGGACGTAAAACATAACGTAATTTCTCAACGTTGTTCCGACGTTGTGTTCTACGTACTTATTACTTAACTATTATGTAGTATTGTGACGTCTAGTCTAACGTCCTCACAACGTCCTGATTACGAAGTTTTTACAGCACATAAATCAAGGAAAGTTATTGAGAAATATGAAAAATAAATCCACCCCTGAAATACTAAAACGAGAGAGGACTTACAGTTATATTTGCCCAACGGTCTAGTGAAACCCTTTATTTTGGTTACGTTATTTTGATACGTATCTGAGACGTACTATGTACGTGTAATATATCGTCATTCCCCAACGTTGTTACAACGATAGATTGTACGTACTTTTTACGTAACTTTAACGTTGTTATGTCACGTAAAGTCTAACGTCCTCACAACGTCCTGATAACGTTTACAGAAGGAAAACTATGCCAAAGTTTATGTAATCACAAAAGAAAGATGAATATATAATTAATTATATTTTTCATTACATATTTATAAGTATTCGATTTATTGATTAAATATGAACGTATATGATAAAAATCATTAGGCCTATATATCAAATAATCCCACACACAAATCATTGGATAAAAACTTGTTTTCATTGAAAATCTGAAAACAGTCAAATATTATATTATTATAGTCATAAATTCACAAATTTAAATAGATTGGTTATATAACTAATCGATCAGTATCAACTCCTTAATGCCATTCGGATTGTTTTCGATAAGTTTTAAATATATTAAGTTTGACTAATTGACTCGCGTCATTGTCCGGTTTTCGATCAAAATAGCAAATCAAACCTTCTTATTGTTAGGCCTACTATAAAAAGTCGCTTGGCTTTAAAATGTGAGTTTCTTTCGACACTCCTGATCAAATGACACTGTTTATAAAGTTGGTCATAAGAATTGGACCCCACACAACTCACGGAGTTGCTCTCATGGTCTCAGTTTTGCAAGGCAACCACCAATCGCAATATATTTATAAACGCCGGGCAAATAATCAATAAATAATTATCAATCTTTCCTATTTCAGTTGCAACAATTTTTAGTTTATCGGATACTTCCTTGTCTCGATTAGTTAGTTAGCCCACAACCATGCATTCTCACTTCAAGTCTTAAAATGCATTTCCAAAAGTGTAGTCGTAAATCATTTGACATACAGTTAAAGCTGTAGGCCTACATGTCTCATTTTGTTTTCTTTAAACCAAGAAATCCGATAAAACTTTGATTAATAAAATACAAAATATTTCTGTCGTAAGAACAGTAATGACATTCTCATTCAATTAGAGTCCGAAATGATAGTTACATCACTTATGTTTGTGTAAGCTTAGCTTGCTTGATCTCTCCATTCGATTATAAATACAATGAAATATCAAGGAAAACACGCAAAGATGAAGAATATTCAACATATCGCTACGGTTACGTTGTCACGACGTCCTCAGAACGTAATTCATATGTCAAGACGTCCTCACAACGTCCTAGCGACGTGAGCTAGGCCTATCTTTTCTCTGTGTAATTGAATTTTTCTGGTTAATCATTGTTATATTTTACCAGTTCATGCGTTCCGACATAAAAAGATTAAATAGCCCTGGCCTTTAAAACACTATAGGCCTAAGGCCCCAAATTAATTAAAATTTTAGAATAGATTGATGACAATATTGAATGTGATTATAATAAATAAAATTTAAGGATTTTGCTAAATGTGGAGATAATATCTTAGACTTGATTAGGTAACGTTAAGATTTTTAATTCAATGATGCATTACTTTATAATGTTTGAACACAAAACTCTTCTTGAATAAATAAAATAATATAAAACTTTCTGACTTATGGATTTGGAATCTATTTTTGTCTTTACGCGCCAACATAAAATCCTCTGACGTCATCATTTTTAGTTATGACGTCATTATCGTCGCCATGTTTGATGTCGCGTAAACTTGAAGAGTCGCTACACGCAAGACAGTGTTTTTCTAATTTACCGGCAAAGGATTTACTTTCCCTATCGAAGGTAAGTACCCATTTTCGTTAAAACATTATGTCAGTAAAGAAAGTTTCAATGAAGCTTTGAATACCTGTTATTTCAACAAAAGCATTCGAAACAGATTAGAGTAGCAATGCTCAAAACACTACAGTTTAATCACACAAGTATTCTTGTATCATCGTAAAATTTCTAAAACGTACGTTGATACAGTCACTTGAGGCTTCTTTGCGATGTTTTTACAGACTTTCATGACAGTTTAGCTACAGACCGTGCCAGTAATATTCGGACGTAGACCGAAACTTCTGTCGCAGAATGATGTAGCCTCGCACATATACAGGGGGTTGCAGGTAGAGTTTCTCGATCTAATTCGGACGTTGACGTTGTTTCCATAGACTTGCTTATATTCGTGTAGCATAAATAAAATGCAGTTATTTTCCGTCGGATCCTGATAAATTTTTGCACATTTGTAATGAATCATCCCAGCTACATCCTAATAATTTCTATTTAATCTTTCATCTTTTATTTTAGTAATTTAATCAAATTAATTGTAATCATGGGTGTGCATCTGTGAATAGGTTTATTATGGTGCTCTATGGGTCCCGTTTCCACTGTATGAATATATGTTATTAAACAACAATTATGAACACCACCCATGCTTGATCTCATCGGTTTGAATTATTGACCTTAATTTTGCCCAGGAAAGCCTTGAAATTGGCCTTAAAATTTTTGTTTGTTTGAGAAATTGTGCCAAGCCTGTACCAAGTCATTGAAAATTATTCTTCTGCACGACACAAATGTGATAGAGTACAGAAATTATGTCATATTTCAATTATTGAATATCTGAGTAAGTTTTTTAAGATAGCTTAATTCGTATGGGTAAAAAGATTTTAATTTCGCTGCAGGAT
This sequence comes from Steromphala cineraria, assembly GCA_916613615.1. Lineage (NCBI taxonomy): Eukaryota > Metazoa > Mollusca > Gastropoda > Trochida > Trochidae > Steromphala > Steromphala cineraria. The sequence continues at coordinate 7,057,618 of OU744735.1, forward strand.
GTTTCCTTTTGAAGAACCGAATTTCCACGGCGTTAAATGAATAAAATATCATACTACGATAGGAATTTTATCATAGCTAGTCACAGCTAATTTGAAATAAACAATTATCCAAACGTATGTTTACAATTCAACGAAGATGTGTAATAAATCCCATGATTTCGATATAAAAGTTGATATTTAATTTTATGATTTGTAATTAAATACAACTGCATTATGTTTACAGTAAACTAGCAGATAAAATTCATTACAATTGAATTCAAAGTTTTTCGTTTATTTTACAAAATGGATAAGAAATGTGCTAGAAGAGTGTGAATATTTGACAATCTCAATGAAATTCTTCTAGAAAGCTGTTAACTGCTTTTGTGCTTCACGGTATTAATCTAATTTATGACTGAATGTTACTTGGGTCACTTGTATGCTTTTCGATATAACATTTTGTGAGTGGTGTATAATACTAGTATAAGCTACAAAAAAAATCAGTAATAATAACAACTCTCTGCAATTGTTACAGCTATCAATTCCTAACTCATGGCACTGTTATTGTGTAAATCGGTGTGTGACATACAGGGATTAGGAAAGACATATTTTACAACGGGCCATTTTCATGCTTTTCGGCGCTTTTCTTATTTTCTAGTTGGCCATTTCCTTTACATCAATAGTAAATTTCAGAATTTTAATGGGACATTTTTTATCCATTGTGCAACATGGCCCATTGCCCCTGCTTGGCTGATTTTGTCTTAACAAACAATCGAGATTGTAAAATTTTGGTTATTTCCATTTTACAGTTGGCTGACTGACAGTTTGTCTGAGAAATGAAAGATCAAGGGACGGCGCATAATAACTGAACAGGGATGGAACAATCGAGGTTTTTATCAGGTTATACCAGACAAACTTATCATCCAGATATTAATTTTGGAGTTAAAATGGTTCACAGTGATTAATCTACAAAATATTGAGTCAAAGGGACTTGTTGTAAAAGTTCTTTAAAAAAAATACCACGATCAAAATATGCATTTCGCCAAACACAGCTTAATCTTTATATGCCCTGTCAGAAATTCTCGAATATTTGATGCAGGACTCGGTGGTAAACTATAAATGGTTATTTATATTTTCTATTAATTAGCCCTTATTCTGAGTATTTAATTTTGATGCAGGACTTGAGTCACTCCCGGGTATATTGATATTAATCAGTGTAACAGTTTAAGATGATTTTACAAATAACAACCTATTATCTACTTTATGAATTTTAAAGCAGTTAATTCAATTGAAACGAAGACAACTTTTACGTGTTATCGATTTTATATGCAAGAATGATAATCTGTCTTTAATGACTGGCATTTTTAATTTATTTTCACAGGAGGAAGCTTTATTAACAAATGGTGCCAAAGGTTGGTCTTGATGACATTCATTATCGAACGTTTGACAGATGAAGAGTATTGAAGACACTCACTCACCTTTCTTATAGTAATGTTAAATAAACAACATTGAATAAACATCTGATTTGTTATCTATTATCTGTTTATTCTGATTAATTGTTTCAGTTCAATGTTTTACCGTGGACATGTATTCAATACAATTTATGCCAGGCAGGTTTTAACAAATAATACACCTTTTTGGTATAATTGCCCATATGAATGATTGTATAATTTGTTTGTTTTTGATAATATTGTAAGAACATTTCAATTAAATTTTTGGTATTTAAATATACATATTGTTTTTTTACTTTCACGTCGAACCAAGTGCCTGGTATTATTTCTTTTGAATACTGCTTATGCAAAACGAATGTGGAAATGTACTTACACCATATTAACGCAGAAAAATCACGTTGTAGCAACGTGTTTGGGAGTCTACAAAATGACGTGGTGACAACATTTTAAATTTACGTAAGGAAAACGTAAAATATTACGTCTATGTGACGTCTCAAGAATGTCGCATTTAGGTAGAAAAACCATGTTGTAGCAACCTGTTTGGGAGTCTACAAAATGACGTTGTGGCAACGTTAGAAAACTACCTAATAAAAACGTAAAACATGACGTTGTTTCAACGTCCCTACAACGTCGTATTCAGGTAGAAAAACCACGTTGTAGCAATCTGTTTGTGAGTCTACACAATTACGTTGTCACAACGTCAGAAAGTATGTAATGACAACGAAAAGTGGACGTTGTGACAACGTTATTACAACATAGATTTGTTAGCTGGGTATGTGTCTCAGTTCACCCAGCTGTGAATGGGTACACTATGAACCATAGAATGGTACCTAACCTGAGCGCCACATATGGATGCCGGTTGAATACTCCCCAGGGAGTTGAATTGGACAAATTATCGGAGGGTGAAAGAATACCATTGACCAGGGGAAACAATAAGCGCCTTGAGCAACCACGAATGGATAGATATGCGAGCTATATAAATATTCGTATAATAATAATAAAAATAATGCTTGCCTGACTTAGGAAAACATTGTTGCGTTTGTATTGTCAAATGATTGATTAGTAGAGACTTGGCAGAACACAAAGCATGTGTCAAAAGGTCAAAGTCACTAAGCTGTGAAAACATGTATTTTGTGCGATCTCAATTAGGGACATTTTATGCTTGACATTCTCATCCCATAGCTAAATTCGACAAAATATCCTATTGCAATGTTTTGAAATGTTCTGATATTCTTCCCCACAACTCTCAAGCCTGTTACATCATAACAATGACTAGCTGTCGTATCAAAAATGGATGTAGGCATTCGAAGCATTTTTACCCAGGATAATCTTGGAAATGCATTTTTAATGACAAAGGATTCAAGCTTGGAATGGTTGGACAAAACGTTCTTTGGAGAACTAATGTTTAGATGCAAACGTGAGATTAATTTTTAGCTCATCTGGCATTGCATGGTATCAGGCGTCCGTCCGTCCGTCCGTAAACTTTGTGGAATTTCGACTTCTTCTCCAGAGCCATAAGGACCCCTTATAAGGGCCACAGGGGCTATACCCTAAAAACCTATTTTCATCTTCTTCACCAGAACCATAAGGCCTAGAAAGCTGGAACTTTGTGTACAGACTCCTTGGCTAGTGAGGATTATAAATTGTAGCTTTGGTGGCCCTGTGACCCCTAATAAGGGCCACAGGGGCCACGCCCTAAAAGCCTATTTTCATCTTCTTCTCCAGAACCATGAGGCTTAGAAAGCTGAAACTTTGTGTATAGCCTCTTTGAAGAGTGATGATTATAAATTGTAGCTTTGGTGGCCCTGTGACCCCTAATAAGGGCCACAGGGGCCACACCCTAAAAATCTATTTTCATCTTCTTCTCCAGAAGTTGAACCATAAGGCCTAGAGAGCTGAAACTTTGTGTACAGACTTCTTGACTAATGAGGATTATAATTAATAGCTTGTGGCTCATGATAAGGGCCTGAGCTATACCCTTCAAACCTATTTCTGTCTTCTCCAGATGTATAAGGCCAGGAGCTGTAACATTTTATACAGACTCCTTTGAATTCTAAATTTTACATTTGGTGACCCTGTGGGGGGAACCACAACTGTCACCCTTATGCAAAATTGCTATGAAATCTGATGAGCTACAGAGACAATGGCTCTATTTTTAAACATTGCATGGAACAACAATAGTCATTCGTTTCTTATTATGCGCCGTATATTCGATTTAGGTGAACCGCTTTACATCACACCTGAACAGCAAGTATATTCGATGTAGGTGAACCGCTTTAAACCACACCTCAACAGCAAGTATTTTCGATTAAGGTGAACCGCTTTACAACTCACCTCAACAGCAAGTATATTCGATGTAGGTGAACCACTTTACACAACAACGCAACAGCAAGTATATTCGCTGTAGGTGAACCGCTTTACATCACACCTCAATAGCAAGTATATTCGATTTAGGTGAACCACTTTATATTACACCTCAAAAGCAAGTATATTCGATTAAGCTTAAAGGTGAACCGCTTTACACCACACCTCAACAGCAAGTATATTCGATGAAGATGAACCCGTTTACATCACACCTCAATAGCAAATATATTCGATGTAGGTGAACCGCTTTACATCACACCTCAACTACAATCCTAATGGTGTGTTCAGCTAAGAAGTAGATCCTTATCATTTGTTATCTAACATGCTTTCAGTGGAACCACTAGATTGTGAGGTGTGTTCTGGAGCATCTTGTGGAATCACTTATAGTCCTCTTGTAACCTGTCCAACAGACAAACCTTACTGCATGAACCATGTGGATAACAAATCGGATGGAAAGAAAATTTTCAGCAAATCGTAAGTTACGTGTTTCTGTACAAAACAGGTGTGAGTTTGATAAGGTAAAACATTGATGATTAAGAGGAAGCATTCATTTCTTTGTTTATTCGATTTTACTTCTTTCTAAGGAGAACGTATGATGTAATGATATCTCTATTCCTAAAATATCAACAGTCTGTGTTTATCCTTCCGATAAGGTGTATTATGAATGGAAATAAATAGATGAATAGATGTCATAACTCGGCAGAGTTAGGCTATGTAGTGGTAATATTATAATTTAGTATTTTTGTTATTGTTGGAGGTATAATGCGTTACAATGGTCGTTTTACATTCAGAATATTGTCTCAAAGTATGTTAAGTTGGCCCTCATTTACACAACTTTCTTACCATAAAATATCATTTGTACATAAATCGTGAATGATATGGTATCAATCTTGCTTCATCTCGTTTTATACTGTAAATGTTTCTCAATTGCATAAATCATTAAAAAACACATTTTCTCGTTTCATAATTAATTTTCAGATGTGCATCTGCCGTGGAATGTAACTCAAAATGGTGGCATGGAACCTCGGATAAGAGCGAATGTGTTGAACGTGACCACATAGAAGTGATGAGATTCAACTTTACTTGTTACTTCTGCTGTACTAAAGACGGGTGCAACAGACCATTAATGCCCGTCCGAAATACACTGTTTGTTGGTCGTGATTAAACTTACTTTGTATAAAATGCTTTTATTGTAAAACAGTGGAAAGCACAAATAAAACTGTAACCTGAATATTGCATTGCGTTCCATTGTAAATTTACACTTATTCAAAATGTCTAGAGGAAAGATAACTTTGATTGTCGGAAACTTTGCCTTGATAATCCGTAGTTGTTAGCCATGAGAGATCGTATTTAGTCAAAAGCTATTATAAGGGATAGAAAAATTTCCCTGTGTATTCTCTTTGTTTGGTGATTTATAATATGTTCAGCGGTGAGAGACAGAGTTTTCCGAGTAATAGTACAGAGTTCTAGCCATTGAAATTTACAACATATTTTCTTTGAAAATATCACAGAGGGGAGTAAGTCATGTGTCAACTGGTTTGAAATAACAGGACGTCATAGCCGTTGCTATATAACAATGCAAATTTGTATCACATTATGATTGTTGAGCTTACATTTGCATATTCTGACTTTAACCAGTCACACGATGAAAGATTAGTAATATCATATTGACACAAATCCTCTATATCCTTTTCTTTGTACGACCACGGGGAAACGCTATTGCTATGTTAGGGTATTCATATCTGTGCAAGGCTATAAATCCCCTAGAATACCCAGGGAAAGCCCTGCATCGCCTTACAAATGTAAGATTTGTTATGACCAGCAGTTACAAAGGGTCGCAAATTTTCGTCTGTGGCTTCCATTGCTATGTTATCATTCTGTTTTTGGAAACTCTACTGATATATCATAGTATAATTATATGTGCATGGCTATTGATACCATTTGCTTATGTGGTATTCCTGTGGCACTTGACAATGAAAACAAAATGTGATACAACCTGCCAATGTTGTACATAATGCTTTTGTAATTATCTCAAACATAAACGCCCTGAGATGCCTCTGTCTACCAACCATTTCTGTAAAAAAAATCCATTTAACCACGAGAGTCTTTTGATGTCAACACTATCATTAGCAAAATTTTATTTAAAAAGAATATGTATTGAAATGCAATGGGGTGTCATTTCTGATGCAAAGCGTTTGAGGTGTCATGTAGCTGCTGGTGACAGGGCATTGTTCAAAATCTACTGTCAAGACGATATCTCTTGTGGAACACATATTGGATGATAAAAGGGAGTTTTACAATAGTTATCAAATTTAGGAACTATTTTTGTTTTAAAAGGACAGTAAGTTTAGATGATTAGCGTTACAGTGGAAAATGTCCCCAGTCAAACCAGAAAAAAATATGACAAACAATTGAGTAAAAGGATTACAGTTTAAATAATCAAATTATAAACAAAGTGTTTAAGGTTACAATTTCAAGCTAGTGTAGATTAAAATACAATATTAAAGGAGTCACACTAATAAGTCATAGTAATACCGTATCCGACGTAATATGCCCCCTCTCCATATAAGCGCCCCTATCTGTGCTTTTAACTCAAATAACATTAAGCGCCCCCTCTCCAGGCATACCTTACATGACAAACCTTTGACATTTTACGTAAATAAATGGTTTGAAGACTTTATTTCAGTCCTCCTCCTTTATAACGGTAATTTGATTTGTAACATTTTGTAATATGTTGAATACGGTAAGTTATTCTCCAGTCCTTAGATATCACACCGCTGATGAATGTAGAAACAGTTAGTGATAGGTGAATCCAACTTGTAAAGGTATCAGAACAGTGTCTCGGCAGATGATCATGAATCAATCATAAGAAGCAAGAGGATCTAGAGTTTTAAAGCCGACCTCTATATTAGTGATATACCATCTAGAATGTTCATCAAAGTTGCACGACAAACTCCAATCAGAACAGTCTATCTCAGGTATTCGTGAAATAGATAGAACATTTGAGAATAGAAGACGGTAGTCGTTGCTAGTTTATATAATCAGAGCAAGTGTTAGTGTGACCTGCTAAACAAAACAACAACGCTCTGCTACAATTGGCTTTTCAGACAGGAGGAACATTATTCGCTTCACTTTTTATTCACAACATGTAGACAACTACACACATGGTTAGCTTCACACATCGCTGACAACTGCACGCTTCACATGCTCAACTCTTAGTGTTCATATTTGCCACTCGTTCACCCGGTCATGCACAGTTTATACATTCGGGCAGATAAGGTCATGCGCAGTATATACATCAACATTCATTACAATTACTCTTTTATTTTTAAAAAACGTAAAATATTTAAAAATAGACAATTAAAAAGTGAAGCACTATAATAAATTAAAAATAAGGAATTGATAGAGTGTTTCAGCAGTCTTTTTCACATATAAGTAATTAGACAGTACAACAGTCAGATCAGTCAAACTGACGGATGCCCGATTGCACCACAGTCAACAGTGAATCACTTGATGCCCCCCGTTTGGTCATGACATTAGCCAGTTGTTCCTGGCCTGGTACCCATTTGACACTGTTTACTTCCTTGATTGTCAAGGACTGCTGGATCGCTGCGATATCCTGTCGAAGTCTCTTGTCATCAACAAGTTTTGTTGAGTGAATAGCATCGACAACGCTCCGGTTATCGACTAAAGCACAGATAGGCAACTGTACTCTCTCTCTCCCATGAGCTCCTCTAGTAACTTCTTCAAATACACAGCTTCCTCAAGTCCCTCTTGTAGAATCAGAGTTTCAGCAGCTATAGTTGAACGAACAACCCTCTTAATCTATCCAGCATGCCATGCTAAAGGACAACAGCGACTATTGTCCCCGATGAGCAATATCAGGTGAGCACCGACACTACTAACACCATCACACAGATTTGCATGAGCTGCATCTGAGTAAACAATCAGCTTCCAAGACAAATGTCTCCAATGTTTGGAAAACAAATTTTTGAATTGTTCTGTTTGAGTTTTCTGATTACTTTTATTGCTCTGAGAAGATCTTCTACAAGTCCTTTCTTGAACTTCATACTTAGCTCAATCATTTCAAAAGCCAAGTCAGGTCTTGAACCTTGCACCATCCAATTTAGCTTTCCAACCAGTCCACGAAGAAACGTGTGTTCCTCCGAACTGAGACTATCTGTTTTTTTGTGTCTTCCTTTGAGGCGAGATATTTTTCACTTCCAGGTCTTCCACGTATTCAGCTTGATCCAGAATTATTTTATCTTCAGTTTGTGTAATTTGGAAACCTATATATTTGAAATGACCAGTCTCTCTTTTCCCGGCTTTAAAATGTTCAACAAGACTTTCAACAGCTGTATCAAATTGAGGTTGTCCACAATATAAGAAATCATCCACATGACAGGCAATCAAACCAATGAGAGTGTCTCCTTCATGCATGAAGAACAATGCAGGATCTAATTGGTATTGATTACATTTCAATTTCACCAACACATCTCTAACACTATGGTAGAATTGGAAAAATGATCGGACGGTGAAAGAATGCCATTGACAAGGGTAAACAAAAAGCGCCTTGAGCAACCACGAGTGGATGGATATGCGCGCTATATAAATATTCATATAATAATAATTAAAATAATGATGGCCTGACTTAGGAAAACATTGTTGGACTTGTGTTGTAAAATGATTGATGAGACTTGGCAGAACACTAAGCATGTGTCAAAAGGTCCGAGTCACTTAGCTGTGAAAACATGTATCTTGTGCGACCTCAATTAGGGACATTTTATGCTTGACACTCCCATCCCAAAGCTAAATTTTACAAAATATCCTATTGCAATGTCTTGAATGTTCTGATATTCTTCCCCACAACTCTCAAGCCTGTTACATCATAACAATGACTAGCTGTCGTATCAAACATGGATGTAGTCATTCGACGCATCTTTACCAAGGATAATCTTGGAAATGCATTTTTAATTACAAATGATTCAAGCTTGGAATGGTTGGACAAAACGTATTTCGGAGAACTAATGTTTAGATTCAAACGTAAGATTTCTTTTTAAACATTGCATGGACATTGGTTATTCGTTTCTTGTTTTGCGCCCTATATTCGATGTAGGTGAACCGCTTTACAGCACACCTCAACAGCAAGTATATTCGATGTAGGTGAACCGCTTTACGCAACACCTCAACAGCAAGTATATTCGATGTAGGTGTGCCGCTTTACACCACACCTCAACAGCAAGTATATTCGATGTAGGTGAACCACTTTACAGCACACCTCAACAGCAAGTATATTTGATGTAGGTGAACCGCTTTACGCAACACCTCAACAGCAAGTAAATTCGATGTAGGTGAACCGCTTTACAGCACACCTCAACAGCAAGTATATTTGATGTAGGTGAACCGCTTTACGCAACACCTCAATAGCAAGTATATTCGATGTAGGTGAACCACTTTACAGCACACCTCAACAGCAAGTATATTTGATGAAGGTGAACCGCTTTACGCAACACCTCAACAGCAAGTATATTCGATGTAGGTGAACCGCTTTACAGCACACCTCAACAGCAAGTATATTCGATGTAGGTGAACCGCTTTACATCACAACTCAACAGCAAGTATATTCGATGTAGGTGAACCGCTTTACATCACAACTCAACAGCAAGTAAATTCGATGTAGGTGAACCGCTTTACACCACACCTCAACAGCAAGTATATTCGATTTAGGTGAACCGCTTTACAGCACACCTCAACAGCAAGTATATTCGATGTAGGTGAACCGCTTTACGCAACACCTCAACAGCAAGTATATTCGATGTAGGTGAACCGCTTTACAGCACACCTCAACAGCAAGTATATTCGATGTAGGTGTGCCGCTTTACACCACACCTCAACAGCAAGTATATTCGATGTAGGTGAACCACTTTACAGCACACCTCAACAGCAAGTATATTCGATGTAGGTGAACCGCTTTACATCACACCTCAATAGCAAGTATATTCGATGTAGGTGAACCACTTTACACCACAACAGCAAGTATATTCGATGTAGGTGAACCGCTTTACAGCACACCTCAACAGCAAGTATATTCGCTGTAGGTGAACCGCTTTACGCAACACCTCAATAGCAAGTATATTCGATGTAGGTGAACCACTTTACAGCACACCTCAACAGCAAGTATATTTGATGTAGGTGAACCGCTTTACGCAACACCTCAACAGCAAGTATATTCGATGTAGGTGAACCGCTTTACAGCACACCTCAACAGCAAGTATATTCGATGTAGGTGAACCGCTTTACGCAACACCTCAACAGCAAGTATATTCGATGTAGGTGAACCGCTTTACAGCACACCTCAACAGCAAGTATATTCGATTTAGGTGAACCGCTTTACATCACACCACAATAGCAAGTATATTCGATTTAGGTGAACCGCTTTACATCACACCTCAACAGCAAGTATATTCGATGTAGGTGAACCGCTTTACATCACACTTCAATAGCAAGTATATTCGATTTAGGTGAACCGGTTTACATCACACCTCAATAGCAAGTATATTTGATGTAGGTGAACCGCTTTACGCAACACCTCAACAGCAAGTATATTCGATGTAGGTGAACCGCTTTACATCACACTTCAATAGCAAGTATATTCGATGTAGGTGAACCGCTTTACATCACACCTCAATAGCAAGTTTATTCGATTTAGGTGAACCACTTTGCATCACACCTCAAAAGCAAGTATATTCGATTTAGGTGAACCGCTTTACATCACACCTCAACAGCAAGTATATTCGATTTAGGTGAACCGCTTTACACCACACTTCAATAGCAAGTATATTCGATGTAGGTGAACCGCTTTACATCACACCTCAACAGCAAGTATATTCGATGTAGGTGAACCGCTTTACGCAACACCTCAACAGCAAGTAAATTCGATGTAGGTGAACCGCTTTACATCACACCTCAACAGCAAGTATATTCGATGTAGGTGAACCGCTTTACATCACAACTCAATAGCAAGTAAATTCGATGTAGGTGAACCGCTTTACATCACACCTCAACAGCAAGTATATTCGATGTAGGTGAACCGCTTTACACCACACCTCAACAGCAAGTATATTCGATGTAGGTGAACCGCTTTACGCAACACCTCAACAGCAAGTAAATGCGATGTAGGTGAACCACTTTACATCACATCTCAACAGCAAGTATATTCGATGTAGGTGAACCGCTTTACACCACACCTCAACAGCAAGTATATTCGATGTAGGTGAACCGCTTTACATCACAACTCAATAGCAAGTATATTCGATTTAGGTGAACCGCTTTACATCACACCACAATAGCAAGTTTATTCGATTTAGGTGAACCGCTTTACACCACACCTAAACAGCAAGTATATTCGATGTAGGTGAACCGCTTTACATCACACCTCAATAGCAAGTTATCGTGTGTGAGCTATTTGTAAAACTTACATAGAAAGATGTCAAATTCTCAGGATGGTTTAATTTTATGGTTATGTATTTCCATTTCCTACACTAAATTGGGAGATGAAACGTTTATGTGTGCGTTTGTTTGTGGCTGTGTGTATGAATGTATCTGTGTTGTATGTTATCTGAATGCTATAAACTTTCATCAGTCATAAGTTTGACTACTCGAACGTTCCGTGTTTGATGTTTTTTATCCTCTATTTCTGTCCTCAAAGTAGGACTGTCACTGATTTTATTTAGATCTTTAAAGAAATCCTGCTGGACAAGATCATATATTGTTTTAAAAGACACCATTGCCTGTATTTGATAGAGAAATGCATGCGAAGGCTGTTTAGTTTAAGCAGAAGAAATAGTAAAGATGAATATTTGTTAGTGTAAATTTGCACTCTTGCTATGATAACATAGTCTTCTGCTTCTGAAAGGATTCTAATGACATACAGAGATCCATAAGTAAAGTTTCCGTTTAATTTTATGGATTTTGCGTTTAGCTCAGACTACAATCCTAATGGTGTGTTCAGCTAAGAATTAGATCCTTATCATTTGTTATCTTACATGCTTTCAGTGGAACCACTAGATTGTGAGGTGTGTTCTGGATCATCTTGTGGAATCACTTATAATCCTCTTGTAACCTGTCCTACAGATCAACCTTACTGCATGAACCATGTGGATAACAAATCGGATGGAAAGAAAATTTTCACCAAATCGTATGTTACGTGTTTCTGTACAAAACAGGTGTGAGTTTGATAAGGTAAAACATTGATGATTAAGAGGAAGCATTCATTTTTTTGTTTATTCGATTTTACTTCTTTCTAAGGAAGGCTTATGATGTAATGATATCTCTATTCCTAAAATATCAACAGTCTGTGTTTATCTTTCAGAAAAGGTGTATTATGAACGGAAATAAATAGATGAATAGGTGTCATAACTCGGCAGAGTTAGGCTATGTAGTGGTAATATTATAATTTAGTATTTTTGTTATTGTTGGATGTATAATGCGTTACAATGGTCGTTTTACATTCAGAATATTGTCTCAAATGATGTTAAGTTGGCCCTCATTTACACAACTTTCTTACCATAAAATATCATTTGTATATAAATCGTGAATGATATGGTATCAATCTTGCTTCATCTCGTTTTATACTGTTAATGTTTCTCAATTGCATAAATCATTAAAAAACACATTTTCTCGTTTCATAATTAATTTTCAGATGTGCATCTGCCGTGGAATGTAACTCAAAATGGTGGCATGGAACCTCTGATAAGAGCGAATGTTTAGACCTTGACCATACAGTGTTGAGATTCAACTTTACTTGTTACTTCTGCTGTACGAAAGATGGGTGCAACAGACCATTAATGCCCGTCCGAAATACACTGTTTGTTGGTCGTGATTAAACTTACTTTGTATAAAATGCTTTTTATTGTAAAACAGTGGAAGGCACAAATAAAACTGTAACCTGAGTATTGCGTTGCGTTCCATTGTACATTTACACTTATTCAAAATGTCTAGAGGAAAGAAAACTTTGATTGTCGGAAGCTGTTACTTTGCCTTGATAATCCGTAGTTGATGGCCATGAGAGATCGTATTTAGTCAAAAGCTATTATAAGGGATAGCAAATGTCCCTGTGTATTCTCTTGGTTTGGTGATTTATAATATGTTCAGCGGTGAGAGACAGAGTTTTCCGAGTAATAGTACAGAGTTCTAGCCATTGAAATTTATAACATATTTTCTTTTAAAATATCACAGAGGGGAGTAAGTCATGTGTTAACTGGTTTGAATTAACAGGACGTCATAGTCGTTGCTATATTAAAATGCAAACTTGTATCACATTATGATTGTTGAGCTTATATTTGCATACACTGACTTTAACCAGTAATATCATATTGACACAAATCCTCTATATCTTTTTCTTTGTGCGACCACGGGAAAACGCTATTGCTATGTTAGGGTATTCATATCTGTGCAAGGCTATTAATCCCCAAGGATGTTCATGCCAGGTAAAGCCCTGCATGGCCTTACAAAAGTTAGATTTGTTATGACCAGCTGTTACAAAGAGTCGCAAATTTTCGTCTGTGGCTTCCATTGCTATGTTATCATTCTGTATTGGGATACTCTTCTGACATATCGTAGGACTTATATGTGCATGGCTATTGATACCATATGCTCTACTGATATATAGAGGATATCTGTCTTTTCTTGACTAATACCATGTTTATCTCATCGAGTAAGGTAGAAAGTTATATTTTCTCGAGATGAGATAAACATGGTATTTGTCAAGAATTGACAGATATTCTATTTATTATATGGTTTTACCATTGTAATTACGTCAGAAAAGGGTCAATTTCACGCCGAGCGGCCGCTAGGAACAGCCCGTCACCACAGTAACACTGTGACGTCATAAGCCAATTCGGCGCGTGAGACCAGCGTTTTATGACGTTTATCAGTCACCGTTCGCAGTGAAAATATAAGTTATTTTCACTGTAGCTTGATAGACAGTTTATTTCACTGATAAATCCCACGGCAGTATTTCACTGCTCGCCATATAATAAATCATAGTACGTATATGTGCATGGCTATTGATACCATTTGCTTATGTGGTATTCCTGTGGCATTTGACAATGAAAACAAAATGTGATAGAACCTGCCAATGTTGTACATAATGCTTTTGTAATTATCTCAAACATAAACGCCCTGAGATGCCTCCGTCTACCAACCATTTCTGTAAAAAAATCCATTTAACCACGAAAGTCTTTTGATGTCAACACTATCATTACCAAAATTTTATTTAAAAAAAATATGTATTGAAATGGAATGGGGTGTCATCACTGATGATGCAAAGGGTTTGCGGTGTCGCGTACCTGCTGGTGACAGGGCATTGTTCAAAATCTACTGTCAAGATGATATCTCTTGTGGAACACATATTGGATGATAAAAGGTCGTTTTACAATAGTTATCAAATTTAGGAACTATTTTTGTTTTATAGGGCAGTAAGTAGAGATGATTAGTGCTACAGTGGAAAATGTCCCCAGTCAAACCAGAAAAAAATATGACAAACAAGTATGTAAAATGATTACTATTTAATTAATCAAATTATAAACAAAGCGTTTAAGGTAACAATATCAAGCTTATGCAGGTTAAAATACAATATTAATGGAGTCACACTAATAAGTCATAGTAATACCGTATCCGACGAAATATGCGCCCTCTCCATATAAGCGCCCGCGCCCCCTAACTGTGCTTTTAACTCAAATAACGTTAAGCGCCCCTTCCCAGGAATCCCTTACATGACAAACCTATGCGTTTTTAAGTAAATATAAATGGTTTGAAGACTTTATTTAGTCCTCCTCATTTATAACGGTAATTTGATTTGTAACATTTCGCTAAAAACTTATCTGCAGTTCGAGAATATACAAACATTTCTATCATTCAACTAAATGATTAAGACATTTTAATAAGCGCCCCTTCTTTCCAATTTTTGTACCGCCCAGGGCGCTTAATATGTCGAATACGGTGAATTATTCCCCAGTCCTTAGATATCACACCGTTGATGAATGTAGAAACAGTTAGTGATTCTTGAAAGTAGATAGGTGAATCCAACTTGTAAAGGTATAAGAAGCAAGAGGATCTAGAGTTTTAAAGCCGACCTCTATATTAGTGATATACCATCTAGAATGTTCATGAAAGTTGCACGACAAACTCCAATCAGAACAGTCCATCTCAGGTATTCGTGAAATAGATAGAACATCTGAGAATAGAAGATTGTAGTCATTGCTAGTTTACATACTCAGAGCAAGTGTTAGTGTGACCCGCTAAACAAAACAACAATGTTATACAATGTTAAACTAGTGAATGATTACATACTCATAACACTCTTCGTCTTAAGGAGAAGAAAATTTTTCTGTTGTAGTAATAATAAGTCATTAACATTATAATATTTCAAACACAATGAGAAAGCATAATACAATATTTGACAATATTGGAATCGATCTGACTTAGGTAAGTTTTCCCTATAAACAATGTGTAACATAAACATTTTCTATCATTTCTACATGTAGGAACTAGTATTTTCCTACGATTTAAACCAAAGGGGTTTGGGTCATGAAGATAGACATCTGTAGCTGATCATCTTTACATGATTTGTCATCAGATGAATAATGAAAATATAATGACCGATTCATAAAAATGTTAAGGATCACAACCAACAAGCATCAATGTTCAACTAGTAATGGTATGACAATACAAGCAGTCTATATTACAGTGTAAGGTCAAAGGCATTCCTACTGGCTTCGGCTGGAGGGATCTTCCTTTAGCCGTACAGGTAGAATGTCTGACTCCCATCCTGCTGGTCCCGGGTTCGAATTACGTTGGAAGTGACAAAACATGGGATTTTCACTCCTGGTACATCTTCACAAGATTTCAGATTGTCAGTTATTAATTGGAATAAGTAAAAATGGATTAAAATTGTGAATCGATGTGTTGTTTTATGAATTATGCTACAGAACAAATGGCGCTATTATTTCATAACTCTTGAACTAAATAAGCAAGGGAAATAATTAATGTTCATGTCATAATGTTCATAATTTATGTCATCTCCAACGTAAGCACTGCTAATATTGTGCATATGTTGTACTCCACATTTTATAATATTTCATATCAAATCAAAATAATGTAGATGTTGTAACAACTACGAACCATAATATCTAAACGTTTACACTTATTTTCTTCAATATACTCATTTGATTGCTGTCATCAAGATGGATATCACCATGACCTATTCGTTTTATAATCCTAAACATTTACACATTTCCAATCTTCCTAGTAAAAGGTCATTGCCAGACCCTATTCAAGGGCCAGGTAGTTGGCATCTCATCAGGGATTGACCCCAACATACATATACCTGTCTTTGTTACTTGTTAAACTTAGGGGAAAACATGAAATTTGGATTTATTGTTTTCATATGCCAGTTTCAAAAAGAAATATTTCTGGCAGGAAGGAAATTGACGATCAAATATTGGTTCATATGTCAAGCAGTCCTAGTTTTAGTGTTACCACTTCTGTAGCCCTAACAGTTATATTAAGAAATTCATGCAAACAATGAAAAATTATCATCTTTGAATTCCCAACACTATTTTATATGAGTGTAAGTATTCTATAGTTAAGAAAAAATGCAATGGCAAAATAAGTGAGATATTCCAATTTTGTCACTTTTTACCCACAAAATGATTTTCTTTAGAGTTATCTCGTCTGTATGTGATAAGACTGGTATAAACTAAAATCATTCCAAATTTCATGCTTTCATCACGAAATGCACAACTATTTCACTTATCCGCTTTGCAAATATTTAAAGCATCAAAAATGTCATTTTATACTTTGAAAAGTGTATCAGCACAGACTTTTTTGCATGGTTTAACTCCACCTTAAAAGTATATATTTATTGTCAAAGGATTTTGATCAGTAAGGACTTCAAAGTACACATCAAAATCAATCCTCTTTTACAATGTACATAGGATAAAAAATGATATAACTTGGTAACTTGAATACTTTTAGCTTAGTTGGGATCGTCTTATTGTCTTTTGAGATTTTGCAATTGTCTGGGTCATGTTCTTATCACCCTGTTATCAAGTAGCACATGGACAGGTTGGGAAGAAGGAATACTTGTTCACAACATAGACATTTTCATTTAAAACATTTTCAGAGCAGTATTACTTTACGGCGACAAAAAGACATAGAAAGGTAAGCTATAGAATTTGAACAATGGAATCAGTTTATCAAAACAAATTTGCAAAACATTAGAACTAATTTTTGAACCAATACATTTTTCTTGTTATCTTTGAAAATTAATGAACAAAGATTTGCCGTAGACAAGAAGTTTTACTTAAATATGCTGTTAGAAATTGAAACAAGGACTGAATTCGCTTCTACCTGATAATTTATAATCAATGTATCTTATGAAGGTGTATTCATCAAATGGTACTCTCATGATCTAGTGATGCTAATATTATATAGTTTCTCTCATTTTTATTTAAGAACATGAAACGAACGAACATGAACATAACTGTCATCGGATGTTTACTTGGAACAGCACTGGTTAGCGTTTTAGGGCTACCACCACATGTTAATACGCTTTATATGGTCTGCCGTTTTACTTTTGTTTACGATTTTTACTTTCGAGCAAAAGCAAAGCCTCAATTTAGTTTCTTTTTTATGAATGTTTTTGAACCATCATGTTTTTTTAAGGGGATTGCTCAACAGTTACACCTTAAAACCTTTTTTCAGAACAATATTCATAGTGATTTAAGTGTCATACATCTATATTCTAGTATATTCTTTATACTACAATGCTTCCTTCCTTAAACATTTATTGAAACCCAACGTGTTCTGTCACATTCCTATGGTGACTTTGGTGACACGTATGGGGCTGTTTTCAATTGGAGAATATGTATACCTTTCTTGAGAAGAAAAAGAGTGCTTGAGTAGACTGCTACATTTGTTATTGAAACAGTATGTTAATAATGTGAATGTTGTCACTTCTTTGATCATCAAATATTTGATTTTTTTCACTTCTTTAATCAGATTATTTCACAGATTATTTCATTGTTGTATTGTTGTAGTATATGTGTGTCATTATATTCTTCTCCTGTTGTTATTGCACCCATTTGCAACACAAAAATGTTGTTTGTATACAACATTATTATAACATTCGATTCCGAATTGTAATTATTGTGCAAAAAAAAGAAGTCCTACTAATGCTGATAACATCTGGAGTGACATTCAGCCACCGTGAAAGTGTAAAATCTATACTTGTTGGTATATACGTATATAATTACATATTTCCATCAATAAAGGTAATCTACCATTTGTTATTTATTGAGTCTTGCTTTTTGGAGCTGTTAGGGATTTGTGCAGGCGTAGCCCTTACGTAAATACTCCAAACAGATCTGCTATGGTCGATCGATCGAGAGAGATGGATAGAGAGATCGAGGTCAAAAGATGATCGGGAGAGTGAAATCGAGAGAAATCGAGAGATATATCGAGAGAGAGAGAGAGAGAGAGAGAGAGAGAGAGAGAGAGAGAGAGAGAGAGAGAGAGAGAGAGAGAGAGAGAGAGAGAGAGAGTGAGAGAGATTTCAAGAGACAGAGAGAGTGTGTGACAGAGAGAGATATCGAGAGAGAGACAGAGACAGAGACAGAGAGACAGAAAGAGAGAGTATGCACTATTTTGTAGTTTGCTTTCGGAGACCATGTCTAATGAGCAACATCTCATAGTACAAAATCAAGTAAAATCAAGTCGAATTCTTTAAGAGGTTGTATATATAGTAATTCCTTTTCGTAGTTTGTTTTCGAAGACCATGTCGATTCATAAATGTTGGTTGCTGGAGAAGGGAATCTCACCACAAATGATAGTAAACCTCCTTTCCAGCAGCATTAGTGTTACAGAAGTTGCAAAAGTGTTCATCCTTGGTTCCACAACAGGGAAATAGAGAACCTCAGCAAAACCTCCTCTGATATCACATTTATCAACACGAAGTTAACAAACGGTTATACAAATATCTGAGGCTTATCTCAAATTATATACCTGAAGAGGGTGAGATTCTGTCTATCAACTCAATCCATTTTTATTTGACAATTTTACTACATGTACCCATAGATTGATAATCCATTGATGTCATAGCATTGTGATGTCATAATATTAATGAAATCATAGCTCATTGTGATGTCATTACTTGATGATATAAAATAATTGTGTCATGTAATATGCATTGTTCAAAATCATCTTTTCAAGAGATATCGCTAACAATAAATCCCAGGAGATAACGCTTGATCTCGCAATATCTCACAGGTTTGGATAAACAGGTGTTTCACAGATGAAATGAAACACATCACTGCACCAAAGATCGTGCCAGCGATAAGAATCACCAGCCGCCATTGCCACACAGTTGTCTCCCTTACTATTGTCGGGGTCTCCGTCTGTCCACCGGCTGTCTGTGAGGAGCAACCCATCCGTCCAGTGGAACTCCCCTTTAGGGTACGTCTCATCACTCAAACCAATAAAGATATTCTCCCGAACTAAAAGGAAACAAAGTATAAATTAAATTGAACTCTTAATCATTTCAACTCCTAATTTTTTACAAATACAATTTTTTTCACAATATATACAAATTACAAATAACAGTCCCGCTGTCGGTCTTGATATTCTTGTGAATTTTCTTCACATTAAAACATATGTTTGTAAGGCTACTCCTAAAGATTGACGTTCCGACAAAATCGCTGCATCGAATCTTGTGCGTCTCTTAACACACATTTCACGAGCTCTATGGTTTTGTTTTGATGTCATTTACTCGTGTGACACGGCCACTACCATATAAACTAAAGTACAAAAGAAAGAACACACCCACAGATTTTCATATTATTTGATATTCATTTACAAAGTAGCTTTTTTTATGCTGTACCCTTGTGTTACGAATGGAAACAATGAAATCATATCGTCAAGACGCATCCGAGGCATATCAGTTCAGGTAAAAGTGATTTTTTCGAAAATCACGTCTTTTTTCAATTTCTACATGACTTGGGCGCGCTAAGAGTATAAAAAACACTGAATTCTACCATTAACTACTAGTGTTCCGAAAAAAGCACGAGAAATTGCCACGTTTAACAGCAGCAGAGCGAGAAAGAGTCGTTGGAATGTCTGAAGTTGGAGATTCAAACAGCCTCCCTTGGCTACAGCATGAGAAAGCACGCGTGACGAGCTCTCAGAAAAATGTCCTACTACTCTTAAAAGAGGAAGAGTTATACCTGCATGAGACAACAATTGTGAGTTAACATTCTTGTGATTAACAAAGCCCTAGTAATATTTTGTGACTTACTTCGAGAAAAAAATTCTCACTCCGACAAAAGTCAGGTCAAAGGTCAATCCTACGACCACGTTTTTTTGAGTAGGGACTCTGTCGTTGAAACATTCTCCTACATTCCCAGTTGTCAACATGCCTCCCAAGAAACCTATCATGACCCATGAGATAGAAGCGATAAGAAGTTTACTGTCTGAAATGCCGAAATCGAGTGAATTAACTGACCTAATCAAAACCGCTGTTGATATGGCAGTAAAATCTCTCCGTGATTCTCTGAAACTCGAGATAAAAGAAGCGGTTTTGAGAGAAATAGGCTTCGAGAAACTGCAAAATGACTTTCTAGTTCTTGACATGGAAAATAAGAAGCTCCGGTCAGACATGAATGAACGAGACAAACAAATTGAAGAGCGAAACTTGAAACTTGATGGTGTATCGGATAAGGTGATTCACTCATTCCGCCTGTCTAACCAAAATGAACAATTTTCTAGAAAATGTAGCATAAAGCTCTTTAACATGGAACAAACAGACGGCGAAGACCTGTTAGAAAAGTTTTCTGATCTCATGGAAACCAAAGCAGGAATTCAGGTCAATATTGACGAAATCTCCGCAATCCATAGGATCGACCATGCAAATAATGCATTGTTAAACCAGTTCTGGTGAAGTTTATTTCAGTGGAATCCAAAGCCAGAATTATCAGGGCACGAAAACAGATAAAAGAAAAATCGTGTGTTCGCCTTGCTGACGACGACACTAAGGCAAATGTGGTCTTAATTAATAGACTGAAAAATCATTGTGACATTATGAATGCCGGGTATTTTAATGGCAGGGTTTACGCACAGACAAACAATCGAAAGAAGTTCAAATTCTTCAATTTCGACAACATTGATGCTGTTATCAACCAGAAATAGCTAAGGCATTAGTTATTTAGTGATGTCTCCATTGTTGTGAAAGACTATTATGGATATATTACGAGCGCTTCACCGACCTACTGATGAAGTATGCCATGGTGTGCCTCTTTAGAAGACATGACTGACAATATCCGCACTACAGATACACTATTCTCGCTGATTACTTTTAACCAGTCAGTGGTTCATTTATTTACTTGAATATCTACAGCACATGTCTGAGAACACTCAGCATATCACCTTATTTCCTTGGATAACTTTACATGTGTTGACTTTTAACCAGTAATGATAATAAGTCATTAAGATTTTGTATTTTCCATTTTTTGTTCAGACATTGTTGATCGTAAGTTATACATCTGTCTACACTTTGGTTGGAATAGTAATCAGCAAGTGTAGCTGAACATCCGCAGTTAATGATTATGAACAGTGAACACTTTATTTTTTTCCTGTAAAGGAACTATATGGGTTTATTTTTTTGTGGGGTTTTTTTGGTTGACTTTTTCTATATTCGGGAATTAGAATTTATTACTATGAACTTTCCCCCTTATTTTTCCAAAAGAAATTCTTCCAAAACTTTGTACAATACTTTTGCAATGAAATATATTCGCATAGTGAATCTAACGAATTTTATCACTTTTTGAAATAAACCCTCTGACTCATTTTCCTTATTTTGATTATTACATGGACATTTTAGCTGAAGGAAGCATCATTTCCCGTTTTTTATTTGTATATATTTTCTTCTTTATTTCACTTGCTTTCATCCAAATCTCCTATCTTTCCACTATACTCTTTCTATTTAACGACAGGTAAAACATTGGTTTGGGAATCACATACACACTTCACTTTTCAAATCCTATTTTTTCTAAAATGTGTTCACAATGTTTAATGTAAGATTTTTATCTATGAATGGAAGGGCCTAAAAAAAAGACTCAACAAAACGCAGAGACATATTCAATTTTGTTCGTAGCAAAAAAGCATCAATAATATTTCTCCAAGAAACTCATAGCACAGTTGAAGACGAACTTGTATGGGCAGCAGAGTGGGGGTTTAGATGTCATTTTTCACATGGTTCAAGTAAAAGTTCAGGAGTAATGGTTCTCATAAATAATAATTTTGAAAATCATATGCATTAAATAATAGTAGATGATAACGGCCGTTTTATAATTCTTGATATCCAGTAGAGGATATCCGTCTTTCACTTGTGGATATATATGGACCAAATATCGATTCACCGGAATTTTTCGATGATCTTGCAAACGAATTGAGTAAACGTTCAGGTTCAATTATTTGGGGAGGAGACTGGAACGTGGTGCAAGACTATCAAATTGATACTTATAATTATAAACATAAAAACAACCAAAAAGCCCTTGACAAAATACTAGATATCAAAGATCAATTAGAACCTGCCGACCCCTGGAGAATTCTTAATCCTGACATAAGAAAATATACATGGCGTCAACCCAATCCATTGAAGCAAAGTAGACTCGACTACTTCCTTATTTCTGAAGATATTTTATCTCTCGTAAAGGCAGTATCGATTGGAATAAGTTACAAATCTGACCATTCTTATATAATCCTGGATTTAGACCTTAACCCTATTGAAAGAGGCCCTGGATATTGGAAGTTTAACTCAAACCTGCTTTACGATGAAGACTATGTAAAACTTGTAAAGGAAACTATACAAAATACTTTGAATGATGTAAAAATATCGGGAACTAGCGATGATATTTCTGGTATGACTTTTAAAATGAATGACCAGTTTATTTTTGAAATGTTAAAAATAGAGCCATTGGCTCTGTAGCTCATCAGGCTTCATCATCAATTATGCTGTAGAGTGTGGCAATGTGATTCCCCCTTTGTAGAGGCCACAGGGTCACCAATCATTAAAATTAAGGATAAGGCGACAAGTATCAGTTTTCTAGGCATTATTCTTCAGGAGAAGAAGATGAAAATAGATTTGAAAAACGTTCCTGTTGCCTTTATTAGGGGCAACAGGGTCACAAAAGCTACAATTCATAATCCTCACTAGTCAAGGAGTCTGTACATAAAGTTTCAGCTTTCTAGGCCTGATGGTTCTGGAGAAGAAGATGAAAATAGGTTTTTAGGGCGTGGCTCTTGTGGCCCTTATTAGGGGTCACAGGGCCACCAAAGCTACATTTTTTAATCCTCACTAGCCAAGGAATCTGTACACAAAGTTTCAGCTCTCTGGCCCTTATGGTTCTGGAGAAGAAGATGAAAATAGGTTTTTAGCGCCTGGCCCCTGTGGCCCATATTAGGGGTCACAGGGCCACCAAAGCTACAATTCATAATCCACCAAAGCTACAATTTTTAATCCAAACTAGCCAAGGAGTCTGTACACAAAGTTTCAGCTTTCTAGGCCTCATGGTTCTGGAGAAAAAGATGAAAATAGGTTTTTAGCGCCTGGCCCCTGTGGCCTTTAATAGGGGTCACAGGGCCACCAAAGCTACAATTTATAATTCTCACTAGCCAAGGAATCTGTACACAAAGTTTCAGCTTTCTAGCCCTTATGGTTCTGGAGAAAAAGATGAAAATATGTTTTTAGGGTGTGGTCCCTGTTGCCCTTATTAGGGGTCACAGGGCCACCAAAGCTACAGTTTATAATCCTCACTAGCCAAGGAGTCTGTACACACAGTTTCAGCTTTCTAGCCCTTATGGTTCTGGAGAAGAAGATGAAAATAGGTTTTTAGGGCCTGGCCCCTGTGGCCCTTATTAGGGGTCACAGGGCCACCAAAGCTACAATTCATAATCCATCAAAGCTACAATTTTTAATCCAAACTAGCCAAGGAGTCTGTACACAAAGTTTCAGCTTTCTAGGCCTCATGGTTCTTGAGAAAAAGATGAAAATAGGTTTTTAGCGCCTGGCCCCTGTGGCCCTTATTAGGGGTCACAGGGCCACCAAAGCTACAATTTATAATCCTCACTAGCCAAGGAGTCTGTACACAAAGTTTCAGCTTTCTAGCCCTTATGGTTCTGGAGAAAAAGATGAAAATATGTTTTTAGGGTGTGGTCCCTGTTGCCCTTATTAGGGGTCACAGGGCCACCAAAGCTACATTTTTTAATCCTCACTAGCCAAGGAGTCTGTACACAAAGTTTCAGCTTTCTGGCCATTATGGTTCTGGAGAAGAAGATGAAAATAGGTTTTTAGCGCCTGGCCCCTGTGGCCCTTATTAGGGGTCACAGGGCCACCAAAGCTACAGTTTATAATCCTCACTAGCCAAGGAGTCTGTACACACAGTTTCAGCTTTCTAGCCCTTATGGTTCTGGAGAAGAAGATGAAAATAGGTTTTTAGGGCCTGGCCCCTGTGGCCCTTATTAGGGGTCACAGGGCCACCAAAGCTACAATTGATAATCCTCACTAGCCAAGGAGTCTGTACACAAAGTTTCAGCTTTCTAGCCCTTATGGTTCTGGAGAAAAAGATGAAAATATGTTTTTAGGGTGTGGTCCCTGTTGCCCTTATTAGGGGTCACAGGGCCACCAAAGCTACATTTTTTATTCCTCACTAGCCAAGGAGTCTGTACACAAAGTTTCAGCTTTCTGGCCCTTATGGTTCTGGAGAAGAAGATGAAAATAGGTTTTTAGCGCCTGGCCCCTGTTGCCCTTATTAGGGGTCACAGGGCCACCAAAGCTACAATTCATAATCCATCAAAGCTACAATTTTTAATCCAAACTAGCCAAGGAGTCTGTACACAAAGTTTCAGCTTTCTAGGCCTCATGGTTCTTGAGAAAAAGATGAAAATAGGTTTTTAGCGCCTGGCCCCTGTGGTCCTTATTAGGGGTCACAGGGCCACCAAAGCTACAATTTATAATCCTCACTAGCCAAGGAGTCTGTACACAAAGTTTCAGCTTTCTAGCCCTTATGGTTCTGGAGAAAAAGATGAAAATAGGTTTTTAGGGTGTGGTCCCTGTTGCCCTTATTAGGGGTCACAGGGCCACCAAAGCTACAATTTATGATCCTCACTAGCCAAGGAGTCTGTACACAAAGTTTCAGCTTTCTAGGCCTCATGGTTCTGGAGAAGAAGATGAAAATAGGTTTTTAGGGTGTGGCCCCTGTGGCCCTCATTAGGGGTCACAGGGCCACCAAAGCTACAATTCATAATCCTCACTAGCCAAGGAGTCTGTACACAAAGTTTCAGCTTTCTAGGCCTGATGGTTCCGGAGAAGAAGATGAAAATAGGTTTTTAGGGCGTGGCCCCTGTGGCCCTTATTAGGGGTCACAGGGCCACCAAAGCTACATTTTTTAATCCTCACTAGCCAAGGAGTCTGTACACAAAGTTTCAGCTTTCTGGCCCTTATGGTTCTGGAGAAGAATATGAAAATAGGTTTTTAGCGCCTGGACCCTGTGGTCCTTATTAGGGGTCACAGGGCCACCAAAGCTACAATTCATAATCCATCAAAGCTACAATTTTTAATCCAAACTAGCCAAGGAGTCTGTACACAAAGTTTCAGCTTTCTAGGCGTCATGGTTCTTGAGAAAAAGATGAAAATAGGTTTTTAGCGCCTGGCCCCTGTGGCCCTTATTAGGGGTCACAGGGCCACCAAAGCTACAATTTATAATCCTCACTAGCCAAGGAGTCTGTACACAAAGTTTCAGCTTTCTAGCCCTTATGGTTCTGGAGAAAAAGATGAAAATATGTTTTTAGGGTGTGGTCCCTGTTGCCCTTATTAGGGGTCACAGGGCCACCAAAGCTACAGTTTATAATCCTCACTAGCCAAGGAGTCTGTACACAAAGTTTCAGCTTTCTAGACCTCATGGTTCTGGAGAAGAAGATGAAAATAGGTTTTTAGGGTGTGGCCCCTGTGGCCCTCATTAGGGGTCACAGGGCCACCAAAGCTACAATTCATAATCCTCACTAGCCAAGGAGTCTGTACACAAAGTTTCAGCTTTCTAGGCCTGATGGTTCCGGAGAAGAAGATGAAAATAGGTTTTTAGGGCGTGGCCCCTGTGGCCCTTATTAGGGGTCACAGGTCCACCAAAGCTACATTTTTTAATCCTCACTAGCCAAGGAGTCTGTACACAAAGTTTCAGCTTTCTGGCCCTTATGGTTCTGGAGAAGAATATGAAAATAGGTTTTTAGCGCCTGGCCCCTGTGGTCCTTATTAGGGGTCACAGGGCCACCAAAGCTACAATTCATAATCCATCAAAGCTACAATTTTTAATCCAAACTAGCCAAGGAGTCTGTACACTAAGTTTCAGCTTTCTAGGCCTCATGGTTCTTGAGAAAAAGATGAAAATAGGTTTTTAGCGCCTGGCCCCTGTGGCCCTTATTAGGGGTCACAGGGCCACCAAATCTACAATTTATAATCCTCACTAGCCAAGGAGTCTGTACACAAAGTTTCAGCTTTCTAGCCCTTATGGTTCTGGAGAAAAAGATGAAAATATGTTTTTAGGGTGTGGTCCCTGTTGCCCTTATTAGGGGTCACAGGGCCACCAAAGCTACAGTTTATAATCCTCACTAGCCAAGGAGTCTGTACACACAGTTTCAGCTTTCTAGCCCTTATGGTTCTGGAGAAGAAGATGAAAATAGGTTTTTAGCGCCTGGCCCCTGTGGCCCTTATTAGGGGTCACAGGGCCACCAAAGCTACAATTTATAATCCTCACTAGCCAAGGAGTCTGTACACAAAGTTTCAGCTTTCTAGCCCTTATGGTTCTGGAGAAAAAGATGAAAATATGTTTTTAGGGTGTGGTCCCTGTGGCCCTTATTAGGGGTCACAGGGCCACCAAAGCTACAGTTTATAATCCATACTAGCCAAGGAGTCTGTACACAAAGTTTCAGCTTTCTAGGCCTCATGGTTCTTGAGAAAAAGATGAAAATAGGTTTTTAGCGCCTGGCCCCTGTGGCCCTTATTAGGGGTCACAGGGCCACCAAAGCTACAGTTTATAAATCTCACTAGCCAAGGAGTCTGTACACACAGTTTCAGCTTTCTAACCCTTATGGTTCTGGAGAAAAAATGAAAATAGGCTTTTAGGGCCTGGCCCCTGTGGCCCTTATTAGGGGTCACAGGGCCACCAAAGCTACAATTTATGATCCTCACTAGCCAAGGAGTCTGTACACAAAGTTTCAGCTTTCTAGGCCTCATGGTTCTGGAGAAGAAGATGAAAAAAGGTTTTTAGGGTGTGGCCCCTGTGGCCCTTATTAGGGGTCACAGGGCCACCAAAGCTGAAATTTATAATCCCCACTAGCCAAGGAGTCGGTACACAAAGTTTCAGCTTTCTAGGCCTTATGGTTCTGGAGAAGAAGTCGAAATTCCACAAAGTTTACGGACGGATGGACGGACGGACGGACGCCGGACACCATGCCATGCCATAAGCCCATCGGGCCTTAAAAATGAAAATAGAAGTGAAACAATAGCCTACACAATAAAACAAAAGAAATGTAATGATAAAGAAGAAAAGACACTTGAAAATGACATAAATCACCTAGAATCAAACTATAGCAGCCTTTCGAGTGATAAACTTCATGAATTAAATGAAAAAAGAGAAAGACTAGAGACCATTCGAAAATAAAAAATAAAAGGAATCATATTTAGAAGTAAAGCAAAATGGTATGAAGAAGGTGAAAAAAACACTGAATACTTCCTTAATCTTGAGAAAAGAAACTACTTGAATAAACATATGAAAGAAATACTTGACTGAAATGGCAAGAGTGTATCAAGCATAACTGACATTGTCAGTGAAACTTCAAAATTTTACAATACCCTTTACAGCACCCAGCATGAGGAAAACTGGGAAGTCTACGCAGACCAATTTATAAATATTGACGTCAAATTAAACCAACAGAGAAACAGAGAAACAGCTGTGAAGATCCTAGTACTCTAAATTAATGTGCTTTTGTCCTGAAATGTATCAAAAACCGAAAGAGTCCAGGATCAGAGGGTTTCCCAGCCGAATACTACAAGTTTTTCTGGCTTGATATTGGGGTTCTTCTCCTTAGATCGATAACGTATGCTTTTGAAAATGGAACCTTGTCAAATTTTCAAAATCAAGGCATTATTACTTGTATTCCAAAAGAAAACAGGGATAGGCGATATCTTAAGAACTGGCGACCAATAACACTATTGAATGTAGACTATAAAATAGTATTTGGAGTCATAGCGAAAAGAATGAAAAATGTTCTCCCACATATCATTAGCGAAACACAAACAGGTTTTCTTAAGGGTCGTTTCATTGGGGAAAATACAAGAATATTATATAATATAATGAATTACTGCGAAGTACACAAAAAAACAGGACTTTTGATAACTGTCGATTTCGAAAAAGCTTTTGATACTGTAGAATGGAATTTCATAGACAAAGCTCTAGAAGCATTTAATTTTGGGCCTATTCTTAGACGCTGGATCAAACTCTTTCGGTATAATAGCAATAGCGCGACAATAAATACAGGCCACATCTCTGATTTTTTTAAACTTGAAAGAAGTTGTAGACAGGGCGACCCTATTTCTCCATATCTATTCATTTTGTGTATAGAATTACTATCTATATATATCAAGAACAATGAAGGATAAAAGGAATAGACATTCAAGGTGTCGAATATCTTACTTTCCAGTATGCTGATGATGCGAATTTTACTTTAGAAGGATCACAAGGGGGACTTTCAGAACTTATCAGGACCTTGCGAGACTTTGCTTTTGCTTCGGGTTTGAAGATTAATTGTGACAAAACCAAAGCTATATGGATTGGTTCAAAAAAGAACTTTGATAAACAGATTGATAAAACTATGAAAATCTGTTTCTCCTGGTCAAAACAATTTTAAACATTAAATGGTAAAATCACAATTATCAAGTCGCAAATTATCCCTTTATTTACACATTTATTTTCAGCTCTTCCACTGCCAGATAAAAAATTCTTTAAATCGCTTAACTCAATCTTGTTTAAGTTCATTTGGAATGGAAAACGAGATAAAATAAAAAGAAGAATGTTGATGAATGATTATTCAGAAGGTGGACTTGGCATGGTTGATGTTGAAGCTTTTTGTAAATACATGAAAATGAAATGGATTAAACGTATGATAAACAAAGATGGCCTCTGGCAACATTTAGCCAGGTGTTCATTGGTAGATCTTGATAGTCTCTTTATTCTAAATTTCCCAAAACATCAAATAAAAAGGATAATCAAACATGTATACAATGATTTTTGGAAGGATGTTCTTATAATTTATAATGATTTACAAACTTCCGAGATAAAGGATATTGTCGAATTCAGAAATCTTCCATTTATGAGTTACGTCCAATATGAAGATTTTTAAACATATCTTAAATGGTATCATTGTGGAATAAGATCTATTCATGATCTAATGACTACATGTACTTCTGGACATTTAAAAGACTTCGACGTTTTGAAAAGGGACTTTTGTTTAAATGACAATTTCATCTTATACAACAATTCTACTCCAAATTTTGTACAACTGCAATCACAAATTATACATTAACACAACATTGAAAAATACATATTTGAAAACAAAAGTGAAATGGGCCCCATTGCAAATAAAATGAAATCATTGATTCAAACCAAACCATTGTTATTAACATTTAAATATTCTTTCCGGCTTTCAATTCTCTCCTCTCCCTCCCCTCCTTCCCTCTCTATATCTAATAGAGCAGTGGTCATGAGGTGAAATTCAGAGTTAACCCCAACCTAGGTTGGAACAAAAAACAACCTATGTATTTTGATTCAGAAGATTCAAACAGCCAAATTGCCAGAAGGTTAAGCTGCACCAGACAAACGGTCATTCGACTCCTTCAACCAGACTGGCAAGACATTGGACCTTCCTAGAAATGGAAGACCGAGGGCGACGACCCCCGCTGAAGGCCGTTATCTGCGCACACTGCATCTGCTCGACAGATTCGTCACAATGACGTCAACGGCATCGACGGCTTTAGGACAGAAACACTGTCATGAGACGTCCCCGAGCTGCCGGTATTCGGGTTTACCGACCGTTCCGTGGAATGACCCTGACTCGCGAACATGGTCTGGACCGTCTAAGCTGGCCAAAGAGAGTGAGACGCTGGCAACGTCGTGATTGGGCAAGAGTGATATTCAGCGACGAAAGTCGATTCAACCTCTTCACAGCAGACGGCAGAGTGAGGGTATACAGGCGAAGAGGCGAGAGACAGGTTGCAGCGTGTGTCCAAGAAGTGGTACCCTATGACGGTGGCAGCGTCATGGTCTTGGCGGGATCTGCGGCGACCAGAAGACAGATTTGGTGACAACCAGTCAACCTACAACAGCTGGAACAGGCACTACATGAACAGTGGCAACGTATCCCTAATAACGTCATCCGACGTCTGACTTTCTCAATGAGGAGACGTGTATTTGCTTGCACTAACAGTAATGGGGATCACACCCGATACTAACTCCTCATTTTTGGACATCAGACCACGGAATGTTGCAGAAACAATGAGTGTAAATTACCCCTAGTGGACACTTTGAGAAGTAGAGAAGTGATGTGTGAAGTGAGAAGTAAATACCTGTCCTTGTCCTTTGAAAATGGTCACTATTAATGTTATACCTTTGAAATGTTGGAAATTTTGTCCTGTTGTCTTTTATTAACAAATTACTTGGGTGTGTACTTTCTTTTGTACTACAGTTTAGTTCGTAATCATTTCAACAATCTTTTTGTCAACTTGAATTTTTATTACCTTTGAAAAATGTCAGTAGAATAGTTAAACATTCACTACTGGAAGACACAGAACACCTGCCATACCCTCTTATCTGTTTGTTCGATAGTTTTTGATCAGACAAGTCAATTTAGATTCTCTGCTCAAATTAATTATCACCATTTTTACCATGAGTTTATTATACAAGTTCTTTACAAGTTTCGGTCTGTTTTTTTTAGGTATCCCATCCATTTTCCATATAACAGGTCAAGAGTATTTTTTAAAATCCTAATGTTTTCGTCGATTTTGTTGAATATTTGTGTATCTCAAGAAATAAAAACTCATTACAGCATGTCAACAACATAGACGTTTAATCTAGGACATGGACGTCATTTACTGTATTGGCTATACAATTCACAGCGTCAATATTTAAAAACTCTCTCTCCTTGTTAGTTGATCTGCAGTACACAAATATAAAAATTGCAAATTCCCTTGGTTCACAAATAGTTTGGTTGTGATAAAGATCTATGCGCGCGGGTAACTTCAGCAAAGTTAACTTTGACAAACAACAAAGAAGTTTCTAAATTTCCTCTGTGCTTTCAATACATGGTTAAAACATATTTTTATTTCTCAAAAAGAAATTTGGATTGGCGAACAAGCCTCAAGGATTATTTGAACGCCTGTCCAATACAACACACATACAGCTGCATGGTTTCAAAATAGAAATAACAATTTATGGGAATATACCAAATTAATAACTAGATAACTGATATACATACATATAGTCCTGACAATGTCATCTATACATTTGGAAGTTGAGCTTGCCGGTTGTAATGTATTGCTGCGGTTAAGAGAAACGACTTTATTAACTTCTTTCAATACATAGCTCATATGGTAGGGTGCCAGATCGTCCGATTCGATTACGTGTCGCGCCATATAAAACAACGTTAAAGATGGGAGTTGGGAGATGAGCTCGAGAGATCAATCAGCGCTGGACTGTAGCTGTCGTTCACCTAGGCACAACCCGTATTTAAAATGTACTTGTACTTGGGACAATAAAGTGTTATCATTATCATTGTTAATAATACTAACCATAGTTTTTCTTGAGATAGGAAATGACAGTGTTGATCTTAGCGGTTGTGTGGAGGTTCACGAGATGTCCATTTTGATCTCTGGAACATTCAGCCGTTGCATCTGTATGGTTCTTCTTGTAGGCATCGACAATCTTAACACACATGTTCATTGACAACAGCAGGATGTAGCCGGTTATTGGACATTTTGGAGTTTCTGAAAGGACAATAGTAAAAGACGTCAAAGTCCGGTAACTGTAGGCCTATATCAGGTGACACTGGGTACACCATAGTTAGTCAGAAATAGCTTGATAAGGATATGCACACATAATTCGTTTCTTGAACGAATTTATAATTTTTGGTGAATAACATGAATATAAGCGGTTTGTATTTACATAGCTCTCACAACACCATGATATCTTAAAGACTAAGTATCTCTACTTGAAAATTTACGAAAATATATAAATAGCCCAAACATGTAGAATTTCCAACATCTTTCAAAATAGATATGTTTGGATTGATACTTTAAAATTCAATCTTGATAGAGCTGTTTATGGTTTTTGAAGGACAATTTCCGTATGATCTGAATTTAGATGGTCTGTCGATGCACTCAGGTACGATTAAGCCTTAACGTCCGTAAATATAGGGTGTGTTCTTTTGAATTAATTGACAAAATAGACATACTTGTTGATAGTTCTGTGCATTATATTTGTAACTAATTATTCTATATCTTACAAGAATTACAAACCATTTTAAATAAACATTTTTACTGTTTTTCGCAACATTACGACCAACATTCGCAATTCGCAATGTAACGAAACTGTGTCTGCTGATTTATACCCTTCATTCCACAAAGAAGGTTAAGTATGCATTACATATTTATATGATAAAACCAAAATAATCTGGATAAGATGTTAATCTATCTGAGCCTCGTTACAATTATATTTTCTAAGATAACAGAGTATCAATATATTGGTACACTGAATCCAACTGTACCAATTGATTCAAATAAAAGGTTGACTTTCATTTGAATTTCATGTTGTAATTTCGTCTTACTTACAATAATGTTTTTCAAGTACTTTAATCCTTGGTTTTCAAGTCATTTATCAATTCTGTCTGTTTTATAGCCTCGTCAATGATTGGTATTATGTTCCATATTAATAAATGTAAATGTGTGAATTTATAATTTATGAAAGATTCCAGTATAAATGATATTCAAGTTGAAAGAATAAGCGATATGTTTGACAAAATAATTGTGAATTCGGATAATTCAAAAGAGGAATTCATTTCATGTAATGTTTTTATTCAGTGTTATGAAAAAAACAATTAACATTTATATCGAATCTAAAGAAACACCTAACGTCTTAGAGGGTCAATAGCACATTTTATGGGGAATATAAGGTGATGTCAGGAAAATATAAAATGGTTTCAATTGAAAGAGATTATCTAAACTTAATGAAGCAGTAATAAACCAAAAATATAATGTAAAGTTCAGCAATGGGATTCCTTTTTCTTACATTAAATGAATTAAAGGTGTCCACACAAAAATGTCCGCCAATGGACTTTATGTGAATCTTTATCATTTGTTCTCTGACTATGGATGATTTTTTATGTGCAATGATATTTTAAAAAATACATTTAGCATTAAAGGGGCAGTAGCACGTTTTTGATAATTCTATTTTCTATTTTTTTCACTGATAATTGTAATTTAATGCTAAATGTATTATTTTGATAGTGTCAAAAATATCATTTGACAAGCCAATCATCCATAATCCGAGGACAAAGTAAGAAGATTTATATAAAATCCATTGGTGGCCATTTTGCGTGAACCCTTTTAATTCATTTTGTGTAACAAAAAGTAACCGCATGGCTAAAATTTACGTTTTTTATTTGAATATTACTGCCCCCTTTAGTTTAAATACATTGTCTTTCAGATGGAACCATTTATTTTAATTTTCCTTACATCACCATCTAAAACGTGCAACTGCCCCTTTAACATACAATTATCAGTGAAAAAAATAGAATACAACATTTTCACAAAACGTGCTACTGCCCCTTTAATATTTCCTCACCTAGAATAGCCTAGAATAACTTTATTTCGTGAATTCAAGGCCATCTGGCCCAAAGTACATAGTTGTACATAATATGCATGCGTATTGTGTTACAGTTCTTCTCCACGGATCTTGAAACATTGAAAATGTATTTGGCAACTGACATTTGAGTGACATAATTTTTATCATTAAGGAGCATTTTAACACTTGTTAGATTATTTAACTTATGCCCTTTTTACATGAGCACTTTACCCCTGAGAGTATAATTACTCCTAGGAGTATTTTTGCTCCTAGGAGTAAAAGTATATTTACTTTATGTCCATTGGAATTTAAGAACCCTTAAGTATATCATGATTTGATTACAGAAGGAAATATATTTTTTCATAGAAAACTCAATGTGTGATATGCAAATCTTGAGGCAGAGAAGAATTTAACACAATTTTACCATAGATTTTGTTTGGTCAATCAACCACTAGTGTAAAAGGTGTAAAAGCAGGTTTTTGGTTTTAAAAGAATGACAACAACATAAAAGCACAAACTTTCCTTCATTAGGAAACATGCTCTCGACAAGTTAGAAAGAATAATCTTGAATGTAAGGTATTATTGATGAAAACACAATAGCAGTGTTTAGAAACTATATAAATGCAAGTCATTTACCTCAACCTAATCATTCAACTATGCTATTACTATAGAAAATGCTAGGATACTCACAGGAGTAAAAGTAAATATACTTTTACTTTACCTCTAGGGGTGGAGTATTTAACTCCTTGGAGTAAATATACTCCTGTAAGTAAATCTGTTTTGAGCTGTTTACATGGCACATTTACTCCCTGTAAGTATATTTACTCCTAGGAGTAAACGTGCGCATGTAAAAAGGGCTAAATTGGTTGACAGTATTGACGTAGTTCATTTAAATTGGACAGAAAAAAATAATATGAACTTCATCTTCAATGACTTTACAGGGTGAGCATTTGGTTTGTGAATCATCATTTACAGAGTCTTTTCTTAATAGCTGGACACCAAAGTTATTAAAACCACTTCTTAACATTAGCAATGCTTTTTTTGTATGTTGAATGATAACCACTACCAAGATAGGATTCCAGAGAAAGATCACATTTTAGAGATAGATAAAAACATAATGAAGATTTACTTTCTAATGCAGAGTGCCAATTTTGGATAGCACAGTCCCTTACTCTTTGGCGAAATATTGTAACAAACAGCTTTTCATTGCCTATACCTTGTGCTATCCATACATGTCCAAATCCATATCTAAACAGAAGATGTTTAACAAATGTTGCCCAATTAGGATATTTCCGTGCTGATGTATCTCTCAACATTAAATAAGTTTGATTGGGATATCTATTTGGATGCATGTTAAGAATCCTAATCCAATATATCACACAGTTGCTGAAATATTTAACATTCCTTCCACATTCACCATATGCAATAGCGTTTGGAAAACTATAACTTACATTTAAAACAAATTTACAAAATTTTCGATGTACAATTTCAATTTGTTCTATGTTTTTAAAACCCCATATTTCACTACCATACAATAGGTACAATCATGCGGTCAAATATTTCAAAAGCATTCTTTGGACGAATATCTTATTTCCTAATTAAAGATTTAATAGGAAGAAGAGCTTTGTTTGCCTGTTGACAAAGAACTGAACATGTATGAGACCAAACAGGTTTTTGTTTGAACATAACACCCAGATATTTATATGCATTTACTATCTTCATCTCAAAACCATTATAATACCATCTTTCATGCTTTGATAAGGGACCTCCATTTCTAAAGACTATTATATTGGTCTCTTCTAAATTAACTTCCATTCCCCATTTAACGCAATATCGATGGAGAAAATCAAGTTGCTTCTGTAGCTTTAATGGGGAATCATTGACTAATACTAAATCATCAGCAAATAATAAAGCTAAAATATAGTACATAGTTACTGACACAAACACACAATTATCAAATTCAAGTTGTAGATCTTCCACTAGTTCTTTTGTAAATAAAGAGAACAGAATAGGACTGTAAGTGCAGCCTTGTCGCACACCAACAGTACAGTTGAAATAGTCAGAGAGTTTCTTACCGTCATTAACAACTACTGATTTAACATTATTAACACCTAGAGTGTGGTAGTATCCCCAGTGGACTCCTGTCTCCAGTCCCACACTGGACTC
This sequence comes from Steromphala cineraria, assembly GCA_916613615.1. NCBI lineage: Eukaryota > Metazoa > Mollusca > Gastropoda > Trochida > Trochidae > Steromphala > Steromphala cineraria. The sequence goes on from OU744735.1 coordinate 7,093,574, forward strand.
CTGGTGTGTTGCATCTGACAACAGACATATCTTGCTGTCGTCTCTGTAGAAGATTGACCTACAAGGAGGACGACACAATGCAGCACAGCCAAGTTGACTGCCAACTTTTTGAAGGTTCCCTTTATCCGAATGAATAAGATTTTCAAACATTAACTGAAACATTATTTGATTGAAATGAACCATGATGACATCAACGTATTGCACAAAGTAATGTTGTCCCGGACTGTGGACACTATCTATTGTTGGATCAATTCGTGTCTGTGTAGGTATATGTTCAATAATAAATTATGTTTTTAAATAGATGATACCTTGTTATCTCCAACGATTGATTTTCCTTGACAGAGTTACAAATGAATTTGAAATGAGCAAATGTCCCCATTCAAACCAGCAATATATACAATAATATAACAAACAATCTTACATTTAAATTACAAATTAATTCATCTACTAATTCAAAGTATGTTGTTGGGTAAAATATCAAGCTCATACTAGTTAATACCAAATGTCAAATGAGTCACATTTATAAGCTAGTCAAATATATTCATACAAAATATTCAAAATAGTTGTTTCGCTTCCTACATCAAAGCAATGTTTTATTGAATCAAATCTTTCTCTCTGCTAAAACAAATTAATAATGCAATGAAAACTAGATTAGCGTTTGCGGGACACCTGTTTCGCTGCCGTCGAGCCTCAGCAAATTGGGTATTTGCCCATGACCTTGACCTTTGACATTCAAGGTCACAGAATCAGTGTACACTTGGGATAACGAAAATGCAATGAATTAAAGCGTTAATAGTTAACATAAGCATTTTTGTTACAACATGCTTAAGTCGTGACCCTGCTGTGACCACCACCTTTGACACATTGTAGCCGAAACCTCTTTGTGCAGAAATTGTGTACTCCTACAAAGATGATAAATACCAAATAAGAGCTTTATAGGACAAACTCTTTTGAAGTTATCATGTAAACAAGGATTTACGAACAACTCGAACGTGACCTTGACCTTTGACCTTGAAAGTGAACTTGTCAAAATAATGCCCCAGAGATGTTAACAGTAACACAAGTAAATGAGTTCTGAAAAGCTTAATGGGATAAAGTTATACCCAAATTTGGTGTAAATTGCAATAACTCGTATCTCGTGACCTTGACCTTTAAAATTCAAGGTCACACAAATACGCGAAATCATGCTTAAGTCGTGACCTTGCCCTGACCTTGATCTTTGACAGATTGTCGCGGAAACCTTTTACACAACTCCTTTAGTCCATATCATTGAATGCATCTCTTAAATCTTGAATGTCTAACTAATCTTTATGACCATTGGGGCCAATTAAAAAAAACGTCAATATTGAAACAGACGATAAGACGCATCTAAACTTTGGGACATAGATATATTAGATGCAGAGGTACTTTGTTCTTTTAAGTGGGTTTTAATTATTCAGCAAACATGGGGTTTCAAAACAATGATACAAACATTTTGTTAAGAATCTTAAGCAAGTAATTTCACCCAAGAGAATTCGTTAAACTACTTGAACCTTTCTGTTAATTTTCGGAGAGCTTTAATTACCCTCATGTACATTTGCTTTAAAGATAATGAATTTATAATGGCTCACCTATCAAAATGGCAGGTAAGTGATTTCTTGGAATGTTAAAAATATGCCAGTGCAGATACTGATATCCTCTGTGTAGGCTTTGTCGAATCTACCAGAAACCTTTCAATTGGCTAAACTTACTCTCTGTCTGATGTTATTCCAAACCTTCGGTATTATACTTATTTAAGTAAAACTTTGGGCCTAGATTTGGGTAACGTCCGGATATACTGGTTAAAACCATATACATGTGTATGGCATCATTATCATTATTATTATTATTATTATTATTATTATTATTATTATTATTATTTTTAATATTATTATTTTTATTATTATTATTATTATCAACAAATTGACATTTATTTAAACTCATTCACTGTTCCTTGTGTTTCTTGCACGGGGAACTTTTTTAGATTTAAATTATGCTACGGGCAACTGTAGAGGACATTTCTTAGGCTAGAAAGGGACACTGACGCGACTTCTGGTTACATTAATTCGTTATAACATTCTGTCGAGGATGTATAGGGATATATAACCCACTTTGGTTTCGACACAGTGATACCCCTATGCACAATCGACGGAATGTTATAACTTATTGCATATACATGAAAGTTGAGGCTGACCTGTATATCACAGCTAGTGTGGAAACTCGTTTCGTATTCTCTTATCAACCTCTTATCAATGTAGCAGACGGACAGATTGAGTTGGAATACACACTTATGACGTTTATCTCAGCATGGCAACTTTTGCATAAAATATTTTGTCTCACGATATTACAAAATCTCACACAAAGAAAGGTAAGACGACATTATGAGAACCATGATAAAAACATTGACACGTAGACTGACATGAAAGACACTGTGAAATTATGAAACTGTGTGTATTGTTAAATAGAGAATACATATCGAGGTCCTGTTTAATAGCATTTTTGTGAAACGAGTGAATAGTTGTGAAGCGAATTATAATACCCATACCGTTCACGAGTTTCATATAAATGTAATTAAACGAGAATGAGTTAACCATTTCATTTATTACTAGCTTAATTAACGATTATGACGACAATATGACGCCACGTCACGGTTAGCGCGCGATCTTACTATACACTACAGTAATGACCTTTTTAGATTTATTAAACAGGGATATCTTTAACGGGCGACTAATTATTTCATTTATATATTTATGTATTGATTAAAGATTAAGAATGTTTCTTAATTTTCCTGGAGGTCAAGGTCTGTTGACCAGTTTATTTCTTACTTGCTTAACAAGCATGCATTATTTGCTTTAAAACAACTTCAATAACATATGGTTTCTGGGAGCCAAATATGATTTACTTATCCTACTGTATTGCAATCTATCAAAAACCTTTTGAAAGTCTAAAAAAATCGTTATTTCAGGAAACCATGATCATTCACTTTCTTTTCATTGGCTGTCTCGTTGGAATAATAGTGAGGAGCATTGTTGGACTACCTGCTAAAGGTATTATGCTTTGATTTCATCTCCACATTCCCTCCCCACAGAGGTAGAGTTAGTCTGTTCCAATCTCTTCAAATAATATCATTGGTTTCCAGCAGTTTCCCCTGGCGGTAAATTGTTCTCCACAAACCAATTTAAAATTCAGCACAAAGAAACCACTTCTCGCATGGAAAGGGTGGTACTTGGTACTCGGACCTTAACATGACGCAGTAGAAAACTGTGACTTTTGGACTGTGTCGCTGGTTGAATAGCTGACTTTGATTACAAACAGGGTTTTGGTCTTACTCGATCAGAGGTTGGATTAACACGACATTGTCTACTTCTGTGTGGAGAGAATGAGGAGCAGCTTGCCTACTGAAAACAACTTTAACGTGATGTGATTTTTAAGCTAAACTTTGTTTGTCTGTTTCAATATTGATGATACCTAAGTGTTGAAATTACACCCAATAAGAACAAAGATGCATTAAATAAATTGTTGCACATTGCTAATCTCGAGGAAGATGTTGAATCTGTGAATAGAATAACAGTGCTACATACATCAATGGAACTGTAAGTCGTGCATTTGAATTAGCCTGTTAGAACATCGTATGCAATAATCGACGATAAATGTTTACTTACATAAAAAAAATGGCGCATACATCATATTTTCATTCATTCATTCATTCATTCATTCATTTATAGCTGATACAGAGAAAAGGTTCGTGGTACAACATTATCGTAAGTAAAACCCTAAAGTTACTCCATTCGATATAATTTCAACAAAATAGCCAAAATAGCACTTAGAATTAGTTTTGTCATTAAAGTAATTATTCGATACTAATTGATTATTTATTTGGTTTTACTTGTATAGTTTGTTTAAAAAAATATATTCTGTGAACATAGTGATTCTAACAATACTTTTATGTTAATGAATATACATTTCTAACCTAAAAAAAGGATTTTTACTGACGAGCAGAATGTTACACTACTCTTGTTACAGAACGACTATTTACACATTTTCTCACAAGTTTAAACAAAGGACTAGCATGAAATGTTGACCATCAAAACTAATTATTATTTCACAACCTTGAATAATTCGGCAACAAAGCTTGTCTGATCAACTTTTAAGATGGTGTAACCCCAAATAAACACTGTTGATCTAAATTAATTAAGATTGCATTTCTGATGGTGTCAATTTTGCATACATATAGTTATAATAATTTAGGATATATATGTATATATATTTCAGCTGAAAAGTGTGCAAAACCACCAGTAAGACTTAACGGAGCAATTTCCTGTTCATCAATCAACTTCGAGGTCGGAAGCACCTGCACTCTTACATGCATGGCAGGATACAGGGCCAGCAACTCACACTCATCTACTCATTGTCGGTCTTCAGGCAAATGGTCAAATCTTGCAACTTGTCAACGTATGTACCTGTTTGCTGTCCTTATTGTTAATAATAATGATAATGATAAATTGAGAAATATGTGTTAAATTGATCAAATGTATTGAGTCAAGTCTTTTCCTACTCCCATTCAAGAAAGATGCTTAAATTGAGTTTGCTTGTAGTTTATTTTAAAGCTTTAAAGATGCCTATCATTTTATCTGTCATGGATTAAAATCGACCGTACTCCGAGGAATAAAATATCAAAAATATTGTCTCTATCGGAGCTCGAACCAGCCAGAACTTCCTCTCCGTCTCGATGAAAGCCGAGCTGGTTGAAGTTCAAACCCCACTAGAGACAATGTTGTTACACGTTTGTTTCCTCGAATCACAGTCGATTTTAATCACACTGGGTGGAACCTGTACACTAATTTGTGCAAAGGGTACAAACCCAACAACTCTCACACAACCAATACTTGTGGAGCTGCATGCAAGTTGTCAATACTCGTGAGGAAGTGTTTTTGTCTTCTTCTAGGGTCGTCAACATAATATTCATTGATTCATAATTTTCATATTATCCATTAAATCCATATACTATTTTGAATGATTTATGTCGGTATTATATCACTTAGCTTCAGGAGAAGCTTGTCAAGACCTTCCGAAGATCATGAACGGCAAATACCACTGTCCTAACATCTCCCAAGTCCACAGACATCATGAGATATGTGATCTACATTGTGATGCTGGCTACAAACCAGACTCATGGATTGTTCACACAGAATGCTCTGAATCAAACACATGGACCACTTCAGCGAAGTGTTTAGGTAAGAATGCTTTCATGGAGATTTAACAACCTTTGTATCGCATGTTGAGCAATTTGTACTGTCGTCGTGCATTGATATATCCTTATTATTCGAGAAAAGGTGTAACTTTCATAGGCAGTTGTGTCATTGGTTTGACTATGTCTTACTTAATGAAAAACAAAATCTAACCTTGAGTCATAAACCGTAGAAGTTGAAGTACGTTTATCCTATACTTCTTATGGTGGTATGGATTATTTGTGTATCATTGTTTCATTTCTGTCTAACCGAGTTCTGATAATGAGTTGTTGGTTTAGCAACGACAAACTCTTTGATACCCTTTCTTCAGAAAAACGGTGTCAAGACCTTCCAAAGATTAAGAATGGTACATACGTTTGCCCTAACAACTCCCTAGTCCACAGACAACATGAGGTATGTGCTCTACATTGTGACTCTGGATTCAAAGCAGATTCCCAGATCGCTTACACCGAATGTACTAAACATGAAACATGGACTTCATCAGCGAACTGTATTGGTAAGGATTCTCAAAACGCAAAAAATTGCAATCTGTTGTTCATTGTATGATTAGTTGCTTCTGTTATGGTATTCTCCTCTTGATTATAGAAAAAAGAAGTTCAAAATACTATTGACAGTTGTTACGAATGGTACATTTTCATTTTGTTAATGATTGTTATACTTTAAGTGTTTATCAAGTATAGTATAATTTCCAATCAAAATGACAAATAAAATAACCATTGATAAACCTAAAACCTTATTTGTTATTGCATGGACCTTTTCAATTTCATTTTTGCGCCAACAAGTTACTTGTTTTTGCATTTTACTTTTGAATTTGTTTGTGCGCCAAGCCGTCAATGAGTTATGAAACTTTATTGACTGTTTCAGAATGACTATTACCGGATCACAGATCGGATATGGAAAATGATGCTCTCAAAATACCTCAAATGAAATATTTGTGGGCTTAACCTTTACACTATAGCAAACTAATTTAAATGTATATACATTTTTCCTTCAGAAATACAGTGTCCAATCCCACCGAAGGTCTTGAACGGCAAATACCACTGTCTAAACCAGTCCAAGGTCTTCAAACATCATGATATATGTGATTTACAGTGCAACCCTGGTTTCAAACCAGATTCATGGAAAGTTCACACTGAATGCTCTAACTTAGGAACCTGGACCTCCTCAGCGGCCTGTGTTGGTAGGTGTTGCTGTAGAATATACTGCTCAAATAAAGAAACGGGTAGCTGAAAACAGACTTACACATTTTGCATTTTGCATTAGTGAATACCATCCAGACCAAGGTGTAAAAAACTATAGTTCACCTCTGTTAGAACTCTATCAGTGTCACCCTGGGGCCCTAGTGTGTAGTGCAACAAAAACTTAAAAGATCCCACGAATTCATGTCAGTGGCTGAATGGAAGATACATGAACACGTGAATACGCCGAGCTGTCGGTTATCAGCGTTCAGCAGTGTTGGACAAACTGCTGTGACTATGTGTCTCAGTTCACCCAGCTGTGAATGGGTACCCTGTGAGGCATAGAATGGTACCTAAACTAAGCGCCACATATGGATGCCGGTTGAATACTCCCCAGGGAGTTGAATTGGAAAAATTATCGGACGGTGAAAGAATACCATTGACCAGGGGAAACAACAAGCGCCTTGAGCAACCACGAATGGATAGATATGCGAGCTATATAAATATTCGTATAATAATAATACAAATAATGCTGGCCTGACTTAGGAAAACATTGTTGCGCTTGTATTGTCAAATGATTGATTAGTAGATACTTGGCAGAACACAAAGCATGTGTCAAAAGGTCAAAGTCACTAAGCTGTGAAAACTGTGTAACTTGTGCGATCTCAATTAGGGACATTTTATGCTTGACATTCTCATCCCATAGCTAAATTCGACAAAATATCCTATTGCAATGTTTTGAAATGTTCTGATATTCTTCCCCACAACTCTCACGCCTGTTACATCATAACAATGACCGGCTGTCGTATCAAAAATGGATGTAGGCATTCGAGGCATCTTTACCTAGGATAATCTTGGAAATGCATTTTTAATTGCAAAGGATTCAAGCTTGGAATGGTTGGACAAAACGTTCTTCGGAGAACTAATGTTTAGATGCAAACGTGAGATTCATTTTTAGCTCATCTGGCCTGTAAGGCCCGATTGGCTTATGGCATTGCATGGTGTCCGGCGTCCGTCCGTCCGTCCGTAAACTTTGTGGAATTTCGACTTCTTCTCAAGAACCATAAGGCCTAGAAAGCTGAAACTTTGTGTACAGACTCCTTGGCTAGTGAGGATGATTAATTGTAGCTTTGGTAGCCCTGTTACCCCTAATAAGGGCCACAGGGGCCATACCCTAAAAACCTATATTCATCTTCTTCTCCAGAACCATAGGGGCTAGAAAGCATAAACTTTGTGTACAGACTCCTTGGCTAGTGAGGATTATAAACGGTAGCTTTGGTAGCCCTGTGACCCCTAATAAGGGCCACAGGGGCCACACCCTAAAAACCTATTTTCATCTTCTTCTCCAGAACCATAAGGCTTCTTGACTAATGAGGATTATAATTAATAGCTTAGGTGACCTTGTGGCTCATGATAAGGGCCTGAGCTTATACCCTTCAAACCTATTTCTGTTTTCTCCAGATGCATAAGGCCAGGAGCTGAAACATTTTATACAGACTCCTTTGAATTCTAAATTTTACATTTGGTGACCCTGTGGGGGGAACCACAACTGTCACCCTTATGCAAAATTGCTATGAAGTCTGATGAGCTACAGAGACAATGGCTCTATTTTAAAACATTGCATGGAACAACAATGGTCATTCGTTTCTTATTATGCGCCGTATATTCGATTTAGGTGAACCGCTTTACATCACAACTGAACAGCAAGTAAACTCATGGGCAAAAGAAACGCTGGGTATTTTCAAACGAAGGATAAACAAAGTATGTATGCCATGTAAATTCGATTTCGAATGTGTGTTGATAAAAAAAGTATTTGGAGAATTATTGTTCATAATTTTAACCATGATGGTATATGGAGCCTTTTGTACTGTGGTTGTCTAAACACTGTTGGGGTGCTAACATTGCTGTTTTCAGGTACTTTTTTGTTAATAATTATTTTGAAAGTACGTTTGAATTTCGGAAATGTATATCAGAAGTTTATTTGAGATACTTTTAATGATAAACATCCACTTTGACTTTTCTGCATTGATATGTCTTCGCGTTATAACGTCTATAAATATGCAAAAAATGACCAATTTGGCTCTCCAATCTCGCTTATTTAAGGAGATAGCAAATTGATGATTTTTTGACACGCGTTTTCTAAGGCGCCATGCAAAAACATCAACACAAAATTATTCAAACAAGGCAAACATAGTTGAGTTGACTTCTAAGGAAACTTTGCCACTCTGCTTCATTCACATTAATCTTACATGGAATAAAATATCCTGACATTTATGTTACCAGCGTTTCTTTTGCCCCTGAGTTTATATTCGATGTAGGTGAACCGCTTTAAACCACACCTCAACAGCAAGTATATTCGATGTAGGTGAACCGTTTTACATCACACCTCAACAGCAAGTATATTCGATGTAGGTGAACCGCTTTACACCACACCTCAACAGCAAGTATATTCGATGTAGGTGAACCGCTTTACATCACACCTCAATAGCAAGTTTATTCGATTTAGGTGAACCGCTTTACACCCCACCTCAACGGCAAGTATAGTCGATGTAGGTGAACCGCTTTACATCACACCTCAATAGCAAGTATATTCGATGTAGGTGAACCTCTTTACATCACACCTCAATAGCAAGTATATTCGATGTAGGTGAACCGGTTTACATCAGGCCTCAAAAGCAAGTATATTCGATGTAGGTGAACCGCTTTACACCACACCTCAACAGCGAGTATATTCGATGTAGGTGAACCGGTTTACATCACACCTCAATAGCAAGTATATTCGATGTAGGTGAACCGCTTTACATCACACCTCATCAGCAAGTATATTCGATTAAGGTGAACCGGTTTACATCAGGCCTCAAAAGCAAGTATATTCGATTAAGGTGAACCACTTTACACCACACCTCAACAGCGAGTATATTCGATGTAGGTGAACCGGTTTACATCAGGCCTCAAAAGCAAGTATATTCGATTAAGGTGAACCGCTTTACACCACACCTCAACAGCGAGTATATTCGATGTAGGTGAACCGGTTTACATCACACCTCAATAGCAAGTATATTCGATGTAGGTGAACCGCTTTACATCACACCTCATCAGCAAGTATATTCGATTAAGGTGAACCGGTTTACATCAGGCCTCAAAAGCAAGTATATTCGATTAAGGTGAACCACTTTACACCACACCTCAACAGCGAGTATATTCGATGTAGGTGAACCGGTTTACATCACACCTCAATAGCAAGTATATTCGATGAAGGTGAACCGGTTTACATCAGGCCTCAAAAGCAAGTATATTCGATTAAGGTGAACCGCTTTACACCACACCTCAACAGCGAGTATATTCGATGTAGGTGAACCGGTTTACATCAGGCCTCAACAGCAAGTATTTTCGATGTAGGTGAACCGCTTTACGCATCACCTCAACAGCAAGTATATTCGATGTAGGTGAACCGCTTTACATCAGGCCTCAACAGCAAGTATTTTCGATGTAGGTGAACCGCTTTACGCATCACCTCAACAGCAAGTATATTCGATGTAGGTGAACCGCTTTACATCAGGCCTCAACAGCAAGTATTTTCGATGTAGGTGAACCGCTTTACGCATCACCTCAACAGCAAGTATATTCGATGTAGGTGAACCGCTTTACACCACACCTCAACAGCAAGTATATTCGATGTAGGTGAACCGCTTTAAACAACACCTCAACAGCAAGTATATTCGATTAAGGTGAACCGCTTTACACCACACCTCAACAGCAAGTATATTCGATTTAGGTGAACCGCTTTACACCACACCTCAACAGCAAGTATATTCGATTTAGGTGAACCGCTTTACGCAACACCTCAACAGCAAGTATATTCGATGTAGGTGAACCGCTTTACATCACACCTCAAAAGCAAGTATATTCGATTAAGGTGAACCGCTTTACACCACACCTCAACAGCGAGTATATTCGATGTAGGTGAACCGGTTTACATCACACCTCAATAGCAAGTATTTTCGATGTAGGTGAACCTCTTTACATCACACCTCAACAGCAAGTATATTCGATGTAGGTGAACCACTTTATATCACACCTCAATAGCAATTTATCGTGTGTGTGCTATTTGTAAAACTTACATAGAAAGATGTCAATTTCTCAGGATGGTTTAATTTTATGGTTATGTATTTCCATTTCCTACACTAAATTGGGAGATGAAACGTTTATGTGTGCGTTTGTTTGTGGCTGTGTGTATGAATGTATCTGTGTTGTTTGTTATCTGAATGCTATAGAGGAGATCAGTCATAAGTGTGACTACTCGAACGTTTCGTGTTTGATGCTTTTTATCCTCTATTTCTGTCCTCAAAGTAGGACTGTCACTGATTTGATTTAGATCTTTAAAGAAATCCTGCTGGACAAGATCATATATTGTTTTAAAAGACACCATTGCCTTTATTTGATAGAGAAATGCATGCGAAGGCTGTTTAGTTTAAGCAGAAGAAATAGTAAAGATGAATATTTGTTGGTGTAAATTTGCACTCTTGCTATGATAACATAGTCTTCTGCTTCTGAAAGGATTCTAATGACATACAGAGATCCATAAGTAAAGTTTCCGTTTAATTTTATGGATTTTGCGTTTAGCTCAGACTACAATCCTAATGGTGTGTTCAGCTAAGAATTAGATCCTTATCATTTGTTATCTAACATGCTTTCAGTGGAACCACTAGATTGTGAGGTGTGTTCTGGAGCATCTTGTGGAATCACTTATAGTCCTCTTGTAACCTGTCCAACAGACCAACCTTACTGCATGAACCATGTGGATAACAAATCGGATGGAAAGAAAATTTTCACCAAATCGTAAGTTAAGTGTTTCTGTACAAAACAGGTAAGAGTTTGATGTGGTAAAAAAATGATGATTAAGAGGAAGCATTCATTTTTTTGTTTATTCGATTTTACTTCTTTCTAAGGAAGACGTATGATGTAATGATATCTCTATTCCTTAAAATACCAACAATGTGTTTATCTTTCAGAAAATGTTTATTATGAATGGAAATAAATAGATGAATAGATGTCATAACTCGCCAGGCTATGTAGTGGTAATATTATAATTTAGTATTTTTGTTATTGTTGGATTTATAATGCGTTACAATGGTCGTTTTACATTCAGAATATTGTCTCAAATTATGTTAAGTTGGCCCTCATTTACACAACTTTCTTACCATAAAATATCATTTGTATATTAATCGTGAATGATATGGTATCAATCTTGCTTCATCTCGTTTTATACTGTAAATATTTCTCAATTGCATAAATCATTAAAAAACACATTTTCTCGTTTCATAATTAATTTTCAGATGTGCATCTGCCGTGGAATGTAACTCAAAATGGTGGCATGGAACCTCTGATAAGAGCGAATGTGTTGACCTTGACCACACAGAAGTGTTGAGATTCAACTTTACTTGTTACTTCTGCTGTACGAAAGATGGGTGCAACAGACCATTAATGCCCGTCCGAAATACACTGTTTGTTGGTCGTGATTAAACTTACTTTGTATAAAATGCTTTTATTGTAAAACAGTGGAAAGCACAAATAAAACTGTAACCTGAATATTGCGTTGCGTTCCATTGTACATTTACACTTATTCAAAATGTCTAGAGGAAAGATAACTTTGATTGTCGGAAACTGTTACTTTGCCTTGATAATCCGTAGTTGATGGCCATGAGAGATCGTATTTAGTCAAAAGTTATTATAAGGGATAGCAAATGTCCCAGTGTATTCTCTTGGTTTGGTGATTTATAATATGTTCAGCGGTGAGAGACAGAGTTTTCCGAGTAATAGTACAGCGTTCTAGTCATTGAAATTTACAACATATTTTCTTTGAAAATATCACAGAGGGGAGTAAGTCATGTGTTAACTTGTTTGAATTAACAGGACGTCATAGCCGTTGCTATATAACAATGCAAAATTGTATAATCACATTAACTGTTGAGCTTATATTGCATACCCTGACTTAAACCAGTCACTCGATGAAAGATTAGTAATATCATATTGACACAAATCCTCTATATCCTTTTCTTTGTACGACCACGGGAAAACGCTATTGCTATGTTAGGGTATTCATATCTGTGCACGGCTATTAATCCCCAAGGATGTTCATGCCAGGTAAAGCCCTGCATCGCCTTACAAATGTAAGATTTGTTGTGATCAGCTGTTACAAAGGATCGCAAATATTCGTCTGTGGTTTCCATGGCTATGTTCCTCTGTTTTTGGAAACTCTTCTGATATATCATAGTACTTATATGTGCATGGCTATTGATACCATATGCTCTACTGATATATAGAGGATATCTGTCTTTTCTTGACTAATACCATGTTTATCTCATCGAGTAAGGTAGAAAGTTATATTTTCTCGAGATGAGATAAACATGGTATTTGTCAAGAATTGACGGATATTCTATTTAGTATATGGTTTTACCATTGTAATTACGTCAGAAAAGGGTCAAATTCACGCCGAGCGGCCGCTAGGAACAGCCCGTCACCACAGTAACACTGTGACGTCATAAGCCAATTCGCCGCGTGAGACCATTGTTATATGACATTTATCAGTCACCGTTCGCAGTGAAAATATAAGTTATTTTCACTGTAGCTTGATAGACAGTTTATTTCACTGATAAATCCCACGGCAGTATTTCACTGCTCGCCTTATAATAAACCATAGTACGTATATGTGCATGGCTATTGATACCATTTGCTTATGTGGTATTCCTGTGGCATTTGACAATGAAAACAAAATGTGATACAACCTGCCAATGTTGTACATAATGCTTTTGTAATTATCTAAAAAAAAAACGCCCTGAGATGCCTCCGTCTACCAACCATTTCTGTAAAAAAATCCATTTAACCACGAAAGTTTTTTGATGTCAACACTAGCATTACCAAAATTTTATTTAAAAAAAATATGTATTGAAATAGAATGGGGTGTCATCACTGATGATGCAAAGGGTTTGCGGTGTCGCGTACCTGCTGTCATAGTAAGTCATAGTAATACCGTATCCGACGAAATATGCGCCCTCTCCATATAAGCCCCCGCGCCCCCTAACTGTGCTTTTAACTCAAATAACGTTAAGCGCCCCCTCCCAGGAATCCCTTACATGACAAACCTATGACATTTTAAGTAAATATAAATGGTTTGAAGACTTTATTTAGTCCTCCTCCTTTATAACGGTAATTTGATTTGTAACTTTTCGCTAAAAACTTATCTGCAGTTCGAGAATATACAAACATTTCTATCATTCAACTAAATTATTAAGACATTTAAATAAGCGCCCCTTCTTTCAAATTTTTTAACCGCCCAGGGCGCTTAATATGTCGAGTACGGTAAGTTATTCCCCAGTCCTTAGATATCACACCGTTGATGAATGTAGAAACAGTTAGTGCGTCTTGAAAGTAGGTAGGTGAATCAAACTTGTAAAGGTATCAGAACAGTGGCACGGCAGATGATCATGAATCAATCATAAGAAGCAAGAGGATCTAGAGTTTTAAAGCCGACCTCTATATTAGTGATATACCATCTAGAATGTTCATGAAAGTTGCACGACAAACTCCAATCAGAACAGTCCATCTCAGGTATTCGTGAAATAGATAGAACATCTGAGAATAGAAGATTGTAGTCATTGCTAGTTTACAAAATCAGAGCAAGTGTTAGTGTGACCCGCTAAACAAAACAACAATGTTATACAATGTTAAACTAGTGAATGATTACATACTCATAACACTCTTCGTCTTAAGGAGAAGAAAATCTTTCTGTTGTAGTAATAATAAGTCATTAACATTATAATATTTCAAACACAATGAGAAAGCATAATACAATCTTAGACAATATTGGGATCGATCTGACTTAGGTAAGTTTTCCCTATAAACAATGTGTAACATAAACATTTTCTATCATTTCTACATGTAGGAACTAGTATTTTCCTACGATTTAAACCAAAGGGGTTTGGGTCATGAAGATAGACATCTGTAGCTGATCATCTTTACATGATTTGTCATCAGATGAATAATGAACATAAAATGACCGATTCATAAAAATATTAAGGATCACAACCAACAAGCATCAATGTTTAACTAGTAATGGTATGACAATACAAGCAGTCTATATTACAGTGTAAGGTCAAAGGCATTCCTACTGGCTTCGGCTGGAGGGATCTTCCTTTAGCCGTACAGGTAGAGTGTCTGACTCCCATCCTGCTGGTCCCGGGTTCGAATTAGGTTGGAAGTGACAAAACATGGGATTTTCACTCCTGGTACATCTTCACAAGATTTCAGATTGTCAGTTATTAATTGGAATAAGTAAAAATGGATTAAAATTGTGAATCGATGTGTTGTTTTATGAATTATGCTACAGAACAAATGGCGCTATTATTTCATAACTCTTGAACTAAATAAGCAAGGGAAATAATTAATGTTCATGTCATAATGTTCATAATTTATGTCATCTCCAACGTAAGCACTGCTAATATTGTGCATATGTTGTACTCCACATTTTATAATATTTCATATCAAATCAAAATAATGTAGAAGTTGTAACAACTACGAACCATAATATCTTAACGTTTACACTTATTTTCTTCAATATACTCATTTGATTGCTGTCATCAAGATGGATATCACCATGACCTATTCGTTTTATAATCCTAAACATTTACACATGCGTTTCATCATTTCTTAGCAATCTATAATTGCCTCTGAGAGAGCTGTCCAATCTTCCTAGTAAAAGGTCATTGCCAGACCCTATTCAAGGGCCAGGTAGTTGGCATCTCATCAGGGATTGACCCCAACATACATATACCTGTCTTTGTTACTTGTTAAACTTAGGGGAAAACATGAAATTTGGATTTATTGTTTTCATATGCCAGTTTCAAAAAGAAATATTTCTGGCAGGAAGGAAATTGACGATCAAATATTGGTTCATATGTCAAGCAGTCCTAGTTTTAGTGTTACCACTTCTGTAGCCCTAACAGTTATATTTAGAAATTCATGTAAACAATGAAAAATGATCATCTTTGAATTCCCAACACTATTTTATATGAGTGTAAGTATTTTATAGTTAAGAAAAATGCAATGGCAAAATAAGTGAGATATTCCAATTTTGTCACTTTTTACCCACAAAATGATTTTTTTTAGAGTTATCCGCTTTGCAGATATTTAAAGCATCAAACATGTAATTTTATACTCTGAAAAGTGTATCAGCACAGACATTGTCTTTACGCTTGATGTATTTAATCTCAAGATTGAACTTTTTTGCATGGTTTAACTCCACCTTTAAAGTATATATTTATTGTCAAAGGATTGTGATCAGTAAGGACTTCAAAGTACACATCAAAATCAATCCCCTTTTACAATGTACATAGGATAAAAAATGATATAACTTGGTAACTTGAATACTTTTAGCTTAGTTGGGATCGTCTTATTGTCTTTTGAGATTTTGCAATTGTCTGGGTCATGTTCTTATCACCCTGTTATCAAGTAGCACATGGACAGGTTGGGAAGAAGGAATACTTGTTCACAACATAGACATTTTCATTTAAAACATTTTCAGAGCAGTATTGCTTTACGGCGACAAAAAGACATAGAAAGGTAAGCTATAGAATTTGAACAATGGAATCAGTTTATCAAAACAAATTTGCAAAACATTAGAACTATTTTGTGAACCAATAAACTTTTCTTGTTATCTTTGAAAATTAATGAACAAAGATTTGCCATAGACAAGAAGTTTTACTTAAATATGCTGTTAGAAACTGAAACAATGACTGAATTCGCTTCTACCTGATAATTTATAATCAATGTATCTTATGAAGGTGTATTTATCAAATGGTACTCTCATGATCTAGTGATGCTAATATTATATAGTTTCTCTCGTTTTTATTTAAGAACATGAAACGAACGAACATGTACATAACTGTCATCGGATGTTTACTTGGAACAGCACTTGTCAGCGTTTTAGGACTACCACCACATGGTAATACGCTTTGCAATTGGTCTGCCGTCTTATGTTTGTCTTTTGATTTTTACTTTCGAGCAAAAGCAAAGCCTCAATTTAGTTTCTTTTTTATGAATGTTTTTGAACCATAATGTTTTTTGAAGAGGATTGCTCAACAGTTACACCTTAAAACCTTTTTTCAGAATAATATTCATAGTGATTCAAGTGGCATACATCTATTTTCTAGTATATTCTTTATACTACAATGCTTCCTTCTTTAAAAATTTATTGAAACCCAACGTGTTCTGTCACATTCCTATGGTGACTTTGTAATTACAGAATGTGACAGAACACGTATGGGGCTGTTTTCAATTGGAGAACATGTATACCTTTCTTGAGAAGAAAAAGAGTGCTTGAGTAGACTGCTACATTTGTTATTGAAACAGTTTTTGTTGTTGTTGTTTTTTTGTTTTTTTTTAAATATCTATTTATATATATATTTTTTTATTTTATTTTTTTTATTTTTTTTTTTATTCCTGGAAAATTGTACAGCATGAATGGTATCTATGGAAACAGTAATCGGTACCGGTAATACAATACCAGGATTTACAAACAAGAAAGGAAAAGAAAAAGGGGTAAAAAAAGAAAAAAAAACATCATTCACACACTTTCACACACACACTACATACAGGCTAGAAGTAGAAGCTTTGTAGACAATTAAAGTTGAATGAAATTAGAGAAGATTTTCATAAAGAGCCCATTTTTGAAAGAATTCGGTATGTTTTGATTTGCAAAAGTGTCTAGTTTTTTCTATCTGATAGTAGAATTTCACATAATTTTGAAAATGTTTAATGTAGGGTAGACTATTTTGCATTTTACATCTATATATGTGGAATTTAGCTAGTAAAAGTATCAAATCCAGGATAGTATCACTTTCAAAATTTGGAGAATATCCAAAAAGGATTAAGTTTACAGTAAGATTTATGTTACAAGCATGTTGGCACTTTGATTCAATCCATTCTGAAAATTTGTTCCAAAAAGTTTGGCTTACCCTACAGTCCCAAAAAAGGTGTTTTTTAGTTTCTGGTTCAGCCTTGCAAAAAGTACATAAGTTGTTGTCAACAATGTGCATCTTAATTAAGAATGTATTAACAGGTAGAATTCTATGGAGCAATCTGAGCTGAAACCATCTTAGTTTAGGGTCTGGGGTAGTTTTATGTGCTTTAACAAAAAGGCTTGGCCAGTTTACAGTGATTAAGAGTTCTTCTTCCCATTTCTCAATGGCTTTAAGATTATCCTCGGTTTGAGTTATGACATAATAGTATTTCTTAGAACCTTTTTTTGCAAGCAAAGAGATTACTTATAGAAATATTTGTGACATTTTTTATTTCCAAGTTAGAATCCTTTTTAATACCCAAATATGTCAGGTATTTATTTACTGATCTTATAATTCCATAAAATTCCAAGAAGTTTATATTAAAATACTTAATGCACAATTGTTGTAATGTCAGAAAGTTGCCATCAGTGTTAAGCAAACTAAATATGTTATGTAAATTATTTTCATAAAATGTTTTGTTAAAGAAGGATTTTCTATTTATAGAGATATGTTAATTGTACATTAGGGGTTCTCTGAGGAACTCTTCATAGGTTTTTGGTTTTATTTTGCTACTGTAATTTGAAAAAGCTACAAGACAATCTCTCCAAAAGAAGTTTTGTTGTCTTTTAGCAAGCTTTAGTGGGAATTCACTTCCAAAGGTGAGTATTTCATAAGAATCTGGAGTATTTTTTATCATTAGTTGTTTCCACTTCTTTTCGAAATCAACATTTACCAGCTTCTTTATCCAAATTATTTTCATAGCATCAACATATGCAAAAATATCTATCATTCCAAGTCCCCCTTGGGAGATGGGTTTACAGGCAACAATTCTCTTTATTTTATCAGGTTTGTTATCCCATAAGAACTTGAAGAGGATAGAGTTGATCTTTTTTAGGAATTCATCAGAGGGATTAGGGAGGGTAAGGAGAAGGAAGTTTAGTTTTGAAATGAGCATTGATTTAATTATTGCAATTTTACCTAAGGGCGTAATAATTCTGTTCATCCATCTCTTAATTATTTGTTCAATTTCATAAATATTGCTTTCAAAAATAAGCTTTATAATTTTTCACAGTTAGTAGAAAAAATTATGCCAAGAATTTTGAAAGTTTCAGGGTTCCATTCTAAGTTTAAATCTGGTTTAAATTTAATATTACTGTTCTTTTTGGAGCCTATCCAAATTACCTGTGATTTATCAAAATTAATTTTTAATCCAGAAATCTTTGCAAAAGTATCAAGAGTGGCTATAGTAGCCTCAAATGATCTCTTAGAGCCATCCAAAAGGAATTCTATGTCATCCGCATATTGTGCAATTAAATAGTCTATATTGTCAATGGTTAAACCTTTAATATCTTTATTTTTTGTCACAAGAGCTGCAAGAACCTCAGCACATAGAAGAAAAAGATAGGGCGATAATGGGTCGCCTTGCCTACAGCCACGACCAACTGGTATCCAAGGGGACATGTTCCCATTAATGATTAAACTTGACTTTATATCTTTATACAGTATAGAGACCCATTTGGAGATACTTTCACCAAATCCAAAAAATTTGAGGGTTTTGAATATGAAAGACCAGGAGACAGAGTCAAAAGCTTTTTCATAATCTACTAAAAGTAGCATACCAGGTATTTGTCTAGATTCTGTGTATAAAAGCAGTATGTTAATAATGTGAATGTTGTCACTTCTTTGATCATCAAATATTTCTTTTTTTCACTTCTTTAATCAGATTATTTCACAGATTATTTCATTGTTGTATTGTTGTAGTATATGTGTGTCATTATATTCTTTTCCTGTTGTTATTGCACCCATTTGCAACACAAAAATGTTGTTTGTATAAAACATTATTATAACATTCGATTCCGAATTGTAACTATTGTGCAAAAAAAGGAAGTCCTACTAATGCTGATAACATCTGGAGTGACATGCAGCCACCGTGAAAGAGTAAAATCTATACTTGTTGGTATATACGTATATAATTACATCTTTCCATCAATAAAGGTAATCTACCATTTGTTATTTATTGAGTCTTGCTTTTTGGAGCTGTTAGGGATACGTAAATACTCCAAACAGATCTGCTATGGTCGATCGATCGAGAGAGATGGATAGAGAGATCGAGGTCAAAAGATGATCGGGAGAGTGAGATCGAGAGAAATGGAGAGATATATCGAGAGAGAGAGAGAGAGAGAGAGAGAGAGAGAGAGAGAGAGAGAGAGGGAGAGATTGAGATCGAGATCGAGAGTGAGAGAGATATCAAGAGAGAGAGAGAGTGTGTGACAGAGAGAGATATCGAGAGAGAGACAGAGACAGAGAGACAGAAAGAGAGAGTATGCACTATTTTGTAGTTTGCTTTTGAGAGACCATGTCTAATGAGGAACTTTTTATAGTACAAAATCAAGTAAAATCAAGTCGAATTCTTTAAGAGGTTGTATATATAGTAATTCCCTTTTGTAGTTTGTTTTCGAAGACCATGTCGATTCATAAATGTCGGTTGCTGGAGAAGGGAATCTCACCACAAAGGGAATCTCACCAGCAGCATTAGTGTTACAGAAGTTACGAAAGTGTTCATCCTTGGTTCCACAATAGGGAAATAGAGAACCTCAGCAAAGTCTCCTCTGATATCACCTTTATCAACACGAAGTTAACAAACGGTTATACAAATATCTGAGGCTTATCTCAAATTATATACCAGAAAAGGGTGAGATTCTGTCTATACACTCAATCCATTTTTATTTGACAATTTTACTGTATGTACCCATAGATTGATAATCCATTGATGTCATAGCATTGTGATGTCATAATATTAATGAAATCATAGCTCATTGTGATGTCATTACTTGATGATATAAAATAATTGTGTCATGTAATATGCATTGTTCAAAATCATCTTTCCAAGAGATATCGCTAACAATAAATCCCAGGAGATAACGCTTGATCTCGCAATATCTCACAGGTTTGGATAAACAGGTGTTTCACAGATGAAATGAAACACATCACTGCACCAAAGATCGTGCCAGCGATAAGAATCACCAGCCGCCATTGCCACACAGTTGTCTCCTTTACTATTGTCGGGGTCTCCGTCTGTCCACCGGCTGTCTGTGAGGAGCAACCCATCCGTCCAGTGGAACTCCCCTTTAGGGTACGTCTCATCACTCAAACCAATAAAGATATACTCCCGAACTAAAACGAAACAAAGTATAAATTAAATTGAACTCTTAATCATTTCAACTCCTAATTTTTTACAAATACAATTTTTTTCACAATATATACAAATTACGAATAACAGTTCCTCTGTCGGTCTTGATATTCTTGTGAATTTTCTTCACATTTAAACATATGTTTGTAAGGCTACTCCTAAAGATTGACGTTCCGACAAAATCGCTGCATGGAATCTCGTGCGTCTCTTAACACACATTTCACGAGCTCTATGGTTTTGTTTTGATGTCATTTACTCGTGTGACACGGCCACCACCATATAAACTAAAGTCCAAAAGAAAGAACACACCCACAGATTTTCATATTATTTCATATTCATTTACAAAGTAGCATTTTTTTATGCTGTACCCTTATGTTACGAATGGAAACAATGAAATCATATAGTCAAGACGCATCCGAGGCATGTCAGTTCAGGTAAAAGTGATTTTTTTCGAAAATCACGTCTTTTTTCAATTTCTACATGACTTGGGCGCGCTAAGAGTATAAAAAACACTGAATTCTACCATTAACTACTAGTGTTCCGATAAAGCACGAGAAAATGCCACGTTTAACAGCAGCAGAGCGAGAAAGAGTCGTTGGAATGTCTGAAGTTGGAGATTCAAACAGCCTCCCTTGGCTACAGCATGAGAAAGCACGCGTGACAAGCTCTCAGAAAAATGTCCTACTACTCTTAAAAGAGGAAGAGTTATAACTGCATGAGACAACAATTGTGAGTTACCATTCTTGTGATTTACAAAGCCCTAGCAATATTTTGTGACTTACTTCGAGAAAAAAATTCTCACTCCGACAAAAGTCAGGTCAAAGGTCAATCCTACGACCACGTTGTTTTTTTGAGTAGGGACTCTGTCGTTGAAACATTCTCCTACATTCCCAGTTGTCAACATGCCTCCCAAGAAACCTATCATGTCCCATGAGATAGAAGAGATAAGAAGTTTTCTGTCTGAAATGCCGAAATCGAGTGAATTAACTGACCTAATCAAAACCGCCTTGGCTTTTACTTACCAGTTTCACTGGTTTATTTCAGTGGAAGCCAAAGCCGAAATTATCAGGGCACGAAAACAGATAAAAGAAAAATCGTGTGTTCGCCTTGCTGACGACGTCACTAAGGCAAATGTGGTCTTAATTAAAAGACTGAAAAATCATTGTGACATTATGAATGCCTGTTATTTTAATGGCAGGGTTTACGCACAGACAAACAATGGAAAGAAGTTCAAATTCTTCCATTTCGACAACATTGATGCTGTTATCAACCAAAACTAGCTAAGGCATTAGTTATTTAGTGATATCTCCATTGTTGTGAAAGACTATTATGGATATATTACGAGCGCTTCACCGACCTACTGATGTAGTATGCCATGGTGTGCCTCTTCAGAAGACATGACTGACAATATCAGCACTACAGATACACTATTCTCGTTGATTATTTTTAACCAGTCCGTGGTTCATTTATTTACTTGAATATCTACAGCACATGTCTGAGAACACTCAACATATCATCTTATTTCCTTGGATAACTCTACATGTGTTGACTTTTAACCAGTAATGATAATAAGTCATTAAGATTTTGTATTTTCCATTTTTGTCCAGACATTGTTGATCGTAAGTTATACATCTGTCTACACTTTGGTTGGAATAGTAATCAGCAAGTGTAGCTGAACATCCGCAGTTAATGATTATGAACAGTGAACACTTTATTATTTTTCCTGTAAAGGAACTATATGGGTTTATTTTTTTGTGGGTTTTTTTTGGTTGACTTTTTCTATATTCGGGAATTAGAATTTATTACTATGAACTTTCCCCCTTATTTTTCCAAAAGAAATTCTTTCAAAACTTTGTACAATACTTTTGCAATGAAATATATTCGCAAAGTAAATCTAACGAATTTTATCACTTTTTGAAATAAACCCTCTGACTCTTTTTCCTTATTTTGTTTATTACATGGACATTGTAGCTTAAGGAAGCATCATTTCCCGTTTTTTATTTTTATATATTTTCTTCTTTATTTCACTTGCTTTCATCCAAATCTCCTATCTTTCCACTATACTCTTTCTATTTAACGACATGTAAAACATTGGTTTGGGAATCACATACACACTTCACTTTTCAAATCCTATTTTTTCTAAAATGTGTTCACAATGTATAATGTAAGATTTTTATCTATGAATGTAAGGGGCATAAAAAAAGACTCAACAAAACGCAGAGACATATTCAATTTTGTTCGTAGCAAAAAAGCATCAATAATATTTCTCCAAGAAACTCATAGCACAGTTGAAGACGAACTTGTATGGGCAGCAGAGTGGGGGTTTAGATGTCATTTTTCACATGGTTCAAGTAAAAGTTCAGGAGTAATGGTTCTCATAAATAATAATTTTGAAAATCATATGCATGAAATAATAGTAGATGATAACGGCCGTTTTATAATTCTTGATATCCAGTAGAGGATATCCGTCTTTCACTTGTGGATATATATGGACCAAATATCGATTCACCGGAATTTTTCGACGATCTTGCAAACGAATTGAGTAAACTTTCAGGTTCAATTATTTGGGGAGGAGACTGGAACGTGGTGCAAGACTATCAAATTGATACTTATAATTATAAACATAAAAACAACCAAAAAGCCCTTGACAAAATACTAGATATCAAAGATCAATTAGAACTTGTCGACCCCTGGAGAATTCTTAATCCTGACATAAGAAAATATACATGGCGTCAACCCAATCCATTGAAGCAAAGTAGACTCGACTACTTCCTTATTTCTGAAGATATTTTATCTCTCGTAAAGGCAGTATCGATTGGAATAAGTTACAAATCTGAACATTCTTATATAATCCTGGATTTATACCTTAACCCTATTGAAAGAGGCCCTGGATATTGGAAGTTTAACTCAAACCTGCTTTACGATGAAGACTATGTAAATCTTGTAAAGGAAACTATAAAAAATACTTGATGAATGATGTACAAATATCGGGAACTAGCGATGATATTTCTGGTATGACTTTTAAAATGAATGACCAGTTTATTTTTGAAATGTTAAAAATAGAGCCATTGGCTCTGTAGCTCATCAGGCTTCATCATCAATTATGCTGTAGAGTGTGGCAATGTGATTCCCCCTTTGTAGAGGCCACAGGGTCACCAATCATTAAAATTAAGGATAAGGCGACAAGTTTCAGTTTTCTAGGCTTTATACTTCAGGAGAAGAAGATGAAAATAGATTTGAAAAACGTTCCTGTTGCCTTTATTAGGGGCAACAGGGTCACAAAATTCATAATCCTCACTAGTCAAGGAGTCTGTACACAAAGTTTCAGCTTTCTAGGCCTGATGGTTCTGGAGAAGAAGATGAAAATAGGTTTTTAGGGTGGGACTCTTGTGGTCCTTATTAGGGGTCACAGGGCCACCAAAGCTACAATTTATAATCCTCACTAGCCAAGGAGTCTGTACACAAAGTTTCAGCTTTCTAGCCCTTATGGTTCTGGAGAAGAAGGTGAAAATAGGTTTTTAGGGCCTGGCCCCTGTGGCCCTTATTAGGGGTCACAGGGCCACCAAAGCTACAATTTATGATCCTCTTTAGCCAAGGAGTCTGTACACAAAGTTTCAGCTTTCTAGGCCTCATGGTTCTGGAGAAGAAGATGAAAATATGTTTTTAGGGTGTGGCCCATGTGGCCCTTATTAGGGGTCACAGGGCCACCAAAGCTACAATTTATAATCCCCACTAGCAAAGGAGTCTGTACACAAAGTTTCAGCTTTCTAGCCCTTATGGTTCTGGAGAAGAAGTTGAGATTCCACAAAGTTTACGGACGGATGGACGGACGGACGGACGCCGGACACCATGCCATGCCATAAGCCCATCGGGCCTTACAGGCCAGATGAGCTAAAAATGAAATTTAGAAGTGAAACAATAGCCTACACAATAAAACAAAAGAAATGTAATGATAAAGAAGAAAAGACACTTGAAAATGACATAAATGACCTAGAATCAAACTATAGCAGCCTTTCGGGTGATTAACTACATGAATTAAATGAAAAAAGAAAAAGACTAGAGACCATTCGAAAAGAAAAAATAAAAGGAATTATATTTAGAAGTAAAGCAAAATGGTACGAAGAAGGTGAAAAAAACACTGAATATTTCCTTAATCTTGAGAAAAGAAACTACTTGAATAAACATATGAAAGAAATTCTTGACTCAAATGGCAAGAGTGTAACAAGCATAACTGACATTGTCAGTGAAACTTCAAAATTTTACAATACCCTTTACAGCACCCAGCATGAGGAAAACTGGGAAGTTTACGCAGACCAATTTATAAATATTGAAGTCAAATTAAACCAACATGAGAGAAACAGCTGTGAAGATCCTAGTACTCTAAATTAATGTGCTTTTGTCCTTAAATGTATCAAAAACCGAAAGAGTCCAGGATCAGAGGGTTTCCCAGCCGAATTCTACAAGTTTTTCTGGCTTGATATTGGGGTTCTTCTCCTTAGATCGATAACGTATGCTTTTTAAAATGGAACCTTGTCAAATTTTCAAAATCAAGGCATTATTACTTGTATTCCAAAAGAAAACAGGGAAAGGCGATATCTTAAGAACTGGCGACCAATAACACTATTGAATGTAGACTATAAAATAGTATCTGGAGTCATAGCGAAAAGAATGAAAAATGTTCTCCCACATATCATTAGCGAAACACAAACAGGTTTTCTTAAGGGTCGTTTCATTGGGGAAAATACAAGAATATTATATGATATAATGAATTACTGCGAAGTACACAAAAAACGAGGACTTTTGATAACTGTCGATTTCGAAAAAGCTTTTGATACTGTAGAATGGAATTTCATAGACAAAGCTCTAGAAGAATTTAATTTTGGGCCTATTCTTAGACGCTGGATCAAACTCTTTCGGTATAATAGCAATAGCGCGACAATAAATACAGGCCACATCTCTGATTTTTTTAAACTTGAAAGAAGTTGTAGACAGGGCGACCCTATTTCTCCATATATATTCATTTTGTGTATAGAATTACTATCTATAGATCAAGAACAATGAAGGATAAAAGGAATAGACATTCAAGGTGTCGAATATCTCACTTTCCAGTATGCTGATGATGCGAATTTTACTTTAGAAGGATCACAAGAGGGATTTTCAGAACTTATCGGGACCTTGCGAGACTTTGCTTTTGCTTCGGGTTTGAAGATTAATTGTGACAAAACCAAAGCTATATGGATTGGCTCAAAAAAGAACTTAAATGAAAATCTTTGCCCCCACATTCCTCTCCAATGATCAAAGAAACGTTTTAAAATTATCTAAATAATGTTTTCGACGGATTTAAAGCAAATCATTCCAATGAATTTTGATAAACAAATTGATAAAACTAGGAAAATCTGTTTCTCCTGGTCAAAACATTTTTAACATTAAATGGTGAAATCACAATTATCAAGTGGCAAATTATCCCTTTATTCACACATTTATTTTCAGCTCTTCCACTGCCAGATAAGAAATTCTTTAAATCGCTTAACTCAATCTTGTTTAAGTTCATTTGGAATGGAAAACGAGATAAAATAAAAAGACGAATGTTGATGAATGATTATTCAAAGGTGGACTTGGCATGGTTGATGTTGAAGAAACTTTTTGTAAATACATGAAAATGAAATGGATTAAACGTATGATAAACAAAGATGGCCTCTGGCAACATTTAGCCAGGTGTTCATTGGTAAATTTTGATAGTCTCTTTATTCTAAATTTCCCAAAACATCAAATAAAAAGGATAATCAAACATGTATACAGTGATTTTTGGAAGGATGTTCTTATAATTTATAATGATTTACAAACTTCCGAGATAAAGGACATTGTCGAATTCAGAAATCTTCCATTTATGAAGACTTTAAAACATATCTTAAATGGTATCATTGTGGAATAAGATCTATTCATGATCTAATGACTACTTCTGGACATTTAAAAGACTTCGACGTTTTGAAAAGGGACTTTTGTTTAAATGACAATTTCATCATATATTTCTAATTGGTGAGCTTTTTACCTAATTCATGGATTACAATTTCAAAGGGTAAGCCAGCTGATAAAAAAGAAAATGGTACTAATTGTAAGATTCTAAGGGACATTATTGCTTCACCAGATTGTAAATTGTTATACAAACTTATTTATACAAACGGTGGTAAATGTTCACTTCAAAACCTTACTTCGAAATGGAACTCAAAACTAGGAGTTCAAATATCAGAAAACTACCTTTCGGAATGTTTTGTTACAATACAATGTTGTGTGACTGACTGTTAGACACGAAACTTCCAATACAGATTCTTACATCGCATCATACTGACCAAATCATTTCTCTTTAAAATAGGAATAAAAGAGGATAATTTATGTACATTTTGCCAATCTGAAAATGAAACAATCGAACACTTATTTTTTTCATGTGAAAAGGTTCAAATTTTGCTAAGCGAATTAATTAACTGGTATGAATCAAAAACGTGTCGAAAACTTATTCTTAATCTTAAAATCTTCCCCCTTCGCGATGCAAAGTTGAATTTTTTTGAAAACCACCTTTTTATAATTACAAAACGTCATATACAAAATTGTCAATACAACAATTCTACTCCAAATTTTGTACAACTGCAATCACAAATTATACATTATCACAACATTGAACAATACATATTTGAAAACAAAAGTAATTTTGTAAAGAAATGGGCCCCATTGCACATAAAATGAAATCATTGATTCAAACCAAACAATTGTTATTTACATTTAAATATTCTTTCCGGCTTTCAATTCTCTCCTCTCCCTCCCCTCTTTCCCTCTCTATATCTAATAGAGCAGTGGTCATGAGGTGAAATTCAGAGTTAACCCCAACCTAGGGTAGAACAAAAAACAACCTATGTATTTTGATTCAGAAGATTCAAACAGCCAAATTGCCAGAAGGTTTAGCTGCACCAGACAAACATTCATTCGACTTCTTCAACGTCATAACCAGCCTGGCCAGACATCAGACCGTCCTAGAAGTGGAAGACCAAGGGTGACGACCCCCGCTGAAGGCCGTTATCTGCGCACACTGCATCTGCTCGACAGATTCGTCACATTGACGTCAACGGCATCGATGGCTTTAGGACAGAAACACTGTCATGAGACGTCCCCGAGGTGCCGGTATTCGGGCTTACCGACCGTTCCGTGGAATGACCCTGACTCACGAACATCGTCTGGACCGTCTACGCTGGGCAAGGAGAGTGAGACGCTGGCAACGTCGTGATTGGGCAAGAGTGATCTTCAGCGACGAAAGTTGTTTCAACCTCCTCACAGCAGACGGCAGAGTGAGGGTATACAGACGTAAAGGCGAGAGACAGGCTGCAGCGTGTGTCCAAGAAGTGGTACCCTATGACGGTGGCAGCGTCATGGTCTGGGCGGGATCTGCGGCGACCAGAAGACAGATTTGGTGACAACCAGTCAACCTACAACTGCTTGAACAGGCACTACATGAACAGTGGCAACGTATCTCTAATAACGTCATCCGAAGTCTGACTTTCTCAATGAGGAGACATGTATTTGCTTGCACTAACAGTAATGGGGTCACACCCGATACTAACTCCTCATTTTTGGACATCAGACCATGGAATGTTGCAGAAACAATGAGTGTAAATTACCCCTAGTGGACACTTTGAGAAGTAGAGAAGTGATGTGTGAAGAGAGAAGTAAATACCTGTCCTTGCCCTTTGAAAATGGTCACTATTAATATTATACCTTTGAAATGTTGGAAATTTTGTCCTGTTGTCTTTTATTAACAAATTACTTGGGTTTGTACTTTCTTTTGTACTTCAGTTTAGTTCGTAATCATTTCAACAATCTTTTTGTCAACTTGAATTTTTATTACCACTGAAAAATGTCAGTAGAATAGTTAAACATTAACTACTGGAAGACACAGAACACCTGCCATACCCTCTTATCTGTTTGTTCGATAGTTTTTGATCAGACAAGTCATGTCAACTAAACTTATCCAATTTAGATTCTCTGCTAAAATTATTTATCACCATTTTACCATGAGTTTATTATACAAGTTCTTTACAAGTTTCGGTCTGTTTTTTAGGTATCCCATCCATTTTCCATATAATAGGTCAAGAGTATTTTTTAAAATCCTAATGTCTTCGTCGATTTTGTTGAATATTTGTGTATCTCAAGAAATAAAAACTCATTACAGCATGTCAACAACATGGACGTTTAATCTAGGACATGGACGTCATTTACTGTATTGGCTATACAATTCACAGCGTCAATATTTAAAAACTCTCTCTCCTTGTTAGTTGATCTGCAGTACAAAAATATAAACATTGCAAATTCCCTTGGTTCACAAATAGTTTGCTTGTGATAAAGATCTATGCGCGCGGGTAAATTCAGCAAAGTTAACTTTGACAAACGACAAAGAAGTTTCAAAATTTCCTCTGTGCTTTCAATACATGGTTAAAACATATTTTTATTTCTCAAAAAGAAATTTGGATTGGCGAACAAGCCTCAAGGATTATTTGAACGCCTCTCCAATACAACACACATAGAGCTGCATGGTTTCAAAATAGAAATAACAATTTAATGTGAATATACCAAATTAATAACTAGATAACTGATATAAACTCATGTCCAAAAGAAACGATACCATACAAATCCCAAAATAACTCAGTCCACTGCAGATTAATAAGACTAACACATAGTAATATAATTTCTTTAGTAGTCAACTTACGTCTATGCAAAATTTGGAAACATTATCTTTTCATGTTTGCGAGAAACATGCATTTGAAAAAATCATCGATCTGGAATCTCCTTAACTAGGCGAGATAGCAGAGAGAAATTGGACACTTTCGCTTGTTTTAAACGTTCTAGTGCAGTGACGCGTAAACGAATTTATGTCAAATAAAGTGTATTATATCAACAACATTTTTTTCTGACATAAATTCAATACTTTATCAATTTTAAAGTGAAATGTCAAAAGTTCTGTTCATAAAACAATTTGAAATTTCGATTTATGCACTCCATGTACATTTGAAAAGACACAAAATCAAAAGTGTCTTTTCCTGAAGAATGAAAATGTGCATACTTCTTTACAAGATATATGTCTGTTAGACACACCTAAATTCGACTCTGTCAGGTTATAGAATTTTGTTTCGGACGACTTTGAAAACTTGGTATCGTTTCTTTTGGACATGAGTTTACATACATATAGTCCTGACAATGTCATCTATACATTTGGAAGTTGAGCTTGCCGGTTGTAATGTATTGCTGCGGCTAAGAGAAACGACTTTATTAACTTCTTTCAATACATAGCTCATATGGTAGGGTGCCAGATCGTCCGATTCTGTTACGGGTCGCGCCATATAAAACGACGTTAAAGATGGGAGTTGGGAGATGAGAGATCAATTGGCGCTGCACTGTAGCTGTCGGTCACCTAGGCACAACCAATATTTCAAATGTACTTGTACTTAGGACAATAAAGTGTTATCATTATCATTGTTAATAATACTTACCATTGTTTTTCTTGAGATAGGAAATGACAGTGTTGATCTTAGCGGTTGTGTGGAGGTTCACGAGATGTCCATTTTCATCTCTGGAACATTCAGCCGTTGCATGTGTATGGTTCTTCTTGTAGGCATCGACGAGCTTCACACACATATTCACTGACAACAGCAGGATGTAGCCGGTTATTGGACATTTTGGAGTTTCTGAAAGGGCAATAGTTAAAGACGTCAAAGTCCGGTAACTGTAGGCCTAAATCAGGTGACACTGGATAAACCATAGTTAGTCAGAAATAGCTTGATAAGGATATGCACACATAATTCGTTTCTTGAACGAATTTGTTATTTTTGGTGAGTAACATGAATATAAGCGGTTTGTATTTACATAGCTCTCACAACACCATGATATCTTAAAGACTAATTATCTTTACTGGAAAATTTACGAAAATATATAAATATCCCAAACATGTAGAATTTCCAACATCTTTCAAAATAGATATTTTTGGATTGATACTTTAAAATTCAATCTTGATAGAGCTGTTTATGTTTTTTGAAGGACAATTTCCGTATGATCTGAATTTAGATGGTCTGTCGATGCACTCAGGTACGATTAAGCCTTAACGTCAGTAAATATAGGGTGTGTTCTTTTGAATTTATTGACAAAATAGACATACTTGTTGATAGTTCTGTGCATTATATTTGTAACTAATTATTCTATATCTTACAAGAATTACAATCAATTTTTAATAAACATTTTTACTGTTTTTCGCAACATTTACGAGCCACAGTCGCAATTCGCAATATAACGAAACTATGTCTGCTGATTTATACCCTTCACTCCACAATGAAGGTTTTGATATTAAACTTTGTTTATTCGTGAAATGGGTACAAGTTATATAGCTTGAAATTAAGTATGCATTGCATATTTATATGATAAAACCAAAATAATCTGGACTAGACGTTAATCTATCTGAGCCTCGTTACAATTATATTTTCTAAGATAATAGAGTATCAATATATTGGTACACTGAATCCAACTGTAACAATTGATTCAAATAAAAGGTTGACTTTCATTTGAATTTCATGTTGTAATTTCGTCTTACTTACAATAACGTTTTTCATTTACTTTAATCCTTGGTTTTCAAGTCATTTAACAATTCTCTCTGTGTTATAGCCTCGTCAATGATTGGTATTATGTTCCATATTAATAAATGTAAATGTGTGAATTTATAATTTATAAAAGATTCAAGTATAAATGATATTCAAGTTGAAAGAATAAGCGATATGTTTGACAAAATAATTGTGAATTCTGATAATTCCAAATGCTCACCCTGTAAAGTCATTGAAAAATAATATGAACTTCATCTTCAATGACTTTACAGGGTGAGCATTTGGTTTGTGAATCATCATTTACAGAGTCTTTTCTTAATAGCTGGACACCAAAGTTATTAAAACCACTTCTAAACATTAGCAATGCTTTTTTTGTATTTTGAATGATAACCACTACCAAGATAGGATTCCATAGAAATATCACATTTTAGAGATAGATAAAAACATAATGAATATTTACTTTCTAATGCAGAGTGCCAATCTTGGATAGCACAGTCCCTTACTCTTTGGCGAAATATTGTAACAAACAGCCTTTCATTGCCTATACCTTGTGCTATCCATACATGTCCAAATCCATATCTAAACAGAAGATTTTTAACAAATGTTGCCCAATTAGGATATTTCCGTTCTGATGTATCTCTCAACATTAAATAAGTTTGATTGGGATATCTATTTGGATGCATGTTAAGAATCCTTATCCAATATATCACACAGTTGCTGAAATATTTAACATACAATGGATTCCTTCCACATTCACCATATGCAATAGCGTTTGGAAAACTATAACTTACATTTAAAACAAATTTACAAAATTTTCGATGTACATTTTCAATTTGTTCTATGTTTTTAAAACCCCATATTTCACTACCATACAGAAGAATAGGTACAATCATGCGGTCAAATATTTTAAAAGCATTCTTTGGACAAATATCATATTTCCTGATTAAAGATTTAATAGGCAGAAGAGCTTTGTTTGCTTGTTGGCAAAGAACTGAACATGCATGAGACCAAACAAGTTTTGTGTGAATATAACACCCAGATATTTATATGCATTTACTATCTTCATCTCAAAACCATTATCATACCATCTTTCATGCTTTGATAAGGGACCTCCATTTCTAAAGACTATTATATTGGTCTCTTCTAAATTAACTTCCATTCCCCATTTAACGCAATATCGATGGAGAAAATCAAGTTGCTTCTGTAGCTTTAATGGGGAATCATTGACTAATACTAAATCATCAGCAAATAATAAAGCTAAAATATAGTACATAGTTACTGACACAAACACACAATTATCAAATTCAAGTTGTAGACCTTCCACTAGTTCTTTTGTAAATAAAGAACACAAAATAGGACTTAAAGTGCAGCCTTGTCGCACACCGACAGTACAGTTGAAATAGTCAGAGAATTTCTTACCGTCATTAACAACTACTGATTTAACATTATTAACACCTAGAGTATGGTAGTATCCCCAGTGAACTCCTGTCTCCAGTCCCACACTGGACTCCTGGTGTGTTGCATCTGACAACAGACAGAGCCTGCTGTCGTCTCTGTAGAAGATTGACCTACAAGGAGGACGACACAATGCAGCACAGCCAAGTTGACTGCCAACTTTTTGAAGGTTCCCTTTATCCGAATGAATTAGATTTTCAAACATTAACTGAAACATTATTTGATTGAAATGAACCATGATGACATCAACGAATTGCACAAAGTAATGTTGTCGCGGACTGTGGACTCTATCTATTGTTGGATCAATTCGTGTCTGTGAAGGTATATGTTCAATAATAAATTATGTTTTTAAATAGATGATACCTTGTTATCTCCAACGATTGATTTTCCTTGACAGAGTTACAAATGAATTTGAAATGAGCAAATGTCCCCATTCAAACCAGCAATATATACAATAATATAACAAACAATCTTACATTTAAATTACAAATTAATTCATCTTCTAATTCAAAGTATGTTTTTGGGTAAAATATCAAGCTCATACTAGTTAATACCAAATGTCAAATGAGTCACATTTATAAGCTAGTCAAATATATTCATACAAATATTCAAAATAGTTGTTTCGCTTCCTACATCAAAGCAATGTTTTATTGAATCAAATCTTTCTCTCTGCTAAAACAAATTAATAATGCAATGAAAACTAGATTAGCGTTTACGGGACACCTGTTTCGCTGCCGTCAAGCCTCAGCAAATTGGGTATTTACCCATGACCTTGACCTTTGACATTCAAGGTCACAGAATCAGTGTACACTTGGGATAACGAAAATGCAATGAATTAAAGCGTTAATAGTTAACATAACCATTTTTGTTACAACATGCTTAAGTCGTGACCCTGCTGTGACCACCACCTTTGACACATTGTAGCCGAAACCTCTTTGTGCAGAAATTGTGTACTCCTACAAAGATGATAAATACCAAATAAGAGCTTTATAGGACAAACTCTTTTGAAGTTATCATGTAAACAAGGATTTAAGAACAACTCGAACGTGACCTTGACCTTTGACCTTGAAAGTGAACTTGTCAAAATAATGCCCAAGAGATGTTAACAGTAACACAAGTAAATGAGTTCTGAAAAGCTTAATGGGATAAAGTTATACCCAAATTTGGTGTAAATTGCAATAACTCGTATCTCGTGACCTTGACCTTTAAAATTAAAGGTCACACAAATACGCGAAATCATGCTTAAGTCGTGACCTTGCACTGACCTTGATCTTTGACAGATTGTCGTGGAAACCTTTTACACAACTCCTTTAGTCCATATCATTGAATGCATCTCTTAAATCTTGAATGTCTAACTAATCTTTGTGACCATTGGGGCCAATTAAGAAAAACGTCAATATTGAAACAGACGATAAGACGCATCTAAACTTTGGGACATAGATATATTAGATGCAGAGGTACTTTGTTCTTTTAAGTGGGTTTTAATTATTCAGCAAACATGGGGTTTCAAGACAATGATACAAATGATGTTAAGAATCTTAAGCAAGTAATATCACCCAAGAGAATTCGTTAAACTACTTGAACCTTTCTGTTAAGTTTCGGAGAGCTTTAATTACCCTCATGTACATTTGCTTTAAAGATAATGAATTTATAATGGCTCACCAATCAAAATGGCAGGTAAGTGATTTCTTGGAATGTTAAAAATATGCCAGTGCAGATACTGATATCCTCTGTGTAGGCTTTGTCGAATCTACCAGAAACCTTTCAATTGGCTCAACTTACTCTCTGTCTGATGTTATTCCAAACCTTCGGTATTATACTTATTTAAGTAAAACTTTGGGGCTAGATTTGGTTAACGTCCGGATATACTGGTTCAAACCATATACATGTGTATGGCATCATTATCATTATCATTATTATTATTATTATTATTATTATTTTTATTATTATTATTTTTATTATTATTATTATTATCAACAAATTGACATTTATTTGAACTCATTCACTGTTCCTTGTGTTTCTTGCACGGGGAACTTTTTTAGATTTCAATTATGCTATGGGCAACTGTAGAGGACATTTCTTAGGCTAGAAAGGGACACTGACGCGACTTCTGGTTACATAAATTCGTTATAACATTCCGTCGAGGATGTATAGGGATATATAACCCACTTTGGTTTCGACACAGTGATACCCCTATGCACAATCGACGGAATGTTATAACTTATTGCATATACATGAAAGTTGAGGCTGACCTGTATATCACAGCTAGTGTGGAAACTCGTTTCGTATTCTCTTATCAACCTCTTATCAATGTAGCAGACGGACAGATTGAGTTGGAATACACACTTATGACGTTTATCTCAGCATGGCAACTTTTGCATAAAATATTTTGTCTCACGATTTTACAAAATCTCACCAAAAAAAAGGTAAGACGACATTATGAGAACCATGATAAAAACATTGACACG
Organism: Steromphala cineraria; assembly: GCA_916613615.1. Taxonomy (NCBI): domain Eukaryota; kingdom Metazoa; phylum Mollusca; class Gastropoda; order Trochida; family Trochidae; genus Steromphala; species Steromphala cineraria. The sequence continues at coordinate 7,128,817 of OU744735.1, forward strand.
TAGACTGACATGAAAGACACTGTGAAATTATGAAACTGTGTGTATTGTTAAATAGAGAATACATAACGACGTCCTGTTTAATAGCATTTTTGTGAAACGAGTGAATAGTTGTGTAGCGAATTATAATACCCATACCGTTCACGAGTTTCATATAAATGTAATTAAACGAGAATGAGTTAACCATTTCATTTATTACTAGCTTAATTAACGATTATGACGTCAATATGACGCCACGTCACGGTTAGCGCGCGATCTTAGTATACACTACAGTAATGACCTTTTTAGATTTATTAAACAGGGATATCTTTAACGGGCGACTAATTATTTCATTTATGTATTTATGTATTGATTAAAGATTAAGAATGTTTCTTAATTTTCCTGGAGGTCAAGGTCTGTTGACCAGTTTATTTTCTTACTTGCTTAACAAGCATGCATTATTTGCTTTAAAACAACTTCAATAACATATGGTTTCTGGGAGCCAAATATGATTTACTTATCCTACTGTATTGCAATCTATCAAAACCTTTTGAAAGTCTAAAAAAATCGTTATTTCAGGAAACCATGATCATTCACTTTCTTTTCATTGGCTGCCTCATTGGAATAATAGTGAGGAGCATTGTTGGACTACCTGCTAAAGGTATAATGCTTTGATTACATCTCCACATTCCCTCCCCACAGAGGTAGAGTTAGTCTGTTCCAATCTCTCTTCAAATAATATCATTGGTTTCCAGCAGTTTCCCCTGGCGGTAAATTGTTCTCCACAAACCAATTTAAAATTCAGCACAAAGAAACCACTTCTAGCATGGAAAGGGTGGTACTTGGTTCTCGGACCTTTACATGACGCAGTAGAAAACTGTGACTTTTGGACTGCGTCGCTGGTTGAATAGCTGACTTTGATTACAAACAGCGTTTTGGTCTTACTTGATCAGAGGTTGGATTAACACGACTTTGTCTACCTCTGTGTGGAGAGAATGAGGAGCAGCTTGCCTACTGAAAACAACATTAACGTGATGTGATTTTTAAGCAAAGCTTTGTTTGTCTGTTTCAATATTGATGATACCTAAGTGTTGAAAATTACACCCAATAAGAACATAGATGCATTAAATAAATTGTTGCACATAGCCAATCTCGAGGAAGATGTTGAATCTGTGAATAGAATAACAGTGCTACATACATCAATGAAACTGTAAGTCGTGCATTTGAATTAGCCTGTTAGAACATTGTATGCAATAATCGACAATAAATGTTTACTCACATAAAAAAAATGGTGCATACATCATATTTTCATTCATTCATTCATTCATTCATTCATTCATTCATTCATTTATAGCTGATACAGAGAAAAGGTTCGTGGTACAACATTCTCGTAAGTAAAACCCTAAAGTTACTCGATTAAATATAATTTCAACAAAATAGCCAAAATAGCACTTAGAATTAGTTTTGTCTTTGAAGTAATTATTCGATACTAATTGATTATTTATTTGGTTTTACTTGTATAGTTTGTTTAATAAAATGATTCTGTGAACATAATGATTCTAACAATACTTTTATGTTAATGAATATACATTTCTAACCTAAAAAAAGGATTTTTTACTGACGAGCAGAATGTTACACTATTCTTGTTACAGAACGACTATTTACACATTTTCTCACAAGTTTGAACAAAGGACTAACATGAAATGTTGACCATCAAAACTAATTATTATTTCACAACCTTGAATAATTCGACAACAAAGCTTGTCTGATCAACTTTTAAGATGGTGTAACCCCAAATAAACACTGTTGATCAAAATTTATTAAGATTTCATTTCTGATGGTGTCAATTTTGCATACATATATTTATAATAATTAAGGATATATATGTATATATGTTTCAGCTGAAAAGTGTGCAAAACCACCAGTAAGACTTAACGGAGCAATTTCCTGTTCATCAATCAACTTCGAGGTCGGAAGCACCTGCACTCTTACATGCATGGCAGGATACAGGGCCAGCAACTCACACTCATCTACTCATTGTCGGTCTTCAGGCAAATGGTCAAATCTTGCAACTTGTCAACGTATGTACCTGTTTGCTGTCCTTATTGTTTATAATAATGATAATGATAAATTGGGAATATGTGTTAAATTGATCAAATGTATTGAGTCAAGTCTTTTCCTACTCCCGTTCAAGAAAGATGCTTAAATTGAGTTTGCTTGTAGTTTATTTTAAAGCTTTAAAGATGCCTATCATTTTATCTGTCATGGATTAAAATCGACCGTACTCCGAGGAATAAAATATCAAAAATATTGTCTCTATCGGAGCTCGAACCAGCCAGAACCTGCTCTCCGTCTCGATGAAAGCTGGGCTGGTTGAAGTTCAAACCCCAATAGAGACAATGTTTTTACACGTTTTTTTCCTCGAATCACAGTCGATTTTAATCAGACTGGGAGGAACCTGTACACTAACTTGTGCAAAGGGTACAAACCCAGCAACTCTCACACAACCAGTACTTGTGGAGCTGCATGCAAGTTGTCAATACTCTTGAGGAAGTGTTTTTTTCTTCTTCTAGGGTCTGAACATAATATTCATTGATTCATAATTTTCATATTATCCATCAAATCCATATACTATTTTGAATGATTTATGTCGGTATTATATCACTTAGCTTCAGGAGAAGCTTGTCAAGACCTTCCGAAGATCATGAACGGCAAATACCACTGTCCTAACATCTCCCAAGTCCACAGACATCATGAGATATGTGATCTACATTGTGATGCTGGCTACAAACCAGACTCATGGATTGTTCACACAGAATGCTCTGAATCAAACACATGGACCACTTCAGCGAAGTGTGTAGGTAAGAATGCTTTCATGGAGATTTTACAACCTTTGTATCGCACGTTGAGCAATTTGTAGTGTCGTCGTGCATTGATATGTCCTTATTATTCGAGAAAAGGTGTAACTTTCATAGGCAGTTGTGTCATTGGTTTGACTATGTCTTACTTAATGAAAAACAAAATCTAACCTAGAGTCATAAACCGTAGAAGTTGAAGTACGTTTATCCTATACTTCTTATGGTGGTATGGATTATTTGTGTATCATTGTTTCATTTCTGTCTAACCGAGTTCTGATAATGATTTGTTGGTTTAGCAACGACAAACTCTTTGATACCCTTTCTTCAGAAAAACGGTGTCAAGACCTTCCAAAGGTTAAGAATGGTACATACGTTTGCCCTAACAACTCCCAAGTCCACAGACAACATGAGGTATGTGCTCTACATTGTGACTCTGGATTCAAAGCAGATTCCCAGATCGCTTACACCGAATGTACTAAACATGAAACATGGACTTCATCAGCGACCTGTATTGGTAAGGATTCTCAAAACGCAAAAAATTGCAATCTGTTGTTCATTGTATGATTAGTTGCTTATGTTATGGTATTCTCCTCTTGATTATAGAAAAAAGAAGTTCAAAATACTATTGACAGTTGTTACGAATGGTACATTTTCATTTTGTTATTGATTTTTATACTTTAAGTGTTTATCAAGTATAGTGTAATATCCAATCAAAATGACAAATAAAATAACCATTGGTAATCTTAAAACCTTATTTGTTATTGCATGGACCTTTCAACTTCATTTTTGCGCCAACAAGTTACTTGTTTTTGCATTTTACTTTTGAATTTGTTTGTGCGCCAAGCCGTCAATGAGTTATGAAACTTTATTGACTGTTTCAGAATGACTATTACCGGATCACAGATCGGATATGGAAAATGATGCTCTCAAAATTCTTCAAATGAAATATTTGTGGGGTTAACCTTTACACTATAGCAAACTAATTTAAATGCATATACATTTTTCCTTCAGAAATACAGTGTCCAATGCCACCGAAGGTCTTGAACGGCAAATACCACTGTCTAAACCAGTCCAAGGTCTTCAAACATCATGATATATGCGATTTACAGTGCAACCCTGGTTTCAAACCAGATTCATGGAAAGTTCACACTGAATGCTCTAACTTAGGAACCTGGACCTCCTCAGCGGCCTGTGTTGGTAGGTGTTGCTGTAGAATATACTGCTCAAATAAAGAAACGGGTAGCTGAAAACAGACTTATACATTTTGCATTTTGCATTAGTGAATACCATCCAGGCCAAGGTGTAAAAAAACTAGAGTTCACCTCTGTTAGAACTCTATCAGTGTCACCCTGGGGCCCTAGTGTGTAGTGCAACAAAAACTTAAAAGATCCCACGAATTCATGTCAGTGGCTGAATGGAAGATACATGAACACGTGCATACGCCGAGCTGTCGGTTATCAGCGTTCAGCAGTGTTGGACAAACTGCTGTGACTATGTGTCTCAGTTCACCCAGCTGTGAATGGGTACCCTGTGAGGCATAAAATGGTACCTAACCTGGGCGCCACATATGGATGCCGGTTAAATACTCCCCAGGGAGTTGAATTGGAAACATTATCGGACGGTGAAAGAATACCATTGACCAGGGGAAACAACAAGCGCCTTGAGCAACCACGAATGGATAGATATGCGAGCTATATAAATATTCTTATAATAATAATACAAATAATGCTGGCCTGACTTAGGAAAACATTGTTGCGCTTGTATTGTCAAATGATTGATTAGTAGAGACTTGGCAGAACACAAAGCATGTGTCAAAAGGTCAAAGTCAATTAGCTGTGAAAACATGTATCTTGTGCGATCTCAATTAGGGACATTTTATGCTTGATATTCTCATCCCATAGCTAAATTCGACAAAATATCCTATTGCAATGTTTTGAAATGTTCTGATATTCTTCCCCACAACTCTCAAGCCTGTTACATCATAACAACGACTAGCTGTCGTATCAAAAATGGATGTAGGCATTTGAAGCATCTTTACCTAGGATAATCTTGGAAATGCATTTTTAATGACACAGGATTCAAGCTTGGAATGGTTGGGCAAAACGTTCTTCAGAGAACTAATGTTTAGATGCAAACGTGAGATTCATGTTTAGCTCATCTGGCCTGTAAGGCCCGATGGGCTTATGGCATTGCATGGTGTCCGGCGTCCGTCCGTCCGTCCGTCCGTAAACTTTGTGGAATTTCGACTTCTTCTCCAGAACCATAAGGCCTAGAAAGCTGAAACTTGTGTACAGACTCTTTGGCTAGTGAGGATGATAAATTGTAGCTTTGGTGGCCCTGTGACCCCTAATAAGGGCCACAGGGGCAACGCCCTAAACCTATTTTCATCTTCTTCTCCAGAACCATAAGGCCTAGAAAGCTGGAACTTTGTGTACAGACTCCTTGGCTAGTGAGGATTATAAATTGTAGCTTTGGTAGCCCTGTGACCCCTAATAAGGGCCACAGGGGCCATACCCTAAAAACCTATAATCATCTTCCTCTCCAAAACCATAAGGGCTAGAAAGTTGAAACTTTGTGTACAGACTCCTTGGCTAGTGAGGATTATAAACTGTAGCTTTGGTGGCCCTGTGACCCCTTATCAGGGCCACAGGGGCCACGCCCTAAAAACCTATTTTCATCTTCTTGTCCAGAACCATAAGGCCTAGAATGCTGGAACTTTGTGTACAGACTCCTTGGCTAGTGAGGATTATAAACTGTAGCTTTGGTGGCCCTGTGACCCCTAATAAGGGCCACAGGGGCAACGCCCTAAACCTATTTTCATCTTCTTCTCCAGAACCATAAGGCCTAGAAAGCTGGAACTTTGTGTACAGACTCCTTGGCTAGTGAGGATTATAAATTGTAGCTTTGGTAGCCCTGTGACCCCTAATAAGGGCCACAGGGGCCATACCCTAAAAACCTATAATCATCTTCTTCTCCAAAACCATAAGGGCTAGAAAGCTGAAACTTTGTGTACAGACTCCTTGGCTAGTGAGGATTATAAACTGTAGCTTTGGTGGCCCTGTGACCCCTTATCAGGGCCACAGAGGCCACGCCCTAAAAACCTATTTTCATCTTCTTGTCCAGAACCATAAGGCCTAGAATGCTGGAACTTTGTGTACAGACTCCTTGGCTATTGAGGATTATAAACTGTAGCTTTAGTGGCCCTGTGACCCCTAATAAGGGCCACAGGGGCCACGCCCCAAAAGCCTATTTTCATCTTCTTCTCCAGAACCATGAGGCCTAGAAAGCTGAAACTTTGTGTACAGACTCCTTGGCTAGTGAGGATTATAAATTGTAGCTTTGGTAGCCCTGTGACCCCTTATAAGGGCCACAGGGGCCACGCCCTAAAAACATATTTTCATCTTCTTCTCCAGAACCATAAGGCCTAGAAAGCTGAAACTTTGTGTACAGACTCCTTGGCTAGTGAGGATTATAAATTGTAGCTTTGGTAGCCCTGTGACCCCTGATAAGGGCCACAGGGCCATACCCTAAAAACCTATTTTCATCTTCTTCTCCAGAACCATAAGGCCTAGAAAGCTGGAACTTTGTGTACAGACTCCTTGGCTAGTGAGGATTATAAATTGTAGCTTTGGTGGCCCTGTGACCCCTAATAAGGGCCACAGGGGCCATACCCTAAACACCTATTTTCATCTTCTTCTCCAGAACCATAAGGCCTAGAATGCTGGGACTTTGTGTACAGACTCCTTGGCTAGTGAGGATTTTAAATTGTAGCTTTGGTGGCCCTGTGACCCCTAATAAGGGCCACAGGGGCCACGCCCTAAAAGCCTATTTTTTATCTTCTTCTCCAGAACCATAAGGCCTAGAAAGCTGAAACTTTGTTTACAGACTTCTTGACTAATGAGGATTATAATTAATAGCTTAGGTGACCTTGTGGCTCATGATAAGGGCCTGAGCTTATACCTTTCAAACCTATTTCTGTCTTCTCCAGATGCATAAGGCCAGGAGCTGAAACATTTTATACAGACTCCTTTGAATTCTAAATTTTACATTTGGTGACCCTGTGGGGGGAACCACAACTGTCACCCTTATGCAAAATTGCTATGAAGTCTGATGAGCTACAGAGACAATGGCTCTATTTTAAACATTGCATGGAACAACAATGGTCATTCGTTTCTTATTATGCGCCGTATATTCGATTTAGGTGAACCGCTTTACATCACAACTGAACAGCAAGTAAACTCATGGGCAAAAGAAACGCTGGGTATTTTCAAACGAAGGATAAACAAATTGTGTATGCCATGTAAATTTGATTTCGAATGTGTGTTGATAAAAAAAGTATTTGGAGAATTATTGTTCATAATTTTAACCATGATGGTATATGGAGCCTTTTGTACTGTGGTTGTCTAAACACGGTTTGGGTGCTAACATTGCTGTTTTCAGGTATTTTTTTGTTAATAATTATTTTGAAATAACGTTTGAATTTCGGAAATGTATATCAGAAGTTTATTTGAGATACTGTTAATGAAAAACATCCACTTTGACTTTTCTGCATTGATATGTCTTCGCGTTATAACGTCTATAAATATGCAAAAAATTACCAATTTGGCTCTCCAATCTCGCTTATTTAAGGAGATAGCAAATTGATGATTTTTTTACACGCGTTTTCTAAGGCGCCATGCAAAAACATCAACACAAAATGATTCAAACAAGGCAAACATAGTTGAGTTGACTTCTAAGGAAACTTTGCCACTCTGCTTCATTCACATTTATCTTACATGGAATAAAATATCCTGACATTTATGTTACCAGCGTTTCTTTTGCCCGTGAGTTTATATTAGATGTAGGTGAACCGCTTTACATCACACCTCAATAGCAAGTATATTCGATTTAGGTGAACCGTTTTACATCACACCTCAACAGCAAGTATATTCGATTTAGGTGAACCGCTTTACATCACACCTCAACAGCAAGTATATTCGATTTAGGTTTACCGCTTTACACCACACCTCAACAGCAAGTATATTCGATGTAGGTGAACCGCTTTACGCAACACCTCAACAGCAAGTATATTCGATGAAGGTGAACCACTTTACGCAACACCTCAACAGCAAGTATATTCGATGTAGGTGAACCGCTTTACACCACACCTCAACAGCAAGTATATTCGCTGTAGGTGAACTGCTTTACACCCCACCTCAACGGCAAGTATAGTCGATGTAGGTGAACCTCTTTACATCACACCTCAATAGCAAGTATATTCGATGTAGGTGAACCGCTTTACATCACACCTCAACAGCAAGTATTTTCGATGTAGGTGAACCGCTTTACGCAACACCTCAACAGCAAGTATATTCGATGTAGGTGAACCGCTTTACACCACACCTCAACAGCAAGTATATTCGATGTAGGTGAACCGCTTTAAACAACACCTCAACAGCTAGTATATTCGATGTAGGTGAACCGCTTTACACCACACCTCAACAGCAAGTATATTCGATTTAGGTGAACCGCTTTACGCAACACCTCAACAGCAAGTATATTCGATGTAGGTGAACCGCTTTACATCACAACTCAAAAGCAAGTATATTCGATGTAGGTGAACCGCTTTACACCACACCTCAACAGCAAGTATATTCGATGTAGGTGAACCTGTTTACATCACATCTCAATAGCAAGTATATTCGATGTAGGTGAACCGCTTTACATCACACCTCAACAGCAAGTATATTCGATGTAGGTGAACCGCTTTACATCACACCTCAATAGCAATTTATCGTGTGTGCTATTTGTAAAACTTACATAGAAAGATGTCAAATTCTCAGGATGGTTTAATTTTATGGTTATGTATTTCCATTTCCTACACTAAATTGGGAGATGAAACGTTTATGTGTGCGTTTGTTTGTTGCTGTGTGTATGAATGTATCTGTGTTGTATGTTATCTGAATGCTATAGAGGAGATCTTTCATCAGTCATAAGTTTGACTACTCGAACGTTTCGTGTTTGATGCTTTTTATCCTCTATTTCTGTCCTCAAAGTAGGACTGTCACTGATTTGATTTAGATCTTTAAAGAAATCCTGCTGGACAAGATCATATATTGTTTTAAAAGACACCATTGCCTTTATTTGATAGAGAAATGCATGCGAAGGCTGTTTAGTTTAAGCAGAAGAAATAGTAAAGATGAATATTTGTTGGTGTAAATTTGCACTCTTGCTATGATAACATAGTCTTCTGCTTCTGAAAGGATTCTAATGACATACAGAGATCCATAAGTAAAGTTTCCGTTTAATTTTATGGATTTTGCGTCTAGCTCAGACTACAATCCTAATGGTGTGTTCAGCTAAGAATTAGATCCTTATCATTTGTTATCTAACATGCTTTCAGTGGAACCACTAGATTGTGAGGTGTGTTCTGGAGCATCTTGTGGAATCACTTATAGTCCTCTTGTAACCTGTCCAACAGACCAACCTTACTGCATGAACCATGTGGATAACAAATCGGATGGAAAGAAAATTTTCACCAAATCGTAAGTTACGTGTTTCTGTACAAAACAGTTGTGAGTTGGATAAGGTACAATATTGATGATTAAGAGGAAGCATTCATTTCTTTGTTTATTTGATTTTTCTTCTTTCTAAGGACCACGTATGATGTAATGATCTCTATTCCTTAAAATATCAACAGTCTGTGTTTATCTTTCAGAAAAGGTTTATTATGAATTGAAATAAATAGATGAATAGATGTCATAACTCGGCAGAGTTAGGCTATGTAGTGGTAATATTATAATTGAGTATTTTTGTTATTGTTGGAGGTATAATGCGTTACAATGGTCGTTTTACATTCAGAATATTGTCTCAAAGTATGTTAAGTTGGCCCCCATTTACACAACTTTCTTACCATAAAATATCATTTGTAAATAAATCGTGAATGATATGGTATCAATCTTGCTCCATCTCGTTTTATACTGTAAATGTTTCTCAATTGAATAAATAATTAAAAAACACATTTTCTCGTTTCATAATTAATTTTCAGATGTGCATCTGCCGTGGAATGTAACTCAAAATGGTGGCATGGAACCTCTGATAAGAGCGACTGTGTAGACCTTGACCATACAGTGTTTACATTCAACTTTACTTGTTACTACTGCTGTACAAAAGATGGGTGTAACAGACCATTAATGCCCGTCCGAAATACACTGTTTGTTGGTCGTGATTAAACTTACTTTGTATAAAATGCTTTTATTGTAAAACAGTGGAAAGCACAAATAAACTGTAACCTGAGTATTGCGTTGCGTTCCATTGTACATTTACACTTATTCAAAATGTCTAGAGGAAAGATAACTTTGATTGTCGGAAACTGTTACTTTGCCTTGATAATCCGTAGTTGATGGCCATGAGAGATCGTATTTAGTCAAAAGCTATTATCAGGGATAGCAAATGTCCCTGTGTATTCTCTTGGTTTGGTGATTTATAATATGTTCAGCGGTGAGAGACAGAGTTTTCCGAGTAACAGTACAGAGTTCTAGTCATTGAAATTTACAACATATTTTCTTTGAAAATATCACAGAGGGGAGTAAGTCATGTGTTAACTTGTTTGAATTAACAGGACGTCATAGCCGTTGCTATATAACAATGCAAAATTGTATCATCACATTAACTGTTGAGCTTATATTGCATACCCTGACTTTAACCAGTCACTCGATGAAAGATTAGTAATATCATATTGACACAAATCCTCTATATCCTTTTCTTTGTACGACCACGGGAAAACGCTATTGCTATGTTAGGGTATTCATATCTGTGCACGGCTATTAATCCCCAAGGATGTTCATACCAGGTAAAGCCCTGCATCGCCCTAAGAAAAGTAAGATTTGTTATGACCAGCTGTTACAAAGGGTCGCAAATTTTCGTCTGTGTCTTCCATGGCTATGTTACTCTGTTTTTGGAAACTCTACTTATATATCGTAGTACTTATATGTGCATGGCTATTGATACCCCTTTCTTATGTGATGTTCCTGTGCTATTTGACAATGACAACAAAATGTGACACAACCTGCCAATGTTGTACTTAATGTTTTTATTATTATTTCAAACATAAACGATATGCCTTCGTCTACTAACAATTTCTGTAAAAAAATAACTTTAACCACGAAAGTCTTATGATACCATGCAACACTATCATTACCAAAATTCTATTTTCTAAAAATATGTATTGAAATGCAATGGGATGTCATTACTGATGATGCAAAGCGTTTGCGGTGTCGTGTACCTGCTGGTGACATGGCATTGTTCAAACTCTACTGTCAAGACGATTTCTCTTGTGGAACACATATTGTATGATAATAGGAAGTTTTTACAATAGTTATCAACTTTAGGAACTATTTTTGTTTTAAAAGGACAGTAAGTTTAGATGATTAGTGTTACAGTGGAAAATTTCCCCAGTCAAACCAGAAAAAACAGATGACAAACAATTATGTAAAAGGATTACAGTTTAATTAATCAAATTATAAACAAAGTGTTTAAGGTTACAATATCAAGCTAGTGTAGGTTAAAATACAATATTAAAGGAGTCACACTAATAAGTCATAGTAATACCGTATCCGACGTAATATGCTCCCTCTCCATATAAGCGCCCCTAACTGTGCTTTTAACTCAAATAACATTAAGCGCCCCCTCCCAGGCATCCCTTACATGACAAACCTTTGACATTTTATTTAAATAAATGGTTTGAAGACTTTATTTCAGTCCTCCTCCTTTATAACGGTAATTTGATTTGTAACTTTTCGCTAAAAACCTATCTGCAGTTCGAGAATATACAAACATTTCTATCATTCAATTAAATAATTAAGACATTTTAATAAGCGCCTCTTCTTTCCAATTTTTGTACCGCCCAGGGCGCTTAATATGTCGAATACGGTAAGTTATTCCCCAGTCCTTAGATATCGCACCGTTGATGAATGTAGAAACAGTCAGTAGGTCTTGAAAATAGATAGATGATCAGATTTTTAAAGCTATAAAAACAGTGACACGGCACATGATCGCAAAGTCAATCGTAAGAAGCAGGTTGATCTAGAATTTTATAGCCGACCTTTATACATCTTCCCACGGCAAGGTGAAAACGTATCGAGCAACTCTCCTCGCTTTAGACCTTGCCATCACAAGGTAGAAAACCATATATGGTGCGAAATGATAAGAATTGAATGTCAGTTTGTGTGTTTGCACTGGAAAATGAACGATGTCAAAGCTACATTCAAACTCGTGTGAACCCGCTCGCAAGCTTGCTGGGTTCACACGAGTTTGAATGTAGCTTTCCAGTGCAAACACACAAACTGACATTCAATTCTTAAATAAACATTTCTAAAATGCGAGTAGATAAATAACAAATAAATGCTATCCACGTTCTTTAATCTATAATTTTGTTACGACGCAGGCTTCGGCATGACAAAATCGTCCTGTTATCAATGTAGGTTGAAAAGGTGGTGTAGATTACACACTTTGTCATTCAAGCACCTGGTCAAGTTAGGTATGTTTTAAGCATTAAATCTTTATAATTCATTACTTAATTTATCATTTCATTAAGTAGATAAAGATTATAATATCTCAATTGTTTTTTTTTTCAAACTTCTTATGACTTCCATTTTAAGGAAATATACAAAGAAGTTTATGTGCAATGTGTTGTATCTCATTATGTGAATGTTGTTCAGCTTTCATATTTAAAAAAAAAATGATAACTATAAAATGAATCTAATTCACTAATTTCTATCCCGCGCCAAAATTAGAAGGGGATATAGATTTCAGCTCTGTGCGTTTCTCCGTGTGTGTATTTCTGTCAACGGAATCTCAGAAACTTTTAATTTTTCAGTATTTTACAGTTATAGACTTGATTTATTATTTGTTTTAAAGGAAATCGTAAACAGAAGGGAACGATATGGCAAATAAAACACTGTCTTATGTGAAAGTCAAAAATACCCCACTTACCTGATGTAATAAGAAGCCGGATGTTTGGATAAAAAAATAACCAGAAATGAGAAATAAGGATATCTGTATTGAACAAGCACTTATTTAGACAGCTTTCTTGAAATATTCAAGAACAAAACATCATTGTACATGGGTATTTTACTGGGGGTTCTGAATGTTATAGTTAAAGGTTACATTGCAGTTGTAAAGAACTGGTGCCGGCATTTATAAACAAAATCTGGTTTATAACGGATAGTTTTGAAATTGTGCACTAGGCCCATATACTGGATAATTTTGTAGAATCATATCAAAGCCTGTCTCATACAGGAAGTCACTGAGATCACTGTCATCATATGGAGTAGCAGCAGTTTTGACACATGCACTCTTGCAGGTATTGTTGCTAATTGTTTTTTTAACTTCAGTTTCATTGCAGCTTCATTAGTGTATCCAGTGTATGTCTTTATACTGGACTCAGCTTTATGACCAGTCACAATCATGATGTGTCTCGATGGAATTGTTGAGAATGATAAGTGTACCGCCTTGTAGTTCATGCAATCCTTCTCTTGAGAAGCGGGTTGTTGGAATAGCTTCATGCATTTCTTCTCCAAACGTCGAACTTACTTTACGTATGTTGTAAAGGACTCCTCGAATCGTCCGAAAAAATAAAGGAGTAAAATATAATATCTACTGAAAAAAAACACAGGGATTCGAACAATGAATGCAAGTTTATTACAATTTGGTAACCTGACATTCGGCCTAGGATTATAGTACGTTTTTGATTAAACGTCATTATTTTTACTTACCGTAGACAAGTGAACTTAGACTGTTAGCCAAATAAGATGTAATCGACTCATTCCCACTGATGTAATGAAACATAATTTCCCAGAACAATCAGAGTTATCCGCCCGTCACTAGCCCACTAGGTGGCGTGACCTGTCATCCAATAAGATTCATTCACATTACCTAGGAGTCCCAATTAACGACGGATACGTAAGAGGGGAGGCGGGCGGCAGTGACGACGGTCACTTGTCTACGGTAAGTAAAAATAATGACGTTTAATCAAAAACGTACTATTATTTAGTTACTAAGCTCCGACAAGTAACTTAAGCCTGATACCACTGTAGGTGACGGTTAGCATTCGTCGCGATCAGGGATAACTCTCAAGATTGATCTGAGGATCGGCGACCCAGCGAGCGACCGTTCTAAATGGTCATTGTCTGACCCCTCGTGGTCGACGACCCCTAATTAAAACACCACAAAACACTATAAACTGTTAAAAATAATAAATTTTATTAACAAGTGTTAAGATGTCCACCTCGACGAGTGAGGCGTCATTATCGTGGATGTTTGCGCCCCCTACCTGGGGGGGCCCCCGTGGTCCGCTGCTGTGCAAATACCTGCACCCCTAGATGGGCTACGCCCTCCAGGTCCTCCGTGAAGACATCGCGCAGGTAGTGGTTGGCGAACACCAAGCCCGACTTCCAGAAGCAGCCGGCCATGATGTCCGCGACTGACAAATTGCTGTGATCTCATGTTGGTTGGTCCGCGCCCCCCAAACTGTCTCTTGTCAATCTCCTTTGAGCTCGTCTGGGAGTGGGGCAAAAAGAGCCTGCGCCTCCCTTGTCTCAGTGTCCGCGTCTTCTCCACATAGACGCGTAGAGCGTGCACGGGACAGAGGAGAGGTTCCCGCTCGTCTGTCGGCTTGATAGCTGGGGAGATTGACGGCAGTGTGAAGGTCCTCCCACGTTCGTCAGCGCCTTGGTTCTTGCACAGGAAGTCTGGCGCCAGTCCCAAGGTCGCTGACCCTCCATCTCTCATCTCAAACCTGAGCAAATCAGCTTGCAGAGCATGCAGCTCTGATATCCTAGCCGCTGACCCCATTGCCACCAAGAAGCACGGTGAGACGCAGCAGCGTCGTGTCTGTCACCGAGTTCGTAGTGCTCAGATTTGAGGTGATTCAACACTATTGCCAGATCCCATTCTGGCGGTCTCAGTTTGTGGCGGCCATCCACGTTCCTATATGTCCTAATGAGCTCCTTTAGGACTGAGATATCCGATCCCGGATCCTTCTTGCGAAGGACGGACATAATGGCCGCGAGGTTCGTGTTAATGGAGGAGGCCTTAAGCGCCTTCACTGTGCGTAGGTGGACCAGGTAACCGCGACCTGGAGCACCGTTATCGTGCGCACATCGAACCCCTTCCCTTCGCAAAACGTCATAAAAGAAGCCCATTGAAAGTCATACAGCTTACGCATGGATGACCGCTGCAAGGTTGCCACCGGGCTGGCTACCGCCTCCGAAAATCCTGCACTCCTCATCCCGTCTTGGAGACAACCCAAGCATGCAGATGAAGAACCTGCGGGTTCTCGTGCACCCGTTTGCTCGGGTTGCTCCTGAGAAGGTCCCACCTGGTCGGTAGGGGAACCGGATCCTGAGCGCAGAGGCTTTGAAGGGGGACGTACCAGGGCCTCGCCGGCCACTTCGGTGCGACCAGGAGCAGACGTAACACTCTCGTCTCCTGGATTTTCGCCACTACCTGAGTCAGAATGGCAGGGGGGGGGGAAAGCATAAGCCTCCATCCCCTCCTATCCTAACGCGAGCACGTCTAATCCCAATGCCAGGGGGTCGGGTACCGGGGACACGTATACCGGCAGCTGGTGATTGAGCTGTGTCGCGAAGAGGTCAACATGCGGCCTCCCGAACTGGAGGCAGATCGCCTCGAACACTCGAGGGTGCAACATCCACTCCGTAGAAGGAGGTTTGTCCGGGCGAGAGAGAGCGTCCGCAAGGACGTTCTTTGCTCCCGGGATGTGCACCGCTCTGATTGAGATGTTG
Source organism: Steromphala cineraria (assembly GCA_916613615.1). NCBI lineage: Eukaryota > Metazoa > Mollusca > Gastropoda > Trochida > Trochidae > Steromphala > Steromphala cineraria. Next base: position 7,144,436 of record OU744735.1, read on the forward strand.
AGATGTTGATGTTGTGTACCAGTCGAAACAGCTCCATCACCAGCTGTAAGAGTGATCCCGCTTTGGTCGATCCTTGCTTGTTGATCGACCAAGCTGCCGTGACCAATGATCGATCGCCAGGCGTATGGTGTCCAACTCCAAGAAGTTGATGTGACGTTCGGCTTGGGCCGGCGACCACACGCCTGCTGCCTGCTCGATCCCCAGGTGCGCGCCCCACCCCTGCGTAGAGGCGGCCACGTACAGCTTGCTTCCGGCGTTGGGTTGCCGGAGGGGCACCCCCGCCAAGACATTGCTTTCCTCCTGCCACCATTGGAGGTGGTGAATGAGGTCCTGCGGCATCCTGATGTGATGGCCGCACGATACCTCCCGCACGTGCCCGTTTAGCACTACCTAGAGCGGGCGGAGGTGGAGTAAGAACCCTAGGAGGCATTGCCACTGTCGAAACAAGAGAGGCCCGCGACACGCCTGAACTAGGAGTTTCCTGTAGCGCCCCATCCGCTCTTCCATGACAAAGGCCTTGTCCTGAGTCGTGTCCAGTAAGACGCCTAGGATCACGAGAGACGTCGGTACTAGGTCCGACTTGTCTAGGTTGACAAGCCAACCCAGGTGCTGAACAGAGCGATCACAAAGTCCCTTTGCCTGGCAAGAGCTGACGGGGAGCAGTGGCTCCCGAACCCGTCGTCCAGATACATCGCGAACTGGATGTCGTGCCTGTGAAGGAACTGGACGATAGGTTGGGTCACTTGAGTGAACAGCCATGGCGCTGTCGAAATCCGGAACCGCAAGACGTTCCACGTAAAGTGACGACCCGCCAGGACGAATCGGAGGTACTTGCAATCTGCGAGGCAGATTGGGACGTGCAAGTACCTGTACACATGTGCATGAATTGTTTCATGTCGTGAATAAGCCGCCATTGTTTTGGGTCCTTTTTCCGTCTCACAAACACTGGAGAGTAAAACCCCGACGTCAGATCCTGAAGCGGGAACTCGCTCACCGCCTCTTGCAGAGTTACCTGGCACCAGTCAGCGATGGCTGCCATGCTCTCCGCCTGATCCGGCGCCTCCTCCTCGCGATTGCCGCCAGTAGAGGACAACGGAGGAACACGACAGGGGGAATCCCCTTCGGTTCTGTCCTCCACCTGGCGCTCTGGCGAGGAAGGCACAGACATGTCAGGCAGCGAGGAGATGGGTGACACTAGTGTCACACGACGCCCTTTTCTAGCGGGAGGCGCCGATGGTACGACCGCCTCACGCCGATCTTGAGGGTCCTTGGAAACACATTCCCTCAACATGGTCCTGATGGACGCAAGAACATCGTCCTTAAATGCCTTGTGATCGAAGGGAGGAGGCGTGGGCGCCTTGGAGCGCTTCTTAGCCTTCTTCACCTTCTTCTTACGTCCTCCGCGCCGTGGGGAGGCGTCCGTGAATGAGGTGTGCCCATCGGGAGACGAACCCCTTGGGGGGAAGCTTCGGACACACGCTCAAGGGTCACGTAGAGACTTGTCCGAGCGCACGGACAGGGAGGACGGAACGTCAAACTCACCAGCGTCCAATGGTGATGATGAGGTCCGAGCGCTCCGGCGACAGGCGCACGATGCCTGTGGCGAAAGACGCACCGGGGGCGGGGCGTCTGGTCGTCCTGGAGCACTGTTGTGACTCACTCTTCAGGATGTAAGAGCGGTAACGCTTGTGCTGCTCCCAGGTGAGGTCGACGCACTCGACGCACAGATTATCCTCCGGGTAATTATTCCCGCGGTGTCCCAAGGGATTAAATCCATGCCGCTCAAGTCTGCAACACAGGCGAGACAGCAACTAGGTAAGGGGAGAGCGTCTGGAGCGCCTCGATCCAACAGTCACTAGCGACCAGTCAACACTTGAGTGTCTAGCGCTAAACCACTCAGACACACAAGCGAACGCTCGGCTGTCCTGTGAACCCGTACGACTGGCACGCACCCGGCACCACGCGTCAGTCACCTCTCCGCTCAGCCGCTTCACAAGGCGGGAAACTCCCCTGAGTTAAGAGCGAGAGACACGAAGGCGAGGCGGGGGCCCGATCGCACAAGCACACTTCCAACCAAGCGCCAGCAAGCGCATGTCCAACTGGCAAGCGCCCGAAGCACCAAACCCGACAAGTGCAAGCGATTGTCCAATCCATGCGACAGCAAGCGCACGATCCACCAAGCGCCTGTCCAACTCTAGCGCTAGAGGAGCGTGAGTGACCAGCCACGACGAGACACCAAGCGAGAGGCGCCTGTCCAATCCTAGCGGTAACAAGCGCACGAGAGACACTAAGCGCGAAGGTAGCGCAAGCGTCAGTCCCACCCCCCGGCAGCAAGCGCCTCGCCCAGGCGAAGCATGTGCGACAAGGAGATAGAGAGAGAGCGACGGGCCGTTGCTCGCCTAGCACGTGCAGCACGAGCGAAATCGACAGCACGTGCTACAGCTTGCCACTAAGTTGACACGTCGCTGTGTCAACCAAAAACTCTCAACACACAGTATTCCACCAAGGGGGCTGAATACTCTGCAAAGAGACAGATAGACAGACCAAAGGGAAAAGGAACAAGAATAAAGTAAGTCAACAAACAACAAAACACGTTAAATAGCTCAGTACAATCGGGAGAGATACAGAAACACGTCTGCACACTACCGACTCTGTAATGTGAATGAATCTAATTGGATGACAGGTCACGCCACCTAGTGGGCTAGTGACGGGCGGATAACTCTGGGTGTTCTGGGTAATGATGTTTCATTACATCAGTGGGAATAAGTCGATTACATGTTATATGGCTAACAGGCTAAGGTCACTTGTCGGAGGTTAGCAACTAAATAATAGAGTTCCTTCCCTCTATACTCATTTAAGAATTGACTTAAAAATTTATTAAGTTCATGGAGGTATAAACTTAAAAACCGCTGTGCAAACTGTACAGTTTGCACAGCGGTTTTTAAGTTTATACCTCCATGAACTTAATAAATTTTGAAGTCAATTCTTATAAATAAATATACACACATCCGATGTTTTAATACGTTTATTTGCTCCAAATAAACACAATGCAACAAATACTACTGCACTATTTACGCGACCGAATTCAACTCTCAACAAAACGAGAGAGAAAAAATGTCAATCAAAACGTCATTATTATTTAAGCTCCGTCTACGACTAGTTCACCAGCCAATGAAAATTCACAACGGAATCCGGCACGCAACCTCTTGTCACGTGGCCTTGACATTCCTTGTGTCAACCGTTGTACGTAAACACAGACTCGCGACTGTTGGATTCGGGATGAAAATAGCCGTTTCGACTGTCGTAGGTGCCATATATGTGGCTTAAAAGCTTAAAAGCAATCAGATCAAATCGAATTAAGTTTATGTTAAACGGCACAGTTCTCTAATCTTGTTGAGAAACAAAGCTAGAAAGTGCGGCATTTCAATGGCCGATCCCCTTGCAACAGCCGCGACTGCGGGAGAGGGAAAACGACCGGGTGTATTGTTATGAGGCCGTGCCATTTATCAAAGAAACTATAAAATATGTATTTGATATAAGCTATTTGTAATTTGTGTCTTTTTACCGAACTGGTACAGCATAAAAAACGTTACTTGTTTACGAATAGTTCCGTCATTTGGGGGGTGGCTAAGTGTGAATGGGCGTGGCTAAATGTGATGTGACGTCACGAAATTAAGTTTATGCAGGTATGAACTGAATTTCTGTTACAGTGTTCAGCGAATCAGATACACGGATAACAAATGACATTTATTTATTGCGTGTTAACAAGCGTTATGTGTCGTCACCGTTATGATGAACTTCGACTGCTGTAGTATCCTTAGGAGAAGCTATCGAGGCGAGCATGATCGTCTTCAGTTAATAATAAAATATACATTTATTTGTAGCTAGATTCAATCTTCTTTTACATATGCAAGAATTGCGGACATAAGGCCAGTCAGCCAGACGTGTTCACTGAACCGTGAACATATGATAATTTCTACAGAGCATCTACTTTGACTGCCAATAACTTCATAGAGGTAAATGCAAATAAAAATAATAACGTCGGTACTTAAACTTCAATATAGTATCTTATATATCAGAATGTGTCACTACATTATGACAATAACATAGAGGTTCAAAAACGCATAGAATAAAAGCACTCCAGCTCCTATATGTTCATGCGGAAAATGTTGAATTTTTAGAAATTGACATTCTTTGTGATAGTTTTTAACAAAGTTCCTATAACTGAATCGCAAATAATAACGTTGCTCCAATTAGATCTACATCTTAATAAACAGTATGCAAAGATACAGATTTTTCACTTGACTAATAAAGGGTTCAATATCAACTTAAATAAGTAGTGTTTTTAACAATTCTGGTTGGAAAATGAGTAGTAGATCAGTGCACGGGCTCTGTTCCACAGCGTTACTTTTAGGAGGGGATTTATTCAATCAGACCTAGGATTTTCGTTAAATTGCGATTCCATGTATCTGAGATATATTTATAACATTTTCTCTTTTGAAATGATTCTTACTAATAGATAAACCTACGTGTCATTATTGATCCTATATTACACACACACACATATAACGAAGCTATTTTTACGAGTAAATATCCCATGATACTATGATAAGAATATCAAGAAGTCGGTTTAAAAAATCCTATTGTCATCTGCAGCGTAACTGGTTTCATTAGATTTAGGTTGGTTGACTATCAATATTGATCTATCGACGAATAGTTTCAAAGTTCCCTGTCAAATGGAACGTGTCTATCCATGATATACTAGACAAACATAGTTGGGGATATTTAAATAGTTTTAAGTTTTAATACGGATTCATTTATTCATTGATCAACTGATGAAATGTAAGAAATACAATCTTATCCCTAGCATTTTCTGTAAGTTCAGTTAGGAGACATTAGAATCATTCATATTTCATATGGTGGATTGATATAAAAAGTATTTAATTCTAGACATTTAATCTAAATGTATGTACAACCAATTACACTTTAATAATTAGTTGTATTGTTGAGTCAAATGTTTGTTTTGGTTACATACAAATTTCAAATAATATATAATTAAGTATTCTATATGGTGTGCACATTGACCCCCAAGACCATCAACAAACACAGTTAAGCTTCGTGGAACAGCAGGCAGGGGATAAGTGACGTAATGTTGCGTCGTCAGTGTCTGCTCTGTCTTCGCCAATTGTGAGTTCATCTATATGGTGGAAAAGTTGCACCAGTCCAGTAAAACAAAATAATTGTACGGAGGTCTCTGAAGTTTTTTGAAAATGTCTAAAGCCTTTTCTTTTGATTTTGCCAAGATGCGCACTTGTCCGGTTTGGTTATCTTAGTATAGAAATAGACAATGGTTTCGAGTTCAAGATTTATTTATTAAACACCAGGGGCTGGTATCAGCTAGCACATGTAGCACATCTTTTATTAGGTAACCCCATTGATGACGTGACAGGATAATTTTGATAACCTAACTGAAGCCTATCAGCGTGAAGTCGTAGTTGGTCCTCGGTTCTCAACACAAAGTTGTTAGTAACTGTTTGGATAAAATATAAAAATTTTCTTGGATCATAACAAAACCTGTATCAATGATTAGCATCTACAGATTCAGACTGTAAAGACGAATGTTTTAAGTTGATTTGTTGTCAATGAAGTTTATTCTAAAATCTAAAATGATTTGATCTCTTCAATTAAGTCAGTATTTCCCAAAAGATTCCAATCAGTTCAACCGGTAAAATCTTACAGGCGTGGTTCGCTACATGGCTACTGGTTATAGTCCTTGTGTTTACATTATCATTGATGGATCATAGACTGCATGTTGACTTTAGTTCATAAACACGATTGCGTTGAGAACTGAACTTAAGTTCCACGTTTAAAGCATATACAAGTTCAAAACAAGGCAGTTTCGATCTCTACATATCAGCTCTATCGATCAATGTTTATTGAGAATGTATTTATAGCCCAAATCATGATGGTCTTTCATTATAGTTCTTTTATCAAATTTTATTTAGATTTTTACTATTTCGTTTGTAAAAATACCTGAAAATCTTGCCCCTTGCTAATGATACATTTTTATACAAAGACAATATGGAATGAAATTGATTACTTGAAAATTAGCTACAATATGAAGTATGATATCAACACTAAGTTAAATTATTATAAGCGCAGTTACGGAGAGATAGATGGTAACTGAAGAACTAGAAGCATTATATATAAACACACACACACAATTTCATAAGCAAAAAATAAAAATTTGTATCATTGTTAAATTATATTCATGCCATGTTTAGTTAATGTCATTGTGCATACATCTAAGCACAGACTTACATCCATTTTAAACAACGAAAGACCATCGATAAATATTGATATTGTTATATTGATTGAAACATATTTTATTCATTGAAGGAAAGGATTGGCCAGAAGTTGACAAACGTAATAAAGCCCTTCCCAGGTGGTATATGCATTATGAAAATGGGAACATCGCAAAGTTTATCATGTTGAAAAAAGGTTAGGTATTTTAGGGGTTCTTCCCTGTATAAAAACAGTCTGGTCAAACTTTCTTGGCTATGGCTGATGGAGTTAAGGCCATTATTTAACGGTCCAGTGAACACGGTACCCCCTTGGGCCCTATGTCCGCAATTCTTGCAAGACAATAACCTGCGATAGCTATGCTATTTCGAATGTGTTATACTAATTACAGCGAGAGTATCAACGTTTTATCCTACTGTTCTATATTAGGAGATAAAGGCAAAGCAAAGCAATTCATCTTCACTGTAAGAGACTCCGACAGCAAAGATGACGTAACGTTGCTAAGTAATTGTTGATGTGACGTCACATAGGCATTACGTCAACAATGGGTCAATGTCAGAGTTAATTGACTTTTTGCGATCGTTCTCAAGTCAATATCGTTCTCAAGTCAATATCGCTTTCGAAGGACTGTCATGTGACCGACTTTGGACCAATTAAAATTGATACAAAACTTTGATAAAATATTTGCCAATATGTATGTACTGTATTCGGAAATAATCCCGAACATGTTGCGTTTGGAAATTGTAAATGCATACTTAAGATGTTCATATTGTATCTATGTGTATTTGTGTGTTTTGTTTTAAAATTCAATTTGCATATATGTTTATCTATCTAAAAAAACAACTTTTAATCTGATTTAATGATTACAAATCCAAAATTTCAAAGTGTATGTTAATTATGATTCTACCATAAATGTGCAAAATACTCGTTTCTGATTGGCTGCTGTGAAAAATCAGAGGGCGTATAATTTGGTTATACGGTGCTCTGTTTACTTCGTCTAATGCGCAAGAATTCATTTGATGCCTAGCAACAAGTAGTTCTGAAATATTGCTGTTGAATCGAACATTTTCACAAAATAAGCAAATATCGCGTTGTGTGAGTGTTCATTATTTATAGATTCAAACTTTCCACAAGTTTAACTTGCAGTCTGTCAAAACCGGTAAAATACACGACACTGACAACAATTCAGATTTCCCGTTCGCACCGTCCATCATTCCGTAGCGTTAGACTAAAACGGGCTCGACAAAGTTAAACCGGCCAGAATATCATACAAACATGAATCGAAATGCGACATACACTTACCTTAAATTTATTTACAACACCAATGCAATAATACCGACGTCAAGTTTGTGAATATATGCAGAACTTAACATAACGCTAACAACTGTCACGAAATAATAAAACGTCTACTGAATAGAGTGAGCTCCCTTTGCAGCATTCGGATATTTGTCGGTAATCTCCGAGGCCTTCTATTTGTTACTTCATTCGAGATAACCAAATCCGTCAACACTTTGTGAATGTCGCTCCGTGGAAATCGTGCACGGGCATCATGACACAGCACACCTCAGTCAATGCGAAATAATATAGTTCAATTTTAAATCGCTATTATGGTAGAATGGAGATAAACATACTGTGTTTGGAAATCAGCGGCATATAACGTTATTATTATAGCTCTAAATTATCCATTTAAAGCCTCACGCTACGCGTTCGACTTTAAATTAAATTTAGAGCTATAGTAATTCCGTTATATGCCGCTGATTTCCAAACACAGTATGTTTATCTCCTAATTGACAACAGTTCAGATTTCCCGGTCGGACAGTCCATCATTCTGTAGCGTTAGGCCAAAACGGGCTCGCCTATGTTTAACCGGCCATAATTTCATACGAATATGAATTGAAATGCGGCATATACTTACCTTAAATTTATTTACAACACGACTGCAATTATACCGACGTCACGAAATAATAAAAAGTCTACTGAATAGAGTGAGCTCCCTTTGCAGCATTCGGATATTTGTCGGTCCACCTTTTTGTTAGGTCATTCAAGAGAACCAAATTCGTCAACACTGTGTGAATGTCGCTCCGTGGATATCGTGCAGGGGCATCATGACACAGCACACTTAAGTCAATGCGAAAGAATATAGTTCAATTTTAAATCGCCATTATGCCATTATTATAGCTATAAATTATCCATTTAAAGCCGCACGCTACGCGTTCGACTTTAAATTAAATTTAGAGCTATTATAATTCCGTTATATGCCGCTGATTTCCAAACACAACTTATGTTATCTCCTAATCATTTGAGGATTTTTCAGGAACAGGAACAAAAAGCATGTTTCTTGTTCTCATGGGATGTTTCCTTTGGATTGCAGTTGCGACTGTTTTTGGACTTCCTTCTTACGGTAATATCCACGTTGTAACCCTTATATCTTAACTATATATATCTATCTATCCATCTATCTATCTTGTCTTATTTTGAAATATTTGCCTGTCCATGAATAATTGTCATATATCAAAACGATGTAAACCCCAAAAACAACCATTATGTTTGTCAAGCCTAGGACATTGATATAAAATGTTATATTCGTTGTCTTTGTAACTCTTTTGACGTTTTCCACTTAAAACATAGCCCAATAATTTTGTAAATATTGATCTGAATTGTTAGTAAATGCCCTTGAGAAAATTAATTTCAGCATCAGCATGTGGTTCAGAAGTTTTCATAAAAGCTAATACGAGGTCAATTGTACTTCAATCTATAAAAGATGTATGACTTCAACCCTGCAACCATACAGGTCACAAAACAGACGCGTTAACGTATTTGAGTCTTGTGGTTTTTGAGGTTTGTAAGAGTTGAAGGGGTTATAAACTAGGAGAGTAATTGTCCTAATTAATGGATGGTTTTAACGATGCCCACTTGATATATATTCTTGATCCATATATTTTCCATTTTACAAGTTGACAAACAAAAAGTGCTGCAGTAACACATACTGTTAAAATCTTTACAATTCACTCATTGTATCATTTATGAAGGAGAGTTTACAAAGAAAGGCATTAATGTCATTGATATAATTCATTAATTTGTTTATCATTTAGACATACATGAGAGGAACTTCAAGGATGTTATAAGCATTGTATCAAGTGAGTAAACTCATATATTTGACAAAAGCAATATCCACAATATTATTTGATTCATAAATATATATGGTGTCCTTTAAACACTTAAAGAGAATGTAATACGATCCATTTGTGATCATTTGTAAACAAGTTAGAAATGATGTCAGAAGTTAAAAACAACTTTGTTTGCCTAAAATGTTTTTTTCTAGTTTTAGTTTGCAGACAGAGAGACACATGTTTTCATTAATTTCAAGGACTCAAGCCCATAATACAGAAAATAATTATTAATGAAATTGCTTATTCCGCTAGTGCTAGATAACTGCTACATGCAATTGATTATCAAAGGTCGAAAGAAATGGTCACAGTCAGAAATAAAAAGGTTTTGCAGTTTGACATGAATTCCTGAAATCGGACAGTAACCTGTTTTCCGAATCTCGTATGTCATAAACAGGCTACTTTTCAACATATCCTTTATTTTCTTCACTGATCACACTACAAGTTTGTTTTATCTTCAGTTGAATACATACACTATTTTCTTGTAGATTTGCTACCGTGGTGATTAGAGAAAGAACGAAAAGAACATACTATATAATCATATGTTTGTCATAAGTATTATCGTATGAATGCAACCACGGAACTCATTCAATATACATTTTGTTCACTAGTGGTGGATCTGTTAATGGTATCATTTATCATTTATAGTCGAGTTGAATTTTTTTCATTTAAACAATTTCTGCGAATAAGTATCGTTACATTCACCAAAGCGAATCCGACAACTGAAACAAATGATTTCAGTTGAATGAAATTCCAATATATTTTTTTTGTTATTTTGTTATATAAGTTGTCCTTGTTATTTAGGCTTTGATATAAACCTAAACTATACACATAGACCGTTTTGAAATGCACAAGGTTTTGTTCAGAAATGTTTATACAACAGCAAGCTCAAGCGTGTTTTTTCTCGATTATATGCTTATTGCATTCCAAAGCTAATATTGATGAAGATAGTGATCTGTCACTCCTAATAACTCTCAATTGGCGGTAGTTGAACCATATTATCTTGAAAACAGTCATTTGGTGAAGTGGGAGATAAAACTACTCTGATTTTTAATTTTTGTGGTCTAACGTAGATTCGATTCCTGTTGATGTCGAATGTAACATCAACGGTATCGAATCTACGTTAGGCCACGAAAACTAAAAAACACAGTAGGTTTATCTCCATTCTACCATTACAAGTTTTTTAACGTTTTAAATATAATTTCTTTTCTACCGCTTAACGTAAGTTGTGCTTCAGTCTTTAGCTTATGACGTCACTTTTGACATCACTTAACCCAAACCGGTTGCGGTAGCTTAATTCTTGATTTGCAGTCAGAGTTTTGCAATTTGAGTTAGTACTAGTATTCAGACAAAGCAACTCCCAAAGCGTTCAGTGACTGTATGCATATCCACTCGTGACATAAAGTTCGTTTCTATGGTAGTGTGTATCAAACTGCGTTGAATCGCCCATCATCAAAATCGCGTTCGAACGTAGGTTATACAATAAAAATAAACCAATGAAATTCGAGAATTTTGAAATGTCATGGTAGAATTTGTTTTTGACAGAGTATCTTGACATAGAATTCACATTTAATAAGTCCAGCAGATATGTGAAGAATTCATATACAATTGTGCCCTTAATGATACAAGCATGAAATTTAGTACACAGTTAGGGGGTAGCCTTAGAGTGAAATTTGGATATAGGGACATTCCAGATTCAACCAAAGATTTAAATGGCGACTACAAATTAATGAATGAAATTAGTTAATGAATTATACCAACCAGTTCAAATCCTTATCACGTGTGTTTGGTGTAAAACACAATTTAGGTATTATGTAATTACTTGTTGTGCATATGCTATCAGTCTAAGTAAACCTAGCCTCAATAATACTCGTTTCACTAGGCTATTGAGTCTAGCAAGATGTAGTAGAAGGTCGCATCAACCGATCTTTGGAATTGAAAAAAAATTTGGAATATACCCAGAATTCATAAAATCATTCACCCAAAAACTCAAAGATATATAATTCCAAAATTGGCAGGAAAAAGTATCCCTTTCGAGTAAATGTGACACTTATCAAATGTTTAAATGCAATAACCAAATCGAATACTATCTATCTTGTTTAAACGTTAAGAAATATAGAGTTAGTCTAGCACGTTTTGGGTGCTCGTCTCATGAATTATTTATCGAGAGAGGAAGATATCAAAATATACATAGAGAACAAAGAATCTGTCAGTTATGCCATTCAAATGTAATTGAAGACGAATACAATTTCTTACTTGTGAAAGATAGTTTTATTCTGTCAAAAAGGCCACAGGCCCACAGGACATAACATGTCAAAGGCAAAAACACAAATGTTTTACAAGAAACATCAAATGAACAATTGTCCCAAATTTATATGTAAATTTTTTACAAATTATTTATGTAAAGTAGCATAAAGTTTAAAAGCAATGTAGATATATTTACCAAGATTCAAAAGTGTAGATTGACATTTTGAGTTCATTAAATTTATGAACAATTCCCTTGAAGGGTTATTAACATAATAATTACATTTGATATATTTTTTACGTAAATCTTTAAATGCAGAACATACCAATAAAAAGTGAAATTCATTCTCAACATAATCTAATCCGTAACGTGAACAGTAAGTACATAATCTACATTCAATATCAACACCAGTTCTACGTCCTAACTCTATCATTAAATTATGATTTCCACATCTAAAACGACTTAAGGCTTGCCGATATAGTTGCTCTTGTATATTAATAAGATATGACTCCACATTTAATAGTGATTTAAAGATGAGGTATGAGCCAAGACGTGAATTTTCAGCAATATTTGAGCGCCACTGTTGCATGTCGATATCCTTGATACGTTGTTTGACTTCTGATAAGAAATGTTCACGGTTTCCAAGATCTTGATTTATCCATACGACTCCAAATCCCAATTTATATAAAATGTCCTTTAGAAAAGATACCCAAGAAGTGCGGTTAGAAAGATCGAGATTATATAGCATGTAATAAGTCTGTTTTGGTAATCTTCTATTGTCCATGGTTATTAACTTGGTCCAGTATGTGATACACTTCATAATTTGCGTTGTATATATAGAATGTCTTCCACAATCTCCAAGAACAGCGGCGTTACATGCAGAATTTGATACTTTTAAAATCCTCTTGAAGTATTTTGTTTGGATTGATTCAACTGATTTATAAGTCTGGTACCCCCAGATTTCCGATCCATAAGTTAAGATAGGCAACACAATACTGTCAAAGAGTCGAGCTGCTGTAACTATTGGGAGGCCTCCACATAACGAATTAAGATTATAAATCAAAGAACATGCTTTTTCGGCCTGCTGTGCCAGTGTTGAAGTAGCTTTTGTCCAAACAGCTTTTGGTGTAAAAATCAGTCCTAAATATTTATAATGTGACACTACTTTTATCTCGGTTCCTTTGAAATACCATTTTTCATAGTGTCGAAGATATCCTCCATTTCGAAATACAACGATCTGTGATTTGTTAATGTTCAAGGATAGTCCCCATCTGTCGCAAAAGTCACTTAAAAGGTTTATCTGTTGTTGGAGTCTACCCGCACTGTCTGCTGAGCTCGTGACGTCATCGGCGTACAGTAAGGAACAAATATTAGGCGCATCTTCCGATATAAAAATCCCCCTGCATTTTGAATCTTCCATCTCTGTAACAAGTTCGTTTATAAAAAGTGAAAATAGTAGAGGGCTCAACATACAGCCCTGGCGTGTTCCCGTGTGGCATGTGAAGAGGTCACTGAGTCCATGTTCAGTTTTAACACAGGATTTTAGCTTCGCGTACATGTCTCTTAGAACATTCAGAACTCGTCCATCGATCCCATAATTCATCAGTCTATACCACAGGTGATCATGATTTACACAGTCAAATGCTTTTGAAAAGTCAATGAAAAAACAATAAAAACGTCCTCCAGATTTAGAAAGATACTTCCTTATCATTCCATGAAGTGTAAAAATGTTATCGACAGTGTTATACCCTTTTCTGAATCCGGCTTGATTTTCGTATATAATCTCATTTTCTTGAGTCCAAGCTTGCAAACGTACATTTAAAATTTTTGTGAAAACTTTCCCAATCACCGATAATAATGAAATACCTCGATAATTCTGTACATCACGTGTAGATCCTTTCTTGTGAAGTGGATATATGATAGCTTTACCCCATTCCAAGGGAAAATATCCATTATTTAAAAGTTTATTAAAAAGTTTAACAAAAACCGGGGCGATTTCACTTTTGGATTGTTGTAGTAATTCGGCTGTAATTCCATCTGGCCCTGGTGACTTCTTACGTTTAGAATCGTCAATACTCTTCGTTACTTCTGATAGGGTTATAGGTGCATTAAACGTTTCATTCCCTGTGTTGGTAATACAATCATCGCAGGCATTATCGTGTGTATCGATGAACTCCTTGACTGTTTCATGTAACTTTGTAGCGTTTTCAGTAGAGTTCAAAAGATTTTGAAAGTGGTCAATCCATTTCTCTGCAGTTATTGAGTTTGTAGTCTTACATTTCCGAAGTTTCTTTAGCTCTATCCATAAGTTGTCTGTGTCATTCTTTATACTATTCCACTTCAGTTTGATATCATTTTCATGTTGTTTCTGTTTACTGATGCATACTGATTTGAACAGCGATTTTGACTTTTTATAAAACTGTAAATCTTCATCTGTTTTAGTCTGTCGAAACCTGTCGAGTGCATAGTATTTATCTCCCTTGGCGGTCTGACAGTCACTATCCCACCAGGCTGGCTGTGTGTCGTCTGCTCGCGTGGAGGCCCCGACTCGTTTCTTCATACACTCCGCGGCACGGCTGTACAGGCTGCATATCATATCTACTGACGTATCAATATTTGTATCAATTTCATACAATATATCTATAATCATATTCGTAGAAACATCATCAGTCATGAGTTGTGTGAATGTGCTCTGATATCGATCCTCCCATTGAAACTTGTAGTATGGACTCACACACGAGTCACCGTCACAAGCACTACCTTTGTACGACATGTTAAACATAGACACAATAGGGAAGTGATCTGATTCGTCAAGATTACTAACTCTGAAATCTGAAACAAAATCAAAAAGTTGTGAACTAACTAAAGTATAATCAACAACACTACGACCATTGTTTGAAACGCATGTAAAATGTCCGTCTTCATCACCAGCTACTCTGCCGTTAACAATATGTAAACAGTGAGTTCGACAGATATCAAGCAAACGTCTACTGAAGTTATTCACATCGTTATCACAGTTTTTACGTGGATATTGGAAGTCATCACTGTCATACCAGTCTCCTCCAGGAATATAGTCTGAATCATCATTGGCTATGAAGTCATCCAGTGTTCCAGTTCTACAGTTGAAATCTCCAGTCAAGATGATTTCAGCATCATAAGAACATTTAATATCTTACTTGTCTGTCCTACCTATAATAACATCCGAAAGAAATATATCAAAGAAAAATATTATGTATACCCAAATTTGCTTAAATTTAACAACCTGCTAAACAGTTTGAATAATAAAGAAATTGAAAACCTGTCCATGTATATATTTTACGCATCTGTATATAGATACCACATTGTGTCATTAATGTTATGAAATGTTTAAACAAATGTATATTTAATGTACAATAGGCCTGAGGCCTTTTGAGTACCGAAATAAAGATTGAGATTCAAATGTTTTTTTAGTCTTTTGACTTAAATTGTCATCATAAACTCAAAAATCCTTGGTGTGCTTCTACAAGTACTATGACTTAGATAATGTTATCGCACTACAAGAAAGCCGCCATTTTTGAATGGCCGCCATCTTTGTTCTGGGAATAAATTTAAATGTCCCTATATCTCAAAATCTTCATAAAAGAATGCTCTATCAGTATATCAAGTTTCATGCTTGTATCACAAATAGCACAATTTTCCCACTTATCTGCTGGACTTAGTCAAGGTTTAAGCGTAGCAATACATGAAGAGACATTCATTATTCGGGGTATTTGTATGGAGTTTTCCTCTCCACTGCAAGTCAGAAATAACACCAGCAACATTGACTTATACTTACTTGGTGATTTCGGTAGTAATAGTAATATAATGTTTTAATGATGAAGTTGATGAGTGAAGCAACCGTAAAATCCCTCCGTAAACATTTCACATGAATGAACTTATATAAGATCATTTCTAAACTAGTACTTTACGGAAGAAAAATTAAATCACGAATTCCTGATTTAAACCTCATGTCTATACAATTTCACTACAATCCATTTGAATTGTTTAGCAAATGACAACGCTTCTCGCATGGAAAGGGTGGTTCATATCACAATGCCTTAGCAATGATTACGTAGCAAAAATAATGATTTTGAAATAGCACATTGAGTGCACAACTAACTGTCATGGCCTCCAATCAGGCATCTCCCGTTCTACCCCCACAAACTCGGCGAATAAGAATAGAGGCCCGATCAACATTTCATGATTAATACTGATCTGCCTCTGTATGGAGAGAATTACCTCTTTTGGGAATTGACAGAAATATATATCTCTGTATAAACACACATTAATGTAAGTTGTATATGTAGTGTAGATATAAGTTGACCAATATGTTGTCTACAAAGCATTCTATGATAATGATCACAATTCCTAAATTAGTGTACCAATCGAGTAATGACAACTGATTATCTGATCCACAATTTTCTCACTTGCTACCAAAGCACAATTACATTGTTAAATCCTTACTTTAGACAAAACAATAATCTAAGCAGTTACATGTCTTTTGCAGCTACATCAACCATCACGCATGGCAAGATAATTGGCCCAAGAGGACATCAAGAAATCAAGTGTGACGTTGGCTACTCCTTACAAAATGCTGGTGTTCATTGTTCGAATCTTCCTATAACATCTTGTCATAAAGAACCGGCTAAATGCATAGGTACCAAGTTTTATCTAAGGATATCCGGGCCGCACACTGTCACATGGGCTGATTTCAATATTTCAAAGACATCTTTGAGCGGGTCAATCGATGGTTATTGCGAATTGAAATTTCATGTCGTTATGATTACCGCCGTGCGAAAAACAACATGGTAAGCTGACTTGTCATCGTCGAGCTGGCATTTTCACGTTGATTCAGTAGGCAAAATATTTCGTTGTATATTCAAGATTTGTTTATGAAACGAAGATAACTTCACTCAATTTTCACTTTCTTGTTATGATATTCTACTTTTTTCTTCGACCGGGACAAGTTTCAGCGACAGATTTCGCTTTTTACCGGCTGATTGACTGTTTGACGCCTATCAGCTAAAGACAGCATGGCTTGTTTATCAATGCTAACTGTACATCGTTTTCTTGTCGTAAATGTAAAGTAATCTTTTTATTTCAGACTTAATTAAACTAAGGGGACCTTTTAACAAATACACTAAAATAACTTAAATACATTGTAGTTTTCAGTATGTTTTCGATGCGATTTTGTAAATTTCAGCATTGTCGAAAATTTCCCTTCGTATCTATGTGCGATGCGTTGTTTCTGCGCAGAAAAAACGTTTTGATGCGTAGGGTATGTCCTTAAAGGATACTCATGAGCATGAGATTTAGTATTCAAAAACAATTTTAGAAGTTGACTGCAGCCATAGCATTGAGTTGAGAACTCTGATCTAGACCCCATCTGATGTGATTGTTTGTTTGGATTTGTATGAGGGAGGGGCGCCAGCCATAGTAAAACTAATGAAGAAAGTTTTGCGACTGTTGACGCAAAGGTATATGACACACTGGAAAAAGATTGAACGTGGCTATCACTGTAGATTTCAAACCATATATCTTCATGTCAAATTAAAAAATTTATTTTAATGAAATACCGAGTTTAGAACACAGTAACATGTTTCGTTTAAAAACAGCGTAAGAAAGACTTAATACTCATCGACCTTACCCTAACTTATATAAAGGATATAGAAGGATATATTAAAACGAATGCAGTCATGTTACCCGGTCTAGCACACAAGGACATGTGCTTAAAAACAGCTTTAGAAAGACATATATTCTCATAGACCATATCCTACTTCTATATCCATAGACGCCACTTCTATATATAAACTATTGTGACCTGGACTTGACACTGTGTTTTGTCCTTGGGAAAGGCACTTCATCACCATTACAACCGCTTAATATTATTCATTTAATTTATGCATATCAAGGTGTAAAGTTTCTTGTGTAGGGGGGTTTACATCTATGACATGCATTTTACTTACAGCAAAAACCTGTGGAGCACCATCCCGACCCCACGGAACGATCCACTGTTCATCTCCGCACCACCAGTATAAAAGCACGTGTCAACTGACATGCAGTACAGGATACAGAGCCAGCAACTCACACACAACTACTACTTGTTTATCCACAGGAACATGGTCGACTCTGGCAACTTGTCAGGGTGTGTTAATTTGTCTTTCTGAATTCTTCTCCCAAAACAGTAATAATTAATATCACATGATTTGATTAAATTGTATTGAATCATGTTTCATCTTCTAGAGTTGAATGTCAGAGGCTCGATTGTAAGAGATCTTCATGTTAAAAACACACAAAGTTATCATTAAATCCTACATATCGGGCATTTGGCTAAAGGGGAAAATTAATTGTCCGTTGTCTTCTCCTAAATACGTGATCAGTATATGTACTGACAATTGTGTAGTATTAGCTTCAACTTATCCAACAAATAGCTTAGCAAAACCCAAGAGATCTGTCCATTACCTCAACTAGTTCATCATCAGTTATGTTTGGCGTTTAGAGACTAAATGTTCACAGTTCCCTGATACATATGCTGCATAAATGTCTTCAGTTAGGTCAGCGGTCTCATGTGCTTTGCTGGAAGGAATGTTAGGTCATTTGAATCATTTTACACTTAGTCAACTCTCTGTGAAAAGACACTTTGTTCACATACAAAGACATATTCGGGTTTTACAAAGATAAGAACTAACACAGATCAGGAAGTCCTGTATTTCTCTTACTGGTACACAAGGTCATAAGTAGGGTTGAAATGTTAGTTGTGCTTCAGCTTAAAATCTTATTGTCTATGACTGCATGTTGAATGATATTAATTTCTTCCACAGCTATCACATGCACAGCACTCTCTGTACCTAACGGATCTTACCACTGCTCATCAACAACTCACAAACCAAACGACAAGTGTACTCTACAGTGTAGAGCAGGCTACAAACCTCTACATGGTGTATCAAGTATCACCTGTCAGACTTCTGGGACATGGACACACCATCCTTACTGTGTTGGTAAGAGCAAGTTATAGTGTGTTTCCTTCAAACGCATTTAACATCAAAGACATATTTTAAAGGGACAGTAAGGAAATGAAATTAAATGGTTCCAATTGAAAGACAATATATTACTTATTGAAGCAGCAGTAAATCAAATATAGAATGTAGTGTTCAGCCATGGGATTCCTTTTTCTTACACAAAATGAATTGAAGGTGTTCACACAAAAATGTCCACCATCTTTATGATCTTTATAATTTGTTCTCTGACTATTGATGATTGGTTGTGCAATGATGTTTTTGACACTATCAAAATGATACGTTTAGCATTAACGTACGATTATCAGTGAAAAATTGAAATTATAAAATTTTCAAAAAACGTCTATTGGCGTGTGAGAACTTCCTTTGTTTTGATCCGTCAACCAAAACATGTATATTTCATGGAGAATTTGGGGGACATCGCTTTTTAACATAAAATGTGTTTAAGCATCACCAAATTTGTATCATCGAAAGCTGTCTCAAAAACATTTTTAAGAGATAAAAAATGTTATGCACTTACCACTTCAACACTTTTGTATATTTGAATTAAAAAATCCTGGCATTTGTAGTATGAAAAGCATGTTAAGTTATTTTTGTTTTTTATACATAGAGAATTAAAACTAAATGTGAACTATGATTAATCCATCCATTACCTTCTTGGAAGCATCAGTGTTACATTAATGAACTGAACTTTAAGGCATTCCAAATGTATTCCTCTCAGTACATCCACAAATATGGTTCCAAAGGTACACTGAATTGTGCTAACGGAAACAAACTAAGCAACTGGTACACAACCTGTACTTGTGTTGCTACATCCAAGAGGTCATGTCTGCTACTTGTAATCGTAAAGAAGTTTTCAACATTCATATATACATTCTGCCCTCTAATGAAACTAGAGTAGCATTTGCGGCACACCGTAAAAGCAGAGCAGCCCCGAAAATGGTTTATTTTTGCCTTACCCTGTTCCGCCTTAAACATGCCTCAGCAAATTTGGCATTTTCTGGTGACCTTGACCTTTGACACTCAAGGTCCCACAATCAATGAACACATTTAATTATGTATAACATTAATGTAATGCATTAAAGTGTAAAAGTTAGAATAATCCATTTTATCAATATATGTTGACCTTGCTGTGACCTTGACCTTTGACAGTTCGTACCCAAAACTTTTTGTACTTCTCAAGAGATGATATATACAAAATCTAAATTTCATAGCACAAAACCTTTTTAAGTTATCGTGTTTACAAGGAATTTTTTAGTGATTTTATAACTCGTGACCTTGACCTTTGACCTTGAAAGTGAACATGTCAAAATCGTTCCCCCGACTTATGAGTAGTAAGTTATGAATAATAGTTCTGGTAAGCTTAGTGGAAAAAAGTAATAGCTATCAATATGATACGTTGGAAACATCACAAAACTGATAGCAGCCCCGTCCTTAGACGGGGCTTCTAATGAGATGGGTTTTTTTTTAATAAGAGTCATAGGTATAATGTTATTTGAGTGTGAACAAGTGGTCTTAGCCATTTTTGGGTCAAGATACATAGTCTGCATCAATTGTTTTTAGGACTACGGTCTGCAGAGTTAAATGTGTGATTGTTAAATTTTGTTCCTACAGAAATCAAGTGTCCAAGTCCTCCAACTGTACCACACGGATCTTACCACTGCTCATCAACATCTCACAAACCAAATGACAAGTGTACTCTACAGTGTACAACAGGCTACAAACCTCTACATGGTACATCTAGTATCACCTGTCAGGATTCCGGGACATGGACACACCATTCATCTTGTGTTGGTGAGAACGTGATGATGATTTGTATTGTGTCAATGTGTTGAAAACTTTAGAGAGGCAGTTGCAAGTGATTGAAAGGTGTTCACACTAAAACGGCAACTTGAAAATACTGATAACTGGTCTCGCAATGTTTTTGTTTTGCTCCAAAGTAAAGACATATTGCAATAACTGTCACTGAAATTTACGAATAAACAACATGCAAAAAAAGATAACGTAAAGTGTCTCTTCCAAACATTGAAGTTAATTTGACACATCAAGTACAAACAAAGACTTTTAACACTACTTTCTAGCACTTTTAAAGTCTTTTCAGTAGTATCTTGCAAATCGATATATATATCATCTTTTCGACAAAATATATACCAAAAAAACAATTTTGTTTCTCACAGGTTATACTTCCTTCCACAGTTATAACATGCCCAAGTCCATCGCATGTACCCAACGGATCTTACCACTGCTCATCAACATCTCACAAACCAAACGACAAGTGTACTCTACAGTGTACAGCAGGCTACAAACCTCTACATGGTGCATCTAGTATCACCTGTCAGACTTCAGGGCAATGGACCAAACATTCATCTTGTGTTGGTAAGTCAGTCAACTTACATAAAGTCTAATTAAAGGTGATGAGAAAAGCCAAAATTCAAGAAACTTTATAGCTTTGAAAATGATGTTAATGTTTTAGACAACACAATCGCAGTACAATTGAACTAGTCAAATAGAACATTAAAACATGTAAAGTGAAAAACTAAATGTTCATCCCTGTAATAGTTTTGCATTAAAAGACCTCTGATCTTTGAAACCCTTCTTTATCCTAAGCAGGTACATATATTGAAATGTCGCACGCATTCTTGACACTTGGCTCACAACATCAGCTTTGCAAGATTGATAGAACTCGAACACTGAAGGTAGGAACATGTTACGTCATCATGACATCATGTGCAAGGAACCTTGGTGTCATCTTCAACTCTACAATGTCGATGGAAGAACATGTCAGTGCTGTGTGTCGGTCATGTTACTCTCATATTCATAATATCGGCAAGATCCGATATCTTCTAGATATTGAAACTACTAAATAACTTGTCCAAACCCTTGTCTTAAGCCGTCTTGACTTTTGTAATACTGTTCTTTTCGGAATAACCAAAAGAAACCTTACACATCTGCAAAGAGTCCAGAACTCAGCTGCCCGACTGATCACGCGTCACAGACGAAAAGAACGGATATCACCTGTCCTAAACGCATTGCACTGGCTGCCTGTCAAAAACAGAATCCATTACAAAATCGCTCTCCTGACTTACAAAGCCATGAACAATCCACAAAGTCCTAGCTATCTCAGGGAACTTATCCAGCTGTATCAGCCAGTCCGAAATCTTCGATCTTCCGAGATGTTTCTGTTATGCCAACCGAGTTCCGGCAGTCAACTTGGAGATAGAGCCTTTGCCGTCTCAGCGCCCAGATTGTGGAACAATCTTCCCATGGAACTTCGCTCCATACAGTGCGAGGATACTTTCAAGAGAAAGCTGAAAACTTTCCTATTCCCAAAATAAGCTTATGAAAGCACAAGCCCCCCCTCTTATTAACTGTGAAGCGTCAATGAGCACCTTTGAGATGGATATGAGACGCTATACAAATTAACTATTATTAAATTATTATTATAACCATGTTACTGACAGAGTGTCACAACCTCAACACTCTCATTGTAGAAACAACAATCCTGTAATATATATAATGTGACTTGTGTCGTTAGTGTATGGACACTTTGTCAGGTTAGTTATTTTTTTGGTTTCATTTATGTCATCATGGTTATACAGACATTGAAAAGAAAACACTTAGTTTTAAATGTTGGGTTTGACACCATTGACCCTTAAGCAAAACTAAAATATCTCAGTGTCATTAAAATAGTCTTCAGCATATTGAATCACAGTGTATAGTTTTTCAAATAAGGGTATGAATGTGCTCGACAAATTTGCTTCAGAAAACCGCTGTTCTGAACTTTCGAACATCGTGAATGGGAAATTCTACTGTCCTAGTAACTCAATAAAGGCATCATCAATAGTGTCTTTTTTCAGAAATGAAATGTCAGAGTCCTCCACCTCTTCAGAACGGTCGGTATACCTGTGGACATACATCTCACTACGGAATTGGCAGCACGTGTCAGCTTCACTGCAATCAAGGCTATAAACTAAACACTCAAAATGACCATATTAGCTGCGGAATCTCTGAAACGTGGTCACAGTCTGCTATACATGTATGTGTCGGTGAGCATTCAAAGGGACATCTGAATTGCATATTTATCGACAGAACTACAAAACATACTTGAAAACAATGCAGTTATAAACATTCTTCAGCAAGATCATATTTCGCTCTTGTTTTAGAAATATCATGTCCTCAGCCTCCAAAAGTCTTAAAACCCTATTAAACAATCCACAACATTCTTTAGCTATTTGTTTAGGTACAGCAAATAAGATGAAAAATGGCACATGTATGAAATTAATTAAATTTCATGTTTCAAAATCCATGTATTTGAAGAAAAGTAATCGATTATTGATAGGCAATAAAATCATTAATTGGTCTTTATTGAAAGTAAGATATTATCAAAATTCATTTCAAGGATGAAGAGGCTATTCAAGTATCAGCTTATCTAAAATGTGAGCAAAACGTGAATTTAATGTTTATTGTATTTGATTTGTTCAAGAGAAGCAATGCCAATCTCCACCAACTGTTAACAACGGGAGGTTCAGTTGTCCTCACAACTCCACTCATAAACCACATGACATCTGTGATCTCAGCTGTGACCTGGGATATAAACCAGACTCCCTGGTTACACACACAGAGTGTCTTTCTACAGGAACATGGACACCATCTGCAATATGCAAAAGTAATGGTGGCCAGATACATCATTTTCCATGTTCATTCTCCTCAACAGTTTTTTTCCTATCAGGTTATAATGTCAGATTGACAATTGTTGATCTCAGTCGTTTGTCTCTGTGATCTTGGCACCTACAAAAAGATATTTTTTATTAGTCTGCTTTATGCAACACAATAATTTCGTATATAAATATATGAATTTATATATACATACGGAAAAAAGTTAAGCACCCCCTAAATTCGAAAATAAAAAATGATGCTGTGGCAAAGTCACTGTACCGTTAAAAAATTTACGACTCATTTACATAAAACTGTTGATTTTGTAATAATTTCTTCAAAGAAAGATCACCCATGTAGACAATTTATGAAATTACGATTGAATTTGTAATGGTACTGAAATTTCACCCAAAATAAGTTTGGCTGTAGTGCCAAAACTGGGCAATAGACAATGGGGTTCAGGCATAAAAAATAACGTTTGTGTTACCGACTTGACTTCATCACATCAAATCATCTCTTATCTTACATAATAAGGAAGTAACTGGTCGTTGAAAAGGCATCCCTTTTCTCAAAAGTTATTGGCAATAATTGACGAAATGGCTGGAATCATACGATTTTGGAATAATCTTTGGATTCTTTTGAGTTCAATCTGTTTATCAAACACTTCTCATTGATTTCTAGGGGTCATTTCAGTTGACACTGACCATCTTTTGTTATTACACCATTTTCCTTGAATTTTGTTTTTTTGGAGATTTTGCGACTTTGAAGGTTATTGGAGGTCTAAATAGTGATTTTTGACTAAAATTTGTATACTAAAGTTTGACCTTAGGGCTCGGAAGAATTGAATTACCAATACCAACTTTCTTTTATCAGACTAATGTAACTTGTTTTTTAAAATAAAACTGCAACAATTTTATGAATGCAAATATCCAAAAGATGCGAAACGTTATCCGGATGAAACTTTCTTCCATTAACTACTAAATTATGGTTTTTATCATACCATACCATTATTTCTACAATCACATCGCCTTCTTTTTGATCAGGCAACTTTTGTTGCTGAAAAAACGTGGGGGTGCTCAACTTTTTTCCGTATGTATATGTTTCGCAAATACATGTACAATGCAAAAATCCTCGTTTGGTTACACACACAGAGTATCTTTCTACAGAAACATGGACATCATTTGCAACATGTAAAGGTAAAAGTGGCCGGATACATTATTTATTCTCCAAACATATCGTCGATCATTGCTGGCCTCCGATATGCATGATGCGTTATATGTTGAGTTTCATGACAAAAGAATTTTGACATTTTGAAGTCACAAAGAAAATAAGTGAACTATTCCCTGTGTTTCTGACTTTTTTGTGATCATTCTTTAAAGCTCAAGTTTCAGAAGCAAATTGATTTTATACAATGTATTTGTCTACCCCAAACAACAGAATACATTTTATAAAATAGTTAATTCTTATACAGGTATTGACTAAATCAAATAAGCTGTAAACATTTCATAATTACAATGCCAAGATCCACCTTTGGTTACCGATAGAAGGTTCTCCTGCAACAAGTCAAATTTTGATAGAAGGAATAATTATTTCAGAAATACTATGCAAAGATCCGCCTTTGGTTATGAACGGAAAGTTCTCCTGTGTTGGCGATGCGACTCATAGGATGCATGATACATGTGATCTCCACTGTGACACTGGTTTCAAACCAGACTCCCATATAGTACACACCCGATGTCTTTCATCAGGGACCTGGTCAACATCGGCTTTATGTGAAGGTAAACACTAAATGAAGATACAATAACATTAATATGTGGCACTATAGTTACTACCTGTAAACTAACTTGTGATTCTGAACACAAAGCAAGTAAATGGCCCTCAGTCACTACTTGTGGTTCCAAATCAACGTGGTCAAGTTTGCCATTTTGTTCTGGTAAGGGGTTTTCAATATGAATAGGTTTAACACTGAGCAGGTACATATGTTACAATGCCAATTGTTTTAAGATTCTGTGGCCTCACTTAATAAATAATGTGACACCCATGTCAGTTGTAAATGTGTTCCTTAATAAGAGTTGAAACACTGGGGATGAATTCCTATGAAATATTACCAATGGGAATTTCTGAAATACTGAACTTCTGCTTCAGTAAAACAGTGTCCAGATCTTCCAAAGATAATACACGGCATCTATCACTGTTCTAACAACTCAAAAGTCTACAGACAACATGAAATATGTGATTTACGTTGTGATCCGGGCTTCAAACCAGACTCCGTGATTGTTCATTCAGAATGTTCTAAGTATGAAAACTGGACTGCTTCAGCGATGTGTGTGGGTACGAATGCACTGCAAACCATGGATGCGACGTTTTGACATGGATTCTAATGTAGTTGTAAGAACATAAGTCTAAAATAATTTTCAAAGAATAGGGAAATTGCTTATTAAAAAGTTGTTTTCTTATCGATCACCACATCAACTTTTTGAATGCCAAGGTGAACTATGAATGACTGATGTTACAAATTGTTCACAATGTATCCTTCTTTCTAAATTGTTATGTCAAAAAAATCAGAACATTATTAAAAACTTACTCTGCTTCTAGAAAACAAGTGTCCAAGTCCTCCACCAGTCCAGAATGGTCATTTTTCCTGTGGAAACACATCCCACTACGGGATCGGTAGCACGTGTGAGCTTCACTGCAATCAAGGGTATAGACTCAACTCTGAAGATGGTCTTATCAGCTGCGAAGCCTCTGAAACGTGGTCCAAATCCCCCTCGTGTGTTGGTAAGCATTACAATTAGTGGGACAAAAACTTACAAATCTCATTATTGATGTCCATTCTTGAATACAAAATTGAGTTTGCAAAGTCTAAGAATGACTGTGAAAAGCATTGAAGATTTTAATTTTACTCTTTATGTATTACTCAATTACCGTTTCAAATTAATATCGGTTCATTTGATCCAAACGCTGCCCTTAAATCCACCCAACTATCTTGCCTATATGTACCTAATTATTGAGAAGGAAAGTTTATTTTTTAAATATTAGGTAATTAAGTACAATCACTGTACAATCATTGTAGTGCTGATGTTCACCTACATCATATCAGCAATGTGAAATAGCGTTTGGTTTTATTTCTTCATTAGAAAGGTTTTTTTTACTTTAAAGACTTTGCGATTTCTCAATTAAGAACCCAATTTCCTAGCACATACAATATTTACACATGGTCGTCATTTACACATGTATGAAATTAACAATTGTTTTCCCCAATAATATAATTGTAACTGTAATGTCATATCTGGTAATTTGTTTCAGAAATTATATGCACTGACCCTCCGAAAGTGACCAATGGTTCCTACCACTGTGACAGAGAAACACACAAGGAGGGGAACACCTGCAGTCTCCAGTGCCATGATGGGTACAAAGTGACTTCAACCAGTACTATAACCTGCCTATCAAGCAGCAGCTGGTCCACAGGGAGCTCGTGTGAGGGTAGGTCTAAGTACTTAACACAAGTTGTAAATTTGGCAAATGGGCCGTGTCCGGAAAATGTTCTTTTTTCATTTTCAGAAAAAGTGTACAATCATATTCATTTCAGTAAAGAAATACATTATTTTATTTTATTTTGATCTACATAAGCAGGATTGTTTTGTAAATTCATTTAGAATTATAGTTTTTCATATCATTCCAAAGAAGTGTCTGTTAGTCTTGAGGTAAGTTCTGGTAGCACCATCGTCTAGCTATAAATATATAGTATGCATTTTTGTTTCAGTAAGTTCTTCAAAAAATGAATCACCATATACACAATGAAAAGTATATTTCTAATCAAATTAAAGCGAGATGAGGTTATTTGGAGTTAAGCCAGAGTATTACATATCACAGCTGCTGGTATTATGCAGAAAGAAAACACGCAACAATTCGGTAAAACTTGAGAGCATAGGCTGGAGAAATGATTATATTTAAGATTTGTACAAACAAAGAGCAAATTTCAAAAGTATTGACCTAGAACTATTTCTTACGCTCTAATGGTTAATGTTAAATTTTCATTCCTCTGGTTAATGTGTGTTTGCGAATGTTTTGATATCAACTTTCTTATCCAGTTTTCAAATGACAATATTTCAAATAATTTGACTGTATAGTACTTGTGAGCCAACCATTGCATGAAACAAATGTTTTTAATGTGTTCTATGTCGCAGAATTAAAATGGGATATTTCATCGGTTACAAGTAAATTTCAGGCAGTTATTAATTCAGGTTTTTGAGTCATGTGCATTTGAAAAAGGTTGTTTGGAAAAAGTGGAGCGACTTTGAAGGTACACACTGGGAAAAGTTTTGAGAAATCCCGACTTCTGAGGCTTACGTACCAAAGAAAGAGGCTTCAGCTATATAATATGTAAGTTTGAGCGCTTTCGTGACAGTGTTAGCAGGGGCCAAAGTTCATAAAAAGGGCAAACTGCACTCAAACAATGGGCTGAATCCTTATATTGTCGCTTTGCGACTACATTGCAAAGTAGCCTTCAAAACCTATTGGGATGGCAATAGGAGCCCAATAAAGTCTAGAAAGAGGCCAACTATGTCTAGGGGTCTTTCTAAAGTCTAAATTCAGCAACCTTTCAGAGTGACCAGATGTTCCTCTGATGACATAAAAACACCCTTAAAGGGGCAGTAGCACGTTTCTTGAAAAGGTTACACAGATAATTGAACGTTAATGCTAAATGTATCATTATGATAGTGTCTAAAATCTCAATACACAAACCAATCATCCACAGTCAGAGCACAGATTATAAAGACATACGGTCCATTGGTGGCCATTATTGTGTGAACACCTTAATTTATTTTGTGTAAGAATAAGGAATTGCATGGCTGAGCTTAAAACATATATTTGAATTATTACCGCTTCATTTAGTTTAAATAAATTGTCTTTCAACTGGAACCGTTTATTTTCCTTTTCCTTACATCATGTTATATTCCCACTTTAATGTGCTGCTTCGCCTTTAATACACTTTGATTGACGTTTTCATTGAAATATCTGTAACAAACAAATACTTTCAATCAACAACTCTCAGAAATTATTTTGTTCAAGAGAAGCAATGCCCATCTCCACCAACTGTTAACAACGGGATATTCATATGTCCTCACAACTCCACCCATAAACCACATGACATCTGTGACCTCAGCTGTGACCTCGGATATAAACCAGACTCCCTGGTTACACACACCGAGTGTCAGACTGGCGAAACATGGACACCATCTGCAACATGCAAGGGTAAAATTGTTGTTAAAAATTCTTTAGAACCTTTTTATATGAAATTGTACCCAATATAACCAATGTTTACGGCATGGGTGCTTCACACATATCACAAAATTGATCTCATCTCCCTTGCTATTATGTATTCAAGACAAAAGATATGAATGCAAATATGAAATATGAAAACTTGAATGCAGACATTGATTTGATATGCTTGAATGTAGTTAAGGTGCCATTTCAACGATATTGTACTTATATTGAACAATATATACACCACGTTATTGATGTTTCCACTTATGGGAAAATCACAATTAAGGCTGTGTCACACTGATGAACTCACTGAACATTGCTAATGAGACAGCAAGTCACTGGACAGATAAAAAGTAGAATTGTGATAGAGGGGGAACACCACTGAGCTAAGAATTCCAAATGTTGAGTAAAAATCTGTTTAATTGAGATGGCAAAGTTCCACCAAATTGGTTGAGTTGCAACTAGAACCAGGATTGACCAAACTCATGAAAATTTGGAATGGATCTCAATTCTCAATATCAAACGCTCTTGAATTGATTAAGTTGACAATAAAAACAAGTCCCTATTATATTACAAACTTAACATAGTATATAAAGAAATATTGTATACACTTACCTCTGTTAAAAATGATTGGAATACTACTTTTGTAAATGTATTTGCCTACTCATGCAGCTTGTATAAATGATTTGTTGACAGTTGCTAGGTATCGTTTGTTAATGATGACTTATTGATAAATATATCCATTATTTAACATCAACAACTGTAACTTATACATACTTTGATATCCCGACAAAAGCTAAAAGAATTTGAGAAGTAAGTTTGAGAATTTTCTTTAATTTTGTGACTACGGTAATAAACAGATTTTTATATATTGTGAGAAAGTGTTATAACAAGGCAAATATTGCAAATTAGTTCGTTAACCTGTCAACACTTGCGTGATCACTTTAGCTTCAGGAAGACGATGTCCATACCTTCCAATAGTCAAGAACGGCAAATACTATTGTCTTAACAACTCTCAAATCCACAAACAACATGAGATTTGTGATCTACATTGTAATCCTGGCTTCAAACCGGACTCATGGATTGTTCACACAGAATGTTCTGAATCAGGAACTTGGACCACTTCAGCGAACTGTGTTGGTGGGTGGGTGATGATCTCATAGTCTGCAATAAGGACTGGATTTGTTATTGTAGTATTACTGATTGGATTCTTTACTTTAAACTGAAATGTTTGTGGTTCAGCATATTTTATTCATGCCTCTAATTGTTGCTTGTGCATTCTTATTATTTGATATTTACCAACTATTCTAACAGCTTGACCCTGTGGCATTGTTTATAAACATGCATGTGTGCAATATCACAAGACTGTTCCAATGCTGTGAATTCCTTGTACGTTTCAATGTTATAACGAGTTGACATGGAGGTCTTGTAACAAAAATAAATTTTAAATGTTTGATGACTTGCTTTAGGCATAAACATATTTCAATGACTTCGAGTCACAGTGACTAGCACCAAATTCCTACATTGAACCTGGCTACCAAATCAGTAGTATAAATTACCTATTGTGGATAATATTATAAGGAATTTCCGAAACTGATTCTACTACCTTATTATGAAAAGAAACACAAATCATAACGCAATGTGAAACAAATGGATGGAGAGAAGTGTTGTAAAGAGTTTTAAAATTGTACAAATATGATTTTTTTTCTGTTATCTATATAATGAAATGCATAGAGGATATCTGTCTTTTCTTGACAAATACCATGTTTATCTCATCGAGTGAGGTAGAAAGGTTATATTTTCACGAGTGGCCAGGATTACAATGTAGATCACAAATCTCATGTTGTTTGTGGTATTTGTCAAGAATTGACGGATATTCTATTTATTATATGATTTTACCATTGTAATTACGTCCGAAAAGGGTATTTTCACGCCGAGCGGCCGCTAGGAACAGCCCGTCACCACAGTAACACTGTGACGTCATAAGCCAATTCGCCGCGAGAGACCATTGTTTTATGACGTCAAATTATATCAGTCACCGTTATTTTCACTGTAGCTTGATAGACAGTTTATTTCACTGATAATTCCCAGTATTTCACTGCTCGCCATATAATAAACTTATTTCTTGTGTTCAAATCAGAATTGTTTTGGGGGTAAATAATAGTTGCAGTTAACGTTTTCAGAGTGTATTCAGCCTCGCATCTGAATTTGAAGGGTGAATTTATAAAAAAAATAATTAGATCCTTATGTTGTGCTGAATTCAGTCGATCCTCATCATGCTTACAGAGGAACCTGTGGTTTGTGAGTTGTGTTCTGGACCATCTTGTGGAGTCAACTCCGCTTCTCATCCTCTTGTAATCTGCCCAACAAACAAACCTTACTGTATGAACCATGTTTAAAACAACTCAGACGGAACAAAGAACGTCACAAAACGGTAAGTTATATTTTATATGTTTTGTTACATTTCACCTTTTCGACTTAACATACAACAACATTTACAACTTAAAAATAGTTTTCAAACGATTATTGTTTGTCTTATTTTGGAGTGTTATGTCATAAAACAGTTAATTCGTATAATAAGTTGTTTGCTTATCATGAGGGTTATGCGGTCTAATGTACCATCTTTGACACACATGTCACAAAGGCAGGAGGACAAGGATGATTAGATAATGATTTCATCTGTATTTGCATTTAAAGCAGTATTCTGAACCCGCGTCTTAGTTGCCCCGAGTCCATCAGCTGTTGCAGCTACGACCACTGGTCGCGCCGTCCACTCCGTCCAGGCTGCTCTGCTGCCCTCCCCTTGTTCTGATCCCATCTTCGATAATCGAGTCAACGTTCCGATAATGCTCCACTATAGACCCTGGATTCAACGTAGGCTCAAAGCAATTCTTTTCTTACATCCAATCAGCTGTAAACGGACGTATCAGGTGGTTTCAATCCTGACACACCTCCGCTTCGTCGTTTAGCAGTAAGGCGTCGGTAGAAATGGGTGTTTTAGTGTGTTTCTGTTATCAGTTTGATATATGCATATGTGACAGGGTGAGGTCTACTACTTCCTACTAGCTTCGGCTGGAGTGATATCTCTTTGGCTGAACAGGTAGAGCGTAGGACTGTCAACCCGGAGGTCCCGGGTTCGAATCCCGCATGGACATAGAAATATTGGATTTTCTTTCCTGCTACAATTGGCGCCCAACGTCGGCCGGGACTATTCCTTAATGTCACATCACCTTTAAGTCCTTCATAAATCATTCATCCTTCATGGGAATATCTCTCGAATGCTTGACTCGAGGACGAGTCACTTCGTGGAGGGGGTGAATGTGACAGGGTGAGGTTTACTACTTCCTACTGGCTTCGGCTGGAGGGATATCTCTTTGGCCGAACAGGTAGAGCGTAGGACTCTCAACCCGGAGGTCCCGAGTTCGAATCCTGCATGGACATGAAAATATTGGATTTTCTTTCCTGCTACACATAAAACAACACCTATTCATGCAAAATATTTAAATTCCCTCAGTGTCTCTGGTTACGGTGCTTCCCTACGTAGAAATTTATCCCTTCCCTTCGTTCGTGTGTTGCCCAGGGGAACTAACTCTGCGTTTGAAAAAGCGCTTTTATATCTCTATTTATTAGTTTTTAAGGTTAATGAGAAAAATACTAATAATAGACACGGTATATATATGACACAGAGTATCTTTCTTAAAATTTTATTTGGTTTTGATAAGCTACAAAATATCTAATATGCTGATTGAAGTTCGTATCTCATCACTGGACTTGCAAATATATACATTTATGCATAATATCTCTAAAATGCTTGATTTTATGGAAAAATCAAGAAAACGTCTCAAAAACGTTTAATATTCGAAATTATGCATCCAATTACTCAACCTATTAGTTACAATACCTACTAAACGCTCATATGTACTGATTGACCTTTAACTTGTTATTGTCAGTAACAGTTAGTGGTTCCCGATGTAATAACATCGATTTTAAAATTTGACATATGTGATCCTATCAACATACTCTGTGTCTCTTTAACCTATGGTCAATAGTGGAAAATTATTTGAACGTTGACTTTGGATTATAGAGGATAGATCAACCCTAAAACACGCGCTTTGAAATACTGGTTTATAGTTCACGTCCAGGTTAATATCGTAGTTCGTAGTTAGTGTCCGTTAACCCCAAGGTAAATCTTAGTTACAGGCATTGATGGGTAATGACAGTCCACAGGTCGGTTATCGGATGGTCAATCCCTTTAAGGAACAATTCTGCGCTGTTTCTATGGCTCTGTTGAAAGCCAAGCTCAGGGGAAAGACTCACGTTATTCTTAAAGCCCCATTGTCATACTTACATGCGGTTCGTGATGAAGTTTAGCAATTTAGAAAAGAAATACATCACTTGGTAGAAAAATCTTTCGTGGGAAGTTTGATATCATATTTACACGTTTTAATCAACAATACAATACTTAATTCTACGTCCAAAGTACAGTACATCTGATTAAATATGTAAAGTCTATCAAAATCAAGTGCTTCCAAATATTTGTGAATTTTGTATATTTGACAATTTTAAAGGAAACACACTGTTTTCTTTCCAAATGAAAACTCTTCAAGGACCAAACAGTTAACAACTTATGGTTAATATGCCACATGTCACTTAATAGTTTTCTATTTCATTAATGTTGCCTTTCAGATGTGCTTCTTCTGAGGAATGCAACGCAAAGTGGTGGCACGGAACTTCAGATAAGGTCAAATGTGTTGACTTCAACCCACAAAACATCTACAGCTACAACTTATCATGTTACTTCTGTTGTACAGAAATTGGATGTAACAGAGCAGTTGTGCCTGATGAAAAGACGATGTTTAAAGGTCATGACTAAACTTTTTATGATGGAAAACTATCAACAAAATAAAGTCGTGGCTGTGTTTCTCTCAATATGTCGATGTTCATGTTTTATGTGTTTCGTTAATTCGTATAATAAGTTGTTTGCTTATCATGAGGGTTATGCGGTCTAATGTACCATCTTTGACACACATGTCACAAAGGCAGGAGGACAAGGATGATTAGATAATGATTTCATCTGTATTTGCATTTAAAGCAGTATTCTGAACCCGCGTCTTAGTTGCCACGAGTCCATCAGCTGTTGCAGCTACGACCACTGGTCGCGCCGTCCACTCCGTCCAGGCTGCTCTGCTGCCCTCCCCTTGTTCTGATCCCATCTTCGATAATCGAGTCAACGTTCCGATAATGCTCCACTATAGACCCTGGATTCAACGTAGGCTCAAAGCAATTCTTTTCTTACATCCAATCAGCTGTAAACGGACGTATCAGGTGGTTTCAATCCTGACACACCTCCGCTTCGTCGTTTAGCAGTAAGGCGTCGGTAGAAATGGGTGTTTTAGTGTGTTTCTGTTATCAGTTTGATATATGCATATGTGACAGGGTGAGGTCTACTACTTCCTACTAGCTTCGGCTGGAGTGATATCTCTTTGGCTGAACAGGTAGAGCGTAGGACTGTCAACCCGGAGGTCCCGGGTTCGAATCCCGCATGGACATAGAAATATTGGATTTTCTTTCCTGCTACAATTGGCGCCCAACGTCGGCCGGGACTTTTCCTTAATGTCACATCACCTTTAAGTCCTTCATAAATCATTCATCCTTCATGGGAATATCTCTCGAATGCTTGACTCGAGGACGAGTCACTTCGTGGAGGGGGTGAATGTGACAGGGTGAGGTTTACTACTTCCTACTGGCTTCGGATGGAGGGATATCTCTTTGACCGAACAGGTAGAGCGTAGGACTCTCAACCCGGAGGTCCCGAGTTCGAATCCTGCATGGACCTGGAAATATTGGATTTTCTTTCCTGCTACACATAAAACAACACCTATTCATGCAAAATATTTAAATTCCCTCAGTGTCTCTGGTTACGGTGCTTCCCTACGTAGAAATTTATCCCTTCCCTTCGTTCGTGTGTTGCCCAGGGGAACTAACTCTGCGTTTGAAAAAGCGCTTTTATATCTCTATTTATTAGTTTTTAAGGTTAATGAGAAAAATACTAATAATAGACACGGTATATATATGACACAGAGTATCTTTCTTAAAATTTTATTTGGTTTTGATAAGCTACAAAATATCTAATATGCTGATTGAAGTTCGTATCTCATCACTGGACTTGCAAATATATACATTTATGCATAATATCTCTAAAATGCTTGATTTTATGGAAAAATCAAGAAAACGTCTCAAAAACGTTTAATATTCGAAATTATGCATCCAATTACTCAACCTATTAGTTACAATACCTACTAAACGCTCATATGTACTGATTGACCTTTAACTTGTTATTGTCAGTAACAGTTAGTGGTTCCCGATGTAATAACATCGATTTTAAAATTTGACATATGTGATCCTATCAACATACTCTGTGTCTCTTTAACCTATGGTCAATAGTGGAAAACTATTTGAACGTTGACTTTGGATTATAGAGGATAGATCAACCCTAAAACACGCGCTTTGAAATACTGGTTTATAGTTCACGTCCAGGTTAATATCGTAGTTCGTAGTTAGTGTCCGTTAACCCCAAGGTAAATCTTAGTTACAGGCATTGATGGGTAATGACAGTCCACAGGTCGGTTATCGGATGGTCAATCCCTTTAAGGAACAATTCTGCGCTGTTTCTATGGCTCTGTTGAAAGCCAAGCTCAGGGGAAAGACTCACGTTATTCTTAAAGCCCCATTGTCATACTTACATGCGGTTCGTGATGAAGTTTAGCAATTTAGAAAAGAAATACATCACTTGGTAGAAAAATCTTTCGTGGGAAGTTTGATATCATATTTACACGTTTTAATCAACAATACAATACTTAATTCTACGTCCAAAGTACAGTACATCTGATTAAATATGTAAAGTCTATCAAAATCAAGTGCTTCCAAATATTTGTGAATTTTGTATATTTGACAATTTTAAAGGAAACACACTGTTTTCTTTCCAAATGAAAACTCTTCAAGGACCAAACAGTTAACAACTTATGGTTAATATGCCACATGTCACTTAATAGTTTTCTATTTCATTAATGTTGCCTTTCAGATGTGCTTCTTCTGAGGAATGCAACGCAAAGTGGTGGCACGGAACTTCAGATAAGGTCAAATGTGTTGACTTCAACCCACAAAACATCTACAGCTACAACTTATCATGTTACTTCTGTTGTACAGAAATTGGATGTAACAGAGCAGTTGTGCCTGATGAAAAGACGATGTTTAAAGGTCATGACTAAACTTTTTATGATGGAAAACTATCAACAAAATAAAGTCGTGGCTGTGTTTCTCTCAATATGTCGATGTTCATGTTTTATGTGTTTGTTAAGGGAGAAATAAAGGTCAATGAACTGAAAATGAAATTATATTGATAACCTGTAAATAAACAAACTCAGAAAGTTGTTGAATTTTGTTTTTATCGTTACTACGTGTCATAACAAATCTTTATGCAAATAAACATATACTTTGTTGAAAATAAATATTTGTCACAGAGCTTAAAACACAACCTTATTTCATTAAGGTCATTTAACCCCTTTTCTGTCCGAGCACTTATTAAATGCACAATAAACATAAAAAACATTTTCGTTGCAATCAGTGGCCAAATAGTCAAACGACTAAAACAGTTGACGTTGAACAGGAGAGTGCATTGTTTTCTTAAACTATACTTACCAGCAAAAACGACGTCAGGTTGGTATTCTCATTTGTGTAGACACATGAGAGTAAACTTACAAAATAATTATTGTATATTATTTACCACATCTTCAACATTAACATTCCTTCAAAGAATTGAACCCAGGAAACGATTTCAATAACGCAATCTCACTTCATGAATGGTAAGGTGTCACCAATTGTTATCATGCACCTCATGCTGCACGTGCTGTTCACTGTGTCCATCCCTATAAAATGCACCCCAATACCTGGTCAATCATTCACACTAAACACCAGCAGGTGGCTGCGACTAACGACAGCAAACAAAACCAGACCCTAGGAAGACTTGATGCTGGCCACACTGCCCAAGAAGCTAGCCGCTAGTTGCCAATCACTTCCAGGTGAAAGTGCTGACGATCTAAATACTGAAGATTCATGGCCATAAACAGCATACTAAGGGTCTCACCCTGTGTGATGTCCCTGGGCAAGGCGCTTCATCAACATAGCACTCAGTCCAACCAGCTGTTAAAGGGGCAGTAGCACGTTTTTTTATAATTCTATATTTAAAATTATTCACTGATAATTGTAAGTTAATGCTAAATGTATGATTTTGACAGTGTCAAAAATCCCATTACACAAGCCAATCATCCAAAGTCAGAGGACACAGTATGAAGATTTACATAAAATTCATTGGCGACCATTTTGTGTGAACACCTTTATTTCATTTTGTGTAAGAAAAAGGAATCGCATGGCTAAACTATTTCGTTTTCCATTTTAATGGAAATAATCTGCTTGAAATACCCTACAGAGGACATCTGTTAAAATTTATGTTTCCTTTGTTATCGATTGTACCAAGATAAAAAAGGACTTACAAGTGCACGCTATCAAGGAGTTCTTGCTACTAATACATTTACTATGTTTATTCAATATGGCTTTCTCTTTTGTCACATTGTCAAAGCGTATTCTTACCTTACAAATGGAAATGTGTTTTTGTACGTGTTTTCATTTTGTCTCTCTTTCCTTTGCTCACCTTTCAGTATACGTCTTTTCATAACAAAACGAAACTGTCATTATTCTTTATTTCAAATTCATTGCTTGAATATTCCAAAAAGTGTCTTTCACAGAATTGACAGCCCGCACACCAGTGAATGAATTTCGACCAAGGAAGGAACTTTGAGAGCCAGCTGTTTGCTTCCATGTGCGATCTGCTACAGATCTCCAAAAGAGGGACCTTAGGAGATTAGGGCAAAACTGGATCATCCTATGAATGGTCTAATTGAGGCAATCGCCTAACCATACCAACCTTTGCACTCACTATTATTGTACTACGGTAGTCCAGGTACTACAGCAGTGATGTCTGCTCTGGATCCATCGTTTATGTCTAGCAATCCCATATAGAGCTGTTGCTACTACTTCAAGTGATGAAGTAGAGGTCAAGTTCAGTTGAACATTTCAGCTGAGTTTTAGCTTTACTTCGACTTACAAGTATTCCTATATTTTCTTCAGAGACAATAAAAGAGCAATGATTGTACATCAACCCTATCTACATGTTCGCATTTCTTATCTACGTTGGTTCCTTAGAAGGGATTTTGTCACTTGCCGACAATCTACAGTTTGAGGTTTTATCTAGTTTGTGTTACATATACTTAGAGCTCAAAATAGTATATACAATTTAATCACATGTCCGGGGCCGTACAGCAGAAAAACAGAGACATTGAGGAGAGGGTGAGGGTTCATAAGAATCATCCACCATATATCCCAAGTGAAGGGGTAGACTCAAATTGAAAAGGAAAGATAAATAGAGATTATTAACCGAGTGTACTTCCGTATCATTAATATCATATAATAGGAATAAAATTTGTATTATGCGAGCCTTTGGCGAGCATAATACATATATTTTTATTCCTATTATATGATATTAATGATACGGAAACACACGAGGTTAATAATTTCTTTATCATATAATGTCATTTTGAAATAAAAGGATTTAAACGAAAATATGATACCTTCTAAAAATATGTTTGACCTAGATTTCGCGGAGTAATTGCTTTCACAATAAAGCAAGGTGAAGGTCATATTGTCGGCGATGTACAGTTGTGAACAGTCTAGAAATATTCCTTCATGAAATGATTTTTTTCACAGTGATAGAAACGTCTCCTTCAATCTATGAACATTTTCAGTCTGATTTCCAATGCACGAGTAAACATTGTATTTTTTAATAACACAAAACGTGTAAGAACCAGTTGTCAACGTCGCTACAACAGGGGAAGTAACTCTAACTGCATTTTGAAAAGCTGCATTGTCATTGTTGTTACGCAGTTCAGTTACGGTATCCTTAGACTAAACGTCGACTATTTGCAAAGGTGAGGTTGTTGCGTTTGTAACTACGCTACTAGATTATCTGTACTATCACTAGAATATGATTTGTTTATGCTGATAAGTTGGTAACCGACACGACCAAAGCAATCTAGGCCTATGTTATGCACGAAAATTGAAGCACCTATTTTTTCGAAAGCCGATATTGTTAGCTGCATATCGTTTTATTTTTAAACGCACAATGAAAACAACCCGAAATGCTTCGATAACCAAGCTATTTCTAAAATACGAATGCGTGATAAGTTTTGACAGTTTTTGTTTACGATATTTTATTCGATAAAAACCCCACAAAACCTGAAAACTCCCGACGACGTTATCAATGTTTAGAGACCGGTTTAGGACTCGCATGACATGCATGGAGTTTTGAGAAAAAAGTTCGGGTTTTGACCTCATTTGCATTGTTATCAGGGATCTGATAACATGATTACAAGATGGGTTTATTGCACAGATAACACTGCCCATAATATGATAATAGAATATACAAGCCGATCATCTTTTATCAGATGATACCATAAAGCTAAAACTTGAAGCATAATTTAGCAATAAGTACTTGAGTATGTCAAGCATTGTGAATATCAAAATGATAAAAAAGATAATATAAACAATCCCTGAATAATAAATGGAATCATGAAGGATGTGCTGCTGTTGTTTTGTCAACAAATTGACCTTGACTAAATTTCAAACGAAACACCTTGAAAAATTTATAGTCTTTATGTAAACAATGACCCTAAATTATTATAAACCTTTAACCAGCATGCCTTTAAAAAAGTTCTTCAGACACAGAACCCTAGAACAAAATTTCCTTTTTGCAAACTATTTATTATTTAGGGTTACATATTATTATTACATACGTGTTCTAAATATCTTCATGAGATAATTTTGGTTATTTGAAACAAGTGTTGTGTAACCAGTTGAAAGTTATTCAACGAGTGTTGTGTAACCAAAGCAGGTTCTTCAACGATAGTGACGTCATAATGACGTACTACTTTTGCAATCAGCTGATCAGGTGCAACCGAACCTTCAGCCGCTTAAAATTTTTAATCATATTTTTAAACTCAATATTTTAAAAGTTTTGATCAAAACATTTGAAAATATTTCGTTGAAATAGTTTCGATATTCAACACTCACTCGTTTTGTAATCTCTATATCTAAGATTGTTTTGGAAATAGGGTTTGTTCTTATCACCCTGTTATCAGCATATCCCAAGAACAGGTTGGGTTGGAAAACACGCTTTAGATATTTAACTATTTGCCGGCCTTCAAGGTAAATGTTTGCATAACACTTTTGTACATTTTCCAAAGAACACAAAACTGTAAGTTGTCCTAATTATGTGCTTTAATTAATTAATTTTGAGAATGATATGACATTAAAATTGATATTTGATCAATTACATTTTTGATTATTATTTCTTTATTATTTATATTTCATAGTGAAATTGAACCCTGATACACTCTG
Source organism: Steromphala cineraria (assembly GCA_916613615.1). Taxonomy (NCBI): domain Eukaryota; kingdom Metazoa; phylum Mollusca; class Gastropoda; order Trochida; family Trochidae; genus Steromphala; species Steromphala cineraria. Next base: position 7,184,614 of record OU744735.1, read on the forward strand.
TTTAATCTCGAAGAGATCAAATAATAATTTTGTAGTCATAAACCCATCTGAGTTTTTTTCTCTCGATATTATGACCTCTATGAAACAATCGGAACTTGTGAAAGTCCTGGTTTCAGTCCTGGTACTATTACTGTCAGACAAACTTATATGAAAATGAAACCTGAAACACTTAAGGCATTTTTGGTGACAAAAAAATACACTCAATGATTTGATGAGCCGATTTTATTCATAAAATTATGTACTTAATAACGAGTATGACCACACGTGTTACGACGGTTCCTCATTGAGTATACAAGTCTTCAGAAAAATCTCTGCGGTAGTCGGTTCCATTCCTGAATGAATGCACTCTCAATAGTGTTTACCCCTCTTCTGCTTATCCTTTGACATGCTCAGTAGGGGCCATATCTGGTGACAGAAAAGACATTTCCATAGCATTCAGATGTGTCGACGCTAGTCTTGTGCGGTCTTGCATTGTCCTGCTGAGGTTGACAAAGTCATCGGGAATGAAACGTTTGAACCACAATGTTGTCTCTCAAGACGTCGTGCCTGAAGGTAATGGCATTGACACGTCCTCTGACGATGTGTAAGTATGGACTCCGGTTGAAACTGAACCCACCAGCGGTTAGACTGCTTTATACAACAACCAACAACACTGCACCACAGAACAATCAGCATAATGTTCACTGCGTCTTCTCCATTCGACGTGATAGAAGTAACATCGACTTCCGTCTGTGAACAGCACCTGTCTCCAGTCATTCCTGGTCAATCTTCCATGTTGCTATGCCCATTGCAGAAGATTTTGACGTTGACGATGACGTTGAGATAAGATAGGAAAATCGACCATGTTATGATGAATAAACATTTCTAAATAGTGCCACTGCCGTGAACAAAACTGTTTAAAAGCTCCTTTCCACAATGTTTTGATAAAGCCTTGAAGTAGCATATTGCAATATCAGATTCCCTTTTTGTAGTTATGGGCAAGTAAGTCATATGGACCACCGTCATCTGTTTAAGGCGATGACAAGAATGAAAAGGAATGCAACAGTTTGCCTTCAAAGACATTGCCTTCGGTTCATGACAGAAAATGTGGATATTCATCCAATACTTACCAATTCTTAATTATTATTATTGATAATATATCAATTATTGATTTTTGATTACCCTAAATATGGCTGTTTTTTAAGGGCTACCTCAATGACTATTTTAATGAAACAAACTTTGTAATTGGTTCTTCTATTCTTTCATGGTCATTTTCAGGTTTGAAGACAATGAACATATTTCTGATTGGATGCTACGTTGCAATAACAGTGGGGAGCGTTGTTGGTCTACCTTACTATGGTATTGTTTCTTTTATCTATCTTGAAAAGACAAACATTGCTTTGATGGATTTAGAAAAAAATATTTTTCTTCCCTGCTATTGTTTTTTTTACTTATCAACTTGATCACTGACAACGTTTCTTGTGCTTACATTTTCATGTTATTTGTGATATTATTACTTTGTATAACAGGAAATAAGTTGATCTTTGAAGAGACAGTTTGTTTATATCATTACATGGTACATCACGGGACTTTAGACATCAAAATGCAACAAGGGTGGAAACGAACCTAGATCTGACGATTTGACTCAGAGACCAAACTTTTCAATAGTTCTTGATGTCTTCGTGCTTATGTTTTATGCCAATTGCCTACCATCAACATGTTATATACAAGATATAGTGCAATGTCCTTACATAAATTCCTAATTTTAGCAGTGAGTGTTGTCAATAGCCATATTTTTCGTCAATGTTATTTGAACTCATTCAATTGTATCATTATACAAACTCAAAGTAAGAAATTATCATAAGATCATTTGGTTATTTTTTAATTCAATTTGATTTGAACTTGTTCACCAAAGCATGTTTTACTGCCCAGTGTCTATCAATGATGTGCGTAATTACTGTACTCATGTACTACTGTTTAATAAATGAGAATATATGTTCTTCTATCAAGTGGGATTACATTGAAGTGATGCTAGATTCATAAAAGTAACAAATGCTGTTTTCATCAAATTGAGATTTTTTGTTTTTATTGACCATTTGGAAATTTTACCCAAGGTTATAACTTTAATTTGTTTTGCTCATTCATTGCCTTCTTTTTTGTAGATGTGCATACGAGGCTTCAGAAAAAAAGCGGCTACCGTGAGTCAAACCTTAATTTTTTTCATTGAAAAAACATTTAATAATGATTCAAGCGTTTCACAACCTTTTTATTTACAAACCCATGCTGCGCAAATATTGTTTCTTACCAAAGCGGACACGATTATGTTAAGTATTAATGTATACATTGTGGTCATTTATAACACAAAATTGTAGTTTGATTGGTTGACAGAATTTCTGTAAGCCAATTCGTAATCTGCTTCGTTCTTTTATTTTTTGTAAAGATAGATAAAGAATTTAACATTTTGAAAGTCAAACATTAGAGAAATTTCAATAGTAAATCAATCTCAATCAATGTTTCTTGGCCATAAATCCGATCTCAATATACAAGGCGAGGCAGCTGCTGGCTGAACTGCCTTAGTTGTATCATGACAATGTTTTACAAATCATAAATTTTTTTGGTGAATAATTGCAAATTGATAAACTTTCCTCGTAATTAACTGCCTGGTTATGTTTTTTTAAGTTTACAGCTTTTATGCTTAAAAATCATTGAGGTAAGAGAAATAAAACAAACTTGGTGCTCGCAAGTTTGAACTATCTGTCCCTCATGAATTATTGTGTCAAACAAAGCTCGGAGTTTATCACAATAATACATTCAGGACAGATAATTCGTAAATTCGTTGATAATCTATTATCAGTTTATTTCAACCAGATTCTCATGAAGTACTATTGTCAAGTGTGTAGAAAACATTGCCGGATGTCTGGATTGTTATTTTTTATAATATGTTGAATTGGTTCATGCTCATTTTTATGTTAGTAATGACGTTTATGCTTTATGTGGATGATGGTACTGATGCTGGTGATGTTGATGTCAATGCTGTTGTTTATGCTGTTGTTTATGCTGATGCTGATGTTAAAATTCATTTTGATGTTGATGTCAATGCTGTTGTTTATGCTGATGCTGATGTTAAAGTTCATGTTAATGCTGTTGTTAATGCTGATGCTGATGCTGATGCTGATGTTGATGTTGATGTTGAAGTTCATGTTCTAGTTCATGTCGATGCTGTTGTTTATGCTGATGCCGATGCCGACTCTGATTCCCATTATTCCAACTATTTATTGTCATAAGCACAATATAATCATGAATATTCGTATTAAATTGGTTTTGAATATTTCTTCATATCAACATGCACATCGCATTGTAAGCCACGCTCAAGCATTTGCAGCGCAAACTTTTTCATCATTGTTCATGTTTTGCAAGTTTGTGATATCATCAATTTGAAAACATTTCATCCGTTTACCATATCTCAATTATAATCGTACATGCTTTATATATTTCATACTTTGAAATACAATAAAATAATTACATATCATACCCCATATTATGAATATTTTGTCACGATCATAAAAAATTAACAAAGATCACGTTTTGGTTATTTCTGTTTTTCATGCCCTGTTATTTCGAATGCTTTGAACTCGTTACTTAAATCATTCAAGATGAAAGTTCTTTACCTTCAGTGCCCACTCATATCAGACATGGGACAGTAACGTGTGATGCAGACAACTGTCAAGTAACGTGTGACGATGGCTACTCTCCCAATAAACACCAATTCCATAATAAATGTATGCTGTCGCCAGACTGTATAAAACAACACGCTCAATGCACTGGTTAGTTATTTTGGTCTTCTGAATTATGAACGATTAATAAATCTTTCGCTTAAATATGTTTTACTTCTGCAATAATGGGATAAATGACTGAATGCTTCCTTTGTCTTAGATCAAAGATATTTCAAAACAGTTGTGAAATCCTGAAAATTTCCATTTGTTATGGTTAAGAGTATCTAATGAAAAAAAAAGAATAACAGATGCATGCCTCATTCTTAATCGAGATAACACTTTTCGACCGGTAGACATATATGTGCATATATTTGAACCTAATATGTAAAAAAAAGAGATTAAAAAGATTTTAAAGGGGCAGTAGCACGAATATAAAGTGATGTCAGGAAAATGAAAATTAATGGTTCCGATTGAAAGATAATGTATTTAAACTAAATGGAGCATTAATAATTCACATATATAATGTAAAGTTTAGCCATGTGATTCCTTTTTCTTACACAAAATGAATAAAAGGTGTTCACATAAAATGGCCGCCAATGGATTTTATGTGAATCTTCAAGCCTTGTCCTCTGACTATGAATGATTAACTTGTGTAATAAGATTTTTGAATCTGTAAAGATAATACATTTAGCATAAGTATACAATTATCAGTGAAAATTTCAAAAAATCCAAAATGTCAATAAACATGCTACTGCCCCTTTAAGGTTTGAGTCATACATTTAGTTTTTTTTTGCAATCAGTTCAAAAATATTTTACACCATTGTTTCTTACAAGCAAGTTTTAGTGAAATAATACTTTTAAAACGTGGCACTAAAAGTCGATATAACTCTTCATTGCACTCAGGTCATGTATCACAAGTTTTTTTAGGTGTTCAGATCATTAGGATTATTCTAAAAGACAGACCTGGTAGAGATGAACCACGACAATACTCCAATGACTAAATAGCTACATGTATATATGATGCAGTTGAAATGTTGAACCATCATTGAAGTTACACAAATACTTTGATACTGAATATTACATCGTTTATTCTCTGAGTTTTAGTTTTATTTATACGGTGCACCCATTCCATCTGTTCCATTCGCCTGTTGGTTCAAAAATATCCTTGAGCTTTTACGCATCAGTGAATTAATCTCCAAAAAGTGGATAATATCGACCTTGTCGTTTTCTTACATAACTTTGAAAACATTAAGAATTTGCGATTTAAGCATCTCCTGTATATTTGAACAGACAGTAAATCAAAATTATCTGTTGCTGATAATGAAGTTGTTCGTTCTTCCTCACGAAACATATGCTTATCAAACATATTTAAACACAATCCTATCCAGCAAAATTTTGCTTATGGCCATGTTGAAACCTTTGTAGCGTTTCTTTGGACTCTAGTTTAGTGCTTTAGTACTTTCGTGAACTTTAAAGCATATGATTTTCTCTTATTGATTGATATCACTGGTTCATCATAATCAATCATGAAGAAGAGTAGTTCAAATTAATACGAGATTATGTTCGTATCTAATGTACAGCAACACACTGTGGAAGTCCACCATCAAGATCGCGCGGGTCCCTCGACTGTTCATCACACGACCACGAGTATGGCAGCTCTTGTATTTTAAAGTGCAATGAAGGTCATGAACCTGGTCATGAACATACAACTACCCATTGTCAATCATCAGGCAAATGGTCAACTCTAGCCTCTTGTCATGGTATGTACACGTAGAGTACCTCAAGTTCTTATGGAATTATAGCTTTTGATGAGCCTAAATTATTGCAACGCTAGTTTCTGGAAAGAGGTTTGTACATTAATTTCATTCGTACATTGTTCATTGTAATCATGAAGTTATATAATATAAAAGTATATAGAGGATATTATATGAGTGTCCATGACATACTATGTTTACGACACGAGTGCCTAAATATTAGTTTTTCCGAAGCGAGAGCGAGTGACGTAAACATAGTATGTCATGGGCACGAATATAATATTCTGTTTATTACCGTAGTCCCAAAATTAAAGAAAATACTCAAAAACATCTTCTCTGCATAGGAGGACTAGCTGCCACCGACCTGTATAGATTGTGACGTCAAAGCTGAACCGTGACGTCAAAGCACTGTTTTTAACGTGACGTCACAATGAAAAAGTGATATTTTGCTCTAGGGCAACATATGAAAAATATGAACCTCGATATGACTGCCCTCGTAGGTAATAAATAGGGGATACTAAACGATCTTCCATTTAATACTATTTTTATTTAACGAGTTAATGGTTTTGTATAAAACGAGCGAAAGCGAGTTTGATACCAAATCATTCATGAGTTTAATAAAAATAGTATTAAATGGAAGGAAGTTTAGTATTCTGTTTATAACTTGCCCTAAAATCACGCAAACTTGCCGAAAATGTGCTGAAAATAACAGTTCCGCGACTCGGCACCAATTGTGACGAAGCGCTTACATTGTGACGTCACAACAGTTCACTTCTTCGACGTCATACTTGCATTGTGATATTACACTAGTTTAATATTGCCGTATAAATATAATAATAATATTAATAATAATAATGAACTTTTATAGCGCCTAACTTCCAATCATACAATTGCTCAGCGGCGCTTTATGACGTCTGTGATAGTTCATGAAAGTAGTGTGTGAACAGATAAGTCTTTAGTTGAGTTCGAAAGTTCTTGTAGTCGCTAGCTGATCGAATCTCTAGGGGAAGGGAGTTCCATAGTTTTGGCGCTGCAACAGAGAAGGATCTTTCGGCTAAACGAGTTCTTGTAGCAGGGGTTGAAAGTAGAAGCTGGTCTTTGGATCGTAGAGTTCTAGTAAGTGTGTGTGGCTGGATTAGGTCTTTGAGGTAGGTTGGTGCAGCTGCGTCATTTAGGACAGAAAAGGTGATGCAGAGAACTTTGAAAATAACTCGCTGTTGAACTGGTAGCCAGTGTAGATTGAACAGTACAGGGGTGATGTGACATTGTTTTGCAGAGTAAAATATACATTGCCGTATCTTACACAGGCGTGTAATAAGTAGTAATACTATATGATTGCATGTAGATATATTACGTTTATGTTTTTCTTATTGTTATGCAGCAATAAGCTGTGGAAAACCACCCTCAACATCTCAAGGATCCATCGACTGTTCATCACACGACCACGAGTACAGAAGCACGTGTAAACTGACGTGCAGTAACGGATACACTTCCAGCAACTCACACACAACTACTCAATGTCAATCAACAGGACAATGGTCAAGTCTGGCGTCTTGTGACGGTATGTCAACCAAGTTAACTTTAAGCTTGTATTGAACTTATACTGCAATAAAGTTTTTAAAAAATTTAACTCATTTTTATGAAGTGATGGCATATAGAAACCATTTCAATTTTGAGAAAAATTGAAACCTTGAAATAACAACTTGAAAACAAAAATCATGAAAACAAGAAACATGAATCTCAACGTTTTGTTTTTTGCAGATTTGCATATCACGTTGCCATCGAAAATATCTTTTTAAGGTCAAGACATAATGAATTGATAACGCCCATGTAATTGTTTTATGCTGCTTAAGTTCTGATTAACAAATTTTGATTTCAAAGAGGCAAGGTTTTTCCCTTTACATAAATTTACTTTTTATTTTGCCATAGATGGCAGCTCGTATGCTTCCAATACTGATGCCGTTTTTAAAAAATGCCAACAAAGATTACATTTCTTGCGCAAGCTGCGATCCTTTAATGTAAATGAACGTGTACTATCCCTCTTTTATCATTGTTTCATGAAAGCATATTAACTTTTTCCTTCCAATGTTGGTATGGTTCATTGTCTTTGGTAAACAAATAACGCTTAGAAAAAGTGGTCATATTGCTGGTAAAATTGCCGGGGTTTCATTTGTAAATCTATCTTATCTTTACGAAAAAAGAGTATTGAAATTATCTCTGAAAATTTTGTCAGATCCAGATCATGTGTTGCACTGTGAATATGTTAAACTTCCTTCTGGAAGAAGATACTTACTGCCATGTTTTAAAACCAATAGGGGTAAAAATATTTTCATTCCTTGCAGCGTTCGCCTTTTAAATGCTCCTTAATTTACACGCATGATTGTGGTTGTTCTTTGTATTCCTTGTAACTATGTTGTTTGTTTTTATTGTACACCAGCTCTGTAATGATACAACATGAATTCCCTTCGGGGTAATAAAGTATTATTATTATTATTATTATTATAAGATTCCCTGAGACAACTGACGGCAGACCCTTATAGTCTACACTTTTGGAACCCTATCTTTTCAAACCTAGATAACCTAAGAAATACATGCTCAACTATTACTTGTTACTTAGCGTGTCCATTTTTACGCTGAGTATCCGGTTATAAACTTGTGTCCAAAAGAAACGCTAGCATACAAATCGCTAGATACACCCTAGAGGTCAAGTCTGCTACTTGTAATCGTAAAGATGTTCTCAACATTCGTATATATATTCTGCCCTTTGATCAGATGATATGAGATATCCATCAGAGTCATACGTATTATGTTATTTGAGTGCACTGTTGGTCTTAGCCCTCTTTGGGTCAAGATACATTGTCTGTATCCATTATCTGTTGTTGTTTAGGACTAAGTTAAAAGTGTTAAATGTGTGATTGTTAAAGTTTGCTCCTACAGAAATCAAGTGCTCAAGTCCACCCTCTGTACCACACGGATCTTACCATTGTGCATCAACAACTCACAAACCAAATGACAAGTGTACTCTACAGTGTACAGCAGGCTACAAACCTCTACATGGTGCATCTAGTATCACCTGTCAGACATCTCGGACATGGACACAACATTCATCATGTGTTGGTAAGAACGTGATGATAATTTGGGATTTAAGGTAATTAAGGGATCCCGCGAGAACAAAATTATATATTTTACCAGGCGCAAGGCAATATGTTGTTATTAAAAGAACCATTGTTAAAACGAAAGTACTATTTTCTTAACCCAAATAGTTGAAAAGTGTTCATACTAAAACGGCCGCTAGAAGTTTGTTATATAACATGATAAAATTCTTTATAACTACCGATATCTCGACTTGAACAGCAATGTTGGCTTACAATTGGTTAAAACCGGTTTCATGTCGTAGGTATATTTTACTATGTTAAACTGGGCCACGCGCTCCCCAAGTAACAAGAAACAACATAGTGTCAATAGTTATCTGTCTTGTCCCGTGTGCGGTAAACACAGCCTATTGCTATGTTCAGTTGCTGTAACGTCAGATGATTGGCAAACTTTCTTGTACATGCTAAAATCATTGATATATAATAACTTTACTGTTATTAGTAAATTGTTATTCACATAAGAGGTTGGTACCCATAAGTAAACAGTAACAAGTCATACGATTTGTCAACAGCTTGTCGGCCCACTGACTCTGCAATTTGCAGCGAGTTTTCCTATCGAAGAGCTTGAGATTCAGTACCTCTGTACGGTACTAGACTATACTTTTGATCATTAACATGATGGTATAATTCTTTGTAAATACCTAAAGAGAAACAGTGATTTGTTGAGTCGCCATTATGACCTTCCTCATCTGTTAAGCCAAATTTAAGGCTTTTAATATGGGTGCTCGTCGTGATAAATTCGTTGCCACGTGTCCGCAAGTTTGATATGGAGTTTTGTCATGTGTCTGAGTATTTTTATAACTACTAATAACTGGTCTCGCAATGACTCTGTTTCCCTTCAAAAGTAAAGACATATAACAATAACTGTTACTGTATATGACAAATAAAAAACATGCCAAAACGTAAACAAAACCTTCAAAATATGATGATTAAATTGTCACATTAAGTACAAAGATGGACCATTTTCACTTCTTTTTTCTAGCACTTTTAAAGCATTTTTACAACAGTATCTTTTAAATAGAAAATTTGAAATAAAATATTTAAACTGACCATATATAACCATAATGAGAACTGGCGATTACTTATTTACCATTAAAGTTACAGGTCTGCTATTTTAGCACAAAGTACTAAACTGAGGGAGTGTTACAACACAACAAAGCAAGTTCCTCTGAACACGTAACTTTTTATGATATTCAAATCCAAAGAGGTGTAATATTTCTTTTGGCGTTCAGTTTATTACGATCTATTCGACAAAAGAGATCATAGATAACGACTTTGTTTCTCAAGGGTTATACTTCCTTCCACAGTTATAACATGCCCAAGACCATCGTATGTACCCAACGGATCATACCACTGCTCATCAACAGCTCTCAAACCAAATGACAAATGTACTCTGCATTGTTCTCAAGGCTACAAACCTGTACATGGTGTATCAAGTATCATCTGTCAGACTTCTGGGACATGGACCCAACATTCATCATGTGTTGGTAAGACAGACAAAGCTTTTTTAACTCTCGTGAATACTTTTAGGGTTGTCAAAGTTGAGTTCTTGATGGCCACGGTGTTAATCTTTTGGTTAACACAATCGCAGTACAATTGAACTATGCCAAATAGAGAATAATAACATGTAAAAGCCAATACGATAAAATCTATATTTTAATTACTGCCCTTGCTTAATAAACTGACGTCCAATTTTTTTTACCTTTTTAAACTGAAATATCGAAAACAATTTGATATAAATTTTGTCAGTTAAGTTTGAATTAACAAAGGTAAAACGTAGACGTGTAAATGGCGACTGTCAAATATGGCATCCTGAACAAAACCTTGATCTATGTGAAAGAACATTATCTTCACGTTTTTTTCTATTTTAAATGCACTATTTCTTAGCTAAGCAGCACAAATCAATCATTCGCTTGACCACTTGTCCACCGTCTATGCTGTCGCAAGCGGTGTTACCTCCTTTATTTTCGAATACATACCATTATAACTAATGCGTCTCTCTACCGGACAGTGTGGTGAAATTAAGTAATGAATTTCAATGTAAAGGTGACATGAAATTATCTTCAATGCTTCCTTTAACAGCTATCATATGCTCAAGTCCACCTACTGTACCAAATGGATCTTACCAATGCTCATCAACAACTCACAAACCAAACGACAAGTGTACTCTACAGTGTACAACAGGCTACAAACCTCAACATGGCGCATCTAACATCACCTGTCAGACTTCAGAGGCATGGACCCAACATTCATCATGTGTTGGTAAGACAGACAAGCTTTTTTAACTCTCCTGATCACTTTTAAGCATGTCGAAGTTGACTTCTTGATGGCCATGTAAAAGCCCATAAGACAAAAACTACCTTTTAATCCCTACCATGGCTTTATAAATCATCGTCCAAAAGAACTTTTACCATTTTGAATTGAAATATCGAATTCAATATGAATGTTATCAGTTAAGTTTGCGTTTTTATAGCTATTATTTAGCACTATTCATGACTTATTGCGAAAATTGCAAAATAGTCATTTTCGTTAACTAGGTGCTGGGGATGATAAGGTTTTATACACTCAGGGGTAAAATAAACGATACCAACTTTTCAAAAGAGTACAAAACACAATTCTGTTGTAAATGAAATGCGACTACGAGCCCTTGCGATAGGCACATCTGTTGTGAAGAAGTACTCACAATTTCAAACATCAAAGTATAATACTTATAATTGTATGACTATTCAAATACACGAGGGGTCAAAAAACAGGTTTTTCGATGTTATTTTTGGTCATAATCTTTGGAATTGGAATAAACTAATTATGAAATTTTAAAATCTATGAAATCTAATATGTTATCAATATAAATAACCCTTGTAGAAGTTAATTTGTTCACGCATTTTGCCTGTATTTTGGTTTAAAAACAAGAAAAAGGGCCATTTTCACTATCCTATCTCGTCTAGTTAAGGAGATTTTTTAACAGCGTTTTTTTGAAAGGCTTGTATTCCAAAAGCGTTAACAGATATAGCTCTAAAATTAAAAACTTAGTTCAGTTAGCTCTGGAATACATGAATTAACTCTGTTTCAGCCGAAACTATCAATCGTAGATTAACCTATTATGCATTTTATATGGTATCGTTTCTTTTGCCCCTGAGTGTAACTGTTTATAATGTATGTTGGTCAACGCTTGAATGAAAAATACAAAAATAACGCCAAATGACGTTCTAAAAGTACTGAAGGCTGATAACTGTTACTTAAGACGATTGCTATCGTTGTCTCTGAGTGAAAAGTCAAAGGTTGATATGTCCTTATGTCCTCTCGGACAGTATAACTCAAAGCTTGATATGTCGATATGTCCTCTAGGGGCTTACTGGCTTACCAATTGATAATCATTGGTCAGTTTACATTCCATATGCGATAAGAACCTCAGGATAAGCATGCAATAAAAAAATAAAAAACGTTAACTGCGATTGGTAAGGTCTCGAGGCTCACCAATAGTACGATCACAAATACGTTTCAAAATAATGTGCTAGTTTACATCAAAATTTTCCCATTCAGAACTTTTGATGGAGATTTAATGTGAATGTTAAAGCTGCTGACAGGTGACATCATTTGACACTATATTGTTGTCCTTACACATGGTAAGTGATGACATACGAATTATTCACACCTGGTATTTAAGTAGCACATTTTATTACTTTAAAGAAATGTTGACCCCTGCTCACATAATAAAAGTTATGTGAAGATAGTTTGTACCGGTTTTTGTACTTGAATCAGATGGATACAAAATGTGGTATAGTGCCTTTTAGACGGCAGTTTATTAGAATACCTCTGTCAATTCCCAGTTCATTTAAAGCCTTCTTCATTCAAAGAACTTTAATTTGGAATGATCCCTTTACTTGAAAGCCATTCTGTCAACATTCTCAAAAGTGAAAGGGCAATCTTACAAAATCGCAAATTGAGTTTATGTATGTTTTTGTAGGAAAATTATATAACATATACCCTTAAACAAAGAAATTCATAGTATAATTTTAAATTCTTGGACTTCTGTAAAAATGTATATAACAATACAACTGTCATATTTCTTCTCTGAACATAATCCTTACATGATTATTTACCCTTTCTGTGTAAAAACGGAGACATTTTAGCGATTTCGTTCTTTAAAGAAGCATTTGAAAACAGTTTTTGCAACCTCTGCTTAGGAAAATCTGTTAAGCAAAAACAACATGTAGAAAGCATAAAAGCATGTGGAACTAATAATTAACAAAAGGTAAATATGGTTTCAATATTTTTATTCTTGTAGCATGAAAATTAGGTTAAATTTAAATAATGCCAAAGTGGCGAAAATAGGAAACATCGCCGCACGTCCAATTAAACTTCAGTTTCAAAATCTGCTGTCGTTTTAAATTACAATATTTAGTCATATCTAGTTTGTTCGATTTTCGACGAAAGGAAGCCAATATTTGTTGGACAAAGAGTGCTATCAAAGCCAAAATTATCTTCATCCGGGTCAATAGCTTGTGTCACAGCAATACAGATTACTTAAAAGATCAATGTTTTGTGAAAAAAAGTCGACACAACTTTAAGGAGCCGTTTTCCTGAAGTGAATATTCGACCAAGAGAGCTAGTTATCGGCCCTGTTTTGAGAAACTTAAAAATGTTCAATCGCCGTCAATGGTGTTTTAAAACCTGGAGGGTTAATCTTTTAATCCTTAGTAAAATCTGGTTTTGTAACCAACCTCACTGTCTGGATTGTGCGCACAACAAATGTACTCTATTATTAGTATTATTAAGTGACTTTAGCGCCAAATAAGGGATAGATAACACACAAGAACACAAGAATGTCAACATGTTTGCTAACACTGTGTCTACAGCCTTGTTCAATTTCACTTTCTTTCCATTGAAATTATGCTCTTAACTAAATGTTAATATTCTAAGCAGATTGATTCATGCAGGCTTTTTTTAAAGAGTATATTTCATGTATGACATCATAAAACAACAATAATTCCAGAAGACAAAACCCCAAGATTTGAAAATTGTGTTTTAAATCATTGACATTAAAAGTAAAGTTTACTTCTCATAGTCATTGAGATGTCTATGCGTATTTATTCTGAGAGTATATGTTTTAAATTCGGGTATGAACGTGCTCGTCAATTCTGCTTCAGAAAAACGATGCCCTGACCTTCCGAGGGTCGCGAACGGCAAATTCCACTGTCTTTACAACCCCATAGTCCACAAACCACATGACGTATGCGATTTACAATGTGACCCTGGCTACAAACCCGATTCGAGGCTCGTTCACACAGAATGTTCTGAAACTGAGAGATGGACATCTTCAGCGAATTGCGTGGGTGAGAATGCTTAAACGGCAATTTGATTCAAATATCTTAAGTTGGCTTTATTTCAATAAACTGTCAAAACGAAAAATTAAAAAAACATGCATCTTAAAAGTATTCAAAAATATACAAATGCATAATAATGTATGTATATACTTATTCAACCCATTTCAAGCTTCTAGAACGGGTTATTAAATACATCATTGATAAAGTGTTCTGTTTTTCAGAAATGAAATGTCCAAATCCTCCACCTCTTCAGAACGGTTGGTATACCTGTGGGCATACATCTCACTACGGAATTGGCAGCACGTGTCAGCTTCATTGCAATCAAGGCTATAAACTAAACACTCAAAATGACCATATTAGCTGCGGAATATCTGAAACGTGGTCTAAATCTTCCATGTGTGTTGGTAAGAATTAAAAGGTTAAATGATAATGTATAAATCCGATTTATTGTATACCTTTCAAAAGAGTCATTGATAAATAAGGTCCCTCACATACAACATTTTATTAAAAATTAAATTTTAAAGATTGTCTGTATGGAATGATGTTTTAAAGATTTAGCCATTTGAACAGCGAAAGGACATAAAAAGAGCCACATGTATAAAACAATCTACATTTTACCATTTCCATCAATCAAAAATGATTTTTATAGAAAATTTAATCATCTTTATTGAATGTAGCATTTTCTCAAAGTTTATTTTCAACAATGAAAGACATGTTAGCAATATGAGAATCTTCTATTTTTTTTGTATTTTGTTCAAGAGAAGCACTGTCCATCTCTACCAACTGTTAACAACGGGAGGTTCGTCTGTTCTCACAACTCAAGTTATAAACCACGTGACATCTGTGATCTCAGCTGTGATCTCGGATATAAACCAGACTCCCTGGTTACACACACAGAGTGTCTTTCTACAGAAACATGGACACCATCTGCAACATGTAAAGGTAAAAGTGGCCGGATACATTATTTATTCTCCAAACACATCGTGGATCATTGCTGGCCTCCGATATGCATGATGCGTTATCTGTTGATTTTCATGACATAAGAATTTTGACATTTTGAAGTCACAAAGAATATTAGTGAAATATTCCCTGTGTTTCTGACTTTTCTTTGTGATCAATCTTTAAAAGCTCAAATTTCAGAAGCATATTGATTTTTACAATGTATTTGTCTATCTCAAACAACAGAATACATTATAAAGTAGTTAATTCTTATACGGGTATTGACTACGTCAAATAAGCTGTAAACATTTCAGAAATACAATGCCAAGATCCCCCTTTGGTTACCAATAAAAGAATCTCCTACGACAAACCAAATTTTGATAGAAGAAATAATTCTTTCAGAAATACTATGCAAAGATCCTCCTTCGGTTATGAACGGGAAGTACTCCTGTGTTGGCGATGCGACCCATAGGATGTATGATACCTGTGATCTCCACTGTGGCACTGGATACAGACCAGACTCCCATATAGTACACACCCGATGTCTTTCATCAGGGACCTGGTCAAAATCGGCTTTATGTGAAGGTAAACAAACTAAATGAAGATACTGTAACACCAACGGGGGTAGGCCTCATGTAAACTAAGATAAACCGGACTTATTTACGTCCACTTAAACTACGTGCATGCGTGAGGACTAGCAAGAATATCTAGGAGTATATCTGGTAGCGAGAAAGACCAAGTCCAACTTCTGCTTTGCACTAAGTGACCTAGCTGTTTACATAATAAACCTACGCTGGTGTGTACCACAAGTTCGCCTGTTACTCCAGGAATAATCAAGTAATTTCTCTCAAACGTATAGGCGGATCAAACTTTAATGTAATTTGAGGTCAAGGATCCATCTTTGTATCATCCAGAACGAAAGTGTCTCATAGTGGCTCGAGGACAAAAAAGATAGCAAGAAAACGATGGACGCAGCCATGTTTGTTTACATCTGGAAGACTCGCTAATATGACTTGAGTTATTTAGCGCTACGTTCGGATAAGCGAGTCTCGAATGGAATTGTGGGACAGGGCCCGACTCAAAAGCGGGACTTACAATTTGCGCTCTCATTTTAACCTCGACACTATGAGACCTTCAACGTTCACAGTAACAAAACAACTCCGACTGATCGGAAAAACAAACTTGAAGAAGAAGACTGACGAGATAGTTAAAGTTCAACAATAATATTTATTCACATGAGATAATATCAATGCATAAAGAAGTTATAGCAAGTAAACTGTGATGAACCTAAGTGACGCCATTTCGCGCTGAACCAAGAACTTTTAACTATAAATACCCAAGATCACACTTGAATGCTTACCCCAACAATACAAGAAAAACTTAGAGAAAAAGTTACGACTAGAAAACTTAATATTTACGGGAATTCAGGACTTAGAAATAATCTATAAAAACTTAGGGCATACCTCGAAAGGGGAGCTGAAAGAAAGCTGAAAACAAAGCTGAAAGAAAGCTGCTCGTCTGCTAGCGGGTCCCCGGTCCCTTATATACCCCCTTGACCAGTGACCCGTAACCCCTAGCTACGCCCACGCGAGAAATGACGTCACTTCCCTATTGGTACCTATCCAAAATGGCTGCTGCTGATAGAGCGCATGTTCCGATACGGAATTGTTTTTGCAATGACAGTTATAAAAACGAAGTAGTGGCTGTAATTATACGGGAATGTGAAACAACAAAGTTATTACTATAATTACAAAAGGTGAGTAGGAAATGTCATTACGAATTTAGAAGATTATTTACCAAAAACCACCACTTCCATTTCAAAATATTGCGCCAAATGTTTTTATTATCACAAATACGATCGATCAGCAGGTTACCGGAAATAAACATAAATTATTTGACCCCCTATTTCTTACAACTTTCCCCTCCTAAGAAAATGATGTGTCCTCTCATCTTATTTAAATATACCCCTGACACCTACCTAACAATTATTTACTCTAAGTTTATTTCCTAAAAATGGACGTTTATCTTAGGTTATACGCCCAGCGTTTCAGCATCTATCTGAGGTTGTAGCCTTCACGCTTTATCATAAACTCTTGAAGTAAGGTTACAATTCAAGAGTTATTTTCCTATTTATTTGATAGATACCCTACATTAACATTTATTTAGCATATACATTCCGGATACATTTTACAATATATAGATACACACATCACAATGGTTATTTCTAAGTCTAATTCCACTAATAATAATAAGGTTCACCACAGTTCGAAAAAATATTGACACAATAAAATATGGTATGGCACAACATGGTTTAAATAATCGGGTACATGGCTCCCCTGTAACAGATTCCTGTAGATAACATACATTTTTATAAGAAGTTCACATGTGACATTAATTTTATACCTGAAATAAATTTTCTTTCCCCTGCCATGTACCCTGCAATAAATAGACCCTGTAACATCAATTCCCTGTAAATGACTTCCTGTAAATAAATTATCATATATGGACAATACGGGCCCTTAAATAATTATTTACAATACATAAATATTTGGCATTTGTAAAAATAATTCCTTGTAAAAGATAGATTTTATATACAATTTAAAAGCACCTTCAACAATATTAACAAATTTAACAATTTCAACATGATAAAATAAAACATTGACAATATGGAAATATATATACATGATTGGGGTTGCCACCAGGCCACAGGAGATTTTTAAAAAAAAATGCCTATACAGAGTTATACTTGCAAGTCCCCACTTATTCCCACCCTCTTTACTAATTAAACTTTACCTTCCCTCAGAAAATGGGGGAAATTCGGTTATCCGAATGGTGGTAACCCTGGCCGGGTGACCCCCCCCCCCCCCCCCCCACCTTCCACCAGTTCCCGGCGGTGTTCCTCCCGGTGCACCTTTGTACCGGGTAGGAACTGGTGGGTCCCCCCAACTAGCCCCCCTATAGAATTAGATGTGCTTGAACTTCTCCCTTGTCTAGCCTCTTTTATTTTTTTCTTTAGCGCAGCCTCCTTCTTTCTCTGATCCTCAATGGCCCTACGTAGTTCGAAAATTTCCTGCCCCTGTTTCCTAATGAGTTCTTGATTACTTTGCTCCCTCTTCTTCCTCCTCTCCTCCTCTATCTCCCTCCTCCTTTTCTCCTCATCCTCTTCCCTCTTCTCCTCTGTCTCTCTTCTCTCCTTCCTTCTTCTCTCCTCCTCTCTCTTCGTCTCCTCCTCCTCCCTCTTCTTCTTCTCCTCTGTCTCCCTTCTTTCCTTCCTTCTTCTCTCTTCCTCCTCTCTCTTCGTCTCCTCCTCCTCCCTCTTCTTCTTCTCCTCTTCCTCTCTCCTCTCCTTCCTCCTTATCTCCTCCTCATCTCTCTTCTCCTTCCTCCTTCGTTCCCCCTCCTCTCGTTCTCTCTTCTCCTCCTCCTCTTTCTTCTTCCTTTCTTCTGTCTCCTTCTTCTTTCTCTCCTCCACCTCTTTCTTCTTTCTTTCTTCCATCTCTTTCTTCTTTCTCTCCTCTTCCTCCCGCTTCTCCTCTGCCTCCCTTCTTTCCTTCTTTCCTTCTTCCTTTCTTCCGTCTCCTTCTTCTTTCTCTTCTCTTCCTCCCGCTTCTCCTTCTCCTCTGTCTCCCTTCTTTCCTTCTTCCTTTCTTCCGTCTCCTTCTTCTTTTTCTCCTTCACCTCCCGCTTCTCCTTCTCCTTCGCTTCCCTCCTGGCCTTCTCCTCCTCTCTCTTCCTCTCCCTCAGCTGATCTTGCCTCTTCCTCCTTCTCTCCTCCTCCTCCTGCCTTCTTGCTCGCTTTTCCTTCTCTGTTAGCTTCCGCTGGATGCGTCCTGCCTTCTTGAAGTTCCAGCCGTCCTCTGTGTCGGTGGTGGAGGACGCATCCAGCTCGTCCTTTATTCGCTTGAGTGGGGACGGGGTTGGCGACTCTGAGGGGGAGTCGACATCCGTTGGAACAAGGGGATGTTCCGCCTCTAGGTGCTTCCGTAAATCCCGGTGGGACACTGTCTCAAAAGAACAACTGCTGCACCTCATATCTTTTATTTCTAGTCTGAAAAAAAACAAACCAAATTATTTTCATGAATGAGCATCTCTGATAATATTTAAACAAGGATTCCCCAGTTAGCCCTTCCCTGGAATAGTTTCTTGGTTCAGCCCTAAGTACATCACTACCTTACACAATGTTTCTTGATCCTAAATCAGATAATCTTTCAGATATGACGGCGGTCTTCGACGTCTATGTGCTGTAGTCTCGTTCCCCGGATTTTCTGAAGTCAGGTCAGTCGCCAGTTCTTCTTCTGCTGAGTCTTCTCCCTCAGCAGGTGCCTGGATACTGGAAGAAATTTCAACTATCTCTTCTCTCAAATTTCTACTGACATAGGGCTTCATGCGGTTCACATGAATTACCTGGACTTTGCCCCTTGGTCCGCAGGCAACCTTGTAATTAACATCACTCAATTTCTCTTTAATCAAAAATGGACCACGCCAGAAGAACTGTAACTTTGGACAAACTCCCACTTTCCTCATCGGGAAGTACACCCATGTTTTCTTGCCTACCTCGTACGTCGATTTCTTTGACCTGCGATCATAATTCTTTTTCTGTCGATTTTGGCTTTGGCCTAAATTTTCTCTTGCCCTAAGATAGACATCCTCTAAACGAGACTGTAGGATGTCAACCCATTCATGTTCTTTTACCCTGCTTTCTGGTGGACAGCCAATAAACAGGTCGACTGGCAAGTTGACCTCTCTCCCAAACATCATGAAGTTCGGCGAGAACTTGGTACTGCTGTGCGGAGTTGCTCTGTAGGCCATGGTTACATATGGTAAGTACAGGTCCCAATCCTTCTGATTGTCTTGGACATATGCACTCAACATAGCCTCCAAGGTACGATTGAACCGCTCGACCAACCCGTCAGACCTTGGATGAAAGGGTGTAGTACGTGTCTTTTCCACACCTAAAAGGGAACAGAGATCCTGAAATAGATTGGATTCAAATTGTCTCCCTTGGTCTGAGTGAATTTGTCTTGGAATCCCAAAAGTCATAATGAATTTTTCCACCAAAATTTCTGCAACAGTCAGCGCTTCTTGATTGGGCATAGGGTAAGCCTCCACCCATTTGGTGAAGTAATCTGAAATGACAAGAATATAAATATTTCCATCTTCTGTTTCAGGTAGTGGACCTACAATGTCAAGTGCAACTCTCTCCATGGGGACACCTGCACCTGTAATCTGCATCGGACCCTGCTTTTTCCGAGACGGCGGCTTCCTCTTGCAACAAGTCTCACAGGAGCTGACCCAATTCTCCACATCAGCCCAAAGTCCGGCCCAGTAGTACTTCTGACGCAGTCTTTCCACAGTCTTGGAGACCGCTAGATGTCCACCGGTCTTCGAGTCGTGAGTCTGTTCCAGAACTTGTTTTCTTAATGCCTGTGGAACTATTGCCTGTAAGAGATTTGGTTTACCATCTTCAGACTGCCAAACCCTGAAAAGAACACCATCTTTCAGCTGGAGTTGGTCCCAGAGGGCCCAGTAAGTCTTGAACGTGTCACTGAATAGAGAGATCTCTGCCCAAGCCGGTCGGTTGTCGTGTTCTATCATCGGGCGAAGTTGCTTCAACACCGGATCGTCTTTCTGCGCTTGGATGAACTCGTCACAGATGGAGGGAATCACCTCCAAACTCCGTACGACCTCGGACTCTTGCTCGGCTTCATCGGCGGCACCACATTGGGGATATGGCAACCTGGAAAGTCCGTCAGCGTTAGAGTGTTTTCGACCAGCCCTGTGTTCGATGGTGAAGTCGTAAGTCGCCAGAGTCTCCAGCCATCTCGCCACCTGTCCGCACGGATCTTTAAACTGCATCAGCCATCGCAAAGCGCCGTGATCTGTACGAATTAGAAAAGGTTTGCCATACAAGAAATGTTTGTAGTATTTGACAAAGAAAACAATTGCTAACAACTCTTTTCTTGTCACACAATACCTTTTCTCACATTTGGTCAGAGCGTGGCTGGCATAGGCAATCGGTCTCTCTTCTCCATCTTGTACTTGACTCAACACGGCCCCAATAGCGAAGTTGCTGGCATCTGTGTCTAAAATAAAAGGTTTGGACAAATCAGGATGAGCAAGGATGGGAGCGTCACCAACTTACTCTTGAGTGTCTCGCAGGCCACATCGCAGTCTTCAGTCCACACAAACTGTCGGTCCTTCTCTGTGAGTTTGGCTAGGGGAGACGCTATCTTGGAAAAATCCTTGATGAAACATCGGTAATAACCGCAAAGTCCCAGAAAGCTTCGGACATCGGTCACATCGGTAGGACGAGGACAGTCTTTTATGGCTTCAATTTTCTTTGGATCGGTTTGGACTCCGTTTTCATTCACCACATGCCCCAGGTACTCTACTTCTTTCTGCAAAAGATGACACTTCTTGGGCTTCAGCTTGAGACCAGCCTTCCGGAATCGCTCGAACACTTCTGTTAGTCTGGCCAGAGATTCATCGAAGGTATTACCATGAACGATAACATCGTCAAGGTAAATGAGGCAAGTTTCGTACTGGAGTCCGGCCAAAACTGTTTCCATCAGTCGCTCGAACGTGGACGGTGCGTTGCAGAGCCCGAAAGGCAGAACCTTGAACTGATAGAGCCCAAACTTTGACATGAAAGCCGTCACGGGTCTGTCATCAGGATGAACTTCAACTTGCCAATAGCCCGACGTCAGGTCAAGGGTCGAGTACCATTGTGACCCCGACAGACTTTCAAGGGAATCGTCTATCCTTGGCAGGGGAAAACTATCCTTGACCGTTCGAAGGTTCACCTGGCGAAAATCAATACAAAAGCGCGTAGAAGAGTCTTTCTTGGTGACTAGGACAATTGGTGAGGCCCAAGGACTGTTTGAAGGCTCGATGACAACTTTCTTCAACATGTCGTCAATGTGTTGTTTCACTAAGTCCTGGCTGTGGACCGGCAATCTTCTTGGCGGTTGCTTCACAGGGTGGGCCCCTCCAACATCAATTCTGTGCTGTACTAGATCTGTTCGGCCAAGGTCATGCTCGTGCTGTGAAAAGATGTCTTGAAACTGGGTCAGCACTTGACGGAGTTGCGCCCCTTGTTCTTCCGTCAGGTTTTTCGAGCAGTCTTCCGCCATCTGTCGAAGATGTTCCGGCAAGATTCCCTCTGGAAGTCCCACTTTCCTCACCACACCTGCAATTTCAAAGTCTTCCTCCACTGGCCTGAAACTAACACAGTCACCCAAATAAGTACCCGGGTAAATTTTCA
Source organism: Steromphala cineraria (assembly GCA_916613615.1). NCBI lineage: Eukaryota > Metazoa > Mollusca > Gastropoda > Trochida > Trochidae > Steromphala > Steromphala cineraria. The sequence continues at coordinate 7,206,739 of OU744735.1, forward strand.
CATCTTTATCTGAGGGGTTAAGAACCCTTACAGCGATCTCGTCGCTCCCGGCACTTATAGTGTTAATGCTATGTGCCACCATTAGCTGATATTTTGTCATGAACTTAGCATTACCCTCAACGAGACAGTCCCCACTTGGAGATGGTTTTGCTTCATCTTACTGAATTCTACCTATCACAATAGACTCATGTCGCCCTGGAATAGAAACAGCTTCTTTACAGGAAACTCTGAAGCAAAAATCTTTATCTTCTTCGGCCCTGCAAGGTATCACACGAGCACCTATGTTCAAATTGCCGCTGCATACATCAAGACTGCACTGATAAACCTGTAAAAAGTCTAACCCTAAAATGCCTTGATTCCCAATGTCAGCAACCCAAAACTCGTGCCTACAAGAAAAATCACCAACTTGAACATCAAAATGTGCACGTCCCTTTATTTCGAGATGTCTACCATCTGCTTGGAGAACTTTCTGCGAGAGTGGAAGAAGAGGCGGACGTAACTCTGGAACAATCTTCTCAAAACACACCTGTATCAATCAACAAAGAAACATTTGCTTTATTTACATCAGCTGAAATGCAAATACCATTAGCTGTAACAATGGGCCCTTGAAATTCAGCCTCCCCTCGACCCGAAAGGTAGGCGTCATCTAGTTTCCCGAAAACTTAGATTTGGACAGCTTAGGGCAGTCCCTCTTGAAATGACCCATCTCTGAACAATAGAAACATGTAACATTTGGATTTTTGGCAGGATAACGCTTAGTCACTCTTTCATTTCCATACTTGTTTGTTCTCTCATTCTTCCCCTGAATTAACTAAGTTTCAATGGCGTTGGCTAAACCTGAAACTTGCATTTGCAGATCACCCGTGGCTTTCGTCTCTGTCAGGGCTCTGGTGAGCCTGCGACCACCCTGACGCTGCAATTCGGCCCGCTGAAAAGTCTCTAACTCAACCGCGGCATGCACTGCTTCATTCAGCGTCTTCGGTCTCACCTGCTGAACACGAAGCCTGATCTCGGATTCCTGCAAAGCATCAATAAAATGATCTTTCGACAATATCTCTAACAATTCCTGACTCGCATCAGGGTATGCCAGCCCAGTAAGTCTACGGATTGACTAACCCAATTCAGTTAAACCCTCATCACGTCTCCGGCTTCGGGACTTCAGCTGTACCTTGTGCAACTCGGTCTGGTTAATGGGGGCAAATCTCTGTGTCAGTGCCTGAACTAAAGAAAAATAATTCTGTCTCTCTACATGAGGTAAGTTTCCCAGAACTTCCTGAGCTGCACCCCGAAGACTAACTGCAAGGTAAGTAGCCTTCTGTAAATTACCCCAGTTATTTAAATCTGCAACCATTTCAAAGTGTACCTTAAAATTCTGCCAAGCTGTCTGTCCATCAAACGTCATAGGAAGTAGCGCTGGTCTCTCCTGGAAAACCCTCCGGTCAGCACGAGGCCGCACAGGATCCATAGTCTCGTTCTGATAAGGAATTCTTGAAGTTGGCCGTTCTTCGAAACTCCCCTCCAAGATTGGACCGCAGATCATGTCCGATCTCCTCTGGCTCCGGTCTTCCACAAAGCTGAGGCGTCTTCTCGTCTCAGAAAAAACACTGTGAAGCCCTCGGGCCCTGAGCCACTTCACTATCACCCGGCCGCACAGGTGACAACCTTCCTAGCTGATCTGAAATTACTCGGGTTATAAACCCGCTGTCGACTTCTGTCGCCTCTAAGGGTCCCTGGGAAGCAGCAACCCCAGTATCGCTAAGAAAAACCTGCTGCAGTTCCTTTACTTGACTACCCAATGAATCTATCTCTTGCTGGATGCTAGCGGCGGAACTACAACCAACTGGTCTACCTTCCGGATTGGCCATTCTATCCAATAGAGTTTATCCTAATAAACCAGAAACAGAAACCAGCAACCCCTCTAGGACTTTAACGAAACAGCACTTGTCTAGGATCCAACCCCGAAGTTCCTCCCGAACGAAAAGATGCAGTCGGACTGGAACGATACAAGTACCATATTTACTCATACAGTAAACTTCTTCCCATACTTGGTTATCAAAATCCAATTCACTAGCCTTACACCCCTAATTTGCCAGTATGGTATAATTTGCTAATAAAAAAAAAACTTTCAGCCTCGACTAGCAAAACGTGACAAGTTTCTAAACTTTCGATTGGAATTTCCAATTTTGACGAGTATTGGCTAGTAAATGATTAGCTATCATGAAACCTGTCATATGTTCCAACCCACCACACATCTAAGAATAAAACTAAATAGTACTTACTAAATAACTAACTAATAATTGCCTGAAAAACAATGTGCATGCGTGAGGACTAGCAAGAATATCTAGGAGTATATCTGGTAGCGAGAAAGACCAAGTCCAACTTCTGCTTTGCACTAAGTGACCTAGCTGTTTACATAATAAACCTACGCTGGTGTGTACCACAAGTTCGCCTGTTACTCAAGGAATAATCAAGTAATTTCTCTCAAACGTATAGGCGGATCAAACTTTAATGTAATTTGAGGTCAAGGATCCATCTTTGCATCATCCAGAACGAAAGTGTCTCATAGTGGCTCGAGGACAAAAAAGATAGCAAGAAAACGATGGACGCAGCCATGTTTGTTTACATCTGGAAGACTCGCTAATATGACTTGAGTTATTTAGCGTTACGTTCGGATAAGCGAGTCTCGAAAGGAATTGTGGGACAGGGCCCGACTCAAAAGCGGGACTTACAATTTGCGCTTTCATTTTAACCTCGACACTATGAGACCTTCAATGTTCACAGTAACAAAACAACTCCGACTGATCGGAAAAACAAACTTGAAGAAGAAGACTGACGAGATAGTTAAAGTTCAACAATAATATTTATTCACATGAGATAATATCAATGCATAAAGAAGTTATAGCAAGTAAACTGTGATGAACCTAAGTGACGCCATTTCGCGCTGAACCAAGAACTTTTAACAATAAATACCCAAGATCACACTTGAATGCTTACCCCAACAATACAAGAAAAACTTAGAGAAAAAGTTACAACTAGAAAACTTAATATTTACGGGAATTCAGGACTTAGAAATAATCTATAAAAACTTAGGGCATACCTCGAAAGGGGAGCTGAAAGAAAGCTGAAAACAAAGCTGAAAGAAAGCTGCTCGTCTGCTAGCGGGTCCCCGGTCCCTTATATACCCCCTTGACCAGTGACCCGTAACCCCTAGCTACGCCCACGCGAGAAATGACGTCACTTCCCTATTGGTACCTATCCAAAATGGCTGCTGCTGATAGAGCGCATGTTCCGATACGGAATTGTTTTTGCAATGACAGTTATAAAAACGAAGTAGTGGCTGTAATTATACGGGAATGTGAAACAACAAAGTTATTACCATAATTACAAAAGGTGAGTAGGAAATGACATTACGAATTTAGAAGATTATTTACCAAAAACCACCACTTCCATTTCAAAATATTGCGCCAAATGTTTTTATTATCACAAATACGATCGATCAGCAGGTTACCGGAAATAAACATAAATTATTTGACCCCCTATTTCTTACAATACAATGACATTAATATGTGGCAATATAGTTTTGTACATGTTTGACAGGTTTGATTGTTTATTCTGCTTACGTTCAGAACATTTGTACAGTTTGTCTTGAAAACTAAAGTCATTTATTTGACATTAAAGATAAAAAAAACCACCAGATATCACGAGTGTATATCAGGATGCATATGATTTATTTAAAGAATATTCATAGCAGCAAGGTATTTTTAAACTTTAAATTCATTATGTAACATTTAACCATAAAAGGTTTATGGTTTTTATTTTATTCCTTTATAAATCCAAATAAAGAAAACCATCACAGTTGTAGTGTATATTATTTGTAAGATACTCATGGTTCCATTAAGTAAACTCTCTAATTAAAACCTAACAATGTCTCCAATAGCCTTACCAACTTCAACATCACCGATTAGAACATGGAAAACTACGAAACAACTTACCCCTTCCGACGCAAGCAGGACAGCGATAACATTGTCTACTCAACACAAACATCAAACGACGACCACAAAAGGTTAAAAAGCTATATGTACTTAGGCTTAACTAGGTGGGTAACCCTGTTAAATTTCACCTACAGTCATATCATATTATTATTTTGAAATGAGAGCACATTTCACATACACCAGTAAAAATAATTAATCTATTTAAAAAAAAACCTATTCAACACATTAAAACATTCATTAAATAATTGTGTAATAAAGATCTTGAAACTGAGTTAGTACAATAATCACTGATTGTTTTATTGTTTGATTGTTTTGCAATTGTGTTATCAAGTGAGATAGCATTTCACCTAATTAACTTGTTAATTACGACCACACGCAAGCTGATTGACACTGACGAGACGCTTGAGGCTGTGAGTGATATTTCCCGACCACTGATAACAAATGACCGCTATTGACAAATTGTATCTTCGGTTGGGACAAAATAAGGGTGGCCGCTGGCCGCGTAAAGCAAGTGGCTGATCTACAGAGGTTAAATATAACATGAAATCGACCGGGAGGACATAAGGTTGGCCGAATCAGGCAGGTGACCGCTCTACAGAGGTGACCGCTAATACAAGTTCGACTGTACTTTGTACAGACATGCTGTTGTTTCAAGTATTCAACAATACGTATTATTTTTGCAATATTCAAATATTCTTCCAAATATGTATATTTGTTTTTTTTGTACACTGCTCAAATAAATTTAGATATTTACTTCTTTATTTTGGGCAATGATTTTATATCTCAGAAGTGAACAGCAGCATAAGCAATATGATGGATATTTACTACAGTACAACCTGTCGGATGTGAGGTGTGTTCTGGACCGTTGTGTGGATTCATCCCTAACAATGACCCTCTTGTAACCTGCCCAGCAGACAAACCTTACTGCATGAACCATGTGGATAACAAATACGATGGAACTAAAAATGTCACCAAAACGTATGTCAATAACATATTCTGCAAATCTCTGCTTTATGCCTGTGGAATTACTTTTTCACTCAGTAAATACCTGTATTTACTAAAATATCTAGGAAATGCACGTATTCATTAGATTGAAAGATATTTTACATCATACATTTACTAAACGTGTTTCCTTACAAATAATGATATCATATTATTAAATGAATGAATGCATATCAACATTTACTTTAGATTAAATGTTCAAAAAACCTGTCTTTTTTCAACACCTTTCTTCATTTTTGTGTTCCTTATTCCTTTTATATTAAAATGCTTCATAAAAATGTTTTTGATATATGAAAAAGTTCATAAAAGAACCATAAGAATAGGAATGTTTTAGTTTTTTTTGAGGAATCAGCTATAGTTTTAGTTAAAATTTTGATAGTTAACATATCATTGATACTTTACTTTGTAATAAAATAAACCAACTGATTCTAATTGTGACACTCTGTATTAGTGTAAATTAATACACTTTTGATGATTTTTATGCCCCAGCCATGTATGGCAGCGGCATATTGGAATACCCTCGGTTGTACGCCCTTACGTCCGTCCGTACGTACGTAACCACTCTATACAGGGTATTGTTTATCCACTTCTCCTCAAAAACCATTCAACAGATTTAATTGAAATCGCACACATGGCTTTTAGGCATCCTAAGGGTGTGCATCTCATATTTTGTTTTTGAATTTTTGAATTTTTTTAAATTTCTGTCATGTTGAACTTAGGTGAATTTTTGTGCAAGTGAAAGCTCATAGTAGTGTGAATGGGTGGTATTGTTCATCCACTTCTCTTTAAAAAGTACTGGATAGACTGCGCTATTCTTCCTAACATGCTTTATAGGTATCCTAAAGGTGTGCACCTTATATTATGTTTTGGATTTTTAAATTTTCTACATTTTAATGGATGTTTGAACTTAAATTAAGCTAAAGATGTGCATCTCTTTTTAAAGTCTATGGTTGAAAACATTGAAAGCTTTTTTATAAGCTGGGGCATCTGTATCCCATGGACACAAATTTTCTAGTTTCATGTTGATACTGATTCAATATGATTGTCACATGTTGTTGCAAGGAAGATGAACATTTACTTTCAGATGTACATCTGCCGTGGAATGCAACACAAAATGGTGGCATGGAACTTCAGACAAAAGCGACTGTGTTGACTTCAATCCAAAGAACATCTACAGCTATCCTTTATCCTGTTACTACTGTTGTACAGAAGATGGGTGTAACAGAGCAGTGGTGCCTGCTCGAAAGACTTTGTTTACTGGTCATGACTAAATTTGACAAATGGAACACTTATCAAAGCCTGTATTTGATATGTAGGTTGAAGTGTAAATGGATACTAGAATAAACAGATATACATAAAACAAACTTTAAACGTTTATTTCTTTTATTACATCATTGTAAGGGACAAAGTATATACACTTGAGACTTCTGCCATTGTGAATTATCCACATTAAGTTTTGATTTTGAATTCTTAGTAATGTTTTCCTTATTAAACTATGTCCCATCATTAGTGGAGGAAACTAGTAACTCTACAGCAACAACCGTCTGTCCCTGAGGCGTCGCCATCCTGTCTTGCTACATTACAGATCACATTTAACATAGCAACATTTACATATAGCATAATTTGAATATATATAAATAATCGCAGGTTATTTCAAGTTTTCCATTACAGTTGTAACAAAACCATATATAGAAGAAGCTGATTAGTCCTTGAATAGAAGATGTTAGGTAGACAAGAATTTTATTTTTTAAGCAGTTGCAAGGCGAATGAGCGTTATATTTGTCAATATTATATGTTATGTTACTTTAAAGGTCATTTTGAATGTATGTGAAGTATGCTTTCAGATCATTTTGAAAATGGTGTATTTCTCAGTTGTTATTATCATGTTCAGTACTCTGTTGCTGTATTTTGGATATGCAAGACAAATGTTTCTCAATTATTTCTTCAAAATTATTTTGGGAGAAAAATTAACAACTGAGTGGCCAGAATTGCAAATGAGCTGTGTCTTGATAATAATTGTGTCAATATCCTCGAAGCTCGCAGTTTATCACAATAATTAACTCAAGACTGATAATGCGTCATTCCCTCCCAAGAAGATGTGTTAATCTTAAAGTGACACAGAGTATCTTTCTTAATATTTTATTTATTTATACAACATATCTTATATGCTGATTGAAGTTCATATCTCATCACTGGACTTGCAACCATATCCATTTATGCATAATATCTCTGAAATGCTTGATTTTATTGAAAAATCAAGAAAACATCTCAAATACGTTTAAATATTCGACAATATGCATCCAATTAATTAACCTATTAGTTACAATACCTTATAAACACTATCAAATCAAATATATCTTCCTGTCAGCTTATGACAAGGTTTCAAAATTAAATTATGCGAATTTGCGCGCGCCACTCGAAAATCAAAATCCCAAATTTAAATGGCCGTATTTTCGCTCTAATGTACTGATTGACCTTTACCTTGTTATTTTCAGTAACAGTTAGTGGTTCCCGATGTAATAACATCGATTTCCAAATTTGACATATGTGATGCTGTCTTATGTGGAGATTCTGAGACAAAGCAGTGATGTCTGCTGTGAATCCATTGTTGATGACTTACAAATCCCATATAGTGCTGTTGCTACTACTTCAAGTGGTCAAGTACAGTATCAGATTTCAGTTGAGTGTTAGCTTCACTTTCACCTACAAGTACTCCTATATGTTCTTCATTGACAATAAAAGAACAATGATTGTACATCACTCTATCTACATGTACGAAATTCTTATCTACGTTGGTCCTTTAGAAGGGGTATTTTAACTTACTGACAATTAACAGCTTAATGCTTTATCTAGTATGTGTTACATTACCTGTAGAGCTCAAAATATTATATATAATTTAATTACATGTCAGGGGTCATACAGCGGAAAACAGAGCATCTCAGGACAGGGTGACGGTTCATAAGAATATATCCCTAGTGAAGGGGAAGAAAAGGAAAGACAATAAAATATGCAAGCCGATCATCTTTTATCAGATGAGACATTAAAGCTAAAACTTGAAACATAATTTAGCAATAAGTACCGTTCATTATTTACCGATTTGAGTATGTCAAGCATTGTGAATATCAAAATGACAATATAAACAATCCCTGAATAGTAAACGGAATCATGAAAGGTGTGCTGCTGTTGATTTGTCAACAAATCTGGCTTGATTAAATTTCAAACAAAACAACTTGTAAAATTAATATTCTTTATGTACACAATGACCCTAAATTATTTTAAACCTTTCACCAGTATGCCTTTAAGAAAGTTCTTCAGAAATAAGCCCAAGAACAAAATGTACTTTTTGAAAATATTTATTATTTAGGCTTACATATTAATCTAATTTGTTTTTGAAACAGGTTGTGTTCTTATCACCCTGTTATCAGCATATCCAAAGAACGGCTGGTTTGGAAAGCACGCTTTGGACATTCAACTATTTGCCGGCATTCAAGGAAAATATTTGTACAATACACTTGTACATTTTCCTAAGAACACAAAAGGGTGAGTTGAACTAATTATGTGCTTTAAAGGAGCAGTAGCACGTTTTAGGGGGAATATAAGGTGATGTCAGGAAAATGAAAATTAATGGTTCCAATTGAAAGACAAAGTATTTAAACTAAAGGGAGCAGTAATAATTCAAATATATAAGGTGTAGCCATGCGATTCCCTTTTCTCACACAAAATGAATTAAAGGTGTTCACATAAAATGGCCGCCAATGGATTTTATGAGAATCTTCATACTTTGTCCCTCTGACTATAGATGATTGGCTTGTGTGATAAGATTTTTGACACTGTCAAAATATTACATTTAGCATTAACTTACAATTATCAGTGAAAATTTAAAAATATAAAATTATCAAAAACGTGCTATTGCCCCTTTAACGAATCAATTTTGAGAATGATATGTCATTAAAATTGATCTGTGATCAATTACATTTATATTTTAAATGTCAAACAAAGAGTGAAATTGAACCCTGATTCACTACGTTTAATCTCGAAGAGACCAAAATATAATCATTTTGCATTCATAAACCCGTCAGAGTTATTTTTTGATATTATGACCTCTACGTAACAATCGAAACGTGGGAATCAACCTCTTGTTTCAGTCCTGGTACTATAACTGTCAGACATAATTGAGTATACAAGTCTTCGGAAGAATCTCTGCGGTAGTCTGTTCCATTCCTGAATGAATGCACTCTCAATAGTGTTTACCCCTCTGCTGCTTATCCTTTGACATGCTCAATAGGGGCCATATCTGGTGACAGAAAAGACATTTCCATAGCATTCAGATGTGTCAACGCTAGTCTTGTGCGGTCTTGCATTGTCCTGCTGAGGTTGACAAAGTTATCGGGAATGAAACGTTTGAACCACAAAACAGAAACCTGAAACACCGAAGGCATGTTTGGTGACAAAAGAATACACTCAATGATGTTTTCATAAAGTCAATGAGAGCCGAGATCAGGAGGGCCATCCACAAAAGTAACAGGTTATTTCATTCATAAAAATATGTACCCAATAACGAGTATGGCCACCATTTCGATTAACACACACGTGTTACAACGGTTCCTCATTGAGTAAACACATTTTTGGAAGAATCTCTGCGGTAGTCTGTTCCATTCACGGATGAGTGCACTCTCCATTCATCAATAGAGAATTGTGTGAGGTCATATCACATTCAGGGTTAGAATTTCAACTTATATTAGAGTAATATTGATGGTGGTGCCTTGTTAGGGGAATACTTGTTTATTCTGATACAGGTTCCTTGTTAGGGGAATACTTGTTTATTCTGATACAGGTGCCTTGTTAGGGGAATACTTGTTTATTCTAATACAGGTGCCTTGTTAGGGGAATACTTGTTTATTCGGATACAGGTGCCTTGTTAGGGGAAAACTTGTTTATTCGGAAACAGTTAGATTTCAGGCAGGGCACTTGTGGATAGATGATATTATTACCTACGAGGGCAGTCATACCGGGGTTCATAGTTTTCATATGTTGCCCTAGGACAAAATATCACTTTTTCATTGTGACGTCACGTTATTAACAATGCTTTGACGTCACGGTTCACCTATGACGTCACAATCTATACGGGCCGGCGGCGGCTTTTGCGCCTATGCTTATCAGAAGGTTTTGAGTAATTTCTTTGATTTGGAGGCTACGGAACTAAACAGAATATTATATTCGTGCCGATGACATACTATGTTTACGTTATTCGTGCCTAAATATCAGTATATCCCTCGCTCTCGCTCGGAAAATACTAATTTTTAGCCACTCATGTCGTAAAGATAGTATGTCATGGACACTCATATAATATCCTCTATTTATGAAGCGCAGCTCATTTGTTAATATGATCTCTTAATTGTAAGGAATGTTTAAGCTATTGGTTTCTTTTCTGTGTTATCATTCTGTGAAATGTTGTTTTCTTGAATTTTGCCAAGGTGTTAGTCATATTTAATTCGACCATGTTAAGATGAATAATCTGTCTAAATAGTTACACTGCCGGGAACCAAACTGTTTAAAAGCTTCACATTGAAAGAACGACATTTTAAATTGGAAAAACTTTGTAATTTGTTCTTCTGCTCTTTCGTGTTCATTTTCAGGTTTGAAGACAATGAACATAGTTCTGATTGGATGTTACGTTGCAATAACAGTCGGGAGTGTTGTTGGACTACCTTACTATGGTATTGTTTCTTTATCTAACTTGACAAGACAAACACTGCTTTGTTAGATTTAGAAAAAAATCTTTCCCTGCTATTGCCTATTTATCTATCAACTTGATCGACAAAGTTTCTTGTCCTTAAATTTTCATGTTATTTGACATGATATTATTACTTTGTATAACAGGAAATAAGTTGATCTTTGAAGAGATGGTACTTCACGGGAAGTTAGACATCAAACTTCAATAAGGGTGGAAACGAACCTAGTTCTGACGATTTGACTCAAAGGCCAATTTTTTAACACCGTTTTTTCTTTGGTGTCTTCATGTTAATGTTTAATACAATTGCTTTACACAAATTCCTAATTTAAGCAGTGAGTGTTGTCTTTTAGTCGTATTTTTCGGCAATGTTATTTGAACTCATTCCATTGTATCATTGTCCACACTCTAAGTAAGAACTAATTTTAAGATCATTTTGCTATTTTCTGATTCAATTTGATTTGAATTGATTCACTAAAGTATTTTTAACTGTCCAGTGTAAGCTTACCCATGTATGTCATTGCTAATGATACGATAATTCATATTCTCATATACTACTGTTTAATTATTGCAAAATATTGATTAGTCTGTTTGCTTAAAATGTTATCAAATAGTTACCTTTTTGAAACAATGAATCTCATTTCTTTTGAAAATACGATCTTCTTTCAAGTGAGACATTCTAAGATTTAAGTTATGCCAGCATCACAAAGTAGCAAATACTGCTTCATCAAATTGAAATTATTGTTTTCATTGACCATTTGGCAATTTTCTTCAAGGTTATCATCACTTATATTTGTTTCGCTCGTCCATCGCCTTCTTTTTTGTAGATGTTCTTAAGAGGCTTCAGAAGAAAAGTGGCAACTGTGAGTCAAAGCTTAAGTTTTTCATTTAAAAAGCATTTGATAATGATTCAAACATTTCACAACCTTTAAATTTACAAACCCATGCTGCGCAAATATTGTTTCTTACCAAAGCGGACACGATTGTGTTTGTTATTAATGTATAATTTTTGGTAATTTATGACAAAAAAAATTAAGTTTGATTCGTTGACAGAATTTCTGTAAGCCAAATTCATAATCTGCTTCGTTCTTCTATTTTGGTTAAGGTAGATTAAGAATTTAAAACCAACATTTTGAAAGTTAAACATTAGAGAAACATTACAAATGGAAATCAAGCTCAATCGATGATTCTTGGCCATAACCCCGATCTCAACATTCAAGGTGAGGCAGTGTGTCAGAGTTGCTGCCTGAACTGTCTTAGCTTTATCATGACTCTAATAACATGACGTCAAACATTGGTGTCATTACAGTCCACCTTTGACTTGTCAATCACAGCGGACTAGTGACGTTGAACTACAATCTAAATAAATACATATTTGTTAGCACTTTCGATTTAACAGTCACCAATGAGAGAGGTCGTCCAGATTACCTTTCTTGTGCAAATAAGGAAAACACGAATTATCATTTGCAACGTAATGCGATGTGCAGTCACGGTTTGTCATAGAAACGTTACTAAACTAAACTCTTTGAAAATAAACAATAATGACAATAATAGTTCATCTTTCTGATGACCTTGGCGGCAGAGTTCAGCTGGAGGGCCCGCCTTATCAGTCAATATTATGTGGCAGGGTATTTTAAGCATTCTTTCTTGCCTTGGCTTGGGCGATATTTCCTTTGCCGAATCGGTAGATTGTGAATCCTGCACCAGGTTTGAGTCCCGGTCTCATTAGGTGCCTGGGTGTGTTTTTTAATTAATAATTTTTGCCACGTTTTTTGAATTATGGCCTTTAAAAATTATTTTGGAAAGAGAAATAAAAACGAATTTAGTGCTCACAAGTTTGAATTATCTGTCCCTCGTGAATTTTTGTGTTGATATTCTAATATAAGTTCATTTCAACCAGATTCTCATTATGGATTATTGTCAAGTGTGTAGAAAAGAAAGAATCTCGATCTCTGATAGGTTCACGTGACCCAGGATAACTACTGATATCACCCTCTTGAGCGGGAGTATAAATTATTTATACCCCGCCATGAACCAATCACGAAAAGAACGTGCAAATGGAACTTATTTATACCCCGCCATGTAAAAAGCGTGCAGATTGAGCTCCTTGAAAAGTATGTTTCGTGGAATATTTTGATGTAACCTTTGCTCAAATAATATGTACCTTTATACAAACTTAAGTCAAAGTAATTGCAAGCTATATAAATGCAAAAACACATACATGTATATTCCCATAATTACCTTATTAATCTAAGTTTTGGTGTTTAAAATGTTTCTCGTCGAAAAAAATGTTCACATTTATTCGAAATATCAGTATTCACTCACTGTTTCCTTGTGTGCCTTGCAAGGGAAGCTGTTTAACATCGAAATTATGTTTCAAAAACTGTGTTCATAGAAAGAAACTCCTCTGACTAAGCACTGACACGATTGATGATGTAGTTTATGACCCTGACCTTTGTCATGTGTCTCAGCAGTTTTTAAACTTTTTAAATATGCGTTGTGTTTAAACATTCGGTAAGATAAATTCGTTATAACATTGCATAGCGGGTTCATAGGTATTTATTATTCCCTTGAAAGGTTTTATGCAACTCGCATTCCGCCCGTTGCATAAAACCTTTCGCGGGAATAATAAATACCTATGCAACCCACTATGCAATGTTATAACTTATATTGCCGGATGTCTGAATTGTTATTTTTTGGTTCGTAGTAAATTGATTTAAAACATTCCTTAAGGGCAAAATGCAAATTGCATAATTCAAACATTTGCAGCGCAATAAAGAGACAATACGTAAGTTTTTAAATTTTTCCCACTTGTGATGTTAGCAATTTGAATCATAACATCCGTTTAACGTATTTCGTTGACAAACGTTCATGCTTGATATATTTCATTCTATGAATTCAATAAAATAATTAAATATCGTACCCCATATTATGAATATTTTGTCATGATCATAAAAAATATTTTTTTGGTTATTTCTGTTTTTCATACCCTGTTATTTCTAATGCATTGAACTCATCACTTAAATCCTTCAAGATGAAAGTTCTTTAGTTTTAGTGCCCACTGATATCAGACATGGAACGGTAATCTGTGACGTAGACAACTGTAAAGTCAAGTGTGATGATGGCTTCTCTCCCAATAAACACCAATTCCATAATAAATGTTTTCTGTCGGGATTACTGACGGGATCTGACTGTATAAAACATCATGCACAATGCACTGGTTAGTAATTTTGCTCTTATGAATTATGATACGATTAACAAATCTTTCGCTTAAATATGTTTTACTTCTGCAATAATGTGGTAAATGAAAATTGACTGAATGCGTCCTTTTACTTAAAGTACAGGTATTCAAAACAGTTCTTATAAAATTCTGAAAATTTGTATTTATGATGGTTGTGAGTATCTAATGAAAAATATGAAATAACGAAGATGCATGCCTCAGCTTTAGTTTTATTAAGACGTTGCACACATTCCAACTTTAAATCAATATTTTATATTTGGCACAATGGAGTATAACGATTTTTCATATACCATAGTGATGTCATTCATTTGAACTATTTGTAATTCATTTATAAAAAACAAAAAGGTTAAGACAAATACACTCACTTTACTGTGTCCATAAGAAACACTACCAACCAACTAGCAAAATTGTATAATCTTGGGTGTTGGATACGGCTGACACATAGTTACAAATTAAGATGTATGATATATATTTGAACCTGCACGTATCTTTTTAAGTTTGCGAAACGCAAGCTATCGATACTGAATAATACAGATGTTGAATCCCCTTAACAAAGCAAGAAAACAAAGAGAAATTTTAAACTATTCGCTTGTTTAAAACATTCTGAAGTATTTACAGCGAATTAATGTCCAAAAAGTGAATAATATCGACCATGTTGTTTTCTTACATAACATGAAGAATTTGCTGTTTAAGCATCTCCTGTATATTTGAACAGACGGAAAACAAAATTATCTGTTGCTAATAATAAAGTTGTGTATTCTACCTCACGAAACATATGCTTACAGAACATTTTTTTTTAAACAACTATATCCAGCAAAATTTTGAAACCATTGTAGGTTTCTTTTGGACTCCAGTTTAGTGCTTTAGTACCTTCATGAACGTTTAAGCATATATGTTTCTCATATTAATTGATATATCTAGTTCATCATAATCAATCATGTAGAAGAGTATATCAATATGAAACTATTTTCGTATGTAATCGACAGCAAAACACTGTGGGAGTCCACCATCAAGATCTCACGGTTCTATCGACTGTTCATCACATGACCACGAGTATGGCAGCTCTTGTAAACTAACGTGCAATGAAGGTCACGAACCCGGCCATGAACACACAACTACTCATTGTCAGTCATCAGGAAAATGGTCATCTCTGGCATCTTGTCATGGTATGTATGTTACGAACCATCTGGGGTATATCACAATCTGCAGATTGTTTGAACAATCTGCAGATTGTGAGCTCATAGATTGTGAAGGGCTCACAGCTGGTCTCAGAGTTCAATCGACGGGTTAGTGTGGTCTATTCCTAGATTGTGACGGGATATAAGCGGTTTTCTATCTTCAATTTATGTAATATAGAGAACGATTCCTAGATTGTGAAGGGCTCATAGCTGGTCTCAGAGTTAAATCGACGGGTTAGTGTGGTCAATATCTAGATTGTGAAGAGCTAAGTAGACCTGTAGGACTCAAAGTCGCGTAAAAAGCCCCTCACAATCTGGGAATCGTCCCTTATAGTTATTCATCAAGTCTCAAAGTCGCGTACAAAGCCCTTCACAATCTGGGAATCGTCTCTAAACGTAGATCAGTAGGACTTAAAGCCACGTCCAAAGCCCTTCACAAACTGAGTATCGTCTCTAAAAGTCGACCAGTAGGACTCAAAGTCGCGTAAAAATCCCCTCACTTTCTTGGAATCGCCCTTTAAAGTTGTTCATTAAAATTCCAAGTCGCGTAAAAAGGCCTTCACAATCTGGGAATAGACAACACTGCCCAGTCAGGGGGACACCACCAAGCCCAGCTAAGAGCACCTCACAATCTAGGAATCGATCTCTATACTCCATAAAATGAAGATAGATTACCACTCATAGCCCTTAACAATCTGGGAATGGACTACGCTACTCAGTCAGTTTGTCACAAGTCATTCCTAGATTGTGATCATTCCTAGATTGTGCAGGCCTCACAATCTGCAGATTGTTTAAACAATCTAAGAATGAAAAATATTCCTAGATTGTTCGAACAATCTGCAGATTGTGAGCTCACAATCTGCAGATTGTGATCATTCCTAGACTGCACGGTACATGTACACGTAGGGTCAAGACCTTATTGAAATTATAGATTTTAATGAGCCTAAATTATTGCGACTCTATTTTCTAGAAAGAGGTTTATAGTTTAATTTCATTTATAAAAATGTTCATCGTAATATCAAGAACTTATATTTCATAATAGCATGAAGATTATTATCTACAGCAATAAGCTGTGGAAAACCACCCTCGATATCGCACGGATCGCTAGTCTGTTCATCACACGACCACGAGTACAGAAGCACGTGTAAACTGACATGCAGTACAGGATACAGAGCCAGCAACTCTCACACCACTACTACTTGTCTATCTACAGGAAAATGGTCAAGTCTGGCTTCTTGTATCGGTATGTAAACCGAGTTAACTTTAGGCTTGTCTTTATTACTACATTCAATCTATAATCTTATTTATAGATCCTTTGCATATATAGCGTATTGGTATAGAGAAACCATTTAAATTTTGAGGAGAAAAAAACCTAAAAATAAAAAATTGAAAACAAAATTCATGAAAACATGAAACGAGAATTGAGTATCCAGTTAAAGTTGATGGAGATTTAACGCCATTCAATGAGGAAGATTTCTAAAAATACACAAATACTGTTGATACCTGGTCCCTCAGGTAGCATTTGCCGAAGTCCACCTTCTGTTCCCTATGGATCTTACCACTGCTCATCAACATCTCACAAACCAAATGACAAGTGTACTCTACAGTGTACAGCTGGCTACAAACCTCTACATGGTACATCTAGTATCACTTGTCAGACTTCTGGGACATGGACACACCATTCATCTTGTGTTGGTAAGCTGGTCAAATCTTGACATGAATTGTTGAGCAGATCAGTTTTCAGCTATATGTTATCGGAAAAGTAATATTCAATAATCCTTTCGAAAAACCACAATGAATCTTGGATCTTATTATGTATATCTCTAATTAAACTGTAAATCTGAACAATTTTGTCAATTTCTGAAGTGAAGAAGCTTGGTTGTTACACTTTTCAATACACACGCTTAACCGTATTATACACTAAACCAAAAAAGAAACTATTCACTCACTTTAATCTTTACAGTTTTCTATCTTCTATCTTTTATCTTTCTATCTATCATTTGCACATCATATATTTGTCCGTTCTGTTGCACTAAACCGTTGATCATGAACATGTTTTATTAACACTGTAATTTATAGAATCTAAAGTTTTCATTTCATCCTGGAATAAATTACAAAAAATGGAGTTCATATTCGTCAATGCGCGGTATGTCCTCCTTAAGCCGTTAAGCGGGCAAAAGCGGGCAAAAACTCTACGTCTACACTCGATGTCTCATTGCTATTAGGCGTTAGGGATGCAGAGCTTTTCCAAGCTGCCGCATGTTGACTGGAGGGAAGGTTCCTTTCCTTATTGGCATCTCTACATGTGTTTTATAGGAGAGAGATCAGGAGAACGTGACGGTCATATCAAGACGTTCACGTTATTGTTGTCCAAAATATTGACAGTGCTTTTCTGAAGTGAACTCCTTATCATGTTGAAACAAAGTTACTAGGTGGCAACACAGCAGGACGAAGGACATGACCTTTGAACCTTTGAACAGTCATGTTGCTCCTAACGATCACTAATGGCCACTTGTTTTCGTCTCGAAAAAAAACACTCCAAACCATTACACATTGTGATGTGCTTGGACTTCTGACACACAGTTTGGCTCGATCCTTTTACCAATACGGTGGTTAACACGGGCGGTGCAATCATGTTTCAATAAAAAAAAAAACTACTCTAATCTATGAACATAACAATCGTGAAGCTGCAGCCTTTGTACATGTCTTGCCCAGATCATCAGTTACGTCACTGACGACAGGTCGGGTCACGGGTCCCTCACGGTATTGTTGACGGGCCCGAATTCCTGCTACTCTTAACCTCCTTATGTACCCTTTCCAAAGCTGCTGATGCCAATTCTTTAAATGTCAAGAATAGAAAATTCAATAAAATTCAATAAAACTTAAAAATAAGCTATAATAAGTAATTTATTATAATGCAATGCTTTGACTTGTAAACTGAACCCTACAAATATTTTGCAAAATATTTCATTTCAAGCATTTCTTCTTTCTCCAGATATCGTGTGTTCAGAACCCCAAGCTGTTCAACATGGCTCTCTCAAATGTTCCTCTCACCACATCCACAAATATGAATGAATTAATCATATACAATACGTTACTGTTAACAATATTTTACTCAAGATATTAATGTTAATTGTTTGTTAATATATATATATATAAGTGACAGATTATAATAACAATTTAATTTTATGTCAATATAGATTTTCAGGCTGTCTTGATTCATTAGTGTTTTGATCAATGACATAGCAATATTGTTTATATTTCTTCCGACAGTCATAATGTGTTCAAATCCACCTTCTGTACCCTATGGATCTTACCACTGCTCATCAACACCCCACACACCACATGACAAGTGTACTCTACAGTGTACAGCAGGCTACAAACCTCTACATGGTGCATCTAGTATCACCTGTCAGACTTCTGGGACATGGACACACCATTCATCTTGTGTTGGTGAGATTGTTACATTGTAATATTTTACCTACATATTGTATTGTTTAGATTGAATCATGTCTGACGGATTTTAAAGGGGCAGTAGCACGTTTTTTGATAATTTTATAATTTGAATTTCTCACTGATAATTGTAAGTGAATGCTAATGTATTATTTTGACAGTGTCAAAAATCTCATTACACAAGCCAATCATCCATTGTCAGAGGACAAAGAATGAAGATTCACATCAAATCCATTGGCGGCCATTTTTGTGTGAACACCTTTAATTCATTTTTGTAAGAAAAAGGAATCGCATGGCTAAACTTACCGTTATATACTGGAATTATTACTGCTCCATTTAGTTTAAATACATTGTTTTTCAATTGAAACCATTAATTTTCATTTTCCTTCCATCACCCTATATTCCCCCTAAAAACGTGCTACTGCCCCTTTAAGGTAAGAATTGGAAAAATAAGTGAAAAAGAGTAGTGATATTGTAACAGTGACACTTGTCTTAAAAATCTGTAACAACTAAAATCAATATGATATTGTATCTTATTCTGTCCTGTTCTAGCTAATAGAACTTCTGAGTGAGAAAACAGAAAGGTTTCAACTGAACATGTTTTGACATGGCCTGTCTGTTCTTGCGAGCAAATACCTCTGCATGCGCAAGTTCATGATGATTTCTGAAACATTTTAAATAATTTTCATTATAAGCCAATTTTTCAGTAAATATGTAAAAATGAAGGCGTATGACAGTTTGAAAATCAAATAATCAGATTTTTTTCAAACGCCCGAGGAAAGGTTTATGTAATGATAGGATAATTGCCAATCATGGAAAAAAAATTCGATCCTAAACTGACACAATTACATGTTGAATTAATTATTGAAATAAGGGCTTAAGCTTATTCCCCACGTTTGCTTCAGAAAAACGGTGTCCTCGCCTTCCAAAGATCATGAACGGCAAATACTACTGTCCTAACAACTCCCAAGTCCACAGACAACATGAGATATGCGACCTACATTGTGACCCTGGCTTCAAACCAGATTCGAGAATTGTTCACACAGAATGTTCTGAATCAGAAACGTGGACCACTTCAGCTAATTGTGTTGGTAGGAACGTATGAACAATTTGCATAAGGTGTATCCTATATTGTGTTTAATTGATAGAGATGTCCACCATATGACTCAATACCTTACCGTGTGGTGATGGTTTGTGTGCTATCGCGAACATGAGAGCTTCGCCAGCGGGACCACAGGTAATGCTAAATGTATTATTTTGACAGTGTCAAAAATCTCATTACACTAGCCAATCATCTATAGTCAGAGGACAAAGTATGAAGATTCACATAAAATCCACTGGCGGCCATTTTGTGTGAACACCTTTAATTCATTTTGTGTAAGAAAAAGGAATTGCATGACTTAACTTTACATTATATATTTAAATTATTACTGCTCCATTTAGTTTAAATACGTGGTCTTTCAATTGGGACCATTAATTTTTAATTTCCTGACATCACCTTATATACCCCCTAAAAACGTGCTACTGCCCCTTTAAACTTTCCTCCTAATATACCCTCTTTTGGATGGTAACATACTGAAATATTGTTGGAAACGTTTTAAACCTCAATTCACTCACTCGCTAGGAAACTATCCATTTTGAAAAGGTACCAAACAAAGATTTAGGAGTCTCATGTTTTGTTTTGTTGATGAAAGGTGCATTGATATCAAATATTATTGTCCCCCGCCGCACGAAGTGCGAAGCGGGGGATATAGTATTCAGCTCCGTACATGTACGTCCGTCCGTGCGTCTGTCCCGCTTCTTGTTAGCGCGATATCTAATGAACCGCTCAACCTAGAATCTTCAAACTTGGTACCAGTCTTCATCTGGGAAATACGCAGACCTGAAAAGTTTTCGGTGACCTTGACCTCATATTCAAGGTCACGGCGAGACTTTGACCAGTTTTGAAAATGTTGTTAGCGCGATATCTCATGAACCCTTCGACCTAGAGTCTTCAAACTTGGTACCAGTCTTCATCTGGTGAATACGCAGACGTGAAAAGTTTTCGGTGACCTTGACCTCATTTTCAAGGTCACATCGAGACTTTGACCAGTTTTGAAAATGTTGTTAGCGCCATATCTAATGAACCGCTCAACCTAGAATCTTCAAACTTGGTACCAGTCTTCATCTGGTGAATACGCAGACCTGAAAAGTTTTCGGTCACCTTGACCACATTTTCAAGGTCACGGCGAGACTTTGACCAGTTTTGAAAAGATGTTAGCGCCATATCTAATGAACCACTCAACCTAGAATCTTCAAACTTGGTACCAGTTTTCATCATGGGAATAAGCTGACCTGAAAAGTTTTCGGTGACCTTGACCTCATTTTCAAGGTCACGGCGAGACTTTGACCAGTTTTGAAAATGTTGTTAGCGCCATATCTCATGAACCCTTCAACCTTGAGTCTTCAAACTTGGTACGAGTTTTCATCTGGATAATACGCAAACACCAATTGATTTGGGTGACCATGACGTCATTTTGACCGTTTTTTTAAATGTTGTTGGCGCGATATCTTGTGAACCATTGTATTAAGTATCTTCAAATTGGTACCAATCATTTGAAGAATATGCATGCACCAATCTGTACTAATCTTTATTTCGGAATATGCAAACGCCAATCAATTTGGGTGACCTTTCATGTCAAAGATGCTGAAAACCAATGACATTCTCATAAGAATAATAACAATTGAATGAAATATTCTTGATTGCGGCGGGGGACATGGTCACGTTTGTGACAATTACTTGTTTCATATGTGTTAGGTAGATTGTATTTTCACATTCATTGGTAAGGTGTTTTTCTTTCAGAAATGAAATGTCAAAGTCCTCCACCTGTTCCGAATGGTGGCTATACATGTGGAAACACATCACGCTTCAACATAGGCAGCACGTGTCAGCTTCACTGCAATCAGGGCTACAGACCTGACTCCAAACATGATCATATCAGCTGCGGGATCTCTGAAACCTGGTCTCAATCTTCTACATGTCTGGGTAAGCATGCGCAAAAGGTATTAAGAAATTAAAGTTTCGGCAGTTTTTAAAATCCCTTTCAGTTAATTAATTTCTTTGATGGATCTTATTTGCTATGCAGAATCAATCTTCACAGTGAACAACATGTTCAAGACTACTTATCATATATGTATATGTACAATAATATCAGGAATAAAAAAAAAAGTGAACGTCTGTATTATATGCAGACACAGTATTCAGTGACCAAGGTCAAATGTGCAAAAGGAATTAAAGTTTCAGCAGTTTTCAGAATCACTTTCAGCTGATTGATTTTATTTACGTATCAAAGAAGAGGTTTAGCAAGAAATGTTCATTATTTCAAAATACACATAATTTCACTTTAGTAACTACACCAAGACAATCAACCACATCATCAACTGCAATGAAAACACCAATGGCAACATCAACAAGGGCTACAACTCTGGCTCAGGTTAAGATGTCGTCTTTCATTTCAACATTATCTTCAACAACATCGACAGAAATACTGATACCAACAACATCATCAAGGATGATAAAAACACCAGTTGCAACATCCACGACAAGCACAACAGAAGGCAAGGTTACGATATCGTCTTCACCCAACAGGGTAACAACAACATCATCATCACCATCAACAACGTCAGGTATCATGACGGATTCTACACTAGGACCAACAACCACAACACCTAACCTTTCAACAACGGGAACTTCAACAACAAAAACAACAACCTCCGTCACCAACAGAATACCGTCAATGTTGTCTACTCATGAAAAACAAACTTCTACCCCAAAAGGTGACAAAACATATACTTTGCATTCATAATCTGAGGAACTGTATATCATTCGTATAGAATCATAAATGTCTATCCCAAATTATTCCAATGCAGTATCAATGTGGGTTGTGTTCAAATGATAAAGTGTCTGAGATCAGATCTTCATCTGATGTTTGTATGTCTATAAAGTTTTAACAGACAATATTTTGAATTTTACAGTACAATCCGTTGGCTGTGAGGTTTGTTCTGGACCGTTGTGTGGAATCATCCCTAACAATGACCCACTTGTAACCTGCCCAGCAGACAAACCTTACTGTATGAACCACGTGGACAACAAATCTGATGGAACCAAAACTGTCACTAAAACGTATGTTGATTTCCTTTAGACCCCTACTCAAAGCCTGTTTATATATATGTATATTTATATATATATATTATATAAAATATTAAACTCATATTTGGCCAAAGATGAGTTGTTATGACGTCTCATGAAGTAGTTGCATCAACAGACTGGGCAACCGGGGCTGAGCTATACATATTCGGAATCAACTTTTAGCTGTTTATGGTATAAACACTTATTAACTACAATTTGCATTGCACTTAAACAATGTTATGGCCTGTTAATGATTTTTCAACTTGACCAATAGTCGAAAACGAACAGGAAAATTGTTGTCAATATGGCCAATACACCTGGAAGTGTGCATAGCGATGCCAAAAAAAACCCACCTCTACAAATAAATTTCGGAGTTTTTTGAGTTTCAACACTCGTGCAAAAACATTTACATATAATTATACATGATCATCTAGCTCTATGTTGACATTGAAGGTTTTTTACTTCCGTTAAATATTAAGTTGATAATTGATTATGATTTGTACTTATCCTAACTTCTGTCACATTTCTTTCAAAATGTTTGCTTTCAGATGTGCATCTGCTGTGGAATGCAACACAAAATGGTGGCATGAGACGTCAGACAAGAGCGACTGTGTTGACTTCAACCCAAAGAACATCTACAGCTACTACTTATCCTGTTACTACTGTTGTACAGAAGATGGATGTAACAGAGACGTGGTGCCTGCTAGAAAGACTTTGTTTATCGGTCATGACTAAACTTAACAGATGGAACATTTATCGATGCCTGTATTGGAACTGCTGGTGATGGTACAATAAATAATACAATAAATATATGATGTTTTAATCTTCAATTTGTACTAGTATTTTATCAAAGTAGGGAGCATTGTAAATTTGAGACCTATTATGTGAGCATTTAAAGGGACCATTTGAGCGGGGTATCATTTGTGGAAACGAAATTCAGGTGGACTTTCCTGTTTACAATTATATGTGATTTTTACATGATAATTTTCACACATTAAACTATAAGCCAACTCCTCTAAGAAGCATTGAGACGTTGTCAAGATGAATAAGGAAGAATTTTTATTGATCTTTAAGTCTCGTTATTGCAGGAATGCAACGAATGCGTAGACACTAACATCGTTATCATTTCCTTTTTCAACTATAGGCCGGTCTGTAACGTCATTTATGTCTAAAGTCATTGAAGGATTTTCAGCATAGAGATTAATGGATCACATAGTTTAGACCCATATCAGATATGCCATTCTCCTTGTTGAGCGAATAATCTCGGCATTATTCCTGAGAACAATAGTAAGTCGGCACAATCATACATCCTGAACTTTGAGAGTTTACATGTAGTGTGCCTCAGGGTTCAGTTCTTGGGTCCATTCTCCTGTTATTTGTGAATTTTCACCCACTGGTTATTGACTCTCATCTTGAGACATTAGATGACTGTTTCTGAGGTAAGGGACCGGCTGATAATAATAAACTACAACTGAATGATAGAGACAACAGAGATTCTCATTTTGGAACTCCTTTAGCAGCAGCCATATAAAAGAATTATCACACATGTGAAGATTTCAATGGCTAATGTTAAACCAGTACCGGTCTCCAAGGATCTTGGTGTTTTTCTAAATGCTAGTCGGTCTCATGAATCTCATGTCAACCATCTCTACAAGACCGGTACTTATTATTTCAGGTCCATCAGCACCACCAGACAGCTTATCACAACTAACTGTGCTCACTGTATTGTTCGTTCGCTAATATTTTCTGGTTAGATTTGAGCATCAGTTTGCCTTTTGGTGTATGGAGGTAAGTTGATGTTTTTGTACCGGTACTTAGTACGTATGGTTTTTGTTTAGACATCATAGTTATATGATGAAATTATTGAACCAATTGCTTATATAACATTGTTTATATTTGGAACCACACTCTGTTCAATAGTCCCATGCAATTTACAAACCCACACCCTCGAGTCAGCTATGACCATATCAGCAGCTAACCAACTCACCCGTTTCGCTATCCACACAAAAAGGGTGTCCAACAAGCGGTAGCAGCTTAGTGACTTAAAGAACTTTGCCTTGATTTACGATTAGTAATTCAGGGCAAACAAAGCCTAACCAAATGGCTCATATTTTGAAAATATTATTGTTATACACTGGTCAAACTCGCCAGTCTACACAGTCAGTGTTTATCACCAAAACCACCACCTAAAATTGTTCCTATGGAATTGTATGTTAGTAAATTATTGTAAATGTATGCATACAACTACTCATATAATCAAAGTATTTACTAACTTAATCTAAAAAACTGAGGGTAGAGTTCTGTTCAAAAAACACCAAGATGCTCTCTTTTCTCATCATTTTATTTCTTTCTGAAAAACATACATTATTTAAATTGCTTATTCTGATAAGATGTATCTCTTAATAACAAAGCTCTTTTTTGGTATTTGAATAAAAGTGATTGTTTCATTTTAATTAATCATTTGCTTATGCATAATCATATAGTTTTTTTTAATGTGTTCTTATTTCAATTTCCCTTTTAAATCATCTTAGAAACTGATTACATCCTCGAATTTGAATGATGGCTTAACTTTCCAAAATGGGCTACTATCCCTTCACACTAGATCAAAATGTTAGACATGTGTGCACCCATTTGTAAGATGGTAAACAAATACAAAAATAATACATGGACATTCAACCATAAACACTGAAGATTAGTTTGAGGGGTAATGATCATTCCACATGTATCAAACACAATTATGCATTCTTTTAATTGCATTTTTCAATAAAAGTACCGAGGGTACAGAAGCTCACCTTAAAATGAATGATGTGGTAATATGGTTTAATTGCGTAACCATCTTTTATATGATAATTGATTATGGCTGCCATCATGATTTTTTTATCTTTTAAAATGCAATTCTTCTGTTGGAAACCACTAGAGCTTGAACAAACATTAATACAAGAATGATATAATCATAATTTGTTAACAAGCAGTAGGTTTTTGTATAACTTTTTTGTATATCTATGGCTAAATTGGTGACCATCTTGGACTTTTTAATCTTCAAAATGCTACTTTTATGTGGGCATCTGTATTAATTTCATTATGATATCTTGATTGGTTTAGGAGTATTCATTTAGTCACACTCTCAACTTCCAAAGAACTAAAAAGACATAAACATTTGGAATATATCCCTCTGACACAAATCACAAATTCAGCTAGTGATAGGTCCAATTGCCAAAGTAAACTGTCCAGGTCAATGTCTCATGTAATTCTAACTGAAGATTTCTGAATATCTTAAATCTTGACATATGTTAGTGCAATCTGATTGGTCAGGCTAGCAACATGGGGGTTTATGCTAATTACTAGATATGATGACCTATGTTGACCTCTTGCACCTGCATGTAGCTTATGTAACTTATCCTCTTATGTAACTGTTATTCCATATAGTGAGTGTCCTCCCCTCATTTCAATATGCAATACAGATACTCTTTAGAGGAGAGTTGCAGGAGAGGGGCTGGAAGGATAGATGGGGAAAGGGGGTGGGGGGGTTGGGGGGATAGGGGGGATAGGGGGGGATAGAAGGAATGTGGGATAGAAGAGAGGCTAATTTGCAATGGAAGGACAGGAGAAAAGAGGGGAGGAGGGAAAGGGGGGATAGAAGGGGTGGGGGTAGAGGAGAGGTTTGCATTGGAATTAATCTGGAGGTCAACTCAGTAATATGTTTATTGAAGTATCTTAACTAACAGAGAGAATTGGTGAGAAAGACTTTGTAAAAAAAGAATTGTTCAGACAGCTGTTCAATTAGTTTTGAAGATGAATATTAAATGATATCTTTTATTAGCATGACAATTAAAATAAAAGATAATTTGTTATTCATTAACCAAAATTTTCAATATGGAATAAATTAATTGCATGGGAACAAAGGATTTAAAAACCTAACAGTTAGTGTTGGGAGTGAACAAATTTAATAATTTTAAATGCTTTTGAAAAGGATTTGTTTGAATTGAATGATCAATATAATTATCTAGATAATCATTGTTCAGACCGTAATCAGATATAGATGATTATAAAATGCATATTTATTCCTTTACTGGCTATGTTATCTGCCATATATGAAGTGTCAGGAATTATGTAAAACGGAAAGGATTTATTAAAACAGTCATGCTTCAGGCTGTTCGCAGATAAAGATGATTCATACAGTTTTTTGTAACTGTATTTATAGTGTTTATAAATATTACAACAAGCGTATCAATACAAATATAATGACATTGATTTGATTGATCAGGAAATGTATTCTTTTCAATGAATTTCATGAAATATAATTGACATATTGACTATCTTGGATTCTTGATAATAAAATAAATGCGTCTTTGTCAGGAATCACTATATAAAAAAATATTCACTTTTCAGAATGATATCTTAATTGATTTAGTAGGAGTAGTACTTGGCCTGAAATCTAATTGAAAAATAATGACTTCTATGATGACATGTTGTTCCCAGAACCCCTTCAGCATGATACAATTATCATTTATTTTTACAGGTATTTATAAAACACATGGTATTGGAACTGGAACCTGATACAAAATACCTCTATTATTAACTTATCATGAAGATTACTGAACATAAAAGCAGATTCTTGACTTGTTAATATTAACTCATCATGCAGATTGTTGTACACAAAAGCTGATTCTTGACTTGTTTAAATTGTTATTTGTAAAAAGTATTACTATTAATAGAATACAAGTATACTTTTCATAAAGACAATTTATATACTTTCCATAAAGTCCATTATGTTCTATTTATCAATTAGGTCAGGATTACTATGCAATATACAAGAAGGCAGGGCTGCTAGCCCCAGATCCTTAAGGAGAGTGTAGCAATTTGTGTAGTTGGCTTTGTGTACATATATTTGGAGAAGCATCCTAGTGTGCTGAGCATGTAAACCTGAACTCTGGCTAAGCCCTTATGTGTGGTATTAAAAGACTTGACAGAAGAGAACATGAATTGTTGTGAAAAATATATATAATTTCACAAAATATAGTTAGCTTATGTCCTAAATTGATTTTGTGTCAAGAAGAACTTCTGTTAGATATAGAAATGGTACAAATATGAGTAAAACACAGGAACTGGAACCTGATGCAAAATAACTCTTTCCACATCAACTTATCATGTAGATTGCTAAACACAAAACAAGTGACAAGTTTTGTGTAAGTTGTTATTCTTAGAAAGAACATATCACTGTCATGAGAATACAAGTCTAATTTCAATAACTCTTATTGCGTACACATGGCCATATAGCATAATGCTCTACCATTTTAATTGGGTCAGGTTGATTATGCAACAGACTAGCAGCTGACACTATGATGCTAGCAGCCTGTATTGGGATGTGTATTAGACAGCATAGTGGACTCAACAGAAATATCTGAACTCTGGTTGACCCCTTATGTGTGGTATTTAAAGGAATATAAGGGAGACACCATTGTTCAAAATCTAACATGATGTTTAATGTCATTGGGTTTTTGCAGCTAGTTGCCATAAATATTTTAAACAAATTAATTAATTATGTTTGTCTTTCATCTTAATTTTTTAGAAACACTTAAAAATATAGAACAACTTGCATGACAAACTTAAATATTCCATATTCAAGATAATATTATGATTAGTAAGTTCAAATTAGAGAATTTATATAGTGCGACTGATCACTTGATGAAAGCTTAAAATTTAGTAATAATGATGTGTCCTCTGCAGCTGAAAAGTCAAAATGGCTGCTATCACGGCCATCTTGGATTCTCAAAACTGAAACGTCTACCTTTCTGTGCGGAATCACCATAGTTATAACATACTACAATATGAAAATGATATCTAGATTGGTTTAGAAAGAGTAGTCTTTTCATGAAATCTAATGGAAAATTCAATATGGCTGCCATAGCGGCCATCTTGGATTCTCAAAAACTGAAACGTCTACCTTTCTGTGAGGAATCACCATAGGTATAACATACTACAATTTAAGAATGATATCTGCATTTGTTTAGGAGGAGTAGTCTTTTTCCTGAAATCTAATTGAAAATTCAATATGGCTACCATGGCGGCCATCTTGGATTCTCAAAACTGAAACGTCTACCTTTCTGTGAGGAATCACCATGGGTATAACATACTACAATTTCAGAATGATATCTGTATTCGTTTAGGAGGAGTAGTCTTTTTCCTGAAATCTAATTGAAAATTCAATATGGCTGCCATGGCGGCCATCTTGGATTCTCAAAACTGAAACGTCTACCTTTCTGTGAGGAATCACCATGGGTATAACATACTACAATTTCAGAATGATATCTGCATTCGTTTAGGAGGAGTAGTCTTTTTCCTGAAATCTAATTGAAAATTCAATATGGCTGCCATGGCAGCCATCTTGGATTCTCAAAACTGAAACGTCTACCTTTCTATGAGGAATCACCATGGGTATAACATACTACAATTTCAGAATGATATCTGGATTCGTTTAGGAGGAGTAGTCTTTTTCCTGAAATCTAATTGAAAATTCAATATGGCTGCCATGGCGGCCATCTTGGATTCTCAAAACTGAAACGTCTACCTTTCTGTGAGGAATCACCATGGGTATAACATACTAAAATTTCAGAATGATATCTGGATTCGTTTAGGAGGAGTAGTCTTTTTCCTGAAAGTTTACGGACGGACGGACAGACAGACAGACGGACGGACGGACAGACAGACGGACGACGGACGAAGCGCCATGACATAAGCTCACATTTACTTTGTAAAGGTGAGCTAAAAATTGAATTCGGTTTTGATATGTGTCAAAATAGTTTATGTGCTGTGCATTTTAAAATCATCAATTATCCATTTGTTTTTTATTCCCATCTGAAATAAATAAAGTAGAAAGATATAACTGAAAATATTTAATTGATGGCCTATTGATGTGCAGAAGCCTAGGCTCTGATAAGGCTCTTCAACCACAGTAAATTGTGTGATTATTGAACAAAAACATTCACAACTGACATTATCATGATTCACAATAAACAAGATGTTGTCATGCCCATTCACCTGAGGAAGGGGCATGGAATAGCCCAGAAACGTTGTGATTCACAATAAACAAGAAGTTGTCATCCATAAATTTGTCTTTTACTTGACATTATCACATTTCAAATCACACTTTCTTCCATATTATAAACTATTACTATCAAGTGTGGGAGTCAATCTGTTTACACAGTGCTATTGGCATATATTCTCTGAATGTAGACATGAATTCTGCAATAATATAATCTTGTATGCATTTCTAATTTGATTAAAAAAATTATGATTATTTTATATCTATCATTAAAAAATCTATCACTATTTCCCTTCCGTCAAGACCAGGCCTCGACTTGATAACGTTTTTTAGATTCCAACAATTTCATGTATTCCTCCGCCTCCTCTCTCTCCTTCCCTCCTTCCTTCATTATCACATCTATCAGAGCGTCACGGACATCGTCTGGCATCCTCTTGGCATTCCTGTAAAAAATGAAGTCATGATTTTGTAATGTGTTCGTTTAAAGGTGAAAGGGATGTATTAAAGACACAAAAAATTTTCATGAAATTTCATTATTATTTGAATGCGCCTTAATACCATTATGTTGTTTTTATTTAAAAGCATTTCACTCACATGCATATCAATAAAAAAAATCCCATATTTAACAATCAATAATTTTATAGGAAATAAAAATGAAGGTCTCTGAATTTGAAGCAGTTTGAATCAGATTGTTATTATCCCCAGTTATCCAACTGATCGAGAGGATGTCAAGTGACAGTCAAGAAAAAAATTAATTAACTTCAAACAAGGCTTTATTAAAAGCAATATTGACTTGAGTTGCTCCTTTTGTTTGGACTGAGACTAAGAATAAAATTATGAATACATTATTATGAATTATTAGTGAATAAAGTCAGTGCCTATGGACCAAGGACAATAGGTAGTGACTTAATGAATCAGTCTCAAACTGCATAAAATCAAGACAAGATTCTACCCGGTAATATGCTTTTATTGAACTTCTGTATCAGTATTGTTTTCTCTAAACTCAAGGTGTCCTTGAGAATTCCATTTGATTTATCTTCCTTATGTGCCAATACAAAGGTCATTGAACCAGTAACTGGGTCATACTGAAATATTCATTGTGAGATTCCACAATACATATAAATAAAAGTACCGAGGGTACAGAAGCTCACCTTAAAATGAATGATGTGGTAATATGGTTTAATTGTGTAACCATCTTCTATATGATAATTGATTATGGCTGCCATCATGATTTGTTTATCTTTTAAAATGCTATTCTTCTGTTGGAAACCACTAGAGCTTGAACAAACATTAATACAAGAATGATATAATCATGATTTGTTAACAAGCAGTAGGTTTTTGTATAACTTTTTTGTATATCTATGGCTAAATTGGTGACCATCTTGGACTTTTTAATCTTCAAAATGCTACTTTTATGTGGGCATCTGTATTAATTTCATTATGATATCTTGATTGGTTTAGGAGTATTCATTTAGTCACACTCTCAACTTCCAAAGAACTAAAAGATGATGCACATAAACATTTGGAATATATCCCTCTGACACAAATCACAAATTCAGCTAGTGATAGGTCCAATTGCCAAAGGAAACTGTCCAGGTCAATGTCTCATGTAATTCTAACTGAAAATTTCTGAATATCTTAAATCTTGACATATGTTAGTGCAATCTGATTGGTCAGAATAGGCTAGCAACATGGGGGTTTATGCTAATTACTAGATATGATGACCTTATTATGACCTCTTGCACCTGCATGTAGCTTATGTAACTTATCCTCTTATGTAAGTTACTGTTATTCCATATAGTGAGTGTCCTCCCCTCATTTCAATATGCAATACAGATACTCTTTAGAGGAGAGTTGCAGGAGAGGGGCTGGAAGGATAGATGGGGAAATGGGGGTGGGGGGTTGTGGGGGGGGGGGGGGGGGGGGGGATAGAAGGGGTGGGGGTAGAAGAGAGGTTTGCAATGGAAATAATCTGGAGGTCAACTCAGTAATATGTTTATTGAAGTATCTTAACTAACAGAGAGAATTGGTGAGAAAGACTTTGTAAAAGAAGAATTGTTCAGACAGCTGTTCAATTAGTTTTGAAGATGAATATTAAATGATATCTTTTATTAGCATGACAAAAAAAATAAAAGATAATTTGTTATTCATTAACCAAAATTTTAAATTTGGAAAAAATTAATTGCATGGGAACAAAGGACTAAAAAACCTAACAGTTAGTGTTGGGAGTGAACAAATTTAATCATTTTAAATGCTTTTGAAAAGGATTTGTTTGAATTGAATGATCATTATAATTATCTAGATAATCATTGTTCAGACCGTAATCAGATATAGATGATTATAAAATGTATATTTATCCCTCACTGGCTATGTTATTTGCCATATATATGAAGTGTCAGGAATTATGTAAAATGGAAAGGATTTATTAAAACAGTCATGCTTCAGGCTGTTCGCAGATAAAGATGATTCATACAGTTTTTTGTAACTGTATTTATAGTGTTGATAAATATTACAACAAGCGTATCAATACAAATATAATGACATTGATTTGATTGATCAGGAAATGTATTCTTTTCAATGAATTTCATGAAATCTAATTGAAAATTCAATATAATTGACATATTGACCATCTTGGATTCTTGATAATAAAATAAATGCGTCTTTGTCAGGAATCACTATATAAAAAAACACTCACTTTTCAGAATGATATCTTAATTGATTTAGTAGGAGTAGTACTTGGCCTGAAATCTAATTGAAAAATAATGACTTCTATGATGACATGTTGTTCCCAGAACCCCTTCAGCATGATACAATTATCATTTATTTTTACAGGTATTTATAAAACACATGGTATTGGAACTGGAACCTGATACAAAATACCTATATTATTAACTTATCATGTAGATTACTGAACATAAAAGCAGATTCTTGACTTGTTAATATTAACTCATTGTGCAGATTGTTGTACACAAAAGCTGATTCTTGACTTGTTTAAATTGTTATTTGAAAAAAGTATTACTATTAATAGAATACAAGTATCCTTTTCATAATATGACAATTTATATACTTTCCATAAAGTCTATTATGTTCTATTTATCAATTAGGTCAGGATTACTATGCAATATACAAGCAGGCAGGGCTGCTAGCCCCAGATCCTTAAGGAGAGTGTAGCAATTTGTGTATTTGGCTTTGTGTACGTATATTTGGAGAAGCATCCTAGTGTGCTGAGCATGTAAACCTGAACTCTGGCTAAGCCCTTATGTGTGGTATTAAAAGACTTGACGGGAGAGAACATGAATTGTTGTAAAAAACATATATAATTTCACAAAATATAGTTAGCTTATGTCCTAAATTGATTTTGTGTCAAGAAGAACTTCTGTATATAGATATAAAAATGGAACAAATATGAGTCAAACAAAGGAACTGGAACCTGATGCAAAATAACTCTTTCCACATCAACTTATCATGTAGATTGCTAAACACAAAACAAGTGACAAGTTTTGTGTAAGTTGTTATTCTTAGAAAGAACATATCACTGTCATGAGAATACAAGTCTAATTTCCATAACTCTTATTGCATACACATGGCCATATAGCATAATGCTCTACCATATCAATTGGGTCAGGTTGATTATGCAACAGACTAGCAGCTCACACTATGATGCTAGCAGCCTGTATTGGGATGTGTATTAGACAGCATAGTATTCTCAACAGAAATATCTGAACTCTGGTTGACCCCTTCTGTGTGGTATTTAAAGGAATATAAGGGAGATACCATTGTTCAAAATCTAACATGATGTTTAATGTCATTGGGTTTTTGCAGCTAGTTGGCATAAATATTTTAAACAAATTAATTAATTATGTTTGTCTTTCATCTTAACGTTTTAGAAACACTTAAAATATAG